>CM057054.1:0-2500000 GCA_029948455.1 Solanum rostratum | reverse complement strand
GACTCAATACCCAAGAAGACTCGAACCTGAAACCTCTGATTAAGAATGAAGGAGTACTTATCACTCCACCACAACCTTTGTTGGTTACTACTCCACAACGTTACGCCTAACACACCTACTTTATTAAAAAAAAAAATTAACTTTTACATATACATATAGTATGCATGTATGTGGATACTATATAGCAAACATATTTAATGATAAATCCTCAAATGTCGTATTTCTGGATTTCCCAATGACTCGTATGTTGTCTGGTTGATTTAAAATACTTCATATCTCAGGGATTACAATTTTATATATTTAATTGATTCTTTGTAGGAAAAATTACGCGAAATGGTAAAAATTTAGTGATTATTATGTACTTTAATTATAGTTTCGATTAATTAAATATGACCACAGTTTGATTGATTTTACTAGAATGTGTATAATTTGATTTCTATAAATTTTTACACAAATAACAACTTTCACCCCCAAAATTACACTTTAAAATTTATTTATCAAAATACCAAAAAAAACACACTCTTTTTCATTTTCCAACACTATTATATCATACCACACACCACAATAATCACACTCAAAACACTCTCTCTCCTAAATTTGTAAATAAAGTTGGTATTTTATATGGTATTTTTCAATGATTCGGTAGGGGCATGTAATTTTTATCCAAAAACTTGGTATTTTTGAAAACTCCCGTATCTATTTAGAATTTTTGCATGCTTATGCTAACTATTTGATTTGTATAACTTAGAAGAATTCATAACTGTTATCTATTTGTATATAATTTGTTGATACATTTGATTTGTATAAATTAAAAAAAAATTCATAACTGTATATATAAAATTTGTACGTATATACTTACCTTGTTTCACATTGGCAAGCAAAATAAACAGACGAAAATATTCATAACAAACAAAGCTATAACTAAGGAACATAATTAGACAAACGGTAGCTAAAAATATAATTAAATTATTTCTCATTGCTATTTATAAAATTTGCATTCTTTTTTTTTTTCCAAATCATGAGTCATTATGAAGATTATTCATATTCTTTTGAATATGCCTCTAAATTCTAAGATGCAGGGCCACTCGTGCCCACAAATTTATCTCTCTGACCATGTCATTATAGGCGAAAAGCACATATATCATGTGAATTTGCGTTATATTTTATAAAATATTTTACTCTTTTCTTTTATTTTAACATAAAATTCATCTGATCAAACGTCTTATGCATCCTTTTTTTTAGAAATTTATCTTTAATCTATTCTCTATCATGAACGTCATATGTTACCTCGTTCACGAGGATTCTTTAGCATGCGGTAGAATGTGTGTGTCTGCTTTTGGGTTGTTGAGACGAGGACTCTCAGGAAACAACCTCTCTACTTTTATGAGGTAGTGATAAGATCTGCGTACATTCTATCCTCTCCAAACCCCACTTATAAAATCCCACTGGGTATGTTGTTTTTTTTCCAAACATATTAACATGAATCTATGTTTCTTAATCTTATTTAATGAAGAGAAAAATTAAATGACATACATTCATTTCAGTTTGTGAAACATTCTCTTAATCCATTTAAAATTTAACACGTAGCATTTAGATCCTGTTCCAGTAGTAGTGTCTTGAATGAACATAGTTTATTTAATTGTTCCTTATTAAAATCCAAAAAGACATTTTGTCTTGTCAAAAACATCATTCATAGTTCAATAACGAATATAACTAGAAAATACATGTCTTTGCTTTCAATTTTTCTCTGCAGCAGTTTATACTATTGTAACAACAACCCAGTTAAATTTCACAAGTGGGGTCTGGAAAGGGTAGAATTGTAGGCAGACCTTCCCACTACCTCGAAAGAAGTAGAGAGACTATTTTCTGGAAACCCTCGACTCAACAACCCATAAGCAGAATAAACTATATATAACAAAGGACAGGAAAAAACAACACTTCTTATTTACTTATTTACTTTTCTCCTAACTATAGAGTGGACCAAACTTGCTCAGTTGCAGTACTAATGCACGCAAAATTGACACAAAACTTTAATTGTTATACTGTATTTGTCTTTTAATTTTGATATCTATACAATATTAATGCGCGTACTTTAGTGATTTAATTTATTTTGGATGAATAATCGACAACTTATTAAATTTGTTAGTATATTTTACTTAGACGTTTGAATTATGACGTATTACTCCTACGTTTCAAAATGTCGTGAGAGCATATAGCACGTTGTTTGAGACCCCGTGCCAAGTCAAATTAGGTTGTTCTTTTTTAAAGAGAGGAGTACAATAGAGCATCTTTGAATTTATGATAAAGTAGTTCTAGATGTTTTTGGCTCAGATTTTGGAGAAAGAATATGTTTATTAATTCTCAAGCATCTATTACGTAAATAGGTCAATTTATTTTAAATAATTGACACCCGACTCCAGAACAACTTTTAAATAATTTAAAAAAATAATTTTAGTTTTTGTGTGGATCGGGGATAGGGATGGAGGAAAAAAATTAAATTTTTCAAAAATATTTTTGTGTGTGTGGGGATAGGGTAGGGGCAGAGTGGAGTAAAAGAATAAAATTTGAAATTTGTTTAAAAATAAATTTTTAATCTTTTTGTGCGTGAGGGGTGGGGTTGGCAGACTAGTAGGGGGTACAGATGGGTACAAAAATAAAATCTTCAAAATTCGAAATATTTTTCAAAAATAACTTTATTTTTTGTGTGTGTATGTGGAAGGAGTGGGTTGGGTAAACAAAAATGAAACATTCAAAATTTAAAATTTTGCAGCTGAATTATCTCTTGAAAATGATAACTTATATTAATTATATTACATTGCTAAATAAGCACAAAATTTCTATACAAGATTCCTAGGCTCGAAAAATTTGAAGAATTGGATCCTAATGAACTTGAGAAATTGATTGAAGGAGGAGGCAATGATTATAACAAGAATTAAAGTTATCATTCAGAGATTGACTTTTTGAGACGTTTGTAAGTGAAATAACAGTCTCTTCTGACATGAAAAGACTAGTCTCGAACCTAATATTAGAGAAGGAAATCTCTTTGATTCCCAAATGAGGTTTCACGTGGACTAATCAACTAATGTCAAGCTTGACACTACTTTTTTTAAAAAAAAATTTTAAACAATAGATGGAGACAAAATGAAAATACCCAGTGTCATTTAATTGTGTGAGTAATTTTAAAAATATATATATATATAATAGAGTCAAATTTTCACTAACAAGGTGAAATTTCATATATAAGTTACGTGGTTTCAAAACTTGTTTTTATATATTCTTACTAATAAATTTATATACATCTTTATTTAATTCAAAATGATGCAAAACGGAATCAGAATTTTTTTGTTTAAATACAAAATTTCAATAAGTTAATTAATACTATAAGCAGGACAATGAAAAGAAATTTATGAGTTACCATATTTTATTAATATCAAATTCATTCGAAAATAAATAAATAATTAATGTCGATAGGCACTTGTCAAAAAAATTGTCTATAAATCATTCCCAAGATTCAAAAATTCAAACTTTAAAACTACTGAATAATGTCCCGTCTCTTTTTCTCTCTGTTTTTCTCTTATTAAATTAACTTCAGTGACTTTATCTCTGTCTGTCCCAATTTAATTGAATTTGTGAGACAATGCACACATATTAAAAAAAATAAAAATTTAAACTATACTTTCCGCTGTTGCCCTTTGTGAAGTCATAAATATGTAGTCTAATTTATCTCCTAAATAATATAAAACTCATATAAATAAAAGGGAAAATATATATATAAAAGAAGTTACAAACATTCATCTTGAATTTTAAACAATTCAACTATTTTGAACCTTGAATAAATCCTCAAAAATTAAATTAATTTAGAACGAATAGAGTACGTATTATTTTTAATGCAGAAGAACCACAAACGTAAATTCCGTGATTATTCCCCTGCTACAAAATACAAAGCATGTTCCTGGAAGATTTAAATGTCACAGCAGCCTAACTATTCTATTTTTAGAACTATCAATCATATCATATTTGTTAGTATGAATAGTTGTTATTTTGTACCTGAAAAAAGGAGAGAAGAATGTGTGAAGTCGGAATATGAAGCTTATGAGTTTTAAGAGACATAAAATTTGTGCCAACGTAATTCACTTAATTGCATCATACTCCCTTCAAATAGATTGATCTTTAATTTTCGCTCTTAGAAATTGACCTTATTCTAATGTCCAGTGGCAAATTTAAAGGTAAAATACGAGGCACATGAACTCATAATCCCACCGTAAAACTAGGTATTTTATATATATATATATTATATGTGTTGAATGTTGAGTTATTTACCTTACTTAATACATTTTTCCGTTATCTTTTTCTTAAACGTGCACCCATGTTCTAGAAAAAGTTACTTGTCGTAACTCAAAAAAATCAATATTGTAAGTGAGAGATCACAATAGAGACCGCTAAAATTTGAAGCTTATGAGTGTTGAATGAAAGATAATGAATATTAAAGATTTGTGCCAAAAATAATTGAGTTCGACAGAACAGATACTGTAGTTGCGCCCTCCGTGTAGATGGAGGATAGGTAACACGAGTAAAACTAGGTATTTTATGTATATATTACATTTGTTGACATCCATGCCACAAGAAAGCTAAATTATGCATTTGGTTGAATGTTGAATTATTCACTTAAATATATTTAACGTGCACCCATGTTCTAGAAAAAGTTACTTGTCGTAACTCAAAAAACCAATATTGTGAGTGAGAGATCACAATAGAGACAGCTAAAATTTGAAGCTTATGAGTGTTGAATGAAAGATAATGAATATTAAAGATCCGTGTCAAAAGTAATTGAGTTCGACAGAACAGATAGACACTGTAGCTCCGCCCTCCGTGTAAATGGAGGATAGGTAACAGGAGTTATGAGACAGAGAAAGGGGAGGGGGGGAAAAAAAAGAAGCAGCAGAAAGTGAGTATTAGTTTTGGAGAACTGCGTAAATGCAAGGCGACAAAAATTAAATGTTGGAGATGGAAGAAGATGAGGGAAGAATAGTGTGATAGGGCCCCAAGAGGGAAAGATCTGCAACTTGTCTCTTCAGACATTGCTTAAATATTGAGCTTTCAATGCGCAGACACGGCATTTCCGTGCCATTTTATGATGAAATTTTTAATTTTAACACCAACTTGGAAATTTTATATTTCACCATAGACAACGACACATTTCTCTTCTCTTTGAGTAAGAGAAAGCCTGAAAGGCGGAGGAGGAGTAAATGCAGTGACGAGTTATTACGCATGGGAGTGCGTTTTATGACAGATGCTGAACAGGAAGGAGAACGACACATTTCTTCACTGCCAGTAAAAGATAACTACTACATGTAGTAACAATCAATAAAGACTTCATCCATGGAAAAGATTCACTCCTGGATGAAGAAATTAATGACTGTCTAGTGTAGAACAACTTTTACACATTAATACTGTACTCTAACCTGTTGTAAGAGGTAACATGACATTCTATCTTAGGATAAGAGATGTTGGGTATGCGGTCTTATACCCTAGTCGTGATTCAAAGCAGACAATATCACGAGTGGGTTGGACATCACAGATAGATGATATCAAATCAATTCCTATGTCAGCCCTATCTCACATCGGTAAAACACAATAGAGATGCTACTAAGCAGGTCTTACTAGCCCTAGTGACACGTTTGAAAGTCGTACGAGTCTAAACTCTGAGCGGACAATATCAATAGTAAGTTGAGCCTCTTAATTTACGTGTTACTCTCCGTCAAAACAAATAATGACTTTTTACACCTATAGTACTTTCTAGTATGAGAAATTACCTTTCACATTTAGTATCCTCACCAACCCTTTCCAGCTCTCTCTTTCACTGTGCACGCATTATACTTGTCTGCATGCATGCACCTCTCATTACAGCAACAACAAGGATGAAGGAGCTAGAAGGTACTTGCTTGTTGCCACAACAAATGCAGAAATTAATTAAGACAAAGTAATAAAGAAAAATCTATATTTAGAATTCATCATTCCGTCATTATATATATATCATTGTCACACAGAGTTGCTACTGTTGTTTTTTTTTTTTTCAGCACAATACTCACATTGCTTTAGCAGACAACAAAAATGATACTGGTCACATATATCTTCAGGATCTTGTAACATACTGTATTCTTAGTGTTAAATACCCGTATTCGGTACAAGTTTTGGGTGATACTAAGTGGGGAAGAGAGAGACATCATCTAATGTCACACCTTATTTGACCTGTATAACCTAACATATTTGGTGCAAACCAGCACAATAGCTTATGTTTATTGTTTGTGATAAATTGTGCAAGACCCCTCACGATTTCCCAGTATCTTTTCAGTTTCCATAGTTCTAAATTTTCATAACCTGCCTAGTTAAATTAGCTAACCTAGCCCTTCTGGTGCTAAACTTTCTTTGCTCCTTCGCTTCTGTATTTCACTAGAGACTATACATCTCTACTAGGAGGTGTATTTTATCTGTCCAAATACATTGAGTTAAGAGTATGTACGATGAAGCAGAGACAGAGATAATGAAGATTCCCAACCACCACAGGTTTGCATCTGGGATGTCCCTTGAATCCATGCTTCTTTACCCTAGTTGGAAGGGCAAACTAAAAAGTACAAACTATTGGATGAGGTACATGATGCATGTTAATTGCATACGATATTAAGATATTTAGCGAATTAGCAAAGCAATAATAAACCAACTATGTAAATTATGAAGAGCCCTGGAGAGTAAGGTTTTAGGTTAAACTGAAATAAGACACAAGAAATGAACGTTACAAGTTTTATCCTCATAAGAATAACAAAAGTAGCATGAGACTAAAAGGAATTCTGGTGCCTAAATGCACCCAATTCATATATGTGGGCTAATTCTTCCAGAAAAATGGCATGATAGATGAATACTTAATTAACATGAAAGAAAAAATAAGATCGTAAAACTGGTGAAGCATTGTTGGAGTACTGTTATACAATTGGATGAATATATCTATCAAACTTGAAACGTTTAGTAGACTAGTTGTCAAACCAGTAATGTTATAGGGTTCAATATTGGACCTCTAATGCCCAACACATCTACAAGATAAGAGTTGTAAAATCCAGATATTGAGATGGATATATGAAAATACAATAACAAAGAAATAAAATGACCGCATTAGACAAAGGTACAAAGAGCATAGATAGATAACTGGTAAGATGCCTGTTATGATCTATCATTTCAACACCTACCTCCAAACAACTCTGTCCAAAGGTATGATGTGATGATAATTAAGTGTGACGAAAAAAATTGAGGTAGAAATAAAATCACATTAGAAAAATTGCTTCAAAAGAGTTACAATCTTTCAAAATCAACACAAATCAACCTAAAAGTACAACATTAGAAATAAAGGATCCACATGGGCGACACCAGCTAATTAGAACTATCGTTCGGATTCTTCTCAGTCATGTTGAGATTGTATCTAACTCTAAGAATAATTGTAAGAAGCATCTAACTTATCTTAAAATACATTATTTTATCATTTTTAGATCAAAATGGATGCAAATAGAACACAATGGATATAAAGGATTCATAAAAACAACCTCAATTAGTTCAAAATTAAATTAATTGATTGTTACTCATAAAATAGACTAATTTGACAACGAAAACTCAAAGTTGAGACACAAAATGTGGGGTAAAGTCAAAATTAAATGTCAGCAATCCTAACTTTACACATTAAGCATATGACCAACTTTTCTGTTGTCATCTATAGAGAATTTCCAAATTTGAGTTTTCATACTTTCTCAAAGAAAAGTTCAAGTTTATTTCAAAAGTTGGCGGACGACAAGAAAAGAAGTGGTTACCATTTCCTCTTTTTAAAAATCTTTTGTCCAAGTGGAAGTAAGTAAAACTTAGTACTCCAATAGGGAAACGAAATGGTTTATTATTAAGGGCAAATGGAGAGATGCATTAGATGGCATATACTGCAACCTGCACACAGACATAAATGAGAATGCAGGACAAATTTTAAAAACAGAGACACAGTAAATAAGCGGGGTCCTCCTAACTTCATTCATTTCACAATCTGTAAACTCATTTAAGATCACCACGAAATGTATGAGCTCTACATTACTCCCAATTTATTCACTACTCTCATTTTTGTCTCTTTTTTTCAATTTGAATCAACAACCAATCACCACACAGTTTTAGCAAATTCAAACTGTATGTACATGAATCCACGCATGCAAATATTTTTATTTTGGAGCTAAAATTTCGGGAGTTTTAGGGGACTGTGATATCCAATAATAATAAGGGGGTGGGTGGTGAAGGAGCAACGGGACCTACTACCTTGATTGCTGTATAGATTTCCATGTCCCATTAGGATGTCTTGTCTTTATTCTTTCCTGTAACGGTTGAAGGACTGTGTTTATGCCTGCTGGTTCAAGTCCCCTTTCTCATCTCTGAGGGGAAAAAAGAATAAACAAATCAATTTGAATTTAAAAGACACAAACAAAATACACACAAGAGATTTGTTTGTCACTCTAGTTGGCACTTTTGCCAATTTTGTATCTCAATTTAGTGCACTAAGCGCCATTCTTGAGAGTAAGAACGGTTTGGGCCCTCAATTCCATCAATTCTTAGGATACCTTACAAAGTTTCTGTACAACTTAAACAAGCACTTAAATCTATGTTTCTTGTCTTTGGTTTGTCTTAGTTCCTCTTATAATGCATGGAGTTATCATGTCACTTAACAACATAATAATACCTAGTGAAATCAATCTCACAAGTAGGGACCTAGGAAGGGTGGTGTGTGCGCAGCCTTACAGGTTTGTGAGGGTAGAAAGTGGTTTTTGCCTCAGCTCAGTAGAGCATATCCAAATCAATAAGAAAAGAAAATACAATAGTGAAAAAAAAAACATACAGAAAATAATGGAGAAAAAGTAGTATCAACAACATATAGTACAATAACAAAGTAGACGAAACAATAGGTGAAGATTGAAATCGAAGAGAAAGGTAATAAGAGAGCACTAATAATAGTACTAACAAAGGAAACTCGACAACGCTCTATTATCTACTAATATTCCAGCCTAATCCTTGACCTCCATATCCTCCTATCTAGGATCATGTCCTTGGTAAGCTACAGGTGTGTCATGTCTTGTCTAATCACATCCTTCCAATACTTTTTCGGCCTATCTCTACCTTTCTCAAATCCACCAAAACCAACCTTTCACTTTTTCATTGAGGCAGCTGCACATTTCTGTTACATGCTCCAACCATCTAAGTCTAGTGTCCCCCATCATATCCATCACAGAGGTCACTCTCATCTTGTCCCACGTATCTCTGTTCCTAATCCTATCTCTCCTAGTATGCCACAAATCTATCGCAACATCCTCATTTCAGTTACTTTCATCTTTCGGACATGCGAGTTCTTGACCGACCAACACTATGCCACATACAAAATAATTGGTCTAACAACCACTTTATGTGCACAAATATAATTCGAATCTGAAGAATTAAAAACAATTTATACATCTCTCTATTCGTTTGCTACGTCTAACTCAAACAATACTCATTTTCCACTTAATGTATCTTTAGTCACTGATGTACATCGTGCAGTTCATATAAGGGCTAAGCCACACTAAAAAAGAAAATAATGCAAATCTAAAAGAAATATGCCCCCCCCCCAAACCCCCCACCCCGAGGTAAAACTGTACTCTCAAGAATATGATTAATTAATTTCTTGGAAGCTTGCTCTTTTAGTTACCTAGAGAGGTAATCTCAATATGGGTTTCCTTCAGCCTTTACGTGATGGCGACTAGTGAGTAACTGAGGTGGTTGGCACCATGTAATAGCAAGCTCCCATTCTTAGCCCCACATCATATAGTGGGAATGTCTTGAACTTCGGGTCCCTAAAGCAAAGATAACCTCAAATAACTTACCCTACTAAATAGAGGGACAACAATTTTTTTCATATTTCACCATCTAAACCATATCAAAAGACTTAAATCCTTATAAACTAGATTATTGAATGAGTTTAGAACAATTAAGCACTCTAACATCGACAGCAGTTGTAGTACTAACTACGAACTCCTATACGCATTCAAAAGAAACACAAGTGAGATACCTGTCTTGAAAACCCAAAACTGAACAGCCAAATGCTGAATACTTCTGATTAACAACTCCATAGAAATGTGACGAGCAAAAGGTAATTCCATAGAAATGCGACAATTTAAACAGATTCCACCAATGTTCATTTTCTGTTGGAATGGATAAACTCACTGATATATCATGTATCCTCAAACTTTGACTGCGTAACTTCTGCTGCTGTCAGACCGAGCATTCATCAAAGGCAATAGGTCTGTATGATTTAGTTGAAAATTGAGACACTTTTAGATTCTCATAGCTTTAAGAATAGTCTGCCAAAGGCCATAATCATGTTCAGGAAATCACTTGTTATAAATTTCAACTGAAATGATATAACATAAGGAGATCTAGCTTGGTCTGATGAAAGAATCTCAGACTTAATCATGTCCAAACAGTACAGCTACTATTATCGCTCCCATAAATGAGTGTTAATAGAAGGTTATACCCCCTAATGATAAAAATAATAGTCTCTTACAAAACTTAATCATTACCTTTTTTTTTTCTAAAAATTAGCTACTAATATTTATTGTGCTAAAATATTAAAAACAATTGCCATTATGCTTGTATGTATTATAGTGCTTGATACAGAAGCCCACAACTTAGAATATACATCTTGTGAAGCGCTTTGTTGTTGTTCCTGCTACACAAACTAGAGAACTAAACATTAAAAACTTAGGCTTCAACCTCTGATGCTTTGAACTTGCACACAAGTATGTAACAGATAAGTATTTGGTCGCATAAGTTCAACTTTTGGTGTATTTTGAAGGATTTCTATGAAGTACCAATACCCATGTTGCACCTGTTTGACACAATATATGTCAAGGGAAATGAAAGTTAACGTAAGATGGGTCACGTTACCAGTTTCAAAAAAAAAAGTTTATTTAAGATGGGTTTCGCCAACTGGTAACTATTAGGACTTATTACTTAAGTATCTTGAGAATATCACTTGTGCCATTAAAGTAAACGATTACATTCACCCGAGTGAGAGCTAAGGGGTCATTCACTTATTCCACTTGCACCGGAAATTTCATGGTTTCTGAACCTCCAAGACCAATTTAAGAACTCAGTTGGCCAAGGGCTTTGGCAGATTTTCCATCAACAGGTAAGACCATCAACATGAATAGTTGACAGGAACTGATGACACTCCCTAATATGGATATAGAGTGTGGATGCAGCTATGGAAGCGTATAAAAATAGAACACTGCCTTTAATATCATTTGAAGTGGGTCAGTATATCAAATAGCAACCTTAAACAAGAAGTGCAATAGCAGTGATAAGGCCCAAATTTCAAACATCCTGAACTCAGTCATAATTGGAGTAAATTCACGAGGTACAGGAGTCTCTGAAAATGAAAAGGACCAGGTAGAAGCATGAGGAAAAAAGAGCAGAAGATGGATCAAATGATATCTTGGCTTGAAAAGAGGAAAAAAACACAAATCAATCAAGCTACTATGCTTCAACCACAGCCTAGATGGAGCAAGCTATGAATCCTCTATATAGCTTTACCAGGAACTAGCTTCAACTCAATGTCAGTAGGTAACAAGAGTTACCAAGACTCTAATGTTTGTTCTTTTAACACGAATTTGAGGTTTCATAAAACTTGTGGATCTATAAGTCTTACAATTATCCGTGTCCAGGTTAATCTAAGTTTAACAAACACAACTAGGCCAGGTCCCGACTAGTTAGTACTGCATTCATAGATTCTTGCTTCCATAGTATTCTATAATAGAATGTAAATAAATTTTTAAAAACAAGTACAGACAAAGAGAAAGCAAATTTTTGATAGGTGAAAAGAAAAGATATGAAAGGATGACAGATGCATCATATATAAGCAAATAGATACATCAGCTTCAACAATGTATAAGCTCTTGAACAGTGAGGTACAAGGTCTAGTTATTTGATGAGATACTTACAACAACAACAATATACCCGGTGTAATCCCACAAATGGGGTCTGGGGAGGTGGATGTACGCAGCCGTACCCCTACCTTGTGAAGATAGAGAGGCTGAGATGAGATTCCTGACAAAGGAAAATCTTAAAGGAAGTTCTACCTCCCCATTCGTACATCTGCGTATCAAGAACCAACTTTAAATCTGAAAAAGCTTTCCATTGTTTTCCTCCCTTTGTATTAAAACCATGCAAAGAAGCAAAGGTCTGTGCTTTTGATATTAACGGAAATCTTCACAATCAACTGGCAAATACAGGGGACTTCCAATACAATGGATGCAGGATCTGACCATTGACTTTTGACAACTTTCTTAGCCATCCACTATAATTCCTGAAATTTGTGCACATCCTGAAAACATGTCAGAAATACTACTTATCACACATTAAACTTTGTTCATTATTTGTTCAAACCAACAACACTGGCTAATAAGGACAATTTGGATTATTCCATCTCATCGGATTCACAAGTGTGGACCACATTAATACTTTTAGCTAATTAAATTGGAATTTCATTAGAGCACTTCTATGAAATAATTCCTTTATCTGTATGAATCATATTGACATAGCTGCTAGGCTTCTAGTATAAACTAGCTTAAACATAATACAGCAATAACACACAATCCAATGATTAAACCTTCTTTTATCATTTGTTTATCAAAGAATTTAATTAAATTCAGAATAGACAAAGGTGAAAAGGCACTGAGGCAAACTAGGCAGAGTTGAATTTAGAATGGAAATTTTCTTACAAAATTTAGTTCAGCTGTGAAGGAACCCTAAACAGCTGAAAACAATACACGAAGAAGCAGTGAGTGTATAATTCAAACTTGATCTGTGGCTCTTGTACTGAGGATCTTAAGTTCAACTCTAATAGAAACCAGTGTCAATCCCTCTGCAAATAAGATAGCTTCAGATTTCATAACCCTGTACCCTGAAGTGATTGATCCTCTATTTCTGAAACGTTGAGATCAAGAACCCCTGTGTGACTCTGTTCAATCTCAAGATGTGTGAATCCAAGCACCTTTCAGTAAAGAAGCTAAAGTCATTTGAGATCCACTGCAGCAATGTCATCTTATGGAGAAAATCAATGCCACCAAAGACTTACTGCCCAAAGAAAAAGATATTACATTTGGAGAGTTATCTGAATGAACATCTGGACTGACACAACATAATATGTAATGCTGTCATGATGCATACTTTGAAATAGAAACTGTCATATAAAGGCCTGTTTATACATTTCATTTGGAATGCAGAAATGTTGTTTATATGGTAGTTCCTTCTTTTAGTAACTACTATTTGCATGACTTGTCAAAACATGTAAATGAATAACAACCAGAAGAGAGCGTACAACCTAAAGTATTAGCAGAGTCTCTCTGTCACAATATTTCACCTTTTTTGTTATACCATCAGAGCCAAAATTAGCCTCACCTTTTATGTTTCCCAACATCTAATGTTGCTTCGAAAATGAATTCTCACACATTGGAATGCAGCTTGTTTTAAAGTAGAACTATATGTCCGTTAACTTTAAGCTAATCAAGCAGTCAAAAGTTTGTGTGCCAGGAAAAATAAAAAATTTAAATCTGAAATTCATCTTGAGACAGATGAAGCCATGTGCTCGAGGGTAAAATAAACATAGAAAAACCTAGAAGGATTTAAATCCAAATCAAATCGTTCAAGAATCTCTCGAGCAATAACCACAATAAGGTAAAACTCAATCAGCACACGGTATAGGAAGTCATACAAAAGGATTAGGAAGTATATTTTAAAAGGGTCAAACCTGTGAGCAGTTCTTAGCAAATACTACATGAATTTTTTCATTTGCCATTACAACCACAACCTCTTAATCATCCGGCTTTGGTTTTGTAGCTTCAAGTTCCTAATTCCAGTCCCCCTTCCTTCCTTCTTGATGGTTGTAAGTATATCCCAACCAGATGGATTCTTCTATTTTCACTGCTACCTCACCAAAGGAAATTCTTTCTCCATGCATCTAGTCTCTTCACTACACTTGCAAGGATAGGAAAGGACATCATATATGTAGGCATGGCATCAAGAACATTTTCCTAGAACATAATTATCTTTCACAAGATTTCTCCAAATAAATGCATCTAATGGTCTATGAAGCAGCATTTTCCAAAGAAAAGGGAATTATCGTTCTAATAAAATGCTTTTAGACGCTACTGCAATCAGTCATCAACTGCAGGATCCCAAATATCTAAAATCGGAGTTTGGCTCCATAACAAGATAAAATTCCATGCATTAATACTTATTTAATTGGTGAATCATGCATTATTATCAAATGTCAAGTCTTTTCCTCATAACTGATTTAAGAATGATTCAGCACAGGAGGACACCCAATATAAAATGTATACCTCATTACTGCAATCAGATCTTGATATCGTCAACTCTCACCGCTTTCTGTAATCCATCAATTATGTACTTGCATGTCAGCTGATTTGGCGCAAAACCCACTTTCCTCATTTCATCTTGAAATTTCATCAATTTTGCAATATCACCTTCACCACTTAGAAGCCTGACAATTTTGTTGTAACAAACTGTGTCAAATATTTTAAATTCTTGAGCAAAGAAGCTTAACAGCGATTGAGCCTCACGGAAATTGTTTTCCACACAGTGACCATTTATTAAAGCTCTACAAACTTCAGTATCAGGTGGCACATCATAATCAATCATTTCTCTCATCAAGGGATTAGCATCCATGCTTTGGCCTAATTTACACAAACATTTAATTATAGCTCTATATGTACCTATGTCGGGCTTCAAATCTTTTGACACCATCTCTGCTTTCAGGCATAAAGCCTCATCAGGGAAATTGCATCTGCAGAAAGATTCAATCAACTCCCCATAGACCATATTGCCAGGTTCATATCTTTCACCAGATACTCGATCAACTAGAGCTTTGGCTGCAAATGGTCGATTCTCTCTACAAAGAGCAGAAATTAAATAATTGTAGATATCATGAGATACTACAAATCTAAATCTTCGAAGCTCTGTGACTAAATTTACAGCTGAAACCAAATTATCCTGTTTTTCATATCCTTGTACAAGAACTGAACAAGTGAAATTATCAGGGTACATTCCTTCTCCAATCATGTCATGCAACAGAAAACGCGCCTCTTGCATCATCCCTTCTTTGCAATAACCAGAAATAAGAGAGTTATACGAAATAAGATCTGGTTTCAACCCTCTGTCAGCCATCCTTAGAAACAGCTGATGAGCACCCCTCACATTTCCCTTTTCACAAAATCCATTTATCAAAGAAGTATATGTGAACAAATCTGGTGATACGCCTCTAATGTACATGATCTGATACAAATAAACTGCATCTTTCATTCTTCCTTTCCTACAATAGCTACTAACTAATGTATTATATGTAACAATATCAGGTTGAAACCCTTCTTCTTCCATTTTTTCTAAGAATTCATTGACCTTGTTCACATCTTCATCCTTGCACAAAACATGAGTTAATATATTGAAGGTACACGAATTTGGGTGCACTCCAATTCTTTCCATGTCAGCATAAACTTCCCAACATTTTTTGCTATAATTCAACTTTGAAAGTCCAGTTAAAAGACAGTTCACGGTAATAACACTGGGGTACATTCCATGCTTCACCATCTTTCTAAAAGCTCTAAATCCATCTTTCACCATATTCACCTTGAGAAAAGCCTTAATTAGCATATCAAACACAACAGGGTCCCAATTACACAAACCACTAGATGAAAGCAAACTTTCAAACACATCCACACTCTCCAGTTCATCTCTCTTCATGTCAACCAATTCAGACAAAATTTTCATTGCTTGTGAAAAGTTCCTTGTCCAAGTCAGTATATGAATAACAAGACAGTAGTTTTGAGTGTCAAGCTTCACACCCAAATCATTCTTGACCCAGTTAAATAAACTAAGAGCACCAAATGAATCAGACTGGCATCTCAACAGTACCCGTGAGATTTCGCTGTTACTGAGATAATTAATAAGCCCATTATCTTGGATGGTTTCCTGAAGGAGTGCCAAATGGTCATTGTTTCTGTTCTTTACAGCTGAACATATCAGACTAACTATGTTTTGGGGGTTTTGCATTTTAGGTAAAAAGCTGTGAAGAGGGTTCGAAATGGGTCTCGCCGACCCACTATAATCTGTTAGAGTTTGGACACAATTTGGTGATGACAATGACGAAAAATTCAGTTTTGACTGCAGATTTTTGATATTAATAAGTAATCCTCCATTTGAACATGTAGATTTAATTGATTTTTGGGTTCGATTCATGGGAAAATTCAAGAATAATGAAGAAAAGTAAAGTTGAATAGAGATAGAGAGGATTACCGAAGGGGACTGAAATTTAAAGATTTGGGTTCTACCATGTCCACAGCACAGGATTGAGAAGCTCTTCTGAGCTGCGTTTCTACTTTCTACCACTATTTTTTGCTCTTCTTTCATAATTTTTTCCACTGGTGAGCCATGCCACGTCGGAGTGACTAAATTCGAATTCGCATAAAAAAATCTTACAAAAAGACGATTTTGTATTCAAGGGTATCCGAACTCGAAATCTCTCATTAACAATGATTAATGAGTACTTATCACCCTATTTATTCATGTTATTATATTTATTAGGCATTTATTTAATTTGGAACAAAACAATTCAAATTGAAAAATGAAATTGAATAAATTTTTATTTGGTTTAGTTTTATATTTTAAAATAAATAATATTTGGTTTGATTGATTATATATATACCTAACACATTATTTTTTATGAATAATTTTTACGCGAAAAATGCAATACAAATTAAAAAAAATAAGCTATAATATATGTTTTATTTGTGTAGCAATATCAATGATTTATACATTATTATTGTACATTAGGCTAGCTAAATATAATCACGAAGTTAAAACATAATTGAAGTTACGATAAATGACATAACATAAACTTGATTTATAGTGAGTAATGTTGAATTAATATATTACTTTTTATAAAATATTAGAACAATATGATAAAATTATAGTTATTAATATATTTGCCAAACATGTAGTCTATGATGTTCTTGCAAAAGGTGTGCTTAACTAATTTTTCATTAGTTAATTCAACTAAAATATTATTTATTTGAAGATTATATATCAAATATTTTTTACAATACTAGTTACAAATATATAACTATTTGATATTATATTTAAAAAAAAAATATGTGTCATGTATATCTGGTAAAAGTAAATTTAGAAAAAAATTCTTATAAGACGTATATTTATTAAACATTAACGTTCAATTTTTGATAGTTCATTTTTATTTTTAAGAATTTGATTGTATAGTTATATTTGCGCAATCAAATATTATGTTTGTACTTGAACTATAATTACTCATTATAAACAAACAAGTCTTTGTAGTTACTTACATTATGTAACTATTATGCTAAAATTACACTAAATTTAATTACAATATAACTTTTCAATCAGACCTTCAGAGGTTTTTTTTTTTTTCTATTAGTCGATATTTTGTTGCTGCTCAGACTCTATTTGGAGGGAAATTTTGTTCTAATTTGTAAAGTTGAATGGCAAATATGAATCATTTCAATAACGATAAATTTTTTATATTTAAGATCAAATTCAAATAGAGTGCAAAATTATTTTATTTAAGGGGCTTTTTTGGCCCTTTGCAAATGACTAAAAGATGTTACAAACTTGAAAGCTTCTGATACAAAATAATTTAGAGACTACAACATATAAAAGATACCACATGAAAACAAACTAGATATCTTCTTTATTAGAAAATGGTTAAACTAACACATCTAATTAAAGCCTAATGCCTTGTTTCCTAGTAACAAAATGGTTGCAAAATTGTGCTTGATTCATCAATTATCTTGAGTTAAGTTACTTATCTTGGAAGATTAATTAGGAAGAGAATCTCTGGTAATCATATGGGAAGTTTGATTCATATCCCATTGTGTTAAATTGGTAGTCTGCACCATTTTGCTGAGAAGTTCCTGCAGACATATTGTTGAAGGAAGGGGGGAAATTCTCCACAAAATTGTTGTTTGGAATTGCAGAAGAATCAGCCAAAAAGTTGTAATTTTGATGATCAGTGTTAACGTGGGAAGACGATGAAGGGAAATCATTAAACGCGGGAATATATGGCACGTTGTTAGGATGATCATGATGAGTACTATTGAAGTTGAAGTCGTCTTCGGAGATACTAAGGTTTTTTTGAAAATTCAAGAGGATTTCATGGGGATTGTCATGTGGTGTATGGACTAGTTGTTGATATTGTTCATGATTTCCTATGTTTGGTTCTTGATTTTGAGGCATTGTTAAAGCCAAAGGTGGTGGTGGTGCTGGATGCACATTACTGGCACTAGCACCACCACCACCACTTTGATTACAAGTGTGCCTTCCTCTATACGTGACTTCGAAAATGGTGGGATCTTCATCGGATCTTTGAACTTGCTTCGTGGCCAAACAACCTTGAACATGTCGAAGTGTGCATCTGTAATAACCTCTGCATTTAACAGACAAAATTTTGTAAGCAAGGAACACGAATGTAATCATATATATTCAGATTCAGACGTTTTAATCTTAATATTTTACCTCGGATGTTTGGCACCAAGAATGTCTTTCTGGCCATATTTTCTCCAACTATAACCATCATCAAGAGTCCCTTCAATTGGTGCCCCTGGATGAATTTGAACTTGCTTTGTCCACCGCGGTGTATTGTTCTTTCTGTAACATCATTATAAGTTTAGTGATCATACGTGAAGTCAATTTAAACCATAATTATCTATGCATGTACACAAACCTCTTGCGTGTAGTATGATGATCTTTGGGTTCAAGATCACGATCAGAATCTTCACTTGATCGCGGAGAATCAGACGTTCCAAAAATGGGAATTGCAGGGGAACTGGAATGTGCTAGTAATGAATTAGAATTGTCCACAGTAGTAGCAGTACTACTGTTGTATTGTAGCAAAGACAGAGCCCTATCAAATTTGGACTGGATATTATGAAGCAAGATTTCCCGTGTGTTTTCGGGTGAAGACGACGAATTATAACTAGGAGCATGGAGATGGAGTTGAAGCTGCTGAACGAGGTCCCTTCCTTGAGTTAATTCACTTACAAGTCTATTAAACTCGTGAACATTATTGTCAGCCCCGTAATTGTAACTGTCCATTTGAGATATTAACTCGATACAAGACAAAAAGATGCAGGGGAGAGAGAGAGTATAGTAGGATTTGGTGAACCATACAAGGAATGTCACTTGAGATTTTGAATGGAGAAAATGGGAGGTTAAGAAGAGATTATTTAAAGGGGATTGATAGTAACAAGGAGAAAGTTTGACTGTAGAATAGTTTCCTTAGACCAGTCTTTGGTCAAGGGAATTGTAGTATAAGTAAGCTAGTCTAATTGCTGACCATTTCAAATTAATTAACCTGACCATCAACTGTTATTTTACAATTTTAAACTCAAATCCCATTTATACCACCCACCCCCAAACCCAAACCCACCCCAGTGGGGTAGGGAAAGATGTTGGTGTTTGATAATTTAAGGTTGGAAGCAATAAACATGGGGTGGTGGATGCATAAATGATATGATGAGTTGGAATGGAAGTCAAAAATATTGTGAAAATGGGAATGGAGAACTGAAAATGAACATAGAAGACCATAGAACCTTCTTGCCGCGTTTACTGTTCCACTTAGTTTTTAATCCTCAGCCTCATTTTATCCCTCGTCCTTATCAGTGGCAGAGTCAGAATTTTCACTAAGAAAGTTCAAAATTTGAAAATAGATATAAAACTAATCAAAAAAAGTTCAATATTTACTGTATATATATAATTAATTTAATCATATATGAATAAATAATATTTTTTTTACCAAAACAAGGGGTAGGTTCGCCCCGGGTCCTTATTGTCCAAACTATATTTTCTGTTTTAATTTATTTGTCCTATTTTAAATTATTACAGAGTTTTAAAAAGTTTAAAAAAAAATTATATTTTGTGATCTTAATCTTTGTCATGTAGAAAAATAAAAATTAAAGTGTTGTTAAAAAACGAAAGAGACACTCTTTTAAACATTGTCACGTGGAAAAATTAAAATTAAAGAGTTGTTAAAAAATAAAAGAGACATTTATTTTTAAATAGACTAAAAATGAATGTTAGACAAATTGATTGAACTGAAGGGCGTATTAATTTTCACTTTTATCCTTATTCAATTGTTTGATAGAGTGTATAAAATTGATGTTGAATAGAGTATATTAGTTATGCTTATATCCCCCCTCCCAAACCCCAACCCAACCCCAAAAATAAAATAAATAGTTGTTAATTTTGCTTAAGAATATTTTTGAGGAAAGTTGGCAAAGATTTTTTTTTTCTTCTTATTATTATTATTATTATTATTATTATTAATATTATTATTATTATTATTATTATTATTATTATTATTATTATTATTATTATTATTATTATTATTATTATTATTATTATTATTATTATTATTATTATTATTATTATTATTATTATTATTATTATTATTATTATTATTATTATTATTATTATTATTATTATTATTATTATTATTATTATTATTATTATTATTATTATTATTATTATTATTATTATTATTATTATTATTATTATTATTATCATCATCATCGTGTCCATCTTCAATATGTTTTTTAGGATTACAACCACCTTTTGAGTTTCAACATGTGATACTACTAATTTTTCATCAGTTAATTTAATACAACAATAATAACATATTCAGTGAAATTCCACAAAATAAAATCTAGATAAAGTAGAGTGTATACAGATCTTACCACTACTCCGCGAAGATAGATTGGTTGTCTTCAAAAGAACCTCGATTCCAAGTAAAAGAAACTTAATATAATTCTTTTTTTTCCTTTTGATTTTTAACATGGTGTTCGGTGATTACGTTGGAGCTCCAACTAAATTCAGATCACAAACTATAAGGGCGCCCATTCTGAGGATATCACTCTCAACAAAATTTTCTCCATACTCATGACTCGAACTCGAGATATATGATTAAGGATAAAAACAATCTCATCGTGACTACACAATCCATGACAAGAAATATAATTTTTAGTTGTATAAGCATTAAGGAGGAAACTTGAGATCAAGTAATTATTGCAACATAGTTTTTTATTTTGCGGAGAAAAACAAAACAAGGCACGTCTATACATTATCCAGGGTGACTCAATAAGGTTAGAAAAAAAAAGTCTTAGGCCCCCAAATTTGAGTGGCTTTATTTATTTTTTTTAATAATAGATTATAGATTTTTTTTTAAGAAAAAAATATTGAGTAACTACTATTTATAAGAAAAATTATTTATTTTTAAAAAATAGAGAATTGTTAGAAGAAGTTTGGCATATCTAGAGTACGATAATATGATCAATTGAAAAGAAATTACTGAATAAGATCAATTATAATTTTTTTAACAATTCTACGAAATTTTCATAAGAAAATATATTACTTCGCAAGAAGATATATTAATTTATATTTTAAAATATAAGCCTCCATTCGATTTTGCTTAAGGCCACAAATGTGTTTGAACCGCCCCTGATTGATATTCATTTTGTACATTTATATTGAAAAACATATTCAAATTTTCACAATTTAATTAAGGGCCCGAAAACCCTAAAAAGGAAAACATTGTCGCCTTTTAGTAATTATTTCAAGCCCTCGACTTAATTTATTATGCTGATGTGTCGATAGGTCGATATGTACACATTTATATTTATACTTAAAAAATCACTTAAATAAATAAATAAATAATTTATTTAAAATTTAATAAATTATTATTTTTAGAATTCAGAATTCATGAATTCTTGATTCTGAATCCGCCAATCAACTTCTCGTTAAAAGTAGTGATGTGTAACGTGCATGGATTTTCTTTATCTCTAACCAGTTCTAATATAATGTGCTCATCATACAATGAAGAATAGGGTGTATACAGACCACATTATTACCTCGCTCTTCCTATTGCTCCTACGCGGATAATATCGTTAAAGAAGACTTATCTAACTTGGTTGCTTTTCGGCCTTGCGCCAGGATGAAGATCATTCCTTGCCATTATTCGCTTCTTCATTTCCACTAGGTATCAAGAGAGAAGACAACAACTTTGCCATTCCAGCTTGATGAAAAAAATACAAAAGAAAATGTTCGATTCTTCGATAAGAGCAGAAGAAGGTCTATAGCTCATTAATTCATGCCAGTAGGGTAGGCTTTCCACTCGCTTAACTCGCCACTGGCATGGATCGGCCTATCTGGTTCGACTAGGGCGCTTGAGAGCGAAAAGTCTTCCCTAGTTTAGATCGATTTTTCGTTAGTTAAGCCCAATAAAAATAGAAAGAATATTTCCAAAAGATCCTCGACACAAGAACAAAATAACAATAATAAAGAAAGTATAACAACAAAAATAAAAAGCAATGTGATTTCCCATTTAGAATTATTTCCTGTTAATTAAATTTTTGTGGGTTTTTTTTTGTGTGTGTCAACATAAACGGAAACATTACTACATACACAACAGTCAACAGTCAACACTTTTGTTTTGTTATTTACTTTGTAGGCATTGACCATTGAAGGTATATTCATGACTATTGACTCTACTTTGCTTTAGATCTCCAATTTTATTTTATTTATTTTAACGGTTGGACCAAGCATGAAGACCTACTGAGGATATTACCTTAGATAAGAAGGAGTGGAGGTCGCGAATTAGAGTAGAAGGTTAATAGGTTAGTAGGGTTAGGTTTTGTCGAGTCCGTATTTAATGTGTTATATTTATCTGTATTATATGTGTTAAATTTGTCTGTATCTGTGTTTTCATTAGTAGTCGCTCTTCCTATTCCTTTATTTTTCTTTCTTTTGGTCATATCCAGTTTATTCTGCTTTTTAGTTGTTGAGACGAGTGCTCCCAGGAAACAACCTCTCGACCTTTATGAGGTAGTGGTAAGGTCTGCATACATTCTACCCTCCCCAAACTCCACTTGTGAGATCTCACTAAATATGTTGTTGTTGTTGTTGACGACCATGCATGAAGAGTGAAAAGGAAGAAAAAAATATATGTACAGGTTGTGCTCTTTTAATTTTAAGAAAAAAGGACCAACTAGCTATTTATAATAAGAAAATCTCCATGTGAGGTCCTCTAGATTGACTAATTAGATGGGTAATTACTCCAATTGTAGTGTATGATGCCATTTTAAGCTTGGATAATTTATTTTCGACCAAACAAAAATTCACGCATATTATATACGAATATCATACCGATAATCTTTAAAAAAGAAAATGCATGTATGTGTAAAATAAACGTGAATGCAACACGCACAAACAAATATTTGAAATATATTATATTGTTTAGAATTTTTTTTTTCTTTCGTTGATAATATATATATGTTATAAAAAAAGATATATTATGAAATCACGAGCTATTTATTTTCTCTTCTTTTTTTTTCTTGTAGAGGTTTGACTTGTAGTTCAACTTGATTTGACTTAAGCATTTGCTTTGAATAGCTTTAAATAATTTGCTAAGTATTGCCCCAAAACTTGCGCTAGTCAATGGCTTCAATTAATTGAAATGTAATTCACTAATTAACGGTTTTAAGTAGGCTTAACTCATGAACAGATACCTAAATTTGTCCTTCTACTTTTATGGAAAAAAATTCTTGGACTGCAATTATTTATTTTTGGCTTAAAAATAAAAAAAAACAGTACAATTAACATGAAAAAGGACTGTGGAGAGTGCCAAGTAGGATAAAAGTGTTTAATGGGATCAAATCTTAGCAATTGAAGTGTCTATTAAGAATTTGTCTTAGTTTAGTTGTCTAAATGAAAAATAAGGACAAGTTTAAGTGTCTGTTTTTTATGAGTTAAGCCTTCTAATTAACTGAATTAATCTGCATGTCTATTCCAACTGGTTAGCTAAAGTGTAATAGAAACATGACAGTTTTAGCTTAACGTCATATATTTAGGTCATACACCAATATTATATTAACTTTATGAGCAAAGTAAGTTATGTGAACAATGTTAAAACAAGTACGTTTGAGGACCCTTATGAGTTGTGTTTAGGGATGACGAAATTAAATTCAACTCGTTTAATTTGTTCAATTTGTTGAAGTTTGGGTGGGTTAATAACCTGTTCAATTATTAGCTCAACCTAACTCATTTTGACCTATTTAAAGTTGGGTTGATATGCAATCCGAATTGACTCGAGAGTGATTTTGTTAAAATATTTTTTTTTTAATTTGATATATTTTATATAATTAGAATTAAAAAAATAATTTAATTAAGTATTAAGATATTGAAAAGAACAAATAAAGTAAATAAGACTTAATAAAAGTTGGGTCGGATTGGGTCTTGACCTGCTCTAAAATCCATTACTCAACTCGTTTTGACCAAACTCATTTTGATCCAAGCAAATTCGGGTTGGGTTGGGTCTTGACCCATTATGACCCGCTCAAATTTGACACAGTCTGCCCAATTATCATTCCTGACTGTTTTCTTGTCTCAGAATTATAAATGACAGAAATGACATAGTAAAGTTTGGATATGATGACGGTATTTGTTTGAAAATTTTATGATTATTATAGCGAGGAAACATTAGACACGCATATTGATATACAATGTTTATATTTTATTTAGCTATTATTATAAATATAAGTATTCAAAAATTTAATTTAATAATTCCGTGTACTAAGAAGAAAAATGTGCTTATTAACCAATTTAACCTTAAAAATAGAAAGAGTGTGTATGTAATTAAAAAAAAATCAATAGTTTTTTCTTGTGAATTTATGACAATATATAATTAATAAGCACCATTTAAATATATTTTTTTCCTTTTACATTTTTATTGTTGAAATTTACTTTATACATGACATTGATAGTTATTATCATGAATATTTTAATATTTTATTAATTATTATACATATATTTCTTCTAAAATATTATTACACAACACTTGAATATGACTATTATAGGACACTTTTACAAAAAGTATACCCTCCTAATGCATGTCATTGCTTTAACACATAAAATATTATTATAAAAAAGTAAAATATATCATAGACGATAATTGATTTTAGAGAAAATCAAAATATTATTATAACCAGGTTTTGAACGTACACCCTCCCTTCTTCCCCTTTGTTTGAATGGTGTTTTGCGATAATTTTATAATGTATAGTATTATATGGTATGATACAGTACAGTAAAGTATAATAGAATATAATACAATACAATGTTTTGATAGATTGTATGATTTACTATTGTTTAATAATAATTTTATTATTTGATTTAACTGTATGGTACTATATTATATCGAACAAACAAAAGTAAATGTAAAAAGTACTTAATAAAGAAAACAGAGGCTTTGGCTTATTGGAGAAAGTAGGTTCTAGATGAAGACATGTCCTTGATTACTCTTAGAATTATTTGGTACGGAGATGAGATAGATAAAATTGTTTCAGCGATATTTTATGAGAATAATTATTCTAAAATCCAGTATACATATGAAGGTTATTTTTTTCCAAATGGGACGATGTTATTAATTCACATGATTTAACTTGCTTAGTTATCTAATGGTAAAATCTACCTTGATAACTCAATTTCACAGATATAATTCATGTACTATCAGAAAACTCAGAGTTGTGAGGGATGATAAATATTTTTTCATTTTAATCAAATATTTGAGCATATTCAAATTCTGCTAAGTATTAAATTCTTTTTTGCTTATTATAAAAAGTCATATGTGTAATTAAGAAGGTTGCTTTTCTTGTTAAAAGAAATAATAATATTTTATATGTATGACTTTTTCTAACTCATAACATTTAAATAAAAATACATTGCACTTGAAGTGACTAACTTCGAATTATGTTAATTAATTAATTAAGAAGATCAAATTAATACACCATTAACAATTATAAAAATTAATTATTTTTTTTTGCCACGTTTAAAGAAGTTTTAAATCAAGAACACTTTTTTTTTACTTTCTTATTTCTCCATTAACGGGCCCACACGTCCTTCAAAAAGAAGAAGAGGTGGAAAAACAAACAGTTTGGGATATAATAACAACCACATATATTCTACAGGTAAAATACTTCTCACCGTTCAAAAATAAATGACCTACTTTTTTTTTTGCTCTGTGTCAAAAACAATGACTCGTTTCTTTTTTTTGGGAATTTAATTTCAACTTTTCACATGACATGTTTAAAATCACAAGATTCAAGAACATTTTGGTATATTTGACATAATTATAAAACTAGGTCATTCTTTTCGAAATAGAAAGAAATGTATAGGCATATATAGTCAATGTATATTCATATATAGTCAAGTTATATTCAGTTTTTGAATGTATCGTAACAGTGTATCGCGCATGTATAAATAATCTACAGTGTGTACTTTTTATAATTTTCGGCAAGTTATATTATATAGTCATGTATATTTTCTATAATTTTTAAGCTATTTTTTAATGTAAATATAATAAGACTATATTTATTGTAAACTAATTAATTTATCGTATATATTTAAAATTATTCTCTGGTATAAATTAGAACTTATAGGAGAAAATAAAGAGTATGGAGGATGACCCGCTCTAGTGATATGCGCGTTTTTGTGACTTTAATAGTTACCTTTTGAATTTTAATGTCGAGCCGTGCAAGAAAAACTGATTCTATACATCTCTTTCTCTTCTTTATGTTTTGTTGAAGAAGAAAATGGGGAGTCAATTGACCTGGTCCTTGCCATGAACCACACCTTTCAATTATTCCGGCATGTTTGCACCCGGCAAAGAACAAGTTCGATCGTAAGGGTGTCAAAATGAGTTCAAATGTAGGTTAACTCGTCCAATTTGTATGGGTTGGACTCAAGATTATTTTGATTGGGTTCAATCCCAACCCATTCAAGTCTTAACTCATATCAAAAGAATCCTCAATTGAGCCTAATTTAATCCCCAATTTCAATGACTTTTTACTTGCATTGATGTAATATATGTTTTTTTAAAATCTATTTTATATTTTCTTCATTTGTCTATTGATTTGTAACTTTTTGTTTTATTTATTGAGTTGAAATTTAAAGTGTGATTATAAAAAAAAATGATAATATGTTATAATTATTGAAATTGAGCGCGTCATGACCCAACCCAATTTTTACCTATATCAACCCATTTTAATATTCTCAATTTTAACCCAATCTGCTCATTTGACACCCCTATTTAAAAGGATTATTTTTTAAAAAAATATTTATATTTAAAGAGCAAAAACTAAAAAATCAATCTATTTGAAAGTATAGACATTGAGATTTTTTTTGAAGGACTCTACAAAATTAGTCCTATTTCAGTTATGATTTCTTGGAGGCTACTCTATCTTAAGCTCTAATTCATGCTTATATAAAGGGTATCATATTTTCTTAAAAAGGCATCTCAAATATCCCTAAATCTGAGGATATTCATAAAGAGATCAAAATAGGGTTCAAGGAGATCAAAATCATCCTGCATTCGAGAAATACACCACTAATGACCCTCGAATCACGGGAGGAACAAATTTCTACCCACATACTTATGAATAAATTATATTTCTTCATATTTTATATTTGTGACTGCAATTCTTTTCATACATTAAAATTTATTGTAAATAGAAAGATAAACAATATTGTAATTAAATAGAGAAATTGGTGTGTTAATTTCATATGGTAGTTCTGAACATTCTATTTAACTCATGGTCAATATTGATAAATCAATCCGTTTGGCCATGATATTGATTTGAAATTAAAATTTTATTAGAGCATATAATTTGGAATTTTTTTGAGACACTTTCATAAATATGGAAAATTTATGAGCAAATGATAGTTAATAAATACTCTATTCATTTTATTTTAGTTGTTATGTATATTAAAAATATTTCATAACTTAAGTCATGACTTAAAGTAGAATCCCAAATAGACTATTGGTGTATATGTGTGTATCTTATGTATATCATGTATGTATCTGTAGGAAAAATATGATCCATTATCACAATGACATTTCCAAGATTAATTTTAGCTCTGACTTTTGATTCCAAACTCCTCCAATTCACCTCTAATATTTCTCAAATTCTGTAAATAATTTTGTACAGGTGCTTTTATAGTAATAAATTTCAACCGCTCACACTCAAAATTAAGTAATAAATATTTCAAATTCGAGTTTAACTTCATTAAATTTTTAGGGATTAAATACTCTGAATTTCTGTATAAAGTTTGGAGTCTCAATAGTCTCATTCTTGGAAGTAGAACATGTTGATTTAGAATGATGAGTTAATGTGCTGCGAGCCTAGTAAGGGATCTGGTCCTCTAACACGATAAACAGAAAACTAAATGAAGGTATAATCACTAGAAGAAGAAATAGGCAAAGATTTTACGTGGAAAAACTCCTTTCTCAAGAGAGGAACAACCACGACATGTCTCAACAAGATTTCCCAAAACCAAATCTACTAATAAGCAAAGTAAAGAAATACAACAAACACACGACTATTTCTCTACTTTCCCAATTAACCTACTTGCAACCTAAGTACAAGCAATGAGCAACATAAAAAAACCCTCCTTAGTCTATACTCTCAACCCTTTATGAAGTTAGACTAAAGCACAACCACATTGAGACTTACACACTCTCTAGAAGGTGTACAACACTAAAAAAACAATAACAAACAATACGGAGCATATTCCGTTATGGTTTAGGTGTTATCTTACACTTTGCAACACAACACAACAACTATCCAACAAGAGAACTATAGAAGTCTTCTATCAAGTCCCTCGTCTGCAGCAGTTGTATCTTCTTACATAAGGAGCCAAGAGAGAATTTTTTAGCACTGGAATATTCAGTTGTAAATTGTGCTTGAAAAACTTGTAGTTTATTCCTTGGACAAACTCCTTTTATATTGCACTTGGTACAGTGCATGGACCACTGGTCCTTCAATACAAATTTTGATAGACATTTCACCAACAACAACTTTCCGAACCAGCTGTAACCCAAGTTCAACTCACCAAATCAATTCGACAGTCTACCTGATCCTTAAAAAAAAAGTTTCATCATCAAAATATTAAAAAGCCATGTACTTGGCTACTTAACACAGAACAAACCTAACAAAAAGGAATTTCTCGAATTGAATATAAAGTTTTTGAAGAAATAAAAATTATAATAGCCCAATGTTATGAAAGAACATAGCTACTACAGATTGAATTATCTACAAATATTATATTTATAATATATAATATTTGCTTGAAATTTATATTATTTAAAAATTATATTATACGGATATATTATTACTAGTTATGTGGATATTTGTTACGTTCACCATTCAACAATATGAGAACCTTTCCAATATTCAATGGGTAAGGAAATTTCCAACGTTCAAAGCCAGCCAATTTCACAGGAATTTTTCTCAACTTCACTAAATCGGTATGAGCCTTAACAAAAGATTACAAGATCCTAGTAATTTAAAATACAACAAAACTTCAAGGATTTCCCAACGACACATAAAACCTCTCTAGGCTTATGTTTCCCATGTCTTCGAGTTGCCCCCAACTTGAAGATTACACTTACTCTCAGTTTATAGTATACTGAAATAAGAAAAACATTTAGACTTGGCACGAAAGAGATAAACAATTTCCTAAATGTTGACTTCATTAAAGAACCAAACAATCTAACTGTTTCCTTTTACGTGTTTAGAGTTCAAGATTTTAGAATTTCTGTCAAATTTACTTATATGTATGATAATAATATAAAGGGTATAAATTATATATTTAACCATTCTTAATTAACGGATTCATCATTAAATTCGATAAGAAAATTGAAAATTTTGTATCCCACATTGTTAAATTGTTAAGTATGTAAAAACTTTAATTTGTTCTATTCAATAACTCAATATCAATAAACTAATAAATTTATTTTGCGATTAATTTATTAATTATTGCATAATTTTGAACCATCCTATCTTATGTATCAGTTTTTTGTGTGTGGAGGTGGGGACAACTTTATTGTTTTCAATTGTAAAACTTGTGCGTAAGGTGTCAAAAATGAACTCAAACATAGATAACCCGTCCAAACTTCTATGGGTTGTGCTCAAGATAATTTTAATCGGGTTCAATCTCAACCAGTTCAATCCTCAACTTATATCAAAATAATTGAGCCCAATTTAATCTTCAATTTCAACTTGCTCCAAGGCTCTTTAATTGTATTGATATAATGTATGTTTTCATCTATTTTATATTTTCTATCAATTATCTACCAATTTGTAACTTTTTATTTTTATTTTTTGAGTTGAAATGCAAATTGTGATTTTAAAAAATAAATAATAATATATTAGAATTATTGAGGTTAAGCGGGTCAAATTGGGCGGGTCATGACCCAATCTAAATTTTAGCCATTTGAGCCCAAAGTAAATTTGGACGGGTCATAACTCAACCTTATTTTGAATTCATTTTAATATTCTCAATTTCAACCGAACTCGCCCATTTGACACCCGTACTTATGCCTATTCTTAGTTTCCAGATGTACATTGTTTATGATAAAATGAATTTTACGTAAAAAAACTACAAAATTATCGTACCATGAACATCGTCTTTCTTTTGTCTACGCAACGAATGGGGCAGAAGACAACGAAAGAACATTCTAGAATGCATGATTCCAGATAAAGATTAAAAATAAATTAAAAGGTTTTTTGTTTTTCTTCCCTTTCTGGTATTTTATTAAAAATTAAAAATAAAGATTAAGAAATATGATTGAACTTTTTGCGCTTCATTAAAATACGCTTTTTTAGATAAAATCGTTTTTCATTATTTTCCTTAATTTATTATTTGATCTTTTATTTATTTAGTTTCAGGATTCACTTTTAGATTAGAATTTTTTTACATTTAGAATTCACTTTTGATTTAGGACTATTTTTGTAAATAATTACCTAAAATTTTGACTATAAAATATTTTCTTAATAAAAATATATAATATAACAAATTCATAAAGAAAAAAATTCAGTAAAATTATGTTGGAAACATTAAACTACTTTTTTTATATTTAGGACTCTTTTGTTACATCAAATTTTAATCAATTAATTATTTAACTTCTAATTATTCAACTCTAATTTATTACTTTATGTATTAAAAAACTATTAACATATCTATATTACAAGCATTTGAATTGATTTTCTCATCTTTATCGTTTCATAATAGACAAAATTATTGCGTCAAACTAATAGTATTTATTTAATGACAAGTACTATTTATATATAATTTTGACGTGGCACACACGTGCAAAGCACGTAGACTGAAACTAGTACTATATTAAAAGTGTGAAGACCCTTAAAAATGTTGTTTGAACTTTTTACCCTTCATTAAAAAACTCTTCTTTAGACAAAATCGTCTTTTCACCATTTTTCTTCAAATATTATATAATTATATATTAAATATTGACTATAATAAATATAGTATAAATTAAATTGAGAACATATTCTTATTATAGTTAAATTCCTATAAGGAGAATTCTTTTTCACCTAAAATAGATTTGTTAAAAGAAATAGTGAAAAAAACTTCCAAAATAATAGGTAAAAAAAGGTTTAGTAAAAGGTCTTTTAAAAAAAAAACATTCCACAAAAATAGGGAATTGATATTTTTATTCCTTTCATATAGTTTAAGGACATTTTTAATCCCGTTCTTAAAATATAATTATCTTTCAAAACCATTTCTGCATCATTTACACTATATTTGTGGAAGATATTTTTATAAGCAAATATTTTTTTTAATAAAATTATACAATACATCATACAAGATATGACGAATCTGGATCTAACCGAGGACATGACCTTAGATAGGAAGGAGTGGAAGTCGCGAATTAGAGTAGCAGACTAATTGGTTGGTAGGGTTAGGTGGTGGATGATCTTGAGGTTTAGTGAGGTAGTAGGGTAAGGCGGGATTGATGTTTATCGAATGTGTGTTGAATTTATCGTATTTACATATGACATGTGCTTTTCATAGATAGTCGTTCCTTTTATTTTGATTTCTAGTTTTATTTCCCCCTCTATTCCCTTTCCTTCCCTTTGCAATATCTAGTTATTCTACTTATGGGTTATTGAGTCGAGGATTCACATGAAACAACCTCTCTACTTCTATTACAAGATAGTGGGAAGGTTTGTGTATATTTCTATCCTCCCCAAACCCCACTTGTGAGATACAACTATTATTGTTGTTGTAATAAAATACTATTTTTAATACATTTAAACCAAACACTTCATAAAAATAATTTCGTCATAACTAATATTAATATTATTAGAATACATCATCTTCAATACTGTTCTTATGATCCCCACCAAACTATCCTTAAAATTCAAATAATACTAGCAATAGTAAAGATTCACCACTTGTAAAATTATGAGGTAGACAATTAATAAACCATAAAATTAGAAAAATAAATTAATTCAAATGGCACAAAATAAGCAACGTAAGATATTCCACACCACTTCATCGTTAGGCCCCGCTAGAATTTTGTGACCATTTTTTATATATAAAAAAATCACATCCATAAATTCACTCAAAATATCTCCGCTTCCACTCTCCACTTGCCACGTATGCGTTTTCTCTCCGGTTATTATTCTGCTCTGGCACTGTCCACGTCATCACTTTCTCCTATTCTATCCACGTGGATCGAAATTCCTGACCGTTGATCTTATAAACAAGAAATCTTAGCCGTTGGATAGTTGGAGAAAAGAGCTTGTGGACACCGAAATTCGAGAAGGTATATATTGTTTATTTCTAAAAAATAATTTTGTTATTAACTTCCACACTTCCATTTTGTGCCTCTCAAGTTTCCACTGCGATCATTTTTTTCCTTCCCGCTCCGATCAGTTTCACCACCGGAATCTTCATCGTCCGCCGAAGTTGAATTTCGACTGCGCTACGTTTCAGGTGCGATACATTGTTTTCTGATTTATGAGTGTATAAGTTTGTTGAGAACTGCTCTAAATAGTTTTGGTTTACTTCTTTCCGGCGTTGTTGTTTTTTTTGATTGAGATAGAGATTAGTTTCCGATTAGCTTGAACTGGTGCGCCTTCAGTGTCCTAGTACATCGGTCTTTCGGTGTTGTGGAAATCAGGAGCTCGAAATCGAACTTGCTTAAGATATTCAGTTTACAGAATCTCATAATTGCTAGGTTTTAGCTATTTGGAATTCTATATTAATAAACTTTAATGTGTTGATTGTTCGTACTGAAGCTTCTTCAGGAAATAAACAGAAAAAAAAAAGAAGGAAAATACCAGTCTGGGTGGCCCATTGCTTTGGGCTTGGGAATTTCATGTTAGATGTCTCAAGTTCGAAATTTTTTATCAGCAAAAGCAAGGAGTTTGCCTTTTGGGTCAAGCTCGTTACACTGGGCTTGCCTAGTGAGGTTATCTCTCCTGTGTGATTTGCGAGCTATTGCATAGGAACAAGAGTTTTACCCTTTACACACCCAAAGTAGCAGCTGCGAGTTTCCCATGAGAAAATATTTAATGCCCTAGAGAATTTCCTTTTGTTTTCCAATTGAGATTAAATTTATTTACGTATATTAATGCATGTATATTGGATTTGACAGGGGAATAAATTGTGAGAAGCTCTTTTGTCATTGAGTAGAATTTTGATAGCACAACTTGGCATGGGAGTTGTGACTGTTTCTAGCTCTGCTGCTCGAAGTCCATTGGGATTGAGCTCAAGGTATTCGGCTCGTTTATGTCTGCTTAAAAGGCCATTAATTGTATCGTTTAAAAAAGATAAAGCGAAGAATACAACTTTAGTTGCACCTAAGGAATCCATATCTTTGCCTATTGAAACATCTAAGGAAAATGAAAAGAGGTCAAGGCGAGTAGCTAAGCGGTCTGAGAGAGTGCATGCTGTTTTAATTGACACCTCTCCAAGTACGTTAGAATTAGACTACAGTGAGGCTGCTGCCAGACTTGAAAGTATCTATAAGCGGAGTCTGGAAACTGCTAGCTCCAATACAAAAGTTAAGGATCATGTGGTGAAGAGAAGGCCAAGGACGAGGGTCGTAGAAGGTGATGAGGAAACAAAGAAGAGAGTTGCTGATAATGTGGTCAAGAATCGTAGAAAGAAGTCAAAGAGGTTGAATCTTGACCAGAGGATTGCTCTACTAAAGAATAAAGAAGGTGAAATGGTTGCTTCATCCAAAAGAAGAAAACTTAAAGAGGACACCGAAGTTGAAAAAATTGATAAGCTTGTCAGAGAATATTCCGGTGCTACTGACTTAGCAAGCTTAGACTGGAAGAAAATGAAGATCCCTCCAGTGCTTCCATCATCCGAGCATGCGTGGCTCTTCAAGTTGATGCAACCAATGAAGGTACAAACATTTTACTGTTACCTGGAAAAAGATTAAACGTGAAAGGAGGTTTTTGGGTTACATGTATTTATTCACTGGATTTTATTGTTGCTATTGTTTTACTTTACGACTGAGAATGTGGTGTCGTTGTTTAGGCAATCCTTCAAGCTAAAGAAAACCTGCAAAATGATTTGGGGCGAGAACCAACTGATGGTGAAGTGGCTGAGGCAACAAATATGGATGCCTCTGAACTACGGAAAAAGCTGGAAGTTGGTCAAGCTGCTCGAAATAAACTGATTAAGGTACTTTCTTTCTTTTATTTGTAAGACCTTCTCGCTGAGCATCTTAGGAGTTCAATTTATGCCTCAAGCAAGTGATCCTGATGTGATCTGTTTTTCATAATTTCTCAACATGAATTTGATATATCATTGAAGCTGGTCAATCTTCCCATGTACAGCTTACAAACAGTAATTTGTGCAAGGGAGTATTACTTGTTATAATGCACATTTAGTTATCTTCTGTATTTTCTTTTGAGTGTCTTATATACTTGAAATTCCGAAATGTTGATGAGTTTTAGCTTTATAAATAACTCACCTTTGGGTCTTGTTCGGTTGCAGCACAATCTACGTCTTGTTTTGTTTGTGGTGAACAAATATTTTCAAGATTTTGCGAATGGGTCAAGATTCCAAGACCTCTGTCAGGCAGGCGTCAAGGGTCTAATCACAGCTATTGACCGATTTGAACCTAAAAGGAAATTTAGGCTATCAACATATGGTCTTTTTTGGATAAGGCATGCCATAATACGTTCTATGACAACCTCAAGCTTCACGAAAGTTCCATTCGGTCTTGAATCTGTACGTTTTCTTTCTTCTATCTGCTAGTGTTCTTTTATTTCACTGTTCACCCATCAAAGAACCAATTTCTTTGTGCTGTCACTGTCTGGAAGCCAAGCAATTGCTTCATTTGGTGAAAAGGAAAAAAAACATATTATCTCCACTTATGAGACATTTTCACTTGGTAAATAAAATCATTTCTTGGCTCCAACTATAGGAATTTGTAAAGAAAAATGGAAAATCCTTTAAACTGCTGCAAGTTTTCTTGTGACCATGTTAGGAGTATTCTTCTCTTCTTCAAGGAAATGTCTGATTTGCGGGACTCATTTTCTCATAATTATCAAATAGTCGGTGCAAAAAAGATTGATATGCTTTTTTTGATTCAGATCAGAGTGGAAATCCAGAAGGCCAAACTGGAGTTGCTGTTTGAGCTTCACAGGTTACCAACAGAAGAAGAAATAATTGAAAGAGTTGGACTTTCCCCTGAGAGATACCATGAAGTGATGAAAGTATCTAAATCTGTCTCATCTCTCCATGCAAGAAACAAGACAACCCAAGAAGAACTCATCAATGGAATAACTGATGTATATGGTGTTGATGGGGATAAAAGGAAGCAGCCAGCTCTACTCAGGCTTGCTCTCGATGATGTGGTAATGGTTTTACCTCTTTGCCTCTATTTTAATTTTAAAAATTGCTTCTCTGGTTAAGAGCTTTGCTTCTTAAAATAATGCCCATGATATGGTGTGGTTCAATACTTCGAGGCATCAGCCTTAGGCCTCAAATTTGGTGACTTCATGTTTTAGTAATCATAGAATCATAAATTGCCTCAAATTTATACGGAACTTTTTTTTTTAGAGTTAAACAATTTAAGTTTGAGCGAAAATTTGTGCATGGAATCTTCAAATTTTTTGAAATAAAATTTATATATTTATAAACTACGTAGAAAGTACTATAAGTCACAATAACTAACAATTTAAAATATTTAAAAGATATATGAAAAGTTTACTGTCAAAGAAAGACTAATTTGAATCTCAAAATCCGAAGGTACCACAAAAATTTGGACGAAGAGAGAAATTTCTTTTAAAATAATTATATCGTATCTTTCAATTTATTTGTCTTACTCTTTTTTAGTTCGTTGTTCTGGCCTTAGACTTCTAATTAGGTTGAGCTCAGGCTCCTTTCAATTTTCATAACCATTAACCATTTATATGGTTATTGGCTTATTGGCTAATGGCTAATGGCTAAGATGACTGCAACAGAGTTCTTGTACTTAAGTGATGATGAGTCTGCCTCTTTGGCCTTATCCATTTAAATACAAAACTTGGTTCGCTTTAAACTTCAAAACCTTGTGAATAAGAGGTAAGGGTTATTTTGGTATTGCTAATCATAGAATAAGAAGTTAATTTTATGTTGAGAGTATTATCTTACACCGTTAAAAAACTTGTCAATTATCTTTCTTAAGAATGTGATTTACTGTACCTCAAATATTTTATTTCACCCTTTTGCTTATGTCGACTATCCAGATCGGTTTCCAACAATACCTACGGAAAAGAACAATGCTAGAATACAACCCAAGCCTATGTAACCTACCCAATATTTAATGGATTGGACATGAAGTATTTTTCCTGATGGGCTGATTTGGGCACAACCCATCTTGGCCTTGGACAAAACAGTCCAACGTTGACCCATAAAATTGCCCAAGTTAATCACTACCCAAGCTTCAATCAAGGCTAGAAAACAATATTAGTCCATCAGTTCAACTCTAACGGTAATCTTCACATAGGAATTAAATTGAAACGAATATATTATTTATATATAACTTTTGGAACATATACAGGTGAACAAAGAATCAACCAAAATGTTACTCTACTTGATATTGACAAAATGTCCCACATTGGTGGTTAATGAGATGGGTGGACTCCTTATATGGTTTGGGCAATCCTCCTCCTTTTGAGATAACTTTTGGGGTGTGAGTTAGGCCCAAGACCTAATAATTGCCCTAATTATGGGCAATTCACGTGCCTTTGAGTTAGCTTTTGGGGTATCAATTACGCCCAATATATATCTTGAACACCACAAAGCACATAATTTCGTTCTTGTTTATAATTGATAAAGTGACAATTTTTTGTGGGAAACCTTGTGTTGTTTAGCTTGCACTTATATGGGGGACACTGAGAACCGTTATGAAATATCACAGATTTATTTATGCTTATAAAATTTGATACATTTATATAAAAAATTTCTAAAATGTAATAATCATGAACACTTGTTTGTGAATATTTGGTTAAGAAAGCTTATTGAGATCTAAAAAAAGAACAAAAGTTGGGTCAATTGGGAGGGTTAAGTTATAGCCCATTGTTAGCCCATCTTGGCAAAACCCTTCTTAGCCCAAGTAAACTTTGGGAAGGGTTGGACAAGGATTCATTTCTTGAGTCAGCCCATCTTGACCTGCTCAAAGTCAGCCTAAACCGCCCTTTTGCCATCCCTATGATTATTTAAGCTTTAGTGACCAATTCCTTTTCCTTGTGAAGTAATCATGCTCCGGTCCCTGCCCAAGATCAGATTATAATAAAGATAAAATGAGAAAACTAAAAGAAAAAGGGAAACAATTGCTTATGCGTCACAGTAATCATGATTGTCTTTCTAGTTCTAGTTGAGTTGGCATTGTTAATTAAAAATTGATTATATCAGGTGCATTACTTGTGAAATATTCCCTCAAGTAAGTATATCGATGTAACTGACATCTTCTGTTAGAGGCCTTCGTTATGAGGTCAGCTGTCTTTCCAAGTAAGGAATCAGATGCTAATATCACCTCAAGGATTAGTAATGGAAACTTCTGGCATTGAAAGGAAACTATGAGTAGATTTGCTGAACGATTACCTGTAAATCTTGAATGTTAAGATATGTATTGCCGTAAATGAAATTCATTTGAAGTTTATAAGTTTCAGTTTGGTAAAATGAGGTTTCAAGGTTTTTGCACCATTTAGTTTAAATCTTAACCATGCTTCTCTTTTGGCAGCTTGATTCTCTTAAGCCCAAAGAGAGTCTAGTAATCAGACAAAGATATGGACTCGATGGCAAAGGTGATAGAACATTGGGAGAAATTGCAGGCAACCTAAATATTTCAAGAGAGATGGTACGGAAGCATGAAGTGAAGGCTCTCATGAAGCTCAAGCACCCAACTCGAGTGGATTATGTTCGCCGGTACATATTCTAAAGAAAATCAACATCATTTGAATATTGTATTGGAGAATATTTATACCCCTATTCATATGTCAGCAATCTTGCCCATACTGTATAGTATCTGCATGTACACTAATCATTTGTACCATAGTTGTAACTTTACATCCTCTTTCACTAGACTCAAAAGTCAACCAAGTCTGCTAGTACACAACCTACAACCTGTAAACGACTTATATTATTTTTCTTTCTCCTTACAGTGAGTTTTGAAACAATTGATCTGTATATTTATGACACAGATGAAAATGTTTCTCTCAGTCTTCATGATGGTGTGTTTTTCTAGACAGTTATTAACTAAGATCAATTATGCCATCGGATATGCTTAATTTAGGTAAAGCAAAAGGGAAAGAGCAACATGCTAGTTGCCTCTATCCTCTCAGGGCAACTTTGGGAAGATGATACATCTGTTGTGATTCAGATTAGCACTTGTAAAAACAAGAGGACCGTCACCCACATAAGCCACAAGTTAAAATGTGCAAGTCCACGTTATGAATGCATTAGTGATTGAGGATATGATATGAAGAGATGTTGCTCTATTATTCTCATATATTTTAAGCAGTTGTTTATTGGATAATGTTGAGTGACATGTTCCATTGACTGGGGAATCATAACTAAATATTGTAAAACAAGATACTGCCAAATGTTGTCTGGCTTGTAAATAATTTGTTAGTCAAATCATCTATGTTTTACACATCCGATTCTGTCACCTATGGGATAAGGGTACTGATGCCATGAATGAACGGGATGATATCATTTTTCAAAGCTAGCAGTATCAGCTCTACGAAGTCAGAATCAGAATTTATGTTGAGAGTCTTTCAATTTATTCGTGAATAATTCATAATTCTAGTTGTTTCAAGATTTTTTTTCTGGCAGTTGTTTATGTAGTAGTCATTAGTCGATCTTATAAAGCTCGCTAAGTTTCACTTTGAGTCTCCCATTCACTTGTTCTTCAGTTGGAAATAACTTTCAACATTATTCTATAAGCTATCGGTATTAACTCCGAATAAAAGAGGAAGATTCCTAAAGATCAACCTCTCTACCCCATAAAATAGGGGTAAGACTGTGTGCGTTTTATTTTAGACCCCACTTATAAGATTATATTAGACTGTAAATTCAAATTGGAGCTTTATTTACTCTATTTTCACTGTTCCAGATAAAATATGTAATTAGTGTAATTGCACATTGTACTAATTAACTAAGCCCAAATCTGCCAATATATGGTCCCACCCATCATTAATTAAAAGAAAATATTAATAAATTCGATGTCATTTTACAAGTATGATTGAAAAACGACGAGTGAAGGATCTAACTAGTCTTTTAGCATTATATTTAATCGTAATAAAAATTATGAAAGCAAGATAGGCTTTTTTTGGTTTTCCACTCGGAGCCTGTGGAGCCTCGATTAAATTTGGATGGCGCACTGCAGGGCCCATTCGGAGGTGGTGCTCCCAAATGGATTTTTTTCATTTTCAGAGCTCGAACCTTGTTTTACAACTCATTTTTCAATATTGAAATTATAGTTAAGTACATCTAAACATGAACGTTATTCCAAATATTCTTTACAAAAAATTATATATAACCGAACACAATTTCATCTTCAATTCTAATTTTATCAATTTTAAATGAAGTTATAAAGTATCTGAAATCTCATACTAAACGCCTATTAATATTCAAGTACGTAGTATAATAGGACAAGTCCGGTGCACTAAATCTCCCGTTATGTGCAGATCTGAAAAAAGACTTGATCAATCTATTATACACAATCTAATCTTATATTTCTACCGAAAGTTATTTCCAAGAACGAAGAGAGAATATGATTCAAGCATAACCGTAGAAACAACTAATGCTCAGTTGAGGATAATAGAATTTTTAATGGAATATAATATTTAAGAGATGATAAATGGGTGACATCTATAAAGATAATATAATATATGAATTAATTTTTTCCCTAATCACCTTTCCAAAATGTTTGACCTCAAATTAAAAGTGCAACTCTATATAATTTCATAAATTGGTTTTACGCAAATATATGGTATGTAATTGATTTGCTATTATATTCCTGTTTAAACAGATTTTTTTTTACATTGAATTGTGTGATTATGTATTTAATACTTTTCAAATAGACGTACGAGTTTGATTCTCATTCATGCATCAGAATTATTTTTGATAATGGATAATAGCAATGATATTCGAAAACTTAGTATTACTTCCTTCGGTTTTAAAAAAGAAAAAAGTTACCCCGAAATAAATGTTAGTTTAGAAATTAAAAACTAAATTATTATTTTCTTTGTCTTATTTTAATTGTCACGATAACATTTGACAGAATCCTTAAGAAAAATTTAATAATGGATGTAATTTGACTAATTAATATAACCATATTAAAATGATTGGTATTTTTTAAAATTGCAGTAATAGAATTTTTAACATTTAATAATGACTTAATTAATAAGGGTAAAGTTGAAAAAAAGTGAGTAATTATTTCGTGATTGTTTAAATTGACAACTAATTTGGAACTACTATTTTTCGTATACATGACAACATAAATGGGACAGCACTAGCTTGTGGTCAGGAATTCATCCGAATCCCCTGACAAGAAATTATATACTATACTATTTATGTATGAATAAAATTACTTTTTATCTATGTATAATAGATATTAAACCCCTTTTGATTAGTTTATACATTTATTTCTTTAAATTTTAAACCCTATTAATAAAAATTCCGACTTCATATGAATAAATTACTAAATTATACCTTATATATATTTATTATTATTCTTAGTGGACATAACCATATTTGGCAACTGCTGTCTTTTATTATTATTCGACTCCGCCTGTAATTTCTTATGGCTACCATAAATTTAATTACCTACTATACTATGTTATATTTTTGACACAACTCGATATAATATAGTATAGTATGATGCGATACGATATGATACATTATAAATAATATATAACATTCATGCAAATTAAGCGTAAAGAGAAAAGTGTGGCAAAATGATTGAAATTTCTTTGTGAACGTTAAATGAATAAGTGTGGGTTAAAATGAATTAAAGTAAATGATCATATCTCGAGGGAAATGAGTTGGAATGAAATGAGCAGATTATAACTCGTCTAATTCTTAGGAAGTTTTGAATTCTTTATTTTCCTTCTTATATAATTGGTTGAAATACTTGATAAAATTTTCTTTTATATATAACTATATATATATATATATATGACCTATTAAATAAAATTAAAAAGTTGTCTTTTTAAAATATTCAGACAAAGTTTCTTATGCAATTTTGATTGTATATCTTCAAAAGGGTTGAATCAAACGGATTAAAATGAATTGAGTTAATAAAATAATTGAGTTATTAACAGTTCAAATTTAACCAGCTTAAATGGATCATGATATTATGAGTTGATTTTATCACCCCTAAATGGAGCTACAAGCGTAAGGAATTCATTAGAAATTAGAATTTCTTAGTTTTGAATAATTGGGTCATTAGATTTATCACCCCTAGATGGAGCAACATAATAAATATTTTGAACCCCTTTAGCTTTTGTATCTTAGTTTTTTAATTAGAATTTTTTTTTTGACTGTACCTCTATTTTTACTAGTAACTAAATATCTCGAGTTTTCAAACTAAAAAATAAAATATTTCTTGATAAAAAATGTTTTACTCATCATCTTAATAACAACAACAATAACAGATCCAATGGAATTTCACAAGTGGGGTCTAGGGAGGGTAGAATGTACGCAGACCTTTACCACTATCTCATAGAGGTAAAGAAGCTGTTTCGTAGAAACCCTAGTCACAAAAACTCATAGAAGAAATCTAGAAACAACATAATACACCTGTACCTGACATGAAAATGAAACCACCTGAAGATTATATTACTAGCATTTCCAATAGAAATAATATTAGTGGAAGTCCAGTAACATCTTCCACCAACACATAGAACATATTTTATATATCTACTAAAAATAAGAATTATTCAATTTTTTTTCTTTTTTGCATGCATCTCTGTCCTATTATTACACCAATAAAGCACTTTTAAATGGAGCATTCACAGTTAAGAACAAAATTATTCCATAAAATACACTACTTGATTAGCCTCCAACCAATTTTCCAACCACAAATTTTTCTTTTCTAATTAATTCCTTTTATTTTGAAAATGATTGATCATCTTCCACCCACAAATTTACATAGTATATATTTAATTCCTTTCTTTCTTAATCAAAACCATAGTATATATTTATAACACAATTTGCAAAGACAAATTAAGTAACACTTAGTTCTTTTAAGCTATATATTTTTTTTCCTCCAAAGAAATGGGTGAAAGATTGCGTTTGGTAGTAGGAGTAATGGGTAAACCATATTTTCTTAAATTTATATTTATATTACTTCATTTAAATAACTAGTAAAATATACGTTACATACTACGTACGTGATAATGAAATTATACGTGCATGGTTTTATTTGTTACAGGGAATGCCGCCTCTATGTTGCTTTACGCTGCACCAATGTACGTAACTATATATATTTTTCTATTTCGTCGTTAAATATTGATCGAGGTAAACTTGATGGTGTAAAAAAGTTGCGATATATCGTTTTTATATATGGAGTAATATTCATTTTTCTTGTGTTTATTGGCAGGCTTACTTTCTCTAGAGTTATGAAGAAGAAAAATATTGAAGGATTTTCATGTGTACCATATGTGTTAGCATTGTTTAATTGTTGTCTCTACACTTGGTATGGGTTACCAGTAGTAAGTTATAAATGGGAAAATTTCCCAGTGGTTACTATAAATGGAATAGGGATTCTTTTGGAGATCTCATTCATTCTCATCTATTTCTGGTTTTCTTCACCTAAAGGAAAGGCAAGTTATATATATATATATATGTGTATATATGTATATGTAATTCAATTTTTAAATTTTTTTTTTGTGAATTATTATTATTTTTCTTGAAAAGCAGAGGGAAGTTGCAAAAATGTTGGTGCCTATTATCCTAATATGTGTGGCAACGGGGATTATATCGACGTTTGTATTTCACGAACACCGGCGTCGAAAGGTTTTTGTAGGGAGTATTGGAGTTGTTGCTTCAGTTACTATGTATGCTTCTCCTTTAGTTGTTGTGGTGAGTCATTTTTCTAGTTTGATTTCGACTTATATATACTGATAGCGTAAAAAAATGACTGTACATTATGTAATACTGCATGCAGAGACAAGTGATCAAGACAAAGAGTGTGGAGTTTATGCCATTTTACTTGTCATTCTTCTCTTTTCTTGCTAGTGTTCTTTGGATGGCTTATGGACTGCTCAGCCATGATCTCTTTTTAGCGGTTTGTATATATAACACTTGCAGTAGTTAGATGAATATCAACTTAAAGGTTCTCATTTTACTTGTACACAAATCTTTTTTTCAGTCTCCAAATCTGGTGGGAGCACCCCTTTGTATGCTGCAGCTTATACTGTATTTCAAGTACAGAAAGAACCCTGTAAAGGACTTAGAACCACAGAAATGGCCAGATTTGGAGTATAACGATGACAAACTCAAGCAAGATCAGTTCCAATTAGATGAGAAGAAAGATCAATCGATGCTCGTTGTCACTGAGGATCTCAGCATCAAGACTTAAAACAACTCAAGGTGGATATATTGTCTCATGTGTGCTGCAATCAATTCCCTTCTTGTTATAGCTAAGTTATTTGGTATTTCATTTTTTGATAAGCAGGTAAAACCTTGCTGGAATAATGGAGTAGCCACTCCACTCATCACCAACTATAGGAAAAGAGGACCAAGAAGTATAAAATGGTGAACCATATCATATATATCTATGTGTAATGCTTTAGTTACTTCTCTTGAGGAACTGGAAGAACTTGCTTTGTACCTGAAGCTACTGCTTTTTCGCTTTTGCTGTGATTGACTTTCACCTAGCAATCACATTGTTAGAAATATAATGAAAATTCAGATCCCTGAGATAGGCAGGAGGAAGGAAATCTGCTTCATATTCAAAGAATCAATTGACAGGACAGTCGGAACCATAGAAGTAGTACATAATCTTGATCATCTCTTGTGTCATAATCACAATTATGGAAAGTCTAATATATGAAAGCTAATTGAATACTACTGTCACGATAGGCATTTTCTCTAAGATTAATTCAAAAGAACATCAAATCTAAACCATAACGAACCCCATATAAACTATGAACTACTTTTTTCCAAAAAAAAGCATCAGAATAACCGAAACAAATCAGAAAAGCATCACAGTTATCCCAGGAAAGCGGATGCAGCTCCAAGAACTAACAGTCCTACTGTTTCTAAGGAAACACCATGTAGCATATGAGATATTTTCCCAATAAAAGGCATCAGAACTACCCCCCCCCCAAAAAAAAAAAGATCAGAAGAGCATCAGAATTTTGCCGGGAAAGTGGATGCAGCTCCAGAAACTAATATTCCTACTATTTCTTAGGAATATGAAATGTATTCCCACTTGTAATGGATAATGTCAGAGGATAATGAAAGAATATATACTGAGAACCCGTCAAAATTGTGGTGAAGTGTATGAACAAGAACCGACAATATCTCAGCATAAATCATCTCCTAAAGCTCGAACCTATGCCTTTGAGCCCAGGTATAATTTTCAACGGGATCGATCAAGGCATCATTTATCAAAGATTAGCCATTGCATATCCACAACAAATTTCAGGCACCTACCTAGGTGAAAAATCACTCTATGCACGAGAGCTAACCAATGCACAATTTTCCATCACTACATTCAATAATGCTATGTAGAAGGTGAGGCAAGATTTATACACACAAAGAATGAAGCCCTGGAGAAAAACAAAGTTCCATAATCGGTTTTAATGCACAAAGAAGTCAAACTAATTAGCTGCAAGAACATAAATTGCAGAAATTTACATGATGGTAGTTGTACTATTTTTTGACACTAAACAACTTCAATCAAATACCATAATTAGGAGGATTAACTAAGATATAATTTTGAAGAAGTACAATCAAAATTAATTTCGGAGTCCACATTTGCTGTTAGGTTTTCCAAAGTTGAGTAAATTATATCACGAAAAGGATGAGTTCTATTATCAACAGAGAAAAATTGAACCTTGTAGTCTAGTTCAATCCAACTATATCCAAGATCCTTTTTATACTGCAGTTTCTTCATTGCTTTCCTCACTCTCATCTTCTCCCACCACTTGCCAAATCCTGCATACATATTGGCCATGATAACACAGCCGGATGTAGACTTGGGATCCAATGAGAACAGTTTCTCAGCCACCCTCTCCCCAACTTCCACGTCCATCCAGAACCAACAAGCATTAAGCAACGCAACAAAGATAGCACTGTCTGGTTCAATAGTCATTCTATTAACAAGCTTTTCAGCTTCATGTAAATGGCCTGATCTACCGAGAAGATCTACCAAGCACGTGTAGTGTTCCAGAGTCGGTGCTATACCATAGTTTTCTTGCATTATGTGGAAAAGTCTTGTGCCCTCCCTAACCGAACCTATGCAAGTACAAGCCAATAACACACAGGTAAAGGTTCCTGCGTTAGGATCAATTCCTTGATCTAGCATTTGGTGAAAAAGTACAAGTGCCTCAGAGCCAAGTCCATGAACTGCATACCCATTTATCAGAGCTGTCCATGCTGCTACATTAGGATATCCAATGCTATGAAAGGATGTTTGAGCATCATTAAGGCTCCCACATTTGGAGTACATGTCAACAAGAGCTGTTCCAACATAGTTGTTGGATTCGAATGGAGTTTTAATCAAATCTGCGTGAATCAATAGACCTTGTTGAAGTGATCCAATGCAGGAGCATGCGTGTAACAGCACGGCAAATGTTGACCTAGTTTGACTAATTGATAATCTTCTCATGGTCGTATACAATTTTAGTGCACTCTCATGTTGATAATTTTGGGTATATCCTGAAATCATAGAATTCCAGGTAACAGAATTTTCCTGTGCTTTCACTTCTTCAAAAAGCTCTACGGCTTTATCGATTTCACCGTTCCTTGAGTACACAGAAATCATAGTATTGATGGAAGTTAAATTTCTTTCTGACATCTCCAGAAACAACTTTTTTGACTCCCCTACTTGACCAGACATTGCATACCCTTTAATCATCAAATGGTAAACATGATCTTGCTTGATCAACCCGTTAAACAAATAATGAGCTTCCTCAATCCTGCCCGCCAAGATTAGCCCTCCAATCAGCAATTTTGAATCACTCAAAGAAGGATTAACTAGTGCACTATAAACTAATATAGCATCATCAAGAACCTCACAATTACAATAAAAATCAATAAGTGCACCAGAAACAGAATTATCCCACTCAAACCCAAACTTTACTACCAACCCATGAATTGCTCTTCCCACAAATAAAGATCCCAACCTACCAGAAACCCTCAAAGCACAATCCAGAGTAAACTCATTCGGGACCACCTCATTATCCTCTCTCATTGACCGAAACAACTCCAAAGCTTTCTGGCATCCACCTTCAACCTTTGAGTATCCAGAAATCAAAGCGGTCCAAGCAACAATATCACGGGTTGGCATTTTACTAAAAAACTCCAAAGCATCAGTTAACAAGTTACATTTAACATATCCCACAAGCATCAAGCTCCATAACAACTCATTCTCACGATGCAATACATCAAACACAATCCTTGCATCCTTGATTTCAAGACACGTGGAGTAAAGATACAATAAAGCACTACCCACAAGGTGAAATCTTTGATATCCAGATTTCAAAACTAGCCCATGGACTTCCTTACCACGACTGAGCGACTGTGATTGAGCGCAAACACTTAGCACAGAGGAAAAAGTAGATTCATTCAGCTTTATATAGCTGCTGTGCATCAATGAAACTAAGTTTAACGCTTCAGTGAAGTTTTTCCATTGGGAATAACCAGAAATCATGGTATTCCACGAGACAAGTGATCTTTGAGGCATTTCGTCGAACAGCTTACGAGCTTGTTCAAGTGAACCCTTTTTGGCTAGCTCTGTAATTGCAATGTTAGTGGAGAAAACGTTGGACATTGATGAATGACCATTATTGCTATTGTCGCACATGTCAGAGCCAAATCTCAAACTCCATTTACAGCGGTGATGCTTCCAGGTCGCTGTAAATGAATGCCTTATCATCATTCTTAGCTTTTTCACTATCCCTTCGAGACAAATGGGGGTCCAAATTTACAAGTTCCTACGGGGGAGGAAAGCTTGTTTTAAGAGGGACAAAGTTTGAAATTTATAATGTGAAATAACTTTTAATATTTTTATAATCTAAAATTATTTTATTAAGGATAAAAGGAAAAATTTAAATATTTTTAATAAGAAAAAAATGAAATTATTTTTTTGGGACGTATTACAAAAGGAAAGGTTGTTAGTTAAAATTAGAGAGAGAATAGTAATTATTCTCTCCGTTTAATAATAGTTATTTCTTATTGACTTGGTATTGGGATTAAAGAGACCTAAATGATAAGGGTCATTTTATTAAATTATTTTTTGAATATAATAAATGCAATGTCATGAAAAATATATATATAATTATCTCTTATACTTTGTTTAGATGGTTGTTACATATCGTATCATAATGTATCGTGTTATATTGTGTTGTGTTATATTGCATCGTACTATATTGTCTAATAAATATAGTTTTCGGATAGATTTTATTGTTCTCTGTCATTACATAATATCACACATTCATGAGTTAAAAGAAAAGTGAGGTATCGGGTAAAGATACTATGAAAAGGTAGAGTAAAAGATGGAATATAATTATGAAACAATAATAAAGACAAAGTGAGAGAAAAATATTAAGGTGGCGGCGCAATCACACCAAATCAATCATTGCATAAAATGAGTCCTTTCATCGTTATTTAACGATGGATTGGAACGTGTTAAATTGACAAGAACAAATTTGCAGCTATAAAGGATTAACAGTGAAGAATAATCCTTGAACAAACTGCAAGTACAAGCTCTATAATAAACAAAGATAGACTTAGTACATAAATTGATCTTTTATCCAATTTCTAGAGTTAGTTGAGCTATTAACTAACTAACATAATCCTAAAAAAAAACCTAACAAACTTTGTTGATATGTATTTAGCTAACTGATTGTCTTTTTATCTATTTTGTATATATAACAACTCCGCTCTTATAAGGAATTATCTTTGTCCTCAAGGATGAAAATGAGGAAACTGTTGTTGTAATCCCTGTAAATCCACTCAATTGTTGTCAACTGGAGAACAATTTGACCACGTCTTTAGGTTCCAATAGAATATGACCATCAGCTGGTAGGAATACAACCAAGTGGGATAACACTGGATGAGCACCAACTCTTCACTTGAGACACATGAAAAATGTGGTGAATCTTTATATTAGTGGGTAACTCCAAGTGATAAGCAACTTGTCCCACCCTGTGAAGGACCTCGAAAGGACCAAAAAACTTAGGACTCAACTTAAAGTAATCATCACCTCTCATGGATAGTTTCCTGTAAGGTTGAAGCTTGACATAGACTAGATCACCAATAGAAAATTGCATCTCAGATTTCTTTTCATCAACTTGTGCCTTCATACGTTGTTGAGTCAACAAAATATGGTGTTTTAGCATCTTAATGGAGACTCTCTTGCTCGTAAACTCTTATTCACAACATCTATCATAGATCTTTAAGGCAAATAAAGGATGTGTGAACGTGGACTTTGACCATACAGAACCTCATATGGAATGGTTCTTATGGAACTGTGGAACTTAGTATTGTACCATCGCTCTACTAATAGCAACCTTATAGTCTAGGTTTTTAGTCTATCTCTACACATGCATCTCAAAGTAACCCTCTAGATACTTATTCACAGTTTTTGCCTGGCCATCACTTCGAGGATGGTAGGCAGATGAGTAATGTAGAACCACCCTCTGTAAACTAAATAGCTCCTGCCAAACTTTGCTAAAAAAGATGGTATCTCTATCTGACATAATGGTTTGAGGTAATCCATGAAGTTTGTAAACATTCTCTACAAATAATTGAGCTACCTTCTCAGCAGTAAAAGAGTACTTTGAAGGAATGAAATAGGCATACTTGCTCAACCTATCCACTACCACCAGCAGTTAGTTTTTCTATAGATGGGGGAAGACCCTCCACAAAGTCCATGCGTATATCTTACCACACCCTTTCAGGAATGGGAAGGGGTTGTAGTAGACCAGAGGAAGCCACAATTTCTACCTTATTCTTTTGGCAAACTTCACATTCTTGCACATGTTGATAAACATCTTTCTTGATTCCCTTCAGATGGTAGATATGTTTGATTCTATGCAGAGTAGCAATCATACCACTATGTCCCCCCATAGCACTGTCATGGTACAATTGCAACAATTGTTTCCCCAAAGCCTTATCTTGCCAACCACCATCTTCTCACCTTTACAAAGTACCCCATTTAAGTAATTGTACTTTGGTTTGGCATTGGGATCAACCTGTAACTACTGAATCAGCTGAGATAGTAGCATATAAGTCTTGAATCTGTTGAAGAAGTTGACCAGTTACTATAACTTAGCAATTCTAGAAAGGACATCAATTGCAAGGTTCTCTTTGCCTTATCTGTACACAATTGTAAAATCAAACCCCAACAATTTAGCTATCCACTTCTGTTGGCTGGGCGTTGAGATATTTTGCTCTAACAAATACTTGAGTTTCTAATGATCTGTCCTGATAGTAAAATGTCGACCAATAAGATAATGCCTCCATATTTTGATAGAAACCACTATTGCCAACATCTCTTTCTCATACACTGATAATTTAACATGGTGCGATCCCAAAGCCTTGTTGTGGAACACCAATAGATGGCTAGCTTGCATTAAAACGACACATATACCTTCATCACAAGCATCTGTCTCTATAACAAACTCCTTCTTAGCAATATATATAGAGTCAGGACTGGTGCCATAGTCATGACCTTCTTGAGGTAAGAAAAGCTTGCTCAAGTGCCTCATTCTACTGGTATGTACTCTTCTTCAACAAGTTATATAAAAGCTTAGCTATCACTCCATACTCTTAGCATTAGATAGAGTCAGGACTGATAACAACATATATGAACACCTTTTTTAAAAAAAATTAAAACATAAATAATTTACATATACATAAATATTTAAAACAATTTTAAATTATAACTTTTAGAATCCTTTCTTAAAAAAAGTCAATTCTTTTAAATAAAAAACAATGTCATGGAACAGACAGTACTTATCGGACCATTACAAAATGCACCATATGTTGTCAAAATTTTACTCTTCATCAGGGATGTGCACCTTTTCTTTTTTGTCTATCAAAAAAAATATTATATTACTCAAATTAAAAATAATTTATCATTTAAATTTTCTTTTTAACTCAAATAAAATAATTCGCAATCATATAAATATTTAAAAATAAATTTATACCATAAATTTAAAAATCTTCTTTTTTATCTTAAACATCACGCCGAATCAACAGTATCACGTAAAATGGACAGGAATTACTTTAATACCTTGAGGAAAGGGCAATGTACTCCTACCTATCGCTCAATCAACACGTGTCAACCGTTGACGCTTTCATGCAGCATGCAGAAGGCCACGTAATCCCCAATCCCATTTTAAATCCTAACTAATTTCCTCTTCAGTTCAAAAGCCAGATTTCAATTCGTTTAATTTCGTCTTCTATAATTCAACAACAAAACAAAAATGGTGAAATTAGCATCAGCACGGGAGATCCGAATGTACGGTCCGAGGCTGACCCGAAACCGATTCGAGTACATCAACGCGGGCCTATACATGTTCGCTACAATATTGCTGATGGGCGGGTTCGCAGCTGAGTTGTGGAAAAAGCAATTACCCGGTTTGGTTCTGTTGCTGGTAGCATTGGCGGTGATCGTAATTGTGAATGTGCATGATCTTGTTGCTCATCTTTCTGGAATCGATTACAGATTTATGTTGCTCGGATTTGACCCGCAGCTTGCCCTAGTCGAATTCGCTGTCCCCGTCGTTCAGTCCGTAGGAACTCTTCTCTACTTCTTAGCCATTCTTTTTCTCTTCACTCAGGTAAGTAATGATTTCTCACTTTGTCTTGCTCCCTTTTTTTAAATTCCGTTCATAGAAGTGTGTTTTGGATTTTGACATTTCACATGAGGGGCTCAAAATGAGCCCTAGATAATCCGCACAATCTGCCCAAAGTTTTATGGGTTGCACTCAAAATAATTTGTATTGGGTTCAATCTCAACCTGTTTAAACCTTAATCCATTTTGAAAAATTCTTCAATTGAGCTCAATTTAATCGCCAATTTCAATTGGAAGGCTCTTTATGTAATGCATATTTTTTTATCTATTTTATATCTTTTTATAATTTATCCATTTATTTGTAATTTTTTATTTTTATTTTCTTTGAGTTGAAATTTAAATTGTGGTTATAAAAAATAAATAATAATAGTATGTTAAAATTATTGAGATTGAGCGGATCAACTGGGACGGGTCATCATCCAGCTCAAATTTTAGCCCTGAGCCCAAAGTAAAGGTGGACGAGTCAGAACCTAACTCAATTTCTATTTGCATTTCTAATTATAATTTCAACCCAATCTGCCCGTTTGATACCCCTAAAATTCACCTAATATATTAACTAGGGTTATGAGATTCAATGATATTTTAATTCAAAAAGTTTTAATTTTAAAACTTGGAACTTTATGTCAAGTTAAAATCAGACACCCAATCGGGCCGACTTTTGCCTCCCACTTGAAATGGACGTGCTAATTCATTTATTTGTATCATCACTTTTATCAGTAAAACATCACAATGAATTCCAAGCAAATCATTTTATCGGAGGATGTTTGATTGGACGATACATTTAATTACATCGAGCGCAAAGGATTAATAGAGGGGAAATCGAACACGCACTGAAAAGATGAAAATGAGAGTGTAGGTACTAGGTAGTCAAACAATCAAGCTACTAAGATCCTTAGGTACATAAATTAGGAAGATGTGTCAAAAACTGTGAACTCATGATTAGGGGTTCAAAACCACCCGTCCAAAATTTTATAGGTTGGATTCAAGATAATTTGAATTGGCTTTAATTTCAATGATTTAGGCGTTAATCCATTTGAAAAGAATCTTCAATAGAGATAATTTAATCTTCAATTTTAACCCGTTTTAAGACTATTTATTGAAAAAATTACTTGGGCAAGTACTTTGAAATAAGTAATTACTAATTTTAGCAATATATTTTATTTATTGTGATATATAACAATATTATAATAAATTTATACTTGTATTAAAAGTGAATTATGCATGCAATATTAATGTGTTATTATGTGTTTATTATGTGTTTTAAAATATGTTGTACTTGTTTGGTAAAAAATTGACAAAAAAAGTAGACAATATTAACAAGCCAAAAGGAAATGCATATGACTAGGCCGTTGCAGCCACGATGTCTAGAGTACGATACTTGACCACACACTTTACTTTACATAGTCTACAAAGCCTCTAGGTAAGGAACAATATCTATATGGGTCGGGATAGGTCCTGCCTCATGATCAACTATACAATACAAAATATAAGCTCCAACACAAAAATCCCCGAAGCAACCTGGACCTCAGTAACAGCAGCTAGAAGTCCTATACTCCTACTAAGAGTACCATTAAGATAGCATACAAGAACTCATTTTTGCGGAAGATAAAAATGGCGCAACAGCCTTCTCTCATCACTACAGAATCAATCCTTGTTAAAAACATAAACTTTACTTTATAATTCAGCTAACCAACAAGAGAAAAGCCTCTTAATAAACAAGAAAAGTGTACAACAATCTTTGGAACACATGCTGTACAAAATTCCTGCATACTCTTCATGAGAGAAGGTTGCTGCACCATTGATTCTGTAGTACTGAGCTCCAGGTTGTTTCGGGGCTTTGTGTGTCTAGAGCTTATATTTTGTATTGTATAGTTGGTCATGACACAAAATATTATAAGTGTATTAAAGTGAAATATATTATTCATTGATAAAACTTGTATTACATATTATATATGTTTAATAAATAGTTTGTTGTAATATGTATTAAAATTGTATTATAAATATATTATAAGTGTTCTGTTTAAAAAATTATTGTTGTTATAAATGGTAAATATTTTCTTAATATAGTACTATGTAAGTTTCCCTCTTTATTTGTATTGGTGTAATGTATGTTCTCATGTTATAGGTATGAATTATTATCTATTTTATATTTTTTAGGATTCATTTATCTATTTGGAATCTTTTATTTTTATTTTCTGGAGTTGAAATTCAAATTGTGGTTTTAAAAAATAAATAATAATATGCAAAATTATTGAGATTAAGTATGTCAAATTAAACGGGTCATTACTCAACTCGAATTTTAGCCCATATGAGGCCAATTCATTTTAGCCTGAAGTTAATTTGAGTGGGTCATAATTCAACTCGATTTCTATTTTAGCCCATTTTAATATTTTCAATTTTAACTCAACACGCATCGACACCCTAACATGTGATCTCAGTGGTAGATATATAGAGTAACTCAAACTAAAAAGTTCTCAAATATGGAGATAACAGTCAGGGTGGCTGAATGCCTTTGAAAATGAGGGATCCCGCCTTAGGCCTCAAATTTGGGTGTCTCATTTTTTAGTGATCGTATAATTTGAGGCCATATGCCTCAAATTTACGTGATACTTCTAGGTTTTCGAGAGTTAAAACAGTTTAAGTTGACTAGAAATTTGTATATGAAATCTTCAAATTTTTTGGAGTAAAATTTATACATTTGTAAATTACGTGAAAAGTACTATAAGTCACAATAACTAACAATTTAAAATATTCAAAAGATACATAAAAAATTTATAGTTAAAGATAGACTTATTTGAATCTCGAAATTTGAAATGTACCACATAAATTAGGATGGAGGGGGTAATTTTTTGTTTTTATAAAATAATGTATCTTTCAATTTATTTGTCTTACTCTTCTTTTAGTTCGTTTTTTGAAATATTATAGAATGTTTCTTTCTTTTGTATTGCTTTTTAAATTTAATTTTCCACATGATATGTTTAAGATCACAAGATTGAAAGACATTCTAGTGTGAGTGTAATTTAAGACCATAAGATTCAATCTACCTTTTAAAAATTACATGTCAAGTCAAAATTAGAAGGAAAAAATTAAAACAAATGGAGTATTATTTTAAATAATTTTTTTTTAAAAAATAGTAATTCAATAAAATTTTGCATCTCAGTTTTTTTAAAACATACTAACAATTCTACATCTTAAGAAATTTGAAGAGTACACTTCAAATTAAAAAAATAAAAATTTAAGGCCTTCAATTTTTTTTTGACTTCTAGTCATTAATTATCTTGAGTTGTCTCTGATAACAGTAGTTGAGTACCACCACTAAACCGTAGATTCAGGTATGAGTCACACTAGGTAAATGAGAATAGTTTATTGGTCTTGGGGTTGGAATGGGAAAAAAAGACGTATAATGCACCAAAATGTCATTTACTACTTTCTTTAGAAATATAACAAAAAGGAACACATAACAGCCTTAAAACTACTAAGGGCCAAAGTTGAACCTGTTGACAAGATTCTGCCTACGCCAGCACCAATTTTTTTTTAACACATTGAGAAGGAAAGAATGTGATACAGGGAGTAGCGTTTTGGTTTGCTGGCTAAAAATATAATGTTGAAATATTGGCTATTTAGTTACAATATAATGTTGTTGGACTCTTCATCTGATGTATTAAATTCATTTGTGAAGGCAGAAAAGGAGCATGTCAATTTCAAAGTGGAGAAGCAAGCTGTCAATTTGCTTATTGCAGGCCCTGCTCTGTGGATGCTTGGTTCAATCCATAGCTCATGTCAAATTTACGAAAGAGCAGATGGGCATGTTCAAATCTTGCAACAAAGTGTCAACATTCCCTTCTTGTTGGGCAGTTTACTGTTTCTGGTAGGATCACTCCTCAATTGGAGAGAGCAGTCGGGATATGTACACCATGGCTTGAAATTGTTAGTAAGTAAACCAAAAATTTTACATTTAATACCACCTATTATGATCAAAACAAAAGTAACTATCGATCTGTATATATTATTTTTGAAAAAAAAAAAAGGGGGTGGCTATCCAAATACTTATACAGTAGGGCCAATACTCCTGCCTCCCGAAATCGTACTTACAAGTTCCACTGCAGAACTAAACTCTCCACACTTGCTCTTGGAAAGAAAAGCTATTTTCTCTCCGGTTAGTTTCCCGGCCTTAAGACCCTCTTCATCCGGGAAGCATGATCAACTAGTTTAATAAGAAAGGTCTTTAATTACTAGAATATAGGATGTGCATAGTCATAAAGGCCCTGAAACTGTCAACCAAGTATCAAAAAGAAAGAAAGGAGAGGATAACAGAAAATAGTATTTCGGGGGTGATATTCTAGGAGTCGTCTTAAACATTGGAAGTTGGATTCTATAGTAGTAATCCTATCAGTATAGAATGAATAACTTGATACATAGGTCGTGTATAGCCAAGCCAACGTTTGAATCTGAGACATTCTATTTGGTTGGTTTCCTTCAACTCTCTTATACTTCTTGTAGGTTTATGGCATAGAAAACACTATTAATATACTTGCAAGATGTGCAAGCTTTAGTGCATTTCAATCAACTAATTATTGAGCTACTTGTGAAATGATGCAGAGTGAAGACTGGATGTGGTTCGGGATATTTGGGAGTTTATTGCTATTTATTGGAGGATTAATGAACGTGGCAAAAGTTTTCAAGATGCTACAAATGAGCGGATTGAGGCTAGAAAAGCTACGAGGCGGAGCACAAGACCGATTGATGCAAGACAGAGAAGGGCAAATGCCACTGCTAATAGAAGAGCAAAGGCGAAGGAGGAAGTCGCCTATGGAGGAAGGGCAAATGCCACTAGTAGTAGAAGAGCAAAGGCTAAGGAGAAAGTCGCCAGTTGAAGAAACAGCATCAACTACTGTTGCCCCAACTCCTTACAAGGATGTACTTATTGGTCAGGCTTGAGAGTCACATGATTCTCTATGAGTGCCTTATTACATGGTGCTGATTTATGTGCATATTGACAAAATGTTGAGGTATTATTTGGCTTACGATCACTATCGTTTAGGACATTGTATGGATGTTACATTTGTTATGTAAACACAATGCAACCTCGAATTTCAGTTTTCCCTGTTGCATAGGAAGGGGTAATTTACCGTTGAAAGACCTGAGATACAATAGAACAAAACTCTTTATACGTTATACGATATATGATATATGTTGAATACCATCACACAGAAGATTTATTTTTTTATAATATCGAATCTCTTATATGTTCAAAGTTCTCGAGTCTCCAGAGACTCAAGGACAAGTCAGTTACATTTTTCAGATGACATTGCACTGAAAGAAGCAGAATTAGTAAATCCTAGAGTCGGATATCATTATTCCCACTATGAGTAGATATACAATTCCCAAGTTTACATGCAAAATTTTGCCCAATATAGGGTATATTAAATTAAAAAAACAGCTGATAGAGAAATTTTGAAGTCCTACCAAGGCGTACAACACTACTGAAGCTACCTGTTTTGTCAATGCCAGGAAATGGAAGTCCTAAAAATATGTTACAACAAAGAGACAAGAAAAAATATTGTGAACTGTAAACGAAATAACCAAAACTAGTGCTCTGTATACACTGTACATAATAGCCCTTCACACCAGCTGAGATGATCGCTCATTAAGCCAATGCAAGAGCTTCTTCGTCCTGAGGCTGCTGTTGCTGCTGTTGTTCAGAGAGCCGATCCTCAGAGAAAGGGAGAAGAATCCGTCTTATCTCTTCTGAACTCAATGTTTCGTACTCCAGAAGTGCATTTGCGACTGTGTGTAGAGCCTTTTCATGCTGCCATTGAAAAAGAAAATTACTGATAAGCTTGAGAAACTTTTCCAAACTACGGTACACAGTTCGAGCATTTTAAGTGAAATAAATTCACGATTGAACAAGAAATGTAATGAGGATGCATGGGGGCGGAAGGTAGTTGCTGCTTAAACTTTGTCATTGCTTTCACTCATCAAATAAAACCAAGTGCAACACCAGCCATTATGGATGCTAGTCATATGGCTACAATGCCTCAACAACAAAAACTCTCCTAAGACCAAATTCTTGATACGATTAACAAGTCTGGAGTTTTTTGGTAATGATTCATGAATCATAAAAGTAATGCCTGATACTTTGAATACCTTCAACTTGTCGGGAATTTAAGTAACACTTAGAATCTGAAGGCTGTCAAATTTATAGCAACCCATACTTGGTATAATGTTTTCCTTTTGGCCTATTTGTTTACCAGATGTCTACTACTTGCTCTATCAAATTTATGCCAAGCAAGTTCCAGTATAAGACGTCTCAGAATGTTTCACGTACTTCTACATTCACAATATTCTAGTAAACCTCAACAATTGAGTCTTAGTCAAATTTTGTTTTCCTCTTTTTGGGGAGGTTTATCCTTTGTAATGGTGAATTCTTATTCTATAAGTATGTCAAATCACTTGGGCGTCTCAAATGGAAAAAGTTCTATCATTAGTGTCACCGAACATTTGACAAAATCTAGTGGCGATGCTGTACCCCAACCGGTGTGGTCGTGCCGACACTGGCCACTGACAATAATAGAAGGATCTGAGCAACATAGGGTGAGATACATGTTCCTTTAGTTAGTTCTATTGTCCAAAATAAGTAGGAGGAAATTATGTATTTTCCTGTATGTTGAAAATAGTTTTCAATGTAATTGGGAATTGATTTTCCACCTTCTGCCCAACATTTACTGCTCATATTCGTACTTCACAAAGCACAATCAGCCTTCCCCATAGAAAGTTGCCAGAGTACTAAGAGACCAGAACACTGCCAACCCATTGAAAAGACTAAGATTGTTTGCATACACTGGGAAGTATTTAACCTATGCATCTACTTGGACTTCCAGAGAAACTATCAAATACTGAGCAAGAAGGCAGTTGTAAGGATAGAAGGTAGTATAGCTCTATGATCATCAAGATATGTAAGACAAACCTTCTTCAGGAGGGCCTTTACGCGATCATATGCTTCTCTTAGAAGTTTGACCACCTGTGCATCAGAAGAATAACTTATAAGAGCTTATCAACCCGAATAGAAAAGACTAGATTAATATGAACTAGAATTTTTTTCATCAGCTCACTTGTTACAAAAAGAAGTTTCTAAAAAATCGGGCTAATCACATACCTCAGCATCCATACGTGATTGCATTTCAGCACTTGGCCGCTCTTTGATGTGAACAGGTCCAATTGCATCACTCATCCCACAGGATGATACCTACAGAAAAATGTGGTACTGTCACACACTTGAAACAGAGAGCTTCATTCTGACAAATTTAATAACATCATTCACAGCCAAATATATACATTACTCAGAAGAAGAAAATGAAGAACAGACTATTTTTTACTCTTCCTGTAAAGCAGGTCCAGAGAGAAGCCTTCTCAAGACAGCTTTTGCCTGTGGGGAAGCTAGGTCTGATGTGAGGTAAAATCTTAGTTGCTTCTAACTTATGTCTAGTGCCAAATATTCCCACACCATAGACATCGGGAGGTTATGCTTGCTTTCTTTTTCTTTTCCCACCATGTTGGGTTATGCCTAGGCTACAGAGATGCCAATTTTACTAATACTGTCAAATAATAGTAGATAGAGGAGAAGAACTAAAGTTGATTCTTCTTTCTCTATTTTTGGGTTGAAAGAAACTGGACGGCAGTCTTAGTAAAACTGACTTCAGAACACGAATTTTCAGACCGGCAAGACTCCAGCATAGTCTTCAATTGCACCGATTTAGGTTATCTTTCTGATTATTTGAGTTTCACATGGGGACAATTTTTTTCTAACCAACACCATCAGTTAGGTAACTTCCTTAAGAAACCAGCAAGGCAAAGGTCGTGATGTTCACACAAAAACTATTTTTCTTTATGCAATCAACTAGCAAAAAATCAAAATGGAATAAGCGCTACTCCATATAGTATATAATAACTTTTTCCAAAATAGAAATGAAAGTCTCCCAGATAATGTTGATGGAAAAAACAAGACATTCTGGGTTGAAAATTCTGGCATATAAATGCAGCTAAAAGCCAAATCAGCAACTTAAAAGAAATCATGCAGCCCGTAAGAACATGATATTTTAATCTACATGCATACACTGAAATGTGTAGGCATGTAATTGCTGATAAGCGAAAAAGAAACTGGGAAATAACTTCTTCTCATAGCTAATATTTGTAATGCATGACAATCAATATCATTTTAAACTGTTAAAGGTGTCTGAAAAAGATAACCCTGTTTAGTGAGCTGGAGAAACAAAAGGGAAGAGGGAAGAAGTATTTTTACTACGTATATTGGCCATGCCTCTCACTATAATAGATATTACTATGTAGCGAAATTGTACCATGTATTGAGCAAGTTCTGTAGCTGTGTGAAGGTCACTACTAGCCCCAGTAGTTACATTGTCTGGACCAAAGATCAGCTCCTCGGCTACTCTTCCTCCCATGCAAACATCAAGCCGTGCTAACAACTGCTTTTTGCTGATTGATGTCTCATCATTTGAAGGGAGCTGTGTAACCATTCCCAAAGCAGAACCACGTGGCATGATTGTAGCCTTATGTATTGGATATGCGCCTTCAGTATTCAAGGCAACAATTGCATGGCCACTCTCATGATATGCAGTTAGCTGAAAAAAACGACATTTACCATATTGTAACATGTCCACCACATAACAAGGACAGGACAACAAGGTGTTTATCCATTAAGAAAACATTCAGAGAGTCCTTTCATTAACTATACAAGAGGTTGACCAAGATTCTGCACAGCATTCACAAAATACACAGCTGGATGTTTTGAGGCCCAATAAGTTATTATATTCTAAAGAATTTTGCCTGTTCAAAAACATGTAAAATCAAACAAGTACAAGGATTACTGAAATTCAATGCCTGATGTCAAATCAAATCAAACTTACAAGAGCAAGTTACAGGATACAAACATGAACATATTTTTTCATGATAGAGAATACCTTTTTTGAGTCCTCTGAAAGGAACATGGTTCTGCGTTCTGTTCCCATTATTATTCTATCTTTTGCGAACTCCAACTGCGATGCATTTAGCTTCTCAGCACCTTCAACAGCAGCCTTAATGGCAGCAATATTCACCAGATTTGCCAAATCTGTTTCAAAGAGAAACAATTACTAATACATCTATACTGAGAAAAGAGCCAGGTTATGATCACTCGAATCAAAAGTTCCTAGAAAAGGTGTTAGAATGTAAGTTTAGTATTTAAATGCTGGGTTACAAGAGTGTTATCATCTATAAAGTATAGTCCCACATGGAACAAATATCATATGAGTTTTGGATTTGACACCTATAATAGGTGTTTCTTGTATGCCACGATCATCAGGTGTTCAGTATTTTTCTCTTTTAGTTTTCACATGATATCAGAACCAAACTTTGGTAAGCTTTAACATTTCTATCACTGTAAGGTTCTTTCTCTAAAATCAACAGTGAGCCTATTAAATCTACTTTTGCTCTTAACTCCACGCCTACTACTCAGCTTGGTAAATATACTCTATCTTTTCTTTCATCAACTATCAGATCTACTCTTTCTCTCAACTCCAAGCCTACCCCTCAGCTTGGTAAGTCTACTCTCTCTTTTCTTTCATCTAATTCAGCTACACCCTTGTGGAGCCACTTCGTCTTTTCCCCCCCCAAAAAAAAAGAATAAAGCCAGGTACACAATACAAGAAAATGAAGGCAAGATAATCTTCAATCTACATACAGTTTCTCTCTCCAAACACTAGGACAACTCTTCAATCCATCGAGTCTATTCTACGTCGACCTATACTCCAAGCTCAGTCTCTTCAACTTGTTGAGCCTATCTGTACTTCCACATCCAATTTTTTATCTTTTCCCCCAAACGAAGTCTCAATTTTCAAATGCAAATCCTAGAATAGGTTTACGCACAAGAGAGTACTCGAGAATCATTTGTCCTTTTTTTTAATTTGTTCAAATTTGTCCTCGTAGTTGCGCAGAGTTTCCAGAGAGATTTATAATGGTCCTGGACTACTCCATCCATAGCCTCAAAGTCAGAGTTGAATGCTCATATTCCTTCAGAAAAATGTATATGAACGCTTGGTTTCTCACTAAGGCAAGTGAGAAATTGTTGACCCTACCTTACTCCTGACCACGTAGCCCAAACTCCTGTCTGTTTTTACGACTTCAAGTTTTATTAATTTTATTTTTAATCTGGTGACTCAATTGACACTGTGATAGATAAAAGAAATTGTTATCGAAATTATAATCTCATCTTACTCCAAAATTAAGCAAATTATCAGAAACATCATTCATATAACCATTTCATAAGTCATAGGCACTTTAGTTCTATCAAATAGTCACTTCAGTCAAATGCCCAATCTCCCAATATTATAATCCGCCCAAATCCCTATGGAACAAGACAATTAGTAGCAGTGAAATGATGTATCAGTAACATCATCATTCCATCTGTCAATATCAGTAACATGATGTATCTAGGCTAGGAAAAAACTATGGCATATCCAAATGTAAATTGTCAAAGGAAATTCATAGAAAAATGTCACCGCATGGCAGAGAGAATGCACAGAAAATAGACACAAGAATACAATTGGTTCCAAATGTAATCTAGTCCAGTGTTGTCAAAAAATAATATAAACTAGCCTCTTATTCATGTATTTGGTCCATGAACTTGCATTAAAAAATACTTACTAGTGTACATCCCACATCCATTAACTTTACTTTCACAAGTCCAAATTTATTTTGAGGAGTAAACCATGTCTAGCAGATTGTATAAATGATAGAGTCAACTTCACAAATCTAACCTTCTTTCACCATATTTAAAAAGTCATAGATAGAATCCACGTAACAAGATCATCCATTCCAATCTTGAAGAAGGTAGAATACCATCTCAGTAGACATCACTTTTAGGATAAAAAAGATTCACCTTATATGGAAAACTTAAGCACAAGGAAATGAACATAATATGCACAAGGAAATGAACATAATATAAAATGAGCATTGAACGTGCCTGCTCCATTGAATCCTGGTGTTCCACGAGCAATCGCATTCACATTGACATCATCACTGACTGGTTTATCTTGCAAATAAAGCTCTAAGATCTCTTGACGACCCCGCACATCTGGGTTGGGAACCACAATCTAGAAAAAGTTGTTTTAATGTTAAAAGCATGATGATAGACTATATTTATATAAGAAAAATTCAATTAAAATATTCCTTGAAATACATCACTTAAAATGTTTTTTCCCAAAAGGAGGATAAAAAGTCGTTCAACAAAATCTAGACAGGCCTCATTTATTTGCACGTAATTGAGATTTGAATCTGAATGGGTCAAACCTTAGGTCATTAAGTGCATTTGTTTACATTAAGATTTAAGCACCTTATTGGTCTGAATAAGTCTTAATCATTAGGATCTCGAAGAAAAGCTTAATATCATTAAAAGGTATATTTAAGTGGATAATTTTCACCACCACTAACCACTTCTACCATCACAACCATTGTCAACCACTACTGTTGTCACCAACCACCCAACAACCTCCTATGTCATCAAAACCACCACTGGCAACCACCTTTACTGTCAATATCGACCACCTCTATCATTATAACTATATCCACCGTCACTATCAGGCACTACCACCACGCGGCCAATCCCTACTACCACCACGGTGGTAAAAAAGGTCTATCCTCCATTTAAATGTTGGAAAAGTCTAAATGCTAAGTGCAAGATCTACAACCAGCTTGGTCATGAAGGTATGATTTGCAAAAACCAATCTCAGAAGTATGAAGCAAACGTCCAATCATCAATGAAGAAGAAGAAAAAGAAGACAGCCTGTTTGTGGCAACACTTTTTTCAACCAATGTCTGATGTTTGAGTGATTGACAGTCATTGTACAAACCACATGACCACATGCCATGTGACAGAAACCTTTTCAGAGAATTCACATCTCTGGGAAACAAGAAAGTCAAAATAGGAATGATGACTATAACCCTACATAAGAAAAAGGGAATCAATATAATTTCAGATTTTATTTATGTACCTGATATTGATCAAAACATTGACTATTGGCCAGCTAATGAAAAAGGGATCTAAAATTGTTCTTTGAAGATAAGTATTGACAAATTTTTTATGCCACTAACCAAAAGATTTCACGCATTAAAATGAGAGGTAAAATTTCTCATTTAATCCAAAAGAAGATGTTCCGGGAGAAGATATAATAGATCCAAGATAGGTTGAATTGAAAGATGATTTTCGACGAAGGACATATGTGAACTTGCTAGGCATGAAAAAATTGTCAACATTCCCAGAAGAAATAAAGCAATGAATAAGTTGTCACCACTTCATAAAAATAAATATGGAAGAAATAAAATTCGGAAGCAAGCTGACAAGACTCAACAAGAGCAAATGATGCAGGGACATAAACCAGAAGGTTTTTTTTGATAATCGAGAGCTGCAACTTGGAAAAGTGAGCCACACTAACTGCAAGACCTAAGATGAATTGGTAGATTTATTCACCAAGTCAATTTCAACTAAGCCTAAAATTTGCAGTTCCTAAAGAAAGGAGTATTGGAATTATGTTTTGGACTGCAGTAACTTTATTTTACTGCTTTAGTTTTTTTCAATAATCCTAGTTTATATTTTATAATTTTGTTAGCTAGGTACTCCTATATTGTAGTAATTAGTTGGTTGAAGATATGATACTCAGGAGATACTCTAGGCTAGGATTATGATCATCTTTTTATTGTTGTTTTATTACTGCAGGTACTATAAATGTAATGATAATTAAAACAGCTCTGTTAACTGCACACAGCCAGCATAATCCTCTTAGCTTCCTCTGTTATTTCTTTAAGTTTCTTTTGTTAAAACCAACACAGTAGGGTAGTGTCGCACAACTCTCCTGTAGATAAATTCATGATAAGTACACGGTGTACTTGTTACCAGACAAGTGTTGGAGGGAAAAAAAAAAACACTATCAAAATAGTTGTGTTAATCAGATTGGAGAAAACTACTCTTTTTCAAGGAATTGAGAAAACTACTAAAGCACCCAAATTTATGCCTTGAAAACCCCATAATGTCAGCAAAGTAGAAAAGCAGTCGAACAGAATGGAAAAGCTCCAAAAGACTTACATGCCTATCAAATCTACCGGGTCTTGTCAAGGCAGGATCCAGAATATCAGGCAAGTTTGTCGCAGCCATCAATATTATGCCCTGTATAATGAGTCAAAAGTACACTTCAGTTTCAAATTCAGGAGAGATATTCATGATTTAGATACTTTAACTTCAAGGCATTTACCTCGTTTTGCTCAAAACCATCCATCTCAACAAGTAATTGATGCAGTGTTTTCTTAGTGTGGCCTTCCCACTGCTTTCGAGTTGATCCAACAGCATCAATTTCATCAATAAATATGATGCATGGAGCCTACAAGGGAGTCAAACAGATGAAAATCAGAAAGCAGTTCCAGGAAACTGACTGAGCTTCTTCAGAAAGGGACACAAACATCAAACGCTTTCCAGTTCCAAGTACAAGAACAAGGAGAGGAGAAAGCAAATTATCTGACATGATGTAGGCATAATAACATCAAGCAGAAAGGGGACTTCCAACTTCCCATTTGGTTTTCACAGTTATTGCAATTCTTTTTATTTTGCATTTTCAGACGGAAATAGCAAGTTTAACAACAGCAAAAACTCAAGGCAGATGCTAGGGCATCATTCCTCATATTAAGCTTTGTTAATTCAAGCAAACAAGAAAGTTACTTTACTAGTATAGCAAAGTCCAATACTTAAAAATGGAATTTTCTTGCAACTGTTTTCTTCGCGTTACCCGAAAACCTCCTCCCTTTAGTTGAATTCATTGTTCACACCAAGCTCCTGGTTTAAGAAAGGTGAAAAACTACTTTTGCCCATTGATGAAGGCACCTTCTACATGGACAGACCAAATTGGAAGTACGTCAAATCATGACTGACAAGTGACTGCAGTTTCATGAATCATAGAAGAGATTTTCCTAAACAATTATGGGTGATCTCCATGCAATTCTCGTACTATGTAACTCGAACAAAAGTTTTTCAGAGTGTTAAGGAATGAATGTAGTCATATTCTTGTGATATACATAAATAGCATAATTATATGCATTGATAACAGATCTATAGGATTTTCCTTTTAATTCTTTAAGGCACTATATATATGTACATATGCTTGCTACTTCATGGAATAACATATCAATTTTTCTCCCATACCTTCTGTTACACAGAGATAAATAGGCATGGATACTTTATACATGCAAGATCCGCAACAATGCACACAGAGATCATACTGCTTCACAATGAGCTTTTCAAGCATAGCTCAGCATCGACTAAAAATTTTCAGCGTGTTTACCTCGTACATTTCACACGATTTTGCTCTGATGTGTAAAAGTAATTTTCTTTATAAACCACAATAAGTGATGTATGTATAATTATACAAACCTTCTTCTTAGCAGCTTGAAACAAAGATCTCACACGCCGAGCACCAACTCCCACAAACCTAAGAGTATGTAAAATTTCCAGCCAAATTAATTAGGTCGTTAGGTAACCAACCATAAGATCTTGAGAAGTGAGGATAGTTTGCCAAAAATCAAAAGAAACAAAATGATCACATGTGCACAAAAACAGACAGCATGTTCTTAGAAGGACAGAAAGATGGAGTTCCATAGTAAAATCACGTTGCAAATGACTATCCCACAAAATCAGTCATCAATTTCTCTGGCCGTGGAAGAACATATGGTACGTTAAAGCCTCCAACAATGTTTCTTGCTTTAGTTGGCTGATACACCTGAAGCATGCTTGAACGGCATAGTTACTGCATGCTCAGCTGTACCTGATGCCCCTCATGTGAAAGAATATTACAGATGTTAATCACCTATTTCTGCATTGCAACTTCACAGGTCAACTTTGATACAGCTCTCCCCTTTTGTAAATGAAGTGGGCTGTGCCAAAGTCAACCATGGAGCAGCCAGAATGCTGGATCATGAGCAGACATGACAAGGGAACTTTTAATCTGTAAGTACTTGACAAGGAAACTAAAGCTGCCTAGAGCACCAATCCCACATGCATTTTGTAGGACACTTGGAGGGAAAGGATTCCCAAAATCTTAGGGCAAAGCTGCAGTATCTTTAGATCAAAATACATATCATACCCAGAGTAAATTGGTAACATGCATGAAGTGGACACTTTACTCGACTTCCTCAGCTAAAGTATGTAGATTTGGCAGAGTTTTTGCCAACTGTAATCATCTATGTACACTTAGTACCATCTTAGAGCTGGAATAGATCAATAAAATCCTATTGTCAGGTGTCCAGGAGAAAAGATCTGCCCTACTATAGCTATTGATACCTACATTATCCAAACTTGGACACCTTGACATGCATAGGCCTGTGCGACATTACCAATCCTCTCTTCACAGTTAAAAGTTAACATGACAAAGTTTGATATCAATGACAGATATCATCCAATTCCCTAGATGATGGAAGCAAAATACTCCAGACATGTACGTATAATGGACATTGGACAATAACTGACTAAGGTAGTTCTCTAAGCAACTTGCTACCCATGAGAAGAAACTGAGCTTCTTCTAGAAAGTAAGAGGAGATCACAAATCATAAGTTTCTCACATATTGGATACAAACATGACCAAGAGATGAGGTCGAGAAAGTAGTACATACATTTCTTCAAATTCAGAGCCTGCCTTATAAAAGAAAGGCACCCCTGCTTCTCCAGCGATAGCCTTCAAATCAAGATAATTAGCAGGATTAGCATAAGTACATATGCTTATGTTATGTAGAATTAGAAAGCAAAAGGCCATTTCTTAATAAAGGAAGAATGCAGCATAAAGAACTTGGCCCAAAGAAGAGAACAGGATCATAGAAGAGAAATCTTTAACTAAATAAAAAGAACCAACGCTGACACTTGCGAAATTATTCAAGAACAGAAAAAATGACTATGTTTTTGTAATTACAAGGAATAACAAATCCTATATGATTTTTCTATATCAAAAAGAATAAAGGATTATCAAATTTTACATCACCAAAATATAGGAAAAGGAAAGAGGGAAGAAACGACTCTACCAAAAGACTCACAATTCACAACTAACAAGAGAATTGCATCTGAATTTGATTATAGTTGGAAGTGCGCAATGCATCTGAAGATATAACAAAGAACACTGGTAGCCAACACATGGAACATCCAATGTAGACAACTACTTCAGTGTAAATGTAATCAACAGCTTACCTTGGCAAGAAGAGTCTTTCCTGTTCCAGGAGCTCCAGTCAAAAGAATCCCCTAAAATCAAGATAAGTACTCCATCAGGAAAAGGATGGGGTTGTTTCAAATAAAAGGAAGCACACCAAGAATAACAAGCCAGGATAAACAGGTATAATAACACAAACCTTCGGCAACTTTCCCCCAAGCCGAGTGAACTTGGAAGGATTTCTTAGGTACTCAACAACCTCCTCAAGCTCTTGCTTAGCATCATCACAACCTTTGACATCCTTAAATGTTTTGACATTCTGACAAAAATAGATAAACAAAAACAGCTGTAAGATCCAAATCCCCGACAACATAAGTCATACTTTTCCCAAATCCCTTTGGAAATTGATGGATGAAAAAAATGCAAACTCTATTATTGACTAGCACTATAGCCGAAGTGTGGTGGTTCAAGTCCATCCAACATCTTTCTCAAGCAGCAACACAATAATCTAAAGTTGAGCTAAGTAAATTGTGAGAAATATGGGAAAAATATATTATATGAATTATCTATTTACATTGTTACATAAAGACTCTATTTATAGACACTACAGTCTAATCTGAATTCAACTAGGATTGTGTAACCCTACTCCTACTCTAACTCTAACACTCCCCCTCAAGCTGGTGCATACAAATCATAAGCACCTAGCTTGTTACAGATATAATTAATACGAGGACTAGTGAGGGACTTGGTGAAGACATCTGCAAGCTGATCACTTGACTTCACAAACTTTGTAACAATATCTTTTGAGAGTATTTTTTCTCTGACAAAGTGACAATCAATCTCAATGTGCTTGGTCCTTTCATGAAACACTGGATTTGACGCAATATGAAGGGCCGCTTGATTATCACACACAAGTTCCATCTGATCAACCTCACCAAACTTTAGCTCCCTCAACAACTGTTTGACCCAGATAAGCTCGCAAGTTGCTGTAGCCATTGCTCGATATTCTGCCTCTGCACTCGACCGAGCAACCACACTCTGTTTCTTGCTCTTCCACGACACCAAATTACCTCCTACTAATACACAATATCCAGATGTAGACCGTCTATCAGAGGGTGATCCTGCCCAATCAGCATCTGTATATCCCGTGATATGCTCATGTCCTCGATCTTCGAAGAGTAGTCCTTTCCCAGGCGCTGACTTTATATATCGCAGAATACGAACAACTGCATCCCAATGACTATCACAAGGGGAAGTCATAAACTGACTTACAACACTCACAGGGAACGAAATATCAGGTCTAGTCATTGTGAGATAATTTAACTTTCCCACTAGTCGTCTATACCTTTCAGGATTACTGAGTGGCTCCCCCTGTCCTGGAAGCAGTTTTACATTCGGATCCATAGGAGTGTCAATGGGTTTACATCCCATCATCCCTGTCTCCTCAAGAATGTCTAAAGCATATTTGCGTTGACAAATAACAATACCTGATCCAGACTGAGCAACCTCAATACCTAGAAAATACTTTAACCTGCCAAGGTCTTTAGTTTGGAAATGCTTAAAAAGATGTTGCTTCAGACTAGTAATACCATCTTCATCAGTTGGACGTCAAGAATGCTTTTTTACATGGTGATCTTGCGGAAGAAGTCTATATGGAGCAACCACCTGGTTTTGTTGCTCAGGGGGAGTCTAGTAGACTGGTATGCCGATTGCGCAAGTCACTCTATGGTCTGAAACAGTCTCCTCGAGCATGGTTTGGAAAGTTCAGCACAGTAATTCAGGAGTTCGGCATGACTCGCAGTGAAGCTGATCATTCTGTATTATTCACCAGACATCTTGTCCATACACCCCTCAGCAGAATGGTGTAGCAGAACGCAAGAATAGGCATCTTATTGAAACTGCTCGCACTCTTCTCATTGAGTCCCATGTTCCGCTGCGTTTTTGGGGCGATGCTGTTCTTGCCTCTTGTTATTTAATTAATAGAATGCCCTCATCTTCTATTCAGAATCAGGTTCCCCATTCCATATTGTTCCCTTTGTCACATCTCCATCCGGAAAAGGTCGGAGTCGCCGGAACCCTAACTTCAGATGTCGGAATCAAGAAAAAAATGTATGGGCAGCCTCGGAATGGAGAGGCGACCCATCTGGAAAAAAAAAGTTGCCGGAAAGTGGTCGGGAAGTAGCCTCACGCGCCGGCGCGTGGCCAGATCTCGCCGGAAAACCTGCAGGTTGAGGCGGCGCGTGTGGGCGCGTGCAGGGGTATTTTCCGGTGGGTCTGACCTCGATGTGGTCGCCGGAGGGTGAGGGACAAGGTAGTGATGTTGATTTTCACACAACACTGACAGAAAATACACCGACATAAATCAGCAATTGAACCCGGAAGATTTCTCACCGATGCTCTGATACCATGTGAGAAATATGGGAAAAATATATTATATGAATTATCTATTTACATTGTTACATAAAGACTCTATTTATAGACACTACAGTCTAATCTGAATTCAACTAGGATTGTGTAACCCTACTCCTACTCTAACTCTAACATAAATAACCCAACAAGGATAATTAGTATTTGTCTATCAAAAAAAATTCAAATTGGTAAGCCCCAAGAATAAGAAGCATCATTTCTACGTTTTCGGGCCTTAATACCCAAAGAGAGAATATTGTATGATTTTTCAAAGTTGTTACTAGTTCGAGCGAGCTTCTAAGAGTTACTCCTGAACGGCTGGAAGATTAAGAGAGAACCAAACAACCAAGACCTATGTCGCATATAGGAACAAGTTATATAGGAACAGCTTGGGATAAAAGAGATACTTGAAGCTGTTCCTACTTCCCCTTTCCACTGGGATAAAAGAGATACTTGAAGCTGTTCCAACTTCCCCTATCCAGGTTAGTCTCTATTGATCAATAGTGGATGTCTAATAATGCAAGAACATAGAAAATCACAAATGAGACGCTTGAATCCTCCAAATTCCGTGACTCCTAAATTTCTGATGAAATTCCTAGGGACACGGACTCCTTTTTCTAATGCCAAAATAAGGAAAACAAACAAACTAGATATTACATACTATGGCAATAATTAAGAAATAAAATAGAATATAATCAGCTTCCGAACACTTTAGTCACATATCACATCATAAGATTGGTGCAGAAGACAACCTTCATGTAATATCTCCAGAAAGAAAAACAAACCTTCTCAGGCATTATTTCTTTATTCAACTCTTTCGGGGCATAGGATGAACTTGAACCAACACCTGAGGCTCCTATCCCACCTAAGCCACCAATATATTTCTGAAGTGCAGTAGCACCCATTATCCTGAAAAAATGATTGTATTTCTTTCTTAGTAAAAATAAAGAAGGATAAACAAATAACTGCCAACCAAAGACAGGAGAAGTTACCTAAAACAAGGAAAGAGAGTGAAAACTAAGATAATGATATCACTTAATATGCTAACTAGCACAGTAGTAATCGCATAAAATAACCAGTGCATAACACCACCACCACCACCACCCCGTCACAAACGAACTCCCAGAAAATCTGGAGAAAAGAGCAAGACTATATCTTGAGATAATCTTACCAGACCAAGCCAATGGCGATAGTGAATATGATAGTTGAGAGAAACTCTTGCGCAAAACGTGATGATCTGCTTGAAACTTTAGGATCAACCTATATGCAAAAATAAAGAATTCTGGTTAACAACATGCATGTACAAAAGCATGACGCAAGTCAATGGAAGCACAAATAGCCATGGTTTCATATTTAACTGTTAGTAACAGTGGTTTTAGATATGATGCTTAAGATGAACATTACACTCGTTGTCAACAAAAACTGCAGGGCTGATAGTGTCTTACCATCACAACATGTAATGGCTGCTTCTCGGAAATGCCAGGATTTAGAAAGGGTTCATCCATGTTCCCTGATGCCCGCTGCTTCAACTCTTGCAACTATATTTTGATCCCATTAATCATCAAAAAAGAATGCCAAATCAAGATGCAAGTGCAGTACAAATTACAGGAATTAACAGAATATCTAGAGTTAAAAATGATTTCTTTCACTCCAAAAAATAGAAGCACTTAGAGTTGTGGAGATAGAATTAATTAAGACTGATTGGGATAATCCGGAACCTGAAACATTCATTATTTAGTGTCAAACATTAAAATGGTTTGTTATCTCACAGATGGTGTTGCCAGTAGATATAAAAATGTGAAGATACTATATGATCAACAATTACCAGTGAAGGAAGACTTGAAGGCTTTCCAGATTGCTCATCAGGTAGATATTCAGCAATAGCATTTGTAGCCACAAGAGCTCGCAAATATTCTGCAACTCCTCTACTGTCTACAGCATGAGCTCTCTGCTCAAAGCGCCGAATGACAGACTCAGGGCTAAGGGTAAGAAGATAAAGAGAACAGTGAATACACTCTAAAAATAAATTTCTGTAGCTAAGGTAACTTATAGACAAACCTAAAAAAGGAAACAAAAGTAACCCAAAGTGATCAGGTGAAAGACTCTAATACGGCAATTCAAGGAACTGATAGGCTGCATACTGGTTTAGCTAGGAGCCTCACGTATGGTTCTCCAAGTTTGTACTTAAAATAGCGAGAGTTGCAATTGGGCAGACTAAGTAAAAGCATTCATGAGAACAATGACCACATTAAACGGCTTTGAGTTCATCTTCTGCACAGTATTTTAGAACTTGAAAGATGGGTTAAGATTGGGAGAAACATTAGTATCCCTGTCATTCCACCTCCCCTAGAGATAGCACCTTAGAAATCAGTAGCTAACACACACCATTCCTCATTTAAAAAAAAAACAAAAGATACTTTACTATGAGCTTCCTCTTGTAGATTCTGTCACTGGAGCACTTGAGGGAACCAAGATAAAGACTAAATTTTACCTGTGCTTGTTGAGTTCAGCAAGCAAAGCACCCTGCAAAGCAGCATCCTTTGGATTGGCATCAGCGTCGGCTATCAATTTCCCCAGACGTTTCTCTTGCTGCCAAAACGGCCACCAGCTAAACCAATCAGACAGCAAAACATTCTCAAACGATTTCTTGACCTTAGCAAATAACCCCATCAAGAAAACCACTATAGGCAGTTTCTTCTTCAGTTCATCATTCTCCACCGAAACCTCAGATTCCACATGACCCGCTTCATTATCAGAAGCACTGCTCAAAACTCCACCATTCGAGTCAATGGAAGAATTTTGAACGGAACCAATCTCCACAACAGAGGGTTCATTGACTTGTTGGGGTTCAATCTCCGGAATAGAATTGTCATTATTAGCTAAGGCAAATTCCGAGGAGGAATCGACTTGGTCATGATTCAATGTACAATGAAGCAGTAACTTGTGGCGGAAAAAACGAGTCTTGACAGGAGTTGTACAGGATAAGGGGTTGGAGAAAGAAAGGGACCGAACATTTTTTGAGGAAGAAGAAGCAGAAAAATGGAGTATAGAAGGTAAAGGCTTGAAGATAAGAGAAGCTTGAAGAGTAGCCATGGCTTTCTTTCCTTTGGATTAGATGTTTAGGGTTTAAAGAAGAAGAAGAGATACTTTGGTTTGAACTCAATCCAAAGACTTCTGTCACTCTTCAAGATTCTTTACTGCAAAAGAGAGGATTTTTATTAATTTATTTTGGTTTCTTGCAAGAGTAACAACACACTTCTCTTCTCCCCTTTGATGGAATTAGAGAGAGAGAGAGAGAGATGAAGAGATTGGGTTACTTCTTGTTGCAATTGTAGAGCCAAGCCAACAAGAAAACCTTATCTTTACTCAAATTGGCGCTCTTCTTCTTGTGGTCTCTATAATTCCACTCTTTATTTTTTGAAAAATATATAGCTACTAACATTAAGATTTATTGGTCCTTTTCATATCTCCCAACGGCAAACCCCTGTTTTTTCATTTTGAACCAAAGTTCATTACGCTTAGCTTTTGTCTCTAGTATGGCCTAAGTTTCAGGATTGAAATATGAAATACCACTGGAGAACCCAAAGTTTTTTTCTTTTTTTTCTATTTGATCGTCTCTTGGGAAGTTCATTTGCTGTGTTTTCGCTATTGCATAATTTGGGGTTAGAAAAAAAACATTAGAAAAATTGCTTCTATCTTGGGAACACAAAAAATATTCCAACCAAGCTAAGTTTGAAACAAACATATGATGTTGGCTCTTGTTTTAGTCTCTGTCTTCGACATAACAAGAGTTGGGGAAAGAGAGAGTAAGCGAGCATATAAGTTTCACACAAGACAAGCATGAAATGAAAGCCTTGGGCTCCATTACGAGTCATTGTGATAATAGATGACCAAGAATATTGTACAATGCAGAGCCTAGAAGCAGCTGTCAAACCATCTCCCCAAAAGAAAAGAAAACGAAAAAGAAAGGAAAGACAACATATGCAAGTTAGGACCAAAAAGACTTGTGACATTTTTGGTTAACACCTCTTTGCAACAATATTAAGGACCCTAGTATGCAAAACTGGTTTCGCTCTAGCGATACTGTGGATGATAAGGAGGCATTGGAGTAGAATGTGGCATGACATTCTGTCCCTGCATTGGCATCATCCCGGAACCCATTTGAGAAGGCACACTAGCAGGTGGCATGTAAGGGTGACTATGCATCGGCATCGGCATCGATGGAGTTGCAGCAGCAGGGGCCGAGTTCCAGCCTGCAGAATGCTGAGGGGGAGCAACACCTGGAGCTGGAGTGTACTGGGCAGGAGCACCATATGGATGAACACCTGGACCTCCTATCTGAGGCGGCTGCTGTCCCATGATTGAAGGTGGAGTATTCATCATCGGAGTAATTGGAATAGTGTAATCTCTGCCGCGATCATTATTAATCTGAAATCAGTAAAAATAAACCATTCAGTTTAGGCAGTGACTTGTTCCCTCACAAGAAGGGGGGAAGGAGGCTCGAGAAGCTGGAGGAGTATTAAGTAATGAGCAAAAGAGAGATGGCCGACACTAAATTACAGAGTTCCTATCGCAGATGAATATCTCAAAGATATTAAAGCTCTCTATAAAGCTGTTTTTACCTTTATACTAAGATCAGTGTGTCGAGAGTAAGCGATATGAAGCATGCAATATCCACCTTGATAAATGGAATGTCCTTCCAAAGCTTCCTTAGCAACAGAAGCTGTGCGCACATCTGTGGATTCAACAAATATATAGCTTAGTCAACTCACAAGCATCTGAGTACAGAATAACCAATTAAAATACACTACTTCGAAGTTTGTACAAGCTAACCAATTCACAAGAGGAAAACATGGTTCCCTAGGGTGGATGAGATCAAAACATTTCTTTGGCTAATGTATTTTAATCAAGTCGCTCGAGAGGAAACCAAAAAAGAAGGAAACGACAGCAAGAAGTATTTCTTTCATCTTATCAAGTTATGGTCAATAGAAATGCATCAAGAAGATTCCGAACCACAAAAGGGAACAGAAAAAGAAAAGAAGAAAAGTTATCTCTAGTATATCAGGCCCATTATAGGATGAGAGAGCTAACAAAATCAAAAAACTGAAGAGAGTTATATTTACTGGGTAAGCTTGCTCCAGCTAAATAGAGTGAGAACCCTAGCTTTTATGGAGTGGGTTGAAATTGAAATTCCATCAGAACGTCTGCAGTTCCTCGGTCCAAAAACACCAAAAAATACTTGCAGGGTCATGATCCAGATAATATATACTTGCCCAAAAAAATATTCATTAGAAAAAAATAACCCTGCTAGAATACAGAATGCCATAAAGAAATCACAACATATTATAAGTCAAGAAGCTGAGAGTTGTGTTGGCCATTTTTGCCAAATGATTTGAAACATTGAGGCGAGCAAGTAATGTGCAAGGGCAAGAACTAACAACTCCGCGAATTATTGGCCGCACTTCATCTTACCCGGATATTGTATCAGAGCCTGAAGCCCTCCATTCTTATCAAACATAGCAATCTTTAGTACAGGACCAAAAGCTGAGAAAACCTGAGCATATATGAAGGAAAATGAGAACCAAGAAAACAACTAAGAAGACAGGTTATGAAAGAAATTACAAAAGCTTTTTTGCAACTGAAGAAGAGTGTTACCGTGTATAGTACATCCAAGGTAACTGCATACTGCATGTTCTCAATGGAAGCAAGAAGAACATTACTCTCAGGTTCCAGCTTCTTCCCATCCAAACCCAAACTGAACTGCAGCAGAGATGGAAGAAACTTTTAAAGAAACAATAAACAACATTTCAAGACCAGCTTGCCCCAAAAAAACATATCTTTATTGGTGCCCCCAGGAACATATCTCAAACCATAGAAACATGAAACATATGTGCATTCCATGTAAAACATGAATACTGTTCATTGTGTTAATAGATTAGCTTTATTTTAGGAAACTTTATTTCCTAGCATAATTATAGGAAAACAGAACATTTCATTTATTGTAATTAATTCTCTTTCCTTATTTAGTTATAGGACTCATTATATAAATACAACTTCTCCTATGATGTAAAGATATGTCGAAACAAAAAGAAACCTTTTCTTCTCAGATTCTACACATACACCAATGAACAATCAATAAACTTATGCCTCAATCCTACATTAGTTCGGACACATTCACAGTGATCCACTTAATACTTTGCTGTATGAAAGGGCAGTATATTAAAGTAATCCAACAGAAATCCATAATGGCAGCAAACCGGCAACAAGGGACTGGAACAAGGATCTAACAATCCTAGCAAATCCTCTATGTAAAAGTAAGTCTGCACTTTTAGAGCTTTGACTGATTCATTACCTGACCACTTGCATCTATAGCTGAGGAAGCAACAGGAAGGAGAGAATTGGTGTAGTCCCTAAATCAAAACCATGAACAAGATATAAGATTGGGAAAGTAGAACGTAAAAATTAACACAAACAAATTAAACCATTTACACGATGTAATCACATAAGGTGAAGATTGCGCAAAAGCATTCTGTATGACAGACTTTCAAACAACAATGTACGCAATGTTGGGGTCTAGGGAGGATAGGATATACGCCGTCCTTAACCCTACCTTGGCAAAGCAGAGAGGTTGTTTCTAATAAGACCCTTGGCTCAAGAAAAGCATTTTCAAAACAGGTTTGGAAAAATAAGTCATCACTTATGAGTAGGGCTGTGCAAAATTTGGGTCAAACTGTTAATCCGAACCGATTTTTCGATTTATTGGACTATTGGGTCGGGTATTGGCTTATTGGGCCAGTTAACGGTTTATTCAAAAACATTAACGGGTTATCGGTTATCGTTATCGGTTCGGATTGTAGGATTTTAATATCGGGGGACCCAATAACCCGATACCAAACCAATTAGAAAAGCTAGATTTGTTGCTTCAACATCAGAAGTGCTACTTGATATCCATGAAGAAGACAGAGGTGTTGAAAATAGGCACAGTGAAAAGCTTGCTATTGCATTTGCCCTTATGAAGACACCTCCTGGAACTCCTATATTGTAAAAAAATTTACGAGTCTGTGAAGATTGACTGCAACTAAATTCATCTCGAAGACTTACAAAGGAGAAATAATGGTGAGGGACAAGAACCGATTTCACTTATTAGTGTATGCCGTATGGAAAGTTGGAAATTGGAAAGGGTAGGGATTAGGGAATAAATTGACTCATTAAGTCTTAAACTCTTAATTGTTAATGGTTTACCCAATAACCAAACCGATAAAGGTCAATAACCGATAAATCGATATCTTAACGGTTCCTTAATGGTTTAGCATATCTACAAACTGATAACAAATAAGTAAAACAGATAATATTCAAAACCGAAACGAATCACCCGATATGCAGCCCTACTTATGAGTGTGTATGTTTGTATAGAAGATAGAGTATATTTTGAGGAAAATCATATTTTTTGTAGGTTCTTTACTTTTTGGTACACCACTTTATAGGGGAGGCTTTTCTTCCCATCATCAATAAGGTTAGTTTACTTTATCGAAAAATGTGCATGTGTGAAGAGATAGAGAGGTAGATGAAGATAATTTTGTACCTGCTACGATGACTCTGAAACTTCACACTCAGATCTGTATGGGCAGAATACGTGATTTTAAGGGAACATGGTCCCAGTTCTGGAATCAAGTAGCTGATGCATGAGAAAAGAAAAAAATTCAGTCAACTGCCCTACATGAACAATAAATAGTAGCTAGTAAAAAGTTCTCCAGTACAACAATTGAGTTTGCCACGAAAATTTAGATATATTTTCCCTTTGCAAAATCATAGAATTCCATTACTAGCTCTGACAATGTGTAATTTAGACAGCTAGCCAACCACCTCATTTTTAGCCAACAAATTACACAGGAAACCAAAAAATCATCCTTCCTAACCAGCAATTTTTACCAGGATCACCCCACTTTCTAACACTAAGGAAGCAAGCTCACCAGTCCTAGACTCCTAGTTATAAATATATTCTGTAGCAGCATTTAGAAAGCAGAATTTGATAAGCTCATCAGCCACATAGCTAAAATGGACACGAGCACAAGAAGAAAGTGCCTGAAATGTCAATATACACTGTATATGGAACAGCTAAGGAGCATGTGCACCCCACTTCAATAAACTTTTTTAAAAAAAAAAAAAAGAGCTCCTCAAAGATGTCCAGCCCCCATGTATGTGCACCACGTCTAGTTCTCTAAAATTATTATTTAGAATTCTAAATTGATATATGAAGAAGAAAATGCCTATCAGGAAGTTGATATTTATAATTAAATTAAGGATGTAAATGATATTCACCCTCTACCAGTGTAATCAAAAGCGCGCTTAAGCCCTAAAGCGAGGCTCAAAACGTGTTGAGTGCTTCATCTCGCTTTATATGCACTTCAATGTTGTCATCAAGGTTCTAAGGCAAAGTTTTTCCTGCCCATGAGCCTGTTTTGAAGAAGTGACACTAAATAATTGATAGTTCACTTTATCATAAAAAAATTTCAATTTCTTTGGTCATATATTTTTCATTCACGTTTATAATTATTAGTCTTGACCTAGACATATATATTTGCAAATTTTTTCCCTTTGCACCTTTTTTGATTGAAACCGACACTTTATTTGCGCTTCAAGTCCCAATAGACCTTAGAGCTTTTTTGCGCTTTTTGCCTTTGATAACACTGCCCTCTACAAATATTGCTTAGTACCATTACCCTATACAACAACAACATACCCAGTGGAATCCCACAAGTGGGGTCTGGGGAAGGTAGAATGTACGCAAACCTTACCACTACCTCATAGACACAGAGAGGCTGTTTCCGGAAAACCTTCCTCCAGGATTTTAGCCCATGCATAACTAATATTAGTTATACACCCTATTCAGTATTAGAGGTGTATAAATAAATATATAGCAAACTATGATAGTAGTAATACAAGGGCTATTAATATATGGGTAAGCATGGTTAAAGACATATCCAACTGAAATATGAATCCAGAATCACCTGGGAATGCTTCTTCCATCCAGGGCATCCTTTGCTGAAGTAGCGGTTTCTGCATCAGAAAATTGCACCAAAGCCTAAAGAGGGTTTAAAAAGGCGAGGGACTTGTCAGCTAATTAGGAGGTCAACAAGCCTACTGACACTGATCAAATTTGCTTAAATCCATCTTCTGAAGCATAAATACCTGGAATCCTGCAGTCTTCTCAAATGTTGTTATTTTGTGCACGGACCCAAAAGCTGAAAATACCTGAAAGAATATAATAATTTCAGAAATAAATCTATTCACTGCTAAAAAGATAAATTTGGAGAAATAATACACGCTAATAAGAAATTCCCAACATGCTATTCTTAAGTAAGTGTCTAATACATTAGAAACAAATAGCACAAACAACATTTCTACTATAACTGATTATTAACTATACTATCTACTGCGAAAGGAAAAATCTGTTCAGGGAGTATTCTCCATCAGTTGACCTAAAGAAGTTCCAAAAATGTGAATGATACACACAGGAGGAAGTTGGAAAAATCTGTCCTGTCATTTACTGCACATGACACAAACAAAACTAACTGAACATGAATACTTGATGCAAACAAAACTATCTGAACATGAGAAAATTCTCTGAAGTTAGAAGATTCTCTAAGAGTCGACAAATTTAGGTCAGGCACTCATAAACTCAGAAAATTCCATAAGAAGCATTGCACAAGTCTGGAACCCTAGTTTTAGTGGAAAAATTTAAATCATTTAAGCTACCACGAAGCTCACGCAAGAGTAGAATTCCACACGAAACAAAATTAACTTTTTGAGAAAGTTAATTTCCGCATCTGTTAACAAGCCTAAAGTTCAACTTAATTACAAGGGTGACCTTATCAAACAACTCTCATCATCAGAGAAGTTCTAAGCCCATAAATCGCCTCAAGTTCGTAAGATTTTGGCCCCTAACTGGGCAAGCTCCATTCCATGAAGCTATATTTTACAAAACCAAACTTTCAAACTAATAACATCCTAACAACATAAAACAAGAAGAAGGAGATTATTTCTTAAGCCGTTGAAGTAAAAAGTTCAGAAATTTTAAGACAAGCAAGTCTCGGAGAGGGGAAGCTTAGATAACCAAATGTCTGACTCATAAATGATTATCTGACTTTGTGTTTGGCCTAACTGAGTGGGACCCTAAACTTCCAAATTACTTAAACCAAAAGACATTATTATCATAAGCAAAGGAAATTCAGCATCCATCGCAAGTTGCCGGATGTACATGCAACAAGTTTGCCTTGGAAAACGAAAAATTGCATCTCCATTATGCACATGCTAAGGAAGGATGAAGATTTTAGAGGAATAAGAAACATCTGACACTCCAAGAAAGTCAGGAAAGTTAGATGAGGAGAAGGGAAGAAAGAGCTAGAGTTAAGCAAAAGAGAAAGGAGACAAACACGCATGCGCTCTTTCTCCCGATGCAATAAGCTGCCATTGAAGATATATCCTGGACATTGGCCTGCTGATCCATTCAATTTCATGTTAAAGAAAAGCATGAAATACTCCAACCTAATTACTAAAACTACAGAAAACCTTTCCACAAAGAAGATTTCCTCTCCACCAAAGCAAATGGTAAGTATTTTAATCCTTACCAAGTGTAAAACGTCAATGCTAACAAGGCGAGCATCATTTCCCTCAATCGTAACCAACAGCACATTTCCAGCTACATCTGCTGTAGTTTTGTTGTTCACTATCTCTTGCCTGTTGGAATATTGTAGGTAGACGGTCTTCCCACGTACCTGAGCTGGTTCTGAGGAAGAAGCATAGTATGATATCATTGCAATAGCTTGGTTTAATTCTGCCTACACATATTAACAATTTAGACGTAAGAACTCAAGTTCTGAAGGAAGTACAGTTTCAAAAGGAAAAAGATATATTATGAAAGAGAAAGGTGAATTTAGCTACTTACAAATTCTATAAATGCTTGATTTCGGTTTGCTCCTACATTACACTTGGTATTCACAACTCTACCAAAAGGTTTTCCCAATTCGATCAGCTCCTCCTCTGTGCACTCCCATGGTAAGTTTCTCAAATGAAGGACCTTTGATGGGGGCTGAGTGTATCGAAACTGAGGCTGGCTAGACGCAGTTGCCATCCGAACGACAAACCCAAGCTTTAAAAAGAATAACAGATATTAAAATGACATTTGACCCAACATTTAACACCCCTCAAGGTCTCAAAGATATGAGAAAGAGTGGATTGTAAGAAGTATATAGACTACATGAGTTAAAGGGTTACAGTGCAACATTCAAAAGCGCCATTTAACTTAAAACGTAAACCAATGAATCTAATTAAGCATACTTCTAAATAGAAAGCAATTGTGCAAGATATGGAACATAAGTTTTTAAAAAGATGGAATATGATTCAGAATAAGTGCAACCATGTGTGATTCTTCACCTTTTGATGACAAACAAAATCTGTTTGAAGCCAACCCTTAGGGGCCAATTGCAACCTTCAAAATGTTTTTAGAAAATGATGGTCCCGCCCCTCTATCCCTCTCCGCTCACATACTGGAGTTATTTCACTTGGTACAAGCAACCATTGTCATATAGAATCTTACATCATACTAGGAGTGTCCCTTGTACTAAGCTTTCTCATGGAGGTATATCACAAGTAACTATACCCCAGTCAACCAGCTTAACTATTTTCTTATCACACACCAAGGCTAACCGTGAGACACCAATAAAGAAAGAGAATATTAAATAGCACACTATATGGCATTTAATCCATTTTAAGTCAAAATCTCTATTAGAACATGACAAGTGGTCTTGTAAACTAAACGTCAAGTCTTGAAACTTGTAATGCAATAATATAAGTGAATCCACAATATACTAGTGTCACCGCTCCCCTTCCCAAGCGAATGCCCTAGTTTACTGAGAATCACTGTGATTTGCTCAGCTAAAGAGACATCAAATTTGATGGTCAACCAAAGACAGACGCTGAGGTTGAGCAGTTATCGAAGGCTAGACTACTAAATTAACCCGGAGACCACTAAAGAAAGGAAAAAATGCTCAGTATCGTACAATCCCTCAACTCAAACTCATCAAATATACAAAGCAAAGAATAAAAAAAAACAGCTACATGTATTTCTCCAAGGCCCAAAAACTGTAAAATAGAACTTCCCGAATTCAGTACGAGATTTGAAAGCACTGTCGCCGTCAAAAAAGTTGAAACACAAACATTAAATTATACTTACAAACAAGAGGGCTTAGGGCACAAAAAAAAAACATATGATGTAGAATTAGAATCTCTAAAACAACGTTAAATCAGAACGGAGAAATCATAGGTTTAGAGCATATCGTACCTAGGTTACGCGGATGTTCTCGGAGATTAGGGTTCCACCGACGGAACGACTCCCGACTAGGTGTGGGTAAAATAGGATGAAACGTATTTTGATCTTGAATTAATGATGGTTTGTTTCCCTTATAAGATTAATCATCAACTCCATTAACGAAGGTCCAAAGACTGAATTTTATACCTATGAAAAATATCAAAAATTTATTTCCAAAAAATGATAATTTTTATCTCTCAATTAGCATTAAATATTAATTAATTTGATTCACATATACTTCAAATTAAGTTAGGCATATTAAAACAGTGTGTATCTTGTGCCTTTTTTTAGGGTGACAGTACTATAATTCAAAATTTATCAGAATTAATTTTTTTATTTTCGTGTTATTATATTTACAACACAAAAATGATAATAATAATTTATAATAAATAAAGTCCAATAAGATGATCTTGTCATACATACAATTTCAAATCATGATTATCAGTATTATGCGGGACGAAGTGGATATTGAAGTGAGGTTTGTCACTCAACCTATTCCCCCAAGAGAAAAAGTTTTAAATATCTTCGATCCATCATCGAGGGTAGAGATGATATTGGTGATGATGTCACACATTTTATTAGGGTTGGATGAAATAGAAGCTTGCTTTTGGAGTATTTGTGATAAGAAGATACCACCTGAACTTATTGATAAGTTTTACAAAATGGTGGTTAACCAATCTTTGTTATATGGGGTGGAGTATTGGTCCGTTAAAAACTCATATGTTCAGCAGAATGAAGATGTTGAGATGGATGTGTGAACATACCATGAGTGATAAGATTAGGAATGAGATCATTTGAGAGAAGTTAAATGTGGCCTATGTGGACAGACAAAATAAAAGAAGCGAGATTGTGATGGCTTGGGCATGTGTAGAAGAAGTGCTGACACTTCTGTTAGGAGGTGATAGAGGTTGGATTTAAGGGTTACGTAGAGGGGTAGATGTAAATCGAAAAAGTATTGGGGGGAGGTAATTATACGGGATATGGCACAACCTCATATCACCGATGACATGACCTTAGATAGAAAGGGGTGGAGGTCGCGTATTAGGGTAAAAGGTTAGTAGCCTAGTCGGGTAGGATGGTGTCTGGGCTTGTGATATAGTAGGTCTGTAGGATTAATTGTTTCATTATATATTGTTGTTATGTCCATCTTTTTTTTTTGTTACTTGTATTGTATTTATATATTATCATTTGCTTTCCGCTCTAGTCGTTTTTTTTTCATATATAGTATTTTCTGCTTTTGGGGTTGATATTTTTTAGATGGGGTCTTTCGAAAATAATCTGTCTATCTCTATGATATAGTGGTAAGATCTACGTACATTTTGCCCTTCCCAAACCCCACTTGTGGAATTTCACTTGATATGTTATTGTTGTTATCGACAGAGTAAAATCATTTAATAGTTTGATTATCCCTTGTTTCGAATTCATGTATTATAGTGGCAGAGGTATATATACGATGTACTTCTGAAATTCAAACAATATAATTTATTAATAATCAATCTACCTATGTGGCCTTACCACAATTAAGTAATTCCTTTTTGTTTTTAGATATACAACTCTATCCTTCTCGTCCACAATAGAAGTGCGCCACAAACATAGCTTTAACCTCACCAATCCTCCACAGCGTCATTTTGCCCCTCCCGCCCCTATTGTGGCTCCTCACAAATGTACGCCTTCTTACAATGAACACCGCCATGTTACAATTTGAACCCTAAGGGGACACTTCTATTTTGCAATTTGAACCCTGACTATGCTTCTTCTTTACTCTATTTCCTGATATCACTTCAACTTATGTCCTAGCGTTCTCCATTATTGCCCGTGAATTTGTTATTTCAGACATGTTGAATAGGGACAAACTCGAATCACTTCAAGTGAGAGTTCTAGATGTCGAGTTAAGTAAAAAAGTGGAAGTGCTCATTGTCAACAACAATAACAACAACAACATGCTCAGTGGAATCCCACAAGTGGGGTCTGAGGGTATAATGTATGCAGATCTTAACACTACCTTATAGAAGTAGAGAGATTGTTTCCTGGGAACCCTCGTCTCAACAACCCATATGCGGAATAAACTATAGATATGACAAAAATAAAAGGAAAAGAAAGGAATAAGAAGAACGACTACTAATGAAAAACACATAATATTATGTAAGTACTATAAATTTAACACATATTTTATGGATAAAGACAACACCCTACAATCGAAAAACATATTTTCTAGGACGAGAGATTACACAAATTGATGTCTCACGGATCAAAATTTGTTAAGGAATAAAAGGACTATTGGGGGAAAGAAGAAGAAACCAAAAAAGTAAAAGTCTTTTAAGATGTCCCCTGAATTTTTTTTTTGGTTGATAGCTTTATTCAAAGATTTGGCTTAGTAATATTTTAAAATATTTTAAGTTTATAAAAAACTACCTGCAAAAATTTAGTTAATTATTTAAATTTTATCCATATTACATAAATTAAAATTAAAAAATAATATATATTAAATTCGTATTAAGCACGGAGCTTAATATCTAGTTTAATTACAAATATGGTAAATGCAAAAATATGAAACTTAATTGGAATATCAGCTGAGAAATATCTAAGAAAAAAAAAGATATGTTTTTTTTTTTTACAATTCTTTAATTTAAGGCCAGGAAGCTTTGAATTTTATATATATATATATATGTATATATATTTAAAATGCACGTGTACACTGTTGCAAACTAGAAGTTGGAAGCAATGATTGACTAGTTATGGTGAAGCTATAAGTACTACTTCATTTTTAATATTTATGAGATTTTAGAGTTCGAGTCTCGAATACGAAATTGCCATTTGTCAAGAGGACACAGGGAAACTTAAAAAAGAAAGAAGGAAGGAATGATTCCGAGAATAATTCTTGGCAACACAAGGTGTCAGTCTTCCACTTCTATTCCAAGCCTTTGCTGCTAAAAACTTGAGCTTCATGGATTTTTCATCTTGAACTTCATCCGTATCCGATTCTGTTCTGATTCCAAATACTTTAAGGTAAGTTCCCTCTTCCTCTTTCTGTTTAAATTTAGTGATTCCAACTTTTTCCTGCTGATTCTTGGCTTATTGCTGTGTGTCTTTGCTGATTAGTCGTGATGTTAGTTTTTTTGTTCTAGTATTTGCTGTTGGTGTGCGGATAAGATACCAAAAAGGGCTGTGCAGGCTTGGCTAAAAAAGAATCAGTTAACAGTGTATTTGGGCTAATTGAGATAATATTTTCTACAATCAGTGAATCAGTCAATCAAATAAGAAGTAGTCGCCGTCGTCTATATGGATTGTTTGCATTCATTCTGCTCTAGTTGGAAGAAGTTTGATCATGATACTGGTGATATTTGAACAGAAAGAGTAGTATGTGAAGTAAAGTTGAGGAAGGGTATTTGGATATTGGTTGTTTTGGACATTCATTTCACTAAAAGAATGTTGAAATTTTTTGAGTTTTTTCTTTCTTTTAACTTGAAAAAGTGTTAATTTTCAAATTTGAAAAAACTAAGGGGTGTGTGACCATGATTTCAAAAACAACTTAAGTATATTTTCATGGCCAAAAACAACTTGGCAAGTGCTAGGTGTGGGTGTCTCAAGGCACTACTTTTGGTTATATGAAAGACATGGATGGTGTTAGTTGATACTTGTTTTATTCATGTTATTAGTATCCGACAGACATCTTATCTTTATTGATGGATCCTAAGTTCGTCATTAGTTCCGTCCAAATCAACACTGTTTGATTTGTTTCAGATCAGTGGTGGATGCAATGGGAACTTTAATAGCTTTACTTTCAACTATGTTGACTCTGGTTAGCCTTCAAGAGGTGACATGCCACGGGGAGCAGCCTCTTTCAAGGATTGCGATTCATAATGCTGTTCTTGCCCTTGATATTCACGCTTCTATTAAAGCTGCTCCTTCAGTTCTTGGGGTTAATGTAAGCTCCAATAGCTTTTTATTACAGGCATATGTATAGCAATCAGGGAAAACAAGTTGATGCCATAAAGCAAGTATGCCAAGCTAGGGAATGAATTGAATTTTCTATGGTTTTTAATGAACTATGGCATGTGGTCTAGGTTTGTGAATGAGAAGATACAAAGTCTCTCCCATCCATAGTATAAATTTCTCTTCAAATTGCAGGGAGAAAACAAAGAATGGGTTGTTCTAGAGTACAGCGTTTCAAATCCCTCGGCCGATGATTGGATTGGGGTATTTTCTCCTGGCAATTTCAGGTAGAAATCATGCAGTTATCAATTCAATCAAACTATTGCATGGTCTTGATAAATGATATTGTTGGTAATACAAAGTGAATTTGATATCAAAAAGTTGGGAGTGCATTCTTTTACTTCTTGATGGTACTAACAAATAAGATTTCCTACTTACAAATAGCTTTGGTATTTTCCTCGCAGATTCTTAACCATCTCTTTGTTAGTATATAAGTAGAAATTAATAAATGCAAACTCTTTTTTTCTAAATGAACGATTACCTAAACATTTGAGTAAAACACTAAATTCCGAGTCCCTTTGAGAATATAACTAGTGAAGTTTTAATAAATTCATCTCAAGTATGGTGGCTTTAATTGTTGATTTGACACATAACCATGACTTTCTTTTGCTTAGTGCATCTAGCTGCTCCCCTGAAAATCCGAGAACATTTCCACCATTTCTGTGTACAGCGCCTATAAAGGTTGGTGTTTTGCGCATTTTAATTAGATAAGTTCCAGAAGTTTCTCTTGAATGAAGGGATAAGGAGTAACCATGATTGTCCCACTACTTGCATTTTTACCGTGCAGTATCAATATGCCAGTTACTCTAGCCCTCACTACAAAGACACCGGGAAGGGATCACTGAAGCTTCAATTAATTAACCAGAGATCAGACTTTTCTTTTGCCTTGTTTTCTGGTGGACTTTTCAGTGTATGTTCATTGCTTTCTCATCATTGTTAGTTCAGTCCAGAGTATTTATGCACTGAATGCAAGTTTATGTATGTCTTGCTATCACTACTTTGTACTTCATCTCAAGAATATCTAATGTGGACCTTGAATAATCTTAATCACTTACAAATTATTATTTGGACCGAACTTTCTCTGTTATATTGATTTTTTTCCCTTAGACAAGTTAAACAATATCCTCTATTTTTTCTTTGAATTCAATTTCGCAGAGCTCAAAGCTTTCAGAATTTTGGAACCTTAATAGAGTAGTTCTTATCAAAACATGTTTGATTTGTGGTTATGTTCATGGTATGGATCTCTTCAGCTTAATAGGATCTTGCTTTCATCTGTCTGTCTGTTTCGATATGTGGATTAGCTTCTACTCCGTTATTCTTCCACTATACAGGCTTTTGCTTTGCTTTTATTTCATTTAACATATTCAGTGCGACATTGTACTGATATGATAATTTTTACCTTAATTTGCCTCCTTATCCAACAGCCAAAGCTGGTGGCTATATCAAACATAGTTGCATTCGCAAATCCAAATGCACCCGTTTACCCACGTTTAGCACAAGGAAATACATGGAATGAAGTAAGTGTGTATTTTTCCTGCAAACAGAATAAGCTTTTTGCAGCTTAATATTTATGTTAAATGAATGAGAAATTTTCTTTTGTGGACTAGGATGTAGTCACTCAAATAAGCTGAGGAAATAAACTTCTTTTAACTTTCAGATGACTGTGACATGGACAAGTGGATATGGAATCAATGAAGCAGAGCCTTTTGTGGAATGGGGTCCAAAGGGAGGACAACAGGGGCGTAGTCCTGCAGGGACATTAACATTTGACCGTAGCAGCATGTGTGGTGCGTTGGAATCTTTTATATTTTTGGTTTAAGGAATAGAACTGGGTTTATTCATGACTAACTGCTTAACAGGGTTAATTGGAAAGAGTCAACTGATAAGTTATAAGAGCAATAGCATGAAAAAGAATCATAACTTAATCATTCATAAGGTAAAACATAGGTATGATGTACATACATTCACATTCCGCGCTGGAGATCACCTTTTATGTTTATTATACAGATGATAATCTAGAACTATGTAGTTGAAACATAAGATATTTCCCCATGAGAATCAGTATACTTGTTTTAATAATGTTTCTTTTGGATAATTGACATCTCATGTTCTATCTATAGACTTCTGAGTTCTACTTGCCTTTTGGTACTTACATCTAGGAATCTAGCAGAATTTGGATGGTATTCAGTGCTATAAAACATGTTGTCTAGTTGTGTCAAATGTTATGGTGGATCAACAATGGTCTTCCAGGCGATCGGAAAATAAAGAAATGTGATGCCACTTTCAGGTGCACCAGCGCGAACTGTTGGATGGCGTGATCCCGGATTCATCCACACCAGTTTTCTAAAAGAATTGTGGCCGAACACACGGTATATTTTCTAGCCGTGTGTGAGAGAACTGTGTACAGATTGACATGGATGTCTTCATTCTTCCACAGAACATTGGGAATTATTTTTGGGCATATGTACTTCTTCAATTAGGGTAGCTTTGGTTTTCACTTAACATTCCTAAACTCAATGTTAAGATGTACTTTTAAAACTAAAATTAACTTGCATTATATTTATAGATGAGTTCGACTTAGTAACTTTTATAGAACTGTGGAATCTTATATTTTTCTTCAGTTGGTGAAATTCTGGATCATGCTGCATCTTGGTCTTTGCAGGTATACCTACAAGATTGGTCATAGATTCTTAAATGGCACATATATATGGAATCAGATGTATCAATTTAAATCATCTCCTTATCCAGGTCAAAACTCTCTACAACGTGTTGTCATTTTCGGGGACATGGGAAAGGTTTGTAATCTCTTCAAATTCAATTAGATTGCTAGAAGTTTTATTGTTCCCTTGATCCTGACAGTGTTTATTTATCTGGAAAGCTCACCCTATGCTTTCATTATTCTTTTGTATTCCTTGGTTATGACTTATGAATTATCATGAATTTTCTTTCTTTTGTGCTGCTTCATGTTATTTGATTACCTATTGTAAAGATTTTGTTATCTTTCCATATGGATTATCAAGTTCATGGGGGAGGTGAGCCAGGAAAAGCTTTTATCTACAGCAGAGCATCGTAAGAGTGCAAATAGTAAACTATTTTGTGAATAAGCACCTTTCTGAAGAAGGTAAGAGAATTAGGGGAAAGCAAAATGACAATATGTTGCACTGGTCAATTGGTTTGGTACTTCTGGAAGACAACTCCACATTTGATGATTTGATCCAACTGCCTTTTTCGGACTCAAGGTGGATAGATCAATTAGCTGAGACAGAAAGTTCTTATTGTCGTTGTTTGTGATGGCATTACTTTAGTGCATGAATGCATAAAAGTACAGAGAATTGTGATCATTTTGCATCTGTATGTAGCTCAAACAAACTTGAAGGCTCCTACTTATGCATGCAATTGAAAATCTTGAAAGCTGCTGGGATGACAAAAAGAGCATGGTTTCCTGGATTGCATGGAAAAAGACCTAAGAGACGAGTGTCTTCTCTTAGGTTTCTTCCTCCTGCACCTATCACTTTCAACTAGTTGAGTTGCTAGCGTTGCCTTCGAGTTTTAAAAGAATTCAAATCACCCTTGTAAAAGTTAGATTACTACAAAAGCTATTAAAATTCTAGGAGTTCTCCAAGTACACTTGACTTTTATCTCCACTGTTGCATATTCAATATCTGCAGATCATGCTAACTATGCCAACTGATAAGCAAAACATTTGAAGTACAAAGAAAATTGTGGTTAGATTGCATATGATGAATCATCTGCTGATGGTAGTGAATCCTCAAAGGCAACCTTATCTTAGTTTGGGACATGCTTAATTTTGACCTAGTGATCCATGTCAAGTTGATGTATTATTCCTACTTCAATATCCTCTTGAATTTTCCAAATTTTGAAGTTATTTTAGCTCAATTTACTCAGTAGTTTACGTAAAAAAATGTTAGTTCTGTCCGTCTGATGTTTGATAGCACCGCAAGTAAGCATTCTGAAATTAACTATTCTGATCAAGTCAATCTTGTAATGATCTGCTTCCAAACTGCAGGATGAAGCTGATGGCTCCAATGAATATAATCAGTTCCAACCAGGCGCTCTCAACACTACCAATCAGCTTATTAATGATTTAGAGAACATTGACATTGTATTCCACATTGGTGATATCTGTTATGCCAACGGCTACCTTTCACAGTGGGATCAGTTTACTTCTCAGATTGAGCCAATTGCTTCAACTATACCTTATATGCTTGCTAGGTACTGCAGTTCCATGGAAAACCTTGTTGATCAATTAAGAATTTTCTGCTTGCTTTGGGTAACTTCTTAACTTCATTCTGCAGTGGAAACCATGAGCGCGACTGGCCAGGTACGGGGTCATTTTATGGGAATATGGATTCAGGTGGAGAATGTGGAGTTTTAGTTCAGAATATGTTTTATGTTCCCACAGAAAACAGGGATAAGTTCTGGTATGGTGATTGCACCTATCTGATTGTTTCATTTCTATAAGTACTTTTTCCGACTCTTGTGACGTATAATCATCATTCAACTATGAAGCTCACTGTATCTGTAACTTCCAATGAATATAATCTTTTGAAGAATGTCATTTCATCCTCCTTTGTTCAACAGTTCTTTGAGATACTTGTTCCAATATATTCTTGTTTTCTTCTCTCAGGTATTCTACCGACTATGGTATGTTCCGGTTCTGCATAGCTGATACAGAACACGACTGGAGGGAGGGAACCGAGCAATATAATTTCATTGAACACTGTTTGGCATCTGTAGACAGACAAAAACAACCGTGGCTAATCTTCCTTGCCCATCGGGTACTGGGATATTCTTCAGATGCTTTATATGCTGAACAAGGATCTTTTGCAGAACCTATGGGCAGGGAAAGCCTTCAAAAACTCTGGCAGAAGTATAAAGTTGATATAGCTTTATTCGGCCATGTTCATAACTATGAAAGGACGTGTCCTATTTACCAGGTATATTTGGAACTTCTGCATTTCATCTTCTATTGTATACAACAACGTACCCAGTTAAATCCCATAGTGGGATCTGGGAAGGGTACAGCGTACGCAAACTTTACCACTACCTCATAGAGGTAGAGAGACTGTTTTCAAAAGACCTTCGGTTAAGTGCATCAAAGCCAAGCAAAAGAAGAAAGCAATAAAAAACTATAGTCATTAATAAGAAAAGCAATGTAAAGTCCCAAGAAAAAAAAATATAACAGTAATAAAATAGTGTAATGGTCAAAACACACTAAACAACATATGGAAGGGAACTACAAGAGTATGGCTAATATTACGACATGCACTAACAAGTCTAAACCTACTCACGATAAGACAACACTCCACTCCTACTAACCTTCTATCCTAATACACGACCTCCCTATACAGAGTCATGACCTCAGTAGTATAAAGTTGTATCATGTCCTATCTAATCACTTTGCTCTCAACTTTTTTCGTCCTACCTCTGCCCCTCCGTGTACCCCCTACAATCAACCTCTCGCATCTCCTCACAGGAGCGTCGGGGCACCTCCTCAGCACATATCCGAACTATCTCAATTTCACTTCCTCATCTTATCCGCCACATAGGCCACTCCCACCTTCTCGCGGATAACCTCATTCTTAATCTTGTCGCTCTTAGACTGTCCACAAATCCATCTCAACATTCTCATTTTCACAACATACATTTCCTGAATATGTGAGTTTTTGACTTGTCAGCACTCCGCCCCGTATAATAAGGACGGTCTAACCACCACTCTGTAAAACTTTTATAGCAGATAGAAAATATTAGAACACTTTTATTAGGATTCATTCTGACATGAAATGATTCAACATTCTTTTATTCGACTGATGCATAAGATAACACTTCCCTGTTTACCACAGAATATTTGTACAAACAAGGAGAAGCACTTTTATAAAGGTGCCTTGAATGGAACTATACACGTTGTTGCTGGAGGAGCTGGAGCAAGCCTTTCGGATTTTACCCCCATCCAAACTAAATGGAGTATCTTCAGGGATTATGACCATGGATTTGTGAAGTTGACAGCATTTGATCATTCAAATCTGTTGTTCGAGTACAAAAAGAGCAGAGATGGTAAAGTGTATGACTCGTTTAGGATATCTCGAGATTATAGAGACATACTGGCCTGCACAGTCGACAGCTGCCCAAGCACGACCCTTGCATCTTGATCAATTTAGGTAAATGCATGATTCAGTTCAATTCTGGCATGCTATACAGTCAGTCCAATATATTTGTAATCTTCAAATCTACGATCTCAAAAAGTAAAGAAGGTCTAGACTTATTTCTGTATATATGATGTGAAATCTCTGGCTTTTCCTCACCATTTTCCTGATGCCTTAATATTTGAATCATACAACAGCATGATAAATTTCATAATTCAGAGCACGGCTGTGAACTTTATACATCTGCATGATTTATTCATACCTCAAATTCTGGCATACTGTATACATAAAAGCATCGTCAATGGCTGATAACAACCTTATGGTATTTTATTGAGAGAAATTATGATGCTTCACACCTTACTCTATTTGTAGTATTGTCTTCTAGGATGTAGATGATATTACTAAACACTTATCTGATCATGAAAAGATGAATGTAGTATGGAATCATCTTTTTCATTTGTTTGTTTACTCGATTGTAAATGTGAATAGCATGGACCTGGTGTATTCAGTATGAAAATAAACATTTTCCAAGATAATAAGTAGATCTACAATGTGTGTGGCGTTCAGTATTTTGTTAATTACATGCTCGTTCTTTCAGAGTCACATGACTGGCTATAATTCTCAGTTTATTTTCAGCCTTAGAAAGTAATCTTCAACTTTCCTCTTATGGCTCCACAGCCGCTATACTACAGTTAAGTCTCCAGCATTAACTCATGGACTGCTTAGTCTCAAATGTGCTTCTATTCAGTAAATAGCGTATTCCCCTGTAACATTGTTTACTGCAAATAGAGACCACAAATGCAACTAAAAAGACACGACTAAGTACTCAATATACCCTGGAACAACACTAAACTGAGACAAGTGACATACCACAACCCCTATCAAAATTCGAAGAATTGAAGCAGGCTAGTCTTTTCATCCATTTACAGGGTGTCTACAAATCCTTGTAAAACGTGTGGTTCTGAGACACTACAAACAAGTAAGATGACTGAACCTAAACATACACTGCAGGAAAAATAAAGATGGAGCACTAAAAGCACCAGAGAATGAGCAGCCACATACAGTCGGCCTCCAAAGCCTCAGGAAAACTAAACAGACTTGAGGAAGCTTCATCCTTAGTGAAATAATCTTCGGAACGTCTTCCTTAACATTTAGACCTGATCAATAGGTTCTGTTCTGTCCTGCACAGCAAGCCTCTCTGAAACATCAGCAAGTGACTTTAGGTTGCAATTGATCAATGCTTCAACAAAATAACATGTCTCGTCTTTGGTGTTCCCTTCGGGCACATCCACCACAAATGATTCAAGCACTAGTGTCCCAGGTCTTCCATCAATCACCTCTGGATGGACAGATATGATTGAGGAATAGTTCTGGAAAAGATCAAATAGAAAAGATTAAGGGCAAAATACAGTGAAATATTTAATTGAACGTAGAGAAAACGATACTATAGGTCTGAAGCAACCACAAAATCTCTCTCTCTCTCTTTGCAACATCACACTAACCTATCATGTTTAACCTGCTAAAGTAAAATAGATCACTCATCCAGTCTTTCTTCAACAAAATATCTCTCTTTTTTTCAAGATCAAACTAACCTGTCATGTTTAACCTGCTAAAATAAAAGTAGAGCACTCATCTAGTCATTATTCAACTCCCTTTTTGTAAGATCAAACTAATACTCATGTTAAACCAGCGAAAATAAAAGTAGGTCACTCATCTAGTCATTCTTCAAAAGAATCCAAATACATACTTACACTTACCTTCATAGGACATGACATCACAATCAAGAGCAATCAATTTACAATATTCCGCATTCCAATTAAAAGAAGTGCATGAAAGTCATTAACCCAATCCAACTCACAAGTTCAGACACCTGCACTGTGCGACATGATCATCCTCCCTTTATTAACAATAAGATTGCAATTTAAATTGATTTTTTCTCCGCTTTCTGGTAGTACCTACCGAAACACATATTATACTTCTAAAAGCACATGCTCAGCTCTCTGTTAAGACTAGCCTCAAGAGCTAAATAACTATCACTATGTGCTGTACTGAACATTCAGTTTCATAATGCGCTATCATCAATTAAAAGTGTGTTACTCAAGTTCAGAAGATTTTCACAAGAAGCAACCTGATTATATCCACAATGATTGTTATACAATATTTTTTAAATGGATAATGTTTGTTATTTTGGTGCATATTATAACAAATCCTAATCGTTTATGCCCAAATCAAAGAACCAATAGAGTTGGCTCTAAGAAAGAATTTGCATCAGGAAGATACACACTTATCTATCCCTCAAATGCCTAACAACTGATGCTATTGTCTTCAATTCGCAGCACACAAGTCAAAGGGGTCATTAAAAGGTATAACGTGCCACAGTACAATCAGAGGAAGCCCCTGACGATGACTCACTGCAGTAAAGCTTAATTCTGAAAAGACAACCTAAAAGAAAACAAATTAATCTTTTAAATGAGAAACATGCTAAATTTTTAGCCTGCCTAGTATACCAGACTGCAATATCCATTTTTTTGTCAACAAGTTGTAGGGTATTTAAGGGGAAGAGGACTAGTAGTCTGCAATATCACTTTAACCAAAAAAAAAAAAAAACAAGCCCAGTGCACTATAGCTTCCGCTATGGGCAGGGCTCGGGGAAGGGCCCGACCACAAGGGTCTATTGTACGCAGCCTTACCATGCATTTCTGTCAGAGGCTGTTTTCAAGGATTGAACCTGTGACCCCCTGGTCACATGGCAATAATTTTACTAGTTACTCCGAGGTTCCCTATTACAAAATATCAATATCAGATGATTCGAGCTTCTCTATACACAAATATGGCTAAGCACTTGAAAATTAGAACTGTAAATTAGAAATCAGAAGCATATTAAGTAATTCAAGTTAAAAGTTTTGTTTTGGTGGTCTAACTAGTTTAATCTTCTACAGTAGAAGTGATCATCTTCTGAGGGAAAACAACAATTTCAAGTGTACTTAAATAACAACAAAATCTCAAAGTTGTTAAAAATCAGAAAAGATAATTTAAAGAAGAAAGGAACAACCATACAAGAGAGAGTTGTTTAATACCCTAAGTCTGTGATCGCCACCAACAATTCTAACACTTAAGATGTGCTCTTCATCATCAAGAAGCTCCAATCTCTCGGTACTTGTTGTTGCAGGGAGGCCCGACTTGACATCAACTTCCCTAAGACTACCAATCTCAAGATCTCCTTGCACGATGCACCTGCTAATAAAGGGCTTGTACTTTTGTGGCTGATCAAACCGCCTAACCAATGACCAGACCTGATAAAAAGAGGGAGACCCAACAAACCATTAGTACTGGCTAAACACAAAATAGAAAATGCATGTTACCAGAGAAATTAATTTTGTCCTGCTTGCAGTAATATGAATTTGATCCAAAACTTCAGTAAAAGCATAAGTCAATCAACTAGGAGAATAACTGCAGATGCGTCATCTGCCCCTTTCGCATAATCAATGAAAATATCCACTGCTCATGCATTTAGCCTTTTGTCTCTGTTCACTATAATCACAAGCATTAGCTAATAGGGAGTTCTTCTAGAAATGTTTGGTTCACGACCTAGTTATGCAAGAGTTTTATAACAGGGATCTTATACAACTAACCAAAAGAGTAGTACGAGTCACTTTCAACTTTCAAGACTCGATAAACAAACAGCTAAAAGAAGATACAATCTATGCTTGGCCTAAAATAGGAAACAATTCAAATTTTCTCCGTTTCACCTTCTATACAAATTTGACCAAAACACAAAACTAAGAAGGAACTTGATTGGTCTGGCTACCAAAATCAAAGACTAGTGACGTCGTATTTTCCCAAAAAAGAAAAAGGGGAAAACAGAACTGTGAACACGGATCAATACAAATCAGGAACCATAGAATCATCGCAAATATAACAAATCTAATGTTGATATTAAGAGAAGATGATCAATCTCGAGAAAAGAAAAACACACAGCTAAAAGTAAATCAACCGATCTACGGAGAAGAAAATACAAAAGGCATTCACTAAAAGTATATATATATAATTTATTTATTATAAGAGAGAGGAAGACGAACAAGATGAACAGGTGCTCGAATGTGTTTGACTAGAAAGGAACTGCATTGATTCTCCAAAGGTTCATGAAGATGATGCTTCCTTATATACTCTTTCTCAACACCACAGAATCCATTAGCGTTCATCGTCGCTTAGTTTCCTGTAGAGCTATAATCAATGAACGGCGTGTATTTCTCTCGCCGGTGACCGGAGAATCACTCCGACGTCCCAGGAAGATCTCTCAGATATAGATTAACGCGTATTGAACTCGCAAGTGGACGAGTCGGACTCGGTGTGCTTGGGAAGTCGCCACCGCCATTACAAATAGATCTCCATTATCGATTTAATACAGTTTTTTAATTATCTCTCCTGGAATATTAAAAACATTTTTTTCGGCGTCTTCTTGCTCTTCGTCTTTTTCCTTTTTTACCCTTGTTATTCTCCAAATCTACCCGATCAGCCACTCTTTTTGTCCATTTCGGGAGTTGAAATTTTCGCAGTACCCAAATTGCCCCTTGATGACTCCTTTATTTACGGGGATAGGGTTTCTCAGTTTCAGCTCCATGCTATTGGAACCAATAAAAAATCTGTAACAGCAAAATAACTGTTTTTGTCTTTATCCTTTGAAACACGATCTTTTCAGGTTCATTTTTATTATATTTTTAAAAATTATTTTCATTTAAATATTTTTATTGGTCGAGTTACTACTGATTTTTTGTGAAACAGCCTCTCTACCTCTATAAGGTAATGGTAAGGTCTACGTACACTACCCTCCCCAGACCCATTTGTGGGATTCCACTGGATATATTGTTGTTGTATAAGTACCACTAAACTTATGTTCTTTTTAATTTAAAATTTTAATTATCAAATAATCGAGTAAACAATTAGGGGTTGCTTGGTAGAGTGTATTAGAAGAAATAATGTATGTATTAACTTTGTGTATTAGATGACTATAAAAATCCCTAGTATTAGTAACGCAAACGAATTTAATGCACGCATTAACATATTAAAAGTTCAGTTACCTCTTAAAATCTTTTTTTACATCTTTTCCACTATATTTGTGAAAGATATCTTTGTATATAAACACTTTTTTTTTAAAAAAAGTATACGTTTTAATACATAAAATCAACCGATGTATAAAAAATAATGCAAGGATTGCTAATATAAGTTTTACTAACACAAACAAACCCAATACATTCTATTTAATATTATTCTTATACACAGTATTTAATATTACTTTATTGCATATTATGGTCGTGCCCTTCCCCAGATTCTATGCATAGCGAGAGTTTTAGTGCACCGAGCTTGTACTTCTTACTCTATTTGGCATTACTTATAATTATTTGATTTGTTCTCTAGCTCTTTTCACTATGAAAATTTTAAGTATTATATATTTTTTGGTTATTTTATCTCCAATTCTGATTGTGTTACCTATTTAAAAATAAATACTAATTCTATATTTTCGTAATTTTGAATTAATACTTATTTGGAAAAGAGAGAATTTACAAAGTAGGTGTTGATTCTTTTAATCCCACTCTAATCTAATTTCTAAAACTTATTAGAACTTCCAAAGCATTAAACTTTTGAATTCTCATCAAGAGTTTAGGCGCCCTAAACAAATGCTTTGTTTGCTTACCTTTCACTTAATAAATAAAATATTTAAGAGTCAGATTAGAAAATAGATAATTCTTTAGATTTATTAATAATTTTCATTTAGATAATATAAACGAAATAATTCTTTAAATTCTCAGGCAGCTCTTTGTCGACGTGTCTGCTTGAGTTGTTTGCTTTTTCTCCTTTATTATATGAGACTCATAAAAATATTTTGTGGACTTTTTAATTTAATATTTTTAAATTAAAAAAATAATTATTAATTACTTAAACAATATATATTTTTTAAATTATATATATCAAACTTTAATTGGAACATATATAAGGCTTTACAATTCACTAGGCTAATGAGTACAATTAAAGAAAGTAATATAGTTTAAGTTGTTAACTTTTTTATATCATAAATATTGGAAGTGAAGCCATCTTCTGTATAGAGACTGATTTAGCGTGAATTTAATATAAATATCGAACATCATATGAAAAAAATGTTAGTGATAGTACTTGTCCGGACATTTTATTTCCTTTGTCCAAGAACGGATTTGCAGCCGCCGCCAAAGGTTACGGGGGCGGCACTTACATTTTAATTTTAAAAAATCACTATATGACATTTATGATAAAAATTAAATAAATTAATATTAGAAAAAAATTAAAAATTCAAATATCATTATAATAAATAAATAAATTATCTTTTAGGTGTATATTTGACACTTGATTTTTTTATTTGATGTTCGATATTAATATTAGAGTCCTGATTAATTTGAAAGCACTCCGTTTCAGAAGATATGATTGTTTTCACGTTAAGACTCGAATTCAATAATTTTTTTATAAATGGTAATGAATTATATTCTCTTCGTTCATCTTTACTTGTCCCATATACTATTTTGACATGTCTAACAACACTTGTATGTTTTGTCAAATCAAGAGATAATTTTATACTAAGTTTCTATTTACCCTTATCATTAATTATAACCATTTTCCTATTATATTTTTCAAGATGTTGTATTTATAATATTCAAAGGATGAACTAGTAAAATTACCCTATCAAGTCAATAGGAGACAAAGTAAACATGAAAGGAGGGAGTATTTATTTCACCATAACCTCTTATTGATAAATTACAATTGGGACTTATTAGACCATACACATTTTTCATTTTATTCGATTTTCTCAATATTTGATGATCTGAAAAATTCTAAAAATATGAAGTCGTATTTGTAAAACACCAAAAAATACTGTTCATTTTTTCACTTTCACTATTCCTCCCTCCCCCCCCCCCCCCCCCTTCCATTTACCTTAAACTTTTTATTTTTATAAAAATAATCATATTTAAATTAGATTTCATGTTTAAATCACCTTGCATATTTTTTTTCAAAAAAAATATAATTTCTTGAATATTTTTTAAATTTTAATAACCAAAACGTTCACTTAATATGACAACAACAACATATTCAATGAAATTCCACAAGTGAAATCTAAAAAGGATAGAATTTAGGCAGACCTTACCACTAACTCATAAAGATAGAGAGGCTGTTTCCTGAAAATTCTCGCCTTTCCCTTAATATACTATTACAAAAATGTCCTTTTCTGTTCTAGAAACATTTTTTTTTAAAGCTGAGAATTAAATGAGAAGGGCAGCCGCAAATTATTATATTTTTGGAAGGAATTGATTTGTGAATTTATTACTCCTAAAAAGTAGAAGAGAAATAATGAAGTTGTCTTTATGTCAAAGTTGCTGTTGGAAGCAATGACCAATAAGATAGCCATAATTTAAGTCATGTTAGTTTTTAGAGATATAATTGGCTATTATTTAAAATGTAGGGCCAATTCAAACTCTACTTTATCATTGGCTACTAAAAAGTAGAGTGAGAGATGTCAAGTGGTCTTGCTTCTTCTGATGTTATGTTTATTTGAAAGCTTTACTTCACATCTTTTGGGGTGTGTTTGGTGAGAATATTGTGGGTTTTTTTTCATTTCTTTTTAATTTTAAAAAATATTTTTGGTCAACTATATATGCTCGAACCGTATTCTCAATCTTGTTTTCCTTATCTTATCTATGATAAAGGCCACTCTAATCTTGCCTCACCTTGCCTCGTACAATTCTGCCCATACAATCTCTGAGCATTCGCATCTCCATAACAATGTTGATCTAATCACCACTCTATAAAGCTTATCTTTAAAGCTTGGCACATATTTTTATCACGTAGTAACCCCGATGCAAATCACTATAGCGCCCACTACGCTCTCTAATAGGATGTGCGACATCATCATCGATCTCCTTGTATCCATGAATCATGGACTCAAGATACTTGGAACTTCATCTCTGAGATATGACTTGTGCATCAAAATCTTCACTTTCACCTCCATCTCATGTGTTAGTCATTGAACTTACATTCCATTTACTTTGTTTTAAATCCTGCATATCCTGAAATTTCTAGATTCTAGGACCTGTCTCAAAACTTTCAACCTATCATTAACTCCACTTTATGTCTCGTCAATCAATATTACATCATCTACAAAAATCAAAATATAAGATGTCGTATAATTATAAGTAAAGGTTGATTTGACACACCAGGGACCAAATTTTCCTTTTTAGCTCCCATCCAATGTTCTCTATTCGAATAAGTGCCGACAGATCCCCTAAAGATAATTCTATCTCCACGACTCATGAATTCTAAGGACTCGAATTAAAGACGAAAAATACTCCTCCGTCTTTCTCCTCCTTATTGTTATAGACTAAAAATTACAAATTTCATTCAAATTTATGGCTTTATCTGCATTTGAAGCTTACATTACAAACAAATATTTGTCTATGTTAGACAAGACTCAACATAGGATTAGATTTTATGTGTGTTGTGCTATTTTCATACCAAGACTATACATAGTTTAAATCTTGAATAAAAACATTAATGATTAGATGTTATATACATGTGTTGTTATTTTCATATTAAATTGAAAATTGATTAGCTTAGGTTTGTCCAAATATTGCTTTCCACTACACAAGTTGATAACGCACCATACATATATATATATATGAGATTAATAATTTTGCTTTTGAGTTTTTGGTTTTTTACTAGTTATTAATAATCAATAAATGAGATTTGGAGGTAGTGGTGTATACGTTGATTTTATTTGTATCTTAAAAAGATATCTACGCGATATCGATACTTGTTAAAAGATATATTGTTTGTATAATGTTTAGGGAAATAGACAAGTTCCTTAATTCATACAAGTCATTGTTGATCAACTTGCTCTACTTTAGAAAATCTAATTATATTTATAGAACTTAGAGATGATTTTCTAGAAAAGCTATTCGCTTTCATAAATAAATATCTTTATTTCTCGTAAATAACTTCTCTATCTATCTATATTGTACCTTTTCCAAATTTCATTTGTGGGATTTAACTGGATATGTTGTTATAAATAGATATCTTTGTTCAAATTAAGACCCCAAAATATTACAAACTCAACATAAACCAAACACATTAATAATTTGACTTTAATATCATCATTAAAAATAGATCAACAACAACAACATATCCAGTGAAATTCCTTCTGGCAGAAGATTTATTAACTCATGTATATTAGTACTTCACATCTGCAGTTTATATTTAAGTGATTTGACTGAATAATTTTCCTTACATATACAAATATAATAACACATTGAATATAATTCCTTGTTTACTTGATCATTAGGCTTGTAATAAACTATTATTATGTCAATACTATTTAGGACTTTTATGTTTATTAGATTACAATCTCAATATTGTTTTTAGATTCTTTGGGTTGTCTAGTGTATTAATGTATAACTAGGACTCTTAGACTTTATCATGCACATTTAGAATTATTATATCTTTGATATAAATATATAAAAGAATTATTTCTTTTATCGTCTTGAAAAATCTCAACGTTTATCTTTCAATTCAATTGATTGTTGCAGTTCTTCCCCTTTAGAAATTATTCACTCTGATATCTAAGAATTGTCTATATTATCTAATTTAGGTTTTCAATATTATGTCATGTTTGTGAATGATTCATTTTACTTGGCTCTATCCTATGAAAAATAAGTCTAAAGTTGATTGAAAATCCTTTTAAAAGTAAAATCAAAATATTTCAAGGCAATGGAGGCGGATAATTTGATAATAAATTCACGCTTTTACACTCTTCTTACTTAGGCATTTTCTATCGCAAATCGTGTTCGGATACTCTGCAACAGAATGGGGTTGCTGAACGAAAATACAAACAGATACTCCCTCCATCCAACAATAGTTGTCCACTATTGACTTGACATAGGGATTAAGAAGTAGTAAATAATAGGGGTAATTTTACCAAATTACCCTTTGAATATAATCAATATAATATCTTGAAAATGTGATAGGAAAGTGACTATAATTAATGATAAGGGTAAATTGGAAACTAAGCGTAAAATTATCTCCTTGATTTCATAACATGGACAGTATTGTTGATATCTATTTTTGAACATCTATTTTTATTAGAATGAACAAGTAAAAAATAAACCGAGTGAGTAATTAAAATTATATGAACTATTCTCATCGAGTCAAAACTTCCTCCAATATTTTTTTTTACCATGTGTGATTTTAGGATATGCTCCTTCTAGTCCTTCTATTTCATCTACTAGTGTTCCTCATATTTCATCCCTCTCAACAGTGTGTTGCCTTTAAATAGCAATTTGCCCACAACTTTCTCTCTTCCCAATGCAAATTCCTTTGAAATCTTAAATAATTAAGCCTCATCAATTGCTTCTTTCAACTTATGCATAAAGTCAAATACAATCGTCTATTAGGATTCAAGTGAATAAAGACTTGAATAATCATCTCAAATCAATTACTCTCATGTGAATATTATTAACACGCATTTAAATAGATACAAGATGTTTAATAAGACAATAAATAACTCAAAAATTCAACTCAAAGAACCTAAAAACTCAGGCTCAAACTCAACTTGAATCAATAGAAGTGAAAAAGGACATGTGAATGATTAGCCTTACATACCTGTAATGAAGTATTACTAAGGAAAAATAGAGGATTAGACGTGGAATTCTTGAGCCCTAGCTTCTAATCTTCTATGCTTCACTATTATCCAATTTTTTTTTTATGTGTTTATGAAAGAAAATAAGCTTTTCTTACAATTTTCTAAATATTATCAAAGAAAATAGACTCTTATATTTATCATATTGCAATCTAAATATTATTTTAGGATTCTTACATTTGTCTAGTGTATTAACATATAACTAGAACTCATAGGCTTTATCATGTATATCTAGGATTCTTATATCTTTAATACAAATATATTAAATGCTGGCTCTTGAAGTTAACAAGCCATTATCAAAACTTTCTCAAATACAAGACTTTAAGAATATTACTAGTGTACTTGTTCCTTTATTTGTACAAGCTTTGTGCCATTAAAGATCCCACAATGTTTGTTACCTTTATTATGTATAATAATAATCAATTTCTTTATACTTTAGCACCTTCTTGCTTTCTTTTTATCAAATTGACCAAAGAACCAATTACATGCTTTGCTTCTTCTTCTAATGTCTTTTTCACTTTTATGCTCTCTTTTCTTTTTTCTGTTGGGCTTCGTTTGAATCCCACAAGTGCAGTCTAAGGAGGATAGAAATGTACATAGACCTTCCTACTACCTCATAATAGAAGTAGAAAGACTGTTTCCTGTAAACCCTCGGCTCAACAATCCATAAGTAGAATAACTAGTTATTTTCTCTGATCATCTAATGTTTCATAATATCAAAACTCAAGTACCTAAGTAATTATTATCCAAATTAGCCTTTGCATTTATGTGATTGGTTATAATATAAATGATCACTTTCTCATAAAGCTCTTGACCAATTCATATTTCCATTAATGAATAATATATTTATAGTGGGACTGAAGCTGCACGTTTACCTCCCAACATGTTCACAGCCTTTATTTATTTATTAAAATAAAAATGCATTAATTTTGGACCATATTTTCTTTATATTTTCTCCACTACTTTTTGTCCACTCATATATAATTGCTGCTCACTGCCGACATATTTGATTTTAATTAATTAATTAATTAATTATAGATCATAACATCACATTATGACTATGTTTCTCTAGAAGATAAAAAATATTCATGATTCCACCCACTCGTAATTAATATTTTCAGTAAATCACATTGATTTTTTTTAAATTCTTGAAAGTATTTTCTCTTATATAATAGATCGCTTATTTGAGCAGAAGCAGACAAATGATTATTAGTGTGTCTGCTCAATTTTATGATAACTAATAAAATATTTATTTAATTTTACTATATCATTTTTATTAATTATTTCTTCAATTGTTGTAGTTATGAATTTACATTATTGTGTCTGATTAATTAATTTTCTCAAAAGTAGCTGTCGGTTACCTATTAATTATCTCTTCATCTACTTCAATTATGAAATTATAATATTATCCGTAGTAAATTATTTTCTTTAAAAGCAACTGCCGATTTATGTGTCTACTTCAACTGCTTGATTTTACGATATTACCCCTAATAAATCATTTTTTCAGCTGCTTCAACTATTAACAATTTAAAAAATATTTTGAAAATAAATATAAATTTTGATTGACTCTCAAAATTTTGTATGTGCAATAGAAATTGAAACAAAATAAGTTATTCAAAAATAATATAAAATTTGTTACAAGTCGCAATAACTAACGACTTAAAATAAAAAAAATATAAAATATCTACCTATGTTACATAAATCAAAATAAAAAAATATGTGTTGGACCGCTGCTAACACGGGTTCTTATGACTATAATAATTAATACTTAAAAAACATAAAAAATTTGATTAATTATCAAAATTCTATTAGAACCACATAAATTCCGACGAGGGGTAATATATATTATTTAAAAACTACTTAAAAATTTTATAAATTCAAATAATTTAAAAATATATATTAAAATTATTGACTCTCTAAATTTTATTTACATCATATAAATAAAAAAAATAAAAAAAAACATATTATTAGACTCTTGCAATGCAATGCACGGCGCCTGAACTTTAATGATTCTTTGCCGTGCCTAAAATAGTGAGACATCGAACTTTGACACTAATGTTTAGACTTCCAATTGAAACTTTCCTTATAAGAGAAATAAATTTACGTAAATTGAATAGGTGGAGTAAATTTTTTCAAATTAATTAATTGACGTCCAAATAAATGCCATCTACTAAAAAGAATTTTCGCATTTTTAAAATTCTAGTGTCATGAATTTAGAACTTTCACTAAGATTTTCATACGGTATTAGTCGATTTATTCACGACTCTTCAAGATCGCTAAGGGAATGCAAGAAGACTATAAAATAAAGCGTTTGGAAAAAAGACTTGTATTACTTGGAAGAATACTTTACAACTTGATTTTCTAGATGGTTTATAGTGTCACTCTATTTATACCACTCTTAAGGGATTTATGTATAAATAATATTTATCCTACAAATCCTCAAATAATTACACTTTAGTCTCTCTCTAGATTCTTTCATACAAGTCTAGAGAGAGCTAAAGACTACAAGGCTATTCTACATGATTCCAAATTCTTCTAAGTGTTACAAGATTTTTTCACAATACTTTAGAGTTTCTAAAAGTTTCAAATTCTATCAGCAATATTTTAGGGTCTTCTGAAAACCTTTTCAAGACTCTAGTTTCTTTTTCTTGACTGAAAATTATTCCCTTCTTTCTATGCAAGATTAGCGGATTGTGACATTTAGGACCTAGAGTGTTTGAAATTTCTTCCCCAAAATTATTTCTTTTAGAGAGGAATGAACTTTCTTTTTTTGAGATTCTTCCATTTTCAGTCCATTAAAGAACATAACGGCATAATATTGTAGTACAAGCAAATTAAAGGTTGGGTACTCAGCTCATACCTTAAAAAACGTAAAGAAGAACTTTTTAGAAAAAAAGTAAATTCAGCCGTCCTTGAGCTTTTCTTTTTTTTCCGCTTGGTGTTTGGAGCCCGTAGAGCTTCGATTAAATTTGAATCATGTATTGTAGGGCCATTCGAGAGTGGCGCTCCCGGTAGAATTTTTTTTTCATTCTCAGGCTTGCACCCGAGAAAATAAGTTTGTTAATTTCGCAAAAAAAAATTGTATATTAATTTAATTAATAAACAATTTATAAATTAATTATTAATTAATAATTCACAAAATAAACATCAGAAAAAGAAAAATTTTGAGATTGATTAAATAAATTTTGTCAAAGAAATTTATCAAGATGATGGCAGAACGAGAGGTCCCCTTTACTTGACTCCTTAAGTGTTAGAGGAAGTATTTTCTAATATAAGGACAAAACATTTCCTCTATTTTATCAATGAAGAAGAAATGACTCTTCATTTTCCCTTGATTTCCCCCAATTCTTTATCCTTTCAATCTTTATTTTCTAATTCACACTTACTACTTAAATCCAACAAATATATATATATATATATATATATATATATATATATATATATATTATATCATGTGAAAAATTTTAAATTAAAAAGTTATCTTAAAAATACAGATTTGACCCTCAATCTTAATAGACAATTGTGTAATCAACTCGTCTAAATATCACCAATTTCCATGGGAAAATCTACTGCTAAGTTATTTTATGAAGAGATTTATTTATAAATATCATTTGAATAACGTGATAGTAAACCATCAAAATATACGTACATAAGACATGGGAAATTAGTGATGAATTAAAGTACGATCATTTAAGCGAACCTTTGTCAGAAAATAGGATAGGGAAGCGACGTACTTTAATACTCTAAGTTCAAATTAGAGAAAACGTACAACAACATATTCAGTGGAATCCCATAAATGAGATATGAAAATGATAGAATTTACACAGACTTTATCACTTTTCGCTAATATATATTATCTCCGTTCTAGTTGTCATGTATTGTTTTCAATTATTATATGTATTTTTTTTACCTGAACTATATTTTTGACACAGCTACAAATGGAAGTGAAGGGGGGGAAAAAAGTTTTGCTTTGCTACTTGCTAGTGGCTACATTGTGGCTAGAACAGTTTTGGTTGTGTTGTGGTCATTTACTCTATCTAATTTGAAGAATTTAATCAACAAATATATAATTTGCAGGATCATTGAATTTGTTTTACTAGTCTATTAGCGTAATCATATGTATAAACATGAATTACAGTGAAATAGCCACAGTCTAAAATCGTACCTTGTTACAGATTTTGTCCCAATACTTTTTGGAGAAGAAACTTTCGAAGAATCTGAACTTTTGAGTGGTTTGGAAAAAAGAGAAGGAGAAAAAAATTAGAAAAAGTTTAATATATAATATATAATTATATATATTTATTTTTTCTTTTCGTGGATTCGGATTGGCCAACATTAATGATCCAGTCCAATTTCCTTCATAATTAATTATTAGGATACCTTCTATATCTGATACTTATCCAATTCATTTAATTGTTCCAGTCTGGTATATAATTGCTTGTGCAAACAAACTTCTGATATATAAGTAAGAAATTTGACTTTGACATGGCTAAATTTCTGATATATGCCTTTAAATTTCATTCTGTCAAAATCAAACCTTTGATATGTACATCAAAAGTTTTATTTATTGGAACTAAATTAAATTAAACATCAGATATTTATACCTAACTTCAAACTTAAACTTGTCCACTAACACTTGTAATATTGGATGGGGAACTCACACTTGGCAATTAATTTTATTTCCCCTATATTGCCATCCCTTTTATGTTAAATATTTTATTAAATATCTATAAATATTTGATAGTAAACTAGTTATTTATTATCGTATAAATTTGAAGAAGTATCACGAATTAATAAATTTCAAATCTCGATCGAATATCTTCATCTAGATTAGATGTAGGTGGAAAAAGACATTTTCTAATAATATTTTTCCTTTGATAAAGAAAGAATAACTTGAAATAGATATCAATTGGTTAAAAATAACTTTCTTTTTAATTTGGTGGCCTGCCCTTGAAAATAGACTCAGAATATCATTAATGATGATATTAGAGATTTTTAATACATAATTGAAGCAAAATTCAAATTAAGGAGCATTACTATCTAATTAATTAAAATCTCACTGTTTGTTTTTAATTTTTTTTTATGACATGCACACATGGTTATGAAGAAGAAAAAAAAGATGAAGTGTGGGAATACCAAACAAGATATTATTGAATGTGTTTTGTAGGAAGGATTAAAAAAAAAACTAAATGAGTTTTTAATTTTTTTTTGTGTGTGTAATTTGTTATATAAAATAAAACAAACAAATTTAAAAACTCATTTGGTTTAAAAAAAACATTTTCCTTACTACAAAACACATTGAATGATATCTTGTTTGGTATTCCCACACTTCATCTTTTTGTGTAATATATTATATAAAATAAAAAATACTATCCTAAAAATATTTGTTTATAAATTGCAAAAATATTACCAATGGAAGTGAGGGTAATTAGAGGGGGGGGGGGGGGGGTAAAGCCTACGAGGGTAGCGATAGAGGTAGAGGTAAGGGTGAGATGTATTGGCTATGGAAAAAAAAATGATAGTATGAATAAATATTTGTGAAACTTGTTTTGTCTTTCATTAAGAAAGGCATTTTTTAAAAATAATTTTAAAATTTTAATCAATCAAACATAAATTTCTTTTACAAAAATTTAAAAAATTATTTTCGTTTATTTGTACCAGACAGACCTATTGTATCAACAACTTTATATTAGTTTCAGAACTTTGAACATGTCTTTTATCTTAAATCTTCCTCTCAAAGTAGTTATTCCACGCAATGATCAATAAGATATGAATCCAATTTACATGAAGAACAATGTTAATCTCAAATTTAAGGACGAATGTTTAATTTTTTCATATTTAATTAGTCAAATTTTTTTATAAAAAAATAAAATATGTAAATAATATAAATAAATTTTATAAGTGACATTTACGATTGTTCTTCTCTCTATTCTTCACTGTCATGGCAAAAAAAATAAGTAAAAATATCATTTATTTTCTACAAAATCATTTTCCTACCAAACCCACCCAAGTCTAGTAGATGATTGGGTGTTAGAAAATGAGTGTTAATTAGTACTAGTGACAAGTGAAATATCTCTTTGTTTTGTTGACCATTATTTTGGAAGATGAAAGTACCACATGTCACTTTTATGTCATGATTGGCAAGTCATGGTATATAGTTAACATCTCATTAGATATAAAAAATTTTTTGACTAATTAAGATCTAGTGGTTACAATGACTTCCATTATTGCTGAATCTACTTCCCTTGCATACAATTCAATATGATTCTTGTTAAATTTTTTTATTTTATTGATAAACAATGTGAATACAAATTTGTTTATCTCTTGATTTTTCTTTTTGAATTTTCGCATTGATTTGAAGGCCGTTAGTGTCCTATTTATCAAATTAGGATGTTCTGGCTTGGAACTTCATCGTGATTTGAAGACCGTTAGTGACGAATTTCTCAAATTAGTTGGGATGATTTGAGCTTGATTTTCGTGAAAGGGTTTCGTGGATCTACTTGACTATTTGGTTTTCAAGAAGAGTTTAAACATATTTTGATCTCTTCTTTGTGAAAAATTTTTGAGATGTCTTTTCAAGGCAATGCAATACCCTTTATATAGACATGGATTAGGATTTAGAGTAGAGTAGTGTCATGATCCGAAATCGGATGTGATGACACCAACCTTTATCCCATCGAGACAAGTCAGCTTAAACGAGAATAATTAAGGAAATGCGGAAGCAAAAAGGATAATACAATCTAAAAAGGAAATAATAATCATAAGGCATGGATATCACTAGCTAAAATTATCCCAGAACTTGGTGTCACGTGTACAAGCCTCTACTATATATAATTTAAGAAATAAGTACAAGTCTCAAAGTGTTTGCTTCTCAAATAGAACAAAAATAAAAAAATAACAAAAGTCTGAAGGTACATCAAGAGAACTGGCTGCTACCTGACAAATGGTCTCGAAGCTTGGTCCAAAAAGGAAGAACACAAGGCTGTTACCAGAAACAATACCTACACAAGTATAGAAGTAAGTGTAAATACCTAACAACACGGTACCCAACAAATAAATTTTAAACCTGGTAAAGTAATGAAGAGCACAAGTACTCCTTAAATCCCAACCACATACCTCCGAGCTATAAACCGCATGCACGAAAACCTAGCAGACACAACATATATACTATATACTCACATTCAAGCATATATATCTAAAATACGCAACTGAATCGGAATCATAATCTCAAGAAAATAGAATCAACAAGGAACATCTATACATAACATATAGGCATCAACAAGAAACTCAATAATTCATTCACAACGTAACAATGTGTGAGGCGCAATATGATGCAAATGCAATATCAGATAATTGTGATTCATGTTTATCCTATGATACACATTCGCTAATCAACTCAGGTCGAAACTCATGGAAGGTCTCACTTAGGCGATGTATCCGCCGAAAATGACCTCGGCAAATCAATCAAGTTAAAATATTACCTCGGTTGCCGAAAATAACCTCAACAATATCACACGGCAAAATACTACCTCGACACGACCGATAGTGACCTCAATACCACAAGCCAATATTTCCCTTGATCATTTCATTTCCACGGTCCAAATGCAAGTAGGCATATAAATGAAGGATAAGTGAGTGAGACATGACATCACATGATGCCACAACGTATATCACAAGGTACTAGCCAATATAGTTGAATAAATACATCATCATTCATAGATAATCAACTCACAACAAGCATATCATGTTCCATGTACAACTTTCTGCCTCTAAATATCAAGTAATACATCACTATCAATGATGTATTTATTTGATATAAACAGTAAATATTATTTGATAGAGTAAAATAATTTCAATTGATCGAAAAAATAATTAGTTAAATAACTTTAATTATAATTAATTCTATAAAATATTTATAACAAAATTATAATAAAAGACTTTATAATAATTTTAAATATTTAGCATAGTATTATTAGATCCATGCATAGCATGGACTATCCTTTTCCTAGTATTAGATAGAATTTTGACCAAGATAGTGGTCACCAATTGTTTAATTTCGTGTAATTTCTAAAGGCTTTTTCACTTTCATGCATGCATGTACATATCATAGCTAGAGTGAGGGGAAAGCAAAACCTTGCCTTCTTTTGTGGTCACACCTCTACATTATATATTTAGGCCGGTAAAATTAATCTAAGAAAATATGATTTTTTTTAATCTATTTAAATTTGAAGGCGTAAGTGATTTATTTATTTATTAATTTAATTTATTTTGATTTGAATCTATTTAAAACAGTCTTTCTATCTCTATGATGTAGTGGTAAGATCTGCGTACATTCTATCCTCCCCAGACCCCACTTGTGGGATTTCACTGGGTATGTTGTTGTAATTTATTTTGATTTGAATCTAATAGTCAGGTTTATTTGAATTAAATATATAAATAAAATGACTCATAAGAAAATCTTGTCAGAATATTGTTTAAGTAGCTCTTTTTTTAATTCATATATAATACATGTAGTCATAATTAAGAAAAAAAAGTTCTAATTGATAGTTAAAAAAACTATGAAAGAATAAACAAAGAAATCTAAATTTGGTTAAGGTTGGATAGATTGAGTTATAATGATTAAATGTTTGATCCATTTTGGCTCGATCTCATCTCAGCCTAAATAACTTTTGAGCCGATCAATGACCCAATAAATTTATTAACTTAGACCATTTTGATCATCCAAATGAGTTCAAATCTTCCATTTGACACCCTTCACTATTTCACTCAATATTTATGCTAGATACAGCCTCTGACAGAAATGTAACGTAAGGCCGCATACGATAGGCTTTTATGATCGGACCCTTCCCTGAATCCTGCACATAGTAAGAGCTTTAATTAGTCCTCCGAGCTTGCCATCTCTGTTTTCTTTCTGGTACTATAGATGGATGAATTAAGAAGACATGGCAGTTATATCATTCATCTTCCATCTTGTCTTCATTAATTAGCAAAGCCATAGGGGAGTCGATTGGTAAGTTGGGATATTTTATATTAAGTTTGAAATTAAATTTATATTTTATTTGATTAAAGGCATAACTAATATTTAAAGATAAAATGTATACCTCAAGTTTGATGTTATTTTATTGAAAAAAAACAATTTAATTGCACAAACATTCCTATAATAAATAATAATTCGTTCCATAGATTGAAATAATTACATATTATTTCACTAATTAATAATATCAAATTTCAAATTAGATAATCACTTCTTCAGATTTTAAATTACATACATATATCATTGATATACGGAGAGAGGCGAACGAGAGAATCAACATGTATCTTTGATACAAGATACATTTTGAAATACATATACACAGGCAGAGAAGTGAGCAAGAGAGTTAATGTATCCAGATACATGTGAATCATGATTGGATACAATATGTTTGAATTAATTACATCTAATTTGGCCCATAATATCCGAAATATATGTATCTAAGGGCACCAAAAACATGTACTATACGACAAAGTAAATGTGGTACAAAAAATAATTTTAAAAATAAAAAAAATACGTTATTAGATTCTAAACTAGTGAAATTTGTATTGTTTACTCATATATCTCCCCCTCTCAAGTGGGAATTGTGTAGAAACTATATTGGGCCGTTTCACTCTATCGAGAAGGAAGAAGGGATTCTACCAACCAAAAGAAAATAAGAATGGACTAAATATTACCGAGTAGGCCCAATAACTATGGAGGTTATGAGACGAGGAATTTTCGCATATAGTTACTCAAAAATATTTTAATTATGTTTCATAGTTATAATTTGAGTAATTAGATTTTGTAACTATAGTCATAACAATATTTTTATAATTCGCGCAACATTTGTATAATCCGCTATACAATTTACGGTTTTTGTATAACGTTTGTATATTTCACTATACAATTCATGCACGACGCTTGTATAATTCGCTATACATCTGGCACTAAATATAATTGAGGAAAGGGCAGATGTGCAATGCTATTGGCTCCAGTTTGTGATTTTGAATAAGTTATGGACAGAAATCTACAATCTAATGTGTCACCGAGTTCTTGATTTTTTTGGCTGGAAGGCAAACAGAGTATGGTTTATATGTTAGTGGAAAAGTTGATCTGTCAATTTAATCTAGAAAAGTAACACTAGTGGCTTTAAAACTTTTGCATGAACAATGACTTGCGAATACAGAGAATCAACATCCTAAACCTACTCACTTTAGTTCATGCTGTGCAAATTAATATTATACTTGTATTTTCTTTATTTGGTAGCTGGACGAAGGCAGTATCGGCCTTTTCGAGAGTATCACAGGATTAAACTCAGTCTATACGATACCACCATGGTACTGTATAAAGTTTCACAATTAGGTCCATTTGGTATAATTTCCCTTAAATTATATAAATGGTTAAGCTTAATGAAAGCAGTTGGTAAAACACTAACCTGTTTGGCTTTAATGAATGAAGGAAATTTTTTAAGCACCAAGTACTAAATCTGAGCTTAACTGAAATAGTCCTTTAATAAAAAGGATATCTCTGGGATTTAGGTGCATGTTACAATAATTAAGCAAAATACCCAGTATAGTTCCATAAAGTGGGATACGGGAGGGTTGAGTGTATGACGTTAGGTGGTTCCGAGCGGTCCAGAAAAAAAGTTTTAAGTAAAAGTGAAAGCATAACAAAACAAGCGCTGTGAAGAATAACTACGACAAAAGACTACAATAATTGGAAGTACAAGAAACAGTAGATAGTAACAGAAATCAAAGTGAAAAGCCATTACAGTTGCAACAAAACTTGACATAAAATCAAAATAAAGCCAAAAAGTTCAAAAGTTTCCATTGATATAAGCTGCAGCAATTGGGAAATGATGCAAAAAACTTCACCCAACTGCAGTTTCATTCTTAAGTCTATTTATTACTAGCACTTTGTAAACCTAATGGGAGCTTATCAGGCGGACCACAAAAAACGCCTTGTATATCTTATAGCTCCTACTCCTTCCAGTTTGACCATGTATATATATATCAATACTATATAAACTGTACATTGGATAGATATAATTAACTTATCCGTCACAGCTCCACTTCATAAGCAATCTACACAGCGGAAAGCTCCCCCCGTCTGGCCAACCGTATCAGAAAAGACAACACTTCAGATGGATCGCGCAGAGAATACGAAGCCAATGTTTCCCTTGGATTACTAGACACTATAATAGGATATCCTTGTCCTCTACATTTGAGTACCTGCACAAATCACTCCTTTTATCAAAATTAAGAAGTAACTACGTTATTAGTTAAATGTCAAACATTAAGACAGAGAGAAACTTGGGTGAAAACAACAATTGTTAAGATAATTAGAGACTTGTTGTACCTTAAAAGCATCTTCATCAGTTTTATCATCCCCAATGTAAATCGGGAGAACATCATTTGAGTTCGTGAATCCTAGAGTTTCAAGCAAGTACAGCAGAGCATCGCCTTTGTTCCACTTTATAGATGGACGTATTTCTATAACTTTCTTACCCCTTGTAAGATGAAAACCAGGGTACTTGGCAACTATTGCCTGAACTTTCTTTTCCAGCAGCGCCAAATCCTGAAAATTAATTAAGATTTGGGATACATATTCAACATCCTGCACACGACTTGACAAATTATTTCTGAAATAAAATCTAATTTGACTTGTACCTCTTGTAAGACATGCCGGTAATGTACAGAGATGCAGAACCTGTTGTCCTCAACCAGAGCACCATTTATCTCTGAAGTTGTTTCCTCTAACTCATTCAACATCTGGACCACATATATTTATGGACATTTTGTAAGGATAACGATGCTTTATAAATTAAAAGCCTTGATGGACAAATTGAGATGTTAGCCAACCTTTTCAATTGAAGGCAGAAAGTCCTGAGCTGGCTGGAAGACAGTGAGTTCATTCCCCTGCAATTTATAATCACCGATACATAGATAAGTATTATAGCTATGAGGAATCAAATGTTTTTGGGCTTAATAAATTGGTTAAAAAGAAATCAAAAGAAACCTTTTGATCAAGGGCCTTGCTTTGGTATTTTCCATCATAACAACTGGCTTGTATTGCAGGTCCCATTATGTCCATTCCATGGCTCCCCGCATAGAACACATCATCCAACTTCACAAAACCATAAACCTAAGCAAACAACAAATTAGATATTGGGTTCATTTCATCGAAAAGAAAGTAATTTGGCTTGAGATCAAAGCAATTTGTTTATTACCTTCTGTCGACTTCTTCCACTTATTATAGCTGTTGGATAGAGCTTTGCTACATCGCGTACAGCTGAGCGCATCTGCATGTAATGCATGCTATTAGAATACCATTGAAAACACAAATTAAGAGATCAAAGGAGCACAGCAACATGGTTATAAATTTACCAGATCAGACATGAAGGCACGTTCAGGATCGTTTACAATTGGTGATAGAGTCCCATCATAATCTAAAAACACGACAACCCATTTCCCCTTTGCTGCATCCATCATCTCCTGGAAGGAGCTCAGAGCTGAAGGGTGCTCATTCTGAAGGGGAAAAAATAGCTTACAAATGAGACTCAAGGCACAAAAAAATGGGCATACAATAGACTAGTCGTTTATTTTGCTTTGTTATCTTCCTAAATATGACCAATAACAGTGTCACACCACACGCCAGGGACGGAGCTACAGTTCTACTTAAAGGTTTAGTAGCACTCAAGTAACTTTAGTACATACTCTTTATTATGTAAAAGGCCCACTAAATATGTACAAATAACTATTCTGTAAAAACTGCCTTAGACTAATGACAAAAAAAGTGGGCTACTCACCAACCAAGAAATGTACTTGACATCAGTAGAAATGTCCATATGATCAGGCTTAGAATCTTCCTTGGGCTCAGTCTTGCTAAGCTTTGTTGCTTTTGAAATGGACTCAATTCTTTGAGTCTTAGCCAGCCCATTCTGGAATCCCATAGCCTGGTACAGCCACCTTGTTAAATTTTCTTTCATTTTACTGTAACAAAAGTTGCCAAAGTAAGTACACATGTAATCAATTGCTTTAATAGCATAATCAAGTGCTAATAGAGGCGAAATGTGTGCTTAAAATTAATTTATTTACGTTTTCATAAAGACAAAATGTAGGCTTAAAATATACAGTTCAGCAAAATCAATAACTTAGGTCGGACTCTGTAGACGTGTCATAAAAAACTCGTCACATAGTTGCCAATTTCTAACACTCCTATTGGCAAAATAATGAATGGTTGATTCTTTTAATTCAATAAAGTAATATTAAGGTCAATTAAAATAATCAGTGTAAATTGGAGTTGAAATCCCATAAAATCAGGAACAAGGTAGTTTATCAATATTTAATATTTTAAAACATATTTAACTTGGAATATGTTAGGTGAAGATACATAAATGTGTAATTAAAAAAATAAAAGTAAAATACTAAGAAGTAGAGATTGCATAAAATAGAAATGTTCTTTTCAAAGCCTGTCACTAGTGACAAATAATTTGGAGCATAAGATATTAGGTAGAAGAAAAATTAATAATACATGTGTAAGTAAATGATTAGTAGAGATTCCAAGAGTTAAAATATGTCTTTTATTAAAGAAAGGTCACTATAACAACACATTTGATTTGAAAAGAAGTGACATGAAAACAAGAAGAAGACAAAAAGAACTGAAAAATAAAGGACATTAATCAAATATTAAAGTCCTATTTGGTGACTCAACGTTACATGGCAACTTTTTAAAAGCTCCTTAGAGTTGAAGTCTTAATCAAACTGATTCAGCAGACACCGACAAAAATTAATGTTGGGTTCAATTTATCAAAATATATAAAAACTATAATGCGTTAATACCGTTGGCTTTGTTATAACTACCAACTTTTATGTTTTTTTATGGTTGCCACCTGTTTTGAAAACTAAAAAAATAGAAAAAGACAACAAGCATTTCGCGTTTATGTAGAGTTTGACGCAATAAGACAGCTAGTGAGTTGGAATAAAAATGATTAATTCAAGAATTTAAATATTGATAGAGACTCAAACCTTCCATATAGACTAGAGTGTGAATGAGATAGAGAAAGGTATAAAAAAATAAGTGGACAACCAAATTAAAAGGAGGCATATGAATTTATAAAATAGTCATATGAAAGATTTATACAAGTATAGAATAGGGACTAGGACAAATTATTGTTTCAGAGAAAGAAAGGAACATTTTCTAAAAACAAAATTTGTGGCGTTGATTGTGCTTACTACAATTATTCTAATCTAACATTAATTGCTACTTTAGTCAGAGTTATTCCTCGAAAGAAAATCTAGTGTTCATATTTGTCAATTTTCAACCCTGCATTAACTCTCAAGACTGCAACACATAACATAAATAATTGAAGAATAAATTAGACCTCCTAATATACTCTCTAGTCTGAACTGGTGTCACATAAATTAAGACGTATTTATTCTACGACCCAACAGAATGCACTACACTATTAAGCCCACAGAATTGCTGGTGGTGGTGCATGAATATACTCACATGAACCGGACATGAAAACCGGTAGATCCTCGCCACGTCAAAAAGAGAGACGTGTACAAGGAGATTGGAATCTACAACACTTCTTTTATTTAGTAACAAAAATTAAAGGTGTGGAGTAAAAAAAAAAAAAAGGAAGTGGGTGATTTGACTTTTGATAATATATGTGTGAACAGGAAAACTAAACTGAAAGCAAGACTCAAATAGTCTTTAGGACCATTTTCCAACTAGAAAAAAAGGGTTAAAAAAGACAAAGATTTGCGTGTCACCAAGTGGGAGAAAATAAAAAATCATAATCCATCGAGAAGGTCGGGAATTTGAGTATTATAAACTTGACACATTAGGAACACACTTTTGGACAAGGCTTAAGAAAACGACTTAAAAACCATAGGAGTAATGCCTTTATTTAATGGATGCTACACAAAAGGACACACAACATGAGACAATGACTCTTAAGAAGCCCAGAGAAACTACCAAGAAGTAGGATAATAATAACTTAAGTAACATATTCAACTAATACATTGGACCAAGTCAAAAAAGCTATTAATAGTTTAAGTTAAGATGATTTATTAATCGACATAGCAATTGTAGGGAAAATAAAGAAACTATATGTTCCCATGTAGTATATCACACTTGATTTTCAAACATTTAACGACTTTCTCACGCACCAACAGTGATAAAACTAGATTTTAATATGACATATTTTTGGAAGGATTTGGTAAATAAGAGATTACCCAAAGAATAATACATACAACAACAACATATCCAGTGGAATCCCACAAGTGGGGTCTATGGAGATAGAATGTACACAGACCTTATCACTACCTTATTATTTTCTCGTACTTGATTACCCATGTTGTAACAGTAATCTCCTTGTAACTGTTCTAACAGCTTTTACGGTTAATTCATTGTAAAGTGACATTCATTGAAAAGGATATTTTACAGGGTCGGTTATTGGGCCCGAATTCTCAATCTCTACCTGCCGCCGACTATAAAAAAAGGGTCGGGTACTTTAACGGATAGTTGCACTGCAGTCATAATATATGTGTACCTCTCCGGTCCCAACGCATCGCCCTAATGGCCGCGTACTAAGGAATGTGACGAAATGAATGAGAATTTTTTCGACTTATCTATCTATAGTCTAAAAAAAAGGGATTAAGTTGTAAAAATATATTAATAAAAAAATAAAAGGGACTAAGTTTAATATAAGTGTACAAATTCCGTTTTATAGATAGAAATTACATCAAGCGAGAGACAAATTCAAGATCAGACACTTTCGAAAAAATCATGGCGTTATTTTTTATTTTCCGAAAAAAATGAAAAAAATTCTAAATCTAAATCTAAATTTGTACTTGAGTGGGCCTTTTTGGGTCAAAAATGGACCCTAGCCCAGTCAAGTTGTGGACCATAGCAAATACACGTGTGAAACGCAGCTACCACACGTAACCGCTGGTGAATGTAACCGAAAAAGTCTCACCGTATCAATCCAACCCTCACCTCTAGCGCGTGAACACCAACGCCTTCATCAGGTGGATAAACCAAGCGACTTATAAATCACGCGCGTGAGGTACTGAGGACTCAAATTGTTTCACCGGTTTAAAAACAAAAAACTAACACCAAACCGCTTTTTCGTTTTGTTTCGTTCCCTCATAAATACCACTTTAGTCACTAAAACACGCCGTAAATCACTGGAAAAATCATCGACAGAATTTTAATAGCTCAATTAATTTATTTACTTTATTAGCGACGGTTCAATTCCCGTAAAACCTCCCAATTAACAAATAAGAAATCAAAAGAGAATTATCTCACACACAACACAATCAAAGTAAAAACAAACCAAAAATTAAACAAAAAAACGGCCGCAGCGCTGTCAATCGCACTCGAGAATGCGACCGATAAGTTATCGCCGACAACGAATGTATAAAACGACGATCACAGTTTTATTTGTACACAGATCATATATGAATTTACATTGAATCTTCATGAAATAAACTGAGATCAAGCCATAATTCAATGAGGAGTAAATCTGTAAACAGGAATTAGGCATCAAGGAATTTATCACAAGAGGTTGAAGATTAGAATGAAATTCAAATAAAGGAAATCAGAAACTTACATGCTAAAAACTGAGAAAATTGCAGGGAGAATTTTGAGCAACCGTTACTCTTCTGGAGCTGAAAATTGTAATAAGAAGGGAAGAGAAGGAGAAGAGGGAAGGAAAATTGTAAGAGTTAAGGGAGTTTATATAGATGGCACAAGGGTTTTAGTGGGTTGGGGGATGGGGGTGGGTAGGTGTGATTTTCCTATAATGACACAAGGTTATCTTTTTTACAATTAATGCCCCTGTTAATTTCAAATTTATTATTACGCAAAATTAACCTGATATAATGATAGTACAATTCTACTTTGATAAGGAAAAGGTTAGTACAAGTAAATATTTCCTCCTTTTGTTTTCCTTATCATACTTGAATTTGGTGTGCCCACAAAAATAAAAATAAAAAAAGGACCTACCGGTGGAATTTCACTGATATGTTATTATTGTTGTAAAAGTAAAACATTAAAAGAGAATTACTTTTTTATAGGGGTGATAATTGGGAGGTAGAGTCAAATTTTAGCATGTTATAATGGGTCAAGATAACAAACGAGTAAAGACCCAACCTAACCCAAATTTGCTTGGATCAAAATGGATTATAAAGTGGGTCAAGACCTAATTCGATCCAACTTTTACTAAATTTCACTTCTTTTATTTGTTCTTTTTCAATACTTTAGTACTTAATTAAAATTATATTTTTCTTTATTATGGCCATATAAAACATATCAAATTTTTTTAAAAAAAGATCTTTCTCGAGTCAATTCGGATTAAATATTAAACCAATTTTAAATGCGTTAAAATGAGTTAGATTGAGATAATAAATGGGCGGATTAACCTCAACAAATTAAACGAGTTGAATTTGATTTTTTCATCTCTTTGAATTTGATTTTTTCATCTCTACTGTTTTTAATATATTAAAATAATAACTACAAATTTATTTTAAAAATAATAGACAAATAATAATGGGCAGTAATTAATACCAATAGGTTGAGGAAGACAGGAACATAGGACAGGTACATTTTAGTATTTTAATATTTATTTATTAACATTTGACCTTGACTAAAAAAAGGCAGAGGAAAGTAGAAAAAAGTGTGTGGCGGTTTATGGTTAAGTGGTATCTATTTCTCTCTAACACATGCATCATGTTTCAATCTTTGTCTTTTTTTTCTTTTTAATTTAACAAAAAGGTTTATGCTAATTGCTAAAGTTTTAACTATTTTTTTTGGCCACAAATGAAAAAAAAAACTTTTTTTTTTAAATTTCAACAATGACATATCTACGTTATCACATTGAGCTCCAAAAAAATAAAATATAAATGTATGTGTTATAATTTTAATCAAATAATTTCATGATCACAACTTAAATTTTGTATGTATAGCGTTATAAACTCAATCAAATAACTTCATGGTTGCAATCAGAATTATATGTATTCGTTACAAACTCAATCAATCAAATAACTTCATTATCATACTCAGAATTATATGTATTTGTTACCAGCTAAATCAAATGACTTAATGATTACGATTAAAATTATACATATGCGTTACAAGCTCAATCAAATAACTTCACGATCACAATTAAACTTATATTTGTGTTACGAGCTCAATTAAATAACTTTATGATGACAATTGAAATTATATGTATGTGCTATAAGCTCAATCAAATAACCTCATGATCACAACTAAATTAGATGTGTGTGTTATAAGCTCAATTGAATAACTTTATTATGATGACAACTGAAATTATGCATAGTGTTATAAGTTCAACAGAAGAACTTCACGATCACACTGTTACAAGCTCAATCAAATAATTTTATTATGATCACAATTAAAAATACACACATGTATTACAAGTTCAATCAACTAACTTCACGATCACAATTGAAATTATGCTTCCATTGTAAGCTCAATTAAATAGCTTCATGATCACGATTAATATTATACGTGTGTTACAGGCTTAATCAGATAACTTCACAATCACAAATAAATTTATATTTCCGTTACAAACTCAATCAAATAACTTCACGATCACAGTTAAACTTTTATGCACGCGTTACAAACTCAATCAAGTAACTTCACGATCACAGTTAAACTTTTATTTATGCGTTACAAACTCAATCAAGTAAACTTCACGATCACAATTCGATCTTATATTTGGCAACTTTTTTTTTTTGAGAACTAATTTAAGTAACAAATCACAATTAGTTAGGAGTTAATGCTTGATGGTCTATTTAATTGATCAATGTCTAGATTAGACTTTTAGCCATCTTATTACCATCCTTGATGGTGACGATATAATTAATATATATACTTACTATAAGGTAATCATATTAAGCTAAGGGTTAAAATATGTTCTCTATATCAATCCATTCAAAAGTTAATTCAGTTTGGATTATATTATTAACAAAACAAACCATAGTACAAATTTATCAAAGAAAAGAGGAATCAAGAAAACAAATTATAGTAATATGTAAGTTTACGTTATTGTGTAGTAAATAATTTTCTAGCAACTTAGTTATTCCGCGGTACCAATTTATGCGGCACTCTTCGTTTTTTAGAGTCAAATAATTTGTGTTTGTCGAAGAATTTGTGCATGAAATCTTCAATTTTTTTAAATGAAATTTATATATCGTCAAACTTCGTAAAAAGTACTACAAGTTACAATAATTGATAACTCAAAATATTTAAAAAAATATAAGAAAATTTTATAGTAAAAGATAGATTAGTTTGAATCTCGAAATCTGAAAGGTGAGGATTTGATTGAATTGTATAGTGCATATTAACTCATTTTGACCCAAATAAATTGTAGAAAGAATTAATAGACATAATTTGTGATAAATCATTCGTTAATTCAACCTATTTTAATTTGTTAAACTTTAATATTTGTCCATTTGATATGCTATTTAATATAGATCGATTAAAATAATGTGATCAAAGCATAAATTAAGTTTATATCATATAATAAAAATATTAGATTTCACACAATAATTTAGCATTAAGAATATGATATGCTATTACAACAATGATTCCATTAATTAAAATAATTTCTAGTGTCTTTTTTATTCAAAGTATTATGCATTTTATCCTTAAATCGAATATCCATTCTGCAATTCCTAAACCTCCTTCTTTCTTTTTTCTTAATTCTTTTTGCTCTTTTGTGGAGATATAACGTATATTCTATTAATCAATAATAATAATAATAATTTATTTAATGAAATCTCACGAGTAGATCTGAAAAATATAAAAGGTATGTAAATTTTATCTATATAACTAAATAAGCTTACAATCATAAAAATATTTTATTCGGAAGATCCTCGACTTAATACAGTGCACAATATTTATATTAATAAATACATAGATTTTGTGAGGGAAAAAAGTAATCAGATACTATGCAAATCTTTCATTGATTTGATTCATCATACTCATTCATGAATCTTAGTTGAGAAAAACACTAAGTCATATAAAGCATTTATTCCATGCCTATCTAATTATTCCTAATTTTCTTATTGATATTTATTTGGTTCTTATTCTATTATATATATATATATATATATATATATATATATATATATATATATATATATATACTATATTAAAAGCGTGAAGGCCTTTAGAAATGTTGTTTGAACTTTTCGTCCTTCACTAAAATACTCTGTTTTAGACAAAATTGTCTTTTCATTATTTTTCTTAGTTTATTATTTTATTTTTTACTTATTTAGTTTCAAGATTTACTTTTGAATTAGAATTTCTTTATATTTAAATTATTTTTTAATTATATTCATAATATTGACTTTAAAAATATATGGAAAGAAAGTGATAAAATAAAGACTTCTAGCGTGGAAAGACTTCTAATTTGAATAAAAGAAAATATCCTATAGTCGCTAAGAAAAATCCAATTTACCATAGGTTCTAATTAGTGATAAAATCTTTATAAATGGGACATTTATAAATAAATAATTATCAACATTGCTTTTGTAGTGAGTTATTTAATTTCTTTTATTATTACTATTGGAGACTGTTTTTTTTTTTACTATTTTCTTTCTAGATCAAGTTTATTTTATTTGTAAAAGGACGCTATATTTTTAGGAATTTAACCATAATCAGAAAATCTTATCCATTTAATTTTTGATAATATAATAATAAAAAAAATAATTAATTTTTTTTCCGCTTTGATCACGCGCAAAGCGCGTGCAAAACTAGTATATATATATATGTGGGCTTTCTGAACACTATATATAGGTTTTGAATAACATGCAACCTTAGGTTTCGTTCGATAAGTTTGAATGAATTAATGTTTATAATTCAAACCTAAGTATGTAAAATCATTAATTGTAAATTTTCTTTTGTCAAATTCAACAATTGTTACCACCATACGTTTTAAATATCCTTTCCAATTTCAAGATTACGGATCATAAATTTAGGAAAATTCATTAGTTTTGATCGAAACTTTATAAATACATGTGAATAAATCACTAAAATAAAAATTATATTTGTTAAAAGATAATTTTATGCTATATTCTTAAAAGATAATATTAGTAGTTAGATTAGGGTTTTGAGAGGAACTTTTGTAGGATGACTTCTTGTTATTCAAAGATAATATAATTTTGACCTTTTCTAGATTGCTACTTCTTTAACTATATACGTGCATGTTTATTTAAGTTGATTTGAGTGATCACCAATTATTTGTGCCTATTTATTATGAATTTCTAGAGAGAGAAAAGAATCCATATCTTGCTTAAAATATAAGAAAATAAATTTCCTTACAATATTCTTGAGTGTACACAAATAAATTGATTAAACAAATCATAACAGAATTGAATTAATCACTTTCAGACTTTTAATTATTCCTTAGCTTGAACCATTTGCATGGAAATTTCCTAAGTCAATGCTAATGCATAATATATATTATTCATTAGTGTGTATCCTGTAGAAATTAAACCTAGGAATTCATCAATTATGAGTTGGACGCTTTAACCATTCAACCATGAATGCAAAAAGACTCAGCAAGTGAAATAGGTTTCGGTATTCCTTCTCGAGCTTCTGTTTCTTCCGTTAAAGGAGATTCGAGAAAAGATGGAATAGGAAGACGCGTTTCCAGAACGAACAAGATATATACGGGTTGAGAAGGGGGAGTTAGCAAAATTAGACAAGATTGGAATGGGTATAGGAACGTGTATTGATGTACCAGATCGACTAATATATATATAACAAATTTTGTAACTAAATTACTCACTAATCATATATACTTATTATAATGTTTTTTTCTCTCAATATTCTTTATGTAAGTATAATTAGTCTAAATAAAAAAGATAATGATATATGTCTAAGTCAATTAATATTAGTTGTTGGGGATTCCTTTTCTCTGGCAAAAAGGTTGACCTAAGACTTAAAACTTTTGGTTTACAATTTCAACCCTAATTAATATTAGTTATATGAGTCACATAGTAAAAGTTGTCTAAATGAAAATTCTCAGAAAAGAAGTGAGTATTTTAATTTGTCAAATGCCTAGAAATGGAAACTAATAAATCAAAGAATGTACTTTAACAATAAAATTCTTAAATTATTTATTAATATATGTAATAGTAATATTTTTTTATAGTCTATATATATGTAAATTTTACTTTTTAAAATTAAAAAAGTTTAAAAATAAATTGATCAATTTGTGAAAGTGAAGGAGTACTAAAATAAATTACTTATCGGTTTTTGTGACGAGGGTTTCCAAGAAACAGTCTCTCTACCTAGTGGTAAGATCTGCGTACATTCTACCCTTCTCAGACCCTACTTGTGGGATTCCACTGGGTATGTTGTTGTTATTGAAGGAGTGCTAAGTTTTTTAAAAGATTAAACAGACGCACAAAAGATTATAGAAATGTTTTTATTTGTTAATATGCTATATGATCACATTTTATATGATTGTAGGTCGTTGCTGAATGAGCTGAAAGCATGAAAACTACGACATGCATTAACATATTCTATTTGAATCGGATTGTAATCCCAAACTCTTATTTTGTACCAGACAATTTGTCAGTCACACTGCCTACAGATAGACGCCGCGACCTTTAGCTTTGCTAATAAATTTTCTGTTTTACCCAAAAAAAAAAAAAAAGAGTACCAATTTTGACTGCCGGAATTGGTGTGAACATGACTGTTGGAAACTTCAGATTTGCCTGCATTTATGCAGAAGATGTCAGATGAACCAATAGAATAACAGTTCTAGAAAGTCTTTTTGTCCTTCTTTTTGACCAAATGACAACATTATTGTTTATATTATTACTACACGGATCATTTTTCATTTTATTATTACTTCTAGTCTTCTAGATACAAAAGCCCACGCAAATCGGAGTCAAATATTCCCTCTGTTCATTTTTACTTGTTTATTATATTATTTTGAAATGTTTAACAATACTTATTCACTTTGTAAAATTAAGAGATAAGTTTACCCAAGGGGTCATTTGATTTGCAACATATTATTCCAGACAAACTCTCAGGATAAGTTTGTTTGGGATAAGTTATCCCACCATGGATATGTGATAACTTATCTTATTACTGAGGCAAAATTGGTGAAATAAATAGTCTAAGGATTACCTTATACCTCCAATCAAACATGGGATAAAATAAACTTACATTTTATCTCGGGATTATTATAACTTATACCTCACACCAAACGACCCCTTAGTTCCTAATTTGCCCTTATCATTAATTATAATTACTTTATTTATTATATATTTCAACACATTGTATTTAGTATATTCAACGGATAATTTGATAAAACTACCCATATAATTTACTACTTCTTAAGCATGGTGCCATGTCAACAGGGGATAAGTAAAAGTGGAAAGAGAGAGTATATATTACCTTATTTGTTTTAATTTATGTGGCACAAATATAATTAAGAGAGTTATATATATATTTAAATTATTTATTATGTGATCTATGGTACTCTTAGTTAAAATTATTTTCAATTAATATATGTTACTCCTTATGTCTTAAATTATGCAGCATAAGTGAAATTTTAAAAATTAATTACATTTTTAATTATTAATTATTATGATTAATAGTACTTTTAACGTAATTTTTAAATAATATATATTAGTCTTTCAATCCCAATGTATGCGGAATAAGTAACATTTTGAGAGTTTAACAAATTTCTTAAATGTGTTTCTAAATATTTAAGATGTTGATTATTTAGATTTACAATATTGATTTTTTTTCATAATTCTTAATATATTACACATTAATAAGGAAGTAAGATAAATAAATCAAAACAAAGAAAACACTAAATATAAGAATAGAGGAAATAGATGAGAAAGATAGTTTGACAATTAAAGCTCCTAAGCTCCTCTATTTACTTTTCTATTTATGTGGCGCAGATAAAATTTAAAGCGTTCATCAAATTATTAATATGTACATAAATAAAATATATTTTTTATTTTGAATAAAGAAACTATTTTTGATAAATTTTGTTCTTAAAAAATTAAGATTTTATGTTCTCAAAAGATTCAAATTCAAAATTCAGATTAATTTCAACATCAAATCATTTCACTTGTGCCCTTTAATAATAAATATTAATATTACACTTATACATACTTTATTTTAGCTATGGTATTCTTTTTACGGAAAAAGGTCAAAAATACTCCTGAACTATTTGAAATGAAGCAGAAATACCCTCCCATTATATTTTGGATCAAAAATACCCATCCTTTATATTTTTGGCTCAAAAATACCCCTCCAATAAATTTCTGGCTCAAAAATACCCCTCGTCCTAACAGAATTGAAAAAAGGGCCAAAAATACCCCTTAACTATTAGAAATGGTGCAAAAAAAACCATTCGTTAGTTTTCGGCTAAAGAATATCCCTCCGTTAAAATTTTAAAGTTATTATTTAAAATATCACCCTTCCATTAAAAATTCAACTTCAACACATCTTCAAACAATTTTTATCCGACTTTAAAGAGTTCAGATTCTTACTATATTAATAAAAAGCTTTTATTTATAATTGCAGCTGAATTATCTCTTGAAAGTGATAACTTTTATTAATTATGTTACATTGCTAACATCAGCACAATAATTTCTATACAAGATTCGTAGGCTCGAAAATATTTGAAGAAATTGGATCCTATTGAACTCGAGAAACTGATTGAAGGAGGAGGCATCAATTATAACGAGGATGGATCAATGTTATTATTCAAAGATCGACTTTTTGAAACGTTTGCAAGTGAAATAATAGTCTCTTTTGACATGAAAAAGCTAGTCTCTAACCTAATATCGGAGAAGAAAACCTCTTGGGTCTCTAAATAGGGTTTCACGTGGACTGATCATGTGTCTTTTTTTGTCCACATAAGATGCATGGTGTTATTTCTATTTGAGAGAGGGGTACTTTTGTTGTAAAAATTTAAGGGAGGAGTATTTTACAACCAAAATTTAACCACGGGGCATTTTTGCTCCATTTCTGATAGTTCGGGGGTATTTTTAAACCCTTTTTTGTTCCGTTAGAGAGGGCGTATTTTTGAGCCAAAAATTGAATTGACGGGTATTTTTGAGTCAAAACGTAACGAATGAATATATGTGCTCTGTTTCAAATAGCTCAAAGATATGTTTGACCCTTTTCTCTTTTTTTAAAATCCAACTTACCAAAAAACAAATGAGTTGGTCAATACGTTTAAACCCTCTAAATAAAAAAAAAATTAGGTAAAGACCTTATATTAGCTAGGTTTAAACCCTGTAAATAGAAATTTTTCTGTATTAAGTGTTTTACCTTTTTAGTAAGTATACCAACTCAAATATTAATTGACTGTGAGTTTCAAATATATTATTAAATGATTACTTTTTAAAAAAAATATTCTCTCCAACTTATTTTATTTGATATTATTTGATTTGACACAATATTTAAAAAAAAAAAAGACTTTTGAAACTTGTGGTTTAAAATAATTTTTTTAGATATTTTTGAGGTTGAGAATCATTTCATTAAGAGTAAAAAGAAAATTTTAAAATTAAATTATTTCTAATGAAAGTAAGATAACATTTTTCTCTGAACAGACCAAAAATAAATTTAGGCTTCAAAGTTCATAAATTATGAGTTACGTTTTACAAAATATAATTTTGTTTTTATAAAATTTTTCAGTTTCAAAATCAACAAAGCATGTTTTAAAATATAAAACTCATTCCTATAAAAAAAATTTATCAAACAATGCAAAAGTTTATTAATTAACTTATATCTTATGAATTAGATATTATATTTATGTTGGACAAGACAATTTTTTTTAAAAATTCCCATCGTGCAAAAATTAGGTCATAGTAATTCACAAGTTTTTATTAAATAAAAAGCAAAATAAAATTAAAGATCATTTCACAAGTGGTTATATTAATGGAAATTTGAATTTAAATTCACCCCTTTAATTAAATCAAAGGATATATCATATAACTTATTAAAGTCCCATGCATCGTTTTGTATTTAACAAAATCGATGGACTATTAGGTATATATAATTAGTAAAATTGTCAAAATGGATCAGCTCGGCTTTATTCAGCTCAAGCCCCGTGGGTATGAGATTTGGAGGGTTAGGATAAGTCGATCTTCTATTTGAGAGGGTCTTGAAATGGTCAATCCATTACAAGTACAAAAGAGAGCCGTGAGTTGAGATGGGGTAGTCCTCTGTATATATTCTTTTAAAATCTAAATTCAACCTTAAAATTTCGTCAATATATTAAGTTTTTAACATGTCTAACAAAAGTATATGAAAAACATAATAATTATAATCATAATATACATTATATGCATATGATTAATGGTGCTTCCAATTATAGTCTCATATCTGGAATATATAAATATCAAGAAAATGAAAAGATTTTCAAATCAAATATGACAAATAATGATCATGAATTTGAATCACCTACCATCAAAAAATAAATAATAGTAATTTTTGTTGACAAAGAAATAAGGAAATGAAATTTGCAAAAAGGAACTTGAAAATAAGAAACAATTATGCTTTACAATTTTAGTTATTTTAATTCAAATTAAATACTTAACATTTTTGGCTCGTGGAACGATCCTAGCCCCATCTCGATCAAGTTTCAAGGGCCAAGGGTTTAGTTGAATTTAGTTTATAAGTCTTAATTTTAAATGCACTTGAAATTTTTTGTCTCAATCCCACCCCAATAACTAGTTGGGTTGGACTAGCTCCATCGGCTAAGCCCATTTTAATTGTTCTAATAATTATCAAATAAGAGAGTTGAATTGAATTTAACCAAATTAAAATGAATGGAGTTGATGAACAGATTGGTTATTGATCTATTCAAAAGTTATTTGGACTAAAATGAGTTAAAAAGTAAATCATATTTCAATTTTTCCAATTCTTACTTAGCTTTAATTCATTAGTTTGCTCTTTTATAATTTTGTTAGTAACTAATACAATTATTAGTATTATTCTATATTAGCCAAATCACCTGGGCACCAGGTTCAATGTGAGTTGAATCACTTAGCCACGCTTCATAATTAGAAAAACGAGCATCGTGAAAATACATACCGCTCAGCCAAAGAAAGATGATGGAGAATTGATCAAAATTTGCACTAATAAATATTTTTCAAGAGGGGCTCATTCAAAGCTTACTGAAACTACTGCTCAACAAAAGATAAGATTTTTTAGTTTCAGCTCATCGAGATAGGGATAGGAAAAAGAGATGTTTTCATCGTTTGTGGATCACGTATGAAGTGTATGGCTAACCATATTTACATGTAATAAAACATTAGTCATGTTTTATTACAAACAACCACCTCGTCAAACAAAACCAGAGATAATCAAACAAACAAAAAGGCTGAAGGGTAACTAGGCAAACAAAACCACCTCCTAACTGCAGCAGGAGAGGTTGCCCATGAAGCTGGAAAGTCACAATTAGCCAGAAAGCAAAGCAATCAAGAGACTAATCAACAGAAACCAGAGATAATTAAACTTTTCAAATCACAGGAAAATGCTTCCTCAAACAATATAACTGGAATGAGATGACATGACTGAAAATATCTATTTAACATTCCATGATATCAGTATATAACACAAAACAGTCTCTAAGAAGTTTATATAAGGCAAACAATTATAACTTTACTCCACCAGAGTCAAGAATAGGAGATGTTCTAGTTTGTAGAGAAACAAAAACTTTGAGGATTGCCTTTACAAGATTTAGTAACAAAACGAAAGGTCCAAGTACACCGATGGGAATATAAGGCATCCAAAGAGAATAAAGGTTAGGAAACAGACTTGTGCATCTGGCAAATGGCAATCCCTTTCACTATGATAACAAGCATTAACCTGTGTTGATATCTTTCTGATCAACCATTTCCCTTTGAATAAGGTACAAAACGAGGGGCCTCCATAGTAACCTTCTCAATCAAACTCCACGCATGTTTGAACTCTAGTTCAGTTGATAGGCCTGATCCATGAATAAAAGCCCATACTTCTGCTTCGTTCTGAACCACGACTAATCTCATTCAGTTAAGTCTAAAGGTCTGACCAAAAGTCTACAACTAGATGTATCTTCAATATATCTCCTCATTACACTAATATTCTGGCATAATTCAAAAACTTCAGCTGCAAAAAGTTGTTCAAGTAGTTCCCCTGCATTTTCATGGAGCTTCTTCACTTTCTACCATCCCTTCTTCCCTGGATTTGAGAGTATGATCAGCAGTCTCACTAGTTTTAGTTTCCTGAACATTCTGCGATGAACCTCCATTAGCCTCTTTGTCATTCTGCATAGCTGGCACCTCATTAGTTTCTGTTAATGTCTGAAGAAGTTCCAATGGAGTAGCAGCTGGATCAAGCTCCTGGCAACCCTTAGGAGCATTTTGAGCTTCTTCACCCGTAAGCAAGTGATTTGGGACTTGATGAGAGAAACGAAACATCTCTTCTCTTGTTATTCTCATAACCTTCTCTGGATTCAAGTCTGGACGAAAGACTGTCTTAAAACCAGCAACTTTGATGAGAGGAGCTACTGAAATTCCTTGCTCCTCATTGTAGTCATCAAGAACTAGGACCATGTCATACTTGTGTATGACATCATCAGGCGTACTCTGATTCCAGTCAGTAGACCAATGTCTGAAGAGGGCCCAAACATCTCCTTTTCTTGGAAATATTAAAACAGATCCACGAGGACCCTTTGACCACCGAACCTTGTGGGAGAAGGAATTCACTGACTTACACGTTTCATATCTGCCAATCCTAAATTCACCAGAAGTTTTGTAGAAACCTGAAGCTACCCATTCCATTGGACTGAATTCATTGTTTGTTTTTGAATTAAGCCAACTGAGCCTCAGTTTAAATGGGTCCCTTGAGAGGACTTTGTTAATCAGAGCGTAGAAACGGGGCATGCCATCATCAGCATCATATGCAGCCCAGACTTCATTATCTTCAAAACAACTTTCGCTTCTATCCTGGTCAAAATTGTGAAAATCAGGATCTGGTACATTCATTGATTCTGGCGCTGGATCCTCTTGATTTGCATCATTAGCTGAAGCATTGACAGCTTTCTTTCCTCCCTTCACAGCTGATGACTCTACATTCCCGTTTCCATTATGACCAAGAACATTAGCAGTCCTCTGTTTTTCTTTTTTGCCCTCTTTTACCTTACGTTTTTGTGCATCTTGCGGCTGCGATCTCCATTCATTCAACTTCTTAAGTATCTCTTTCCGAGCTTTCTCCATCAGCATATTCCGGTTTTCAAGTGGTGTCAGCTCCCTGGTAGGATTAAACTTGCTAGAAGAGAAAGCATAAGTCCTTTCTGCATAATGAGGTGCATTGGATCCAAAACGGATTCCATCCTCATCAAGCCTTCTCTGTTTAAAAGGGGTCTGTCTAGTCTGTGAGTCATCACGTTCTCTCTTCATTTTCTCATGTGCCTGCTGGACAACATTTGCTGCTTTTGCCGCAATGGAAGGATCCGAGCTACCAACACCTCCCATTCTGGAAAATGAATCCTGCTGAAAATTAGAGTATTTCGTATTAGAACTTGCTGCTGCTGATCCTGCTGTTTTACCAGCACTAGCATTTCTTCCTGTAGGGAACTGATTACCATTAGGTGCATGATTCCCTAGATTCTGGTGCCACTGACTAGTAGAATTGGATGATTTTGTATGATTGAATGGTGGGGATGTTTCTGTAGCCATAAAAGCTTCATGACAGTTGGGACAAAGAAGAGTGTGGTTAAGGTATATCTTCAAATACTCATAATGCATCTTGCATCTGTGGCAAATGGTCCAGAAAGTATCACTTCTTTGATTGGATGAAGAGTTAACTGATGAAGAAGGCACCCGAGAAGCATTTTTCTGAGTCTTTGAACCTGATGTCTTATTAGTAAAATTATGAAATCCATTTCGTGAAGGTGCTGATGGACCACCTGGGTGCACTGGAACTTTCTGTTGTTTCTGCTGGAATCCTTTCAAACTCCTTCTCTGGTTATATGCTAACCTCTTGGATTTGTCAGATAGCAAGCTCCAGGCCTCGGAGAGAAGTTTAAATGCACCTTCAGCACCAACTGATTTGTTTTTATCAGGGTGGAGGACAAGAGCAAGCTTCCTGTACTGTTTCTTCACCGTTTCATCATCACTTGAGGGGCTCACACCAAGTACCCCATACCAATCCACTTCCCCACTTATTTTGTTTTCGGCAGAGATGTAAACATCAAGTGTAGTTAACATCTGGGTTAGATCTTCAAGCCCCGGATACAAAACCTGAGCTTTCAAGGCAAATTTCTTTGCACCAGCATAATCCTTCTGTTCAAACTTCCGCTCTGCAATTTTTTTTGCTCGGAAGGCCTCATCTTTATTGCACTCCATAGTTTGTGAATGTGATTTTTAAAGTTCCTTTGGTGATCTCCAATCAGTATGCCACTCAGTATCACTGAAACCACCAAAATATATAAAGCATTTTCATGTGAATATCAGATACTGATGACTCAATCTCTTCCCCTTCTTGAAGCACGGTATCCTTCAAATCATCTAATACCTGATTCATAACAAAGGAGAGATGAACGGCTGTTAGAATACGTCATTGAAGTTCTAGTACTAAAAAAAGTATTAAACATATTGGTCTAGGTTTCAGCCAAAAAACAACTTATCAGAGAAAATAATATAATTACAATACCAAGAAATAGCAAATGTATGTTGATGCATATCTCATATGCATAATCTAGTGCCTCACGGCTTATCAGCCAATAATTGTTGTTGACAACAATAGACTTTTGAACCTGGTAAAGGGTAGATTGGTAGTCAAGATAAGACATTCTGGATCCATCATAAAACTACTTGATTAATCAACTAAGACCGACATCTACCTCTCTGGAAAATGAATGACACAAAATTATATGCAACAGGATAGGGTAAAGATGGTACACTTTATCTTAGCCAAAAGGCCAAGAAAGGTATGCATTAGGACAGGAAAACCCCTAAAATTTGCTAGTACTCAATTTCAAACAAATTTGCTAAATAATGCGATGTGATTCTCAAGCACTATTCAGATCCTAAAGTTTCTGATGCACAATACCTTGTTCACTGTTTAGCCAACAATGACATTTCTGGTGTTTTGTCTATACAGAAATGTTGAATAAAGTTAGGAGAAACTATCACAGTTAGTTAGACTATAGGGTTATTTTCCATAATAATAGCAGTTCCCTTGGACTAGTCAAATCTTAAAGTCAAAATTTAAGGTGCAAGTTTACTTTGACCAAGAACGGAAATCTTTTTTTTTTCCTGAGCTTTGCTTCCAACTATAGGAGGATTAATTCAATGTCCCGACTTTCAAGTAATAGATTCCAAAATACCTCCACCGAGAAGCAAGATAGAAATATATCATAGAAGTGGATTAGTAACGACTTCCTCTGATCCTTAGAAGAGTGCAAACTTCTCTCTTTTCTCTTTTCTTGTTAACAGTGATGTCTAGCCTCAGCTTTTGTACACCTCACCTAATTCCACCCGATACTTGCCATCTCCCACCAACAACAGGTACCAGGTAACTTTGTCCACCAAGGCTAGGACAGACGGAAAGGATCACCTAATGTTTTTGTCTCCACTCGGATTTGAACTTGAGACCTCATGGCTCTCAACCTTTCCTTGACCACTACACCATACCCTTGGCTAGTGCGAACTTCTATTTCTCACCACTACACATTTTCCATCCTAACATTTAAGCTGTAATATGTGTTACAATTTCTAGACTCTGTAAACTCACTTTAGAAACTTGCAATGGTAAAGATCGCTCTCTCTCACAGAAGGGCATGTCTTTCCAGCATGTATCTCTTTGCTTCTCTTTGCTAAATTCAGTAATCAACTCACTTTTGAATTCCAAAGACTCAACAAAGATTACTCTGTCAATCGATAAACGCTTCCTAAAGTTCTTACTAAATCCTCTGGTGTGGAGGAAACCTCAACCAGGGGATGATGAGGAACTAATTAAGACAACAAAATTGACTGCTTCCAAAAGTACCAAGTACCCAAAAACTATAGAGCAGTGGGGTCCTAACAATGCCCACATCTCAAGCTAATCCCTTTTTTTCTAATCACTCAGTATTTCTAACAATACCATTCCACGTACAAATAACAACTCTTAACTAAAAGCAAACATAAGAAGCAGACAAGAAGGGAATGCAACCGTTTAACAAGCAGTTTAACAAGCAGACAGCAATGCACCCACTACTTTGTCCGGCTAAAAAATTCAAACTTTTACTCCCACTGATAACTCAACCAAACAACTGTACAATTAGCTCTGCCCCAAGTTTTAATTACTAAGCGGTTCGAACCTACAAAACCAGAAACCCAAAAAAGGGAAAGACGGCAACAGAACAATCCTAATTCATCACAAAGGAAACATAGATTCAAATTTAAAACTTCGAATAACTAGATGTCAAATGGATCTGAACCATTAGCGGTTTGTAACGGTCGAAATTCACATTTCAATTTGTCACCGCAAAAAAAAAAAAACCTAAAATTCAGTCCAAAAATGAAAACTTTTTGGAAATGAAGGAAGAGAAACTAACCGTAAGTAAGCATTTGAATCGAAAAAAGCTGCTTCTGTTGACCTACAAATTTTCCCACCAAAGCCGGACCCTTTGAAGAACTGAATTTATTTGTTTTTTGTGAAAAACCCCTATGAGCCCAAGAACAACCCTAAAATGCCCACATATGATATAATCTGTAAAATTGGGAAATGAACAGCCAGGCAGGCATGGGCTTGATTTTATATATATATTTTTTTCTATGGATCTTAACTATGGTTACTTTATAAGCACAATTCTTAACTAGGGTTAACAAACCATGGATCTTTAACTATAGTTACTTTTTGTAAAGAACATTCTAGTTACTTTCGTCTGAATTTAAGTTATATACACTAATATTTTAGAAAGTTATATGACTAAATTTATAATCTGGTCAAACAAGAAGTTATCACTATACATGTAGATACACCAAAAGTGCTTATAACCATTTGGTAACCATTTCATAGAAGTTCATTGATATCTTCTTTTTATAAAGCAAATCGACAGTCAATTATGTCTCTCCTGGAAGTTGGTTAGCTACCTCTCGTTTTGTTCTAAAATGGTCAAAGTTATGCATATGTTAATGATTTTGAACTAGTTATGACAGAATTTATGTATTTTTTTTGGTACAATGACTAATTATATAAGATTAAGTTATTCATGTATTTGTTATTTTATCTTAAGTATTGCATAAAATAATAAATAAATTTCTTCATAACTTATACATGTATTAGTTAAGCGGATTTCAAAAATTGCAAACCAAACACAATATTAGGTGTGCTAAATTTTATAATCAAAAAAATGTTATCAAACATGATATTACTTATACAAGATTTAACGCATAAATAACTTAGAGATCTAACCAGCTATCAAACGACTCTTAATATTTACAATTTATAAGCACTTTTAGTTTGATCAATTTTTTTTTTTATGATTTTATCCCTTATATCATTTATAATCTCCAAAATACGATTGCTAAAACATAAATTTAATCATTTTTTCATTCTATTTCTGTCATTCATTTATGTAAAAATATCTTTAAATTTATTTATTTTTGGAAATAATATTGAGGATATTTCTGGCACTTCAATAGAAAATCAAGTACCCTAACGGTTTATTATCAATTTCAACACTTTTGTTCATTAGTATCTATTAATAAAATTATTTACACATCTAAAAGTGTTTTTATATATTTAATACACAACTAATTCAGACAGGTTCTTTGAAATTTGTGATATCATGTTAGTTACTATTACATCTTGAGAAATTATCAAAATACCTTTAGACAAGAGATTGCTCACATAACGAATCATCTCAATTTTTTTTTGGCAAATTCGAGATCGAAATCGCAATCAGCATGAAAAATTGAGTGGAAAAGTGTTCTCGATTGAATTCTAGCCCAACTAGAGCAAACGATATTTTTTTAGGGCAAAGATGATATTTCTAGCAAGGTGCACGACACCTCTGCGTCGTGGATCTGTCGCGGACTTGCACTAAAATTTGGTTCTATTATTTTGTAGGGTCACGACATGGACCAGGTTCGCCACACTTCAAAATTTTCAGTCTTTTTGAGGGGCATTCCAGACTTTTCTCCACTCCTAAATTTAACCTACGACTAATTTAGGTCGTTTTTGGCCAAAAAGGGGTTCCTGAACCCCTTCCTAAGCCTTTTACGCTAAAAAATTAACTAAAGATTCAAGGTTAAAGAAAGGGGAAAGGGTTCAAGGAATTCAGGCCAATTCTTACAAGATTGACTGTCTGTCTTCATCCCAGATATGTAAGGCTAATCTAAAGCATGAAATTGGTCTTCCATGTTCCCCTAAGATTTGTGATGGATTGATTGTGAAGGAATTGAATCTCTATGAAGGTTTTCTTGAGAATTTTCTTGAATATATAATATTTCACAATATATGTTTTTATGAACTTGTTTTTTGAACAAATGATTTGAATTCCTATTTTAAGCATAATTTATTAAAATTTGTACGAATGAACTTAGGAGATGAGTCTGGAGCCTTGACTTGATTTATGTTGATTGTGACTGTGATGTGAGCCTGATGATAGTGTTGATAGAACTGGATGGTCCTATGAGTCCTCATAAATTGAACCCAAATAATTGGTCTAAATTAATAGTTCTCTTAAATGATCGTCTAACCACTTTTGAATGTGATTGGGAATCGATTAGATGGTTGATAGGTCAAAAGGTTTGATTGTGATAGAATTGATGAGTTGAAAGAGTTCATAAGAGACTTTTCTATTGGAATTGATTGTTTTATGAGCATTGAGTCTTGGGAGGATTATCGAGCACCGAATTGGGTAAAAGTAAGTCCAACTCAAACTCAATAACTAAGTCTCCATATGTAGGAGAAAATTGAACCGTTAAGTTGGATGTTTCCCAATTTTTATTGTCCTGAAATAATAGGACTTAATTTGATTGATGGATCCATGATTAATTGATTTGTTCTTTACCACGGCAAGGTATTGAACGGACCGGCAACACATTGATTTGTTGCATGATCCCTGGTGCATAAGTGGTCGTTGTCGAACAAGAGAAACTCTCATCTAGGTCATGATAATACTCTGATTGGATTGTATTGGATTGGATAGTAAATGATTTGTCTTGGTCTAAACCTTACCCTTGCTTTAGGCTTATGACATCTTGATCGAGTTTCTTACTTTCTTTATTTGAGTTATCTAAGTTAATAGTATTCTACCTTGATGCATATTTCTTTCTACCATTCTACATACTGGTACATTTCACGTACTGACGTCTATTTAGACCTGCATCGTTTTATAATGCAAAGATAGTTATTAGAGATCATCAATGGGGGCATCATTGAGGATCTATTCGCATTCAGCTGATTGGTTAGACCTTCTTGCTTTCAGAGGATTTTCACATCATTATCATCTAGCTATTAGAATTTAGATTTGCTTATTTTTTTTATTTGGGGTAGCCATGAACTTGTCATTAACACCACATAGACAGTATTAATAGAGGTTTTATAGGCTAGACAGTGATCGATGATTTGGCATGTTCTCTTTTGACTAGTTTTCTTTCTTACTAGTCTTCTGATTGAAGTAGATGAATTTGTTGGCCTTTGGCATTTACTTTTGATTGAGTTATTGATTTCTTAGAGTTATCCTTCGATGGTTAAATCTTTCCTGTTACATTGTAATGGAATCAATGTGATAAGGCTAAGTGGTTCGCTTGAAGACTAGCAATAGTCTAAGTGTTGACCACGTCTAGGATACCCTCCTAAGTCATGACAAATTTGGTATCAGAGCACAAGTTTAAGTGTCTTAGGGTGTTTATAAAGTCGTGTATAGAAGAGTTTTGTTTATGGGTGTGTTGTGCACCACACCTTTTAAGTAGGAGCCTATGGGACATTAGAATGGTTACACTTCTTTCATATTCTGATTCGTGTTATATAGAGCTCTCTTCTAATTCGTGCGTTCGCGTATTGATTTCAGATTATTCCTCCAAGAAAAGCAATCAGACTAGTTAGGGGCAGGGGATGCCCAGCTAGGCAAAATGCTAAACAACTTGAACAACAAGTTCCTGAGGGCAAGGAGGCCCAGTTATGCCTGCAGGGCAGCCACCACAAGCTAACATCTCTAATGTTGAATTTCGCTAAGCCATTCAGACTTTGACTCAAGCAGTGATAGCACCAACTGCTAGACACATAGTAGGAAGACAAGATGCTCATGATACATCCAAATTTCATGAGTTTCTGAGGATGAACTCGCCTGAGTTCACAGGGTATGCACCTAATGAGGATCCAACGAACTACATTGATAAGCTTCAAAAAATGGTTCAGAACTACATTGATAAGCTTCAAAAAATGGTTCAAGTTATACATATGGGAGATACTGATAGGGTTGAGTTAGCTGCCTACTAGCTTAAAGGTGTTGCCAAACTGTGATTTGATCAGTAGAAGAAGAATACGGGAGAGGTTGCACTAATTATGACTTGGATGGTGTTTGAGGAAGCTTTCTTGAGGCGTTTCTTCCCAAGAGAGCTAAGAGAGTCCAAGATAAAAGAGTTTTTAAATCTAAAATGGGGTTCTATGACTGTGCAGGAATATGGACTTAAGTTCATGCAACTGTCTCACTAACTCCAGAGATGGTTGTAGATATGAAAGAGAGAATCGATTTATATGTCGATGGGCTAAACAAGAGTTTGAAAAAAGATAGGAAGAGAGTTATACTTGTGAGTAATATGAATATCAGAAGGTTGATAACTCATATACAACAAGCTACTGAGAAGAGGCAGCAGGACAGAGAAAAGTACAGAGATAAAAAAGCAAAGACCTCTAGCCATGAGGTAGGGAAGAGAGGCAATGGGAATGGTAACAAGTTTCAGTCGGGTTTAGCACTATCATCCGCTAGTGCACCTGCACCCAAAAATAGGAATGAATAGAGGTCTTAGAATTTTCTACCTAGGGATCTCAGTCACAAGCTAGTATGGCTCAAGGTTCGCTGGGTAAGCCACGATGTGAAAGGTGTGGCAAACTTCAGTTAGGATAATGTCGTGAAGGAGGTAATGTGTGTTACAAGTGTGTCCAAAAGGGTCACTATCAAAGGGATTGTCCAAAGTGGGCCAACAAGGCTCAATATTCTTCACTGGCACCACCAGTTAGGAGAAATCAAAGGAATGCTACTTCTAGCGCTAGCGGAGCTACACACCATTTGTGTGTTACGGGTAGTTGCCAAAATCAAGAAAACTCTCTAGATATTGTGACGGGTACGATTTGAGTTTTACTCCTGATTATTATGTGGAGTACTATCAAGGCCTATTTGGGTGTTTTTCTTATCCGATAAAAATCACTTAGGAGCTAGTGATCGTACAATAATTTCGTTGATGTTGCCATAACCATCCAATACTTTGCCATGGTAAAGGATGAATCAACCAATCATGGATCCAGACCCATCAATCAAGTCACTGCAAAGGACATAAAAAGGAAAACATCTAACTTAACGATTCAATCCTCTCCTACGTTTGGTGATGTAGTTATTGAGTTCAAGTATTAATTACTCTTACCCAATTTGGTGCTCGATACTCCTCCCAGGACTCAATGTCCATAAAACAATCAATCTCAATCAAACCAATCATGAGTCTCAAAAGGACTCTTATCAATTCATCAGTTCAATCACAATCAAGCATTTCGGCCTATCAACCACCCAACCTATCTGAATCACATCTTCCAAAAGTGGTTTAGATAATTATTATATTCAACTAAATCAACCAATCATCAATCATACGTGCTATCAATACTCATCAAATTATTCAAGATTCTAACTCAAACGGTCATTTAGACTTCAATCAATCATGCTCATCACATAAAGACATGTAAAATACTTCTCATATTCCAGTCATGCTCAAATTCACTCATACTTCAAAAGGTGATTTCCAGATTCTGGGGTTAGATTGCATCTTTGGCTTTTATTGGTTGGTGTTAGCTATCATTATACCTAGCTGCTAGGACAAGTACTGTGGGTTGGATTAACTTGTCTATAGGCAGGATCTAACAAGCGTCATCATGATTTGAAAAGTCGGGTCATGATAGCCTAGTGCTACATCAACCTCTAATGCATGCTTACCTATAAACAACCGTCCATATCGCAGGTACCACTGTCTATACCCTGCCTCAATGGTATCACCATCCACCTTAACCACCAAACTTTGATCTTGATTGCCCCAATCATGAAAATATTTATCCGGCATCTCATGAACTTTCGGTCCAAACCTCCTACGTTTATCATGCATATGGTGGTCATTTCCCTAACTGAGAATAGTAGGTATGTGCTGGGGACAACCAAAATGGCACATTACTCTATTAGATGCACGTACCTCAACAATCTCTAAGCAAAGCATAGGCACTCATGCCATCCATAAATGCTCGTTGATCGTGCAACATCGAGGCAGTGTACGTAAAATTCAACATATGGTGTCCATCAAAACTATTTCGTAACAATTAGAAAACATAAAACTAAACTATAAAAAAAAACTAAAAAGTAAATATAAAGCATACCCAATCCTTTGGCATGCGGTCTAGCTAATCTCTAATCAAAATAAGAGCGTGACGTGACTCAGTATTTCGATCAACCCTCGCGTCCAACATTTGGCGTACGGAAGCAATACGTCATCATCATAAGGTGGGGATGTTGATAGTTGTACAGGTAAGATTCTCTCCCAACACTATACCTTATTGTGACAAATAAAATAATTGAGTTTTCATCATTAATAACAAAAATATATCATTTTGCACATACCTTAACTAATTCATCAAGTATCCCTATTGAACATTCCAAAATAGAGTATATATAAATTCAAATTGAAGGAGTATTTCATTTGAATATCAATAGCAGCTTAATTTTTTTTAAAAAATATTTTAAAACTTTAGTTAATATAACTTTTTAATATTTAAATGTATTTTAAAACGTCGATTGCCTTGTCGGTAGATGCCCGACATAATGCGCGGTATAATCTGTGTTGTCTAAACTGTACTTACTCACATCCTGGTTGAGATCTAATATTGCAAGCTGATAAGGTTTCCCGATGTATTCGAAAATAAGATGCCTCCAATACAACAAACGTGTAAAGTCTAGCTATCTTCTCAATCCTCTCCACGGAGTAACATTTCCTATCGAATCTACTTGTAACTGATTTCACAAATATCTAATAATGTTATGTATCCTCACCGGACTCGCACCATCCATATCTAGGTTCTACACCGTATCCTATGAGTGTCTCTAATAAAGTATGCCATGGTCGACTCCTCTGTGTAGCATCCTACAAGTACATAGTATCTCCATTGATGTGCAAGCCAAACAGATTTGCACATCCTGCAATGTAATTGTGACCTCACCAAAGGGTAAACGAAAGCAATGAGTGTCTAGCCGCCAACGCTTAACTACGGTCATAATAAAGGCACGATCATACTACATCCTACCTATGCAAACTATATGATATAAACCTATGTAGGATCTCCTCAATACGCTCATGAGGTCGACGACAGAATAAATTCCAGACATGCACACTATCTTCATAAGACTATTAAATGATATCTCATCTATTTTTGTTACTATCTAGATTCATAACTTATTTGTAACTTTAATGTATCTGTGACTTAAATAGGTTCTGACTCCACGCGTGCTCAGATATCTGTGCGTCAGCTATTAACATAGAACCACAATACAACACTCTTGCGCCCGTACCTTGGCATGGGCGTGCGCACATATTTTGTAAGAGCAGCCATTTGCTCGTACATGGTTTTTTAACATAAAACCACACTTGCACAGCTAATGGCATGAGCCTGGATGTACAATTTGTAAGAGCAGCTATTTGCTCTTACATGGTTTAACACTGCAAACGCTCCTTCCAGCAGGACAAGCATCTTACCTGAAGGCGGCTGAAGAAAAAAAGTCACACGTTTGGCAAATCCTTCCAGTCAATTTACCAACTTGGTTTCGAACTTAAGTTGGCTATATAACAATCACTTCCGAAAAGTAGCACGCCAATCTTCATTATCTTCTTTCTTTGAAAGATCATATCGCATGGAAATCCTTCAATGGTTCCATGCAGCCAGGTAGTACTTAGAAGTAAAACTATCAAGTTTTTTCTACTTCAACTACATTTCACAGTAAAGTATTTCCAGATAGTACCCTCTACAGAAATGGAAACAACTCACATGCACAGACACCTTAAATACAACAGTTTAAACTGAATGGAAAAATAATGCAAAGAAATGAATGAAAAAATGGCGGCCTCCTCTGATGCTATAGTCAGCAATTTGCATTGGCAAATGTCCCATTGAGGCAACCTTGCTCCAGAAAAGGCAGCTGCAACATCATCAAAATCCTTCAACCTTGCTGGCTCCCCTCTGGTTCAGCCTTTTTATGATTGAACTTCACCACAATGCAGGTAATATTATCAGCACTGCCCCGAGTAAACGCAGTTTCTGTCAGCTTCCTAGCAGCTGCTTCTGGTTCTTCTTCTGCTTGTGCCAGTGAAATAGCATCCTAGAGGAGGACAACAACAGCAACTGAACTCAGAGAAGACGTCTAAAGAGGTCATCCGCAAGGGAGGACAAAGCCATTTCATAAGTTTAAGGCTTTGAGCTGACAACAGGAAAAATAATCACACGGAATGCTGGGATACAGCCTAAATATCGTCAAGTTACGCTCCACTTGAAAGGAGGACAGAAAACAGCGCAACTCAGCGAGAAATAAGAAGAGGGGAAGGAAGAAGACTGAAAGTGAAGTAAGCATGCAATATGCACAGGACTTGCCTCATTTGGTACAACATCCCAGAGTCCATCACTTGCAAGCACGAGTAGTTCTAATTCCTCATCAATCTCTTGATCCTGAAACATATTGAGACACGATAAATGTAAATATCAAATGCCCTCGAGGCTCCAACACATTTCTTTCGTAAGTAAATTCTTCCATCTTAGAGGCTATTCGTCCTCCTATCATCCCATAACCCAATTTAATTAATTGCTAAATTCTTTATATATACATTTTTCTTTGGTTCCATGCTTTGCAGGCCAACTTTTCTGGGGACTCGATTGCCAAAAAGGGAGTTTGAAATACAGTTCTTAAGATGTGGTGGAGACTACAGTTCTCATTAGCAGTTTATCAGGAAGCAGCTGGTTTTGTAGCCCAAAAAAGGAAAAAGAATGGTACCCACAACCAAGTAGTTAAGTCCTCTTTGAATAGGAATTGTAGTAAAGTTCAAGAGACTCTTCCTGTTTAGCCAAATAAGTCTAATGCATAACTCTCTCACACAGGGCTTATCCCACAACAGCAGCACTAGATGAGCTTGTTCATGAAATGCAAGTGTCAGGTGTAAATTGCACACACACTTCCCCAGTTATCTAGCAGTTATCTAAAATAACGATCCCTAGAGCACATGCACTGACCTGCACCTCATTTAGGCTTTCCATGCCAGTGTATGGAAACAATATTATAGCAATAGACGGTGACTGCTCGCAGACAGCCCTGCGGGTCTTGACAGATGGGATAGGACATCCCAAACCAATTGCACAAAATAAAATATTTTTTTGCTTCTTCGATCGAGAGGGAGAGCCAAGTAATACATGGCCTCACCCACGCTCATTGTCACACATCTGAAGGAAAAAACATTACAGTGTAGCTAAATCTACCTGGATCTCAGGTTCAGCAACGACAAATTGCTTCAACATCCGGTTGCCAAAAGCACGCGACATCGCTAATACACCTCCAACTCTCCAGGTACCTGATAATACAGACATAAGGCATAAATGGTGTATAACCGAGGTACCTTTCATGGAGGTCACACATAGATTTATAACCAAATAAGATAGGTGTATAACCAAATAAGACAGCACCAAGGGTCCATTCACTAAATGTGAGAACATCAGGTCTAATCCTTAGAAGAACAGATTGACTTTAATCCAGCAGTGAATAAGGTTTTCCGAGAAAACAAATAGTTCGCTAGATAGATGCAACTGGACATTACCACTTGTGCAAAACATCAATTTCCATATGGACATCTCCTAGACTCCCATGCACTAAATATTTCATAATCGTAGCATGCAGACATGCAACCACATTTTAATACAAGTACAAAAGTAACTTGATTCTCACATGATCCATGCCACTCAGCCATATCTTACCACCACCGATAGAATGGAAAGTAAAAACTAGAGAACAGTGGAGAAATTCAATCCTAACTTCATGGAAAGAATGAACTTCTCAACTAGCTTCATTCTAAGAAAACGAATAGTTCGTGAGATGGATGCAAGTGGACATTACCATATAGGCAAAGCATCTATATACATATGAACACCTCCTCAGCTTCTATGCACTAAACGTCTGATAATTCTAGCATGCACTACCACATTTTAACACTATTCAAGAGTACTTGATTCCCAGATGACCTACAACCGCTCCACCCAATCTACCACCTACAGAATGTTAAGAAGAAACTGGAGGACTGCCGAAAAATCAAAGCCAAACGTTATGACAACAATGAAGTCTCCTTCCTTTAGCTTCTTCCATCCTTCATAGTTTGCAGACATTTCAAACCTCTATTTCACCCAAAAAGGCTAAAAATCTTCCCTTTGACACTGGCCGCACCAGTGTGATATTACATCAATGTGAAACATGAGGACATTCAAATTGAATCTTTATTAGATGAATAATTTATGACAACACTTTTAATGCATCAGAGAATTCATTATGATGTTCCATTTCTGACAACCCACAAGATGAAACTTCAATTAACAGGCAAGAAAACCCAATTTGAGTATATTTTATAGGCAGACAAAATTCCTCACCAGCCCACATCACAACACCTCCGGCACTTTCAATTCTCCTCCGCTCATCGGTTCTATTTGGCTTATGATCCTCGGAAAGAGGAATTGCTGTCAACATAAAACTGAACTTGTTAGGCGTCTAGTCAAGGTGCTAGTTACTCAAGATTGAATGCTATACAATATGATTGATAAGTGAGTGCAATAAGTGAATAACAACAACATAAGAGAAAAACATACCATACAAAATACAGCATATGGCATAAGAGAATGGTTAGTTTTCAGGAGTCCGGTGGATACTCATTATTTATTACTTCAGTTTCAAGCTATATTCTCAGTTACATTTTACTATCGTTAAAAAGGAAAACCCTATGTAGTTGTATTCAATTGCTTAATTATTATCTTCTTTTGCATTGTATGCGTACTTTAAAGGACAAAAAACTTTGCATTAATAGAAATCAGGTAATCTAACCACCAGTATCACTTTTTTAGACGAAGCAGAGATACCATACACTATTGAAAGAATCATCCCTCACACCCCTGGTGGCTGCTGAAAGTATCTGCCACTATTTCTGTTCTCAAATTCCAGAACATTTCAAGCCATTATGAATCTGATGTTACCTTTTCCACTCCTTGATATTATAGTCCGTGAGTCTCCAACATTGGCAACATAGAGATGGTTACCAACTAGAACTGCTGTTGAAGCAGTTGAACCGTCATCCCGGAAAGTATCTTTTTCAGAGTCCAAGAAGTCCATATCTGTTTGTTGATATGTTTCACCTGCAATATGATGAAAGTAATCTATAAATCTTCAACAGTGTTAGAATTCAAAAAGGGGATGCATAGACAGTGAGGACAACGAAGTTTCTAAGTTCTAGTATTCTTCAATTAGCCTGTTGCTCAAGTACATTGTCCTTGCCATGATAGTGCACTACACACTTCAGATTTCATGGAAGCGTAAATATGTCACTTTGATGTCAGCTTCAATAGACAGACAGCACATTTCCAGTACACGGGTAAAACACAAAAGTGGAGATTCAAATTATGCATATATAAGACAACAAATAAAACTCACTTATGGCCAACTTGGTGTCCGTTGAAAAGGATGGATGTTTCATTAGATTCTGAAAGAGATGTCCCTTCAGAAACTCAGCAGCTCGTGAACCACCATGGCCTGCAGTAACAAGACATGATGATCAGAAAAGTCAAAATCCATCTTTCTCAATACACAAATAAAGAGCAATGCAAACACAAAAAGAATAAAAAATAAGAAGGAAAGAAAAATGCTTATTCTACCTAGTCAGCAGAAATGTAAGATGACATAAATAAAGAGCAATGCAGATACACAAACAAGAAAAAGAGAGATGCTAATTCTACCTTGTCTACAGAAGAGCAAAGAGGATTATCAATCAAACCTCTAAAAAGGAGACAAAGTCGTCACACGCTCATAAAAGTGATCATTAGTTGCAATGAAAAGATAGAAAACATACAGTTTATAGACTGGAAAACTGTTTAGCAAGCTTCCAAGTAAGAGCAATTGAATAGCTCTGGCTAAATGGAATTTCAGTCTTTCAGAAACCCCACACAGGTCATGACTACTCTTACGCTGAAGACCTCCTCTCCCAAAAGGCCCCCAATGGAAAAAAGTTATAAGTAATCAGATCAAGGGGTATGTAATTTTAAAAAGGAGTACAAAACTCTCCCTAGATAGAGGTTTCATTAATTCCATCCCAGTGGAGCATCCTTCTCTTTTGAACTGTAGGTCGGATTCGCATTACAACCACATTTTGATGTTGCTTTAGTTTTTGTATGGTTTTATTTTTGGACAATATGAACATAGATATGGGTTTTGATTTGTTGTGGAAGAACCAAGTTGTTAAAAGAGCTGTTTTTGGGAAACAACCTTCGGGGTAGTTTTTTGCTTTTAGGAAAACAAAACAACTCTTTCCAGCACAATAAAAACAATAACCGTTTGTTTTCGAACATAAAACTATCTGTTGTCAGGAAACCAGCTATTTTTTTCTGCAAAACAGACAGACCCTACATTCACCATTTCATGAAAACAATAGCTACAACTACGCATTCATGCAGCCACTAAACTACTAATATAAAGACGGAACATAGCAAATACAATCTTCAAGCATGAAGATTCATGAGGCTTGATTTATCATTCATTATTTAATACTAAATCACACTCCAAGCTGAAGGATTAATTGGCAAGTTCTAACCATCAAATATCCCAAACAAGCAAACTGTCTTTCCATCAACTTCGGAAGTTTTGATGTCATAAAAATCCTCCATGGTGGCTCTTTTCCCTCTAAAGCTTGAATAACCACAACTCAGTTTTCCATCTTCACTGCCAAGCAGAAAAGGAGAAAAAAAGCATGAGTTTTTGTTCAGAAGAATTTGACAAGTATGAGCTGCTCATAGCAAAATACAAATGAACATCATATATATGTAGGGTATACATGGTGATAAAAGTGAAATCTGTATTATGCCTACTCAAATATGAACAACATATATCTAGTTAAGCTCAAAATCTTGATCGCCATATCAACCCCTTGTATGGCAAGGGTAAAGAAACAAGTCCAAGGAGAAAAAGTTTACTCTCAGTCGTTCATTAATACTAGAGGCAGTTAGATACTCTTCACCAAATTAGGAGTTAAATAATAAAACTTAGCATACAAAAGCTTGTCATTTTTTGATGCCCAGATCAGGAATTCTATATCACCGAGGCAATCTTCTAATAGGTTTGGAGGATTTTCTGCACATGAATATCTCCAAGTTCTTCTTATTGATTTTTCACAATAGTCTACTGGAACTTAAAACTTTGGTACATCTCAAGAAACACGGGCCTAAAAGAAAGACTCATGAAAAATCTATTCTTCCATCATAAGTAGAATATTGATGTATCAAACCCTGTTCATAAAGACTTGAGTCACGCATCTATACCCTGGAGTAGCAAGTAATGAGCCAAAAGCTGCCAACCTGTGCTAAGATGAAAAGGCCAAGGTAAAGAAGCAGCTTTTTTAGTGATCTACTTGAGAAAACTGATGAGAATGAGAGTAACACTAAACAATATATAGAATATCAGTTCTCCACCAGTCACCCCCTACAGCATGCTAACTTATTGTTATTTCTGGGATCAAGTGCAGGCTAATATCTAGCTTGGAAAACACAGGTCTTGTTAGCTAATTCACGTGTGGGAACATATATTAAAGGAAACTAATTCTTGGGCAAGGGCTGCAAAGTCATCCCATTTGATATCTGGATGATGATCAAGTCAAAAGTTGTGAGCACATATCACAGCCACAAGAGAAACAAAGTCGCAAAGCTTCATGGAGCTTATCAGCACCATGCCGGGCAAAGCATGTGTCTTACACCCTATATAAGCCAGAAGGAGGCTAAATGGAAACTATCAACACAGCTGTATTTTGTATCAGAAGCCTATGATCCATGACGCTCCATCAGCTAAAACTACTATTGATTATCTTGCAACAATATACATTCATGATATAATATTATAATAGTCTGGAAAGGTAGACAACAATGTACATCTGCTAAAAAAATCACCTCTTCCATCCTCCGCTGGCATAACCACTATTATCATCCTTCTCCAGTGAAACATCAACAACAGGTCCCCCTTTAGCAGTTGCACCAGTATCCACCATCATCGTTCTCTTCGTTGTATATAGACTATTCCAGGAATAACTTATGCTCCGAGTCGCATTCAAACTTTTAATGAGCTTGATAAATTGTCTTCCCTCAATGTGCCTATAAATAAGCGCAGCTTGAAAATCCACAAATCTTACGCAGCTATTGCATAACATCTAAATTTGATTTCCATATAAACTGCCTGAATTTGAAGCTGAAAAAAGAAAACCGGCACCTTTGATCATCAGATACCCCACTAAACAAATTAAGAACAAACATACCTAAGAAAATTTTAAAAAATTGCAAAGCTTGTTTAAGCTGACAAAACTAGAAATAAAAACTCAAGCTTGTAGGGTTACTGCATTATTTTATCCCTTATTTTTCTCAAGTGAGAACACATCAAACTCTACGTCCGCCGCCACCTGTTCCCGAATGGAAAGTTCACACCCAAAAACTGATCAAAAGCTATCATTTACCACCTCTATCTCTTGCTGCACCCTAATTAAGCATTTAAAGAAGCTACAAGTAGACGAATAATTAAACCATTTCCACATTTTCTCAGCGAATTCAAAGTTAAAAAAAAACAATTATTATTATATCATCTCCGCTCCAATTCATACTTAAAGAGGATCAGAAAGCGAGAGGGAAAATTTAAGAAACATGACGGATCTGATCTTACAATCAAAAGAGTAGATTCCGTGAATCTCAGCTAGATCCGTAGCCTCGAAACTTTTTAAAAAATCAACCGATTTCATCTAAGGTAACAAAATTTGAATGTTAACAGATCGATTAACATTCAATTTCAGGTCTACAGTAATCGGAATCGAATGATGTAAAAGAGAAAGCAAAGCACAGAAAGATCGTCGAATATCCAGAATCAGATTCACGAATCAGCTTCAACTTTTTCCTCGATCCATAAATTAAAAAAATTATACATCAATCGAACGAGAGAGAGACACACACACAGAAATCGAAACGCTTTCTCAATCAAGAAAGCTGAAAAAGAAGAAAACCCTAAGCAGAGAGAGGGAAAAAAAGGCGAATGATGATAATAAGGAGTGTGTGTGAAAATGAGTGAAATGTGTATATTGTGAAGTGGCGAAGGAGAGAGAGAGAGAGAGTTACTCAGATATACGAGAGAGACGGCTGGCGCTGAGAGAGAATGGCAACGTGGCGTTCCACATGCATTCATTTTTGGTACATGTTATAATCCAGTGGGCTTTGGACCCACTGGTTATTGTAACGCCAGATCCAATACTCTTTTTTTGAATTATTTTTATACAACTACGAGCTTACGTGGACATGATTCCTCTTGGTACTTCCATGCCTTTTTTGTGTAGACAACTTCACTCAAATGGAATCTCGTATTTTTATCAACTAATGTGAATAAATATGTGCATGACCACCACACCATAACATGCATCTTTTTAACATAGGAGTTTTTAACTGGTTAGCACTCTACCTCGTACAATAATATTGGTTTAATCCTCACTCTAGAGAATTTACCTTTAAATTATCTTTTTAATCACACAAGACTCCAGAAGTAAGTCTCTACTTCATCCATATTGCACCAATACGATGTGTGATGTCATTGGTGATATCCCCTACTCTCCTAAATTATAAACTCGAGGTAGTTAAATTATATTATTTTTCTTGGGATAGATTGTGTGCCAAGTCTTTTTTTTTTCACGCCGTCATCGTATATGACATCATTAATTTTGCATTCCAAATACTTATTTGATCCTGTTCAACTCTAGAAGAAGTTCTCATTCGAATTTTGACTCTATCATAAATGTCCTTTATCACTTTAGTATAAGATCGTAGTACACCACTAACCTCTAGGAATTTTCTGAGGAGTTTTCTTAAGACTTTGTCCAAGCCTTTTCAATATCAATATAATAAGCATCATGTATCAGATAAAAACTAGTATTTCGATTAAGAGTAAATTAATGAAAATGAACAAAAGGACTAGGGAGTACCTATTGCTTTCTCAAAGTGAGAAGATGTTTTATCAAACACGTTCAAATTAAAAGCGTCATTGTAAATCGAAGGGAGTAATGCTCAACCTGATTAATTTAGATTTATATCGTGTATGAAATAGAGGCATAGCATTATAGTAATGTGTTCAATGAACTCACAGTTGTCGATGAAAAACAGAATTCTTTGTGTATAAATTTACTAAAATTATATTCCTTTCGTTTTAAAAGAAATGATTTGGTTTAATCTGACACAGAGTTTAAGGAGATAAATAAGACTTTTAAATTTGTAGTTCTAAATTAAAATTATGTCAAATATACCAAAATATCATTTAATCTCGTGGTCTTAGATATGTCATTTGAAAAGTTTAAACAAAGATATTGCCAAAGAAGAAAAGAGGCCATTTTTTTTAAATAGACTAAAAAAAGAGGTCTTTTTTTTAAAAAACAAAGGGATTAATAAGTAGTAGATATGAACTAATTATTTTAAAATTATAATGACTTCAACAAAAATAAACTTAAAATTGAATAGGTAACATTCAATGTCTCAAGAGAGGTTTCCTTTTGTTTGTGGCGCATAGTTTTTTGAAATTCCTTCCAAGAAGGTGGAAGTTTATCAACTATGCCACAAACAATAAGATTATCCCTAATTTTGGCCTCCTCGTATCCAAGCTCTCCAACAATCATTATAAAATCTTGAGCTTGATCTACCGCTGATTTGTTGTCCACCATTTGGATAGTAGCATATTTTTTCACTCTATCTTCTTCGGTATCATACTTACTCTGCAATGCTTTCCAATTATTTTTTTTACACTAGAGTAAGTTCTATCATAATAATCATAAAAATTATCAGACAGACAATTAAGAATATAATATAGACACTTGCAGGAATCATCATTGTATTCTTCCACTTTCTCTTGATGAGAAATTAGTTCATCATTATCTATGGAGAGGATATCAACTTTATTAGGATTCTTGTCAGTTAGCACATAAGAAACATTGAGAAGACTCAAGTAGAAAAGTACTTTACCCTTCCACCTCTTGAAATGATTATTGTTGAACCGAAATGGCTTGTTAAGATCTTCCATCTTGACATCCGCGATTATTTCAATTATAGCCATTTGAATCTCCTTAAAATTGTTGGTGAAAATTACAATTAACAATTGAAAAGGTTAAGTGAAAAGTAAAATATAGAAAACAAAATCCTTTGGGTTGAGGCCCAGATATCTCGATCTCTTTAAGGAGGTTCAAGCCCACTGGAGCAAAAGTTTTCACCGGTCCAACAGTATTCTTCTTGACTTGTCCCCTCCATGATATAACAGCTTTATCACAAAAGTGTAACTCAACAAACTCTGGACAAGAATTGAGTCTCAAGCTCCACAAAATGCACACCTCCCTTCAATTAATAAGAATTCTCTTTTTGACAAACTTTATGCATTCTATTTTTTTCTCTTATATTGTGTTCACCCGACCACCATTATCAATAGTTGTGAAAATTCTTCCATGCAATGAATAAAATGATAATAAGATAATTAATAGAAAAAATAAATCGCCTAGAGGTTACATATGTTATCCGGAAGAAATAAAGGATAAGAGTAATGGCACACCAAATGCATAATTAGAAACCATCAATTGGATGTAACCCATGGCATTACACATTAGAAAAAAATATCTTACACAATAAATAGAATATGCACTTTAATAAAATATAATAATATTAAAATGCAACCAACACTTACAAATGAGAGGTACTGTCAATTAATTGGTAATGATCTTATTTAAAATTAAACATTATCAGATATAATATTTCTTCTAACTACTTTGGGATTAGTAAATTTATACACTCTCTAACCTTCTAACAAAAAAATAAAATAAAAAATTGATTCACTCTTTAAGGTCGTCTACTATATTTTGACAAACACTATATATGAATACATAATTTTAAACACACAATAAATTCATAATTAATTTTTTTTTAAGATGAATCATTAAATTTAGATTTTAGTTCTATCTTAAAATTTTGTCTTTGACCTTATATATAATTTCATCAAATGATGATGCTCACATGTGATCTTAAATGATTATATACTTTAATTCACCACTAATTAACTAATTAATTATTTCAATGTTTATATCAGTATGATTTTGTGAAGATAGTAATACCATTAATAAACACAAGACTCGAAAAAGGTAAATGATAAATTCACATAATGAAAATATTATGAGTACAACAATCAGGTGTTTGGAGATTTAAAAAAAAAAGAAGAATGTAATATTTGAAAATAAGTAGAATTTGAAAGAAAGATATTTTGAAATTGAAGTTGTAACGTTTGATTAATATACTTTTAAGTATGTTTTAGTTTTTTTTTTAAATGCGAGTGAAAAAAATATCGCTCAAAAAAATTGATCAAAATTACTTTTGAGACATCTTCAAATTCTTTTTGGAAAACTAGTTCAGCATATAACCAAACTAATTACGAAAATCTTGGACAATGCACGCGCTCAATATTTATTTATAAAATTATTTTTTAAGTGATATAATTAAATTATATTAAATCATCTCATTAAGTATAAGATAAATATCTAATAAATATTATTAATATTAATAAATTTTAATTGGTAATGATTAAATAATTTTAATTTTTTACTCCTAAAAAAGTTATATGTGTGTGGTAGTAAAAGGTCCATTGAGATATATTTAATTAAAGTATTTTTCATCATTGATCATTGATTTTTTAAACTCAAAATAGTTACAAAATATACTCAAATATTACTGACACTTAAAATAACAAAACTACTCAAAATAGTTACAAAATATACTCAAATATTACTGACACTTAAAATAACAAAACTATGATTGAAGAATACGAATTGAAAACTAAAGGTTATAGTCAAAGCATGTCCCACGATTTAAAAAAAAATATACACTAATTTATAAAAAATATAGTCATTTTTTACATAAGAAAAAAAATAAAAATCATAGAAAATATATAGTGAGCATACAATATAATTTATCAAAAGTTATGAAGAGTATACACTGACTATATAATATAGAATACTTATACATGAATTGTATACTGAATATACATTATAATACATTCAAAAATTGAATATAACTTGATTATACATGAAATATACACAAACTATACATAACTATACAACAGTCATCTCAAAAAGTGAATATAGTTTGATTATACATAAAATATATACTGACTACACATGACCATACAACAAATGACCATTTTTTTTAATTACTTTGATTGAACGGCTATCGATTGTAATTATCTCTTAAAAAAAACGCAACTCAAACACAAACGAGCTTTATGTGCTAAAGAATGGTAGTTCAACTTTCAATCTTCTTCTTTTTTTTACATTTCCTTCTCTTATTTGGTTTTTATTTTTTCCATTCAGTGTTCGGTGACCATATTGGAGCCCGACTATATCAGATTTATGTCGTGTAGAGCTCCATTTGGGGAAGACACTCCTTACCAAAGATTTTTCCATTCTCAAGATTCGAATCCAAAATCTTTGATTAATGGAGGAGCAGCGTCATTTGTTGCACCCCATTCTCTGGTGATTTCTCTTATTTGTCATGACGTCTCCATTGTAATTTGGGAATATAAAATATTTTCATTTTTTTGTAAAAAAAAATGCCAATGAAAAAGAAAACAAGAAGATAAAAGTAAAGAGAGTAACATCAACTTTCTAAACTTTAGATAACAATTGGGTGAAGTCAAGAGAAAATCACCAATAAAAGACCATATCCAAACGTATTGATTACCAATTGGATGAATTTAAAGGAAGGGAAGGGAAAGAAAAGAACATTGGAGAAGAAAAAGTAAAGTTACAACTTTTAAGTTGAACATCTTGTTTGGATGGATGTTACCTGTAGTATTATGTTATCTTGTTAATTTAAATATTATATTTATTTTTAATAGGTATTTAAAAATAAATATCATATTCACTTTTTATATATACAAATTGATAGTACAATTTAGTTACGTAAATGTATCATACTGTATTAATTAAATATAAAATAAATTCATGAGGGGCTATCCCCGAATGCATAAGATAGAAGAAGAACTCCGTAGTTCAAATTTTACTCAAAAAATGTGAGCAACTTCAATTAGAAGTTTCGCTCATGTGAAATAGTTATTGGTATTCTCTGTAATTTTCCTTTCTTATTAGTGATTCATGACATCTTTCTTTGAATTCAAAAAGTGAAACTCTAATTTATTTTGTAATTATTAAACCAAAGCAATTCAAATAATTCATATCTATCAATTCTTTAATTTTATTTTGTTGAAAATTAGAAAACAATTTACCAGCTCATAAACTGTTATTAACTTTTTATTCTTAAGTTATGAAGAAAATATTTTAAGATTTATAATCCAAATAAAGTTGATAAAAAGAACAAAGCAATATATAAGTAAATGTCATAGCTGCTCGAAGAGTGAATTTGGATTCATGACTTTCTTAAAGAAATGAGTTTAAGGTATAAAGTTTAATTAGCAATAATTAAATATTTCTTATGCAAAATTGTACAAAATTGTTAAAAAATATCTATGAAAAATACATTATATACAATTATAAAATTTATGTATATAATTTATTATTTTTTCTTCGATTTCTTTTTTAATAGCTGTCATAGTTGCTTGAATAGTGAATTTGAATGAGTGTAAGGTATAAAGTTCATTAGCAATAATTGAATGTTGTTTATGCAAAATTGTACAAAATAATAGAATACATTATATACAATTATATGAAATTCATGTATATAATTTATTAATTTTGTTTTGTCTATTTTTTCTTCAATTTCTTTTTTAATAAAATAAAATATTATTAGAAAAAAAATTTAAAAGAAAAAACTTAAATCCAAACCAAATCAAAATCAATCAATTTATTTATTCAATCTGGAACAATTTTTAATCAAATCAAGAACCTAAATATATCTCTCTATATATGATAAATAGGGTTCAAAATCGCGATGCATATGAAAATTCTCAAAATAGAATTTGTTGAAAGTTTTTTTTTTTTTACCATGAATTTAAAATATCAAAGAGTACAGCAAATAGTGAAAATCTTAAATCTTGCTTCCTTAATGTGTCTTAATATATGTTACATAATTCGTACTTTGAAAATCGCCTTTTTTAAATTCATTTAAATATAAATTTTATATATAATTAAAAATTATGTTAAAATTATTATAAGTTATATTAATTAATGATTTAAAATATTTCAACTCTCACCTTGTTAGTAAGAGTTCGATTCTCACATTGTAATCCCCTCCTCGTTTTCCCTTTCCCCGCCCCAATTTTTTTTTTTCCTAAAAAAAACTTATGTCTTATGAGTGGAGATTATCATTAATAGCATTACTAAACTCTCAAAAAGTTCTTATCAGGAATATTTACCAAGTGACATGACAGTGCCACTAAAACTTGTCACTTAAATTAGAAGGTAAATTAAATGCTATTATTGGTGAAAAATATTATAATAAATTAAGCAGTATGACTAAGCTATTGAAATGAAAACACTATAATGATTGAGAAAATCATCTAAAAATACATAATTTATTTTACTATAATTTTTAAAATTATCTAACATTTAAAAAAATTACAAAAATTCCTACTCTCTCATATTTTCGAATATATCACTGTATATAATGCATCATTCGGATACATATCTCTATCTGCTGTATTGGGACATCGAATACATTATTTTACGCGGTGCATCAATCGAACGTGATGTATCATTTCAAATTTTACCAAATATAATTAGCTCTGTGCAATCCATATGATTAAAGAAAATGAAGTTTATGTCTTACATTAGTTTTTAAACTTCATGATGAGCAGGGACAAATTTCAGATTTGAAATTCATGGATTAAAATATTTAGTTCATTTGAATATTGAGTTTATACACTATAAATAAGGTTTAGAAGGAAGACAAACTAATACACTAATTGGCTAATTAACACCCCTCATGGGTGGAGCCTATTATTCAATAATTATATTTAACATCGTATGTATTTCATGTGCTTTTTGTGTATATATACTATATGTTTATATGTGAGAAACGCATGTCACATAAATCTATTAATCCGATTTCAACTACAAAATTTTGACTTCAGATCAATCTAATTTATCTCCAATCTTCTACAGAATTTATATATTGCCCCCCTTTTTGTTTTTGACAAAATTCAACTATGTTTGTACAAAAATGTCTTTTTTTGATTGATGTTATAACTTTTGTTGGAAATAAATGGTTAGCAAAGGCTTGCAAGAAATACATTTCCCTTAAATAAACACTTGCAAATACGAGCGAGTTCATTGGGCTTGTTGATGCTACTTAGACATACACACAAAAAGGCCCAATTGACCAAGTTGTAAACATGTTAAGAATTTTATATTGGAAAAATTACGTAACTAGACAAACATATGATATGTATTTACATTATACCGTTATAGCTTGAAAAAATTATAATTTATTGTTATAGTTAGGGTTTTGTTGCTATTTTCTCTCTCCTTTCTTCCTCTCTCTTTGTAATTTCTTGCAAGATATACAATTATATATGTATACTAGCTGCATATATACAATTATTTTGACTGATATGCATAGTCAATTCAACATATATACATATACAATTCGCGTCTCTCCACTTTCTACCTTCTCTCACTTGTCTCTCTCCTCCCTCTCTCGATCTCGCTTGCCTCTTTCTTCCCTCTCTCAATCTCACTTGCTAGATATATAAATACATATGTATATTAGTTACACATATATAATTATTTGACAGATATACATATATAATTTGACAAATATACACATACAATTCATCTCTTTCCTCCCTCTCTCGATTTCAATCGCCCCTCTCCTCTCTCCAGGTCATATAGCCAAAGTTATACCGTGTAATTATGTAAAACATAACTATTTGACCATATTAAGTTTCAAACCTAGGCTATTTATGAAAATTCCCTTTTCATATTTCATTAAAAATTGTGTATGTTTCTAAATCTGTTTTTCGGATTTGGCACCACATTACACAAACACTACTAATTTGTTCTTTATCACATAAATGTCAATATTTATAAAACAACTTCTTCCTGCAAACGAGTTGATTTTAAATATTTATTCTTCAAATAAGATGATCTTTAAGTTTGTCTTTAACAATCAAACTCATGCCTGGTCGCTGAAGTATATATATGATTTTTGAGGTAATATAATACACATATAAATTAAAAATCAGTACAAACAAAGAAAAATGACCGTTGATTATTTATCTAAAAACCATCTTTCTCATCCATTAATGTTATTTTTGTACGCTAAGCACTACAAATAAAAACTCATTATCATTTTTATACTTTGCTTAAAGAAAGAGATGAAATTAATTCCAATATCGTAAACAACAAAACCAATAAAAAAGAAAAAAATGAAGCAAGCGCGCCGTCGCCGTTAATTTCGAAACAAGCAGAAAGAACCGGCAAAGATAGACACCGGTTCAAATAGAGTCCACGACCCATTGACCCATCTCTCTCTCTATTTATTTATTTTTCTCCGTTAAATAAAAATCCAAGTTGATTGATACTAAATAAATATATTCAAAATCAGCCCTAAAGAAGGAAGTCTCCGGGAACCTTCCTTTCACTCCATAATCATCTTCCTCTTCTCTCTGGAAAAAGCTTAGTTGTTTTCTTGCTGTATTATAGAGTTGTTTCCCGAAAATTTGATTTGGTATGTATGCTATATGTTTCACTAATACTGTTTTTTTAAATCCTTGTTGAAATTAGTGTCAGTTGTTTGATTCAGATGGTTGGAATTTGTGAATTTAAAGTGGTTAGTATTTGTATTATTCTACTAATTTCTTCTTGTGATGGAGTTTAATTTGATATTATTTTAGTGAGAAAACCTTGTTTTCGTTGATTGTGGAGTAATGCTTCTAGTACAAATTTATGAGTTTAATTACATGAATTTTGAGGAGTGAAGAAGAAATTGCTTTATTTTTTGATGTATTAGATGATTAATATGGTGGATGTATTAATGTTGGGAATATTTTTTAACATTTCTGGTTACATTTGGATGTAGATGTTTTCGATTAGATTAGTTGACCTTGTTGGAAGTTGGAGCATTCCATGTGTTTTTGAATTTGAATGCAATTTTAGGCTCCGTTATGTGTAAATATTTTCTGTTGAACTATTTGGGTTGCTTCTCTTTGGTGACAAGACTATGCTATAATTGACTAAAAGCAAGTTCAGTTCCTGATTCTAAATTTTATGATTTTTTGTGGCAAAGAATTTTGCGTGTAACAACATCTCGAAGTATTCATAGGAACTGTATCATGGTCTCCGGTTTTACTGTTATAATTATATGGGAGGATCAGCATATATTCCTATAAAATTGTGTAATAAAATCTTCATGGAATGCTATGTAGGTCCTGGATGTGTTACTTGAGGCAGTTTTTATGAACAGACCTGTTGTCCCTTGAAGTATTTTGGAAGTTCACTGCCTCTTGGAACAGTAGACCCTTGTGGTCCGGCCCTTTGCTTAACCCGTACATAGTGGGAGCTTAGGTGCGGCGGGCTGCACTTTTACTGCCTCTTGGAACAGTTTGATGCATTGACTGAAGTTATGAATCACCGGCAAGAGAAATTTGTGAGGTCAGTTTCTGTGGACCTGGGAAACCCCTTTTATTTGTTTGCTTATTTATGTTATATGATATCCACTGGATGTTTTTGTTTAGGAAGCATATTGAACTAGTTTCACATGTCTTAATATAAGCATTTGACATAGAAGAGAAAATTGAACGAGTGAACAGATTATAGAGAATGGAGAGTAAACTAATTATGGAATTTTTAGGAAAGAGAGAAGTTATGTATCCATCCCATATTCTGGTTTTATGTGGGACTACTTTATTTTGGTAAATCCAGTTCTGTAACATAAACTTTAACCTACTTTATGCGAATTAACAATTCCATTGTAATTACATGAAACGAAGTTTTATTAACTGTGGATCAATTTGCTGAGATGTCTGACTCTTATCTTGTTTCTGCACTCCAATTGGTTTCCACGCAGGTTTCAGGATTGGAACTCAGAGAAAAGCTCAGAGGGGAATTTTCCATATAAAGATGGAACACACTTCGGCAAATTTGGAGTGTTCTCCAATGAATTACACAAAGCCCTAGAAAGTGGTTCTGGAAGGATCAAAAGCATAATATATGCCTTAAATTCTTGTTTAAGTTGCCTTCTGGCCAAGAGTTTGGGATCAGAAAAAAGGATGCTGGATCCTCAAGGACCTTTTCTTCAGAAGTGGAATAAAATATTTGTATTATCTTGTGTAATTGCCATCTCATTGGATCCTTTGTTCTTTTACATTCCAGTGATTGATAATAACAACAAATGCCTGCATTTGGATAGAAAAATGGAGGTTACAGCTAGTGTTTTGCGTTCCATCACTGATATCTTTTATCTTCTCCATATTGTGCTTCAATTTCGTACTGGTTTCATCGCCCCTTCATCACGTGTATTTGGAAGAGGTGTTTTGGTTGAAGATGCGTGGGAAATAGCAAAGAGATACTTGTCCTCTTACTTCTTAATAGATATTCTTGCAGTTCTTCCTCTACCACAGGTTAGAGTGACTTCTCTTCAAAATGTTATTTCAGTGTTTATTTAAAGAATATTCTTATTTTACTAAAATGATACGTGGTTGGTCAACTGTGTCGAGGATTTATTCTGCTTCTAACAAACCATGATTCCATTTGTTGTGGAGAAGGTAGATTTCCATGATATGGTGCATTTTTTGGCATTAGATGATTTTGTGAACTTTTGTTTTGGCGGAGATGAGGATGTTGAGATAGATGAGTGGATATACCAGAGGGGATAAGATTAGGAATGAGATCATTCGGGGGAAGTTAGGGGTGGCCTCTGTGGCAGACAAAATGAGAGAAGCGAGACTGCGATAGTTTGGGCATATACAGAGAAGAGGTGCTGATGCTCCTGTTAGAAGGTGCGAGAGGTTGGATTTAGGGGTTACGCGGAGGGATAGAGGTTGACCGAAAAAGTATTTGGGGGAGGTGATTAGACAGGATATGGCGCAACTTCGTATCACCGAGGATATGGCCTTAGATAGAAAGGAGTGACTGTCGCGTAGTAGGATAAAATGTTAGACAACTAGTAGGGGTAGGATGTTATCTGGCCTTGGGTTATAGTAGGTTAGTTGAGGTAGTCGAGTCTTTATATATTGTATTGTTATTGCCCGCCATTTATTTTGTTATTTTTAGTATCTTTATGAATTATCATTTGCTCTCCACTCTAGTTGTTTTGTTTCATATCTAATATTTTCTACTTTTGGGATGCTATTTTTGAGATGAAGGTCTTCCAGAAACAACCTCTCTATCTTTGTGAGATAGTGGTAAGGTCTGCGTACTTTTTACCCTCTCCAGACTCCACTTGTGGGATTCCACTGGGTATGTTGTTGTTGTTGTTGTTGTGTTGGCATGTGTTTCATGATGTTAACGGCGTTGTATGTTGTTAAGCTAGACTTTGAGCTGTGATAGAGATTATACTGTGATAGTGATTAAATTGATAACTATAATCATGCAGCTCATTACTATGCATATAAAATCCTATGTTTAAACATTGTTTAAACTCTTGGTTTTTTCCTGTTTTTTCAGGTTGCAATTTTAATTGTCATTCCCAAATTGCGGGGTGCTAAATCTTTGAATACGAAGAATTTGCTGAAATTTGTCGTCTTCGTCCAATATATTCCAAGGCTTCTTCGAGTATATCCTTTATATAAGGAAGTCACTAGAACTTCTGGCATACTCACCGAAACAGCATGGGCTGGAGCTGCGTTTAATCTCCTTCTTTATATGCTTGCCAGTCATGTAAGTTTGTGATAAGCTTGATTTAAATTATGAAAGACTCACAGACTATGCACTCTACTAGTTTAAATATATGTCGAAAATTACTTATGGGATGACTCTATATAAAGGTGTCATTTTAGGGATTGATTTTATTTTGGTACCAAATGGTGTTTTAAAACAAAAGTTAATGGAATTTCGCTCATCATAAGTTTTCCCTGTCACAAAAACATATCATGTACAGATATATTCAGTAATATTAGCAAGTACTTTAGTCATTATCATATACTTGGCATGCTATTATTGCTGAAACATTACACAGATAACGAGTTATAATCTGCTTTTTTAGGTACTTGGAGCCTTTTGGTACCTGTTTTCTATTGAACGTGAATCTACTTGTTGGCAACGAGCATGTGGAAATTCATCTGCTTGTCATCATTCTTCTTTGTACTGTGATGACGATCATACAAATTTCAAAACATTGCTAAATAGTTCATGTCCTATAGAGACACCAAATACAACACTTTTTGATTTTGGAATATTCCATGAAGCCCTAAAATCTGGTGTTGTGGAATCAATGGATTTTCCACAGAAGTTCTTTTATTGTTTCTGGTGGGGTTTGCAGAACTTGAGGTATGCTATCTCTATGTACTTGAGCTTTGCATATTCAACTGCATGTTTGCTATTGATACTTTTGCTCCTCTATTATACTATGTGTCTAACCATGTTTGTATGTGTTATGCTGCTGTTCACCAGCCATGAGTTAGTAAGAGTAGTAAACTTCTTTTGGGCTAGCCTGTGGCTTATTTGTTGTATCTGTTGCTTGAGTACAGTGTGTACTAAATTTGATGCTAGAACATTGGGATTGTCTCTCTTTAAAAGATTTCATATTGGTCTCTAATATTGACATGTCTTGGTGAGGGGGAGGGGGAGGGTAGGAGATGAATACTCGGACAAACAAGCTCATTCCGCTGATATTGATCTCTAATATTGACATGACTTGGTGAGGGGGAGGTTTGGAGATGAACATGCGGACAAACAAGCACATTTCGCTTGTGCAAGACATGCAAAAGCATGGTTTCATGTGCAAAAATATCTCTACCGTGTCCATAGAGAATGGCCTGGAAAAATTGTTATTTTGTAATATCTTTAAAATCCAAATTGGGTGGGAAAACTTGGTAAAAACATCTCTCTTTTGAGTGCAATGAGGTTAAAAGGATCTTTAACGACTAGGTGTATGTTTGGTGCAAAGGAAAATGTTCTCTTGAAAAATGTTATCTTAGGAATTAAGTGGGTTATCTTACTTATTTTCCCGTTTTCGTTAGGTAAGCAAAAAATATTATCCTAAAAATATTTATATATAATTTAGACAAAGACCTATGGGAGGTAGGGTTGTTGGATGATGAGGGTGAAAATGAGGTGTATTGAAGGGTGAGAGGACACAATCTCTCACAATTAATGGCAACTGGTTTTCCTTACTTTCATTAGAGAACTCATTTTCCTCATTTTTAAGGAGCTTTTTTTTCTAGCAAAAATGTTTTCCAAAATATTTCCAACCGAATATGAGAAGATTAAAAAAAAACCTGGAAAATGTTTTCCTTCACTGCGAAGACACCCTAGATTCATTCCCAAAGAAGTTGGCACTTATGATGAGATCTAGTCACAAACAATAGCATTGACTTTCTTATAGCCCGTTTGGATTGGCTTTTGTCTTATGACTTATAAGCCAAAAGGCATAAGCAGGATTTCTAACTTTTGGCTTATTATTATTGTTTTGCCTTAAGTTCTTATAAGCACTTTGTAACTTTACTCAAATACTTCAAAACTACTTAGAGCTATTTTAGCTTAAAAGTACATAAAGTAAGCCAATCCAAAACAGGCACTTAGTTCCATATTAGCCTTTCTTCTGCTCAGCCCCTTGTTTATAACTTTATTAAGCACTTCTAATAGGTTTAGCTTTTTAACCCTGGTTGACCTTTACATTTCATAATTACAATATCTCTGTGGACCTCCAATTCTGTACCGTTTATTTTCAGTTGGATTTCTTGTTGGCTTTTATTCTAACTGATACTTTGCTTCTTTGTGTTGCAGTTCCCTCGGTCAAAACCTTGAAACAAGTACCTATGTCTGGGAAATTTGCTTTGCTGTTTTCATTTCCATCGCGGGCTTGGTGCTATTTTCATTTCTCATTGGAAATATGCAGGTAGATTCATCGCATTCAGTTCTATGTTAAAGTTCAGGCTATTCACCTGTTGTCATATAGTGTAAAGTACACACCAAACATGATCACTTTCCAGATTTCTCGTATAACTGCGAAATGATTTTTATTGAATTCTCATTGTATCCATTATATATGTATGATTATTCTTGATGAGCCTTTTGTGATTAAAACAACTTAGAAAGGTTCTGCAGATGTTTTATGGGCTGTGCATATCCAGACTAGAAATCTCTTTTTGTTAACAGTATGTTGTGAAGTCAGTTGCATCTAATAGATGAGGGGTAGGTGGCAAGGCTTTTCACCCCGGGATTAGGCTAACTGATAGTATATTATTTTGACTCGGTGGTCATAATTAATTATCAATGTCCACAAGCCCTAATTAACTGAAGTACTTGTGGTGTGACAGACATATCTGCAATCCACAACACTTAGACTAGAAGAAATGAGGGTGAAAAGACGAGATGCAGAGCAGTGGATGTCTCACCGCTTACTCCCTGAGCACCTTCGGGAGAGGATCAGGCGCTATGAACAATACAAGTGGCAGGAAACTAGGGGTGTTGATGAAGAGAATCTGATTCGTAACCTGCCTAAAGACCTCAGAAGAGATATAAAGCGCCATCTTTGTTTGGCTTTGCTCATGCGGGTATGTTGTGTCTCATCTACTTTGCAGCTTGATAAAATATTTTTTCTTGTTCTTCTATGTATGTTATCGTTGCCAAATGACTTCTGCAGTAGGGTTTTTTGTGAGTAGCAGGTTTAAACATTTTTTGAAAAAAAATTATCTTTAAATTTACATGTATTAATTTCTTAATTAGTATTTGATTTTGATTACATTTATGAATTTTAAAGGTTCCAATGTTCGAAAAAATGGATGAGCAACTCCTGGATGCACTATGTGACCGTCTCAGGCCTGTCCTTTACACAGAGAACAGCTTCATTGTGCGTGAAGGTGATCCGGTTGATGAGATGCTTTTTATAATGCGGGGCAAACTATTGACTGTAACCACTAATGGAGGGAGGACAGGGTTTTTTAACTCTGATTATCTAAAAGCTGGTGATTTTTGTGGAGAAGAGCTTCTTACTTGGGCTCTAGATCCTCATCCATCAAATAACCTCCCAATCTCAACCCGAACTGTCCAAGCGCTCTCAGAAGTTGAAGCATTTGCTCTAGTGGCCGATGATTTGAAGTTTGTGGCCTCTCAGTTCCGGAGACTGCATAGCAAGCAACTCCGCCATACCTTTAGGTTCTACTCGCAGCAATGGAGAACCTGGGCTGCTTGTTTCATACAAGCAGCATGGCGCCGTCATTGTAGGAGGAAGCTAGAAGAATCTCTTTGCGAAGAAGAAAACAGATTGCAAGATGCATTAGCAAGGGGAGGTGGTAGCTCCCCAAGTTTAGGGGCTACTATCTATGCATCTCGATTTGCTGCTAATGCACTTCGTGCTTTGCGGCGCAATACTGCAAAGAAAGCAAGGATGACAGACAGGATATCGCCCATTTTGCTTCAGAAACCAGCAGAACCAGATTTTACTGCTGAAGATAAGTAAGTGTATTTAGTATGTTGTAATGCTTGGCCTTCTTGTACATGATTGATTACAATTTTTTTCCTGTATATTAGTTTGTTTGTAGCAATATCTTATATTTCAATCCTCAATGCATTGGCAAGAAAACATCATTTTGTACAAAGGAAATGATAGGCTTCTTCGATTTGTAGTGATCTTATATTTCACTCTCCTATGCTTAACTGTTAATCTCCTTGTTTCAATTTACTTGTCTTGTTTTCATTTTTAATGCCTTTAAAAAATAGTGTTTTTTCCTCTTTTGGCGACTCTTTAATTCAAATTCTCCATGTTTGCATGTTTAAAGCCACAAGATTAAATGATATTTTAATATATTTGGTTTTGGACTATAAGATTTTATGGGTCGTTTGGTTTAGATACAAGTTATAATGGTACAAATTATGTTGGAATCAATTATAATACTTCTAGGGAAATTTCATCTTATTTAATGTATATGTATGCATTTTCAGGGTTGTACCATTTGTTTTAAAAATAAACTTTCTTCTTGTTGCTTTAAATAAAATTTTCATCTTATTTAATTTAAAAAATAAAAAACTTTAATCTTATTTAACTTCAAAATAAAATGTCCATCTTATTTAACTTAAAAATAAAACTTACATTCTAAGCTTATTAAAAGTAAAGAGAAATAATTGTTAAAATTATCTTATGTTTTAAAGTTATTTATATTTTATTGATATATAAGATATAATTTTTAAGTGTGCAATAAATTATTTAGTTAATAATATGTAATTTAGTGGTGGAGTGAACATTTCAAGAGAAATCAAAATATGAATAAACATAAATATTAGACAAATAAATTCAATTTATAATATATTCATAAATAGGAATTGTATTTATATATAAAAATAACAATTAATTAAGAATGTTATGAGTGTAATTATAAATATTATTAAAATATATTAATATATATGAATACTAAGTGATGTATAAAAACAAATTTAAGGGAGGTATTTTTGTTATTTCACACACTTTATCCTACGATAAGTTATCCTGAGATTATTATTCCACTCCAAAAAGAATTAACTTATTTTGGGACTAATTGTTAATATTGAGATAAGTTATTCCAGCTTGTGCAACTAAACAAGGGATTAATGGCCACTAAAAAAATCATTCCAAAATTAAGAGTCTCTTATTTATCATACCAACGACCCCTTAAAATCTTTTTAAATTTTTTTAAATTATGTGTCAAGTTAAAATTAAATAAAGAAATAAACTAAAACGAAAGGAAAATTTATTTGTTTTATGTGAATACTTAGAATGTAAATCAATAAAAGCACTTTGTATGTTGACAATAAATTTGAAGATTGCCAGATGGGCCATGGGCCTAAAAAGGTCTAAAGGATAAGGCTTCATCTTCGTTGGACTTGCATTCTTGCGGGTCATTTGCATTTGGAAAAATTACGTAACTAGATAAACATATGATATGTATACTATTATGGTTTGAAAAAATTACAATTTATAGCTATAGTTAGGATTTTGTTGCTATAATTAGGATTTTGTAGCTATTTTCTCTCCCCTCTCTTGCTCTCTCTCGCCTCTCTCCTCGCACTCTGTAATATCTTACCAAATATACAATTACATATGTATGCCAACAGCATATATACAATTATTTTGACAGATATACATAGTCAATTCGACAGATATACATACACAATTTGCGTCTCTTCACTTTATGCCCTCTCTCGTTCTCACTCGCCTCTCTCCTCCCTTTTCCAATCTCGCTTGTTAAATATACAAATGCATATGTATATTAGTTACACATTAACAATTATTTGACAGATATACACATGCAATTTGAGAAATATGCAAATACAATTCGCCTCTCTCGATCTCGATCTCGCTCGCCTCTCTCCTCCCCTCTAGGTTACATTGCCGAAGGTATGCCATTTAATTATGTAAAATATAACTATTTGACCATATTAAGTTTCAAGTCCAGGCTATTTATAAAAAATCCCCTTTGCATTTCTGTCCCCATTTTGTGTTGGTATTTAATTTTTGCCTCTCACAGCAAATAACTTTTTTGTGAATTTTTTATGATTACATTGACAATAATGTGGCAACAGAAAAATTATTCAGAGCTGTGGATAATAAGGGTGAAAAAGTAGTTGGATGATTAGGACACCTTATTTTTAGAGATAAAGAAGGGCGTGAGTTTTTTGTACATGGTCTGCTTAATTCTTTTGAAACATCTTTTTATCGTTTTGACAGACAACGATAAAATTATTAAAGCCAATAATTTGTACTTTTCGTATCATAATATCCCACAAATTTTGTTGGAGCATGACTTCACTATCTAATGGACTTATTTCCCACCAGGTTTAAGCTCAATTGCTGCATAACAAAAATTAAAGATCACCCATTTGAAAGACAAAATGTACAACTTTTATGCATTCTCACCCTTTAATTGAACCTATATTAAGAATTTCACACCACATGAATAAAAGAATCCTAAAATACATATTTTAAATGATATTATATCCTAATATCCAACCTAATAATCTATACTATATCAAAAGTGTGAAGACCTTAAAATGTTATTTGAACTTTTTGTCCTTTGTTAAAAATCTCTTCTTTAAATAAAAACGTCATTTCACCATTTTCTTTAAATTATTATTTAATTATATTTATAATATTGACTTTTAAAATATGTGGAAAGAAGTGATAAAATTAATAAGAACTTTTAGCCATGGAAAGACTATTAAATCTTCTTTATTTGATAGACTTCCACTTCTTCCTTATTTGAATCAAGAAAAAAACCTACAACCGCTAAGAAATTTTTTAATTATCATGGGTTCTAATTAGTGCTAGAAGACCTTTATAAATTGATAATTTTACTTTTTTATAAATTCATAATAAAATTTATTTTTTCTCCGTAATATTTGTTAATTAAATGAGGTACACGCTTTGATCATAGTTAAAGCGCGTAAATTAGCAACTTAAGAAAATAGGGGATCCTTAAGAGTTAATTTAATTTGGCACATAATTTAAGATTAATTTTTTAAATTTATAATTTAAAATAATTTATAGATATTTGTATAGCTTAAAATTATTTTATTAAAAATAAAATAATAATTTTAATATTAAATTACTTACGTATAAAAATATATCATTTTTCTAAATTGACCCAAAAAAATCATAAATATTGGGACACATGGTGTATATAATATAACTAAGACATTAGAAATATGGGTGATTATGCACTCCATGTGGTATTTATTAGGACGTGCACGTTTTCTCCACATAGCTTAAAAAAAAAAAAAGTGTAACGGCTAAAGAGCGTTTGGTGTGATAGATAAGGAAATTAATTTTAAAATAATTTTTGAGTATTTATTGATTTTTTGTTTAGTCATAGAATGTGAGGTAATTTATTTCAGAATTAATAATTAATATTAGGATAAATTATCCTTTATCTTTAGGTGAAATTATATATTTTTTAACCACTCAAAGATTTGTATTTTATATACCAATTAAAATGAAGATAACTATACTATTTCACAACTTACGAGTAATGTATGCTTCAATAAAATAATATAAATAATAAATCATTTTTAACTTTAACAAATTCAAGATAAAAGTTTTATTTTAAGCTAAATAAGGTAGAATTTAATTTTTAAAAATTTGCATGGTAAAATCATGGGAATACACAAATTAAAAAAATTTAAGCTTAATAGGATGAAAATTTTATTTTTAGAATAAATAAGTAAAGCTTATAAAAAATAAATAAGATGGATATTTTTTGTAAGCAAAGAACTTATTTTTAAAAATTGTAAAATACATATTATTTTAAATAAAACAATCAAATAATCAATAAGAAATAACATAATTAATCACGAAATAATATCCAACCACCCCTAAGGAATCTCTTTGTTTACTTTTTGGTAGTTGAAAAGTCATATTTTCACCCAGAAACCTGATTTATAAAAAATTATTTTCTCAAAAAAAAAATATTTTTTAAAAGAATATTTTGAATTCGTCGCTACCAAACAGACCAAAGTCTAAAAGAAAATTTTTTAAGAAGTTGATGGACATTTTGGTTGTGTTTGGTACGGAGGAATTTTTTCTTTTTGTAAAATAAGTTAATTTTTAACTTATTTTTTTATGTTTGGTTGGTGAGCGAAAAATATTTTTTAAGAAGATATTTGTTATTATTTGATTAGTGAATGAAAAATTTTTTTAGGGAAAAAAATATTTTTAGCTAAAAAGTAGAAAATATATTTTTGGAAAATAATTTTTGACATGAAAATATTTCATAATTTGAAATATTTTTGTAAATAAATATTTAAATTTTTTTGGGGGTTGGGGGTGGGGGCAGGGTGGAGTAAAAAGTTATAAATTCTAAAATTTAAATTTTTTGTAAAAATAATTTATTTATTATTTTGTATGGGGTGGGGGGGCGTGGAGTAAAAAAATATTTTTTTGTAAAAATATTTTTTTACTTTTTTTGTATGATGGTGGGCGGTGGGGTGAGGGAGGATTGGGTAAACGATAAGGGGGCAGGAGAGTAAAAAAATAAATTTTTCAAAATTTGAATTTTTTATAAAAATATTTTCCTTAATCTTTGGAAGAAAGTCATTTCCTTAAATTTAAGAAAAAATGAGTTGATTTAAAAAATATTTTTCAAAACATCTAAGCCAACTAAATATGAGAAAAATGAAAAATATTTTCTAAAAAATGTTTCCCTCCATACCAAACACACCCTTTATTGAAGTAGGTCCAAGTTCACAGAACCCGCCCTCCAATAATTTAATATTAAATATACTCTAAAAATAATATACATCAACAATAACATACCTAGTAGAATCCTCAAGTGAACTCTGGAGAGGATAGAATGTATCCAGACCTTACCACTACCTCGTAGAAATAGAAACATTATTTCCTAAAAACCCTCGTCTCAAAAACCCACTCTAAATATAATATATTATCTCAAAGTAGATAGTCAATTCAACTAGTTGACACAAATTTCTTTTTAATAAAATAAAAATAAATAATTTTCATGAACTAACATGTGTAATTAAATTTTTTATGTCAAGTTAAGAACCTACCCCTTTTCTGGCTTCTTCTTTCCTTTTCACATGTGGAAGGACTATTGTGTTAGGTGAGGAATAAAAAATTATTTTAAATTTTTTTATTTTTATTTTATTAAATTAATTTCCAATTTTTTTAAGATTTTAAAATATTCATATTAGATACTTTTAATTGACCTTTTTCGAAAAAAATTGTGCATGTTTTCAAATGCTCATTACGCATGCAAGTTAATTATTTTGTATTTTAAAAAAATTTGTAAATCTGAATCTGAAAATGCATTTTAGTATATAAAATATTGCACTAAGATTTGATGTACCATTTGCCTTTTTAAAAAAATAAAAAGTATAATATTTAATAAAATACTAATTTAATCTACTGCAATATTATATATATATATATATATATATATATATAATAAATAGAATTTTATTATTTGCTTCAACATATTCTTAACTAAATTAGTTTAGTAAAATACATTAAGCAAATGAGTTCATACTTATTTATCATTAGAAAAATCTGTTTTTATAATACAAATCTAAATGATCAAATCACTTAAAAATAAAACTGAAATCTATCAATCGATTAAAAATCATTAAAAAAAGTGTCGCATTAACAAAGATCAAGTATTAATTTATTTCACTTTATACGGTAGATTTTCCTTTTTAGTTCATCTAAAAAAGAATGACATCTTATTATAAATAAAAATATTAGTTTTAAAATTACTCTATACTTAATAAAATAATTTTTAATTCAAATAAATATTTTAAATTATACTTTTTAAAATATCGTTTTAAAAAAAATATTACGTACATTAAAATGAAATAGTGGGAGTAATATAAAAATGTACACGACTTTAGCACACACTCATTAAAAGATCATTTGCAACAAATCACGTGGACAATCAGTTTCTCATTATTTTCTCGGCACATGGCTAATTATTACTTAATTTCTAATTTATTTTTATAATTACTATGGTTGTTGGCTAATACATCAGATTTATTATATTAAAAAAATGATATATTATTAATTTGCTCCACAATTATTAAAAATTTCAGGATTGTTTGGTTTTTAAGATAAACTGAGATATTCATATTTAAAGTTGAGATTAAGTTTATATATTATTTAATTAAAACTATTATTAATCCAAAAAATAAATTTATACAAGTTAATTTATAAGTCAACCATTAACTTTTGGTCAAACATCTCATTTTCTTAATTTTAAAAATAAGCAATTTTAAACTTTGAAAAAATTGGCCAAATAAATTTAAAAAGTTGCAAAAGGTGCTTTTAGATCACATGGAATAAAGTAGAATTTCTAACTCTATGATGTGTTTGATACTAAAAAAATATCATTACTACGAGAATTTTCGTAAAATATTTTCTTGAAAAATATGTGAATTTTTATTTATTTTTTAGTGTTTAGTAAGTTAAAAAAGAAAAAAAATTCAAAAGCATTTGTACGCGATTTGGCAAGTACTATGGAGGTGGAATTTGATGGGGAGTGAGAATCGAGGGGACAAATTAACTTTAAATGTCTCTTGTGAAATTTATTTTTCTTCCTTTTAAGTTTCAGTAAAAGCCATTTTTTGATTTTTAACAAATTTATTTTCCTAGATAAAATGTTCTCTATAAATATTTTGTCGATGAAACATTAGAAAATATTTTCCTCCCTATCAAACACACCTTATAGTTTGACTGCCACATTCCAGTCAAATAGTATAAGGGGGAATTTTTAACGCTATAGTTTGATTATCACATTTAATGATATAATTTTCACTAAAAAAGAGATTTTTTTTTTAAAAATAAACTGTTAAAAATTTAAACTTGAAATTTAAAAATAAATTTTACACCCTCGCAATCACAAAATCAAACCCTAATCTTATGTATATAAGGTTGAAAAATTATATAAGCATATATATATATATATAATTTAGAAATATTTGACACATATCATATAATTTTTTATTTAAATAAACTAGATGACCCCCTCGATACCTACTAGATCTACCTCGGCAAGGACTACTATTAAGTTTAGGTTTATGGGGTTGTTACAAGGCCCCATACCCATGTTTAGAAGGAAAAATATGCATATGAAATACTCATCGCGTTTATTTTTATTTGTCCTTTATACCCATATTTAGAAGGAAAAATATATATATTCAGTACATTCATGATTCATGAGGATTTTTAGGAAAATAATGTCTCTACTTCTATAAGGTTGTGATAAGATCTGCGTATATTTTACCCTCTAATTATAATTAGTTGGCGTACGATTTCTATTTCTTCAAAAATAAAAAAATAGATTTAATTTGATTCGACGATTTTAACTTGTATATATTAATGTTTCTACATTGTCGTGGAAAGTGAAGGTATATTTTCTTTCCATATTTTATTACACGTGGAGAAAGAAATAAAGAGAAGCGAGAAACGTGCAACCTCCGCGGTCCACGCCGCAAAGTAATCAAATTATTCAGCTACAGAATCTAGAAATTTAATGAATTTGGTTGTTATATTTTTATTTTAATCAAATAATTTTCGATCATATACAACAATAACATACCCAATAAAATTTCATAAATGACATCGAAGAGGTTAAAATATACTTACACTTCACCACTGTCTCATAAAAATTGAGAGGCTATTTCCTAAGACCCTCGTCTCAACAATTTTTATTTTCAATCATATAAATATTTAAATTATAAATTTTAATTTTTTTTTTATTATTATAAATTTGGTGAGTACTATATAATACTCACCAAATTTGGAAGAGTTAACGCCATTGATTCGTCCAAACCAAACCTTTTTTTTCTCTTTCTCCCTCTCGGATTCCTTTTTCCCGCTTAGCGAATTGTTGACTCACACTGAAATCTTTTGCGATTTCTTCTGTATTTATACCCTTTCTCTCTCTCTCTCATGCTCTTATTGGTGTAATTTCGTTTGAACCCTAAGTTTTTTTTGAAGGAATAAAGTTCTGTTCTCTTTGAAATTTTTGGTGAGTGTTGGTTCTGCGTGAATGTAACGCTGCTTTTATTGTATTTTTTTTCTTAAGTTCGAGTTGGAAAGTCTTTGATTTGGGTTTCAGTTGCCTATTAATACTTGAAGGGTTCTTCGTTTAGTTCTAGGAGTTCCTATTCGTATTTTTGACTAACGTGAGGGTTTTTCGTTGTGTGTCAATTAATCAATCATTTATGCTAAGTTTTGGGACTTGTTGTTGTATTAAGAGATCAAATGTATTATTGAATGTTTCATTTTGTCTGTAGGATACCTGTGGTGGTTGGAGGCTGGATTCCAATAAGATAATAATTTACGGAGCTCGAAGAAGGAAGAGGTTTGGACAGCCTGAGGACTATGGATGGGAAGGAGAATAACGTGAGTAATGGTTCAAACAAGGCTGTTTCTGTTCTTCCTAAGTGTTGCTTGAAGGCTAGGGCATATGATCCTGAACTTGAAGCCAATTGCCACTCCACTGTGGTTTCAGGATGGTTCTCTGAACCTCGCTCATTATTTGGTAATTAAACTAAATTAATCCGATTCATTTTATTTAACGGTTGTGTTCAGGGTCCACATGTTTTTGTTGACCTGTTCTTCTCGTTCCTTCAATTGCAGATGAAAAAGAGAGGGTGCTATACTTCAACAATCCAATGTGGCCAGGTTAGAATTTGCTTATTCCCTTTTTTTGGGTTATTATTATTTTTTTTACCATGAGTTCAAGGTATATGGGAAACAACCTCTCTACCTTGGAAGGTAGGCAGTGAGGGTACGAGCACTTGTGGGACTACACTGGGGATGTTTTTGTTAATATAACAATGGTTCTTTTTCTTGTCTCCATGCTTTGCCCTAATTTGCCGCTTATCTTATTTTATTGGGCAGAATTTCCTCAGGATTGATACTTAGAATTTGTTTCAAACAGTAATCAAAGTTCACTAATTTTTAACTTGCATTTTCCGTTAGTAGTGTTATAGTAATACTTGACGGGTCTGTATTTCCAGTATGTGTGTTAAAGTCGGACAAATGATGCTTCTGGTTTCCTGTAACAAATTCCTGTAATTTGGTTTGCTAGTTTAAACCCAAGATAATGCATAAAGTTAGACTTCTATTTCCAAGTGTATGATTCCTTTTCCATATTAAAGTACTCAACAATGTCCATTCTCTTATATCCTTTTTCATGAATGTTTACTAATAAAAATTGTTTCTTCATTGCTTCTTTTCACAGGAGAAGCACATTCTCTGAAAGTAGAACAGATTTTATTCAAGGGGAAGTCAGAATTTCAGGAAGTTCTGGTTTTTAAGGTTCAGCATCTTGCTCTATTGTAGTTTTGTGCTTTAAATTCTAGCTGTCAAATTTCTCTCAAGCTCTTTTATCATCTTTCTTATTTGTGTATTCGTACTTGCAGTCTGCAGCTTATGGGAAAGTTCTAGTGCTAGATGGCATTGTTCAGTTGACCGAGAAAGATGAATGTGCCTATCAGGAGATGATAGCCCATCTTCCTCTCTGTTCAATCAAATCCCCTAAGAAGGTAACCATGCATAAATTTGGCTATACAGTTTTCTTTTCCTTTGATTCACACCCAATGATCAACAAAGGGTTTGCAAATTTGCTTTCTTGTTTTTGAATCAGAGTACACTGGAAGAGAGTGAATCTTATGTCCTTGAGAAATGGATTGATATGTGTTTGTGTGTGCGTTGCGTCTGTGTGGCTGTGACAAACTGAGACCCAATTTTTTATATGTACGTCAATCAAGAAAAGATAAAACTATGTGATGGAACCAACCAAACACTCACCTCTAAGATTTCATCATCATGGATGGTCCACTTCTCCCAAACCTTTTGAGGTTTGCATATGTGGACTGATAATCTTTTTTTTTTTTTTTTGTGAATAATATTGTTCTGAGTCAGCTTGCACACACCTAGACTATTCTACCAGGCACTTCATCTTCCTGCCTACATTGTTATTGGTAGTTTTGTTTAGTAGAATCTCTTAGTGTTTAGTCTCTGTTGGGATTTTTTCCTCGGTCATTTTGCTCCAACTTTACTATCCAACAGACCGCACCCTTGGTTGTTGTGTGGACTGTTACATCATTCTCTTGGTAATTTGATGATTGACATGGTTGTAGCTTTCTAAATCCCGTTGCTCTATAGGCTCATAGATTTTCTGGTAGAACTATACCTTTATCAGCAACTCATTAGTTTTTATGGAACCTGACAAATTCTATGTGCTACCATTTCAAGAGGAATCCCTAATCAGCCTTCAGTAATCTTTGCATTAAGCCCAATGATCAAGGTAGAATTTGTATCTTAAGAGGATTTCTTTGTTTACAACCCCTTTCTTAAGCTCTGTTTGCTATATGTTACTATCATTTCCACATACAAGTCCTGAACAATATCTGGACTGGTTGAATGAGGGTATTTGACTATGTTGCTACTAATAGAGGGAGATGAAAGCATGAAATGCACACAAATTTGTTATTCAGTATATTTACTTGAATGCCTTATCTTTGATATGAATCTGTTTTTTTACTATTGCTTGCCTTTTTCCCTTATCAGTTTTACCATTAATTATTTTTTTATCAATGCAGGTTCTGGTTGTTGGGGGTGGTGATGGTGGAGTTCTAAGGGAAATTTCTCGACACAGCTCTGTGGAGCTGATTGATATTTGTGAGATTGATAAAATGGTTATAGATGTGAGTAGCAGATCCTAGATGCATGAATTGGTGCTTTTATCGAATTTCATTTTAAATATGTTGTATTTTCTTCTGTTGCAGGTCAGTAAGAAGTATTTCCCGGATTTGGCTATTGGCTTTGAGGATCCTCGTGTCAATCTTCATGTTGGTGATGGTATGAACACTTTCATGTTTTGCTTAATCTTACTAGTGTGAGCCTTGACACCGATTCCCGTATATTTTCTACTCTGATTTTTATTATTAGGAGAAGGCTAGGGTAAAAGATAGCCCCCCCCCCCCCCCCCCCCCCCCAAGAGTATCATTTTGGTTATTCTGGCACTCGATGTTTTGGCTCAATATGGATGGGAATGATTCCTTATACAGTTAAAACTAAAGCATGACTTTCTTAACGATTTTGACAGCTGTTGAGTTTCTGAAGAACACACCTGAAGGGAAGTATGATGCTATCATAGTTGATTCATCAGATCCTGTAGGTACGTGACATGCATCTTTTTTACTTATACATTTTTGGACTTCCCATACAGCATTCTGCCATCCGCGGAGAGGCAATCCCTTGTCCGAATAGGGCAGGTTTTGTTTGTTGAAGATAGAGCATCTACATTTCACGGATTATCAACAATTGAAAAACTGCATGTATTTTTGGGTAGATATACGTGTCATTTGTTGGAGAACACAACTTCTTTTGTTTGATTTTTCTTGTTTCTGTTGGATGTCCTTGTTCAGTGTATGCATCGACTCTATATATCTACTCTTGTTCGGTGTGGGAATATTTTGATTTTGTACCTTGCGCTCCTAAAAAAATGGGTTTTGCAGCATCTAGTATGGACTTCAAATTAGTTGTTCTCAATGTCTTTCATTACAGGGCCTGCGCTAGAGCTCGTGGAAAGACCATTTTTGTCAACAATAGCCAGGGCATTAAGGCCTGGCGGTGTACTTTGCAACATGGCGGAGAGCATGTGGCTTCATACTCATCTTATTCAGGATATGATATCAATTTGCCGTGAGACATTTAGTTCTGTTCATTATGCATGGGCCAGTGTTCCTACATATCCTAGGTATAATTTATGAACTTAACCGCAAGAGCCTTGCAAGTTAATCTAGCCATTTTATTTATTTGTTTTCTTAGTTGTGGGGTTGAGGGGTAGAGGGAAATTGTCAAACATACTTTGACTTAATTCTTATTGAGGATTGTCGTTTTACATCTTATGCAGTGGTGTTATTGGGTTTATTCTGTGTTCGACTGAGGGACCATATGTCGATTTTAAGCATCCTGTTAATCCTATTGAGAAGTTAGATGGCACTCTTCAGCATCAGAGAGAACTTAAGTTTTACAATTCTGAGGTAAATTGTTCTATCCTAGTAAAAGGAATTTCGTATTTGCTACTCATAGTATCACCGTAAACTGCTTCAAGTCTTGTATGATTTGGGATGAATTGTAAAGGTTTGGATACAATTTGAGATACTGGTTGTTTCAAATGTACCAAGACAAATTATACTAGCTTGTCACTTTATCTACCGTTTTCCTCATTCTACCTGTACCCCGACACTTTGAATTAGAGACTTTTCTACCATTTGAACTATTTTTTACATTAGAAGTTGGTGTAGGGTTGCAAATTTCAGAGAACTGCCTTTGATTTTAAGCTTCCTTTTCTCTGTTCCATTGCATCCACCAGCATACCGCTAATACTTTTTTTTTTTTTTTGTGTGTATATATATATATGCAAAAAGTCTAAGTCAAAAGTTGAACTACTAAAATGTCCTTTTAAAAGTTGATTGATCATTTTTTTAGTATAAAATATTAATTTTCTATTAAAATGAGTAATCATAGCTATATATATATATATATATATATATATATATATAAAGAAATAGAGAGTAATAATTCTTCTTCTATTATATTTTGATATGAATTAATATAGAAAGTAATGCCTATTTATAGACACAAATTTAGTACAACTAGTAGGTACTTATTGGTAAGAAAGTCCTATTTTATAACTAGTAGGTAAGTAAGTCATAAAATTACAAATAGTAGATAAGTATGCACATGGACATACATTTATTTTCAACACTCCCCCTTGGATGTCCATGTAAAAAGAAAAAGTACATAGTTATTTGTAATGCACATTACTTGCTGCCTCGTTAAAAACCTTATAAGGAAAATCTAGTGGGACAAAACCTCGTAAGGGAAAAAGAGTACAACGCTTTGAGATGTTCATGTTTGAGATCTCAAGTTCAAAACCCCTTGCCAGCAAAAGTAAGGGGTTTGTCTTCTGGGTCGAGCTTGTTGCACTGGGCTTGCCTAGTTCGAGTTACCTATCCTGTGCGGTTTGCGAGTATTGCATAGGAGTAGAGGTGTACCCTGTGTGCATCTAAAAGGGTAGCAGTTGCGGATTTCCCTTGTCATAAAAAAAGATAAAAAATAAACGTATGTTTCTTTTGTCTACTCTTTTCTGATTGAGCGCTGGTATCTTGAAATTATTTTTTTTTCCAAATTGTAGACAGAAATTGTACATTATCCCAAAAGAAACAAGGTCCAACAATTTGACAATTAAAGGCGTAATTAGAAATCACAATGAACATCCAAAGATTACTTTGGAGAAGTATTTCTTCCTTTTTTGAGCTCGCTGAGTAGTATTAAGATATCACTTCTAGAATATGCACTTCTCCTTTAGTTTATACTTTGTAACATAAACATGTTGCTTAATACTACAATTTATTTTAAACATTTTGTACCCAATTGAAATGGGGTACATGCCCAAGGTGCGTGCCGAAAAACTAATATATATATTATATATGTATATGTTCTGATTGGATCTAGTTGCTATATTTATTTATTTTATATCTTCTCATGTAGATTGTTTATTAACGGTGAATGTGTCTTCAGTAATGAGAAAGTATATGCTGTTACCGTACAGATACATGGGAGTGGTTAAAGCAAAATTGCTCTGCACACGGCATATAAGCTGGTTAATTCTATTCAAGCTTGTACTGACATTAAAATTAAATTTAAATTTGACAATGCAGCTGAATAGTGTAAATTGTTGTGTTTTTGTGCTCACTGGGAAATTTGTTTCCTCATCCAGTAACCAATGTTGAAAATTGTACTTTATTTCATCCATCCTCCTGAAGAAAGAATTAACAAACCATAAAAGCTGTCATTCTTCCTCTGACAGAGTATGTTGTTCCTTCAACAGATGCATGAAGCTGCTTTCGCATTGCCGTGCTTTTTAAAGAGGGAGGTGAGCAGTCTCTGTGATAGCCCACGTTCTGCAGGAGTCAAGATTTAAGTAGTTGCATTTTCTATGAAATTATTACCCATTTCTTTTCCTTGCTGCTGGAGTAAACGTATTGATCTCTTCCCACTTGTCACACGAGTAGCAGCAGGAAATGTAAATGCGGCAATTTATCTGTGTGGTTTGTATTGGTATTTAATATTGAAGACATGTAATATGCAAGTCTCAGTAGTGATATATCTATTGTTGACTTGTTGAACTTGGTATGCGTGTGTTGGTTGATATCGAGACTTGAATAAATATGTTATGGGACAACATTGGCATATATTGCTCTTTCTGGTAAATGTGTGGAAACTTTAGTGATTGCTAAAATATTTGGAAAGCTTTAGTTCCAGCAAGTATTAAAAATATGTATTGCTATAATTGAAAATCCGACCACGTACGCACCGCCAGATCACAAAATTCTTCTGAAAAACTGATGTATATATAATTTCGTTCTTCCTTGGAGTAGTAAAACATTCATATCAACCCAGACGCTTGGTAGTTCCCAATACACAATTGTCTTAACTTAATCCTTCAAAACACTCATTCACAAAAGACATCCGTTGCACACCCGGGACATTTTCTCCTTGTCTTGTCAAGTTGTCAACATCATTCAAATGTGAATCTAAATGACCAGGGCCTAGACTGGAGTAGTCCTAATAACCATAAGACTTTACAAAAGAAAAGGAGAACTACACGCGCATGCAACCAAGGCAAGTAACAGCACTGCTGCAGACAATTGAAAATGGAAGATCCATAAAGATGTTGGCAATATCATTTGGCTTGGAAGCTTAATTATGCTCAGTCAGTGGATGAGCATACAGATCTATTCAACTCTACCACAATAACACTGATGTTATCCCTACTGCCCTGAGCAATTGCTAACTCTGCAAGAAAGGAAGCAGCCCGTGCTGCAAGATTTTCTTTGACGCCTTCACTTGACTGATCATCTATCTTATGGGATTTGCTTTGTTGGTCGTACCTCCTGATTGTTCGACCATACAGGCATCTTCTTGTAACGTCACACGCAACATCATTGGGGACGACATCCCATAGACCATCACTTGCAAGTATTAAGAATTCATCTTCGTCACTTCTTTTGCTGACTATGACTTCAGGATCCGGTATCACAAATGGTTTGAGGTACATATCACCTGCATCAATAAGGCATTCATAAGAAGCATGGTTTCATGCGTTCTTCCTGTCCATAAATAATTAAACAAGTAAGGCAAGATATTCCAGCTGATCAAAAAAATGGAGGAAAGATCTAAAGTTGAACCCATGTCACGAAACCAAAATCTTTGCTGGTGAACTTTCCATCTGATTTGTCGTGTATCCATTTCAGTAAAAGCCTCGACAAATATCGGAATGAAAGAATGACCTGCAAGTGCAATAAGCTGAGTCTCCAACGTACCTATGGATCTTGAAGTAGCAAGAACTCCTAAGACTCTTTGTCCATTCCAATTTATGACTTTCCCACCTGAATTCTCAATTCTATCCAGCTCATCAGGTCTGTCAGGCTGCGCTCATACAGGAATTCAGTCAACAGAAAGCATTCCATTTCAAAATCAAAGACATCAACTTGGCACTATCAAATGTAGAAAATGTCCAGAGAAGTTGAGTACCAAGTTAATTGATACCTATCATATCTACAATGCAAATTCGGGATCTCAATTTGATCGTCTTAGCATTGATCATAATGCTAACCCGCGCAGCACTAAGGCTACATCCGCCACTGATCATATCATGACTCGTCGTCAGATTTAATCATATGATGAACATCCCATAAAAGACTTAGACCTTTGGTGAGTTAAGATCATTGCAATAACAGTACACAAACAGTCGTATATAAAGATGTTAAAAGATGTACCAAATTTGCCAGACTCCTCGTTATATAGGACTTTACGAAAAACCATACCCAGAGGATTTACAATGAAAATAATACAAAGTAAGATGAACAATATTGATCAATATTAGCAAACCAAATTTCTTGGAAAAATATTGATACCTTTTATTTTACACAGAATTTAAGAAAATATTTTCTTAAATTTATGGATTTAACTTAAAAATATGAAAGGTATCAAATGCTTCTTAATTTTATCGAATTAAACATATTAAATAAAAAATTAAAATAATTTGTTTTTAATTTTATTGTTTAAAAATATCAACAGAAAATTAGAATGAAATAGTTGCCCCCGAAAAACAAATTTTTTGGGACTAAAAAAAGACTAATAAATTGAAACGGAGGGAGTAACGGAGAGTAAATACTAGTATGTTGGTCAATTCTGTTTGAATAATGTGAACACAGAATTATATTCAATTTATTTTTTATTATATTAATAGGAAAAAAATTGACCCTTATAATATTTTATGAGTATAATTTTTTAATATCTAAATTATCATTAGTCTAATTCAATTAAACTTCAGAGACTACTAATTTAGATCTTACGTTTGTTTATGTTATCCCTCTTTATTTTGGTGATTATAAATAATTACAAGAATTCTCGTGCTGCTAATTTTGGTGATTAGCATATATACCAAATGAAATAAATACGATGGATATCGAAAGGTGCGTGAAAGTCGGTCCGAACGGTTGCAGTGATCAGGTCGAGACGACTGTTTACTAAAAACACAGATCTTCGCAAAGTCGTATAAGATAGTAAAAGAATTAAAAAAATCAAAGACGCTTACCTTATGATCAATAGACAAAGGTAAGGCAACTCCAGCACGTGAAAGCACAGCTCTTGAATCTCCACAATTTGCAACAACAAATTCCTCCTCTCCAACCACCGCTACCACCGCCGTTGATCCTATCGTCGCCATCTCCGCCCCTTCCTCATTCACCTTTTCGTCCATTTTACGGAAACTCTCCGTCATCACTGTCTCCCAACTAATACATTTCCCATCATAATCTTCTCCTTCTTTCTCCGAAACTTCCTCCGAAACTTCCTGTACTACCAAACGGTGCAAAAAATCACGGCAAGCGTACGCTACACGTGACCCTCCATGCCCGTCGTACACTCCAAAATAATCATACTTCCTCCTACCTTTACTGAAAAAACCTGGATTAACCGCCACCGCGTCTTCCATTTCTCTTCTCCGGCCGATCAACGATATCGATCCATGTGACCAGCACGTGACCAAGTTCTCCCTTACTTTTTTCACTTCACCAGATGTCCCTAGTTGAACTTGTTCATCAGTATCAGTTACGGTATTATTATTCTCTGGTTTTTTCTTCTTGTAATGCCTGCTGCAATCGGCGGCGAAGACATTGAAATTTTCCGGTAACTCAGGCGACGGTTTACTTACACTCAAACGCCTACGACGAGTAAAATTTGGCTGCTTCTCACTCAGATCTACTTCTGGTAGTCCACCGGATTCCATCAACGCCGTTAACCGGCAACCTTTTTCGGTTGCTGGCTGCATACCTTTAAGGTTATCAATCATTTTTATGTGAAGATCGACAAGTGCATTGCAGAGATTATGATGGAAGTAGATATTTTTGCATAATTCGGTCGAAAAGAAGGAGAAAGGAGAGAGTTGAATACTTTATTAAATAAACTCTTTGGGACGCCGAAGAATACTGACCGTTGGATAGAACAGGATGGTCGATTTCTGCCACGTGACGATGATGAAGAAGCGGCTGGTTCAGTTCCGAGATGAGAACGCAATGATGAGTCGGACGATGACTGATACAGGTGGACGGTTTGGATGAAGGAGGACGAAATACGTGGCGAAAACATATGGTTCGTTAATCCATACGGATTCCCGAAGGAAAAACAAATTCAATTTATGTAGTTTTTTTTTTTAAGTTATCATATTAAATTTTTTTTAAATAAATTAAGGTATATTAATTTAATTTTTAAAATTATAATTTAGATATTAAAAATTATATTAAAATAGTATAAATTATAATTTTTTATATTAATATAATAAATAAATATATTTTAAAATATTAATCAAATATTTAATTTTAAAATTAAAAAAAATATCTATAATAGTTATTTTTTTTTAATTAAGAAAGAATGATCTAATTTGACTTGACAGAGAATTTGAAAGGTTTTATGTTGGAGAGGTGTGTCAAATTGATTTAGCTTCTAGCTTAAGCAGGGAACTATGTACTTCTCAGTTTAAATAATAATTTTTATTGGTATAGTATATTCAAATATAATAAATTATAATTTAATGAATTAAAATATATTTTTATATGAGAGGTGGATATTTCGCTCTCTTTAAGGAGATTCGAGTTTACGCAATATAATCTACATCAATTCAACAATATTATTTTTGATTTGTCCACTCTAGAATGCAATGATCCAATAACGTCGTATGTCTCAAATAATTTCGGATTAGTTAAAAAGTCATACGTGAAAACATCATTCTTCAATAAATTTATATAATGAATATAGTTGAAGATTCGAAATATTTTCTTCTCCTCAATTTCTCTTACCTATTACACTACAATTTTTTTTATACGCTTAACATATTCCATCTCTTTCTTGCATAAGAAACATCACTATTTTAATAGGTGAATAACTCTTCCATACAATCAATGCGTACATTGAAGGATAGTAATATGATTAGATAAATGTGATAAATGTTATATAAGTCATAAGACACTAATAATTATCTGAGTTACAAGAAATTAATGATTACAAGAGTTATAATAACTAATAATTATTTCTATCACAATTTATCTCCACTAATAAATATTTTTCTTAGAAATAATATCACTCTTAGTAATTCACTATTGGGAAAATACTAACAAAATGAGAATTTAAATAATGAATCAACTGAGCTACTAAGATTTTTCCCCGCGCGCCGAGAGATTTATTTTGAAAGGGAGGGAGTAGGATGTCGTATTGTGTGAGTAGGTGGGAGCATTAGGATGTACAAATTGGACAAGTGGCGTCTCTTAGTTGCTAAAATTTCTGGTAAAAGTATCTTTCTTTCTGCGGTTTGGTGGACAACAATGTTGACTACTCTCTACCATTTAGGGGACACGTGTTTCTTCTAATGCTTTCTTCAATCTCACCCCTCTTCTTTACGTCCCTACTTTTCATTCTTTTACACTCATTCTATTCATGTATCAATCATAGTATTAATCTAAATTTTACAAAAGCTTTAATTTGCTTGAGTCATGGGAGAATAACCTCTATTTTGGAGATATAGTGATAAAGCAAGGTTGGGCGAGAGGCTCTGGCGTGGCCAATCACTCTCCATAAATTTTACTAAACATGTTGTTTCTGCTATTGTTGCTTATAATTTGTGTATGCTTTGAGATTTTCTTCTTGCTATCTGGTGATTAGTATTTAATAAACTTTGTAATATATATACTTTTTTATTTTATATTATTTGATAAATTTTTTAAAAATAAATTAATTTAGAGATGTGTTTTACAAAATTATTCTTATTAATGAAATAAACTGTAAATTTACTCCGTTCATTTAAAAAAAAAGACCTGATTTAATTTAAAATTGAGTTTAAAAATAAAGATATTTTTCTCATAAAGTTTTATTTTAACTACGGTAAATTACCATTAACACCGACTTGTTTCATTTCAATTCATTTTTATTTTGAAACACTATTCAGGTAAGTTAAAGGGTATCTACAGAATACGGCTATGCCATAAAGAAATGACACTTGATCATGAAAACATACAAAATTTATTTGCTGCAATATAACAGGTATGACAGAGACATGTCAAGTAAGATTGATAGGCATCTAGGTTGACAAACTTCTGAAGATGAGATGCACATAACACATTATACAAATTATATATCAAAATATGAGTGAAGATTTGAAGAGTTTCATAAAGCCAACACAAGTTCACATAATATACACATTTTTGGATCCTAATCAACGTAACACAACGTTGTTGTTGTTGGTGTTATTATTATTATTATTAGAATTTTTTACACAAATAAACATTATTGGTGCGATATTTACAACTTTCATTTTATTTACAAAAATAGCAGCTTAATTACAAAAATGTACATTTTTTCTGCACCGCATTTAATGTTTTGAATTTTTTTTTAATAATATGCTCAGGTGCCGTCAGCATTAATTGTGGCGTGACGCCACTTATTATCACCATTAGTGCGGTCTCTGACCGTGCATTAATTAGGGGAATAATTCCCTCATTACTTTAATTCCCGGTCAACATTTATATATATATAAATTTTTTTTTTTAAATTTCTGAATGGGCGTAATTTATTGCGATGAGACCCCTGTCAGTCTCGACTGACACACCAGTTAAATCAGCCGGCGCGTCCCCCCATTTGTACAAATACACTATTGCAAACACCATTTCGATTGGTATTCCAGTTTTATGGTATGCACATTGGTATATTTGTGTTTTAAATCGTCAGTTTCTACATTTTTGTGTGCTGGTTGGGGTTTTTTTGATTGTCTGCAATGGTATATGTGCCAGTTTATGGTATGCATATTGGTATGTTGGTATTTTAAATGGTCAGTTTCTAACTATGCCGCCATTTTACATTTTTGTTGTGTGCGTGTTGGTGTTTTTTTTCCTTCTGGATTGACATATCTTCCACTTTATGGTACTCACATTGGTATATTGGTATTTGAACTGGTATACTCTTCAACCATGAAAAATGGACTCTTTTTAACTTATATGGGTTGAAATTGCCACCTCTAGGTCGGCAAAAGCAGGCCACGCAAAGTGCTACAAGATCTCGCGCATTGGAACCCATGGTTATGGACCCGAATTCGTTAGTATGGAACATTTTCTTTTCCAAGTGAAATCCCCTAGTATATGAAAGAGTGAAAAAATGCTTTCGTTGTTATGAAATAAAAAACCTTCATATCTTAATGCCCGTATTTAATTTATTCGGAGCATAGATCCGGTCGCAAACTTCGACATAACCATGTGGAGCAAGATAGAAATAGAACTATGAATTGAAATGACTAAAATGCCCTCATCAATAATAAAACCCACACATCTTACTCTTATCTTCTAATATAGTACAAAAATAGAATATAAAGAAACATTAGGAAAGTTAACAGTTCTGTTCATTGGAGTAGGAGTGTTTATTCCCTAAACCATCATTCCATGTGTACAAATTACGTCTTTTGCACTGCCACACCACTACCGCAATCAAGATTGACAATCCCACCAGAAATTTTATCACCATAACAATACCTGCACAATTTCCAAAAGAATTAACCGCTCTGTGCATTTTACTTATTCCATGTTAACTTGACTCACAAATTAAAAAGCAGCAAATGAAAAGTAAAAATGACCGGAGGAAGTATTGAACACTATAAACAGTAGAAAAATGAGCACGAAATCGGAGTTATTGAGCCTTACGGATTACTGGATCATCACCGCAGGAAAAAGGGGTACATTGAGGAGTTGTAGAACTCTGGGCTACAGAGCTTGTTATGAATGTAACAAATAGAAAAACATTAACAAAAAATGATCTTCTTATGGACATTTTGTAAAATGAATATACAAAGGAAAATAGAAAGATAGTATTGATAATCTATTTTCTTGATGTGGTTTTATATAGTCTATCAAGTTTACATTTTTCTCTTCAGCGCGTCCAGTTCTCCACTTGACTTAGAGTTGACTTTGTGTCAGGAACATATTGATCACTGATGTCGCTTTTAGTAAGATAAGAGTGATTCATCAGTTGCCATATTTGAAAAGAAAGAGTCAACAACTTGTTATAATATGCAAAGGGGCCACTCTTACAAGTAGAGGCCATAATTATGGGTTCATCTGAATCTCCTTTGTTAGAAAATTATATTGTATTTTTAATATATATTTTTTTTGTTCACTTTTACTTATAAAGGTCAAATTACATGAATTTTGATCAATATTTTTAAGATATATTTTTTCATTATATTAGTACGAGAAAGATTGCAACTTATAGCATTTTTCATATAGTTTTTAACCATCTAAATTTTAGATTTTAAATAATGAATTTAGCCACTTCAATTTAGCTTTAAAATGAAATGCTGACAAGTAAAAGTAAACAGAGGAAATATATATAGTAGAGGGTAAATTTCATAAATGGTCAGCTAATTATTATTTTTTTTTCTTCACCAAAGTCACTTAACACAATGTTGTCTAACATAAAAAATCACAACTTTGCCCTTTACTAACACAAAAATCACATATACCAAAAATCCAACTTCCAAAAAACAACCGCCCAGTGGGGTTCACGGAGTGAGATTTGAAGAGAATAGAGTGTATTCGGACCTTTTTCCGAAAGATTTAATCTCACTTGGAGATATAAAAGGTCTTGGGGGCATATGCAAGAGTTCAACATCTCCTTCAAGCATTTCAACTTTGTTCTGGCGGGGCGGATTAGTAGGCTTCATTTGTATGCACCACAACGCCACAATCATCATCTTCTTGATGAACCTCGTATCTTCCTCGCTTGCATCATGAATCTTTATATCATTTTCTTCATTAAATTGGTCGTAAATCCATGTAGGAAAGTATTTGGCTTAAGTGGTCCTCTGGGTTCATGTTTCTTCCTTCTGCCTGCCATTTCCATCAATAACATGCCATAGCTATATACATCGGCTTTGTATGATACACCTTCAATATTTTTATAAAACAGCGGCCATGTAAACCATTGTCCCTCTTGCTGCAGTTAGGCTCATAATACTATCATCTGAGGAGTACAATTTCGCAAGCCCAAAGTTAGATATTTTTGGGAGTGAAATTTTCGTCAAGAAGAATGTTGTGAGGCTTAATACCAAAATGTAAGATCTGCATGTCACAACCCCAATGTAGGTAGTCTATGCCACAGGTTTGCCTGTAACTCAAGGAAACAGTTCCTTCTTTCGGAGACATGTACTTGTCTAAGGAACCATTGAGCATGAACTCATAAACCAAAGCACGTTTTGAGCCTTCAATGCAAAATCCAACGAGCTGCACAATGTTAACATGGTGAATCCTTCCAATTGTGGAAACTTCACTGATAAATTCTTTCTCACTCGCCATAGATTGGTGCATCATCTTCGCAGCAACAAAAGGGCCACTGGCGTAGCTTTCCTTTAAAGACATTAGTTTTTTCTTGAATTTAGTAGTCATTAGGAGAAGTAGAGGGAGGCCGAAGAAGAATTGGGGAGAGGTGATTAGACAGGATATGGCGAAACTTGATCTCATCGAGGACATGACCTTAGATAGGAAGGAGTGAAGGTCGCGAATTAGAGCAGAATGTTAATAGGTTAGCAGGGTTAGGTTGATGTCTAGCCGTGGGGTATTGTAAGGTAGTAGGTTTTGTCGAGTCTGTATATCATGTATTGTCTTTATCTGTATTATATGTGTTAAATTTATCGTATTTACATAATATCATGTGCTTTTTATTAGTAGTCGCTCTTCCTATTCCTTTCTTTTTCGTCATATCTAGTTTATTCTGCTTATGGGTTGTTGAGACGAGGGTTCCCAAGAAACAGAACGAAGGAAATAACTGTTAAGCATCAAATGAGTGGAAAACTGATCACAAGAAATTGATGGTAAACCAGATTTTATCATAACTCCAAACAACAGGACAAATTAGGTTGCATCATTTAGGAGTTCTAATTATTTAGATGTCGAAATGAATGTAGACTTCCAAGGTATGCGGAGATTCATTCCTGAGCTGTCCTTGCAACGGTGGCAAATAGAGCCTTTCCTTCAGCTAGCCTTCACATTCTCTACATAAGAAGGTATGCTTCATAAAAAGGTCAAAACCATAAGCCAAGGCTGCATGAATGTCCGCTAGAGAAGTATTGTCCCCTGAAAGACCATGGGACGAGGCGCAGGCCACCATTTCAACGCTGCAATTCTCAGCCAAATCCGAAAGTGACGTGTCCAGTCCAATGGCTACATAGCTATGACTTTGTTGTGCAGACTACAAGAATAGAAATCCAGATTTCTCTTGGTAACAACATATGCACAAACCGACTATGATGACGACTAATAAGGATGCAATTGTACCATTTTAGTTGCTTCATCGAATCAATATTTGATCTGGTCATAACAGTAGGATGAATGATGAAAGTCAAAAATCAGTTCTATATGATTAATTGTGTAATGACATGTCTTGTTATTGTGTACATTCCTGTGATATTGAGTGCTTCCTCTGGGAAAATATGTAGTTACACCCACCATACAGTGACAGTACCAGGACTATTCACAAAGGGGTTCCACTCCAAATCATGTATATTTCTGTACATCTATATAGATATTTACTGGATTCACATATCGTAATGACAGAGGAATCATTACCGCAAGGCGACCTTTTTTACTCAAAAACATCAATCTCATATTTGGACAGTTTGAGCTAAAGTTACTTCTGCTGACTGTATGGTTGTGCACTCGCGTGGTAAGGGTAAATTAAGTAACTAGGCAAATATATTATATGTATTTACATTATACCACTATAGCTTAAAAAAAATATAATTTATAACTATAGTTATGATTTTATTGCTATTTTCTCTCTCCTCTCTTCATCTCTCTCGCCTCTCTCTTTCTGCAATATCTTCCCAGATATAGAAATATATATGTATACGAGTTGCATATATATAGTTATTTGACAGATATACAAATTCAATTCAAAGGATATATATATATATACAATTCGCTTCTCTCTACTCTCTACCCTCTCTCGCTCGCCTCTCTCCTCCCGTTCTCGATATCGCTTGTCTCTTTCGTCCCTCTCCCAATCTTGCTTGGCGGATATACAAACATATATGTATATCAGGTACACGTATACAATTATTTGACAAATATACATATACAATTTGACAAATATATACATATACAATTTACCTCTCTCGACTCTCTCTTGATCTCACTCATCTCTCTCCTATAATATGTAGCTATAAATTGTAATTTTAGCAAACTATATCAATTTTTTGCCTTATTATGTTTCAAATGTTTGCTATAGCAGCGTTTGTATATGTTTGTATAATTCGCCATACAATTTGCAGTGTTTGTATATTTCGCTATACAATTTGATTCTCGCACGACGTTGGTATAAATCGCGCAAATTATACAAAACTCAAATTGTATTTGCGCTTATATAAATCGCTCGAATTATACGGAACTCAAACTATAATTACAACTAGATGTTTGCCGCAATCCGTAATAATTCAAACTATAACTATATTAGCTAATTAACTAGTATGTGTTTGCTCATCCATCTAATTTTTCCTTTAAAAAATGACCTGGGTATAGGCATTATGCATTTCTCTATGAATCCAATAAAGGTGCAGACTAATTTAATTAGATCGTCTGAATGGTCACTCAACTTGTCTTTTACTTTGTCTTCCAAAAGTCATCATAGTTTACTAAATTAGACTCCATGGTCATCTTAGCCAGATTAACAACTTTTGATACCTAAAAAAGCAAACTAAAATCAGTACTCTGTGTTAGTTTAAACACAAAAATTTGAAAGTGTAATAATTTCCTTGTTTGATGCAACTATGGTCGATAACCTTTTCCAATAATTTACAACACCAAGATGCAAATAAACTAATATACACTCTACTAAAGCATCACATTACACTGAAATTCTTACCATTAAAACCAAAGAGGAACTACTTTCACTACCATGGGGCAGAAGTGACTACTTGTGGCCTGAAATTGAGCTGTTCTGATAGATATAGGAGGTTGTGAACTAAATCAGAAATACTGAAATTATAACCATAGTTTTCACAGCATAGTGAGTAGCCACCTATATGCCACTGGAAATTCTTATCGTCTCAATACCATTTCCAGCAATCTCACGAGGAGCTATAAAAGGTCTTGGGGGCATCTGTAGTAGTTCAACATCTCCTTCAAGCATTTCAACAACTTTGTTCATGGCAGGGCGATCAGCTGGCTTCATTTGTATGCACCACAAAGCCACAATCATCATCTTCTTGACTAACCTCCTATCTTCCTCACTTGCATCATGAATCTCTATATCCTTTCCTTCATTAAATTGGTCGTAAACCCATGTAGGAAAGTAAATTTGGCTTAAGTGGTCCTCAAATGGGTTCATGTTCTTCCTTCTGCCTGCCATTTCCATCAATAACATGCCATAGCTATATACATCGGCTTTGTATGATACACCACCAATATTTTTATAAAACAGCTCCGGGGCCATGTAACCCATTGTCCCTCTTGCTGCAGTTAGGCTCACAATACTATCATCTGAGGAGTACAATTTCGCAAGCCCAAAGTCAGATATTTTGGGAGTGAAATTCTCGTCAAGAAGAATGTTGTGAGGCTTAATATCAAAATGTAAGATCTGCATGTCACAGCCCCGATGTAGGTAGTCTATGCCACAGGCCACTCCAAGAGATATGTCGAACATTTGCCTGTAACTCAAGGAGTCAGTTCCTTCTTGGGGAGATATGTACTTGTCTAAGGAACCATTGAGCATGAACTCATAAACTAGAGCACGTTTTGAGCCCTCAACGCAGAATCCAACGAGCTGCACAACATTAACATGGTGAATCCTTCCAATTGTGGAAACTTCACTGATAAATTCTTGCCCACTCGCCATAGATTGGTGCATCATCTTCACTGCAACAGAAGGACCACTACGGAGTTTTCCTTTGTATACGGTTCCATAGGCTCCTTCTCCTAGTTTTTCCTTGAATTTGTTAGTCATCTTTCTAATCTCAGAGTAGGAGTATTTAATTGGCAAGAGGTTGCTCTGGGTTTGCAAGAAGTCTTCAATTGATTGATACATAGATAAGTGTCGTCTTCTTAACTTATACACTATTAATGCAGTCAGGAAAACCAATCCAAAGAGAAATCGGAGCGATAGAATTGAAACTGCATGAGTTCAAAAAGAAAAATGGAAGTCACAACAAGAAAACCACATCTCTTCATAGGAGTAAGGGGGTTTGAGTAAAACTTCAAAAGCTAACTCTTTTTACAGAATTTTGAGTGTACGAATAATGCTTATCCTTGAGTAAGATAAGAAGACTCACCTATTACTATTCCACCGTACAATATAGTAAGAACTGTCAAATCAGGCGAATCACAAAAGAAAAAATGAAGTTAGAGGACGTAAAATCGTCAAAGGCTTGAAGAATCAACTTGCAGCTATATAGTGCAATAAATACGAATTATATAATTGGTAAACACATTGCTTTAACACTCTCCTTTTTAATGAAATGCTTACTGTAATGAAGTTATTGTACTCTAGTATCTCAAATACGTACCGCCATAGTAGTGGATGCTACCTGCATTGTCCAAATATAGGAATATGAGTAAAATGCAGATGCTACATCTTTAAATAAGTTGTTGAAAATTAAAACTTGTAAGCATAAAAATAGGAGAGAATTGAATACAAAACAGATCCAAGTTTTCTTAAAAGAACAGACCCAACAGAGAGTGGATATAAATGAAAGAACCTTGATACATCTTCAACCAGTTTTATTTGACAACCTAATCTGTTGTAAAGCACAACACCATATTTTCAAACTTGAAAATACAGTTAAATTGCTCGGATGCTAGTTACTTCAATAATCTTTACCATCGGTTAGACTCTGAACAAATTACGTATTCAACCTCACATATGGGGGTTTTGTTAGGACAGATAATACGAAAAGGTATTCTGAGTTGAATATAATATAACGACAGCAACATCATACACATTGTAGTCTCACTAGTGAGGTCCAGGGAAAGGTGGTGCATACGCAGCCTCACCTCTACCTAGTGGCAAGGCTTTCCCACAAGGGGGTTCGAGTTGAACATAGTGAAATGTAAAATGAATCTTTACTTACAAGGGAGGGGAAGATCAAACCCCGTGTCATCGTAGCAACGGTGCACGCAACTATAGCCATCACCATCAGCAAAACAGGTGTTGTCTTGCCTTGCATCACATTCTCTACACAAGAATGTACGCTTCCAAGAAAGCTCAAATCCATAACTCAAGGCGCCTTCAATGGTCGATAGAGAAGTATTATCCCCTGAAATCCCACGAGCGGAGACCCAACCCACCATTTCCACTTTGCAACCCTCAGCCAAATCCGAAATCAACATGTCCTTTCCTATGACAACATAGCTATGACTCTTGTTCTGTGATTCACAGAAAGTAGTCTCCACATATCGCGAAGAATTCACAGTACCTAAACAACTGACATAGATAACGGGAATCGGAACAGTAAACTCAAAAGTTGAGGTGCCAGGATGATTTGTGGTGAAATAATTGGGAAAAGAAGTACAGTTACTGCTCTGGTGCTCCAAACCAGGATCAATTGCTCTGATAAAAAATTCATCATAGTTGATTTCGAGCACGTTGTAATTTCTTGACTCCAATCTTATGATAGTACGATTGTTCAGGCAGTCAAGCTCAAATCTTGAATCCCCACAATTCCGAGGATCAGATTTCAATCGAAAAGGGAAATTGATGTTATGAATATCACCACAAGAAGAAGAACACTGAGTAATGTTTTGGGCTTGGGATATGTTTGTACAGAGTAGAAGTAATACTAGAAGAATAGGGATACAGAGCATTCTTACAAACATGTTATCTGCAAATCCACCATGGAACAACCCTTTCATCAGAGACCAGTAATGCAATTAACAAGCTAATCAAGGCAAAAAGTCAAAGTTTCCACTTTTCTTTTTTTTTTGATTGTTTACTTCAACTGGGTTTTAATGGAAGTTTGACTGGAAATTGAGCGCGTTAGGAAATGACCATTTATACAAAAAAAAAAAAAATTGGAATTTTTTTCGAGGGAATACTTGCAAATATATTTTATATATGGAAAAAGGGTCAAAATTAATCTTAAAGTATTTAAAATAGCTCACATATACCCTTTAGCTATTTTTGGGCTCAAAACTATCCTTACCGTCAAACTATTAGTCCACTTCTACCCTCCACATCCAAATCTCCGTTTGGCCTCACGCGTGGCATCCGATGTGTCACGTATTTTGACACATGGACGTCCACGTAATGGGAAAAGGGTCAAAATTACCCTTAAAGTATTTAAAATAGCTCACATATACCCTTTAGCTATTTTTGGGCTCAAAACTACCTTTACCATCAAACTATTGGTCCACTTCTACCCTCCACATCCAAATCTCCGTTTGGCCTCACACGTGGCATCCGATGTGTCACGTATTTTGACACATGGACGTCCACGTAAGCAGTCATTTATTTTTCCAAATTAAAACCTGACCCGTTGGATCCCAAATATCAAACCCGGCCCGTTTATTTGTGCCAAGTTAAAAGGGGATCTTAGATCCCTTTTCTGACAGAGGACATTCTTTTAAGTTTTCAAACAGATTCCATCTTAATAGTTCAATGTCAGAATTTCTCAAGTAAACAACATATGCGAATGGCGATTATTACTCAGCTAGTTCTCAATTTCAATATGTATAATCATCTTAAGTGAAATTTCATGATCATTTACTGATTACTAATGCTGAGAATCTATTCAAAGGTTCAATGTGGGGTAAACAACATCCACTAAGCTCCAATTTCATCTTAAATACAGACAACACAGGAAACTCTATAAATGAAAATATATTTATGCTACGCCAAAAAATTGTTGATTTGAGTTTTGGAGATGAATTAAAAAAGAACTCTTCGGATACTCGCGCGGAACTCGATGAACGATATATGGCTTTTTTTCAGATGACAGAAATGGAGTATCTGGAATTTGGAAGAAGATGGGTTCCAATGGGTCGGGTTTGATATTTGGGATCCAATGGGTCGGGTTTTAATTTGGGGAAATAAATGACTGCTTACGTGGACGTCCATGTGTCAAATTACGTGACACATCGGATGCCACGTGTGAGGCCAAACGGAGATTTGGATGTGGAGGGTAGAAGTGAATCAATAGTTTGACGGTAAGGGTAGTTTTGAGCCCAAAAATAGCTAAAGAGTATATGTGAGCTATTTTAAATACTTTAAGGGTAATTTTGACCCTTTTCCCTTTATATATTAACATGTTAAATTTAATATATAAAAAATTTTCAAAAATAAATCTAACCTAAGTCCTAGATCTTTAGTGATAGGACGATTTCGGAGCTTTGCCCATTAATTAAGTAGGTTTCAAATTAAAAGATACTATAATGGATGCTCCATCAATATGACAAAATCTATGTGAACATTCCTATATAAAGTTTTAGATTAAATAATATCGCAAGAAGATTTAACATTCTTGATTTTTTGGTGAATCAATGTGTTTCTTCAAAAACACACTTGTGAAAAATATTTTAGTAACACTCTATTTTGAAGTGATACTTTAAAACAAAAAATTAACTGAACCTATCGATATCGGCAAATTCAACTCACCTTCAACCTTAACGAGATGGTATATAAAGGCACTTTCTCCATTTCATACCAGTATTAGAGATTCAAAGCTATGAAAAAGAGGGGATTGATTTCTTTGGAAGGCTGATGTAGAATTTTCATTAGTTTGATTCATTCTTATACAGTATCGCGATTATAATTATTATAGATGAAGAGAGTACAATATTCACGATTCAACAAATAACTTTTTATGGCTTAACATATGATGTTATTTGTGTATTTGGAGAGAGTATAATGATATCTAGGAGTACTTTATTATAAACTACAAAAAATTAAAGTTTTGCATGTCTGACACTTATCTTAATTTGTTTTATGTATAATAGAGTATGTTTTAGCGTGTTGACTCTTACAAGCAGGGGCAGGAGCCACTCTTGATCGAGGTAAAATTTTAATTTAATAAAAATTTATATAAACATTGACACCTCTTAACACAACGTAGTGATTAAGGGTTGCAAAAATTATCTGAGATCATAACTTGGTTCTTCGGAAATTCAGTCCCAATTCACGGTAAAAATTCAATGACAGCAGAAAGCTATTGCTTTTGATCCAGAAATGAAAGATTTTCATGTCCAACAATTGACAGAATGGACAAATATCCATTCATTCACTTACAAGAGTTAGGTATTTTATAAGATTAAAGAAAAATAACATGTACAATATAACAACAACATATCCAGTTGAATCCCACAAGTGGGATCTAGGGAGGGTAGAAATGTACGCAGATCTTCCCACTACCTCGTATTTACATAGAAGTAGAGAGACTGTACTGTTTCTTGGGAACCCTCGACTGTACAATCAAATTAAATAATAATGGAATAAATCTAAACTGGAAAGAATCCTAACAATTCTGTTATACTTACATAACACTATGATGATTGATCCTTAAAATCAAGAATCCTAACAATTCTGTTCACTGGAAGAAGCTTTGTTCCCCAAAACATCATCGTTCGATGTGTTCAAATTCCGTCTTTTGCACTGCCACACCACAACAGCAATCAAGATTGGGATTCCCAGAACAAATCTTAGTGCAATAAGTGCCCCTGCAGAATTCCAAAAAATAACAGATGTAGTAAGAAAAATCTCCAATTTTTTTGAAACAACAACTAGATAATATCTCAGATGGTCTTACCTATTCCTATACCGCCATACGCCAATACAAAAACTGCCAAAATTGCAATAAAAGAAAAGAAAAACAAGTTAGTAAATGTAAGAAAAAAGAACTACTCCAATACTGTCGATGTACATAAGTTAAAACTCTTACCAGAATAGTACTCAATTTTGCATCCGAAAGAAAGTTCTGAAACAGGGGTGTCCTCTTTGCAATAATGAATACAAGTTGGTACATCGCTATTGTCTTCGAAAATGCAACTGTCATCTTTCCCACAGTGTCTGCATAAGAAATCAAGCCTCCAAGAAAGTTCAAAGCCATAAGCCAGGGCTTGATGAATACTCGATAACGAAGACGATTTGTTTGGTGAAATATCCGGAGCTGCAGTCCATGCCACAGTTTCAACTCTGCAACCATCTGCTAAATCTGAATCTCTCAATATTTTTCCTATGACAAGATAGCTAAAACTGGAATTTGTAGCCGTTGTATTTGTGCTACAAAAACTTGTAGGAATGTACTGTGATGAGTTGATAGGACCACGACAGTTGACGTAGTTGATATCGTTGTCAACACGAAGCCATCCAAAGATTAAGCTAGTCATGGCATCATAACTTGCCCTGTGATCAGGAAAAACAGTGCAATTTTCTGCCTGATTTTTTAGGCTGGGATCGAGTAGCCTTATTGAGTAGTTTCTGTAGTTAATTTCCTGCACGTAGAACTTTCGCGACTTGTAATGGAAGAAGGTTTGATTGTTCTGGCAATCGAGTTCATATCCAGACTTACCACAATGCTTGGGATCAGACCTCAATCGGAAGGGAAAATTTATTTCGCGAATATCGCCACAGGAAGAAGGGACGCATTGAGAGGTACTCTGGGCTATAGAGCTTGTTATGAATGTAACAAATAGAAAAACACTAGCAAAGAATGAAATTTTTATGGACATTTTGTCAATTTAATATACAGAGGAAAATAGAAAGTTGCTATGGATATTCTTCTTTTTTTTTCTTCATGTGGTTTATATAATGATCCAGTTTTCTTGTTTCTTTGATAAATAAATTTGACTTTTCTTCTGGCGTGTCTAATTAAATTGTCCCTACAATTATAACAATAACATATTTAGTGAAATTTCACGTGTGGGGTTCGGGAAAACGTTGGGACAATTCATTTGTTAAATAGAAGTGGAATATGAACAGAAATGTTTTGCCCAGTCTTATCCACCAACGTTGGGGGGGAAGTGGTATTTCAGTTGCCATATTTGAAAGTCAAAGGCTATTGAAAGATTCAAGAAAAAATGATCCTTTATGTTTAAACAAACATTTAAAATAGTCCTTTAAATATACGTAAAACTATTTTAGGTCCTTTAAAGTTTGTTACTTTCTTTGTCCCAAATTAATTGAATTTTTTTAGGATTTTTTCAAAGTTTAAAATAGTTGAATTGTTCAAAATTCAAGATGAATGTTTGAAATTTTTTTTATATTTGTCTTTTCATTTATTAAAGTTTTATATTTTCTAGAAAATAAATTACACTATATATTTATGATTTCACAAATGACAATAGTTGAAAGTATGATTTCTTTGAATGTTTTCCTTAGTATATGTGTATTGCCTCACAAATTCAATTAAAATGTGACGAAGGGAGTAAAACTTAATTTACTCTTTATATCCCGATTTATGATGTAGTTTACCTGAGCATAAAGTTTTAAAACAAAAACCACTTTTATAATTTATGGTTCTAAAATAAGTTATAGGTATTTGTGTGACCATTCTGTTTGTTTGATTTGACAAAAACTTATATATAGAGGTATACTTGTCGTAATATTAGTTATTTCTCGAGTCTAATATAACTTTTAGAGATGTAATTTCTGCTAGAGTGCTAGTCCCTCTATCCCATTTTATGTGACACCTTTTTCTTTTTTGTTCATCCAAAAAAGAATGCCACCTTACTCAAATTAGAAATAATTTACCTTTAAAATTTCCTTTTTATCCTTAATGAAATGATTCTTAGTCACACAAATATCTAAGAATGATTTTAGACCACAAGTTTCAAAAAGTCTTTCTTTTTTCCTCAAATCTAACAAACAGAAACTGTTAAATACTTGTCGAGATTAAAAGGATATAAATTTAAAGTACCAAAACCATTTCATGCATACTTACAAGACTAATTTTGAATCTATCCTCAAACATAAAGGACCAAATTTTGTCATTTTCTCTTCAATCCAAACAACTCAGCAACTTGTTATAATATATTTTAACGTGTTGACCTTCAAACACAACTGGTTTTTGTCCCAAAGGAACCATTCTTTTACTTTCCTAATTGGCAACTAAAGCACCATTGACAACCATTGTTAGAGAAAATGCCTCATAAACTTATTCACTTGTTTCTTCATCTAATTTTCTTGAGTGTAACTCTAGCACAACTAGTAACAAACCAAGATCAATGTTTGCCAACAAGATGTGGCGATTCCGGTCCGGCGATTCGATTCCCTTTTCATCTAAAAAATCATCAGCCAAGTCATTGTGGATACCCTGGTTTCGAACTATCTTGTACCTCAAGCAATGTTACTCAATTCAACCTCCAGTTTCCATTAAAAGCAACTATCAACAACGTTGTCATTCCAGTATCAGCTAATGTTTCTGTTGAGGAAATTAATTACAAGTCACAGACTATAAAATTATCTGACCTCAATGCTTCCTGTCTTCCCAGACAGATTTCGAACGTAAACTCCTCTGCTTCGATTTTTACGTTTGATGAGTACCCATATGGTGGATTCACTTTATTCAATTGTTCCACAAATAAAACGTACTTGATGTCTTCTGGTCGGATCGATTGCCTTAGCGGTCTTCATTATGATGTCATTGCTTTTCGATCTTACTATAGTATTTCTGAGTATCCGTCGTCTTGTACAAAGATGTACAACATTTCAGATGTTCCAAACGAGGTACTTTATGGGAAGTCAGAATATAGTCCAACACGGATTTATCTACGTTGGTCTGAACCATTTTGTGGGAATTGTGAAGATGATGGCAAGTATTGCAAGCTCAAATCCAATAGCTCAGGGAGTGAAACTGAATGTGTTGACATTCCAGAAGAACCTAGCAAAGGTACATCCTTAAAATTGATTTCCCCCTTTTCAGTCTCTACTCTTTATATTGAAGTAAGGAATAGATCAAAGGCCCCTAAGCTATCACTATTTTGCGAGTTTCATAATCAATGAGTTCGTAGTAATTTAGGAATGAAAATCACAAGTAGGTGATAATTTAGGGTTGGGGTTGGGGTTTGGGGGGGGGGGGGGGGTTAGCCTATTCACTTAAAACTTTTTTCATGTGTACTGTTACTTTAATTTAATTCAAAGTTCGATGGTGTATTTTAATATGAGATCATGATAGTCTAGGGATTTTGTGAACTCGCAAAATGATGATAGTTTTGGGGGATATATAACCTATTGGCTCAATTTTAAATCATAAGTTAATTTTACAGGGCCATCAAAGAAAGCTATTGTCTTTAAGAGATCAAGATTGTTAGTTTTTTTTTTTTTTTCCAAATAACAATTAGTACTAAAAGCTAATAATACTGTCATCTTCATATTTACAGGGCTGTCAAAGAAAGTTACTGTTGCAATTGTATTAGGTAGTGTGTTTGCCTTTGTGTTAATTGCTCTAGCAGTCTACAAGTTTGTCAAATTGAAAATGAAGAAAGAGGATCAGAAAAGAATTGAGAGGTTTTTGGAGGATTATAAAGCTCTGAGACCTACAAGATATAGTTATGCAGATATTAAGAGGATCACGGAGCAATTCAAGTATAAACTTGGTCAAGGAGGCTACGGGAAAGTATACAAAGGGAAATTATCAAATGAAATTCTTGTCGCGGTTAAGGTACTTACCAATTTCAAGGGTGAAGGGGAAGACTTCATCAATGAAGTGGGCAGCATAGGTAGAATTCACCATGTGAATGTTGTGCGGTTAGTTGGATATTGTGCTGATGGTTATAGACGAGCTCTTGTATATGAATATTTATCAAATGACACACTTCAAAAGATCATATCATCAGGGAATGGAAGAGGGCCATCACTAGGTTGGGAGAAGATGCTACAAATAGCTGTAGGAATTGCCAAGGGAATCGAGTATCTCCATCAAGGGTGCAACCAACGCATCGTTCATTTTGATATCAAACCTCATAATATCTTGTTAGACCAAGATTTCAACCCAAAAGTTGCTGATTTTGGGCTGGCAAAGTTATGTGCTAAGGAACAAAGTGCTGTGTCAATGACTGCTGCTCGAGGCACCATTGGCTACATCGCCCCTGAAGTGTTCTCTAGGAACTACGGAGACGTGTCATATAGAGCAGATATTTATAGTTTTGGCATGTTGTTGCTTGACATGATAGGTGGCAGGAACAAATTTGATTCTGCTGCAAATGAGGAGAACAGTAGCAGTCAGATATACTACCCCGAGTGGATGTACAAACAACTCGAGAAAGGAGAAGAAATATCAATCCAAATTGAGAATGAAGATGACAACAGCATAATCAAGAAACTAGCTATTGTAGGACTTTGGTGCATTCAATGGTACCCGGCGGATAGGCCATCCATGAAAGTTGTGATTCAGATGCTAGTAGGAGAAGGCATTCCCATCATGCCCCCAAATCCATTCGGGTCAATGAATTCGACAGACATGAAGACAACTGCAGAGAGAAGCCAATTTAGCAGTGAGACTGAAAGCAGTTTCGAAACTGGTGCAAGTTCCAATTGAGCAGACATGATGCATAATATTTTTCTCCACAAAGATCAGAACAAGACTGAAGTTAGTTAATACTACTAGCTAACATGTCCTTAATATATATACATATATCATTTTGGTCATTATAAATTGTACTCAATAAAACTTTAAATAAAGCTGATTTCTCAAAATAGAGAAATTACTTCACCAGAACAGCAAGTGAGACTTGCAAGTTGCAGCCCAAAAACCAAAGGCCAAGAACATTTCTGTTTAATGTTCACTAGAACATTGAGTAGGAGTTCCATTTATTCTCAAAGATAAAAGCCAACAACCAGCAGTGAGCACCTCATTATACATGCATAGTGCGCAATAACTGGGAGTCCTATTACACGAGGCCCAACTTCAATTCACTAAACTAATGTTCATCTCATGTAGTCCTCTAATAGATTACAAGATGAGATTTGATTAAGGAGCTTCACTAAGGGATAATGGATTAGGCCAGGGTGTGCACACTTTGGTAAATATTAAACTACCGTATCAAAATATATTGCATCGGTTAAATTTATGACACTTCGATTTTGGCATTACGGTATTTGGTATGGTTTTCAGTGTGAATTTTAAGAATTAGTATTTGATACGGTATCCCGTATAACAATCTAAGTATCTCATAACTAATTAAATATCCAAAATCCACTTGTAGACGATAAAATTTCGTATCGTGAAAATAATAATCAAGAACGAAAGTATCGCAACAATCGTAGTATTTAATTTCAATATGTGAGTGTTACAATCTCTGTGAATCCTCTGATTCGCCTTTTCAAGTGTAAATTCAAGGGCTCTTGATCTTGTTCTTGAATTTGTTCTTGGACTTTGAATTTATTCTTGATCCTGATCTTGAAACTTTGGATTTGTTCTTGATCTTGATCTTGAAACTTTGGATTTGTTCTTGATCTTGAAGCTTGTTCTTGAGTTCAAGAGCTTTAAAGCTTGTTCTTGAACTTGAATGCTTGAATTCTTAAATTTGTGGAGGAATTTGTGGCTTTTGATCCACGAGCTCTCTCTAGCTTTCTGTTAGAATTCTTCTTCTCTTCTCTTCTTTTTTTTTTCTTTGAATTCTGAAGACCTCTATTTATTGTAGAATAGAGGAATTATAATAGGAAAGACTTTCCTTCAGCCAATCAGATTTAAGTGACATGGCATATTGGGCTTTAATGAAATGGGCTTGTCATTTCGACACATGGCATGATCCCATTGGATTCTTTGTTTGACTTGGCGTGCCACATCATTTGACACATGGCGCCAAGTTGGGCACTTCTTTGTTTGACTTGGCGTGCCACATCATTTGACACGTGGCACCAAGATTGGCCTCTTGGATGAGAAGATATTGGGCCTAATAAAGTGGGTCATCTTTTATAGCCCAAATAATTGAATTTGGGCATTTAATTAAATTCATACTTTATTGGACTTAATTAATTAACCCAATTATATTAATCCATGATATTTGTTTGGACTCACATATTTCTTGGATTGTCTTTTGTAGCCCAAATAATTGAATTTTGGTCTTTTTAATTAAATCCGTACTTTATTGGACTTAATAACCAAATTATATTAATCCATAATATTTGTTTGGACTAATATATTTTGAATTTAATATAATTTGAATCATTTTATAAAATTTATATTTCAATAAATTTTATATGATTACACCACTAAAAGCTTCTAAAAATTTAATTGCATATAGTTGGAGCATGACATTTTAATCTGATTGTTCAAGATTGATTCAATCTCACTATTAACAGTTTCTTTCCAAAAAGATGAATCTGCAAAGAACATTGCTTCTTAGAAGGTTTGAGGTGTTGGGCAATGGCCCATGTGTTTCAGCCACAGGCCCATGGCTTAATCCTATTCTCTTTTGGTTTTCAATCCTAATGGAGAAGGATTGGAATTCTAATCAGATCGGATTTGGAGGCCAATAACATCCGATTTGGGTCCCGAACAGTAGCTCTAGTTTGGGTGTTTTTCTTCCTTCTTCTTTTTGTTGGCGTAGCTATTGCTTCTCCTTGCTTGACAATTGTTGTGTAGTCATTTAGGAGAATATTTGTAACTCTCTTATTGTTATAGTGGAGCAATGTGGACCTCGGTGATCCCATAATTATTACTTCGTTTTAAAGGGTTTTTCCACGTTAAATTTGGTGTTCTCTATTTTCTCTACTTTCACGTTTTGCATCCTTCTGTCGTAACATGAGGCTCATCTTCAATGAAATATGTTACAAAATCTGATCCAAAAGGAAGTAACCATCCAAAAGGATGCATATCATTTTCACCAACGCTAGACATTTTTCATTCATTTCAAGCATGAAAGATTTCGTTCCCATCTTTGCCGAAGTCATAATTCTCTATTGTATATAAGTCGAAATCGAACAAACAATAAATATACTACTGCACAAATCAAAAGTGAATCATATCTCCTAATGGTAATAATAGACCATTAACCGAAATTTTCAAAAACATTACTATACAGTAGCATGAACACACATAGGGGAATTGCGGCAAACTGGACAAGAAGCATTTAATCGAAGCCATTCATCTATACAGTCTGCATGAAAACAGTGTTGGCATTCAGGAATGGTCCTTAAGGTCTCTTTGGGCTGATATTCAGCCAAGCATATTGTGCAGATATTATCATCAGGCTTGGCCAAACGTCTGCTCTCTCCCAATATAGTTTTGGGATAGGATTCTATGGTTGGCTCATCTAGGCCCATAAATGCGATGGGTTGTGGTGTAACGGCAGAACTGAATTCGAGTACTGGTTGGGTTCTCCTTCTGCAACATCTTATCCTTCCACTTAAGAAACATAGAAGCCCAATCAAGAATAACATTCCAGGTACCCCAGCTCCCACAATTATAGCATATCGTGCGCCTTTAGGAAACCCTAACAAAAATTTCAAATCATTTTTTCACTTAGAACAACAACCATCAAATTAAAGATTGTGATAGAATAGTAAGTAATTCTTTAAGAGGTCTTGAAATGGAGTCGCGTTTGAGTGCTTTACCCCCAATGTGCGTCAACTCTAATATTAGATTATAAAAATGAATAATGGGGGGTTTACTTTGATTTTACACTTATTTTTTGTTCAACATCTTTCCTTCGTCACTTTTCCTACTTAAATAATGCAAGAAAGAGAAAAGTAAGGCAACATTCCACGCATGTCCTTATAACGTAGAAGAAAGGTTGTGTGTTTGCGTATGTGGGGACTATTGACTCACTCAAAGTCTTAATGCTCCAATATTCCAAAGTCAAGCTTAGAATATTTGAGTGCAAAGGGGAAAAAAAGAGCCTCTTGATGCAACTATTGAGTAACAGAGATAATTAAAGTGCAAGGAAACATAAAGATACAAAACCACTAAAATAAAAAACCACTAAAATAATGAAAATGACTTTAAAAGTCAGATGAAGTTATTATCATTTCTTGCATCTTCTTCTCTTTTACTTTGTTTTTTATGGTATTACAAGTGTTTTAAACTAATTTAAGTATTCATCTACCAAGTATTCAAGAGGGGAGACTCTGTTGACTTAAAACATGTTAAAAGAAATACGGATTGCAAGCTTCGAGAATATTGAATTAATAAAAGAATGGAAAACTCAAAATACAGAGCTTTAGGCCTAATATCTTATTAAACGACATGAAACATGAAACTTTGTCCTGTGGAATGATTATTTAAAACCTTTGTTTGGTCGATGCAAGAAAGAGAGAAGAGAGACTTTTTCTTCTCAACAAAATTATTTTCGTCACATTAAAGAGGTCTCAGGAAACAGCTTCTTTATCTCATGAGGTAGTTCCAGACTTTACTTGTGAGATTTCACTGGGTATGTTGTTATTGTTGTTAAAGTAATTCAAATTTACTAATGTGGCAATAAATTTGTGAAGCTGATTTTAGTCACAAAACGATTTTTTGTCACATAACGTAACAGTAAAACTAACAAGAGCCCAAACTCATAAATAAACAACTATATGCACAATTGAGACACCCTTGATGTCAACTATAACTAGAAAACATCGCGATTTTGCGATCAACAAACCTTTTATTTTGGTTATGAATTCAACTCTAAATATGCACATAACAATTTAGAGTTTAAGGAGCTCTTAGTTGGACTTTAATATGAACAAACTGCAAGCTCGTTTATCTTTTGATTAGGAAAGCGGAAACCAGACAAAGATAAAGAGGAAAATTGAAAATATAGATTGATGTTGAGGGATCTTACCGATTCCACCACGACCATTTTCACAAATGATTTCTCGATTAAACGTGGTGGTCCTCTGCACGGCACATCGTCCACCTTTTGACTCACAGGTTCCACACTCTGGATTGTACCATGTGACCCGAATATCACCACTAAGATCCGAGGACACTACCTGTTCGAAGAAAGGCCACTGTACCGGAACAGATATAGTTCTTACGAATTTACACTCTGATCTCGTCAACAAGCTTAATCCCCTCATACTTGATGTAGCATAAACAGTATAATTCGAACCACTCAAACAAGCTATTGGATTTAGCCTTACCGTCGTAGAATCAAACGAGCAATTGAACAATGTGAAATCCTGATAATAAACCCCAGTAAAAGGGGAAGCAGATAGATTTAAGTTCATGAGAAGCTGAGGAAGACAGTCGTTAGGATCGTTAAGCCATAATTCCTGTGTAGAATAGTTTATGGCTTGAACTGTAAATTCACCTGGTAATCGAATAATTGTTCTATTTGATGCATCACAGAATAAGCTGAAACCTGGATAGCCACAAAACAGGGATTGGTGATTCCGGAGATAAAAAGGGAATCGGATGACTGGTTCATTTCGGCTACATGCAGATGTGAAGCAAGTTTCTGTGCTGGCGACGACGACGACGACTGTAATACTAATGATATAACACAAGGGAAGAAACAGAGCAATTGTTTTCTGCAATTCCATGGCAAAAACAGAGTATTGGTTTGTAAAATGGCTCCTACTGTATTATTGTTTAAAAGAAGTAAATAAGCATTATTGTTAATTGACATTAAATGATGTCAATACCATAAGTCAATGGTACAAGAGTTTGATTTTTATTTTTTGGGGCCAACAATTCAAAATATTTATCTCGTATTATTTGATCATTTACTAAATTAGAATAAAATTAATTAATTTTTTTTATTTTATTTTTATAATTAGTTTTTGAAAGTTTAAACACAAGTGTTGAATATTCAAAAATTACTTTTACCAAAAAGCTAATTAACGCGAACAAAGAACAAAATGGTAAAATTGATAAATCTACTAATAACTTTTTAACCATGGAATAAAATAGAAAGTGTCAGAGAGAGTAATTTACTATTTCAACAATGTATATCGTTTTGCTTGTAGACTATGGTGGTTTATAACAAGGTAGTAAGAGAATGAGTTCCTACACTTTTACCAAATAATAAAAATATAGTACTTCTCAATTTATATCACTTACCTTTTTATACTCTTTCTTTAAAAAAATAATTTAATTTAACTTGATATGAAATGTAAGAAAATAAAAAAGACGTATTAATCTTATGATCCTAAATTAAATTATGTCAAATGTACTAAAATACCTTCAGGTTAGGTTGAACAAATCCCAAAATCCCTTTTTCTTTTTGTATATTTGATTTGAATTTTGGATTTTACTTATAGATTTCATGGATATCAGATTTAATATTATGAATTTTGGGATGAAATTAATATGCTTATAATCATCCCAATCCATGTCATATTGTTTCAATTCTAATAAGATTTGATTTTTAAAAGTCCAATAGATTAACCCTATTATAATATCTATCAAGTCTAATATGAAAATTCAAAATATGTAAATTAATCCAAAATCAAACTTTAAAAAAATCCAATTTATTTGGGTTTGTAATTTTTTTAATTCAACAACAACATACCCGGTGGAATCCCACAAGTGGAGTCTGGAGAGGGTAGAATGTACGCAAACCTTACCACTACCTCACAAAAGTAGAGAGACTGTTTCATGGACAACAACAACGAAACTTCCACCCTTACTTCATGAATAAGGTTGAAGAAGAAAGCTCGTATGTATCAATTTTAATTTATGTTATGTTGTTCGACTTGACATAAATGAAGAAAAATATTCTAGCAGGATCAAGTTGTGCTTTCTAGGAAATGGATGGTGAAGGTAGGAGAAATATCATTAATATCAAGAAAATGATTGCCATTTTACAAAGTCCAAGTTAGAAATACTCCATAATACTGTATTAACTCTCGACTTCTGTAGACATAGACTTGGTCAATGCTTTAGTAGCTCAAATTTAATTGAATGTTTCAAGTCACAATCAAAGATGAATAAATCATCTTAAATATTTTCCCAAATACCAGAAAACATCAAATCATCTAAAACCTGCTATCATTAATTCATGCAATGCACATCAGACAGGAAGTCCTATAATCATAGAGAATTATTCGTAATTAACAAAACTTTTACCTATAAGCTATAATCAGAAACTTTGCACTGTACAACATGTAACAGCTGCTTTTATTCAATGTTCATTGCACTATTGAAGCAACCAGAAAAAAAAGCTGAAACGAAGATTAGAAATCAGAGCAGCGACCACCACGCTCCCAGTCGCCATAGCGAGTGGGCTCAGGACCTTTAGGGCCTCCAATTTCACGAGTCTTTTTGTTAACATTAGAAGTGTTTTCTTCATCATTGTCGCCTTCAACTTCAATATTCCCTTTGTTTTTGTTATCAACCTTCTCCTTCTCATCCAACGTACGAGCATCATGCTCTGCAGGATGATCCTGTTTGAGTCCTTGAGTTGAAGAGCAAATGAATCGACTAGCTGAGTTCTTTGAAAAACCAACTTTGGATACTGTTAGCTCAATCGTCGATTTCAAGAGATGACCCATATTTCTTGCCATTTCCTATTTGCTTTGCCCAGTCTTGGCCAGACTCGTTAGCAAGACAGAAAACCTTCAGAAATGGTAGAAAATAGTGACTGATCAGATTGCAGTTAACATCAAATGGCTCCTTACAAGTGCAATTCCATCTTTTCTCCTTGACTATCACTAAAAAGCATTTTGAAAATTGTTGACAGGTTAAGATGTCACAAGCATACGCTTTGACATTCAAAGTCACAATTCAATAGGGATTCATACCACAATGAAAAAACAAATGAATACACATTGTATTCACCTGAAAGGAAATTGTTTTTAAGACTTATATCATGCAGAGAAGATACCCCAAGATCATTGATACCATTAATTTTAACACAAATATCATAAAATGATAAATTCCTACCCTCACATTTGAAAGAAGGTTTATAGTGAAAAAGATTTTCAAGTATAAGTTCTTCATGAGAACAACAATGATCATTGTTCTTGCTACCACAGTTTTTTCAGGTCCAAGGAAGAAAGTCAAAATGATGAGATAAATAGCACCAAGAGAAACAGGGCAATCCTGACAAAACTTGTAGAAAGAAAGAAAGAAAGAAGGCATATAAAGGCTCCGCCACTAGACCTTGTCTGCCCCCTAAATAAAACAGTTCAAGTAAACTTTAAAAAGGAAAACTTTGTTGGGAAAGCACATAAAGAAATAACGACAGCAAATACAGGAATCCTAACAAGACAGAAGTTTCATGGAACAACTAACAGAACAGAAGCAAAGAAGAAAATTGAAAATAGACAGGCAGAGCACGGTGGAAATTATAGTGAGAATAGATACAGAGGCTTGAAAAGTCCACCCCTCCCCCCCCCCCCCCCCCCCCTTAAGTGTGCTATAAAGATTGTTAATCTGGAGGAGATTTGCGATTGGAGAAAAAATTCTGAAAAAACCAGAAACTCGAAAGAGGACAAGTAGCACAAAATTAGCAGATAGTTAAAAACTGTACATACTTGTGGCAAAGATTTCATTTTCTTTTATTAAACAAAGTGATAAGAGAAGTTCATTGAAGGGAACACATGTACTGTATCTAATATTCACATAGAGAAGGTGCAATTCAAAAATCACATGCCAGACTCTTCCATCATCCCCTAAATCATAAAAGCAATATATGCTCACATGGCCATAATAGCCAACTGCATGGCATAATGTTGGGTTACGTGGAGACAACCAGATCAAAGAGAGGTGGAGAGGCTATTTTGGTCAATTGTCCAACTCGAGCCACAAGAACATACAATTTGGACTTAAGTACATCTGCGCACAATAGAAACTTTAGCTGTACTGGTAGAATGGGCCTACACACAACAACAACAACAACATACCCAAAGGAATCCCACAAGTGGGGTCTGGGAAGGGTAAAATGTACGCAGACCTTAACACTACCTCATAGAATAGGCCTACATAAAAAATATATAAAGAGATAGCCATGAGAATCTTCTTATTATTCTTGACCACAAGGGCACATAGAACAAAAGAGATATTCAAAGTTGTGAAAACTATCATGGAATTGAATTTATGAGTCGTTCGATGAAACTTGGGTAAAGGCTCTTAAAGACATTGCAAGAGTGACTAAGAATCAGTTTTTGGATTTATACCCAATAGATCTACAACAAAAACAATATTCTTGCTAAAAAGATTGATGAAAATTTATTGCAAGAGGAGGAAAGATGTACCCATGATATTCATCGATCTTCAAAAAACATATGATCGCATGCCAAAAAAGATCTTGGTAGGTGTTGGAGAAAAAGGAAATTCATGGTAAAGGATAAATGTCATAACGGACATGTATGAAGGAGTTGTTGCTAGCGTGAGAGCAGTAGTAGGAGATACAAAGGAGTTCTCCATGATTATGGATTTATATTAATTTTCAGCAACGGAGCTGTATTTGTTTACCTTTGTTATAGATGAGCTAATAAACACAACACAAGATGGAGTCTCATGATATATATTGTTTGTTGACAATATTGTGCTAATTGACAAAACCAACGAGGGTGTCAACCAAAAGCTTAAAATCGTGCAACACTCTAGATAGAATAAGTAGGATAAGTAGACGTAAGATAAAATATACAAACTAAAGGTTTATCATCATATGAAGAGTGACGTTGAGGAGAAACTGGATGGGATTATGATGTGAAGTGCAAACAATTAAGAGTGAAGATGGGATTATTTTTATTTTGTATAATGTTGGCCCGAGTTTACCTCGGGAACATGGTCACTAAGGATTGACATAGCCAACCCTAATTTATTTATGAGTAAGGCGTAATTGTTATAGGTCTTTAAAATAGTACATCCTAGATGTACAGCATCTAGGCCCTGAATAACAGTGCATGGGCGCTAACAGATGGATCTGAAATAAAAACTTCAGAGAAATTGCCAGTTAAGCACCATCAGTTGGCACCTAAGCACAATCAGAAGGACATGGATTCACAGAGGTATTATCATCGTGACTCCATCTCTAGAGTCTGCATGTCATCCCAGCCCAACTATTTATTTTCCTTAAGAAAGTACATCTTCAAAAGTCACAAGATAGCCATGAGGATGTTACATCTTCAAAAGTCACAAGATAGCCATGAGGATCTTCTTATTATTCGAAAAGAAAGTATATATTATGAGGAAATAAAGGTGGACCTAGGTTCTTTTCTTTTTTTCATCCTTGGTTAAGTAATATTCTTCCCCACAAAGACGTTTATTTGTTTAACCGCTCTCAGTAGAATCATATTCATGCAACTGTGGATAGTCAAAGTAGAGGTCAATAATGTTGCTATTCCAGTGCCAAACAATATTACATAAATGAACATTATTGACCATCTCAATAAATCCTCCCCACAGGTTACTGGTCTCCTTGAACATCTCTTGAGACCACAAATACATGAGAAGACCTAATATTCTTATCCATACCCAGCATCTTCTTATTTCTGCAGACCAACAAGATCTCATGTATGCGACATAACTCATGCAATATAATTTGGCATTTGAATAGAAAATATGCTTTTCCTAAGCACGAATCCAAACACAAGTTCAACACTTCATGAAACATCTATCATAGCCATGATAAGTAATGAATTTTACCAAATTCACAAAGGGTGGTAAATAAATAAATACATGACAAACGAGTAGGCTTGAAGAAAGTATAACCTAATTTTGCTACTACTTGTTGTATCATTTGAAGATAGTGTCATCATATAGATCCAATTTCACGAATTATTGATTCATCACTTTGACTGTACTGTGGCCATCTAAAGTAACTCTTGTAAAATTGATGAAAAATGTGAAGGTGGTGATAAAACCAAGATTGGATGTCAAGACTCACAACAACTGGGCACAAAGAATCTCTAGAGTTAAAATTGTTCCGGCCAAAGTTTGCTACTGGTTTTAAGTATTAAGACTTTCATTACACAAAGGGACCTTGTGCATTTAACAATGACCAATACTGGAAAGTTCCTCATCTAAAATATTGCAAATCCAGTTCTTTGCGACTAAGAATAAAGATACTGCAGTAAATTGCAATCAGTCTGACTATTTTATTTTTTTCATAACCGTGGTGTCCGGGCTAGCGAAATTCTCGTGCCTCGACTAATTCAAAGGATACCTGCCACCTGCCAACTTCCGTCAACAATAGATACTAGATTACTCTGTCCACCAAGACTAGGATATATGGGAAGAATCACCTAGTGTTTTTCCCTCACCTGAGAGCTAATGCCTCTCGACCGCTTCATTGACTACTAGGGCACAACCTTGGATACAATTAGTCTTACTATTTACATCACCATTTGATGAAAGATTCTCTTAATCAAGACATTCTTTTGATGAAATGCAATACTAAAAAAAAGGGGGATAGTTATGCTCAAGATGCTTTATGTGTGAGCAGAAGCAGACGTAAATAATCATTTATTCATTCATATAAAACAACTTCAGAATTGTGGAACATGTTTTTGTGTATATAGGAGTTAGCTGGTTAATGCCAAAGACAACCATTAAGCTCCTTAGTAGCTGGACAGGAATTGGCAATACAGGGAAAAGTGAAGATTGGTGGAAGACTATCCCAGAATGTATATGGTAGACTATATGGAAAGAAAGGAATGCTAGGTGTTTTGAAGGACAAAAAGATAATTTTCAAAAGATAAAATGTAATGCTTAAGTCTTTTGTTTTTCTGGTGTAAGCAAGATTAGGTAGTGGAAAGCATAGAGAGTCAATTACATAGGAAACTTGTAAATCTATACATCTTTGTGAGGGTGTGCCCACCACCCTGTGGGATGTAAGTTTCCAATTCATCATCCCTTGGATGATGAATTTTTTGTGGATTCAAAGTTACCTTTATCTCAAAAATGAAATGCAATATACATGTGTTATTGTGTCAACAACAAGAACATAAAGACACAAGACCAACATATCTAGTGTAATTCCACAAGCTGAGCTAACTATCTAGGTTTATCCACCAAAAATCACAAAAAAAAAATGAAATGAAATGGTAAACCACCATATACAACAAACAACTAAAATGAACAATCTCCATGCTTTACAATCAATTAGAAACAAACAGTGCCGATTAGATTAGAAACAACATAAGAACATGACCGATTAAAATTTAATTGTAAGACTGGACAAATCAAAAACTAGGGATTCTGGAATTTATAAAGCTCCGATACATACCAATTCGGCGATTGATTCAACTTTGAATACTTCAATCTGTCGCCTCCCTCGATTCGTCGCCTTCTCCTTTTAACAGTTTTGTGTGAAGAAAAGTTGGGCAGATTTGGGAAGAAACAAATGGTTCGGTTATACATTCGGTGCAGGTTTAACCACATCACCAAGTGCAAAATTATTTATTTTAATTAAAAATAGTGTTAACTTGACGTAAGTTATTAATTTTATTTTGAACGACTGTCTAAAAAATATCTTTCTATTTGATTAACTAAACTAAAATATATTCCGAACTATTACAAGTGTTAAAAATATCCTTAACTTGGCAAGAATTTATTTCGTTGTTGTTATAAGATCAGATGTTATTTAAGTTTAGTTAATCAAGTAGAGGAGTATTTTTAGGGCAATCAATAATTCAGGGATGAAATTAATAATTCGTGTTAAATTTAAAGGTATTTTTAATACTTTTTTCTTTTAAAAATATTAATTAAAATTCATATTGTTTGAGTCAAGTTCATGAAAATGTTTAAACACATATCTTAATTTATCCAAAAAAAAAAATTTCTGTATTTATTAAGTGGACAATTTATTAATTTCATAATAGTTTTCTATTAGCCTATATTAAATCAACTATCCATTTATTAATCCGATTCCAATTAAAATACATACTTTCCCTGCTCATCCAAAAAAGGATTTTTTTATTATTATTATTAATATAAACTTCTTTATCAAGTATTCAATTGTCTTGTTCATTCCTTATTTTTATCTGTTATTTTTAATTAGGATATCAGGGATTCAAACTTGAAATAAACTTTCTTGTTCATATTCTTTTAATCTCTATTATTATCATGGTAGGGTGGGTGGGGATGGAATATGAGGAAAGATTATTTTCATTCTTTTTATTTAAAATTTTAATACACATAAAAAGCAAAATATTATATGCGTACATAGTTTTTTAATTAAATCATCTTCTATTGAACTAATTATTTATATGAATATCATCATTTTTTTTCTTCCTTATTTGAGTTGAGAAAAAAATTAAATGATTGACAAAATCCAAGAAGAAAAGAAAGTGAAAGAGAGAGGAGGACTAATCTCTTTTTTTTTATTTTCAATTTATTATAACATCCAAAGTTAGGTCAATAGATAAGATCATATATTGAGTTATTTCAAATTACTTTAATAAAAAAAGTCTAAAATATCCTTAAACTATAAAGCTTGGTACAATATTATTCTCCACCCACCTTATAAGTGTGGACTGCTAGAACTTAAGATATTTTTTAGCTAAAAGATTGACATCGAGAATATTTGAGCTAAAAGAAAAAAAGTAGGACACTGTTATTGATACCACCAGAGATCCTTAAAAGGAATCACACTTTTAAAAGAAATAGTAATGGGGGATGTGAAAAGAGGGTGATTTCATTAAAGAACTCCAACAATTTAGTGGTTTTGTGCTAAGGACAAAAACAAACTACTTTGGAGAGCTGACAGCAAGAATATCTTCACAGTAAAATCTTGTTATAGACTACTACATTATGTTGGAAAGTAAGGATGTTCTTTTTTTTTTTTTTGGCCTTACTTTTAGAAGTGATATTATCATCTAATTTGTGTTCAAAAGTTAGGGATGACAACGGGGCGGAACAGGACGGATTTAGAGCTATGCGGGCGGGGGAGATTGAAGTAGCTATTTTTAAAACTAACGCCTAGAGTTACTTGTAACATGCAGCAGTAAAGATTAGTATGAAGGACAATACTTCATTTCTAGAAGTTAGTTTTGCACATCTGCTAAATCGATTCTAGTTCAGAGCAAGTATATTACTCTTTTGTGTGGGAATTTCTCTTAGTTTTTGTCCTAAGTCACATGAATATAAAGATACTCATACAACTATCACAAGGTCATATGAAGGTAAACAGTTCTTCTAGATGTCAAATGCTCAAAGTCATCAGAAATAATGTACAACTTGCAAGTGCAAACCAAATAAAACCAGAAAATCCCCATATATTAACTTTTAAGGAAATTTGGGCAAACGAACTGTACATATTATTTTCTTCATCTAGCCTGTGTTTGAGCTACCCTCAAAACAAACAACGCGACAATAATATAGTTATCAACACCCAAGATGCAGCAAAAAAACAAATACTAACCCCTACCCCCAAACTCCCCCCAAAAAAAGAATCAGAAACTCTCAACTAGTTCCCCTATCCTATGTTCCAGCTGAGCTGCTTTGATTTACTGTGTGTTTCTTTTCTTGGAAATTGTTTGAAGGAAAATTCCAAAACCAGACTCTGCCAAATGCAAGTGTCTTTATGTCACAACTGTTGGCTGCTTCTTGACAAATTCTTGTTGGCTAGCTGCATCAGCAGACAAGTCATCATTCTTCATGAGGAACTTGTCAACCTGGGCAGCTGCTTGCCGTCCTTCAGAGATGGCCCAAACCACCAAAGACTGCCCCCTACGACAGTCTCCAGCTGCGAACACCCCCTCCACATTTGTTGAGAAGCGTCCATAATCAGCCTTGAAGTTAGACCTGTTGTCCTTCTCTAATCCTAGTTTGTCTGCTATTGTCTGAACAAAAGTTAAAACAAGGATAACCAAGTCAATATTAATTGAATTTCATCAAGCACCAGCAAAAAGAGGAAATAAAAATGGAAGTCATTAAATAACACTAACCGATTCAGGGCCAAGGAACCCCATCGCTAGCAGAACCAGATCAGCCCCGATAATTTCTTCAGAGCCTTCCACTTCCTTGAATTGGAATCTTCCACTGGCATCTTTCTCCCACTGTACACGTATCACCTCCAAGCCTTTCACGTTTCCATTTTCGTCTCCAATGAATCGCTTGGTCAAAACCTCGTAGGATCTTGGATCCTTACCAAACTTTGCAGCAGCTTCCTGATGCCCATAATCTACACGAAAAATACGAGGCCACTGCCAACAAGGAAAAAAAAACGACGGATCACAATGACATTCACGACTTCCATGAAAAACTTGGCAACAGAAGTTCCATGATCACTTTATGATCCTAACTAGGACTATAAAGCCAATTCTAGTAACTTCCTCATGAAGTATAAAAGAGCAGTTCCCTCAAGATTTAGACTGTCAATAACCCCGTGTTGCCACTGGAACCATCATGCACATGATAAAACATAAAGCGTCTAATTGAGTAAGAAGCTCTAGATCAACTAAAACATCAAACCTGTGGCCAAGGATTTCCAGGAGCCCTTGTTTTTGGTGGTTGAGGGAGAAGCTCTAGATTAACTACACTGCTGCAGCCATGGCGAATGGATGTTCCTATGCAATCTGTCCCAGTGTCACCTCCACCAATAACAACCACCTTCTTGCCCTTGGCTGAAATGTATTTTTCATCCTGCAGATTGCTATCAAGCAAACTTTTTGTGTTCGCGTGGAGGAATTCCATCGCGAAATGGACTCCGGATAAGTCTCGTCCAGGAACAGGAAGGTCTCTGCCAATAAGTCAACAAGTAGTTTGAGTGAGCAATTACTCATTCAGGAAAGACACTGGCAGGTGAACCAAAAGTGAAATGACGCCAGCCATGGTACTCACCTTGGTTTTGTGGCTCCAACAGCCAAAACAATTGCATCATGATCTTCACGAAGAGAGTCCATGGAATACGCAGGATCATTGCCGACATTTGCATTGACCACAAATTTCACCCCTTCCTTCTCCATAAGGTCAACCCGCCTCTGAACGACATCAATTTTGTCAGTCTTCATATTGGGTACTCCATACATCATCAGACCACCAATCCTATCAGCACGTTCAAACACGGTGACGGTATGACCCATTCTATTTAACTGATCAGCAGCAGCCAGACCTGAGGGTCCACTTCCAACAATTGCAACTTTTTTCCTGTTAAGGGGAAAAATATGAGCTATCAAAGTTATGTATGGTAGAGTCTAAATGTCCAACCATCAAAGGTAGAAGGACTAATCAGCAAAAAAATTATGGTGCTGACGGCAAAAACATTGAAAGATAAACAAATGGGCAAAGAGGAACACCTTCAAAGAATTGAAATGAGGCATGAGAGCTTTTTTTTTTTTTTTTTGTGTGTGTGTGGTTTTGGTTGGGGGTGGGATTACAGTAAAAGCAAGTGATGAGCTCATACCCGGTTCTCTCAGGAGGAGGTCGCGGCACCATCCACCCTTCCTCAAAAGCTTTGTCAATAATTGCACATTCAATGCTTTTGATAGAAACAGGATTCTCAATGATACCAAGCACACAAGACCCTTCACAAGGTGCAGGGCACACTCGGCCAGTGAACTCAGGGAAGTTGTTTGTCTCAAGAAGCCTATCCAGTGCTTCACGCCATCTATTCTGATACACTAACTCATTGAATTCTGGTATTTTGTTTCCAAGAGGACATCCAGAGTTCTCCTACAATATATTTTACGTAACATAGTCAACTCAGATTTTGGCCATTTGTATTTTCATTGCGTGTATCAATCACCACATATTTCAGTATTAAAATTACCTGATGACAAAAAGGAGTTCCACAGTCCATGCAGCGCGCAGATTGTGTCGTGAGGAGTGGACCAGGTTTTGAATCTGCCATAACTTCTTTCCAGTCACTCATCCGAACATTCGGATCCCTATAGGCCACACCCTCTCGCTCATAAGCGACAAAACCTCGATGCTTGACTGCATCAGCAACTTGGGTGGGCCTCTTCAATGTCTTTTCCTCTTCAACCTGCAAAGTTGCAACGCATATTGTAATGCATTTCACAGCATCTAAATACCTACATATGACTCCAAAGACTATTAAAGTAACTAATGGACAAGTCAGGCTCCTAATATACGGAAATGTAGGCACTCCAAATTAGACAAATCTTCATTCCCAAAACAGAAGTGAAAAGCTGTAATGATCTTCATATATATAACATATCTATATACTGCCAGCTATCTATAGAAAATATAGAATCTTCCTGGAATATGATGAAATAATACTATAGGAACTCCAAAGGCAGCTCAATAAGAAACTCCATAGATGGGACTAACCTGACTGGATTCATCCTTGGATGCAGCTGCTAACTTCTTCAGCTCTTCAAAGGCATCTTTCTCATTCAACTCTTCCTCTTCTTGCTCCTCTGCTTCCTTAATCGCACGTTCTTTGGCTGCTTCGGTAGCTTCCTCCTTTTTCATGCTTGCAAGAACCCGTTTATAATCTCTAGGGAAAACCTTAATAAATCTAGGCAAAAGATTATCAAAGTCGGCAAGAATTTCTTTCGCCAGTTGGCTGTTTGTGTTACGCTGGTGTTGCTGTATCATCATCTTCAGAGTCATGATATCTTCTTCTTCTTCAACTTTATCAAGATCAACCAGCTCGGTATTGCAACGAGAGTGGAACTTGGAATGCAAGTCGAGAACATAGGCAACACCACCACTCATACCAGCAGCAAAGTTTCTGCCAGTTTTTCCAAGCACAACCACCGTACCACCAGTCATGTACTCGCAGCCATGATCACCAACACCTTCTACAACAGCTTTGGCCCCCGAGTTACGGACACAAAATCTTTCTGCTGCCATCCCATTAAAATATGCCTCCCCACTTGTTGCCCCATAAAGAGCTACATTTCCAATTACAATATTTTCCTTGGGGTCAAACTTGCTTCCTTTTGGTGGATAAACAATGATTTTTCCACCTGATAAACCTTTACCAACATAATCATTGCTGTCTCCTTCAAGCTCTAATGTGATGCCAGGGCAAAGAAAAGCCCCCAGACTCTGTCCTGCACTTCCACTAAGCTTGATATGAATAGTGTCTGCAGGAAGTCCTGCGAGGTGATAACGCTTGGTCACTTCATGACTAAGCATAGTTCCAACAGCACGGTTCACATTGCAGATTGGAGTTTCAATATATACAGGAAGACTTTTCTCTAAAGCAGCTCTGGAGAGGGCTATCAAATTGTTATCTAAAGCCATGTCCAAACCATGATCCTGTTTCTGTATACAATATTGGGCAGCTTCAGGCCGGATATCAGCAGCAGGTCGAAGCAGTAGGGACAGATCAATATTCTTCAATTTGTCATTGTTCTTGACTAAATCATTGTCCATTTCAAGCATGTCTGAACGGCCAACCATTTCAGTAAGAGTTCTAAAACCAAGTTGAGACATGATTTCTCTCACTTCCTCTGCCAGCATGAAGAAGAAATTTATGACATGTTCTGGTTCTCCGGCAAATTTCTCCCGAAGAATTGGATCTTGAGTCGCAATCCCCACAGGGCAAGTGTTTTTGTGGCATTTTCTCATCATTATGCAGCCGAGTGTTATGAGGGGGGCAGTGCTGAAACCGAACTCCTCTGCACCAAGTAGAGCAGCAATAGCTACATCTCTTCCAGTTTTCAATTGGCCATCTGTTTGCAGCACTGTCCGGCCACGGAGGTCATTAGCCACCAAAGTTTGATGCGTCTCTGCAAGACCAAGTTCCCATGGAAGCCCAGCGCTCTTGATGCCAGTCCATCTAGAGGCACCAGTTCCTCCATCATGACCAGAGATCAACACATGATCAGCATGTCCCTTGACAACGCCACTGGCAATAACCCCAACACCAGCTTCAGAGACCAACTTGACACTAACACGTGCCCCCGGATTTGCATTCTATAGGCATAACAGGGAAATACCTCAGGATCAATGAACAAAAAAATAGGAAGTATTGGTAACAGATATACAAGAGATTTTAATACCTTAAGATCATGAATCAACTGTGCAAGATCCTCAATCGAGTAGATATCATGATGAGGAGGAGGACTAATAAGTCCAACTCCAGCTGTGGAGTTCCTAGTGATAGCTATGTCACCAATGACCTTGTGTCCAGGAAGTTCACCCCCTTCTCCAGGCTTGGCTCCCTGCAAAATACAACGACAAGTGAATAGCTGTGTTTGACAGATACACGGAAAACATTACTGTTGACATTTATCTCACCAAATGCCAAATGCAGGTTTCAGTTAAATAGGCAAAGACACCATCTGTCCATGAATAAACCTCATGAACAAGAGGAACCTCTATTCTAGCTGGAATACAGGATCTGATAGGAATGGACCAGAACTTGATAAAAACATGACGATGGAGGACAATAACCATAAATGAAATATACTGCAGTGTGCAAGCATGCAAAGTGTACCTGAGCCATTTTTATCTGTAGCTCATCAGCATTTGTAAGGTAGTAACTTGAGACTCCAAATCGACCACTTGCAACCTGCTTAATTGCACTTCTTTTTGGGTTCTTTGAACCATTAGGAAGAGGCTCCATCCGAGAAGGCTGCTCACCACCCTCACCTGTTCAACAGTAGGTACAACTTTCATGTTACAGTAAAGAAATTCCACTGCCTAAGGGGGTAAGAAATGGCAGCCACACAAAAGAAAGGTCACAGTCAATAAGAAAAAGTTACCTGTGTTAGATTTGCCTCCAATCTTGTTCATTGCCATAGCAAGAGTAGCGTGTGCCTCCAAGGAGATTGATCCATAACTCATGGCTCCAGTACAAAAACGTTTCACAATCTCACTTGCTGGTTCAACTTCTTCTAGAGGAACTTTCACCTCTCCCTCTTTGAATTTCAAAAGTCCCCTCAAATTGCATTGTCTATTTAGTTCCTGTACACGCTTAGAATATTCTTTATAAGCAGCTATACTATTAGATCGTGAAGCCTCCTGCAATTTTGCAATTGCAAATGGATCATTAAGGTGAACCTCACCACCCTTTCTCCAATGATAATCACCAGGATTAGGGAGCGCCATAGCTTCAGCACTCCCTGGAGCCAAGGCTCGTGAAGGAAATGCAAGTCCATGCAGATTGAGTGCATCTTTGGCAAGTGCGTCAAAAGTTGCACCCTCCACTCTGCTAGGAGTTCCATTGAAACATCGCTCCATCACTTCTGACGAAAGGCCAACTGCCTCAAAAATCTGAGCACCCTTGTACGATGCCAATGTTGATATACCCATTTTTGCAAGAACCTTCATCATGCCATAATTACTTGCTTTGAAGTATTTCTTGACAAGCTCATCCTTGGAATGAAACTCGCCAGTTGACTTGGGTGGGATTTTTCCATCGATCTGTAGTCTCCATATAGCTTCTACAGCTAAATAAGGACAGATAGCATCAGCACCAAATCCCACCAATGTACAGAAATGGTGTACCTCTCGTGGCTCAGCAGATTCAACAATCAATGCAACTCGAGTTCGCTCGAGCTTTTTAACTAAATGATGATGGACAGCACCAACAGCCAATAAAGAGCTCACAGCAACACGCTTCGGCGAGAAAGCTAAGAAGGTTGAGAAATTAATATTAATGCTATGCCGATAAAAGAGAAAACCCATGTCCAGCAGAATGATGGATTAAAGAAAACAAGAGTAAGAGTAGCTTTCTGAAAAGATCGATACCTCTGTCAGAAAGTACGATTGTTGTATAACCCTCCTGGATTGCATTATGCGCTTCGGAGCAGATCCTGTCCAAGGTCTCCTCTAGACCTTTCGTACCACGGTCTCTGGAGTAGGTAATATCAAGAACCTTACTGCGCCACCCTCTGTAGTTCATTTTCTTCACAGCTTCCATTTCTTCAATGGACAAAAGAGGCCCCTTGAGTGAGAGGCGGTGACACTGTTCTTCAGTGGTCTCTGTAAGATCTCCTTCAGGACCGACCATACATTGCATAGAGGTAACAATTTTTTCCCTGATAGGGTCAATTGGAGGGTTTGTGACTTGAGCAAACATCTGCTTGAAATACTCAAATGTAAGTTTCTCTCTATTAGACATCACTGCTAATGGAGCATCATTTCCCATTGAACCAAGAGCCTCAACGCCATCTTTTGCCATTGGAAGTAGCAGCATTTCTAAGGCCTCTACAGTGTAACTGCATGATAGGTCAGTGTTAAACTACTTTCTTCATGATGTCAAAAAATTCCAAGGAAGTTTTCGTCTTTGTCAAAAGATACATACCCAAAGGCCTTTAATGGAGCCAATAAACCATGAATCCCCATATTTTCCATACTGTCCTCATCACTTACCGCCTAAAATTATAGAAGAATAGATCGATAAATGAGGAAGTACTTAAAGAACAACTAACAACATGCACAATTAACAGCAGAAAAAGGGCTAATAACAAGAGATTCAGAGGAACTAAATTAGTATGAAACAGCACTCACAGGCAAAACTCCTGCAATGGGTGGAGGGATCCTGTGGGAATAATTTACCGACTCAACAATGTCTTTCAGCTCTATCTTTTGCTTTTTCAGCCACTGTCCATAAGGTCTTGCAAGAGAGTACTGCTGCTTCAAAGCATCATCATCTACAACAACATGGTTCTCAAAGTCCACCAGAAGCATCATTCCAGGGTTTAGTCTACCTTTTCTGCATACATCTTCAGGTGGAATATCAACTACTCCAACCTCACTTGCCATAATAACCCTGCCACTGTATGTAACATAAAAGCGACCTGGACGCAGACCATTCCGATCTAACGTAGCTCCAAGATAGCGCCCATCAGTAACTGCAAAGCAGATGTCCCCATTAAGCAAACACCATATCGGAAAACCTCATAAAAGATATCAACTGATTCCTTTAAGTATATTACATGATATAAGAGCAGGTCCATCCCATGGTTCCATGAGGGCTGAAAAATATTCATACAATGCCTTCCGGTTAGGATCCATGTTCTTGTCATTCTGCCAGGCTTCAGGAATCATCATCATTACAGCTTCTGGGAGGCTTCTACCAGCTCTAAGAAGTAGCTCAAGTACACCATCAAAAGCTCCTGATAAATGGAGATCAAAATCAAATACAGGACAATCAAGACACATAACAACTAGAATTATCTATAGCAGGTTAAGATGTTGACTGTTTCAAGGTGCAAAGAGGAAGTATAAGAACCTGAGTCAGATGAACTGGCATCAACAATGGGCAAGAGTTTTTTCATTTCCGTCTTTGAAAGGCCAAGCTCTTTGCATTTAAGAAGACCCTCACGAGCCCTCATCCTGAATAGGCAAAAGGAACGAGTCAAACAAAATTGGCCAAAGCCCAGAACAAAGTTTAAAATTAATATAGATGACAAATCAACAAGAGAAACAACAGAATTTAATTCACCACAGTAAAATAACAGAGTTTCATGTGAGATTCTTCCTCAGCTTCTGAGAAGGCAAGCTAGCTAGCCAATTTACAATCAATATGTTACTCCAGAACAAAAAGGGAACAAAAGAAGATATCTGATGCACACAGAAGGAAGTCATGTGCATCCTTCAGTGCCACTAGTGTAACATGGGAAAAGATTTACTGATCAGCAGCAACTACTGTCAACTCCTCATCCACACATTTCGTATTTTAAAACGTGTCAATGAAGTTCCTTCTCAATTTTCACATAGAAACCAAATTATCTAAACTACCACTGCATTCAGGAGATCAATCTTAAGTGAGTTACAATAAGCTATGCACAACTATACTACAAAATGTAATTTTGCAGGGAGCTTACCAGTTCACATTGCCTCGTAGTGTGTTAATTTCACCATTATGACCCAAGACACGCATAGGTTGAGCACGATCCCAACTAGGGAATGTATTTGTAGAGAACCTAGAATGCACCTACATCAGAAACACCCAAAAATTTTATATTTGGGAAACCCGATTTTCTTTCATGAAAAAAAAAATAGAAATGCTGAGATTGTCTTCTGAATGCAGATAATTGAGTTCAGGCACTTCGAAGATGGTGGCAGTGACAGGACACATCACCTTGAGCCTAGTCTAACCTTGAGCACACAGAAATCCCTCCACATGATTTAAGTGGAGGTTTTATTGTTAAGAACAGATGGCAGAGAGCAAGGCACCAAGTTTCTGTAAACATTATTTACTTCATAATGAGTTTCCTTACCAACTCACCAAAGAGTCCAAACGGGCATCCAAATTCAAATTGTGATCAAGGGAGTGGAAGAACTTAAGAGATCATTCATACTTCAATGCCTCAGAAGTCATTCCTCAACCTTGCATCTCTTCAGTTTACTGGTTGATCCATTGCTGTTCGTTGTTGAAGTATGGAGTCAGTGTACAAATTAAAAGAGAATGGATTAAATATTTACCAGGGCCATGTAGCTCGTAAACCTTTCATTGCCCAAATCTGCAAAGTAGTACTCCTTCAACTGATTAGGCTTCAACTGACCCTTGTAAACAACAGTCCTGCATTAAGTATATAAGTTTAAACAATTAGCCACAGCACTGCAGCAAAGAGTAACGTATTCCGAGTCTCAGTGACAAACCTTGAAGAAAGAGAGCATATATAGAAATCTTTCACACCACCATGTTGGAGGTTTAAAGCAGCTCGTATAGCTACCATTGAGACCCTCCTCAAAATATACATCTGCAGGAGGGGAATGGATTCAGAATATGGATGGTGGATGGTAATTGATAGAGTACATACTAAGTACCAACAAATATACTGGGTACTTCACCAACAGACAACTACCTGACGCTCAACATCGACCTTTGACCGAGGAGTTGGTGTCAGAAAGACTTGCTCAATGATAGGCTCCGTCTGCAATGCAGACTTGCCCAGTCCTGAATTATCTGTAGGGACTGGACGCCATCCAAGAACTGTATGCCCCAGTGACTCAGCCACCTGCCGAAGAACAAAGAACCACAATAATCAGAACACGTAATAACATAATTGACCTGAATAAATCTGTCCTTCAGTAAAACATCACATAGAGCAAGAGTTTAACCTTAGTAAATACAATTTTGCTCTGCTCCCTTCTACTGTCAGAGGTAGGCAGGAAGAACATACCAACTGCATATTGCCCAGGTGGTGGTAGCTCAAATCCCGCCTCACTAGCTACCTGATGATAGCACAGAAGATATACACAACAACAAAATGTTAGTTCAGATTTCAAGCCTCGCAGAAATTGGTATTAATAACTAGAGGTGAGTGCAAATATAGATTGTCAAATAAAAATATACATATCAGCAACACCTTCAAAAGGAACATGCAAATGAAAAGATTATCCTTACTAGTATCTTTTTTTTGGACAACCAAAAAAAACACCTATGCCAACCCTTTGGACCAACCACAGCCTTCTAGACTCGATAGATAATGAGCCCACCCCTCTACCCTTCTCCACTTAAATATTAGGCTTTGCTTTGCATGGGGTGGGGCTTGAACTTGTGACCTCAGCCACAATCCTGCGTGACCTTTGCCACTAGAATTAGGCCCTTTTTGTAGTATCAATTTCAAATTATACTGAATTTTAAAATAAATCTCCATATTCAGAAGAAGAAGAAGAAAGCAAATATTTATTACTCTCTCTACCCAAAAATGACACATTTCTACGTTTGCCACAAACATCTACTAACATATTTTATGATTAGCAGACTACCATGACAGTTCCCCAAACATTCCCTGGTAATTCAACCAGGCACTAAATAACATAAAACAAAAGAAGCAGCCATCAAAATCATCAAATGAGTAAGTCATTGCAGGTTTCAAGAAACATCAGTTGAAGAAAATAATTCACTAGCAGAAAAAATCAGTTATTCTGATCAGTTAAATTAAACCACCTCTTTGTAGAAGTCATGAGGCAAAGCCACGAGAATACCGGCTCCATCTCCAGTATTAGTCTCACAACCACACGCGCCTCTATGAGACATCCGCACTAACATCTCAATAGCATCAGTAACCTATATCTCCCCAAAAAAACAAAAAATCAGAGACTTTCCATAGTCCTAAAAACAAAAAGACTGATAAGGTTTCTGATGTACCGTTTTCCGGCTGCTTTCACCAGAAAGTTCAGCAACGAACCCAACCCCACAAGAGTCCTTATCAAATGATGGATCGTACAGACCAAGAGGCTTCTCCGGCACCTGAGACAATGCAGAACGAACCACGACCCGTAGCTTCGGAGCCCGACCCGGCCCGTCTGATTGCCAAAGGTGCAATCTTTCCGAACCGGAAGCCCGAAGTTTGGCTCCAAAAAACTTCTTCTCGAGACCGGTAGCCCTCTTAACCACCGAGCTCCTTGAGGCCCTAGTTCTCCCCAGACCAACACCGACCCGACCCAAAGGCATAGCATTCAATTGATGGCCCACGAGACTCTTAACCGGCGATGGCATAACGACGCCATTGTTCTTGGTCTGAAGTACAGAACTCGAAGCAATCGACATATTCAAAAACACCAAGTTCGAATCTTTACCAGTTTTTAAGATAGATTTTTGTGTGTATATACCAAAAGTTGAGATCTTTATCCAAAAAAAAAAAAAGCGTTATAGAGGAACCAAAATTCTCAAAGCGTCAAGCAAATCTCAGATCCGTAGTTTAAAATGACCAAATCGGTCGATTTTTCAGCAGATCACGTAAAAGATGAATAAATAAAAAAGAGGGTTGCAGAGGCGGCGGAAGGATGGTGAGTTGGCGGTGGATATATAGAGCAAAAGGGTTGTCCGTGGTCCTTATCCAGACGAACTTTTCAAGCAAACGAAAAAAAGGGGTTCTTTTTTTCACATAAATGGAGATGAAAATGAGGAAAAAACGGAAGGCAGAGAAAATAGAGAGTCCACAGCGTCAGAGAAATGGGGTTGGTGACGGGGCTCTGCAGTCTTCTTCTTTCTTTCAGCATGGGCGAGGTGGCTTGTGTTGTGATTTTATAGATGAGATAGAGAATAGAAGTTGGCGGGGTAAGGGAGTCCGGTGGGGTGGGGGGTATGAGTGGGTCCTACCTGAGTGTTTTTTTCTGAATAAAAAAAAAACGTTTATCTTTGGACACACTATCATTTCCAAATTTTTCTTATGAAAATTAATATTGTGCATGATTATCTTTTTAAAAAATAAATTATATTCACTGAATTTTTCGCTCATGTTTTGCAATAGCGAATAGCTCGCAAATTACTCACTCAGTTCATTTTTATTTATTCTCTCTTTTGACTTGGTACAAAAATTAAGAGGTAATAAATTATATAAGTAATTTTATCAAATCACCTTTTAAATATAACTAATATAATGTCTTGAAAAATGTAATAGAAAAATGACTATTTTTAATAATAAGGATAAATTAGAAACTAGATATGGAAACAACCTTTTTATCTAGTATCTTTTCTTTATGGGATTCGACTTTTAGACGAGAATTTCTCGAAAATAGTCTCTCTATTTGTATGAGATAGTGATAAAATCTGCTACAATTGAAAATATTTTAACGTAGATGTAGCCTTCCTGAAATTTATTACTTACTATAAAATATAAAATCTACCCCCACTTATGATAAACTGAAATTTTCTGACACAAAATCGTTATTTAGCCTATTTGTTTTTACTGTTTTATTTATTTCAAATACTCACTAAATCCGATTTTCAATTACAAATTTCTAATTTAAATAATAATAATAATGAGTAGGTGTGTAGATACAAATGTTTTAATATTTATTATTATTTTCAGCTCGTATGCGGCACGCGACAACCGCTAGTGGTGGGGTCTCCCCATCGGCGGCGGTGTGCCGAAGCGGTTTGCGGTGGTGTAATAAATTGTCACTCGATGTAGCCGCCTCTAGGCTCGGTCGGTTCCATGCCTCCAGGGTCGGGCACGGTAATTTTTGTTTTACACATGTTTTCAGCATCTTCTGTTTTTTTATCTCTTTGTGGGACCCTTTGTGCTTTCTCAGGTGAAAATGACCGAAACCTATTAACGGACGTTAGAAAAAGTTTCCCCAGAACAAAATGAGTATCATAATATTCAAAAAAAATTATTGTTTTTAAAATTTTGTATTAAATTAAAATATAAAAAATATTACAATTACATATATCCTAATGAGATTAAATAAGTGGAGTTTGTTTAATTTTCAATTATCAACGATCAATCAGAATATGTTTTATAATTGATATAGCTGACTTAAGTAGAAAAATACTTAGTTAATTGATATTAAGTTAAACTAAAAATATGAAAGATTATAACAATTCGCTACTCTCATATAGAATTATTTTAAAAAAAAGTTTAGAAATCTCTAAGCACGTGTGATATTTTGGTTAATTCATAAGAGATGGATATACTTCTTACACAGTTACAACATATATCGAATGAGATCCTGACATTTTTCACGTACTTAATTCCTATACAATTATAACGTATACTGAATCAGGTCCTGTCATTTTTCTTAAAAAGAAAAATTCAATAATATTCTACCTATTTATGTGTGCATGTACTATTCACTCTTATTTTCTATGTAAATTAGTTAATATTTATTATTTTCATGAATAATTCTTACTCCTTTCATATAATTTTATACCTATATCTTAAATATTTTCTCCATTTTAGCTGCTGTCACATTTTTTTTATTTTTGTAAAAAATTATTAATAAAAAGTGACTTTCTACTAATTTACCTTAAGTCCTTTCAATATAAGTACTATTATTAATTTTATAACTTAATAAATATTTTGAGATAGATATTTATAATAAAATATTAAAAACTAATATAAAGAGAAAAATATTAAATACTAATTACCAAACTTGCTAATCCACAACTCATATTTGTGAGATGGAATATGAAAAGATGACGAATTCAATGACGAAATGAATAAACATTAATTGAATAATATAAATGCGGTCAATAGTTTACGCTAGAGAGAAAGTGCCGGTAGTTTTATGCGGCCAACAGTCACTGAGAAAACAACTGGTAAAAATATTTGTGATAAAAAATATTTTTTTTAAAAAATTGGTTATGTTTTCAATGAAAAGTTGGCTTTTCAACTTTTAATTATAAAAGAGAGAAAAATATTTTATTCCCTCTGTCCCATATTATAAGGACACTTTTCATTTTACATGGTTATTAAAAAATTATCAATATACTAATTAATGGTGGGGTAAAATAATAAAAAATAATTAATTTTATCATAATATAGTAAGTGTCCATATAATATGAGACAAATATTTATAGAAATATGTCATATAATATAGAATAAAGATAATATTAAGGACCATATATTTATAATAAAGACGACATATAAAAATGACGGTAGAAAATATATTTGTAACTTCAAATATCATACTAGTAAGTAGTAAGGAGTGACTTGAATGCGTGCACACACGAACACCTACACCTATGTATAAGCCCAATTGCTTATTTGATCATGCGCAGGGGCTGATAAAATCGATAGATATATTTATTATTCGTCATATACATTTAGATTGAGTTATTAATGATTCGATTATTTTATTTAAAATTGGATTGGCATGTGATCGAAATTGATCCACGAATAAATTTAACTGAATAGTTTTAAAAATAGTACTAGTTTATTTGATATTTACACATAGTCATAATATTAGAAAAAAATTTATAAGGTACTCAAATAAATAATTAAATTTAGTAAAAAATTGATGAATTAGTTAACTTTTTTTCGTTTGATAAACCGTGAAAAGTTACCATTGCGGTTAAATAGGTATACCATTTCATTTATTTTAGTGTTTAAAATTACACCCTCCAACTATAAGTTATCCTTTATTATTATTATTACTATAATTATTTAATAGCATAATAATTTGATAAATATTGAAGGAATAATTTTAGAAATTAGGGCTTATTTTAGTCATTTTCTCCTTATATAAGGAGGCAGGATTATCAGGCAAATAATGAGAAGTACGGAGTAGCCTTGTTTTCCACGTTGAACACACCATGGAGTGAAAGTCAAAAACAATGAAATTACTTTATTACACTGCTTTTCCCTTTTTAGGTAATTGGTCACTGCTCTGTCATTTTGCTTTTTACTATTGTCATTTGGAAAAAATAATATGTGGGTACTAAAGCCCCTCACCCTCACCAACCAAATTGGGTAGGTAAGGCTAAATAGTACTCCCTCCGATCTCTGTCATTTCACAAAATTAATATAACAACAATAATAATAATATATCTAGTAAAATCTCATAGGTGGAGTCTGAGGAGGGTAGAATGTATACGAACATTACCACTATCTCATAAAAATAAAGAGGTTGTTTCTTGCGAACCCTTGTCTCAACAACTCATAAGCAGAATAAATAAAATTATTTTTTATTTTATTTTTGATAGTTGATAAGTTTTGAACATTAAAAATATATATGACCAACTAGAAGAACTAAAAAAACAATCAATGAACATTAAATAAGGACAAAATAGTAAAGTCTTTTTTTTTAAGTGCAAGTGCAATTATAAAAGGTGACATATAAAAGGGATCGAAGGGAGTAGACTACGTAAAATGGATTATTTTTTTAATTAAAAAACAAGACTCTACGCAATGCATTATGATGTGAAATTAATTAGGTCAAACTTAGTTTGAAGTTTGAATTTGTCGAGATCAACTTCATATTATACTTTCTTCATCTCAAATAAACTTAATTTTTTAGATATATCTTAATGTTCACAGTAATTGAATTATGAAAAAATCACTCAGAAAATAGATATAATATTTTTTAAAAGTCAAATTTGTAGGTAAACAATGATACAAGGGGCCATAAATAAGAGACGTGCAAAATAATAGTGATGAGATATGAAGTGTCTATCTAATCCACAACTATTGATCCTTTCGTTTTAGTGTTGATGTTTGGGAAGAGAGAGACAAAATTGAAGAGTTCAACAATGACATTGTGTACTTTTTGGTCACCATTCCTCAATCCAATTGAACATATTCTAGGAGGAGCATGATTTTCTAATTTTGATCGATTGAGACTCTAAAACGAATATCAAATTAAAAAAAAAGTGTTATTTTCCGTCATCGCTGATTTGCCACTCTTTGTGGTCCTTAACTCGTAATGGTCCATGAGGGTGCGGCCAAGGCTTGTTGGCTGACTTTGCTGCTTTTTCTTTGAGTGGATAAAGAAAAATGGGTTTGTATTTTTACCCTAAAAACATGTCATTTCAATGATGCACATGAATTATAATAGTTGTTTGCTTTGAAAATACTAACCTTTTTTCCAGATGAGGTCTGCGGAGGGTAAAATATATGCAGATATTATCACTATCTCATAGAAATAGAAAGGTTATTTTCGAAAGTCCAAGACTAAATTGAATATAAATTTTAAGGATTTGGGCAAGTTATAGTTTTAATATATTATTTATATCTTACAAGGTCACTCAACTTTGAGAATATATCTAACATCATGGGACTTTGTTTTATATCAATAAAATCACTCAACTAAATTAATTATAAAACAGTTGACATGGTAAAAATTTTTTGGTCTATTATGTAAATATGAAACCACAAATAATTTTTTTTAAAAAAAATTGACATGGTAAATTTATTTATTTTTATATTATGAAATATGAACCCGCAAATAAATAAAATTTGTAAGTTAATTTGTTTAAATAAATTTAAGAGTAAAAACTACAAATATAAAACATAAAAAGAAAATAAAAAAAAACTGTAAAAGAATTTGAGGGATATTTTTGTCTTTATATATTTAATCCATGATATTAAATTCAAGGTATTAGTTAATACCAACAAATATTATTAGGTTCTTCACCTAAACTATATGCATGAAACTTTCAAATATAGTATCTTAGGTAACAACAAAGTTACACCGCCAAACATATTTTGCAATCCACCAAATGTGTATCTGATCGTCTTTTCTTACAAAAACTTAAGCCTTTCATGATGCACCAAAAGGTGGTGATACTATTTATCGCCTAACCAATTAGGTGATTCGTCAAATCATCACTTTGATTGTCGAATTTGATGGAATTGATTCCATGTAATTGGTATGTATACCTAACTTGATTCCTATTTATGTGCGTGTGTAGCTGATGCTACTGATACATGATACTTGTAAGGTTGGGATTAGCATTGGAACTCCATAATACCTATATCCATTACGTTAGCTGATGTTCAATTAATTAGCTATAATATAATATTTCGATAAAAAAGTGTCGGTGGCTCCGCCATGGTGCCAATGACTATTATAATATTGATATTTGAGTTATACAGTTAGCTTACACCCATTTCGATAAATTTTCTTGGGATGACAACTACCTTTTGCACACCAAAACTAAGAAAAATATGAAATGCATAATATATATAAACACGTTATTTATGTCATTTAATTTGAATGTACACTTAAATTTATGTAAAATTAAATAAATAAATATATATATATTATATATAATATGGTACAAATCAATTTAAATATATCTCACATAAATTGTTCGTATGACATGTGCGTTTATATGTTTAGTGTTATATAAGTTTATGTGTTTGATGTTATATAAGTTTCAATCACCTATACAATTAATAATTTTTGGAAGCCTAAATAAATTTAAAAGTTTCAAAAGTTTCTTTTTTCAAAAGAGTAAATTAGTAAAATTGATCATTTTATTTTTTTAGTATCATATGAGACGAAGGGAGTAATAATTAGCGTGGATTTTAAGTAATTATTTCCACATAATGGTGAGAATATATTGCCAAAAGTACTTTTAAAGTGGTCAAATAGGAATTCAAAGGTTCCAAATTATACTATTGCCATCACCCTGTTTTTGTGGATGCCATAATATAATTAAATAATTTAAGAATATATTCTTTTACTATTTAATTTTCTATATGAGATAATCAATAATTAAATATTAATATCTCAAGAAAGTATGTGATTTGCTATTTCACTCTTACCTAAAATGTAAAAAAAAATCATATTTAAGTAATTAAAATATGTTACTTTAATTGCTTTTTAATGAGATGATCAGACAATTAAACAATATAGAATGTCATTATATTGATTCGATGACAAATATAATGTGAATCTCGAATATAAGATAAAGAACAATGAGAAATTAAAGGAAGGAACTTGTACCATTACAGGTTAAATTAGAGAGGGACGTGTAAAAGGTGATTAGACAATATTAGTGGGCATGTTTTATCAATAATAATTTGATAGAAAGTTTATGGTGTTTAATCAAAAAAGAAAATCTTATCCAAGTTTTTTGATTGGGATAATTGTGGTTCTGAATGACCAAAATCTCATTCTCTATTAAAGGTTATATATGCTTCTCAAATTTGACGAACAGTAGCCTCTCTATTTCTATGAGGTAGTTTCTGCTTATGTGTTTTTGAGACGAGGGTTTGAGGAAACAACCTCTCTACTTCTGTGAGGTAGTTGCTCAAACTCTTCAAAAATGTCAGTAGATATGTGTTGGATTAGTCAAAAGTAATGTATTTTTTAAAAATTCAACAAATGTGAGGCATTGAAAATACAGAGTCCGTGCAACTTAGATAATGGCTTTATAATTTGTTTATCGAGCTTTTTAAAATTTATTTATTTTGAAAAGCAACTTTTTTTTTATTATTTAAGAAAGAAAATACTTTCAGGAGTAATTATTTGTGTGTTGCAAATTAATTTGAAAAACGGTATTGTCAATCTTAGGATAATTTTTTGTGTTGCAAAGGTTTCAAAAAAATTTCTAAAAACTAAATTTTGCTATAATTCAATAATACTAAATCTTTCCTAAATAAAAGTCTCTTACTCTTGTTCATTAATTATCTTTAATTATGTGATTAATTAGTTAATCATATAAAATGGAAATTAGACATAAAGCAAATGAAAGCTCAATTAATTAAATCTCAAAGGTTGAGTGGATTTATATCATGTGTTGTCATTATCTGTCGTATGTGTTAATTCTATCGTATTCACATATTGATATTTCTTGATATTTCTATCGTATTCACATATTGATATGAGCTTTTTGTTAATAGTCGTTTATTTTGTTCCCTTTCCTTTCTTTTTTGTCATATCTAGTTTATTTTGCTTATGAGTTTTTAGACGAGGTTTTCTAGGAAACAACCTCTCTACTTCTATAAGGTAGTGGTAAAGTCTGTCTACATTCCCAGACTCTACTTGTAGGATTTCACTGGATATGTTGTTGTTATTGTCAAAGGTTGGGTGGATCCAATAGTAAAATTTGTTAACTTAGCACGCTCTATTGCACTTCAACTATATATAATAAGGATGAAAAAGAAATCTTACCTAATATTAGAGTTTAATTTATAGTTTTCTACACACAAAATATATTTTTTAAAAAATACATTAAGGAAATGACTTTCTATAATAGATAAAAAATATTAAATTCTATATCATCAACACATATTAATTTTAAAACTCATTATTTTAAGCTATGAAATGTTTCTATTTTTTTCGTAAATTAAATTAAATTGAATTGTGACTGCAAGGATATAATAAAGCCACGTTTTCTAAGAAAAATATAAAGTGATTGAAAAGTTACTTGAACTCGTGTAACACATTTTTTTTAGAATATTAATTCTATGAAACTGTAGTTAGTGGATTCTTTTAAGATAAATTAAGATAGATAAATCACCAAATTACCAACTATAATTACTTAAAGAATATACAATCTTAAATTTGGTAGTACATAAATCTATTTAAAATTGTGCATCGGTTGGTTCAGTTCAATTTTATGTATTATTGGTTTAGTTTATCGGTTTTCATTTTTTAAAATATGCTAAACCAATAATAAATCATTAAGATATTTTTTTATCGGTTTTTGTTCCTTAATGGTTCGGTTTTGGATTTACCCAATAAGAAAATACTTATAAAATAAATATATGACTTCTCTAACAATTTGACGCAATATGATGAGATATAATAAAACAAACAAATCAATTGAGCATCTAAAATTAATAATATGCAATATTTGACCTCATATTCTAATTTAGTTTCCAACAAAAAGGTTATACATTGGAAACCAAGAAAATACATGACTTGCGAGTATCGATTTAGTATCAAATGATGTTAAATAATTAATATTTAATATTTGTGAAGAGAAAAGGTAGTAAATTATTATTGTCTTAATGGGATTTCGGTTTATCCAATAACCCAATACCAAAAATCGAAATCAAGTCGATAACCCGATAAACTTTTTTTGTAAAAAAAAAAATTAAAAATCCGTTAACCCGCTAACCCGATAACAATAAACCAATAACATTTTTTTCAGTTCGATTTATCAATCGATTCAATTTTTACGCACCCCTAATTTCAACCCTAATTTTTATCTTATTCGAAAAGAAAATATTTTAACCAAATATCTATAAAAAATAATTTCTATATTCCACAAAATAAAAATAATATATGCATACGCTTACCCTTCTTGGACCCAACTATTAATAGTGAGACTATAATTTTTTTCAAAAATAAATAAATAAATAAATATGATGACCATAATGGCCATTTTAAATATAATATAACTGATGAAGTGAGACTATACTATAGTATTGTTGATATTGTTTAATTGGGATTGTAAATAATTTTCTTATTTTTAAAAAATTATTTTGGGTAATGTTAAGTACGTAACAGAATAGAGAAAATATTTTTAACCTACCTGCCAATTTTCCTAATTAATCACTACATGCTCCTTCTGTTTCAATGTTAATTGTTTTGTAATTACTTGCTATCATGTGTTTTTCGTTATTAATCGCTCTTTTCTGTTCACTTTTTCTTTTTCTTTCTTTCTTTCATGTTTTCCATATCTAGCTTATTCCTCTTATGTGTGACCTCATGATAAAAATATTTATGGGGTTTAAATCTTGACTGGTTAAGATGTTTATTAAAAGTTAGTATCACTTAAGCCTTTATTAAAAGACCTAAAAATGTGATTAATACATCATTATCACGGAGGTTGGTGAGGTGTACCTAACCAACACACCCACTAAGAATTATTTTACTCATATTTGTATCCACGTAGATGGATTAAGATATAATTAAACTCTTAAATTAATTTAGAGGTGAAATTAAGATGGTAAAAAGTGAAAATACAACAATATCCGAACCTAGTAAATTTTCAGCTACGTAACTTACCCGAACCAAAACTCTCAATCATGGCCAACTCACTATATAAGGGAATCTGTTACCTATCTTTTAACGATAAAAAACAATTATAGAATCTAGTCTCCTCTCAAATTATACACAGCCATATATAAAATATTATTTTAAATTTCAAAATCTAAAATTAAATTAATTATTTTGTGATGAGTGTGTGTTAAATTTATAGTATTTATATAATATCATGTGTTTTCCAGTAGTAATCGCTCTTCCTATTCCTTTCTTTTCCTTTCATTTTTGTCATATCTAGTTTATTTATGGGTTGTTGAGACGAGGGTTCTCAGGAAACAACATCTCTACTTCTATGAGGTAGTGGTAAGGTCTGCGCTCTCCAGACCCCACTTGTGGGATTCCACTGAGTATGTTGTTGTTGTTGTTTATTTTGTGACGAGGGTTTCTAGGAAACAACCTTTCTATCTCTATGATATGAGATAGTGCTAAGATTTGCGTATATTCTACCCTCACAAAACTCCACTTCTGAGATTTCCACTGGGTATGTTGTTATTGTTGTTATCTTTAGTAGTTATTGATAGATTATAAATACCTAAATTATGAAGTAATGCTTTAATTATGTGAATATTTACTTTTTAAGAGATTGAAAAAAGGAATAATAAAATTGAGCTTTCTTAATGGCGTAATTATCAAGATACCCAAATGAATTGTCCGTTATACTCGAGAAAGAATTTAATAAAATAGAATAAAGTTGCAGAGAAACCAAGCTATCAAAAATCTATAATTAAATCACAATGCTCAATGTATTTTAAATTCATAATAATTTAATTGGATTTAAATAAACAAGGAAATTAGATTCGTGGTGGTTCAAAAGAGAAATAAAATACAGAAATTTATAAATAATTTTTTTCTTGTCTTATATTAACCAGTTACGATGTGCTTGCAACTAATGTAACAATTGTTGACAATAACCAATGGAGGTGGCAAAGCTAGAGAATATAAATAATTAGTGGCGTGCAAAAATCGAATTTTTTTTTATTAATTTATTATTATCAAATTATTCGGTTAATGGGTTTTTAATGGTTTTACAAAAAAAATTTGGATTATCGATTCGGGTTTGATTTTTTGGGTAAATTGATAACCCATAAATACTATAATAATTTATTATTTTATTCCTTCCAAAATATTAATAATTTAACATCACTTGATACTAGTGTATTTGCTTGATTTTCAATGTATAACCCAGTAAATTAAAATATGAGGTCAAATATTGCATATTATTAAGTTTATATGCTCAACTGATTTGTTTGTTTTATATATCTCATCGTATTGCGTCAAATTGTTAGAGAAGTCATATATTTATTTTATGAGAATTTTCTTACTGGGCAAACCAAAAACTGAACAATTAAGGTTCAGAAACCGATAAATCGAAAAACGATAAAAAATATCTTATTAGTTTAGCATATTCAAAAATAAAAAACTGATAAACAAAACCAATAATACATTAAATCGAATTGAATCGACCGATGCACATTTTATAAATAATAAACTAAATATTAATATAATATAAAATGAAAGCCAGACATTAGCAATAATTAGAACACTAACTAAATTTTTTTTATTGTTAGTTGGTAGCAGTTAGTTGTTCACTATCCCTAATTAACTGAAAAATAATTTGTCACTTACCCCATGAATGTAATATAAAGAAATGAAACAAAATTCCCTTTTTCGTCAACAACAACAACAATAACAAAAAGCTCAGTATGATCCTAGAGATGGAATACGAAAAAGATAAAAAGAACGCAAATCTTATATTGTTCTCAATTTAAAATAAAATAGCGAGATTGATTCTGATAAAGTCTCAATTAATAATTAACTTTGTGTTGTGACTTTGTCAGATTTAATTATTCATAAATCTATATAATTATTAGAACATGGATGTGTATTACACGATCCATGACGTTATAATTTTAATTAAAATAAAATTGAATGATTGACGAATTTTGAATATGTGGCGAACAGACAAAATTGCCAAATTGGATTGATAATAAAAGATATATTTTGTTTAATTAACAGACGTTGGATTTATGTCTTACACAGTCCATGCATTTATATTATAAATTAAAATAAAGAAAATTTAAATAATTGTTGAGATGTGGCAAATGGGCATTTAAATTAAGAATGACAAATTGGAGTGACAGGTAAAAGATATATTTCTTTTAATTCAAAACCAATAGTTTGACTTATTATTTAATTTGTTGTTAGGTTAGCAATTCCAGGATAATTTATCTCAAAATTAATAATTAGTATCGAGATAAGTTACTTTTCCTCTTTAGCGGTATAGTAATCTTGAAATAACTTATGCTAAGATAAAATAGATAATGACAAATAAATCCCTTTAAGTTCTTTTTATATGTCGCTTTTTACATTCATAAAGGGTATCTTTGTAAATAAATAATTTGTTCTTAAAATGTATGCAATGCAACAAACTAAACACTCAATAAAAAATAACGTCACATAACTTATCTCATCATTGTTATTAATTCCATCATAACTTATATTCAAACCAAACGACTCTCATATGTGTTAGGACATGATCGAGTTAAAGTAAGGAACTGATCGTCGAAGAATATACTTTATATATATAATTTTTTTTTAAAGAGACAATGAATAATGAAAATTTTAAGTTGGACACTAATAATAATACTCAACTATACTATAGACGACAACAACAACAACATACTCAGTGAAATCCCACGAGTAAGATCTGGGGTCAGCTATATTATAGGGGTGTATGAAAAAAAAAAACTAGTTATAGGAGATGGATGGCCTTGATGAATAATTAAATGGAATGATGCAAGTTGAAGAGAATTTAGTTGGCCATTTCAGTGAGTGAGGGGACCAATTTGTTAGTCTTTTTTGATACCAAAGGGTCATCCAATGTTACTCACTTCATTGAAGAGTCACAAGTACACTTTTCTTTTCATACCTATATCCTCTTATAATTAAAAAAATATAATCGAAAAATAATTATAATTAATAATAAAGTAAATTAGAAATTAAACATAAAATTATTTTTTAATTTTATAAGATGGACAAATATTATTAAATATTTATTTTTAATATAAATGGAAAAGTAAAGACGAACGGAGGAAGTACAATACTTGCACATGTTTATTCATTGAAAGTTGATTCCCCACTTTAATTTTTGCCATATATATGTTAGGCTCTGATTGGGGGTGGAAACAAAATGGGATTGCACTACGTTATCATCGGCGTTTACATTAAATCTATATATATATATTGTGTATGTTTAAATATAAAATTTAAATTATTTTATTAATATATTTGTCCAAAGAATATTACCAAATACGAATAGCCTCAAGGAGATTGCATGCACAAAAAGATACTAGTTAAGAGTATCACACAAGGAGAATCCTATTCTAGGAATCCTCCAAATCCCTATTCCATATATATAGAATATTTTTGTAATAAAAATTTAACAGTGGTAATTATTTTCTTCGTCCAATAATAGTTGTTTATTGTTGATTAAAGTAAATGATATGAGTAATTTTATCAAATAATACTTTGAATATAATAAAGGGAAAAGGATAAAAAGTACCGCTAAACTATTTGAAATAGAGCAGAAATAACCCATCCGTTACGTTTTGGCTAAAAAATATCTCTCAATTAAATTTTTGGCTAGAAAGTATCTCTCTCTCCAACGAAAATAAAAAAGGGTTAAAAATAGCCCCGTATTATTAGAAATGGAGCAAAAATACCCATTGGTTAGATTTTGGTTCAAAAATACCCCTTCTTTAAAAATTTGCAAAACAAAGTATCCCTCTCTCTAACAGAATTAATACCATACATATTATGTGGATAAAAAGTGTCACATGATCAGTCCACGTGAAACTCAATTTAAGGACCCAAGAGGTTTTCTACTCGGATATTAGGTCCGAGACTAGTCTTTTCATGTCAAAAGGGATTGTTATTTCACTTGCAAATATCTCAAAAAGTCGATCTTTGAATGATAACATTGATTCATCCTCGTTATAATCGTTGCCTCCTCCTTCAATCAGTTTCTCGGGTTCAATAGGATCCAATTCTTCAAATTTTTTGAGCGTACAAAGCTTGTGTAGAAATTGTTAGGACGAGAAGTATTTTAGAGCCTGAAATTTATTGAAGGGGTATTTTTGAGCAAAAAATGTAACGAAGGGTTATTTTTTATCCAAAAGTATAACGGAGGGGTATTTTTGAACCAAAACATAACATAAGAGTATTTCTGCTCTACTTCAAATAGTTCAGGGGTATATTTGACCCTTCCCCCTGTAATAAATACAATATCTTGAAAAATGTAATAGAGAAATAACTAAAATTAATGATAAGGGTAAATTAGGAACTAAATGTAAAATTATTGTTGGACATCTATTTTTAGTACAGTGAACAAGAAAAATGGAGGGAGAACATAACATGTATTTTCTATTTTATTAAATTACTAAACTAAGATAAATAATACTTGTATTAATTTAGTGTAAACATCCTATAGGAGTAAATTTTTATGGGAAGAAGAAATATAGCACTTGTACAAGAAATGATTATATATCCAAAGAGGGCAAAAGGGAATGAATTAAAAGAAGTCAAATTTGACTATTTTCCCTTAATTATATGAAGATATAAGGAGATTAGGCGCACTAACAAATAACAATTAATGGTTAATCTTTTGATTAGTGTCAAAATCTCAACTACCACGCTTCCCAATTGTTTTTTCTCTCTAATTACTGGGGTGACAAAATTAAACTCAACCCGCCCGCTCATTCAATTCGTTAAAGTTTGGACGCGTTAATAACCCGCGTATTTATTAGCTCAACCCATTACAATCCAATCAATTTAAAATTGGATTGATATGTAATCCGAATTGACTCGAGAGAGATTTATATAGCAAGAATAAAAAAATATAATTTAATTACGTACTAAAATATTAAAAAAGAACAAATAAATAAAATAAGCAAAACTTTGTAAAAGTTGGATCAGGTTAGGTCTTGACCCGCTCAACTCAACCTGTTTGGACCTAACCCAGTTTGATCCAAGCAAATTTGAATTGAGTTGAATCTTGACCCATTATGACCAGCCCAAATTTGACCCAATCCACCCAATTACTACCCCTGCTAATTACCTACCCCCTCCATTTTTTACTATGTTTACTTGATCCATATAAATTTGATATTTTTTTTCGAAAAAAATAAAAATACTCCATTCGTTGTAAACATTTGAGACAAAGTTAAATATTCAACCATAGATCGTCTTTATATTTTGGACAATAATTTAGTCAAAAATGGCACTAGAAAGTGACTAGTTACATCTCCCTACCATTTTTGTGTGGTCCATACTCTTGTTGGTAGTTATATTTCTTTTTCTTTGATGGAGACTCGATCTGTTTCTAAATTTAATATTTAAAATTTAAAATTTATATGATCGAAGGACTATAGAAAAAATATTATAAGTTGTAATCTTTCTGATATTAATATGATAAAAAAATATATCTTACAATGTTGGTCAAAGTTTATGTTATTTTGATCTTAATAAGTGAAATATTGACAAGTAAAAATGAATGGAGGAAGTATCATATGTAGAAAAATTTCTACTCCCTTCTTCGTTCGTTTTACTTGTCATAATTTCCTTTTTGTGAATCAAACTATATGAATTTTGACCAACTTTTTAATATGTATTGTTCATCATATTGATTTGAAAAAAATTACAATTTATAGTACTTTTTTCCTATAGTTTTTTAATTTTTTTTTAATATCAAATTAATCTAATTTAATATAATTTTAAAAATTAATCAAACTAATTTTGCAACATGTCAGCTAAAAGGGAACGGTGAGAGTAGCTAATAAGATTTTTTTTTTAATGAAAAAGAGATTGTTTAATGAGACCAAAATAAAAGTCATGCTCACCATCAAGGGTTGCGATGGAATGGTAATTACTCTTTCATCATTAACCAAGGATGTCGAGTTCAAGTTCCTTTGGGTACAAAATTGCGTTTATTAGGGAGCCTTTTACCTCCAGACGTAAGACTTTTCGGCGCAAATCCGGATTTAGTCGGGCTCCAATGTGGGTATCGCACACCGGGAAAAAAACAAAACAAAAAATTTATGCTAGTCGCCTTTGTTAGGGAGCTTTTACCTCCCAATGTGGAACTTCTCAGCTTGAATCGAATTTAGTCAGGCTCCAATATGGGTGCTGTGGTTTCCAATTTGTTATTTCAGGCTCCAATGTGGATGGAGCGATTTCCATCTTGTTATTCCTCCCGATTTTCTCTTGCCCTACCACTATTTATTTATTTATTTATTTTTAAAAAAGTGTATGCTCTATAATTTTTTTTCTTTAAAAATTGAGGGTAGGGGAAGGAAAAATGGGGAGGAAATTACAATGTGGGAAATCGAACCCTCACCAAAAAGGTGCAAATTCAGATAGTCAACCAACTAAGCTACTAAAATTTTCTGTCCGCGTTATAATTAAGGACCCCAGGGAGAGTTTTTAGTCAAAATGGACCGACAATAATAGTACAAACAGTTGAGAACGAAATGGTGCTTCACGTCCACTTATATATAATCAGTTAAATAAAACAAAAATGTTTGGTAATGTGTCACAACTCAAAATGATATATTCTACTATAGATTAAATAGTACTTAAAATTATAAAGGATATTGCTTATATTATACTCTAAAAACTTTGAGAAACGTGCTAATCAGCACATAATTTTGAGTGGATTCACGTTGAATTAAATTGTAATCTTTTATAAATTTATTTTTAAAATTTTTTATATATATATTTTTTAGGCCAAATCCAAAAAAAAAATTCCATAAAAATAGGTTCTCAAAATTCTCCGTTAACCATATGCGAAAAAAATTTATTACAATTTTAAATAAAAAAATTTTGCACATGGTTAACTGAGAATTTTGAGAATCTAATTTTATGGAAAAAAAAATTTTTTTGGTCCGCAACTATTTATTTTTGGCTGAAAAATTAAAAAAATAGTACCGGAGAGTGCCAAGTAAGATAAAAGTGTTTAATGGGATCAAATCTGAGCAGTTGAGGTGTCTATTAGGAACTTGTCTTAGTTTAGATGTCTAAGTGAAAAATGAGAACAAGTTTAGGTGTCTGTTTATGAGTTAAGCCTATTTTTTATAAAAGACTTTGATGAAACATCTTTATTATAATCAATCATACAATCCCATCACTTTTTCTTTTAATTTATCACATTATTTTATTTAGCAAACACTATTTATGCAATTATTAGTAGGCTTTTCAGGAATTGAGAGGGTGACATTCTTGTATATAAAGCTGAAAAATTATCAGAATGTATCAGTAAATTAAAAATATATTAAAAGGTGATGTGACATATATATCATGGTCCATGCATATATTTATTAAACATGTTAAAATTTATATATGAAAAGATTCTCACAGTTTTTGGAATATTGCAAATCTAAAAAATATGTTTTCAGACAAGGAAAGATCGTCCACTTTTAGAAAATATGATCTTGTGCTTTTAAAAAAATACAAAATATCCAATCGAACAAAAAACTATACTATTTATATATAATTAAAATGATATTTTATGTGTAGATATAATAAAGATAATAAATATTTTGTGCATCTACTTCTTCAGATTACATCTTGTAACTATAGTTATGGCATCGTTTGTATCATTCGCTATATAATTTGCAGTTTTTGTATAACATTTGTATATTTCAACATACAATTCGTGTACAATGTTTTTATGATTATACAATCACAGTGTTCGTATTATTGCTATATAATTTGATTCGCGCACAATGCTTGTATAAATGAGCGAATTATAAACTGTAATTACAACTAGATATTTGTCGCAACCCGTAATTAATTCAGACTATAATCATGTTAGCTAATTAACTAATATATATTTGCTGCGTAATTTTTCTTGACCAATAAAACAATTAGAAAAAAGAAAAAAAAGGTGAAAGCATCTTAACGGCGTTAATGTCAAGATCCAAAATGAATAACTCATCAAAATCTAAAAGAATCAATGAAAAAACTAGAAACCGAATCCATAAAAAAAAAAAAAAACTACAAATTAACCAAAATGCTCAAAAATATTTTTAAATTCACGTGAGTACTTTATTATTATTATTAATAATAATTAATTAAAACTACAAAAAGACTTTGATTAATCTATTATTCAAAGAGCAATAAAATATGGCAATTTATACAACTAATCATTTACTGTAGCGTTGTTGACTTACATTGTACCCAGTGGAGGCGGCAAAGCTACAGAATATATAATAATATAGAATAAATTAAACAATTCAATTTAATTAAAATAAAATAAAAGTGGGACACTAGCAATAATTAAAATTATAAATAGTGGTTGGTAGCAGTTAATTGATTACTGTACTTAACTGGCAAATTATTTTGTCTCTTTCTTCCTGAATGTATAATAAATTGAACAAGATAAACTGATGAATCATGGGTTAGAATTAAAAAAAAAAAAAAAACCTCTTATGGCTTTGGAAGTATATGAACAAAGTTTTCTTAATGTACTTTTACGATTAGTTGCAGTATTCAAAAGTCGGGGATAATGAACTCGTTATTTTATCCTTCTCTGCTTAGATATCAGGCTTTAGATTCAGAAGCGAAACAAGAATTGATGCTTATAGGTTTGAGATTTCTAACTCTTTTAACGTATTGAGTTCTAAACTAAATTATTTATACATATTTAAATAATTTTTTTAAAAAAATATAAAATTTAAACTAAAATTATTGAATTCAACTGAACTCGCACGCTCTATACCCTCGAGAACCTAATTATAATTAATCCGTAGATCGTGTCAGGATGCGGCGAACGGACATAATTGCTAAACTGGAATGGCAGTAAAGATAATTTTGTTTAACTTAAACTAATTGGTGTTGGCGATAATTAGTGATTATTACTCCCTCTATCCTATTTTAATTGAATTTGTGAGGTAATGCACACATATTAAGAAAAACATTCAACGACAAAATTTGCACCATAGTTTTCACTTTTGCCGTATATGAAATCATAAATATGTAGTGTAATTTGTTTCCTAGAAAATATAAAACTTCAATAAGTGAAAAGAGAAATATGAAATTTTTTTTAAACATTCTTCTTGAACTTTGTACAATTCAAAAATTCAATTAATTTGAGATGGAGGTAATGTATTAGGGATCAAAGCACGCTGTTTTGAGCACACCTCAAATAATTTTATTTGGGAAGATGGAAAAAATTTACTTCCACAAAACGAGGTTATGATTCTCAACTAACTTCACTAAAACAGTAGGCCACAACTTGAAAGCTAATCACATATCATCACTTCCCATATTATATTACTTAACCTTGACATGAATAAAATATAAGTGCAAATACTAAAATTAAGAGATGGAGGACCATAATGAATAAGTGCAGAACCAAAATAAACTTTATTTGGCCGCCGTGTCGTATAGGTTACTAATTGATAATTTAAAGAGAGACGTGAAAGGGATTGAGGGAGAAAGAATTTGATTATTTAAGTGAAAGGAAAAATAACAAACCGTCATATACGCAGACCTTACCATTACCTCATAAAGGTAGAGAGACTGTTTTCTGTGAACCTTCTTATAAAAAACCCATAGACAGAATAAACTAGATATGAAAAAAAGGGAAGGAGAAAAAAAGGAACAGAAAAAAGTGTTATTTGAATTGGCCCATATTCAAAGAGTGAGGGGACAAACAATAAGTCCTTGCTCATTCCAAAGGTCATTGTTACCTGTGTTGGAAGTGAAGAGTCAGAAAGAAACTTGTATACTCGAGTTGCTGCATACCAAAGGCAAAAGGCCAAATATCTTCTTTCTTTTCTGATACTTATACTTTACTGCTCCTACTCTACTTGCATTACATGCACGTTCAGTTGTTTTAAGAGACCTTGCCATATATATATATACCCAAACGAACAGAAGTTTGAGTGATGTATTTGGGGAGGAAGCAGAATGGCATTAATGTTTTTGCAGGTTCTATGGATATGATGAGTAGCAAACAAAATTGCTTAGTTCATCTTGATTATGACCCTTTACAATTTGAAGCAAACATCTGTTGTGTGTTATTTTCATCATATGTTTTACGTGTAGAATTAAGATCCTTTGTTAACAAAAAAAAAAGTATAAAACTAAAAACCAATTTACCTCCCACCACAAAACTTTGATAGAAAAGGCTATATATACACACTTCCTTCGTTATGTGCATATTTCCTATACTTAAGGATGAGACTCCAATAGTTCAATTTCTGGAAAAAGAGGAAATAAATGAACTTCAATAACCGAAAACTATCACTATCTTTACTAACTTTTGAAGCAATCCCAGTACTAAAAGTTAAAAAGTCCGCAATGGCGGGTGGGTGCATTTAACATTTTTAGAACATGGGTGCCAACTAGTAATATATATATATATATATAGAGAGAGAGAGAGGGGGGGGGGGGGGGGTATACAAAATGAAACAAATTGTGAAATTATTTACCAAAAATAGACCAAACCCTTAGGCTTAATGGACCAGCGGCCCAAATGATTTACCCGCTTACCTTGCTTTCTCCTTTCTTCTTCCGCGCACGATGTCAGCATGACAACAACTTAACTATTATGAATTAATCCTCTGTAATATCCCGTTGGGATATTAATTACAGTATCCATATCATATAGGTCTAAACTTAATCCTCTGTGATACTCCATCGATATATTAATACCCCATCAATATCATAAAGGATTGGACTAAAAAAGAAGAAACAATTAAAAGAAAATTATTAAAATCACAATCTTATTTATTAAATTCTAAACTATGATGGTATTTATATACTTTGATGGTATCGAGCAGTAATTGAGTATTCTTTTCACTGAAGTACTATCCGTTCCTCATTGATGCCATCAAAGTATATGTATTCTAATGGTATCAGGGAGTAAATGAGTAATGTTTTCATTGAAATACTGTTTTTTCATCCTTGATACCATGAGAGGATATATATACTCTGAAGGTATCAAGTCGTGAATGAGCAGTTTTTGCATTGAAGCACTACATGTTCCTCCTTAATGCTCATCAAAGTTTATATGCTCTAGTGGTATCAAGGAGTAACTGAGTAGTGCCTTCACTTAAACACCGCTTCTTCCTTTTTATTACCATCAAAATATATATATATAGAGAGAGAGAGACTTTGATGGTATCAAGTAATTTCACTGAAGCACTATCTCTTCGTTCTTGATACCATGAAAGTATATCTATTCTCTTGGCATCAAATACATGATAATAGTAAAAAATAAGGAGAATAAAAGTAAGGGGTAGTCGCTTGTAAGTAGTCTCTCTTTTTGGGGAACAAGTGTTATTTTCCCTATATATAGAGACCATGGCTTCACATAAAACCATATATAAGGCTATAAATTCACCCCAGCGCGAGGCATGAGGAAAACATCAGCTAATAATCATACGGGGGTCTTGGATGGACCATTAGTATTGCTTGTAAGCTTAGGAAATTTAAACGTATTCAAAGCCACCATAGTGTTGTATGATGATTAAAATCCTTTGTGGTTTAGAATGTGTAAATATGGATCCTATTTTAAGTACATGTGCGGATGTGTCAAATCAGGCAATGATATTTGTGTTAAAGTAGACTGCCTTCATTATATTTCTTAGACGTACCACAGCCCTTCCATGAACCCTGTATGAATGCTTCGTGCACTATTTTTTGAATGTGTGTGGAAGCAGGAAGATGAAAGCAAGATCAATCAATACATTTTGTAGATCTTTTTTCTCCTCAGAGATTAAAGAAACTAAGCACTAGAACAAAAGACACCAAACTCTTAAACACTATGATATGCAAAAGATGAAGGTTTTATGTTCCTTACTCAAGAGGTTGATGATTTATATTTACTTCTGATTGTTTTTTTCATGTCGTTTTTGTTGGATTCTAAAATATTGATGTGAAATGTAGCAATCTATGGAACTTCCCTACTTCCATCAAAACATCAAGCTATTTATTTCAGTTCAAGATTCCACATCTGTATTTTTTACTAAAAAATATAAAGAAGAGGGCATGGGGAGAAATGACCAGATATTTGGAAGTTGGAACACAGACAGAACATCGCCTGAATTTCAAGGAAAGACTGGAACTTCCTGTCAATGATGTGGCATAATTAATTCGGCATTTTACACTGTTGTATAGCTGTCCAAAATAATAGCCAACATATGTATATAATTAATAACATAACACAAATATCGCTATGGATCAGCCACTGAAGGACTGCTGCTACTACTACTACTGTTTACAGTTGACGCCTCTGTTTTTCAGAAAGCAGAACAGAGCTAATATCCGTTTGGCCCAATAGAAATTTTGGTTTCCCTTTTTACACTATCTCAAGATGTCATCAGTTTAAATACATTTCATACTCAAACTTATCCGACACCAAATTTTTCACTCCTTCGAATACTTCTCCATTATATTCTCTATCTAGTTGAATTTATTAAACGTTATTTCCCTTTTAACAATAGAAGTCACAAAAACTACTTGTGGCCCCCATTAAAGTAAGTAAACTTTACTCACTATGATGACAAAAACTACCTATCAAGGTAAATTTAGCTACTTTAATGTGATAAAAACTAATTTTCTGACTTTGTATTCAAGTATGGATATTATATGTGAAATTAACGCTCCACCAATTACTAAAGTCAATATTCAGGCAACAATTATTGGGTTGAAATGCTTGTTCTCTTTTTCCTTTTGTATAGTCTAAAAATTATCCACAATTATCAGACATGAAGTTCTAATACACTTCAAAAGCTACAGAATCCCATCCACAACCTCATTTACTTTTCAAGACTTCAATTCCACAATGCAAAAGGTCAATGAAGATTATCACGTTGGCATGAAGATTACTAATTCTCTGGTGTTTAGATAGACACACACCAATATGGCAGAAGCCAAAGCACTAAATGCTAAGAATAGTTAGAAAAGAAAGGCATTTAGTCATTTCCTACAAATTTTCCTAAATATAAGTAATTATATATCAGAAAGAATAGATATATTTGCTCATAATCCAAAACATAACAGAACACTTGAAAGACAATAGAACAAAGTAGAACAGATATACAACAAGAGAGTTATTGATTTGTTTCAGCAATGGTTTTAAGTTTGCTGTGTGAGGCGAGGAATGAAATCATTTGTCAATCATGGCATGGGGCAACTATGAGGTGAGCAGGGAAGCACAAGAAGAAAGCAACCATAACTTTCCGAAATGAAAAGAAACCAGATGGTACAAACTATGTCAGCATAAAAGTTAACAGTCCAAATGGATTCATCCACACCTGGTTGAAAAGTGGAGTTACTTCTGTCATCAGAGGGAAACCAAAAAGAATTATCTCTTCAAAATAATCAGTGGAGAAGCACCTTGTCCAAGTTGACTGGACTAGAGTCCAGCTGAAAAATATACTGGAGTGGTGTTGCTTCAGCATCGAATCCACTAGATTTCAGTGTCAAAAAGACGGATAGTGACATTTGAAACCATTCTACGGGCAAAAGGAATATAACTTAAACTGTACCTGAAAACCAGACAATAACACAAAATAGTAAGGATATATTGTTGGTTGTTGGAAGTTTCAAGCAAACCATTTTCTGAACAATTCTTTTCTCAATTCTCACTTTTTTTTAATTTTCAGAAAATGCATAAAGTGCATATATCTGTTAACACAAAAAAAAATTCCTCTTCAAGATCACTTTGTATCAAGTGTATTGGGATCACCTAGCAAGCTAACACCACTTTTGTCTTAAGTAGGACCAACAAAATCAAGTTAGTAAAGCATAATGTATATTGTATACAGACATGTGTGCAGAGGAAGAGGAGCATGGGCTGGTATGTGAAATGGGTGCGAGTGTACCGGACTCATATGAGATTGGGGTAGAAAAAAAGAAATTGTTCATTCTCTAGTTGAAGCAGCTCCATTACAAGTTGGGTTTGGCCACCAGTGGTAGAATACAGTGGGTAAGTTAGTTTCAATGACCAAAATTAGCTGATTCAACCCTTATACTTAAGCAATTCTATGCTGGGACTGTTTGATTATGCCATCTAATGGTGATTTTGGATAAAGATGAAAATTGAAATAGCAAGTAGGAGAAACTGATCCGGAGTTAACTGAAATAAAATAGAATCAAAAGGAGGGAGCTCTAGCCGGTAACAAACTAAAGCTTCACATGTCTTACGTCTTTTTTTCCCGATTGAAAATGATTCAGGTTGAAGACAACGTATTTGAAGTACAAATTTAGTGACGTAACTCATGAGGCAGATGTGGAAGTGAGGATTGATATGCAAGTCATTCTAAAGAGAGGAAGTTTCAAGTACTTTGGGTCAGTTCATCCAAGGAAGTAGAGAGATTGACGATGATGTTACGTATCGTATTGGAGCGAGGTGGATGGCATGGAGGATGTCTTGTGTGATAAAGATGTGCCACCACCAAAACTTAAAAGTAAATTATTTTGAAAAAAGAAAAAAAAAAGTGGTTGTTAGACCAACTACGTTGTACAGGGAGGAGTGTTGGCTGTACAAAACCCCCCACGTTCAGTGGATGAAAGTAGTGGAAATGAGGATACTGAGATCAATGTGTAGGTATACAAGGAGAAATAGAATTAGGAACTAAGATATTTGGGACACGGTAGGAGTGACCTTTGTGGTGGACAAGATGAGAAAAGCGAGACAAAGATGGTTTAGACATGTGAAGAAGTGATGTGCGGATTCCCCAACAAGGAGTTGTGAGAGGTTGACTATAGTGGACTAGAAAAGAGGTAAAGCTAGACTGAAGAAATATTGGAGAGAGGTGATTAGACAAGTCATGACATATCTGCAACTGACCCAGGACATGACACTAAGTAGGAGGATAGGGAGATCGAGGATTAGGGTGGAGGGTTAGTAGGTAGTCTAGTTTCGTCTAGTTTCCTTATCAATATTGGTATTATTACTCACTTAATATCTTACTTTGATTTTATTTTTACTTGTTGTCTCCTTCGTTTCAGTTATTGTATTACTTCTCGTTGATACCATTTTTTTCTCCATTATTTTAGGCTTGACATTCGCAATTGTAATTCTTTTACTACTGTATACCCTTTTCAAATTTGCTTTGATATGCTTTACTTGAGCCCGTGGTTCTATCGGAAACAACTTCTCTACCTTCGCAAGGTAAGGGTAAGGTTTGTGTACACACTATCCTCCACAAATCCCACTAGTGGGATTTCACTAGGTTTTTTATTGTTGTTGTTGTTGTAAAAGAGAATAAAGCATGATTGCGAACAACAAATAAATTGGTTAGCGGAGAATAAAGAGGACTAGCAGCACAAATTCTGATAAAAGGAGAAGTAGGTAGTCCTTAAAAACTAGAGTTGCTTTCTCAGTTGGTTCAATTCGCCACCGGTGGAAACAGAATTTCGATTCTCAATTGCTGCTCGATAACCTATGTCGGTTGCGTTCAACTTTCAGTTCTGCGCAAATTGCTGGTGGCTGCTCTTTTGCCCATCTACCAACCTACCGTTGTTAACATAGAGCCAGACAAGAGAGACACTCTTTAAAGTTCATAGAAGCAATTCCTTTCTCACCCTTCTAATGTCCTAGCTTCAAAGCCTTACTATCTCTTCGCCGCCTCCACACAGAAAGATTGGCCACTTTCTTTTTTCCACACAGAAAGATCGGCCACTTTCTTTTTTTGGGATAAGTCTCTAAACTCAAATTCTCTCTAATACGGTATGACAGACGACGCAGGAAGCTAAGTTCCTCTGGCATTGATTTGATTAAAGGGGAGGTAAAGCCTGTAGTTCAAGAACCTAAGTTCGCATTGTTAGGTGAGGAAAACAGAGAAAATGACGAGAGTAGTTTACTAGTTTTTATTTTCCAAATATAGTGGCATGAGCAGAATGAACCACCCAGATTTTAGAGATATTTTTTGGGATAAGTCAGAGTCTGATAATGAATATTCCTTATGAAATCACTGTACCTAAATCTTCAACGAGTTGAAAGATGAAGTTGAAAATTGACTAATTAATCTGAATACTTAAGATTTACTGGCATGTACTAAGAAAACCTGATCATGGAATCTCAAAATTGTTAAGCAGCAACTTAACCATCTATATCCCCAGTTTCCCATTCATCGTCCCGATAGCCTGGACTGTCTCAACCATTCGAACAGCGAAAGCAACCCACCCACGTCCTCCCTTTGACATGTAAGTGCTCCTAATATACCAACCCCATTATCTCTGTTCTTTCACCTATTTCAGCATAAAACCATCTGACCTATGGGAAATCACAGACGGAGACCTTTTTTAACACTTCCTAGTAGTAACTGATTTCTGGCCAACATGACCTATGCATGGCAGGTTTAGGCAGCAAATGTTGCTGAAAGAACATGTATAAAATGTTTGAAACAATAAAATCAAGAATACTAATAAGTGAAAGTGGTGAGGTAACTTCAATGGAGAGGTTGAGCAGATCGGAGTGCCACTGCCAACTTTTCATTAATTGAGTAATACCTTTGCATAACTCGTGTACTACTACGACCACGATGAGATATTCCTAAAGACCAATCAAGTTTTTAATAATAATTTCGACCCAAATTTGGTCAGCAAGCAACCAAGAAAGGTCTACAAACCACAAATAAGACATTTCTTAATACATTTTCCCGTTGATTCCTCATTGTAATTTGTGCAATTAAATTTGAATTTCAACGATACATTTATGATGGAAACACACAGCTTTATCCTTACACTAGAATCTTGTCATCTCCTTCCTACTTTTGGGATAAAATGTAAGTTATAAGGTTAAAAAGGACGTAGATTGTAGAAAGACAGTACATGCAAGAAAAACTACGCTAGATAGATAAGGAGTTAAGCAACTGACCAGATGAGGGCACAGATCTCGCATATGATTGCGAGTAACGTCAAAATCTTACTGTGAATCTGCAGAAATAAGTATCCAATAAACAGAAGAAAGGATTACTTCAATAACAATAATCAATGCACGTAAAATAACAAAGGTAGAGTGAATAGTGATATATATCTTTGATACAGAGAGAAGTCGGACCATGTGAAGGAGCAACAAGGCAGTAAAAGGATATCAATGTTTTGCATCAGATAGCAAGACTTATACTCTTTTAGGGTCAAAGTTTCAACATTGACAACTTAAAACTACTATTAAGCAAACTTTGCCTCGCTAAGTCAGTCATCTTCCCCTCATATCAAGAGAGAGGGTTGCTTGTCAAACTGGCCATAAATAATGTAGTAATAATATCTTTCTACTTTTTAGATATCTTCTCTCAAGCAGAAATGAGAGGAGGCAGGACCATTAGTTTAGTTGATCTCTTATCTATGTAAGGAAAAAGGATATTGGGATGTAGAATGAATTTTCCTTGCGTTGGATTTTTAACACCACTGTATTTATTTACCTATAACTACAATTCCTCATAGAAAGAAGGAACTCTTACAGGATCACCTTCACCTTGGAAAGGAGACTAGACAAGGAAGCAGACATCTCTGGCGCAGTGTATGAATTATCACATTGTCTTCCTTCAGAAAGGAGGAGAGCAGCTGATTTGCGACATGCCCAAAAAGGAGAGTGCAGATAAAAGAAAGGAGTACTTGACTTGCCTAGTATATCAGCGGAAGTGAAGTCTAATACATAATGCATCTTATGTTGCTAATTTAGCACAATTATTTACCAAGAGGATCACTCTACTAGATAATCCGTTTATAGCACAGACACTCACCACGAGTGCACAAATGAGAGCTAAAACAACACATCCCACATAAATGGATGTGGCGTAGACACGAACAGGATCCATCATCATTGACAGTTGCTGCATAGGTCCAATGAGAAAAGCTGTGCTGCAGTGAGAATATCCAAGTTCAAAACACAGAAACTGTAAAAAAAGGGCAAGCCTGGTACACTAAAGTTCCCGTTGCGCAAGGTCCACGAAAGGGCCGGACCACAATATAAATCAAAAAAGCTAGCTAACTTGAAGAGTTGGAAATATTTTGAGCAACTCTATGTAAAAGCAATTTGCGGGTATTGGTTTGAGAACCACATTTCTATTTCTGAGCCCAACCTTCTAGCAACCAGACATATGGATAAATTGGCTACAATTAAAAATGAGAGGAAATAAAGGGAGAGGAAAGAAAATGGAGAAAAGGTCATATTTTGACTTCAAAAAATGCACTTATTCTTCTTCTTCTTCCCTTCCTTTCATTTATATTCCTTCAAAACAATATATTCCGCGAGAACTCATAATGCAGAGTAGAAGTAAAAGCAATCTTTAAAAATCTTTTAAAATGGCAAAAAACAATTGTATAGTTATTAGTCCTAAAAATCCATATTTTTATACTCAAGCAGATTGTGGCATACCTTCCAATGGCCAACATGTTACCAAAAGTAAATAACAAGGCAAACTTGATTGGCTTGATGAACACAATCATTGACTGCGAGCAAAAATTAAAGTGAAGGACAAAACTTCAATCAGCTGAAGAAATTTGTTATTCAATAATGTTCAAACTGAGTAGATGGTCATACCAGGAACATACAGATCAAGCCGGCGAGCAGGCAGGCCGCGAAACCATAAATTCTCTGCTCAATCAAAATCCAAAAATTCACAATAAATCATCAACGAGGAAAAAAAATTTGATCTTGTCCATGAAAACAGTACCTGTAAAGGAGAAAGAGAGCAGAGAGCTTCTTGATCACCAAACAGATTATCTTGTCGCTCTTCATTTTCCCCCAAAATGGATTCGCTAAGCCTCCACATTTTGTTGAGAATTGGGGTTTATCAGTCAGCGGATCATCAATACCTTACAAACTACCAGAAATCTCAACTAATTATTTGCAATTTATCAGAGCAGAATAATAAATCCTCAACTAATTATTTAATTTAAAAATTAAATCATCCATTTTATAAATACAAACCCGTTTATAATAATTTGACCCGTTTATAGGAACCCATGATCCGGTCTAGGCTACCATTTGAAAATCTGTTCTGTCAAAATTTATTTTTATTTAATTTTAAATTATGATATAAATAATATTCAAATGAATTTAAAAGAGTAATTATTATATTTTTAAAATTGAAAGATTTTAATTTGGTGCACATAAAGAGAATACGTAGTTTTTTTTAATCTCGAATCAAATCTCAAGTGAGTATCAAAGCACTGACTGCTTGTCTATGAATTTTTTTTTAATCAACATTTAGAAATTGAAAAATTCTCCAAAGTTTATTTCGTATTTTCTGCAACTCGATTTTTTTAGATAAGAGTTTTCGAAAATAACCTTTCTATTTCTATGAGGCAGTGATAAGGTCTGCGACTCTGCGTACATAATATATGGTACATTTTACTCTTTCCAGACCCCATTTATGGGATTCGGTATGTTGTTGTTATTGCTCTTTTTTTTAAAGAAAAAAATCATCCTAATATTTTAATTTTTATAAATATTTTTGTTCAAATTATATTTCATCTTACAATCATATTTCGTGTTCTTTTTTTTTTTTAAAAAAAAAATTCAAAATCTATATTTTCTTCTTTGTCTTCTTTTTATATTTGTATTTGCGTCGATATATTTTCATATACAACCTCTCTATCTTTGTGAAGTAGAAATAAAATTTGCATATATTATATCCCCCTCAAACTTCACTTATAAAATTTTGTTGAGTATATTAGTATTGTTGATGAATATCTATTATAAAAAATCGATCAATTACGATTTTAACCCAATTTTAAAAAAATTTAAATAAAATATATAACTTTTATTTTCATGGCAAAAAGTCCGGTTTTAAACACTGAAATATCACTCCGACCCGGCAAAACCGACCTCCCCTGAACCGGCAAGTTGTTGGGAGAAAAGAAAAAGATAGAAGACGAGCTCGAAACCCTAGTACTTGCAGAGAGTAACGTAGTAGCACCGGAAGTTGACGAACAATGTCGTCGACTCTACTGGAGGTGACTCGTGCATCGCACGAGGAAGTTGAGCGGTTCGAGAGGCTTATTGTGAAGGATCTCCAGACTGAGCCGCCTACTAACAAGGACCGGCTCTACCAGAGCCATCGCGTCCGTAACATGATCGAGCAAATCATTGATACCACACACAAACTGGTAATTTATCGTTCCGCATACAATTGAATTAATGGTGCATTTTTATATTTACTCGAAATTTAGTAAATGATGTATCTGTGCGCATTTGTGTGTTGTAGGTAGATATATATGAAGACAAAGACGGTGCGAGGAAGGATGAAATTGCAGCTCTGGGAGGCCAGACAGCAACTGGAACAAACGTATTTAGTGCATTTTATGACAGATTGAAAGAGGTTATAACAGTCGTAGCTCTTATTGTTTTCATCTTCTATATGCGGTGGTTACTTAATTCAGTTCGTTTTGTTTGTCTGACGAACTTGCTTTGTGTATTTGTGCTTGTGATATTTAGATTCGTGAATACCATAGAAGGCATCCTGCTGCGCGTGCTATTATTGATACCAGTGACGAATATGAGCAGCTCCTCAAAGAAGAACCACAAATTGAGTTTAGTGGCGAGGTCAGTGTCAGTCTTCGTCTCCCATCTGTGCCTCATATCCTGTTGCTCTCTGGCAGGAAGTTAGTTGCTTGTATTTTTTATTTATTTTTTGCTGAGATGATGAATTCGCTGCATGTTATGTGAGTTTGTTTGAAACATTAATTACTACAGTGATGTTAGTAGTTTTTAGCTTCTTACATGTTTACACTGTTTATTTATTGGGTATCGCTAAGTTGTAGACATCCTTTCTGCTCTGAATATTTGCAGTTGCGAGATAGATCTTGTATTTTATCAGTTAGCTCTTCTTCCCTGATAGTGAGGGTTTTCTATTATCTGATACAGCACTTGAGTACTTGTGTTGAGAAAAGCTAATGGCAATTAAACATTCACCAATCTTATAGCTTTATGATAAGGAAATTATGTCGCTTGTTAGCAGCTTGTCATAAAAACTGGTATTGGCATGGGAACTTGAAATTAGACTTCCTTTGTCTACTTACTGCAAAATAGAGAACTAGAAGTTTATATAAAGGCTAACAATAGGTTCTTCTCTCAGTTGGAACAATAGGGCTGCTATGTTCATTACTGAACTTGTTGAAGATATGAAATTTAACCAATGTATATCTTTTTGATCAAAGATTGAATCAATCATCAAAGGTAAGTTTAGGCCAAAAATTAGGATGCATTTTGGGAAAATCAAAGTTACATTGAAGAGGAGAAATGAAAGGCTTTATTAAATTTCTTGTAGAATTGTGAATATAGTTTTCATTCTATACATGCCGTCTAATAATTAGTAACTCCTTTTCATAGTTGATGTTTATCTAAAATTTTCAACTATAAGTAATGATTCTGCAGTGAGATTATGCTTATATGTAACTTTGTGCAACTTTTTTGAAGCATGGACTTCTTGATTGATCTCTGTCTCCTGGTTTTTATTGCCTATTTATGTTTGCTCTCGGTTATTGTGTGCTATTAGTTGTCTTATATTCCATTTTGCTATTGTGACGTGTTGACAGGAAGGTTCTGGGCGATACCTTGACTTACATGAATTGTTTAACGAGTATATCAACTCCAAATTTGGTGAGCCACTGGAATACACAGCTTACCTTAACGTATTTTCCCAACCGCAGAAGATTCCTCGTAAAGCAAAGTTGACAAGGTAAAAATTATCTTAGCTGGTATGAATATTCAATCTTTCAAATCAGATATATCATTCAGAATTTGTTGCTTAATATAGTTAAATGAGTTATAGACATTTTCAGGAAACATCTTTGAAATAACAGCTTCTTCAATAACTGCTTGCTAGTTTGGGTGAAATCTTGTTGTTCCTGTAAACTTGAAATTTGGATGTAAAACCATTCCTTCTTCTTCATGATCTCTACATTTTTGTGATATGCAGTATTTGCCTTTTTGCTCTTTTACAGGCAGTACCTAGAATATCTGCAGAAACTATTGGAGTATCTGGTCTATTTTTTTGAGCGGACGGAGCCCTTGCAGGATCTTGATAGGATATTCTCAAAGGTTCGGTTTTCTTTTATCAGTGTGCTGTTCTTCAATCTGATTTTATTATTGAGAATTGCTTACTTGTTGCATGCTTCTGAGTTCTGTGACATCGTTGGGAGATGGATGTACATTCTCTCTTCCCTATTTAAAAATATTTAAAAATAATGGGATTGTTATGTGAATACTTGCAGAGAAGGTTTCTTTTTATCTGCTTGTAAAAATTAATGCTGTTTTTGGGATTTGTGAGTTGTAAATTGGTGTAGGATGTTTTGTTATGTGGAAGTTATTGCTCACATGTCTGCTCATAGGAGACATGGTATAACTTTTCTGTTTATAGTCGGTTGCTGAAACAGTATTATAAGGATTGTATCTTCTGATATGAGGAGGTCATGTTGTCATACTTTGAGCATGTCGTTCACATTGGCATTTATGGCTGTTCTGAAAAATTCCAGATAACTCAGTATTATCGAGTTTTGTCTGTGAATATGATTGCTTTTGCATTGTGGTTATGGTTATCTTCTATTTGTGCTTATGGAATGATACTTGACTTACCCTCGCCCACCCACCCACCCACCCTCACCCCTCAAAAAAGAACACTTCCGTATGGTTTTTTAACCTGATGACTGATTTCTGACAGGTAACAAGTGAATTCGAAGAGGAGTGGACTTTGGGCAAGGTAGAAGGATGGGAAAATAATGGTCAGGAAAATGGAAGTGCTTCAGAGAATCATACTGTGATTGATCTTGATTACTATAGTTCAGCTGAGGAGCTGATGGTAGTGGGACCAGAGAAGTTAAAGGAGGTATGGAAGCTTCTTTAATTGTTTCTCATTTATGTTTTCTTTAATGGAACTTGAATCCCGTCAAGTTACATTCCTAGGAGTTACAATGCTCTTTTTGCACTTAAACTTGGAGTTATGGTGGCAGCTGATCTGACTTGCTGGATATAGAAAGAAGGAAATGTGCTGTACTAAATATCGACTTAATTAGGTTCCATTAAAATGAACTGATACTGATGGTTTGACTTGAGTTGATAATTTGATTGGAACCCATCCTTATTTAGATTTCTTTTACAAGTTTGAAGTGAATTTTGAATTTTAATTGTGTGCACCCCAGTTTGTTTTGGGGGGTTTTACCTTGTACGCACCCAAAGTGCTGCGGCTGCAGGTTTCCCTTGTCATTATAAAAAGAAGGAATAATTACTACTCATATTATAATGTTGAAATGGAGTGACAACTTATTTATTTGTACACAAGGCATTTAAACATATATTTCTGGACAGTTTGATGTCTATATATGCCAACTCTTTTAGCATTTTGTCGGAATGCTTACTGCAGTTCTCTTTTGCATTTTAGTTTTTCGGTCTATTTTAGGTCTATTAATTTTTGCACTCAATGTTCTTGCACTGAATTGTCTGATGCTAAGGATGTCAAGTAGAAGTATGCAATTGACATTGTTAGCTCCCAGGTTCAGGAACCCTAGTCTTTATTCAGTCGTCTCTATCTTGAGAATATTCTGGTCTCAAAAGCCATTCTATGGCAGGAGGTTTCTGTAAGTAGGCAGTCTAATCATTTTAGTGCTTTTAGTGGTAATAGTTAAGTTTCCTAATCCTTCTGATTTTCACTTTAAGCTCTTAGCGTTTCTCATTGTAATGATAATAGTACTGTCAGTTAGATCTTTGGTTCTCCAATCTCCTGAATTGTAGTCTCCTTTCTTAAAGACTTTATTTTGTCAATCCCTTCTTTTTCTCTGGTTCATTGGAATTCTCTCTTTGTATTCACATATCTGTTTTTTGTAGTGGCTTATGGTAAATGCACATTGATAAAAACTCGGGACAGATCTTTGACAATTACTTTGTATTTGCATGGAGCCGTAGACTGTTTATAATTGGGACTCCTTTGGGCCATTAACTTGGCAATTTTGTGAATACAATCAAAGACAATTGCAATTTGTGAATGTGTGTTTACCAAATCAAACTTCTTATTGGTGGGTTATTTTGGACTTGCTTTCATCAAGCTCTACTTCTATGCCAGTATAAGATATCCTGATCAGAGGTGTTTTGAGAACAAGTGCATTCCCCTTTCAAAGCCTAAAATGGAACTGTTTAGCAATCTTATACTTTTAGTGCACCCATATTGTACCTAAGGATCCAGGGGAGATTACTCTATTTTAAGGACATAGGTGATGGATCTTTTTTGGCTATTCCTATATACTTTTGATGTAATTACTACAGGATTACACTATCAGTGTGCCTCTCTTGTTTATAATACCTGTTAACCTTATCGAAAATAAGATATCTTGTTGCTGATTGATATTAGGAAATTGCATCAGTTTCTCATTTTCCTTTTTGCCCAGATTTTTTTCTTTAATCCTCTCAGCCTGCTAGTTATCATGTTTTATTGTTCCGTATACTCCTCATGTATGTCATCCGTTGATGCAAACTATATTATATGGTTTAAATATTGGTGCAAGACTTTAGTTAGCTGGGTTGACATGGAACTTCAATGTTGTGGCATCTGTTGTAGGCATTGGGAGCGCTGGGATTGAAAACAGGAGGTACTATTCAGCAACGTGCTGAGAGACTTTTCGTTACGAAGGTCAGTTGTTTGCATCTTTATCCAAAAACAAAGTATTTTCTCCTAGATGGTTGAGGATTTGATTGCTTCTTACAAATTATTTGTGAATTGGTTTAATTTGTTGTTTGATGTTTTGGCAGAATACACCGCTAGAAAAACTAGACAAAAAGCATTTCGCAAAAGGCTCGCGGAAACCAGAACAAAACGGTGTTGTAGCAGCTCCTCAAATGGGTGATGTAAAAGAGATTGCTCTTCTGGAAGCCAAGATAAGAAAGCTATGTGATCTGTTGGATGAGGTAGGTGACACAACACTTGTATTATCTCCTAAAGGGAAAGATATTTGAGGCAACATGTTCACATTTAATTTAAATTAATGTGGAGTAATTTCAGAAGTGGATTCTTTATACACCACACGCTAAAAATTGTTTGAGTCGTTTTTTTTTCCTGATCATTTCTTGGATGATGAGTGAATACCAAGTTACTCTTGTCTCAATTTTTTTGGTGTCATGTTTGGGCAAGTTAACAAGCATGGTGCGGATCAATGTTTATGCTAAACCTTAGATTAGGTGCACTGACTTTTTTTATGTTATATTTTATTACCTTGCAGACCATTGTGCGGACAAGAGAAAATGTTGAGAAAAAGCAAGCTTTGACATATGAAGAAATGGAAGCAGAACGTGAAGAGGTAATTCATGAGTAACCTGCAACCTTATTTAGGAAAGGGAACACCATCGTAAAAGAGATCAATGCCTTGATTTAAATAAAATTTCAAGCAAAGAAATGGCAACTGTCATGACTTAATGTTGGTTCATTTGATCTGGCAGCTTCATGTAGTATTTGTTGCCTTTTGACTCTGTCTCAGATTTTGCTATGGATAATTGGCAAACCCCCAGACCCCCGCCCAGAACCAACCAACCAACCAAAAAAAAAAAAAAAGAGGGAAAGAATGGAGATAATGCCCACTTTCCAAATGGAAATTTCACTAGTTGTGATTTATGTTTAAATTTTTGAAGTGTCCCATTTTCCCTAAATGTTCCCTAAATGTTATCTGCCCCATGTTTAAACCTATTCATCAGTCATCATAATGAAATTCATTTTTAAAATTCCAACTTAATGCTTCATCCGAATCAATGTCGTAAAAGTGCGTTTAGAGGAGGTCTAGGTGTATTGGAATGTGAAATTAATAGTGTAATAGAACGCTTCATGTCTGGTATCGTCACACTTGTTGCACTTGGCCATGCTTCATTTCCTTCCAAATAGTAAAAGAAAAAATTCCAGGTGCACAGGGGATTAATCATTTAGAATACACATCTGGTCTACCAATTAAAAAGTTTAGGCGCTATTTGTTTGCACTTGATTCAGATCTTATCTTATCAAACACATTTTTTTCTACAACAAATTAGTAACTTTTAATAGGTCTGAAGAAGAACTTAATTCTCATTTGAGCCTTTTAACTATTATGAGATTTACTTAAATGCATGTGAACGGAATATTTTACCACTATATTTATTGCCACAGCCAGTGATCACCACCTCCATCATCTACTTCCACAAGCGGTCACATCTATCATCAACCTCCACAAACTAACCACCATCATCCGCCACCATTATAAACCACCAGCCACTGCTAGCCGCCACTTACATCTATCACCTCTAGTCACCATTGCAAAATCACCATCAGGAACTGTACAACTACTGTTACAAACCACCTGCCACCGGCAATGCTAGTCACCAGTGCACATCTATCACCTCTAGTCGCCATTGCAAAATCACCATTGGGCACAACTGTACAACCACCATTGCTAAGTGTCCTCCGCTAACTATGACCGGTACCTGTCATCACGTTACACAACCATTATTGCCAACCACTACCATCAAGCTATTAGAGAGTGGTTCATTGGAGAGAGAAGTTGTAACATCAAGTAAACTTATATTTTTAATGTTGTGGATGAAATATTATAATTAGTTTATTTTAGTTTCTAAAATAAAATAAGTGATACACATTGAGGTGCGGTAAAACAAACTAGTAATTATTCAGGGTTTAGATCTAGATACAATAGAACATCGTACTATCCAGATATATGTTCAGATTTAGACGTCCTCATCTCAATATAAGCAAGTGGGTTCTTAGACTCATATTTGATTATTACTGCAATTTTGTAAAAAAGAAAAGTTAAACAATTTAAAAAGTCGCGAGACGTGATTTATTAGTTACTACTAGTCAGTTACCAATTTTTTTGTTCTTACTGATGTGTTGTTTCATCATTAGACTAGTAATTCTGATTAGAAGAATAATTATAACTGGAAAGAGAAAGTACAGTACCCTCTCTTTTTGTTTAATACATTTAAATGGAAGATACAACGGAAGAGCCCCTTGTAGTTTATTGCATTGATTAGTAATAAAGAGGAGTAGAGAATTGACAGAGCCATGTAGTATGCTCTTTAGGGACCTTTGGCCATACCAACTAATTGCTTTTAGTTTTTCCTTAAGGATATGTTGCCGGATGTATGAGCTCCCATCCCGTCTGACAACAATGCTGTTTCAATGATTTCTTTCAGGAGGATGTTCAGGCCGAGTCTGAGAGTGATGAAGACGACCAACAAATTTATAATCCTCTAAAGTTGCCAATGGGCTGGGATGGGAAACCTATTCCGTACTGGTTGTATAAACTTCACGGTCTTGGTCAGGTAATTTCATTTGGTGTTTTTGGTGAGCTGCCTGCCATTTGGTTTTTGATATATCTCATAGGTTGGTGGTCATGTTGTTAAGGCTGTTCTTTTTCTTCTTTTTTGCCGAGTGAAAATTTTCATTGTATTTTACAGTTTCCATTTGTATTTTTGGATGTTGACTTGTATTATCTCCTTGCATAGTTCAAAATTATGTATTGCAGATTGTAATAATTGGTTTTTAGCTCCTGAATAGGTATCTGACTTTGAGTAATCTTGGCTTGGGTGTTTGCGATGGTCTTTTTTTTGTTCTCGAGGTCCTTGTTATAGACTTGAGGTTAATTCATCACGGATTTGTCACTTCAGTACAGTTTGTATTGTTTAGAACTTTTCTTTGGAGATGAAACACGCCCCTTTACTGATCAAGGCCCCAAAAAGTAGAGTAAAAAACTTCCTTGCCTGCCTCAAAAAAAGCATGGAAAGGAGAAACGAAAAAGGGATTTCTCAAAAATATGTAGTAGGAAAAAAAGGGTTGAATGATGGGTCAAGAAGATTTAGAGGATGCTTCCATAGGATAATACCTTTTATGTAACTTGAATATCTAAATAACTACAGCTGTTTGCTTGTTAGATCAATAGGTCATTGTCTGCTGCTGATGGTTGATTAGCTTTAACATTTATCTCTATATGACACTTGCTTTGATATATGAGCTCGCTTTTGAGCACTTCTGTATGAATGATTTCAGGAGTTCAAGTGTGAGATATGTGGGAACCACAGTTACTGGGGCCGTAGGGCTTATGAGCGGCATTTCAAGGAATGGAGACATCAGCATGGAATGCGTTGTCTCGGTATCCCGAATACTAAGAACTTTAATGAGATCACATCAATCGAAGTATGTTTTTCTAAGCTGCATTTTCAGTTCAGCATTGTCACAATATAATGTTTGCTTATTTGTCTAATTTTTTTTTTTGATTTGCACTGGGTGTCTGGCTTATTTTTCTAAATTTAAACTAGATAAAACATCCGTTGTTCACAATCAAATAAAATTGCAAAAGAATTGTAGTGTAAGATGTCAAAACTACCCTTGGTCATCAAGGACTTCACATTTCTATATAATGCGTGTGTGTGTACATATATCATCTGAAAGGTGTCTATATTGAACAACAGTATTAATTTAGAACTAAGGGAATTTATTCTTTTACGTTTTGCTGTATATATTCAGCATACTCATAGTGCTTCTGCTTCAATAAAATTATACCTTTACTGATCACAAAAACAAGACTGATCATTTAAACATCAGTGTTGCTTATGTTGGTTTAACGAGTGTTCCTTGTATTCCTTTCCTTGAGATGTCTTGCTTTTGATTTTTATTTATTTTATAGGCTGAGGGTTTTTGGGTTAGCTGAAGCTATAAGTTCTTGCATGATGTTTGTCATGGTCCTGATAGAGGCAGCTCAAAAAGTGTAAATAGGTGATAGGTTGGTAGTTATAAGCCTATATGTAGCTTGCTTATCTAATAACCATTTGAGCTTTGACTTGCATGTTGGGACAGAAGGTGACTCCTCCTGCTTTCTAGGCTTCAAAGATCCCTTGCCTCTTCCTTCGGTCCATCTTAATCATGTCTCAGCTTATTTTGATGTCTGATGCATCTTTGTTATTGCGTCACAGGAAGCCAAGCTACTTTGGGAAAGAATCCAAGAAAGACAAGGGGTGAATAAGTGGCGCCCTGATCTTGAAGAAGAATATGAAGATCAAGAGGGCAACATCTATAACAAAAAGACATATACTGATCTTCAACGCCAGGGATTGATTTAAAAGTAGTTCTGTGAAGTTCATCATTCCATTTGGCGGTATGTTGGTTTGTTGGTTCTGTTGATCTGGGTGTAAATGTTTTGCTCCTCTTGCTTATGCATTTTCTTATTTTTAGATGATACTGGACTCTGACCAGATGTCTTGGTTTTGGTTGAGCAAGCACTTGTTCAGTAAGCGATTGTTGATGTATTCACCTGGTAACCTCTCAGAAGTGGGAGACTGAGGGACGAGACCGAAACCTCTATTTGGAATGTATGAAGTGACAAGCATTGGTATTAGCGAGGGTGTCGTTAGATGGATTATTGTTATTCTTAGATTTATTTTTGATACAGACATGCTCTTCGGTCTTTGGTTGTTTTCCATGGGCCATTTGGGGTTTCAATGAAGATATCCGAATATTTCTGTATACATCAGTGTTATCTGTACTTTTAAGCTATATTAGTATAGTAAATGAAACAAAGGCTGGCGCATCTTTACTTCTGAGTCTAGCTCATCAAATTCTTAAGCTTCACATCATGTGAGAATGGTAACTGAATTTTTCATGAACATTTTGTTTGTGCTGCTAAATGTTTGTCGCAAGTTCTTCTGGCCTGGCAAGGACATTTTCCTTCTATATGTCATTGTACTATTATAAACTGGATGTCCCAAAAGATGAATTAATCTTAGTTTCAAAATTAAATGAACTTGGTTGAATATTGTTTTCGTTTACCTGCTCAATTCCTCCCATCGTAAGGACTCAAATGTAGCATCAAACATTTTTAAAAACAGATTATTGTTATGTATTTTATATAGACTATAGTTATAGTAGTAACGAGTTTGTTTTTTAATTAAATATTAGAGGAATAACTTCATTTATGTTTTCTTGAGACATAATATGTGGGTTATTAACTTAGTAAAGGCATAATATTCTGGACTTAAACTCATGTCTTATAAGAAGACATAACTTGTATCTTGCAAATTTCATTTTGCCTTGCCATTTTCTTTTTTTATGTCGAAAGTATTTTTATCCACTTTTTAAATACTTGAAGTTATGAAGGACAAAAATTAAATCAAAATCTCGTGTGAAAGACCCTTTTGCTAGACATAGTAAAAAAGAATGTGTGTGATCTAAAATACACAAATCACTGGCTTCTATTCCTTTACCACAATCCCTTCCTTTCTCTAGGGGGTGGGTTCGATTTTTGCGGTTCGGTTTTTCCCTAAAACCAAAGACCGAACGGAAGGTGATTTGGCGGTTCGGTTCGGTTTGATTTTGCCCCAAAAAAAAGTAAACCATTGGTTTTTCGGTTCGGTTTTTTCGGTTCGGTTTTCGGTTTTTTTCGGGTTTTCGGTTTTTAAAAATAATTTTTTAAAGTAAAATAATATGTTGGGTAGAGACGTATCATCGTATAGATATGCTAAACAATTGGTAAAGAGTAAAGTTTGGATTAGTACAAGTATCACAATATAAGAACTACAATTATCACCAAGAAAATTGCAAACATATGTTCTAGAAAAACAAGTATCAAATACTCCTTGGAAGGTTCAAGTCAATTGATGTTGAAGTATATAGTTAAAAGAAAAGACATAATTTATATAATTAACTTATCTACCTAATAAATATTTATGAGCATACACACATAATATATTTTTTAAATATCAGTCAAAATATATAAAAAGATTAAAATAATATTTTATCATTTGTTCGGATGGTCTATTGGAGCAAATTATGATTCAACCATTATCTAAATAAAAATTTCTTGCAAATTTTACAGAATGTTGATATATTCATTTACCTATAAATCACATTCATATATTAATTTTACTAGAATGACGAGGTAAATAAATATCATAAAATTACAGTGCTAAATTAAGTTATATCGAGAAATTTAAAGGCGATTTTATGCATTTTCCCTTGGTAGAATTCCATAGACATCAAAGTTTGTCTCTATTTTTCATTTTGATATTGCAACTTATTCTTTGTTTGGATGATTATTATGTGTTATTTTGTATTATTTCAATGAATATTATATTTTGATGGATTATATCATTCGTTGTTGTTATATAATGTGGGCATATTCATAATTTGAATGATAAATATATAAGAAATTGTTGGATATGGGATGGAGCTATTATGAAAAGGTAGGATAAATAATAATACAAAATTATTAAATAGTAATAAGTAAAGACAAAATAAGAAAAAATATTAAAGCAACGATGCAATCACACCAAATAGATTGTTGAACAAAATATATCTTTTCGCCTTACTTAATGATAACTTTAAATTATATGATGTAGTAGAATTTAAGTAAAGCAAAACAAATCGATTTTTGACGGTTCGGTTCGATTTTAGAAGACCAAAACCGAAACCGAAACCGCACAAAATCGGTTCGGTTCGATTTTTTGTGTTCGGTTTCGATTTTTTACGGTGCGATTTTTTTTTTAGTATTTTTCGATCGGTTTCGGTTCGATTTTCGGTTTTTGGTTTTACGGACCCATCCCTACTTTCTCCCTCTGTTAGCAAACACGGAAAGCTAAATATATGATCTTATTTACAAAGGGGATGCACAGAGTTTTACTCACAATCAGCTGTCACTTGTACATCTATGAAAAACGAGGGCAGATCCATTTACACTTCGAAGAACAAGCAATCTCGAATCTAGATACGTTCCGCAAACGATTTTTGACAGATCAAACATTTCAGGAGGTATTTGAGTGCGTACCTCTTGAAGTGCTTTCTCTGCAACTTCCATGTTTCCACTCAGTGGTTCATTAAGACTCATCATCACATCAATTTCATTTGACACAAGTTTAGCTACAGAAAGGCTTGAAGGGAATTCATTTATAGGGACCGCTTTCCTCCATTTTTTACTAGATAACCTTTTCAGGATGGAAGCTTGAGCACCCGGTGTAGACGAGGGAAACTTCGACGTGATAGTTTCCTCCTTAAGATATAACCGTCTCCCAGCTCTCAATTTGAAAAAGGAATCAACTTGCAATTTCCCCCCTACACCAGACTTGTCATGAGCCCAGTCACGACCAGTCATAACAGTGAAGCTAATATGTGAGGCAGCTGAAAATGTTGTGTTAGGTTTTGATACTTTAGATATCGTTAAGTATGCTTTCCCAATGAGTACTCTAATAGAAGGCTGTCGAAGGGTCAACCCTATATGTCTTCCAGTACAGTATAACAGGCGCCACTTTCCAGGAAGCAATCCCAGCCAATGCTGCACATCAGTAGATACTCATTCAGGATAAGCAAATGGCTCAAGGCATAATGTATCATTTCCCAGGAAGCAATTCTTCCTAATTGGACAAACGCAAGCATACATCACTACTTATGCTAAATAACAATAAAGGCGGTGCAACAAATATACCCTTACACAGTACTCAATGCATAGAGTGCAAAATCAGATCAAGTAGAGCATATTAATAGTATAAACAAAGCTTGCAAAAAGGGCAGCAGATACAAGGTGTAATCAGTTTGCAAAGTTAATTTTGTAACAATTGACAGCTGAGAAGGACCGCTGAAGAAAGTTAACAAATAAATGTTAATATTCAAACATCTGGAGGACGATCTCACAGCACAGATTATTGAGTAAAAAGGACCAGCATGAAATGCATAATATGTGTGATATTTTAGGTGAGAAACTGTAAAACAGACATTGTCAAACTGGCTTTAAGTGAGAAACAAATGACATGGAAGTTCTTTACTAACCAATGAACATAAAAACTCATAATAAAAGAAAAGGAGATTTTCACCTTTGGCTTTGGATAAGGATTTAGCATCTCCATTAATTCAACAAAATGAGCAAGCCTGCTTCGCTGTTTAAAAGAAGAAAAATCAGAAGAAAGAATATATTAGAAAGTCTTAGTTTCTGATCCTGCAAAAGCCAAGGTGCAGATTAATGACCAGAGAAATATAGGATATAAAATGATAATTTGATAATGCTCAAAGAAAAAAAATGAGGGACACATTTTAGAAAATCTGACAGTCTTTGGTTTCCCTAGATGAAAATAAGGACCCAAGTTGAGTAGAAAGACAAAGTAGGCATTTGGACATGAACTTGAAATCGTTGATTTGGGTAGATGTTGATTTAAAGTAGAAATTTTGTTTGGACATGCAATTTGGTTTCAAAAGTCGCACTTTTTCTCATAAACATGAAAACCCCAAAATTTGCGAAAACTATCAAAACTTTCCACAAATTACCGTCAAAAGAGTTTTGTCACAAATGATAGTGTTGCCAGAGATGACTCTTGCCGGTGGATTGGGACAGCCACCACTTGTGCACATTGAGCAGGTGAGGCAATTCGGAGGAGCTAGTTTTGGGAAAAAAATGGGCTTGGGTAATTGCTTTTGGGTTTTGTAGGTCAAGTTGAATCACTTTTGAAATTGAAATTCTACATTTTAGGTGAATTTGGAATTTAAAATCAAATTTTCAAGTTGAAGTGTAGTTCAAAATGTCATAAACAAACACAATTTCCAAATCAGAACTTCAAATTTGAAGTCAAAATTGCATGTCCAAACACCTCTAAACAATGACAATGTATTGAGATAAAAAGATCATAAAACTCTGCCTGAAAGAGTAAAAAGTATAAGAAGCATAGATAAGTGTAAAATCAGCAAACAAGAGGAGGAAAGAAAAACGTCAAGGAACTACCTTCACGAAAAGGAAAAGTTTCAATGTTTGAAAATAAATGGGGAAGCAAGTTATTTGTACCACTGTAAAATTCCAGAACAGTACACAGAAGGAGTGAAGCACATTCAAGTTCTAGCTGAAATAAGGAGATACATTTTTCAAATAGTTCATTGAGAAAATAGGAGCGGAAACTGAAGTGATTATACATTAAAAAAATCAAATACTCTTTGTAGTATCAAATTGACTATTTCACCACTCTTAAAGAGGAAATACTTTTTCATGTTCAGCCGTTATTACCTGCTGCTGAGCATAAATATATTCCTCTGCAATTCGAAGAGTGGTTGAGCCAAGACTCCATCTGATTAGATCAATAGATGGGTTCACACGCCATTTTGGTCCACACAAGAAGGGATGCTTCAGAGCATTTAAGCAACTGTCAAGTATCAGTACATATCTTCATTAATGTTAATGTAATATTTTACATTATCGTTACTGACTTGACTATCTATGGTGATGCTCTAGTTAATAGTGCTGTTTGAGAAATAAATATCAGCACTTGAAATAAATTGTCTAAATTATGCACATGCACGCAGTCTTGCCTTTTAACTTAATGGCCAAATCCTTACTCCTTCCGTTTCAATTTGATTGCCTGGTTTTGACTTGATAAGGAGTTTAAGAAAGTACAAAAGACTTTGAATTTTGTGGTCTTAAACTAAAGATGTGTACAATGTATAAAAATGCCCTTCATTTGTATTGTCTAAAACATGCCACGTGAAAAGATGAAATTAAAGACTTGCCAAAAATGGACAAAATTCTTTTTGAAACAGACTAAAAAGGAAAGTAAGACAAACAAATTGAAACTGAGGAACATTAGCTACTCTATTAGAGATCACAAACTATCTGTTTTACAAAGAAAACTCATCATCATTAGAAGCTGCTTCCCCTTGATCAACCCCCAAAATAATTTTTGAAGTTCTGCTAAGAAGATACATGTTTCTCCAAAAATCTTTGAAATATTTAAGTAGCTAGGACCTTGTCGAAATCAGTTAGAAGAGTTCCAATGCAGTTTACCGACCTCTAGACCATAAATTGTCATCTAACAGAGACTGGTTAAAATTAATCCTGCATAGCTTGTAATAGAATTAATACTATCTGACACATACAATGAAGTTTCTAGAAGGCATCATCAACCCATAATGACTCAGTCTACCTTATCCTGTCCAAAGGTTTAGGTGCAAGAAGTACTGAAAGCAAATGCCAACCTGCACCCCAGTTTCTATCAAGTATCTGCAAGAAGAACAAAAAATAAGTATATTTACTGAAATATGGAAAGCAAACAGTGAAGAAAAAGGAGAGAGAACTTGTCTTTAATCGCTCTTATACAGACTTTAGGTTATCAGAAATAAGATGATATCAAACTACATGAAATAGGTAAAAAGTTATTAAAAAGGGAGAATTGCCTCAATAAGTGAATTACACCAACCTTTACCTAAGTAAATTACCTAAATAAGGCCACATTATCAATGTTTTACCATGTGTTACAATGTACAATATCCACGCTTCATTATAGCAAGATGAACTATGTGATACAAAAATTACTCATTTACATCAACATTTGATTATTTGAATCCACCCTATTATAAACTCATTTTTCTAATCTAGTAGGAACAGGACCATGTCATAAGAGTTCTCGGAAAAAAGGAAAAGCATAAGAAAACTCCTTCAATTATACATTCAAAGAGAATCAAATAGAAGAGTGGTTTTGAGTAAACCTAAATGGGCTATTAGTATGACATGCATCTTGGAACTGAGCAAATCATGGACAAGTAGAGACATCACTTGTTTATTAACTCAACCACTTATAATCTTCATACACGAGCATTTGACACCTTTTAAGAAATGTGATAATTCGTTGACACTTTTGGAAATTGACAAAAGAACTTACATAGTTATGTTCAGAGAAAAAATAGAGGAAGTTAATATATACAGTCTACAAAAAAGCATTCATTAGTCATAATTGATCCATAACTAATATTGATTCTCTTGAGTTTCTGCAAACAACAATGGAACTGTCAACAATAAACGAGGGATTAGGTACTAACTTGTATACCGAAATTTTCCACTGAAGAATTTCTTCTTACAGCATGCAGAAGAAACTCTCGCAAACAGGAGGGATCATTTCCCTGAAGATGATGTAAACAAAGTCATTGCATGTGAAAGCAAGTATATGGGAAACATCTAAGAACAGTTCACAACCTTGGTGAGGAATGCTTTGAACTTGGCAAAGATCGCTGGCTCCATGAGTTCCCTCAAAACCATTTTTGCCATGATGAACCCAACACATCTTTGCAACAGGTAAAAGCCAATAGGAACTCGTGAATAACTTTTGAAGCCAATAGGAACTCGTGAATAACTTTTGCTTCACGCCAAATAAAATAAAAATATCTAATCATGCAAGTCATACCTCATGTCAAATGCAATCATCATTCTCCTTCTATCCATACTATCATATGATGTGTTATCCGCAGGATCATCCTCATTAAAGTCAGAAGCATTTCCCAATATACCTACCTGATAAGAAGTGGTCAGTTAGAACACTTAAGACAAATATAAATGAAACTCTTCTTCCCAAATAGGAAAATTTGAAATGTTAAACTACGAAAATGCATATTTAAGTTTAAATTTTTAAGTATAGCACAAAGTTTCCAAAATGAACCTTGTTATCAAGAAGTATCAAAACCACCAACCTAGCCATCAGAAAGAAAAAACAAAACATGTAGGGATCATGTCCTTTTGGAAAACAGTAACTATCCTGATCTAAGTAAGCACTTTTGCAATACGAAAAAATTAGCATCTGGATGAACCTTACAAAGAGTTTGTAGACCTAAGCAAGTATTGGTCAAGTATGCCTAAGTATTGTCAAACGTATGCATGCATTCTATATCTAGTAATTATTAAGACATAGCTCTAGTTTCACCGAAGAAAACTTGTCTCACCTTTATATGTTTATCCACCGCGCTAATGTGCAAATTTTCAAGCCTTAACTCTGTATGCGCAAGGCCATGGCTGTGTACATAGTTCACCTGAAAGACAGAGAATCAAGGATCAATCAGCAAATAGAGAAAAACTTGTTATCTGGTACCTGTTACAGATGAGAATCGAAGACACACAACACATACTCCAATCAAGAGATCCCTCATTAAAATTCGGATTAGTCGCAGTTGTCGAGAAATAGCTGGCCCTCCTATAGTATCATCCCCGACCCTTCTAACAGACTCCTGATCTAGGGAAAGAGTAGCTTCTAGAGTTGGAAGCCAGTCAGACCGTTGAAGCCAGTGTCTCAACGAAGCACTTCCATGATGCTGAGAGAACAAACCAAGGTCCTCAAGGTGTCAGCTGTATGAAAGTCTAAAATAGGAATACATAGATAGTTTAATTACTACTGCTGACTATACACAAAGAGGAAAACTCATTGTGTTATTTAAACATGTGCATAGTACTTGTATTTAGTCCTCAAGCACCTAAGAGAACATGCATGAAACTACAATGTACTCAATTAAAACTTTTGAGACTAAGCTAGTATATTTATCTTCATAATTATCAAGTCAAAGAATAGTCCCTTAAAAATAAACAATGAGCTTAACGTAAACATCAGCATACCCCATGGACTAGGGTGAATGAACTGTTTTCATCTATCATGGATGAGCAGATATACCCATGAACTTGCATAGAGTACGAATGATACATGAGCTTACGACGTGCCAGTCTCTTCAACACCTGGAACAGATGGACTATCAATAATTAGCGGACAAATCATGAGGCATGTGATGCACAAGTTCAAAAAATGATGGCTACATGCAATATACCTCTATTGCACGATGTCCTCTTCGCTTTGCTCGAGCACTAATAAGTTGTCTAAGTACAACTCTGGTCTTATATAATGGACTGCATTTATATTTGAAGCCAAGAAATGATAAGTTCTACTATAATTCGGTCTTCTACAAAAAATGGTTCCACAAGGAAACACTTACCTGTGAGGATCATTCACCATTGCTTCAAAAACTATTTCATCTCCCTGCCACAAAGAAAGCACAAAATGAGACCTGACATTAAGCACCAATAGCTACAACATTATACTTCACTATTCTAATAGAGTAATCAAGGAAATTCCATTACCCTGCCACCAAGGCCAATGCTGACACGATTCCTTATCTTAAAATCGGACATTTTGAACTTGGTCACATGGCTAAAGTCATCGTCTAGGGAATCACTGCTACTTAAGGTTGCTGCATCCTCCTCCGATTGTAATGGGGACATAGTATTTGGCAATGAACAATTCAGTTTTAGCCTTTTTCTCCTAACCGGAAAGTTCGTTCTCCCAATCATAGGCCATAGTTTTAGACTAGTCGACGAATTAATTAAACTGACGCACCGTCCTTCAACAAAGTCCATTCTTGGACTTGGGTATACTCCCAAATCCGCCATTTTACGTCAAATTCTCTACGATCAAAGAGATACACAAACAATTCTCATCACAAACTGCAAAATAACAAATAAACAGAAAATTAGGTAAAAACTAAGAAAAATAGAACCGAACAAAAATCAGATTGAGCTGATGCAACAGAGTTGCATCGTTTTCATAGAGCAACTAGAATCATCTCAAAAAATTAAAAATTTACCAAACCTAGCAAGTAAAATAGAAAAAAAAAAGTGAGTTTTGACTTACCAGTTTTAGCGAGAGAGAGGAAGAAGAAAAGGCTTAGAGAAGAGAGAGAAATGAGCAGAGGAAAAGGAAATATTGTGTACATAAATAGTAGTGAAGAAGAGAGAATTGCAGAGAAGAAAACGAAGCTTGTGAGCGTGGCGTGTAAAACTAAGTTTGAGGCATTTCGACACGAGTCCACCGTGTGTCTACCTCCGCCTATGTAAATATCTCTTACGACCAGCAGACATCAAAATACTCTTAATACTCATTTTTCTCGTCCGTCTCATTTTGTGTGATATAACTTGAACTCATCAACAATAAATTAAGTTATAAATATTTATGAAAGTATAAATAATTTTATATATGCAGGGAGACTAATCTAATCTTATGGCAAGTTTTGATGAGATGGAAATTCAATAAATTAACCTAAAGAGAGAATAGGAGAGTTTCTGTAGGAAATATTTAGTCTTGCTTATCTGTCACTGTAATGGATGGAGTGAACTAGGTTTAGAGAAACAAGGAGGACGAATTTGTTCCTTGTTAGATAGATGAGGGACTAAATATTACAATTTGTCTAGTCAATCAGGACATTTATTTCAGAATCAAAATAAATAAATAAATGTCTAATTATGTACACATACAATTATCATATATTAACGAAACCTGGTTTAGCCCTATCATACTGAAAATATTTCTCATTTTCATCAGAGAAGAGAAAGGTGCAGTGAAGTTGGGAAGCAAAACCCTTTTTCAATCGTAAATTTTGCTGCGGCCCCATCCCATCCCATCAACTTATCTGCAACTCGACTACTTATTATCCACTAGTACAACTATGCTTGTGGTTTTTTGAATCTTACGTTTCTCAATCAACTTCATTGACGATTTCCGGCGTGATAAATTGTAAGTTTTCTTGTCTTCTTTTGTATTTGTTTGGAGGGGGAACGGTGATGAGGATGGAAGATAGTAGAGTGAAGAGAATATAAAAAAAGAATTTGCTTGCATATTTTTCTTTTTTCTCGATTTTAGTTACTCTCCCAGAAAATAGGGAGAGAGAAGGGGTTTACAACAGGGATGAAGGAGAAAAAAAAAAAATCTTCCTTGTCTGAATCTATACATGATAAGTCAGAGCGACCCAACTTTTTTGCCAAATATTATTGACCCCAAAATCATCTATGGAAAGAAGCAACCTAGAGAGAAACATAACACTAAAAATTACATAAATTCTGTAGAATCACTAATCAGCAGCAGAGCACGTAATGGTTAGATCTCCTGGTGGAGGCAAAAAATTTATGGAAATGTGAAACCTAATTCATGAACTTTCTGCAGTTTGGAGCTTTACATAGGCAAGGAACCTTGAAATCTTCACATTCGTCTGGATCAAATAGGTAGTCATACCTGTCAGTAGTGCAGCCAAATAAAATATATCAGGGGCCAACTTGCTAATATGTAGGCATCAATTTGTGTGAGCGTGTGAGTGCTGCATGCGTATATGAGAGAGAGAGAGAGAGAAATACGTTAGTTCATCACCAGCAGCCACATTTGCCTTCGCGATAAGTACAATCCGACTCTCATCAGCCCCTACGCTCATGATCCGAGCATAGCAGTTTGGCATGCACTGTCAAAATAACAAAGCATTAACTACGCTAACTTGGGAATCAAAATATCGCATCCATTGACTTGCTAAATTTGCTGATCATGGATAAATTATAGAACAAAAGTATGGTTTGAAAAGGGCACATAATTTCTAGCATTGCCAGGTCTAAGGAGTATTTGCCATGATGGGAAGTACATAAATATTTGCTTTATATTGAAACATACTTATCAAATTAGGAGTATATTTAAGATACAGTCAAGACAAATCGCTCACTGATACTAGATTGGATTCAGATTACGAACAATACGACTATAATCTTGTGGGGCATGATCAATACTCAATTTTTTTCCCATGTTGAAACCATCAATGAGATTAATATCGCTAAAGGAATAACCGCATAATGGGGGTTGAAAATGATCTCCTTAGTTTCAGAAGACGAATTGCACCAGCGTATTTTATTTACTTTTTACCTAAATTTAGTTCACTTGCCTTTCCTTTTTTATTTGCAGGTTTTGATAACAAGGAGCAGCACAAGAATAACACACGAAAAGGACAAGGAATACAAGATCACTTTCTCAAGAAAAAAGAAGAGGAATTAACAAGATCTAAAGAGCATGATAGATGGGAGAAGCACCATCAAATATATAATTCTAGTTTGATTCCACAGATGAAGAGAAGAGTTGGGTAAAATGAAAGATAAGTGATACTTACTGAATGGTTAATTAAACGTGCAATGTTTCCTTTATCAGTGGCATCCACCACAACTTCTTCACTAATCTTAAATAGCTGCACAAGATAATTCAACAACATCAATTGGTGCTTGTGACAACAGACAGGTTGGAGAGAGAGCACAAAGAAAGGAGTGAAAAGAACCTACATAGCAATCTTTTCCCTCAACACGATACCGTGCCTCTCTCAAATCAGCAACACTGCGTCGGACCTGCTCACCACGATACTCAAGAACCTGAAACAAGTAAAATGTATGCTCTACTAAGTGACTTTTAGATTTGATGCTGAAGTAATTAGAAATACAAGCACTTCGGTAGTAATTGATTCTCGCCACAACAAGATGATCATGTAGCATACTCAGGCAAGAAGAAACTACATCTCATTGGAAATGTTCACAGGTTATGACACAAATCATTGACTACCGAGAAAAGCTCCTCAGTATGAAAAGATATAGAACTCCATTTTCATACGATTACTCGGACTGCCATTCAAATCTTTTCCTAATATGATCAAAGTATTGACAAGGGGTAATCAGTAAGAACTACAAAAGATATACCATCTCTCCTTCTGGGATATTTCTACGAGCAAAGAGACCCCATCTATGTATCCCTGATCTACCAAAGCAAACCCGATCATTTTCTGTTCTCTGCAATTGCAAAAATAAGATGTAGACATTGAGAATTTTACTAAAGGACTGCTAATTTGATGAACAGAGGTGTTGAAAAGAATGCCTGTAATTCACGAAGCCGTTCCCTAAAAGTGGAAAATGTTTTGGAACCCCTGACTTCCTGTTAAAAAGGGAAGAAAGGAATAACATTCAAAATCACCATAAAAAGTAAGAGAAGTGACGGGAGATCATCACTTTACATAGGAAGTCGGGAAGGGTATGAGAAGGAGGGAGGGCGGAAGAAATTTTACTTTAATAGTTCTCAAACTCCGCATTGAACTTGAAGAATGGTGACAGGGTCCCCTCACGTGGTGGGCAATGGCAGTTTCAACTGTTCCCTGACAAGCGAAAAAATAAGGAGATTCATAACTGGCAACCCTTTAGGATGATTAAACAACAGAACACCAGCAAATTGAAATTTTGCAATCAGAAGGCAAATGCGTGAATGTCAACTAAAAAACTTAAAACCACATACATATTGTTATTGGACTTATAAATAGAACAAACAACAGGAAGATATTAAGCGTCAACAAAATAAGCAAATTGTAGATAGATATTCACAAAAAAGTTAGTTCTTACATCTCTAATGTGTAGCACAAACAGATGCTAATAATGAAGTCACTCGTGAAGAAATTTAACAGTTCAAAAGCCAAAAGGCAACAATGTTTTCAGTTGCCTAGCGTAATAAAGACTCAAGTAGCTAATAAAAGATAAATCTTTCAATTCCTTCACATTTAAATTAATAAAACTTGGAAGCACCAATCATAACACTTCATATCAGTGACATGGTGTAGTACCTTATCACGCAATCGATTATAAACACGACATCTTGCTGCAGAGAATGGCTCAATCTCTTCGATCTCTGCTGCAGGAGCTTCCTGAAGTTTTAGTCTGCTTGTTGAAATTAGACGTGAACCTGTGCGCTTATTGTTTTGAAGAAGGCTTCTAGCAGAGAATACCCCTTTGGGAGTCTGAATGATGAGAACAGTATCTGGATTAGGAGCCCTGCAAAACCACAAAGTCATTAGACTTGAAAGCCCCCATGAAATGTTATAGCTTAAATAATCAAGTGTCCATTATTTTGACTGAAGCAGTTCTCCTAAATGACACTCTCTCTTCTCCCTCATTCATTCTCCATTCTAATCTTTGTTCCAGAGGAAGTGGAGCAGTACCTGTGGTAGGCACAATATGAAACCATTCTTGTAACCTGTTTCCCATTTTTCTCTGAGCAGTGCAGCTGCAGGTTGAAAAATATTAACATCCAGGAGCGAATGACCAAGTCAAAGGATAGGGAGAACTATAGCTAAGAGTGTAGAATGCATTGAAACAACACAAATTAACTAGTTATCATTGTCAAGATTTATATAGGAGGTGTAACAGTAACCAAAACATGCTGGCAGTCAAGGCATTAGAATAACTGATTGATAATAGATAATCAAACTGCCTAAAGAAAGGATGTCCCAGTGAGGAAAAAGGAAAAAGATCTGCATGTAGACATACTTGTTACCCAAATGATGACTAAACAGTTATCATAACACATGTTATAGATATTTTATACACAAGTTGGACAAAACTGTTTCCTTTCAGTAGCAAATTATAGGGCTCTAAAACTACGGCAAGTTGCATACTCTGGAAAGTGCCTTTTAAATTTAGCACCTAAATCAATGATAATAACTGATTAACTAGATAAGCAATCTCACCTCCATGCGATACCCAGCCCTTGATGCGCACATAGCATGGTAATAAGTCGAGCACTTGCAACATTGTGTGCAGGAACCATGAATTTGTTTGCAGATTACACATATCTGAAATTTACAAAATCAATGCTCACTTCAGATTCAATAGCAGAGTTCTTGCTAGTACATGATGTTTTCCCATTATGGTTCAAGACTCAACCTGTAGCACACCTATATTAACCGGAGCAATAACACCAATCTGATAACATTTTTTTTTTTAAATTGGTAATGTTCATTCTTCAGCATTAAGGATATGCTGGAGAACTTCAAAAAAGGAACAAAAAAGAGAATTAAGGGCGAAACTCCTTACAGAGAGCCTAACAAGTCTGCAAGCTCTAATTCCTCTATATTTGCTTCTTTACACCAAAAAAAGAGAAGAAGAAAGAAAAAAAGAAAGATACAATACAATTCCATTTAACTCTATGTATGGAATTGGATGATCCCATGACAAAGTCAAAGTCTTATAATTGTACATTTATAATATACAGATCAACCAAATGATTTGGTGAGGAGCTCTTTCCACCATGTTTGCCTCAACAAGTACTGTTCCCTTTAACAGGGAAGGCTGAGTAATTCAAATTGTCAAGCACCCACCATTTGTTTTATTTTTCCTCGTGTCCATTGTGAGGTCTGGATTAATAAAACAGCAACAGAAATATTTAAAATAGAATATTATATCCTTTAAGTTTGTGAATGTTACGTGGCATTGTGTCATAGCACAATGTTTTCTGCATGACTCAAAGCCATTTTACTTCTGGAAATAACAGTGAAGTGAGGTCACCTACTCTACACCACCGAGTAGAATAACATTTCCAGAAACAAAAATCTTACCTTCACAAAAGAATTTGAAGGGATTCTCAATATTCCAACCGCAGGCTCCATTTTCTCATCACTAGCAAAACAAACTTCAGGTTGGAACCAAGCACAAGTAATATGAACCCACAATTGCTGTATATCTGTGGGCTTCAAAGCACCTCCTAAATTAATCAACAATCTAAGGTTAGTAATAGCAGCTGAAAGGAAATGGTTTGAGAACAGTTTGGTCGAATTCCAACACTACAATCAATGAAAAAAACAGTAATTCATGACATGCCTTTAACAGGACAAAGACAACACTCCCGTTCAATCTCAGGAGTCTCGCAAGATCTGCAGACCCACGAAGTGAAATCACGAACATTTCTAGCTCCATAGCATTCTTGATGAACAGCAATTTGACACCTTATGGAGAATATAATTTCAGTACCGTTGTTTTCTTTAAGAAAAAAACTGGAATATCATCTTAAGATTAAACAACCTTTGCACAGATATTTACAGGGAATTATGAATTTACTTGAGAAACCCACCAAAAAATATATAATGAAACCTCTTCATCAAATATATATATATATAAAGAAACCTAGCCAATCACATATCCTATTTTCAATCAAAATCTTTTCCAAATGAATAATATGGGGAAATTGGTTTTCAAATCAAATAACAACGAACGGTGTCTCCAGAAATTGAATAAATATAAATAAATTTCACTAATCTCCCACCAGACAGATAAGCTTCCAAAATTTGGCCATACCTTATGCATATAATAATTTTGTTGTAGTCCCAATCTTCAACCCATCGACATACTGCACATCTTTCTGTGGTCCACTTCGCATAAACAGGTTCATAGTTTTCTGTATCATATCAAAAAAAATAAAAAAATAGCCAGCTGATCAGAGTTCAGTTATAAAACAGAACATGTAGTTACATCCTATGGAACTAGTCAAGTGTACCACTAAAGTACGGATGCAGAGGTCAGATACGCCAAACTCAGATAAAAGGATTCAGATCCAGATAAAACAAATATGGTATAGGGGACTTGGTTATTTAAGCACATATAAATTATTATTTTGAGAAAATGAAAGTGGTTCCTGGGTAGTGACTAAATACTTAGGTCATTTCATGGCATTGTTACTTAATTGGAACAAATAGTGGTTGCTAGAGATATACAACACAGAGGCAGAGGGTTAAAAGTGACAACCAACATGCAGTAAGATATGCATGGATGATGGTTTCAAACATTTAAGTAACATTTATATTTTCTGATCCCTAGTTCAAGTTCATACACACCCTAAATTGATTTAACGAGCATGAACATTTATATGGACATCTATCTTTTGATGTTATTATCACATTAAAAGTTTATATAGTAATAGAATCTTCTTCTTGATATAGATTTTAGATCTACCTCTCCCCTTCTTTTTATAAAACCAAAATTGGTCTTTAAGAAACTAAAAGTCCTCCTTCAAGGATATAATTAAGACCATAAATAAGGTGGGAGACAAAAGAAAGAAAATTTGCTGAGACATTATTGAGGACAACATTAGTGGTCGAATCGTGAAAGATGATTAAAACATAATATGTTGACAAGGTATCCTGCTCTGAACACATATCTTCTGTTATGATGGCACAATGCACATGTTAGTGTCCATGATGCATAGATGTGAAATGTCTCTGACAAATCAAGTAAATTCAAGCGAAGCATATACCTTGGAGAAAGCTAAGCAGCTTTTGTCTCCGTACTTTTAAAGAAGGGCGTTTAACTGATTTGGTAGAAACAACATTCTGAGCATGATACTCCGCCATTTGCAGCATCTGTGGACAAAAACAAGATGTTACCTGTCTTGCTTCATTTCTAATGAAAAATCAAGAGACCATATTAAGGCTACAGCATAACAATAAGACTGAGCTAAAGAATGTAAAACTAGGGCGTGGATCACCTGAGACATAATTTTAGCAAGGCATGCAATTAATTAGAATAGACTTATTGAGGGGAGAATAGTGATATGAACTGTGACTTCACATAAAACAATCTGAGAATGAACCCATGCCATGTGAAAAATGAGAGCATTGTTCTCATTTTTCAACCCTCCCCCAAATACACACACACAAAAAAAATTTAAATAAGAGCAAACATGTATTTTAGAACCAAGTAAATCATGTGCCCACATTGACATTTGACATATTAGTTTCTAGAAAATAAATGCAGCCACCATACACTGATACAACGCCGCACATAAAAGGAAGCAACCTGGACACTCCTGTTGCTACTTAACTTATTGGTGAACTAATTTGCCAAGCCATAAAATGTAGTGTCAATTATATGATATTTTCCAATAAAAATGAGTAGTCCATTTCAAAACATAAGCAGCATCAGCAATTGAAGAATACGAACCCATTGTTCCAGAGGTAGCAAAGAACCCTTCACCCTGACACTGGTCTTCCAGTTTTTTATTTTAGAACCTGTGTGCCGTTCCCATTCACTAAGTGCCTGTTTTTGTGCTCCGCAATATCCACATTTACAAACAACTCTGGAAAAAAAAGGAGATTATAGTTACAAACTATATGGCCTGAGAATGATAAGCTAATCATTGATCTCTTAATGCTCGAAATTCACTTGGAGAGAACACAAGTCCACTTAGAAAAAAAACACATGTGAACAACTTAATGAATCAACTTTCCTAACAGTGACTCCACACTTACAAACAACTCTGGAAAAAAAAAAGGAGATTATAGTTACAAACTATATGGCCTGAGAATGATAAGCCAATCCTTGATCTCTTAATGCTCGAAATTCACTTGGAGAGAACACAAGTCCACTTAGGAAAAAAAACACATGTAAACAACTTAATGAATCAACTTCCCTAACAGTGACTACCGTTCATGTTTTGCTGTTTTGCTTTCCACAAAGGCTAGATAGAATTAATCAGTTAATTTTTAAAAGTTAAACATCTAAGTGTCCAGACCTCCACTTGACCATAAAATCTAAGGTTTCTAAAGGAAACACTAACAAAAACAGAGTAAGATTCAGAAGTATGAGAGCTGTTACAGGAAAAAAATGAGGTAGTAGAATTCTATAACAGTCAGCAATTTAAAGGAAGTTTATGCACGGCATCAGACACAGCCAATTGCTGACAAGTTATAAAAAAATGAGGACACATTCAAACGCCCATGTACACTTACAGGTGAAGCCTATAGCTGACAAGTTATAAAAAAATGAGGACACGTTCAAACGCCCATGTACACTTACAGGTGAAGCCTCGGGAAATAAATGCCTTCCACTCCTGAGCAGATAACAGAAACCTTGTCTGGCAATGCTACTGTTTGACAATCATTTTTGTTGTTTCTGAACCAGGAAACAGTAATTCGTTAGTTCAAATCACAAGCTGTCAACTTAAGCATAACTGATTGCCACTTACTTAGCCTTAGAATTCATGTTTTCTGAGTCTGACAATTCAAAGTTAAATCTTGCTCTGCATTCTGGACAATAGTAATCAGAGGTACTCAGCTCCTGGAAATATATGACACAGCAGATTACGTTAACCAAAGAAGTAAATAAAATATGGATATTGCAAAGGGAGAAAAATTTTCAGCAAGACTGAGATACCTTTAAATTTCTGCTTGAAATTTTGTCACACTCAGCATGCACCCACACTTTGCAACCATCACAACGTACCTAAACCGGCAAAGAAATTACAGTTGCTTCTATGAAGAAATATCTCCATAATTAATCTCTGGGAAAGAAGCAGAAAGTGGTTTCAAAAGACCAGAAAAAGATGGCAAATTTCTCACCCAAGTTCCACTATCTGAGGGATTCCGGATCTTCTTGCATATGCCACAATAATGTTTTATCTTCTTTAGCTGGAATATAAGTCACAAATCATTAATATTTATGACATCAACATCTATATATTCCACGAAACTTGGCCAAAGAAAGCTAGGAAGATAATTTGAAAGCTTTAACAGACCCTCGCACAATCAGTACACAGACGACGGCTCCTAAGAGTTGAGTCGTTCAATTTCCTGGATGGCTTAGATGAAAGACTTGATCCACAAGCATCACAAGAGTCAAGTTCTTTCTTCTTCAACAGTCCCTACACAAAGATTTCACACATGATAAACTCACCGGAGATAGTCTGAGACATTTGTTTTTTCTCTTGGTTTTACGGTCTGTGAGTAAGGGGAAGTACTGCAATGAAATTTCAGCAGAAACTTTTCACCCAGAGCAGTATAGGAATGCTAACTAAGCAAAGTTACTAGAGGACACTTGATGGTAGTAATTTAGCAAAAGCCGGGAAGAAACCTCTGTCACCTTGAAACGTGCCTGGCTTGGAGAGTTACACTCTTGGTCCTGATTTGAATCACAGGCCTCAAATACTCCTCGGGGAAGAGACCGGAGATAATCTAAATTACCAGCTGCTGCATTTATTTCAACCATCAACATCTCAACAATGCCATTTTCAGCAAGAAACGCCTCTTCTATGGCAGAGCGAAGATCAGCCGGCGTGCTGTCGTTCAAGTCAGTCTGCCCCTGAAACCTAAATAAAGCAAAGCTTCACCACACCCTGACAGTGCAAAAAATTTGTATCAACATTAAAATATATATAACTGTCACAAACCTGTCTACATGTTCCAGAAATGGAAATAGCATTCCGCGTCTAATCCATGCATAATCCTGCTCATGAAAATGTGTGTCATCTTAGTTGATACACCATACTTCATACTTTTATCACTTAGATACTTTTGCATAGTGGGAATCTGCATAATGCACAATAGATAAGTCTTACCCTTTGCGTGCCGTTTCCAGAGTATCCAAAGAACATGACACACACTGTTCCAGGAACACGATAATTTAGAACTTGTTGCGGAGCTTGTGTTTCTGAATCAAGGACAATTGCCGGCCAAGCAGGACAATTTCTTCCAGATATTGCCCAAACTATGTCACCTGTATTAAATCCCTCATGACCAAAGCTATAAGCTTTCTTCCCTCCCTCCAGCTTCACCATTCCATCAGTACCACTTAAATCTACAGCTTCATCAAACTCCCCATCAAGCGTGTCTGCATCTCCGAAGCGCTCATGTAGTGATGTTAGTGTACTGCGGGAAGTAGAATACTTCCTACTATCTAAACGCTTTGACCCATTATACCCAATTTCTACTGTTCCATTGGGTGAAAATACACGACATTGGTAGTTTACCCTGTCTTCCACACGCTTCTTAGTTCCAATTTCACGTTTGGCATTTTTCATGCTAGCCTTTTCTCTATATGGATTAAATTCAGGGTCCAAAGTTGATTCTTTAACAGTAGTTTTACTCTTCTCTTTCTTCCAATTATCGAGAACTGAATCATTAAATCTAGACGGAAGTACCTGCACACGCCCCCTTGAAGTCCTCACTAATGGCGGCCGTGAAGCCTCATTCACTGGATTGCTCCTCTGTTTCGGCACAGAATTTGTCTCAGCCTCACCAGCGCAACGTGAAACCTCCGTGCACCACGACGCCGCCACCGCCGCCGCAGCCCCACCGTTATCTCCGGCGGCTAAAATTGTCTGTATACCATATCCATTAAACGGAATTATACCAGCGGCAACCTCACCAAGCAGATGCAAAGGGTAATACCCACTACTACTCTTCCTCTTCTTCCGATTACTACCAGCAAAGTCGTCGTCATCCGCTCCGGAATCACTCACACGACACCGTTTCAAACTCGGCATTACCGTTTTCAAGCTCTTCTTTATAATCATCTCCAGTTACAACTTCCCCTAAACTCCCAATTCAGCAATCAAATCCTCAATTCCGAAACCCTAATTTTGACTTAAGAAAACCCAGCAAAAATTCTTCACACCCAAGTGAAAAAAACTAAAAACAAATCAATCCAACCAACACAGAGAGAAAAAAAAAACTCGAAGCAAAACCGAATTGCAACAGCAAGAACGAGAAAAAAATACACAGAAGAAGATAAAACTAATACTGAAATCGAGAAGAAGATCTGATTAGCTGAAAGAATAGGGATCTCTGTTCCTCCAAGTTTTCCCAAAACTGTCGATGAGAGAGAAAGAGAGATTGAAGGAGCCGGTTTTATATTAATAAAATAAAATAATGTAAAATGTGAGTGAAAATGTCGAATTTGACGGGAGGAGAAATAATTTTTAGGAACAATTCTTTTTCGTTTTGATGGAAATATAGATATAGATTTTGTGTATGTATAGATGGACTGCGAGTTAGGGAGGAAAGGGAATAAGGATGACTGGCAATGGGGTTGGGGGGTGGGGGGGGTTAGTAAAGCAAAGCAATATATATAGTTCATTAGACATGGCTCAATTGAGGTTGTCTTTTTAACGTAAGACATTTTTTGGGGTGTTGCAGAGGGTTCTCCAAGGAACTTGGAAAATGGATAATTCATGTTTTGTCAATTTTTATTTTATTCTTTCATGTTCGTCTTTAAAGTCGAAAACTTCGTGAATATGATTGTTGTTGGAAAAGAAAAAAAAAAAAGCTTCAATTTTGATGATTCTTTACTAGAAAAAATGAAAAGAAGGGGAGGGTGGAACAAATTGATTATTGTAATTGTTGATGTTAATTTAATTTTTCAGTAATGGGTCCGTGACAAAAATAAATTAATTGGGTCTAAATTGGTGATGGTACAAGAAAATTAATTTGTTGATGGATTGTCAACTCATCGAATTGGGTGTTGAAGAAAGTGGAAATTTTAGGTGAAAGAGGAATGGACAGGGAGAGTAAGAGTCAATCATTTAGCTTAATTTTTTCAATTTTAAGACTCTAATATACGAAGAACAGTACCAACTTTGCATCCGCGGCTATTTTTGGGCATCTTCTTTTGGGTGGTCACGTTGGTTTTTTCTTCTTCTTTGCGCCAGCAGTCGCTGTAGAGGTTTGGTCTGTGTGAGAGTTTATTTTGGGCATGTGATAGACGATTGTACTGTTCATTTTTTGTTACGTTATTATTATCTTTTTTTGGGCAGTTCTTATTTTAGCTATTGGCATTAGTAGGATTTCAATTTGGGGAAGAGGGAGGGGTCATGGTGATTTTGTGTCTGGTACAAATTCTTCAATAAAAAGGGAAAAGACTTTTCTTTGTTTATAGGGGTGAACCTGGTGGTAGTATTTTTTAGCAATAAATTCGATTACTGTAAGAACGATTTTATATATTTTATTTTTGGTGGGTGATGGAAGTTGGAAGATGGTGGTTGCAGAATGAATCAGAAAGAAAAGATTTTTTAGTTGAAAAAAAGGAAGAGACTGAGTGACTTAGGCAGATGAAAATGGTTTTGTTGTTAGAGAAATCAGATGAATTAGCAAGAGGAAGGATAAGAGAGAGAAAATATTGTCCCGCTTCGAAGACGGATCAAGAATTCGAAGTTTATGAATCTAAAAGTACATTCGTGACTAGCTCGTCTTTCTCAAATTTTGGAAGGAGTAGAGCTAAAGGACTATGACTTAAAAGTTGCAGAATGTTGGAAGTTGTATTCTAGTCCCTATCTTATTAGGAGAGTTCATCATATATAAAATGACCCTTACTCTAGATTTGGTCGTTGTGCGCCACCTGATTTCCCCTGGGGAATTAGGCCTACAACAGTAGATATGATCTTGGCCATGTTGGAGTAACTAATAAAATTATTACTGTGTAATAGATTCTTGTGGTCGAGTTTTTTCTCGAATTTTACGTATAGCGCGAGCTTTAATCGTACCAGTCTTACTTTTTCTTTTTTACTCTTTACCATGGAAGATAGGACATTGATATAGGTATGGTTGATGTTTTTAGCTATAACTACTGCAAATGTGTCCAAACCCACTCCAAGGTTATAACATGACAAAAAACTGCTAGCCCATGGGCTTTATCACTAATTGTCCAAAGAGAATATTTCAGAAATAGCAGAAAATGGCTTCAAGGACTTTTTTGAGCTCTAATTATCAATCATAGCAATAATTTGATTATTTTTTGAACACAACAATAGTTTGATTTTAAAAAACTCACAAAACAGAATATCAATTTGCTTTGGAGCAAACCAATACAGTTCCGAACAAAACAACAACAATAACATACCCAGTGAAATCACACAAATGGGGTCTAGGGAGGGAAGAATGTACGCAGACCTGACCTCATACCGAAAAAATCAATCAAACCTTTAGATCATCAATTATCATGATTTATGATATTTTTTATTCACATTTTAAATATATATAAAAAATTAAAAAACACGAAAACATTATAAATATACCCTCAAACTAGTGACTGTTTGAGCAGCTGAACTCCCTCTTACTTTATTAGAGAAAACTGGATCCAATTTTTCAAGAAATCAATAGTGATAATTCACATAATACTCCCCAATTAGTTAGGAATTGGAGCGTAAATATATGTGTGTTTGTATTACTTTGGTGCCACTCAAAGCTAAAGGTGATCAAGAATGGAAATGGTGAGCAGCATTAACAAGAAGTTACTGAGTTTTATTTAACAAACACTATATACAACACTAGTTGGTTTGTCTAATCTACAAAGATTATTGCCACTACCCAAAGATTTAACAAACTTGCAGCATGTTGGATGGCTCCCCAGCTTATTTGAGCAGATCCTATTCTAAAGCTAATATTATCAGACCCCATTACTATCTTACTATATCCCTTCCAACTCATACACAGTTAACAGTTAATGCTTCTTTGATGTATCGGTTTCTTCAGTTTTTGCAAACCTTCCGCGGATCCTTGGTTGACTATCAGCCAATGCCTTCCTGCAAGCATACTGCAAAACACAAAACAGATACATGAGTACCGTCGCTCTACAACCCAGATGTGTTCACTACATGCACATTCGAGACATAGATTGCCTTTAAAAGAAGAAAGAGAGAAGCTCTAGTGGGCAAGTCCCTCTTCTTACTGAATATTTCATGAACAGTTGGTCCAATTCAAGTCAATTTCACACTTCCGAGAGTTTAGAACTGCAGCACCAGGTTAATTATTAAATAAAAGAGAAAAGATTGTTGATTATACCTTGATTTTTCTGCCAAAATTCCTTTTATTCTTCTTGTTCCGGTATCTGGAGAGCTGTTCCTTGCGAACTTCAGAAATGGAACTACCGACAATCTGAGGTTGACCTCGTGGAGAATGGATCAGATTTATGTTGCCATTACCCAGAGTCTGCAGTAAAAACTCAGTATCAGTGACCTAGCCCATTATGTTGAATAGGCCAAAAACATCTACACATTTCTCATCTGATGCTTACTCTAGCAGCCAACACTGACTCAACAAATGGTGCAACTTATTGACAGCTATGGCTCTCAAGACTCTCACTACAATAAAGAAAGTGGAGGACACCATCCCAAGATTTTCTACATCTCTCCAGTTGACTATATATCAAGAGTGATGGAGAAGAAAATCATAGAGTCTATTTCTTAGAACTTGCAGATGAACTGAATCAAGGAGAGAAGAGTAGTACCCAGACCAAGTTGGAACACCAACAAATGATGCAGTCTGCTAGTTTGACATAAGAGGACTATGATTAACCAGTTCATTTAGTTACAGGATTACTAAGAATCTCATTGAAATCAATACCCTTTGTATAGCCTTACTAGAGGCAGTTTTAGTTTTTACTAATACATGGATCTTCCAAGTATCTTGTACTTAATCTCAAAATTCAATCAATGACTCTTATCATGAAATATATTTTATCCTGATGGACAAATTTGATTGCTTATGTCTGATTGCTTGATCATATATTTTATACTAATGGACAATTTGCCTGCCTATCAACAAGAAAACATTGATATCAAGCCAATCAAGCAAGAAAGAAACGGTCTTCCATTGTTTAATGACTAATTTAGATTTTCCAAAACAGATTAAAAGGAACAAAAGTGGAACACAAATAAATCATAATGCAATATTAGAGTAAAGATCAACCTTTATGTCTCCTTCACTGAATGCTCTTCGCATACCATAAACAGCTCCGAAGTTCATTCCACCAAAGTCTATAAAATTTGGCCTCATTGGAGCCCCATGTATCCACTCCATGGAGCTTAGACACCCTGAACTAATACTTTTCTGGAAGGATCCCTCAGAAACCAAGTTTTCATCTGCAGTAAGGTTTCCATCAGCCTTCACAATAGGAACTTTCGTGTCCAAGACTTCAGAGAACGGTACATCAATTGTATCTTTCCCAAATAGATCTTTGTTGCATTCATAGTAAACTTCACTCAGGAGTTGTTCATTCTCAAATGAAGTTTCTAGATCTGAAACTTTGAGTCCTTGGGGGGAGATGGCATCTTCTGAACAAGAAATCATGGAAATAGCAGCAGTCATAGGATCAAGGCCCATCAATGGTTCTGCAAGAATTGGTTGTGGTGCTTTAAAGAGATCCCCTTCTCCCCCGAGATCATATTCTGATATGGTGGATCCCTGTTGAGATTACCCACATAAGAATCAAAATTGAAGCTGTAAAGAACATGACATCAAAAATGCTTCAAAATTATCATAGTAAAAATCTAGGCAGACATATATATTTCGCACAGCCAAGTTCAAAGGCATAGAGCTGTTAACTCATCACAGAATTTGAATGTCATACTTGGATTTTGTGTTCGCAGAGTTCAACTTAAATACACTGAGCATAAAAAGGTACAGTAAAAAAAAACATTCACCCAAATGCAATCAAGTTCACTCAAACACAACATATTTAATACAATACACCACCACTTGAAGAAAATCAAACAGACTTGACATTTGTGTCATGGCAGAAGCATAAATATAAACCACATGAACTCCTATAACACACCAATTGTGGCGTACCAGGGTGATTTGCTCACAGCTCACCATCAGGTATTTCTACCAAGAAGGACTTCTTTTTGGTACGAGTAAAAGGCACAAGGATTTTGGTGACGAACAGATAATCAATATAGGAACAGCTATAGATTATGGTAGCCTTTGCTTATTTTCTCTTATGCATATAAAAAGTTGATAAAAGGTAGAGTACAAGAACCAAACAACTTTCCAAGGAATTCAGCCAGTACATGCCCCTAGAAGGAAAAAGGGGAGATATTGAGAGAGATAGAGCACATTCATACAGATAATGGAAACTCCATAAAGTCCATTAAGCTAAAACAAACCAGAAAAAGAACAAAACCAACAACTAATGGCAAGCGAATCAGCCGTTGTCATTGGTGCATTTCAAGCAAGATAAGATCAGACCGAATCAACCATGAATTCGATGTTTTCCATGTGAAAAGAACTTACTAAGTGGTTTGATCAGACCAAATAGCTTCTGAAAGTTACAAAGCTTTAACCTTTATGCTCTCAAAGGCATTAGTTAGTATGGAGAGACCTGTAACTTTTTCAACAATGTTATCCTCCCTCAGAGAATCAGCACACTAACCAAACGAAAACTCCCTATCCTCTAACTAACAACAAAGGTGAAAAACTTATCTTTTGCTTTTCTCTTTTTCCTTCTTTCCAACTTTTCAATCTTTCAACTCTCTAAGTGCGGTTGAAAAGTGAGGCCTAAACGACAACTTGGCCGCCAAAAAAGGAAAGGCAGAATCAGAAAAGGGAAATACATGGATGGTAAGTGGTGGCCACTTATGTTTTTATATGAAGGTAGAAAGAATAATGAACACGGAACGGAATTCATGATTTTGATACACTCATTTCTTTCTCTTTGTTCACAGATCTAGCACATGTCATAACACATCAAAAAAAAAAAATTCAAGCAACAATCAAACTTTTTCCTATTCTTCTTCTCTTAGTCAATAGTGATAGCAGACAAAGAAAACACTGTACATATTTAGTTAACACAATCAAGCGTAAAAAAAAGGAGAAGAAATTAACTAAAAAAAACAAATGGATTTTCCCTCATTTCTTCGATTTTGGAGGAAGAAATTGAAAAGGGGACTCAAAATCGGCTCTTCATTTCACAAATCACTCGGAAAGAAACAAAACCCAGAAAGAAAAAAGTCCAGTTCGAGGGATTTGAACTCTAAAAGACCATGATTTCACCTTAAAATAGTTAAAATCAGCAACCCTAAGTTTACACCCCCACTTGAAGCCAAGATTGAAAAACCCCATTAACCCTAAGTGTACACTCTACATCATCTCACATTTCAAACTTCAAATCGTTGCAACTTCAATGAATCAGAAAAATGCCGATAAAGAAAAGGGGGAGAAAAAAAAGGAAGAACCATAACGAAAACCCACAAAGAACACAACAACAGGGTAACTACCATTGAAGCATTTGGTTCCTGTGAGGAACAGAAATCTTCAAATTGTTGAATTTCTGAAGGGAAAGTTTGAAAGTAAGGGTACATTAACCCAGTGTCTGCATACATTTTTGTTCCCCAGTTGAGTTGACAAAAAGGTTAAAAACCCTTGGTCCTTAAGTGTCAATTGATTGAATAAGGAGGTACTTCAATGAAGGAGAGGGGCATTTATAGGTGTCAAAAACAGAGCAAAAAACAAAATGAATAATAGCAGAGAGCAGAAACAGAAACAGCCGTAATGAAAGAGAGAGAGAAGAGAGAGTAAAAAGGAGGGGTTGAAAAAGAATCTATTTTTGGCTGCTTCTTGGAGTCTTCATTCAAGAAAAAGAATTTTAGCAATAATAAAGAGGGGTGAAAAATAAACATACATTAATAATTTAATTGACAAAACTATAAAAAAAATGAGGTACATAATAAAAAAAACTATTATAAAAAGATAGAATAAGATTGTTATTTTCTTAATTAGAAATCTTAAATTTAAATTTTGACTATAAAAAAAAAATTAGTAAAGGGCTCCTCTCAGAATGGAGCTTTATATGGCAAGAATTTAAAAGAATCGAGCTCCAATAAAGATATGAAACAGAAAAATAAAAAGATAGAACAAAAAATATAATAGAATTATTAGATACATTAAGTAAGGAGAAAATGAGAGGGGAAATAAGATAACCACAAATCACATCGAATAAGTAACTATATAAAATAAGATTTTTTGTTATTATATAATAGTAATAAAATTTAAATAATAATTAAATATTAATAATATATTTAAACTAATAGCTTTACTTTGCATTTCTGTCAGAAGCTGGACTCCTGCTATGTGACCAGAAGATCGCGGATTCAAACCTTGAAAACAGTCTCTGCCAAAAATACAAGATAAAACTACATACAATAGACCCTTGTGATCGAAAGTTCACATGCATAACAAGGGGTTTAAATTTACGAAACTTGCCTTTCTCTTTTTTTTTTAATAGAACACAATGAAATAAAAAAAGGCGAATTTAATAATGATGTAATTAGACCAAAAGGTAGTACGCTATAAAAAGTCATTTTATAGGTATTAGTCCAAGTTGATGAATTAAATAGGCTATAAATAAGATAGAATTGACAGATTAAAAGTAATTAAATGGGTAGGTTTATCTCTGGCAACTCTATATAAATAAGCTATAGGTACCACATGACATATCTTTGTTGCAGTACTACACAATTTACCACAACAAATTATTCCATGTAGGAGGTATATATGTTACGTAAATCACGTATTTACTTGTTTAATTTTATAAAATATATAAATATTAGTTGAAATTAAATCGAAGAACGTGTTAATGTATTATGTCAAAAAAATTTAAAACCTTAAAGATCATGTAGTTAGATACAAAACGTGTGAATGAAACTAGGACAAAAGTATAAATGCTAGTTACCGAACAATTTATTAAGCTATTAGTCTATTATTAATAAATTGTACTCCTATTATTTGGATTAATTTGGTTACAAAAGGGTTTTTCTGTTGGCGGAGTGAAGGGCTAAATAGCGAGAGTGATTCTCTGAGCCGGTCTGGATTTTTAACGCCTCGAGAAACTGGTCGAGACAAGCACTCCTGCCCCCAAAAGCTGAGATCGAAGAACCGCTAGGTTGTCGAGGACACGTCTGATATTCTCTCCATAAACAATTAAACATTTATTTATTTATTTGAATTTTTCATAATATATTAAAATGTCCCAAAATTGTTATTTGGCATTTGAGTATCAAACTCGTATTTATTCTATTTTGTTTTCTATGATAACAATAACAACAACAAACATACCCAGTGGAATCGCATAAGTGGGGTCTGGAGGTATAATGTACGCAGAGCTTACCACTACCTCATAAAAGTAGAAAGATTGTTTCTATACTATGATAACAACAATAACAATAATATATCCAGTGAAATCCCACAAGTGGGGTCTGAGGAGGGTAAAATGTACGCAGACCTTATATCACTACTTCATACAGGTAGAGAGGTTGTTTCCGAGAAACTCTCCCCTCTCAAAAATCAAGCTCCATAAGCAAAATAAACTAGATATACTACTTGACAAATAAAATTTCAAAGGCAGAAAATATATAATAATATATTTAGTATATAATCTCACAAGTAAAATTTGAGGAAGACGGAGCGAAAGCAAACCTTAGTCTATACGTACAAAAAAAAAAGAACATCAACATCATTTATTACGTAATTGTCCCCATTTGTGTGATCATGCTCAATAATTTAATGTTATATTTAATTGTTTGTATATGGTGAATGCACCAAATTCTTTTTTTATTATATAGATCAGTGCAATTTTTTTTTTTTTTTTTTTTTTTTGTGGAGTAAACAGTAGTCATTTAAACCTAACTAAAGTCCAACCAAACTTCCCAGGCTTGTGGACGAAAAATATCCTCCTTTTTTTTGTCTGAATATAATAATTTTTATTTGTATTTTAGCATATGAAATATTTAAAATATAAAATTTTAAAAATTCGTAAATTTTAAATTTTAATTTCGTCTCTATTGAGGTTAAACAAAACTTTTGAAATTGTTTCATGTGTTATTATAGTTAAACCTCTATATAACAAAACCTTATTGTTAAAAGGGAAGTTTTTCTCAAAATTTTTTTTTTTTTACATTATATTTCACTTTTCTAACTTTTTACCATTTTTATAATAGTATTTTATATATATATATATATATTTATGGTTACAATTACTCCCTCCATTTTTAAAAAGTGGTCTACTATTGATTTATTTTCTCTTTCGACAAAACTTTAATTTCAATTTTCTATCAATTAAAGAAAATTTTAGTACATTTGACATAAATTTAATTTTGGAAGATTAAAAAGTCTTCTTTGTTCTCTTAAACTTCGTGTCAAGTTAAACTAGGTCATTCTTTTTTAAACGGAGCAAATATTATTATTCTGAAAATATAATAATCGTCTTTACGTAAATAGAAATAGATATTTTGATTAAATATTTTGATACATTAATATATTATTTAGTTAGTGAAGTACGGATATCTTTGAGATTGAAATAATTTTGTTATTTTTTATAATGTTAAAAATTAGATTTTATGCATATTTTTTATCCCATATAAATGGCAAATGTTACTGTAAGTGTAGTTAGACTATATAAATAATGCGGCAACAACAATAACAATATACCTAGTTAAATCTTATAAGCGGGGTCTGTGGAGGGTAGAAATGTACGCAGACCTTTCCACTGCCTCGTAAGAAGTAGAGAGGTTGTTTCTTGGGGACCCTCGACTCAACAACCCATAAGCAGAATAAACTAGATATAGCAAAGGGAAGAAAAGGGAACAAAGGGATAAATAGAACTAGAAACTGTATAAATAATGCAAATGCAATAAATAAAAGTATTAATATCTAGGTGTGAATTAAAAAAGTATTTTTAAATAGATCTTTTTTGTGCTTTTTTTCTTTTTTAAAGTAATAAAATAAGTGATCTATTGGACCAAGAAATAGTAAAATTGGAATAGTGGTGGAGAAGGTGACTACATTAGACTTAGAGGCATTATTATTATTATTATTATTGTGGGGAATACCCATAAGTAATTCATTCCATTAGTGGTAATGCATTGCCTTTGTTCACATGCATTTGTGCATCCACATTGTGGGAAGGATATTTATAACTTAGTTATAAAAATTCAATAATGTTGGTGATGTACAATAGTGGATTTAACCATTAATGATTTGGGTTCTTTATTTTGATTTTGTGATATTATTGTTTATAATCTTTTATGCTTCAATTATTGTTCGAATCGAGTAAAGTAATGATGATTTAGTGAAGCTTGATATATAATAGTAGTGATTGCCCTCGTTATCTCAAGCGATATTTCTTTGATTAGATTAGACAAGTGATTAATCCTTCTTAGAGTAACGATGAGCCAAAGAACATTGTGAATTGATGAAGTTTGTTTGCTGAATATTGTTATCAATATTCGATATTGGGTCATTCATAGCATGACTATACTTTTCCTATTCATTGCGAGTCGGTAGATCCCATTCTATGACAACTTATGGAGAAGGTAAATCAAGGTACAATGAAGGAATTTGAGCTTACACAAGATAGAAAACTCTCTGTCAAAACGAATCGTGTGTACCTGATGTTTATGGGCTAAGAAGAAGGATAATGACGGAAACACATCATTCAAGATATTCAATCCATCCGGGATCAACTAAAATGTACCATGATATAAAGGGAATGTATTGTGGAGAGACATGAAAAAGGACATTGAAGAATGTGTGGCTCAATGTCCGAACTGCCAAATGTTGCCACAAAAAATTAGAATTCTTGAAAGATTATGATTAGTACCTATGATAAGTAAGTTAGTAGGTGATGAAATAATAGGAGAGACAGATATTCTAGACAGTAAAGTGAGCGTACTTGTTAATTTTATGACATTGCAATTCTGAATTCAATTCTAAACAAACCCTTCACCCAGGAGAGTGACACGTATTATTTTGCATAAAATAATAGGAGAGACATATATTCTAGACAGTAAAATGAGTATACTTGTTAATTTTATGACATTGCAATGAATTCGATTCTTAACAAACCCTTCACCTAAGAGAGTGACACGTATTATTTTGCATAAATTAAAACAATAGGAGAGACATACATTCTAGACAATAAAATGAGTATACATGTTAATTTTATGACATTGCAATTCTGAATTCGATTCTAAACAAACCCTTTCACCTAAGAGAGTAACACGTATTACTTTGCATAAAATAATCCGTGGTGGGCTCTTTGGGTCATTTACCCTTTTTAAGTAGTTATTGCATGTGAAGTGAATCTTTTTCTTCACAATGTCTCCCTATTATAGGATTGTGGGTCATGATAAGGATTTTTAGTAACTAAAAGAGGAATATATTATCTTCATCTGCAATATAATTGACATTTGATCAGATTTGCTAATTTTTTTTGCCTAAATAAATTTTGAAATAGATTCATGTACTATAAATGATTGTTGAATGATCAAAGACTCAGAATTATGAAAATTGACATCATGATGAGTCAAATCTATGTTTCTTGAATTAAACATATGTGTAATAATACATACTATAAAAAGAAGTTTTACCCATTCAAAAAATTGTATAATTTGGTCTCACTCCAAGAAAAAAATAAATTATTTTAATGATCGACACTATAACAAATAAGATATTTCGTGACAATTATTTTTGTTTTAGTAAATTAAAATATTTGGCGATAATTGAGTTAAACAAAAAATTTAATCATATTTATATAAAATATTGATTATAAATACTCATATTCATTATTCTCGTTAAATATAATATTGTATTACTAAGTTCTTTATTTGTTGAAGTGTGTTAAGGTAAACCTGAGTTGTTGTGAGTCTTGTGACCTTGGTATAGTATATTATAAATTACTATAAATATTGACCAAAAATAAAGGGTGACAATTGACAATAAATACAATAGTACAATATATATTGACAAAAATGTACATTTATGTGACATGTTCATAGTGGAAAGGATGAAATTTTCGACCATTTGTTTTGTAAATTAAACATGTTATTACACCACCAACCAGAATATGGTGCGCTAGATGTGATTGCTTTTTTTTTAATGAGAGTCTCAGTTTGAGGTCTGAGTATGAAAAAAAATTTGGCAGGAAACGTTTTTTTTTCAAATGGACCCTATGTAGTGCAAATCCAGATTAGTTAGGCTCCAATACGAGCATCGGATACCGGATGGGTAACAAAAAAAAACATATTACTACAATAGTAAAAAAAAAAAAAAAACTCTATCCCATTTTATGTGACACATTTTTGCTTTTTGGTCCGTCTCCAAAAGAATGTCACCTTACTTTAATTAGAAACAATTTAACATTAAATTTTTTTTTACCCTTAATGAAATGATTCTTAGCTACACAAATATTTAGGAATGATTTTAGACCACAACTTCATAAGTTTCAAAGTTTTTCTTTTAAAACATCATATTAAATCAAATAATACCATGTAAAATAAAATAGAGGGGTAGTACAATACATCAAAGCATTGGTACTACTATGTAGCCCTTGCAATTATATTTATGTGATAAAATAAAAATTCGTTACTCCGTTTTAATTATCATTAGTTAGGTGGTCGTCTTGAGAAATCGATCTCTGTTATGACTGTTGAATTTGTTTTGATTTCGTGTTTAAAATATAAAAATTATTTAATAAATTTCACTATAATATTATTATAGTCAAACATCATTATAACGACGTACTATTACAGCGATATGACTTTCTCTAGAATTTTTTAAAAATTATATTTTACTTCTTTATAATAACATTCTACGTGTAATAATAATATCATTCTTTATAACAATATACTCTTTATAAAATTACCCCCCTATAACCATGGGTGGACCTACGTAGGTGCCAGGAGGTTCATCTGAATAACCTCAACAAAAAAATTACACTGTATATATAAGGTGGATGTTCTATATTTTTGTATATCTATTAATTTTAAATCACCTATATCAAAGAGGAGAGATAACTCAATGGTACTAGACTGCCAAACTTTGATCACGAATACTAATTTTGTACTTTGCACTCTAGTTCACATATTTATATTTTTATTATTTTTCGAACCCTTTGAATGAAAATTTTGGATTCGCCACTGCCTATAATAGTCATAATCAAACATTGTACCATTAAATTTTATAAAAAATATATTATGTACAACATAAAACACTAAAATATTTATAATAATCATTATCAAAGTCATGTATATATTAAATTTCAATTTACGAATATCTAAACGGAAAATATTATATCTAAATTGTATCCATTATTTATAATCATAACTTCACCAGAAAAGAACTATTAATTATATATGTTTTATGTTCTTACACTTTATAGTTTTACATATTTTTTATTTTTATAATAAGCATGATCTAAATCGAACGTCAATTATCATTATACGTGTATAACTAATTTCCGAAACTCGAGTTATTGTAATTCAGCTGATCAAACCATAAGATATTTGAAGAAAAATTTTGGTATGATTCTTCGTATATTCCATGCACTAGCAACCCATTGACTACTCCACATCACCTTTACAAATATTTAATTCACTATATATCTATCTCAAAACTTTCATAGATGTTAGATATAGTCCATTTGATTGACAAATTATAAAATTTAATTGCACTTACCGAGAGACGAGAGTTATGATGAAGTAGTAAATAATTTTTCATTCTTATTTAAAAAGAGTGCATTACTGTGCTTTGAATTTTTTGAAATTCAGAATTATCTTTGGAAGAGAACGCTTTATTCCTCCATGTGAGACTTCCTGAAATGAATTCACATTTAGTCGAGATAAAAGAACAATTTATAAGAACATTTGATCATTGGTGGAGTCATAATTTAGGATTTACAAATTCCAAAGTTTCAACTTTTTAAAATTACTAAATTTTATTTCACAGACATTTATTATGATAATATTTCACTATAACAATTTATTTTTTTATGAAATTAATTCTTCATGTTGTGTTTTCCTTTTCTATAACAATAATGACATTCATTATAGCATTACACTCTTTGTAAAATCACTTCCTTTTAATTACCATACCCAATTGTATAATTAGATTTTATAAGAACTATATTATGTGTAAAATAAAATATTTATAATAATCATTATTAATATCATGCATATATAATAAATTTCAAATGTAAATATTTAAAAGGAAAAAAAGTTATATGTAAATGGTGTCCATTTATTATGGTCATTACTTTACGAAGAAAAAACTATTGGCTTAACTCATAAACGAATATCTAAACTTGTCCTCATTTTTTACTTAGACACCTAAACTAAGACAAGTTCCTACTTTTATGAAAAAAAAAATTTTTTTGGACCGCAACTATTTATTTTTGACTGAAAAATTAAAAAAACAGTACAATTAACATGAAAAAGGACTATGGAGAGTGCCAAGTAGGATAAAAGTGCTTAATGGGATCAAATCTTAGCAGTTGAGGTGTCTATTAGGAACTTGTCTTAGTTTAGGTGTCTAAGTGAAAAATGAGGACAAGTTTAGATGTCTGTTTATGAGTTAAGCCAAAACTATTTATGTTTGTCTTTATCACTAAGAGACGAAAATTTACAAAATAATCTACTTCTATGAGATAGTAATCAGATTTTTATCCTATCCAGACTTTACTTGTGAAATTTCACTCAATATGTTGTTATTGTTGATTAATCCGTACCCCCTGCAGTAGCAGTGTCTTATCAATTCCACTGGCAAGATAATATTTCAGAAATAATGAAAGCACCTGTTAATAGTCCATAGACATTATTAATTAAATAATTCATGTGTGAAAGGGCTGCCCACAAATTGTAATAATCATTGCGCCTAACATGTTAAAACTTGAACAATTTTTATTGGCTTTGGGCTTCACTAGTGGCAAAATCCTATTTTCTCAACCTTTCATAAAATCAAATTTTAAATATTGTGAACAAACATTATATAGAAGTCATTAAACTTCAATTATTGTGTGTATAATTTTATGCAAAATGACTTAAAACGGGGTAAATGGTCAAACTTCAATTATATATAAGAAAACAAATTAAGGTAAAATAATAGAAATTCAGCTATATATATGATTGAAGTTCAATCAAATATGAAAGTGAAACAAAAAATAATTGGGATCGAGTCACATGCAGAAATAGCTGAAGTTCAATCATATGTACATGAATTTCAACAATAGAAAACTTCAAATAATGTTTTTGATGTTAAATTTTCTCGATACGAATATTAAATACTATATATCTAAAATTAGCTTAAATTGACATACACGTGCAAAAATAAATAAAATAAAAATAAAAATAAACACAAATTAAATGAGGACCTCAAAATTGAATATTTATCTTCATATGTTTTGCTATTGCATATTTTTAATCTACATTTTAGGGGTGGCCTAAACCCCACCAATAAGGTTGGCATTAATTATTTCAAACGGCGATACGTATTTTGTTTTAAAATTATACTTATAGGCTCAATGCAAGGATTGAGATAAAAAAAATATATTTAATTATTAGGTAATTATATAAAAATATTAAGATAAATATTAATTATAATTTGATTAAAAAAATAACACCTTTTATCAGCCGTTGAGCAAGTGAGTTCTTTTTAGACAGTTCGGAAAAAGAAAGTGTCATTTCATCTGCCTTCGAGCCCTATCTTATTAGAGAGGGAAGGGGAGGGGATTGCTTTTCCTTTCTCTATCGTGTGACGAATCGGGTTAATAAAGTCACGATCAAATAAGTTGAAATCCAGACCCACATCTTTCATTATCACAAAATAAAATTGATTGATTATAAAAAGTTATATTGCTAAAGAAGTAATTTTTTTTACATATTACTTTCCCCTCCATGTTTAAGAATAAAAGTGGGATATTCTTTTGCATCTTCTAGTTCTTTTTATTCAACCATAGGGATTTTGTTTGAGTGTCACTCTTAATTAAAACATAAAAGTTGTGTTTATGTAATTTCAAGATTCATTTGTTTGTTAAACTTTGTGAAAAAAATATAAAAATATTATTCTATTTATAATGTTAATAAACTTAGAGAAACAGTTATAAATATATCGATAACAAATTTAAATTACATATATATATAAAAAAGTCTTACATATATAATATAATAAGGGTTAAAAAAACAATACACAACGTAAAAGAAGAGAATTTGATTATTGTTCAAAGTCGAGAGGAGAGTTTAATTTTTGAAGCAAAGTCGGGGGTGGGGGGGGGGGGTGAAAATGATTTTTAACCCTTTTAAAAAAGATATATTATAGTAATTTAGATTTAAATTCCTAATTTTAAAATGCTCCTATCTATATTTACAAAATAATATTACATGTTCATTATTTGCTGACCAATTTTCAAATTCACAAATAAAATGTAATATTTTACCCTCATTTATGTACCAAAATATAATCTTTCTTAATTTAATATTTATTCTAGTAAAGTATATGTTGTAGTCTTCAAAGATAATTACTATTAAAAATAAAAAAATGTGAAAAATTTATTAATTTTATCTTACACTTTTAGAATACAAAATAAATTTGAGACAGATGTACAAAATATTTTTTACGAACAAATTAAACCGCAACACACGACGCTTCTATTTTTGCATGTTTTGGCTTATATGTTGGACGTTGATCCAAATTTTAATAGTACAAGATACTATTCTCAAAGCCAAAATTTTAAAAAGAGTATGAATTCATGTTTTAATTCTGTGAAAAAGGTAGAAAATACACCTGAATCAATTAGCTGTAATGGAGAAAGAGAGAAAGATTCCACTTTCCAGTTGGATATCAAATTATGAATAAAAATTCCCTTTTTAAAAAAGCTGTGAGCCCCCCCTTTACATATACTTCCACATTGCAATTTGCAAACTGTAATGGAAAATGTCTACATTTTACACTATTCTTTTTGTTTTTAAATTTTAATTTTTTATATCACATATTTAAGATCATAAGATTAAAAGACAGTAAAACTTTTATCTCATTCCGAGTGTCAGCAGCACAAGTTAGGGAATATTGTTGTAAAAGATGTTTGTACTTGCAATCATACAAAGGACGGAAACTTACCTCTTAAACTTCTCATGTCATCAAAACAGGATGGATTCTCCAAAGTGTCCCCATATCCCCACACCCTCACCTAGTGGTGGAGAGTCGCGATTCCAAATAGGTCGTGAGTGTCATCCACACGAATTCTTTGATAGAAGAATCAATGATACAATTAAAAGAATCAAGAGAACAAGCGTTTAAGAATGTGGAAACAAATTTAAATATAAGTTGAGTTCTCATAAACTCAAACAAAAAAGAATCTAAGTATTGAAGTGACAACCTTCCCTAGAACTTGAAAGTTTATTATACTAAAACTCTAAGTGTCCAATAATAAGGTGGTGCAACCGCAGAAAATTATAACAATAAATAACTAAAGTATCTGAATCCAAAAACAAATAGCCGATGAATCTATGGTAGCATGAACGAGCTGGTTCAACCTTGAATTTTGTAGCTCATTGTTCTCCTAATTGAGGTTTGTCAATAATCGCTTGAATATGCCTTGTACTCGACAAAGAAAGAGCAAGTGCAGTATTAGTACACATAACAATAGTGTATTGATACGATTATACGATTATTTTAATAAGTGAAATATAAACAAGCAATCACAACATAGTAAACCATACATATACAAAAAGGCACCTAGTTACCAGTCATGCTCAATATACATATATCAGTTTCACAATATCAACCTCAAGTGCAATAAATAATAATGGTTCTCTCATGGAATCCACACCCAAACTTGTTAGTGAATTAGAACGTGACATTCAATTTGATAATGTATTGGAACGTGGCACCCGATTCAAGTAACGAGTTCACTGAATGCAAGTTTGCTTACATGTAGGCACTTATTAGGTTCATTTCATTTTTCTATATTAACTTACATGCAAGTAATACTATCGATGTAGTTAACAAACACACATAACACGAACGGAAATTAAAAATCATCACCTACCTCGAAACAAGTCTTGGGAATCTCTAAAGAATTGGAGCTTTCCTTTTTTCTAATACTTTGGCTCATTTTTGGTTGAAAACAACAACAATTACATAATTAACAAAAAATGTTGTAAAATACCCAGGTTATATCATAATTTCAATCCTTGGCCACTTTTATGATCATCTCTCCTAACTCGGGCCTTTTTTCATCATTAATTTTTAGGCGAAAACCTTCCCCTAAGAGAATTCTCGTAGATTCTAAGGTTTAGGAATCAATATACACGTTAGAGGAACGAGCACTTTACCTTTATCAATGAAACAGGTGGAAAACTGAAGAAAACTTCCCTAGGTCACTTAAAATCTCTGAAGAACGAAGTTGAAAAAATAAAAATAATTTTGGAACTTTTTATATTTGAACTCGCAACTGTTCTGCTATGGCAGCACAACCGTAGGGGAATAATCCCTCCGTGGCATGTTGTATGGAGTCAAAAACTCAGGATTCGCATCCCAAACTTCTATTTCGCAACACACCCTCAAACTATGATATTCTTAAATTACCCCTTTGCGTCGAGATCAATTCTGGGAGTTCTACTTTTCTGAATTCGTTTTTATAAAGCGATACAGACTCCTTAATGTCTTGGCTATCAACTCAAAAGATCAAAATCATAAATTAACCCTCAATCTATTGCCGGATTACCCCATACCTCACTTGACTCAAATTTTGTCCAAGTCTGGCCTACGCTCAAAATTTTTAATTTATTACTCGGGAATTTTCTGGTCCTAATTCTTTTTCCATTGACTTATCCATAACAACGGGGTTAGGTCTTTCCAGAAATTTTATAAAGGGTTTGTAAATTTTCTTCTCAATTATATTAAGCGTATATAAAACTAAATCTACACTCATTATAATTAACATTTAATCTATATACACCATATAATTTTCTAATGAAGAATATACATCGGACTACCTTCGTCCAAGATAATTCCGCCCATGCCTCCACCTACAAAGAACCTTCCAAAAATTAAAAGATAATTAAAAGAAAGAAAGGAAACAAGAATAATTTCCATTTCAGGCTAGGGTCGACAATGGCTCCGTAAGCTATAACTTTTTAAGTCCATTTAGAATATGTTTGGTAGGAAGAAAAATAGAAAATGTTTTTCAATTTCCTCATTTTTAATTAGTTTAAATGTTTCTTAAATTAATTCATTTTTCTTAAATTTAAGAAAAATAACTACCCTCAAATTATATATATTTTTAATTCTCACCCTCAAATTATATATTTTTAAACCTTATTCCTACCCTTGACCCTCTACCAACCACCCTCCCTCTTAGAAAAAAAAAATTTTAATCACTTTTCACTTCAAACATATTTTCTGAAAAACATTTTTGATTCAATAGTTAAACACTAGAAAAAGTTCTCGACTTACCAACTAAACATGAGAAAATAAGTTAAGAAATCAACTTATTTTTCATAGAAAATATTTTCCATGAAAACGATTTTTCTTCATACCAAACACACCCCTAGTCAGAAATGAAGCTATAGTTCTGCTTATTAATTCGAAAAAACTCAATAAATTTGACTTAAAATTTGTCTGTGTGTTTACAAATCTATTTAATATGTATAACTATTTTATTTAGAACCTTATAAACTACTTTCTAGACTTCAAAACTCAACTCGAAATTTTAGCTCTATTTATTTTAATTTGACTAGCTAGCTTCATAGGCTAATCATGTTCAATTTGGATTTCTATTTCTTGTTTCATTTGATTACTTTAATTAATCCAACTTAATTGTTGCTAGTCAAAAGTCAAAATAAATAAGAAGAAAACAATTGACTTTGTATGAACAAATTGACATATAAGAATAGTGAAAACGCACTAATTAGGTATCTAGGAGGATTATTCCATATTAAGTGCCATTTTAGTGAAAGGTCAAATAGTTATTTAAAGTTAGAAAAGAAATGTGAGGAATATGTATGCACAAATTGGGTTGTAAAGTATGTGTGAAAAGTTTAAAAGAATTCCAATTAAAATTATCTTCGATAAACGGAAGGAAAAGAGAATGAGATCAGCATACGATAGCTTTTTATAATTGATGAGATGAGATAGATGTAGCAATAAGAATACTTGTACTACTACTCAATAGCCTTTACCTTTTTAGTTGGTGTTCGGAACTCGTATTAGTACTTTACTAAACTTAGCTTAGTGCCAAAAAAGTGATAGAATTTTCCTAATAAAATCGACTTTAGATCTAGAATTTAAATTTGATATATCCAGTTAATTTTTTTTAAACAAAAAACTATATACTTGCTAGTTGCTACACACTATTACATCGTCGGTAGCTTATACTCCTTCTGTCCGAACTTACATGGGGGCGACTGAGATTTCAAGAGTTAACAAAGTTCTTCTTGATCGAAATTTCTCCAAATGTCTTTTAAATATTTTAACTTGTTAATTACTGTAATTTATATAATATTCAAATATATATAAGTTTTATTTTAATAAACCTAAAGCTTCTATATCTGAATTCACGATCAATATTTAAAAATTTTAATTGTGCCCTATAAGTTGAAACCAAGGAATACCTATTACAAAGTCATCTAGAAGACTCAAATTTTATTGGATGATTGGAGTATATTTAAAAATCTTAAATTATTGCCACATTTAGAAAAAAGGAAATGTAAAGAGAAAGCTTGGATAATAACACTTTTAAACATGCATGTTGGGTTCATTTTGTCCTTCCCATCATTTTACCTTTAATTTGATTCATCCCAAAAAAGTTGTACCAACTAGTTAGGCCTTCATCATTTCACACCACTTGGCACTACAACATCTTTGTTACACGATGATCTTATTCAAATGTCTTTAAGTGTTTTTCACAATGATGAATAGTAACTTTATCTATAGGCTGAGAAATCACTCCAAATATCACTACATTAAAAATGTCACACTTGATTGATACATTCTAATCCAGAATGATTCGTGGAATCTAAGGAAAATGTATACATCAATGCAAGTAGTTTATGTATTAAGTAAATGGACAATTCAGTCATTCAATATATGTATAACAACTTTTAAATTTTGAATTCACTTACGTCTAAACAACTATTAAGAAAAAAAGAATTGCTGTAATAACCATGCCTCAGCTCCAAACAAATCATTTAGTTATCTTTGTTGTGTCATGACCTATAAAAGGTTTTCTTGCATATGTATTGTTATATTTGCATATAAGTTTACAAGTATCATATCTTTCTTATATCAACCTTCTCGTCAACAACATGCAGACTCAATATTTTCGTCAAGAGTGTTCATACTTTTAGAACATGGGTGAGTGATTTTTGTATCAAGTATGTTCAACAATTGATATATATCAAAATATCTGTATTTGACCTATATATTCGAAAAAGTTTTTCAATGAATGATGTTCTTCTGACCACCTTTAGATGAATGTAGTTCCGCCCCTGCTTCTACTCATTTCATTATATATAGGCCAAATTTCTCCTTTCTTATTAATTTTCTCATCATTTCATAAATTAAACTAAACCAAATTTCTCCATCAAAGAAGACTTTGGTTGCGTGTGGAAGAAGAAAAGTATAACGCCTTGTTAGTTTTTTTTAATTTTAAATAAATAAAAGTCCAAATGAAGTGAACCAAGTAGTGATAAATTGTGATAAAATGAATGTAGTCATACTTATCTTGCGTTTTGGCATGGCTTCTATAAATGTGATGTGAATATTTAGAAGTGGGGTGTGTCCATTTTGTGTGTCAGCACAAAAAAATTAATAATGTCCCGTCTAAAAAAGAATGACCTAATTTGACTTGACACAGAATTTAAAAAAATAAATAAGACTTTTCAATCTTGTGGATTAAAGTTATGTTGAATATACCAAATTTTTTCTTTAATCTTATACCCCTGAAACATGCTACGTGGAAAATTAAAATTAAAATTTTACCAAAAGAGGAAATCAATCATTCTTGAAACATACCCCAAAAAGGAAAGTAGAACATTCTTCTTTAAACGAAGGAAAAAGGTCCAGTACTCCTCTCTTTTTGATCAAAGTTTTCAATCTTAGTAATGAATGTGAAATTACCTCAAAATAAAATTTTCAAATGTGAATTTGAATTAATCGAGCATGAATTGAATATCAAAGTGTGAAATCCAAATAAAGACAAACAAAAAAGAAGAGTTAGTATAAAATAAAGCTACCTCCACTTAAACACTTTGCCTGCTATCACTACTACACTCATTTTCAGTTCCTTCATTTTATTCCATTTAATTATTACATACTTTTCTTTTCAAGAATTATTTTTAAGGGGTGAAAGGAATGTAAGCTATAAAAAACTCAAAAAAAGAAAAAGAAAAGTAGAAACAGCTGGAGTGGATTGTCTCATAGTGCACTCTCTTGTCTTTGTAGACAAATAGGAAATGGGCAATGGAAGTGATTTTGCTTTCTAAAAATAAATGGGACCCCATTTGGTTTGCCATTTTAACTTATAAGGAACTTTTTGTATTTTCTAAATGGAAGCATAAAAGATGATGAGATGGCTTAGGAGTGGCATCTAACAAGTTGACATTGACAAATGCTTTGGTAAAAAAAGACCTTTGTCAAAACCTAATATAGGTGGATCAAGCCTATAGACAATTTTATGGTTTTTGTTTTCGAGCTTGGCTATGTCTGTTTATGCCTCTAGCATGATCACTTGATGAAATCTGGAGGAAAGTGGGGTAAATGGCCGATACTACTGGAAGGATTCCTCTTTGGATAATAGGTACTGTAGCTGGTATTCTTGTAATCGGTTTAATAGATATTTTCTTTCATGTTTCATATTCCGGATTGGGTTTCATCCCTGTAGTAATCGACTGTTTTTCTGACTAGTTTGGTGTCTCACTAGGTTGACCTAAGCGACTAGGGCATCAAACGACAAATTAAAATTTTGCTTTATATAAACGATCTTGAGCCATCAAAATCTTTCTAACTAGCTTGGTGTTTCACTAGGTTGCCTAAGCGACTAGGGCTTCAAACGGAAAAACTCATGGTCATATAGTTGGCTATTTATTATGCATCTTTAGTGTGGACATTTTGTCCTTCGTTAGAGCACAACATCATCACATAAATATTATTAGGGATTTCACTATTTTGTGACATGAGTATGAATTTCATATTTTCGTATGTGAAAAGAGGTATAAATATCTTCATATACCAAACGTTCACTAATAAGTATCGCATCTTCAAAATTGTAACCCTCCCATGTCATATAAGCTACTAATACGTTCTTCCCAAAAGTAAGTTTGCCACCAAGCGTAGCAACATCATTCGCTAAAAATTGTCCATTTTTAATGCATTTACCCCGAGGAACCCGAAGTTTTTTATGCACACAAGTATTTTTATTAAAACGTTGATAAAAACTACTAGAATGCTTAAAATATCTCCATTACCTGCTTTTAGTGACATGATTTACTATGTAGGAAATGACTCGTCAGAAATATTTATGATAAATTTGGCGAATCTGAAATAGTGAAATTTTATTCACAATCACAATCACAATTTATTCAGTATAATTCCACCAGTATCCCGATAAAGCGACATTACAACTTGATAGAGATTCTAATCTTATCAAATACACTAAAAGGAAGGTCTAGAGCTACTAAAAATCAAATAAAACATAAAATAAGACCTAGAAGAGTTAAAAATGGAATTCATTTTCTATAGCCCATAGGTATCATTGGTTTTCATGGAATCTAAATATGTGAGAATCAAGAGTTGAAAAATAACAATGTCAAACTCCATGAAATATATAGTTTATAATGGTGAATACGCGTGGAATAGTGACAAGGACAAGAAGCCAACTCAACAATGGTTCATTGAGAAAGAGAATTCTTTTTTATTATACTCTTCTCTTTTAGGGACCTTTAGGGCTTGTCACATTCAATTTCAATCTACTATTTCATATGTTCTAATTTATATGATTCATTTTCGTTTTTAGTTAGTTTCTATATATATATATGCACATACATATCTTTCATTTTAGTGTATGTAGCGCTATTGACTTGATACGATTTTTTAGAAAAAAAAAAAGATTTTTGAAATTTATGATTTAAAATAATTCATAGATATTTGTGTGACTGAAAATCATTTTATTAAGGGTTAAGATGAACATTTTTTTTTGGAATGGGTTGAAAAACAAAACGGTGACACACAAAATGATATTGAAGGAGTATTTCTTCATTTAGTTGGAATAATAATTTAAATTTAAAACATTTGTTTTACCCTTAATGAAATGATTTATAGTTAGACATATATCTATTAGATTGATTTTAAATCATAAATTTTTAAAAAAAAATTCTTGAATTTCGTGTTAAATCAAACTACTTACCTACTGCAGTGTACTTTCAGTAATGCAGAAAGTCCAATGCTGCATTGCAGAATATGATGCATGAGAATAAAGTTGATATTTGCACTTTTGTCGCTTCCTTTTCTTGGCTGGACTGAATGCGAAACTTAAACAATTATACAAATGACACGTGATAATTTCGTGCACTCGACAAATTCGAGTACTCGTCGTTTCAATTTATTTGTGTTACATTTTTTTTATTAATAATCGGGATGAAGCAAATGCGATTCAGCTTCTATCTTAATTTGCGAATTTCAAAATTTATTTCGTTTTACGTAATCTTTTAACCTGTATAAATTTATCTTGACTCATCTCGCGCTTTTTAAAAAATCTCTTTCAATTGAATACCAAAACTAAAGGCAAGGCATCAAATAAAGAGAGAAAAATTGGAAGTGTACTCTTAGGCTGTGTTTGGTAGGGAGGAAAATGTTTTCTCATAAAATAAGTAGATTTCTGACTCATTTTTTTATGTTTGGTTAATTAGTAAAAAATATTTTTTATTGTTTGGTTAGGAAAAAAAGTTATTTTTAGCTAGAGGGTAAAAAATATTTTTTATGAAAATAGTTTCTGGGATGAAAATGTTTCATAATTTGAAATATTTTAAAAAATAAATATTTAAATTCTTTTTTAGCAGCGGTAGGGGGCTGAGTGGGGGTGGGATGGCGGCTGAAGTAAAAAATAGAAATTTTCAAAGTTTAATTTTTTTTTAAAATAATTTATTTTTTGGAGGAGGGGAGGGGGGGGGGGGGGGAGGGGAATTGGGTAGATCAGCATAGGAATGAGGAAAAAATAAAATTTTCAAAATGTGAAATTTTTTTCAAAAATAAATTTTTAATCTTATTTTATTTTTAAAAAAAATAGGGTAGGGGGATTGTGGTAGGGATGAGATAAAAAAATTCAATTTGAAATTAAACGATAGTTTTGAAAAATGTTTTCCTTAATTTTTGGAAGGAAGTCATTTTCCTTAACTTCCAGGAAAATGAGTTGATTTGAAAAACATTTAACCCTATCAAATATATAAAAAAATTCAAAAATATTTTTCGAAAAATATTTTCCTCCGTAACAAACACACCCTCAAACTTACTATTTAGCATTTGTCACAATTATATTTATACAATTTGTACATCTATACTTAATTTTGACGTTGAAAAAAAAAGAAGCTTGATTAATAACTGTACTTTTGTTCATTAGCAAGTGGAATCTTTAGCAGTGGACTTTTCACTGGTCATTTTTGACTTCTTGAAATTTATATAGGAAAATAGAAATTAAAATATTTTATAAAATAGTTAAAAATTATGATAAAATAAACTTTTTTTTTTAACTCTAACTGATAGCATAAAGTGTTATAAATAAGTCCTACTACTATTTTTATAATTGGATTCAAACTTATATAATTAAAAAAAAATTCCAAATTATATATATTTGTGTCTTCACTAGCTCTTAATCATACACTAAGATGTGTGCTAAAAAATAATCGAGATTTTTATCTATTTTTTTTAATGTTCGGTAGGTAAATAAAAATATTAATATCTTAAAAATGTTAATCTGGGAGGTGAAGGATGGAAGTAGGGGTGTTTCGTTGTGGGATGGGAGCTACGGGGATAGGATTAGAGATCAGTGTGTTAGAAGGTGGAAACGATACCAACAATGTATTAGAATGTCATCTGTGAAATTTATTTTCTCTAATTTTACTAAGAAAATAATTTCTTTTAAAAAAAGTTCTTAGAATTTTCGTTTATCAATCAAATATTTTTTTAAAAATAATAAATTCTTATATCAAAGACTAATAATTCTAAAAAAGATATGTAACAATTATTTTATATAAAAAATATTTAACGTTAATATTTAACGTTCATAAAATATTTAACGACAGTTGAGCTAAAAAATTTCTATTGTCAAATAATGGAGGTGTCAATTTTTAGGAATCAACTTAGCAAACAAGACATCACTATCATCAATCAACTAGCATTTTGTTTCATTAATCTTAAATTATTATTATTTTTACTTAATTATTCTATGTTGTCATCAGGTCAATAAGGAATTTTTACTTGCACATATAAATACTACTAAAAAAAATCTCTAATTTTCTTTGACAAAAAAAATCACAATTTTTTTATTGAAAATTTTCACTGAAAAATGTCGAGTAATTATTTCACAAATATTTTGGTTGTATCGATAAAAAAAAAAACATAATAGTGTTTTCATATGTTTTAGCAAGAATTTATTTTTCAGTAAACTGATTATGTGAAAATTAGTGAACAATCATATTACGACACAAATTTCTCATTAATTCACGGAAAAAAACTTCTATTTCTAATTGTGAGGATTACTAAAAAATTTTTTAGAATTTTTTAATTGAATTCTACTTATGTAAGCTTGCTCATATATATCATCATTTAAAATCTGAATATATACGAAAATGATATGATAAAGAAGAATGACATATAAGAATTTCGAACTTTAACAACACCAAACATGCAACTAATTTAACCAACGGCTATAATTTTCTCTCTCTTTAATATTTTGTTTCTAAAATTAAAAGAACCTCTGCCATGGCGCGTGATGCGCCGACGGAGGACGGCTGGCCGCCGGACAAAAACCAGCAGCAGCGCATTGACATGGCGCACCCAAGCAAACAGGAAACGCGCTTAGACGTATCCCACAACTCTGGGAAATCGCAAAACAGTCTAGTCCCTGTAGCAGTGTCCGAGGAAGAGTTGTCTAGGGCTCGCGAAATTATATCCCTACTGAATTTGGGGAAGATTCGTGTTATTCCAAATGGTGGGGATGAGTCTACACCTCTCGCTCCATCGATGGCCCAAAATTCAGACAATTTCACCGCGCCAGTGGAGAGATCTGATCAAGCAATGTTGGCGAGAATCAACTCGCAATTGCCTTTTGAGCGCCTTGAAATTCGACCAACCGCAGAGGAAATTCGGGGCATGGTACTTGCTGGAAAGGAACATCTAAGCAGTGAATCTCAAGAAGGAATTCCGGGGTTCACAATATCAAATAGAACAAATGAGGTGGAATTCAACTGTTCACAGTCCCAAATAGAACAAAGGAGGCTGAATTCTAACAAGTTGGGAGAAAAGGATGGTAACAGTGAGCTGCTAACGATTAACTCTGACCAACAACAGGTGAAGAGCTCAAGTGAGCATCAAATTTTGATCATTAAAACAGCTGAAGGGGTAACTAAGGATTCAACATCCTTAGGAGGGAAGCATGGTAGTGCCTTAACTAATAATGCGCAGCATGATAGCCCTGGTTTGATGCCTCAGACAATGATCCAAGAACAAATGCAACAGGTTCCTGAAAAGCATAACACTCAATATAGTGACATTGTTATTTTGGATGGTATGGGAAATTCTAAGGTTGAAAATGAAGTTGAAGATAATCCAAGGATACAACATGTCAAGAATAGTAGCAAGAGCAACAAGGGAGAAGACCACACTAAGATTGATGTTCAGCCTCCTAAACCACATGATTTAACCAAACTAACCTCCAATTACCAAAGGCAAGCACTTGGACACCAAAATGGAAAAGTGCAAACCAATATGGACAATGATACCAAAACTACTCCTCTGCTAGCAAACAAATTTCCTAAAAATCACCAAGTGCCTGAACCAGCCCCTTTCACTATTGTGCATTCTTATGCTTCCAAGTTGAGGGCTAACCAAGCAAAGGAGGAAGACCAAGTTGATATCAGTCCTCCTATTTTTACTACTAGACAAGGATTACCTGCTGTTATTTTTAACAAAAAGGATTTCATGTTTAAGTTAGCTGAAAAATGCAAATTCACATTGATTGGGAAGTTTTCAAACACCATGCCCAAAATTGATCTTATTAGGAGGAGTTTTATTCAACAAACTCAGTTAATTGGGGGTGTGAAGATTGCTCATTTCAATGCAAGGCATGTTTATATTGATCTGGACAATAATGAGGACCATGTTGCTGTATGGAACAAGCAAAGGATGTACATTGAAGGTCAGCTCATGAGACTCCAGATTTGGACTCCGAATTTCACTCCTGATAAAGAGACCCCTATTGTACCAGTGTGGGTAACTTTACCTGAATTACCATGGCATTGCTATAACAAGGAGGTCATCTCAGCTTTATTGGCTCCCATTGGAAAAACTCTTCACTTAGATGCTGCATCTATTCAAAAAACTAGAGGTAGTGTGGCTAAAGTTAGGATCCAATTGGATATCACTAAGGATAGGCCATCACATGTTTGGATGGGCACTGATGAGAATGATTTTACCATTGGGAGGTGGCAAGCTATCCAATATGAAGGTCTTCCTGATTACTGCATGTTTTGTAAGCATCAGGGGCATCTGGAGAATGTGTGTACTGTTAAGAAAAAAGATGAAGCAGAGAAGAAAAGAAAAGAGGCTGAGAATGAGAAGATAGTCAAGGATACAGTCAAGCAGACTGGTCAGGTATGCTCTCCTCCTAATCCCTCCCAGGTTGTTAATACTAATGTTTTTTCTAGTGGTACAGGAACAACAGATAACAAACAGGAAAGAATGGGGAAAAAAATGGTGGAGAACAATGAAGAATGGCATGTTCAAAAGAAAAAACAAACACAGAAGAGTAAACAAGCTAATGCTCCTAAGAACAAAGATCCTAACCAGGATAAAACACAATGGAAACCAACTGGTAACACTTTTAGTGTTATCAATGACAAAAGTAAGGAGCTCCAGACTGAAGTGCATCATACTGAATTTAATGATAATAGGGATAAACTGGAGGCTTGTGGTAATATCCAGGATGAAGACATTAGAGGCTCAGGTATTGACTTATCTCCCCATGGGAATGTTGAACTTGATCCACAAGGTCAGCTTCCCATTCCCCATAATTTTGTGGATATTGGTGATGTTGTCAGATCCCAAACCCCCCTCCCCTCTGGGTTAGCTGCTGATGAAGTTTGTAGGGGTAAGGATGGTTTGAAGGAGACCCATACTAACTTGCAGGAAGGGGTTCCAAAGGGTGGGAATGACAGAACTCCTGCTACCTCTAGTACTCATCATCAGAATTCCAGCCAACAAAACCAATATGTGGAGGTTACACCTGTTTCTACTATTAACAAGGGATCCATGGCCAAAGATTTGGGATCTTTTGCTAGTACCAGTGGTATGGGAAATAAAGGTAAGAAGAACAAGCTGAGTAAAAAAAGAAGGGATGCTATCAAGAAAAGGTCTGAAAAGATGGTTTATGATTCCCTGAATCATAAAGTCTCTGACATGATCACCAATGATCCACTTATGCCTGGTGATGACATTGATGAGTATGGAGTTGTTAATTCAGAAGATGAAATTGACATAGATAATTTCCCTAATAATGATGAAGAAGTTGAGGAAATTAGTCAGAAAAGAGCCCAAGAACCAGTGACTTTCCAGGAGGATTGGTTGATGGAGGAAATTCAACAAGTTACAGATCAACAAGGTTTGTCACCAAGGGGTCTGCATCAGAATAGTCTCAAGGTCAGAAGGGACAAGGGTAAAGCTCCAAGTACAGCTGGGAGACCAAACACAAGATCATATGCATCTAAATCTTATCAATGATTAACACCATTATTTGGAATGTGAGGAGCATCAATACTCAAGGTGCTTTGGAAAGACTCAGGAACCTTAAACAAATTCACAAATTGTCTATGTTCTCCATTCTGGAACCCTTTGCTGATAATTCTAAGCTAAATCAATTCAGAATGCAGCTTGGTATGGACAAGGCTACATGTAATTGTAATGGGAAGATCTGGTTATTCTGGAATGAGGATGTGGATTGTACAATTCTGGACACTGATGAACAGCAAATCACTTGTGAGGTGAAGCACAGTCAGGGCCAGCAAGCTTTTATCATCACAGTTGTGTATGCAAAATGCAGGGATCATCTCAGACATCCTCTATGGGAGAAAATGTTGTATAATGCCAATACTAGGCCTGAATTGCCTTGGTGTACTGTAGGTGATTTCAATGTTATAACTTGTACAGAGGAAAAGCTAGGGGGGGTCCCTTATAATATTAAGAAGAGTCTAGAATTCATTGGAGTCATTGAAGCCTGTGGCCTTATTGATTTGGGCTTCACTGGTCAAAAGTTTACTTGGTGCAACAATAGAGATGTGAATTCTATCATTTGGAAAAGACTTGATAGAGCTATGGTCAATGACAAATGGTTGGAAGTCATGCCACTCACTACCATTACCTATCTTTCTTCTGTGGGATCTGATCATTGTCCACTATTGATGGAAATGTCTACTGGAACAGTTAAAACTGTCAAGTATTTCAAATTTTTGAACTGGTGGACTGATCAGGCCAATTTCATGGATGTGGTCAAGAACAGTTGGTCCAGTAAGGTACAGGGGGACCCCATGTGGGTTTTTCACCAAAAACTGAAAAAACTTTCTTCCACTCTTAGTAATTGGTCAAAGAGTAACTTTGGTGATGTTTATGTCAAGGTAAAAGAATTTGAGGATAAAGTTAAGCAGGCTGAAGAAGATTACATCAATAACAATTCTGAGGACAGAAGAAGTCATCTTCATGGGTTGAATGCTGAATATATCAGATATCTGAAGTTAGAAGAGTCCATGCTCAAACAGAAAACCCAGCTTCATTGGTTTAAAGAAGGTGATGCTAACACCTTATATTTTCATGCCCTTATTAGAGGCAGAAGAAGAAGGTTGTATATTCACAAAATACAGAATGATAATGGTGACTGGATTCAAGGTGATGAGAATATAGCTGAAACTGCTTGTGAGCATTTCAAGAAGGTGTTTACTGGTGAGGATAAATATATTGATGAGGAGGTGATTAGTACTATCCCTCCCATGCTTAATCAGGAACACAATGACAAACTTCAAGCAATGCCAAACATGGAGGAGTTACAACAGGTTGTGATGACCCTGAGCCCACATTCAGCTGCTGGTCCTGATGGCTATAATGGAAAATTTTATCAAGTGTGCTGGGAGATCATCAAGGAGGATTTGTTGAGAACTGTTCAAGCTTTCTTTTGTGGGCAAAGCATTCCTAAATACTTCTCCCACACTTGTCTGGTGCTGTTGCCTAAGTCCAATAATCCTAACAACTTCACAGAATTCAGACCTATCAGTCTTAGCAACTGTATAAACAAGATTTTCTCTAAATTGTTAAGTATGAGGTTGGCCCCTATTTTGCCTAGTGTGATTTCTAAAAACCAGTCAGGGTTTGTTAAAGGTAGGAACATCTCAGAAAATATTATGCTTGCTCAAGAGATTATTCATCAGATCAAGAAGCCAGTGGAGGGTGATAATATAGTTATCAAGCTTGATATGGCCAAAGCCTATGACAGGGTGTCCTGGCCTTTTGTGTGTGTTGTTATGAGAAGGATGGGCTTTGGTGAGCTTTTTATTGATATGGTTTGGAGAATCATGTCTAATAATTGGTACTCTATCATTGTTAATGGCTCCAGACATGGTTTTTTCCACTCTACCAGAGGGCTTAAGCAGGGAGACCCTTTATCCCCTGCCTTATTTATTCTTGGGGCAGAAATTCTTTCTAGACTTTTGAATAGGTTGCACCAGGTGCCTGAGTTTCAAGGTTTTTATATGAAGAAGAGAGGTCCCCAGATTAATCATCTCAGCTTTGCAGATGATGTTATCATCTTTACTTCTGGTACTAGCAGATCCCTGGAACTGATCATGAAGACCTTAGGTACTTATGAGAGGGTATCTGGGCAGCTGGTTAACAGAAGCAAAACTCATTTTTTGGTTTCTCCTACAGTTCATCAGACTACTTGTGATAGAGTCCACAACATTACTGGTTTCACTCAAAAAGCAGATCCTATCGCTTATTTGGGTTGTCCCCTGTATATTGGTAGACAAAGGGTGATATACTTCTCAGATATGGTCTCTAAGATTGCAGCAAGGATCTCTGGATGGCAATCAAAGATTTTAAGCTTTGGTGGTAAAGCCACCCTTGTTAAACATGTCTTACAGTCCATTCCTATTCATCTTTTAGCTGCTGTATCTCCCCCTTCTACTACCTTAAAGCAGATTCAATGCCTCACAGTCGATTTCTTCTGGGGCTGGTAGGAAGGTAAAAAGAAATACCATTGGTCTTCATGGAAGAACTTGAGTTATCCTTATGAAGAAGGTGGTATTGGAGTTAGAATGGTGAAAGATGTCTGCAAATCCTTTCAATACAAGCACTGGTGGACCTTTAGAACCAAGAGCACTCTCTGGGGGGACTTTCTTAAGGCAAAGTACTGTCAGAGATCTAATCCAATGAGCAAAAAATGGGGCTCAGGAGATTCTAGGGTATGGAAGCACATGATGCAGAATAAGCATGAAATAGAACCCCATATTCAATGGAAGATTAATTCTGGGAACTGTTTCTTTTGGTGGGATGACTGGTTGGGGGTGGGGCCTTTGGCTCACCTCAGGAGTACTAGTATCAGGCTCAACAACACCAAGGTGTCCCAGTTTATCCAAGATGGCCAGTGGAATCAGGATATGATTGTAAACACTGCTCCTTGTCAGGTTGTTGATGCTATTTTGAGTATCAGGTTACAGGGTAGTCATGGGGGCTCTGATAGAGCCATGTGGAGTCTCAATCCTAATGGAGAATTCACTATCTCATCTGCCTGGAATTTGATTAGAGACAAGAAAGAAAGATCCAAGAACAACTCCTATCTGTGGAACAAGTGTGTTCCTTTTAAGTGTTCTTTTCTTTTATGGAGAGCCTTAAAAGGGAGATTACCAACTAATGATAAGTTGGTCAGCTTTGGTTATGAACCTAATAGGTGCTACTGCTGCTATAAGCCAGGGTGGGACAACATAGAACACATCTTCAGCTCTGGCCACTTTGCTCAGAATGTATGGAAATATTTTGATGATTCTTGTGGGGTCTCTACTGCATGTTTACCTTTGAGGAATGTAATCATGAAGTGGTGGGGTATGAAATATAATAATGATGTTCAGAAACTCATATTCCAAGCTGTACCTATCTTCATATGCTGGAATATATGGAAGAACAGATGCTCTAGTAAATATTCAGGCACAAATACTAACTTGGCTAGAGTGAAGTATTTGATAGCTAAGGATGTCTCTTTCATGCTTAAGAATGCATATCCTTATATGTAATGGTCCACTAATTGGATAGAAATCATCAAAGTTGCCAGCCAGTGTGTGCATGATATTAAAATCACCCCTGTAAAGTGGACTAGACCTCCTGAAATGTGGGTGAAACTCAATACAGATGGTAGTGCTTTGTCAAATCCTGGTAAGCTGGGAGGTGGAGGAATTATCAGGAACAGTGAAGGGTTATTCCTATTTGCCTATGCAGCTCCTGGTGGCCAGGGGACCAACAATCAAGCTGAATTGGAGGCTGCTATTATAGGCATTTCATGGTGCGTTCAGTTGGGCTTCAGAAAAGTTATTTTGGAAGTAGACTCTGAATTGCTACAGAAATGGCTTATTGATAAGCAGGCTCACCCTCCTACAATTGATCTGGCTCAAGGAATTGACAAGTTTCATTATCATAGCATAAAGTTGGAAAGCTTTAGATGTAAACACACTTTACGGGAGGCTAATTCTGTAGCGGATGCCTTAGCTAAACATAGTCACAACCTTAACCAGCTGCAAGTGTATTCCAATATCCAGCAAATGCCTCAACAAGCAAAAGCCTGTTTCTACATGGACAAGGATAATATGGTTTCCTTCAGAAGGAAGAAACTGAAGAGAATTAAGAAGCCGCCTTGAGATGTGAAGACTTGAGCTTCCAGGAGGCCTCCTGGGCCTACTTCTAATCTTTGTTTTCCTGTTTATTCTTAGGATTAGTCGTAGGCTTATTTTCCTTTTACTTATGTAAGGGGAGAGTCTCCCTTGTTTATTGCTTTCTTAGATTATATGTAAGGAGAGTAGTACTCTCTTAGGTATAGTCTAGGTTTGTTTTCTTTTAAAAATGGGGACTAATTGGCCGATCTTAGTAGGTTGGCCGATTGGTGAACCATCTTAGGGCGGAGGTAAGGTTTTGTCCCCCTCCTTGTATTTTCTGTTTTTTTTTTTTATATTTATGATAAGGCTTGGGGGTGTGCGGCTCAACCCCTGACCGCCACGAGGGGTGAGATCCTTGGGTAAGGTCTGTTAAATAAAAAAAAAAAAAAAAAGATAAAAAGGGGTAACTAGCTTTGTTTTTTAGTCATACATATTATAATCCATGAAATAATTATTACAAATTTTAATGAATGAAAAATAATAATTCTTATTCCACTATAGGAGGGCAATTGGACTCATTTGGAATAAGCATGAAGGGCTAAAATTGAATCAACAATTACAACAATGGGACACCCTTGAGTTTGAATTGACATTTTGATGAGACTATGATTTTTTCTTTTTTGGATATATGTTCAATTAGAAAATGATATAAAAAAAAAAAGATTTATCGTAATTTTAAGAGCTTTTAAATCATGATCTGAAAATCTCTTACGATTTAAAATTGAGTTAACTGCATTTTTGCCCTTATTTTGTGCTGGTCTTTAATTTTTGTTTCTCGTAATAATTAACTTTTTCATTCGGTATAAACAGTATCTCTTAAGTTATGTTTGAACATGACTTTGCACTACTAAGCAAATGCAAAGATTAAATGCATAGGGTCGATAAGAAAAATTGACCAAAAATAGACCCTATCTATTGGATTTTAAGAAAACCTACGATCATTCATCAATATTTTTATTTTACATGAAAAAAGTTACTTTTTTCAGATGATTTTTTCAAAGAAAATCGATGTATTCCCTCCTAAAATTCTTCAATTTTTTTTTTTTTATAAAAAAAACTTATGAACAAGGTCAATTTTTGAAGTGAAAAATTGCAGTTGAAGAGTACAAATGAAACAATGGAAATATTTCATCAAACACTAAGACATGTATGGTCGCATGGTAAAATTACCCAAAATCATAGAAAACATCAGCTTCTAAAAATTTTGAATTTCTCTACGCATAAATTTAATTGCTAAAAAATAAACATTAAAATTAGCGCACTTAAAAATAAAAATTAAAAATCAACTCATTTAAAAAAACAAAAATATGTAATTTCAAGTTTTACATTTTTAGATTTTAAACAATAATTTATGAACCTCAAGTTTTATATATAATGGGCCCAGAAGAAGTGGTTGTCCATTTTTAGGTAGCATATTTGGGCTAAACCTGGTACTAATTACAAGTAACATAATTCCTTAATACATCAGAACTGTAACATTACATCAAAAAAAAATAATTACAAATCAAGAATTAAATCAAAATTGATGGTTTTGTCAAATAATGTAAGTTTTCTTGGTCCCCTCTAAAGATAAGATGTGCAATTCAAAAAAAAACAAATAACTTTTAAATTTATCAATAATTTATTCAAACACTTGAATATATGATAAAATATTTATATAAAATATTTTTAATTTTAATTTTGAAATTATCTTACATAAATTTTAAATGACCTGCCACGTAGATAAATTAATCACATAAAATATATCGTTGGCCTGCTTTAATATCATGTCATATGAATTCAAAGTTGTTTAGTGATGTAGACAAGTGTGTTTGTTTTTTAGGTCCAAGTTGTTGTATATTACAATATAAACCCTTTACTGTCCAATATTATGGGAGTAGTACTACTGTACTACACCATAAGGACCACTTTTCTTTTGTGTAAGGTTAAAAAGTATTAGTAGCATAATTAATTATTTATAATTGTCATTAATAAAATGTATTCTTAGTAATTTAAAGTAATACTTATTTTGAGTTTTGATAATAATAATAATAATAATAATAATAATAATAATATATAACACCTTTTTAATTGTCGTATACTATGTTTAGATAGAGGCGTATGCAAGATTTTTTGTAAGGGTGTCAACATGTAAAATAAAAAATAAAATAATATGACATGAGACTTTAAAAAAAATAAACTATGAATAAAATATAATTCACGTTCATTATTATACCTTTTCTAAAAAAAAAAATTATTTTTAAAAAATTATTAAAAAGAGTTGCCAGAGTTATTTTTAAAAAAATATATTTAAAATAACTTTTTTTTAAAAATAATAATATTAAATATTTGTAAGCCTATGAAAAGGGTTAATGGTAAACTTCATATGTAGCTTAAAAATTAAAATGTATAAAAATGGCCACATCTAAGTTTGAATTTATAACCTTACTAATGAAACTACCACTCATAACCAATTAATTTAAGTGCACTTCTGTTTCGAAAAGTGTCACCTTTTAAAATATATCCTCTATATATTTTTTTGCCTAGTAAATTTTTTCGACGAAACCGTATCAGGTGACACCCCTTGGCTCTTTCTAGATCCGCCTCTGCGTCTAGACACATTTAGTAGCAATAGATTTTCTTTTTAGTGATGATATTTATTGCCGCAAAAATATTTAGCAATAATTGAATTAATGTCATCACACTCAGAGTCGTTAAAATATTTCACAACATTTATATAGAGTGTTAGTTATGAATACCAACGTTATAAATTAATTAGTGCAAAATTCTTTATTCATTGTAATAATAGTTTTAGCAATAATTGATTTCCAAATGGCCAATTGATTTAACAGCATATCTATAAACTCGGTTAATATTTTTCTCGTAATCTTTTCATTTAAGACCTTAAGAATAATTAATAATATAAATAGTACGATGATCATAATATATAGTATTAAATTTTGTCTTTTAAGGTCGAGACATGAAAATAAATTATAAAATTGATGAAAAGTAGCATCGTAATCAATTACAAACAACGAATAATTAAATGCATTAATTAATAGGAAAATGGTATAAGGAAAATTAACTGGACAAGAACAATGGATCGTACATCTACTTTCGTTCCATTAGGAATACGGATTGTTGTCGATTAATGAATATAAGATCCGAAATCCGTTTTCTCAGTTTGATACGGTAATTTTTCAATAGGATGATAACTTTCCACTCTTCCACATTTTTTTAGGAGTCTACCACTCTTCGTTAAAATAGGGAAATAATAATTGTTTTCTCCTAGTTTGACAATAACTGTACCACCTTATTTTTAAATCAAATTTGCACTTACAAACTTTGAATTGTAATTTTTTTCACTCCAATTAAATCACCCTCATAAACTTTGAATTATAACTTCTCGACTATATAACGCTAGTCACTAAAATCACTACGATTTGCTATTATACCAGTGCAATATTGGTTCAATTTCTAAATTCTAATTACACCAGTGTCTATGTGCCCTATTCACTTGAAAACCTTTAACAAAAATATGTTGATCAAATCTGGAACCTTTATTAATTGTAATATTCTGGTATCAAAGTTTTTAAAACGAGGGTTCACAGGAAACAATCTCTCTATCTCTATGAGGTAATAGTAAGGTCTGCGTACACTACCTTCCCCAAACCCTACTTGTGGGATTCCACTGAATATATTACTATTAGGCAGACATTGAGGAAAGATGTGGGCCTAGTGAAGGCTGACAAAAATGCCTATTTCTTTAGTTCCAAAAATTGTCAATGTCCATCACCTTTTTGTGGAAAATGACACACAAAAAACACTTCATAATTCATACAGGCACGTGGCATCATGTGGTTGCCTCTAGAATAGCTTGTGCCCAATTTTGGAAGACACTGGTTCCATATGAACCTAACTGAGTTGTAACCTTGAAGAGTGTATTCATCATACTCACAAAGTTGGATTCCATATTAAAGAAAATTAAAATATGAAAAATTGAACATAAAGTATATATAAACATAATTTTTTTTATTTCTCTTGAACCAGAGTGGCGTTTTCTGAACCATCCTTAGAAGAGTAAGCTAAGGAAGGAGAAGGGAACGGAAGTTTCTTGCCTCCTAACAGTATAAAGAAGCAAAGTCTCACTACATCAAGGCGTAACGAAGGCATTAGCTTAAAAAAAGAAAATTCAACCTCGATAAATACGATGCAGTAAGAGACACTACGGGACTATGTGCCAAGTAGTGGAGAAGTTTGTTAGTTTTCATGCCAAAATTCAAATAGGACATAGACTAGTTTTGTCTTTTCTAATGATTGATTTTCCTTCAACTCAACCATGGTATATTGGAATGTTTTATTCAATAATTTTTTTTTACATGTTGCAATATGATACAATTTTGATAATTATCAAAACGTTTGCATGATGACATTACTTTTTTTGAAAAAAAGATTGATAAAATTTTGAGTGATTAGGAAATATCTAGTTGCACAAAAGTTATTAGAATTTAGAAAAAGAGTTAAAATTGGAACTATGTAATACAACAACTTGAATTTGGCTTTTCAATAGCCAAATTACATATTTGATCCATCGATCGAAAATAATTACATCTAATTATCGAATATAAATAAAAATATGCATTATTATTGAGGAGTGGGCCTGTTGGGGCAGGGATAATAAAGACGAGGCCATCCATGTATGCCCTCTCCCAAAAATGTCAATGTCCCTCACTTTTTGGGGAATAAGACATCTGCAAAAATTGCGGTAGAATGGTAAGTAATTTTTAATAAATTTGTTTATGGGTTGTTGAGACGAGGGTTCCCAGGAAACAACTTTTCTACTTCTATGAAGTAGTGGTAAGATCTGTGTACATTCTACCCTCCTCAGACCCCACTTGTGTGATTCCACTGAATATGTTGTTGTAATTAGAGATAATAAATTCGAAAGAATTTGTCTTTGGTTGGGAGGGCTTCACTAGCAACGTGAGACTTCTCAATGTGAATTTAAATTAATTAAATTATACAGCGGATATCAGACGCCAGATAAGGTGAAAAATAGGAAAAAGAAAAGGATGTGGAGAGAATATCCACATTATTACTCCACAGGACAAGTGTCATGCATTATGTTGTTGTCACTGGTATGTACCACAACTTGAGAGAATAGTCTAGATGGTTTTGTTAGAGGATGAACCTAACCATTTTAGGATTTAGCTGTATGTTGGACATCCATGCCAATTGCCAAGCTGTGGAAAAGTTTGTAACCTTCTTCCAACAGTTGAATTAAATTGGATTCACAACAATAAAACTATCCTATCTTGATTTGTTGTATTGAGACAAGGGTTCGCCAGGAAACAGCCTCTCTACTTTTATAAGGTAGTGGTAAGTTCTGCATATATTTTACCCTCTCCAGACCCCACTTGTGAAATTCCACCGAATATGTTGTTGTTATTTTAATATTCATGTTCTAGAAAATGTTAATAAAATGGATGCATGAGAACCTTTATTGTGTTGTGGTACCATACTATATCATGCAGGCATTGAGGAGTGGTAGTGGGCTTATTGGGCTAAAGGGAATAAAGATGAGGCCATATATGAGTCCTTCCAAAAGTGTCCATATCCCTCTCACCTTTACGAGGGTGAGTATTAAGTATTCTTTCATTCTTAATTAAAAGTCTCGAATTTAAACTTTTCACAAAAATAAACTCGCCTCTAATTGCAAGGGAGATCCTTATTCCTCAACGTAAAATTTCTAAACACAAATTTAAATTAGTCGAATCGCAAAATGAATGCAGAGTGTCGAAGGAAAGAATATTCACATTATTACTACACATCAACTTGAGGAATATACTAGATGTTTTTGTTAGAGAATGAACCTAGCCAAGTTGGAAGATATTTAGCTCTATGATGGACACCTATACCAATTACCCAAGTTGTGGAAAAGTTGGTAACCTTCTTCCTACAACAAAATGTACAAACAAATTTTAATCACATTCTAGTCTTTCTCATTGATTGATTTGCCTTTCTATTTAACCATAGCATGATATATATATACATAGGATTATTCTCCTCATATAATAATATCACAAAATTCAAATTGATGATACTTGAATTCAAATTTGGTTTCTCGATAAGCAGAGTGACTCCTTTTGAATTGTTGCATTACTCACACTTCAGACATGTCAATAATCATTATCATGATATCAGAAATCTCAGATTCAAACATAAAAATAAATATTCCGTGCATTAAAAAGCGTTGAGATTCCAATAGTAGCTCCAAAAGTGTCAATGTCCATCACCTTTTTGTGGAGAAAGACAGTATGAAAATGATCCACCTTATCAGTTCATGATTCATAGGGGACACGTGTCGTCATGTACGTGGTTGCCTATACACACATCTTCATCTCTAAGTTCAGACACAAAACTGAACTTAGCCAGGAACTGGGAAGTAAGCTTTCTTCAACCTCACAACAAATAGGAACATTGTGAAAAACTGATGTCTGATTAAATCCAATCATACTTTTGATTGCGTTACGGTTGGTTTGGTTCCAATTTTTGGATGTTCCATTGGTCAAAATATTTTGATAAACAAATTTTCTAGGTTAGTTAAGTTAAAAAGGTAAATTACGTAACTAGATAAACATATGTTATATTATGCCGTTATAGTTTGAAAAAATTACAATTTATAACTATAGTTAGAATTTTGTTGCTATTTTTTTTTTTTTATAATAGGTAAATCCTCTCTCCTGTAGCTCGCAAATCACGTAGGAGAGGTAACCCGCACTAGGCAAACTCGATGCTAGCAAGGGGTTTTTGAACTTGAGACCTCAAATATGGAACCCCAAGCCCAAATCACTAGGCCACCCTGAAGGATTTTTTGTTGCTATTTTCTCTCCTCTCTTCCTCTCTCTCGTCTCTCTGCAATTCTTGGCAAATATGCAATACATATGTATACCAACTACATATATACAAATTATTTGACAGATATACATATTCAATTCATCATATATACGTATACAATTCACCTCTCTTAGCTCTCTGCCCTCACTCTCTCACCTCTCTCCTCCCTCTCCCAATCTCACTTGGCAAATATACAGATACATATGTATATTAGTTACACATATACAATTATTTAACAGATATACACATACAATTTAATGAATATACATAACAATTTCCCTCTCTACCCTCTTTCGCTCGCCTCTCTCCTCCCTCTCCCGATCTCGTTCACCTCTCTCCTATAATTGATAATTTTAACAGACTACAGCTATTTATGTCTACTCTTTTTGAAAAATTCTCTCTAATACGTAGAGCCTCCCCTAATCCAAAGTTCTATAGAAGAGGTTCTTAGATAATGCACATGTAGAATCCAGCAATTAACGCTTTAGGCATTACTAGTTATCTCTTCTGGGTCTTAATCAAATTAGATTGGTAGAAAGAAATGTAGCAACGCAGACACCGGCAAAAGGCTCCCGTTTCTTCCCTATTGCACATTAATCAGAAATTGACAGCAGTGGGGAGGTGCACACACAAAAATAACAAAAGAAAAATTATAAGTTGGATTGAATATGATAAAATGCAGTACCCAAAGTTCTAGTAATCTGTTACAACCAAGTATGGACAAATAACTCCTTCAGTTTATCCAAAGACACCTACAAGTTATAAATAAGCTCAATACGCACAAATTTGTAAGGTCGCACTATCACAAGAAAAGAGCAAAGTAGAGAGTCCAGCAAAAGAGATGATTTAAACTACTTCCCGCTAAGAAGCATGTTCCGATAAGAATCACTTGCCAAGCAAATTATCAGCATATTAGGATATTTTCGCCTTCGAGAAGTCCATTTCAGGGTGCTGCAGCAGATCAAGAACAACATGAGTCAAGTCATACATGAACAACCTGATAAAGGAGACAACGTAATATATGGTATCATGTTTGCACCTGTGCCATAAAGTTCTTGAGAATTTCTTGTTTCTGAGCCTCATCACTTGTTGGAAGACCCATGGACTTCTGTCGCTGATCAAACTGCAAAAGAAATTTCTCATCAAGCAAATATAAGTAACTAGCATCATCACACACTAGAGGAATAATTACAGCAAGCAGGATTTCTCAAAAAAGCAACTAAAGTTGTGGGGGCAGAAGCAAGCTAGAAAAATCAGAGCACTATCTAGATACGGCGTGACCCTTTTTACTCATATCCTCATGCGAAGTGTGAGTCAGTTTGTTACTTACCAATATTAGCTTCAGGATCACAGTAGACAACATAATTCAATAGAGAGCATCGAAGCGACTGAAATCTCCAACCAAAAGAATTGAAATTCATGAATCTTACTAAGAATAAAGATTTAAGAATATGAAAGAGCCTTCACTTTTTGGGGGGGTTCAACTAGTCCAAGTTATATTCCATTTAGACAGAGAATATTTTCCAATTTTATGAAGCTTTTTATGGCCTTAGTGGTACTAACTTCTACAGTACTTCTCAGATATTGCTCAAACATACGCTTCAAATTTTTCTAGAATCACTTAATCCAGTTTTTGTATCATTCTCTTAGTGAGGTGCAAGTCCATGCAACAATGTTTACGGAACTGAGCTTCAAGCAAAAGTTTTACACCATGATAAAAGGCATTACTCAGGACCATAAATGTTGGCGTGTGTCGAGGAAAAAATCATAGGCTTATGTAAAAGTAAGTTTCGCATTAAGGACACCATAAGCATCTTGAAACCATTTAAAAAACAGTATGTTTACAGAGGAGCACATTATACCACACTTCCAATTTGAACAGTATGTTTTTAATGTTAAGTGCACAATTCCACACGTGAGAAGAGGGCTTTATCAGATAAGTAGTAGGAAATCAAAAGAGTTCTATAATTGGATGCGGGATAGTGAATTGCCAATAAATTGTGATGTACATGATATGCAAGTATGCCAAAACCTACCATGAAAATCAGGTAAAAAGCCCATAAACAATTATGTCGATATAGAGCAAGAACACAATTTGGAACAATCAATTCCAAAGCCAGCATATTGATTAGCATAGAAACCTACCATCATCTTTTCCACGGTTGATCGCGTCTCCGGGTCCAAATCTGACAGCTTGCTACTTTCAGGTTCTGCTTTCTGCGTATCAATTTCAGGCTCACCTTTCACACAGCATTTCCACCATTCCATTTGGTCCTTCTTGGTTAGGAGAACAGAGACAGCTTTTTGGTCCTCTGCAAATATGTTAACTAAATATCATTTTTGTCCTTAACAAAGCTGCACCACTGTTCTAAAGCAAGACTCAACGATAGTTTACTTTGGTACTCATTAAGCACAGCTACAAAGTTTGAGAAAAACAAAACAAGCATAGCAAGCCAAAAACACAAATGAGCCAGAAGATTTATTTAACTCACACCAGAATCCCCAGAACACCACCTAGCAAGACTTTAATATGATCAACTTACCTAAACTCCAGAAACAATCATCAACTTTCACAGGTCGATATAGTTCTCCCTGCAAGCACAGAGGAATGAAAGTCAATATATAGCAAGTGCAAATTTGATTATATAATTTGAGATGAAAACACAGGGAGACAACAAATAACATCTTTGACTATCAAACAAAAGAATACACTCACATCAATTATTGGAGGCTGGCCCTTTAGTCCAACTTTAAGACGGTTCTTTGATATATCACAGACAATAAACCTTGATTTTGTTCCATGAGGTACAGGAATAGTAACGTTTACTTCCTGTAGTGATTGACCCCATGAGTAGTTCTCAAGGTCAAGGCCATTGTTCTTGTTAGGAGCTGCAGGTATATCATCAGAGAGGGCAATGAGAAGTTATGGTAATTCAAAACAAGGAAGCTCTGAACTAATAGCAAACAACATTGAGACCAAAATAAAATGAAGCAAATTGTACCAACACTTTACAATTCATGATTTACTGCAATACACACCATGTCAAATCATACAATTAAAGTTAAAGGGCCATCACGATTTATATCAGTAGCCTATCAAAAGGTATACATGTATAAACTGAAAGTAGTTAACGTCCTCTGATACCATATACAAACCAAACATGATAACAAGTACAAGGAGAACAAGAAACCCAATATGAAGTTATTTCAGCCAAATTTGCACAATATCAAGCAAAATCCAAGCCAAGTCCTCGATCATTTTGCAAGAACCGGCATACAGATGGAATCTCTTGTTGTAAGGGGCTATTGTCTATTTGCCAATCCATTTGAGAACAAAGAAACATTAAATGAGTGATTAACCACTTAAAAGGCATGACAAATTTTGAATAAACAAACTTTTGCAATGCAAACTGAAAATAGTACATGAGTCAAGACTGCATAATCTGATAATTCACAACAAAATTGTGATCACCACCAGTTATTTAATTCAAATTTAGAACAGCTAGCTAACTAGTAATTCATCCATTATTTCGATAAACAGCTTAATGTTAAGCCTTCTAATAATATTAAAAATCCATATTTGTTAACTAAAAGGCTTTCAGTTTATAGGATAGCTCACCATTCAAGTCAGTCACTTTACACAACGCTGTCTTCTTTCTATCCTAGTTGGTAGCAGTCCATTTTTAGTAACTAATCATAGACTAACCTCAAATATAATTCAAAGTTGTTATCTAGTACTGAAATACCTTATCTGAAAAACTTATACATGACACTTTTCAAATTTCAGAATATCCCCAAAAAAGTTGATACTCTTCTATTTCTTATACTCTCGCAACTTTCAACAAACCAAATTCACTAAAATTACACAAACTATAAAGTTTGATCACTAATGCTAATAAAATACACGTCAAATTTACCTCATCAAACACAAGTTAACATCTTTAATGCCATATCTAGAAACTAGAAAGTACCATAATATAAACAGGACAGGATTATGTTGTTTTGGTTTCAAGTTCATAAGTACACTAACACTTTGTTTGGATGGTTGTTATCCATTGTTTCATAATGTATTGTATTGTGTTATATCATATCATACAACATTGTTTTGATGAATACAATGTTTGGATAAATTGTATTCTTCTCTGTCATTACATGATATCATACATCCATAATTTGAATAATAAACATACAAGAATTGTAGGATATGTGATAGATACCATGAAAAGATAGGCTAAATGATAAAAATAGAATTATTAAATAATGAATAAAGTTAAAAATGAGAAGATCATATTAAAGTAATGATGCAACCACAGTTACACAAAATGGGTCTTTTCGTTGTTACCTAACAATGAATTTAAATGATACGATACAATGCAATTTAAGTAACCATCCGAACAAACATTGCATTTAAACTAACAATACAACGGGTAACAACCATCCAAACAAAGGGGCAACGATAACTTAGTTTTTTTTTTAGTATTTATAACATTATACTACAGATGATACAAGTTTGTTTCCCTTTTCCCATTTGGTTTCTTAGTTTTAGTATTTATAACATTATACTACAGATGATACAAGTATTTTTCCCTTTTCCCATTTGGTTTCAAGTTCATAAGTACACTAAGGATAATTTAGTTTTAGTATTTGTAACATTATACAACAGATGATAGAAGCTTCTTTTTTTTCCTTTTCCCAATAGGATACAGAGGCGGTAAAACGTATATGAATCCACAACAGTTTCAGTTAACTATAGTAAAAGACAGAAGCTCTGTATCACGAACAATAGATCCAGTAAAGCAACAACATTCAACCCAAACTCCAAAACTTCACTTGAACAGACTTCGCCGATGGCCAATGTAGCAGTATATAAACAATCATTCCCTAATTAACTAATAAGAACTCATCCAGTCTATCATAAATCAACCATTTTTCATTGACAGAAAAACTAAGAACATTCACAGAAAAAAAAAAAGTTACCTCGAGGACCATTCTTGTCAGCCTCCTTATCCTCCTTAACTTCTTTCCCTTTCGCCTCTTTCGAAGCTTCCTTTGCAGCAGCAGCAACGACTGGAACCTCCTCCTTGACCTTCTTTTCCTCCGCCTTTTGATTTGATTCCTCTACCTTCTGTTTCTTCCTGCGTTCCTCAGTTTTCAACTTGTCTTTCACCATACGAACAACAGCATTGACATCATTAATCAATGAATCACTCTCAAAGAGATCGGATTCCCTGCCTACGAATTCGAAGGCGGCTTGAAGAAACCCTAGAGGGTTAGCAGGATCAAGCACGGCATTAAAGGGCTTTGACGCCGCCGTTGATGATGATGATGATGGTTTGGTATCTTGCTCCTCATAATCAGAAATTATCGCCATGGATTGATCGAGAAGATGGCGGATTAGGGTTTTGCTGTCGCTTAATTGAACTGTAAAGACTGCAGAATGAAACAAAGTGTAGAGAGTTCTTGCACAAATGTAATATTCAGTGGAGGTTTCCAGAAGTTAACTATTTATAATTATCTAAAAAAAATCTGAATTTATTTAGATTTTATAAAAAGACTTCACTTTGATCTTTAATTTTTGCTAATCATCATTTTGAAATTAAAAAAAATTAAAAAGAAAATCTAAAACATCCTTGATAGCCAAAAAAAAAAAAAATCACAATACTTTGAAATAGTATTAGTGATTAATATTTAAATAATTATTTAGTGTATTACATAAAGCATGATGCATTTGTAAATGTAAGTATGTAATGACACTAAGGTTATTTTTTAGATTTTTTTTAAAAAAAAAGATATAAAAATCTCCACAAATTTGACAGCAAAATTTACTTTAGCATCTAAATTACACGGGCGTTCATATACCCCATAACATCTTTAAACTATTTTATATTCACCCTAAAACTATAAGTCCAGTCTTACAATGGCAAGTGTATTCTACACGTGCCATTTCATAGACATGTCGGGCCCATATCATTGCCACATTGAAAATTATTTAAAATTTATTTTTTCAAATTCTTTTTTGTTTCTTTTTATTTAATCAAAACTTTAGGGGGAAAAAAGGATTAATCTAAGATTATAAAAAAAATAAAAAATTTCAAAAAAATCACACTCCATAGATCCATGATTCTCACTAAAAAGGTATCAATTGGTGAGATATATTATAAAAATAAAATAAATAAGAATAGCTAAAAATTTAATTTGAAATTAAAAATTTACAAAATTTTCATTAAAAGAAAAGCTTCAAGTTTGTTTGAAACAAGAACAAGGAGAAAGCAGGTGGGGTGGGTTGAAGAAGAAGAATGTTAGATGAGGTGGTGGCTAAGGGCATCCGAATTTAGAGAAGGAAAAAGAGGGGTGCGGATTGGGGGTTCAAATAAAGAGAAATTGGGTGGAGATGGAGGGTTTTGAAGGAGGAAGACGGTAAGGGTTTGAAGAAAAGGAAGGAATTGTTGCAGATGGAAACTAGGGGTTCACGAGGGTGGTGGGGTGTGAGGAAGAAGAAGAGGTGGGGTTGTTGGTGGATAAGGGTAGTGGGGTGGTAGGTTATGAAGAAGAAGAAAGCTTATTGGTTGAAATTCTGAAAATGTGGCCCAATTTTTTTTTCTTTAATTTTTTTTAGTTTTACGCGCTTTTATCTTCAGTATTTGACATGTCAGCTTTTTGGGTGGATTTAAATACACTTTAGATGAGATTAGGAGGGGGTGGGGGCTAAATGAACGCACGTGTAGTTTAGGTGCTAAAGTAAATTTCGTTGTCAAGTTTGGAGAGCTTTTATGTCTTTTCTCATAAAAAAATTATAGTTTTACTATCATGCCCCGGGAGGACACCCTTGGCGTGGACGACACTCAGAGCCTATTGCTAGTCCCCGGGCGAACCACTTGGCCTCATCGTCACCTCCTACTCAATAGTGGAAGAAAATATTCAAGGAAAAGACTGAAATGAAGTTAAATAATTGAGTCTTTATATAAAGAGTTAATTTCCAATAAAGAAGAGTTGGAAAAGAAGCAATACTCAACATCCTCTACTCCCAGTCTATGAAGCCTCTACCCCCAACATTTAGATGGTACCATGACAGACCATGGCTACCCAACTCAAGGAAAATAAGGTACTAACTCAAGCTAGATGATAGCAATATGAAAATACTCTGAAAATAAGGAGGTCTCACCGCTAGCTGAGTGCAGGTAGATCCTCAACGAAGCGCATGTTGATGATCTCTAATACTTGTCTCCGCATCATGAAACGATGCAATCCAAATGAACGTTAGTACGTGGAATGTACGAGTATCTAAAATGGTTGAATGAAAGAGATAAATGCAGAATAATATAGAAATTACATCAACTCAGAAGATTCTCAATCAAAATGTCAAATATCTATCTAAAGCAAGAATAAAGAGTAGACAAGTGACTCATCCACACCAATCAAACCTCATAACTCAACTCAACTCAGAGTACATCAACTCAGACCTCATAACTCAACTCAACTCAGAGTACTATCAGGATAGAACCTATTTGGGAGTTTCTCTTATCCGACAACAATTACTTATGAGTCAGTGATTGTACAACAATCCCGCTGATGTTGCCACAATCGTTTCATACTTTCCAGGTAAGGAACAACTCAAATTCATAATGAAAACGGCCTCAGAAGTCCTCTATTGCTTTCAATGACTTCTCCTCGAGAAAGAACCTCTAATGTGAAGGTTCAAGTCTCACCTACTTTTGGCGACGTAGTTAATGAGTGGAATTGGACTTACTCTTACACATTTCGGTGCTCGATACTCCTCCCAAGACTCAATGCTCATAAGACTCCTCATCTCAACTCAATCATCTCAATTAGCCTCGTAGAGACTCTCATTAACTCAACTGAGTTGGGCCTTTCGGCCTATCATCTCAAATTTATCTCATCAACTCAATTCTCATCGATAGCTCAAGGCTTAGATTAGCCATTAGGAAGAAGTCTATTAGACAAAACTCTAGAGTTCAATTATGAATACTCATGGGATCATCAAACTCTATTAACTCATCATCATGCTCAAATCACAATCACCATCAACATACTCAAGTCAAGGTTCTAGACTCAACTCTTATGTTCATTCATGCAATCTTTAATAAAATAACATATAGGGTTTGTGAAATTAACTCATATAAAAATATTAAATCAGTAAATCAAGTTTATTGTGATCATCAACGCATGAAAATACATGTAATACATATATAATATTACAAGAAAATATTTAAGAAATATATATGTAGACTTTTATTAAACTCTCAACTCCTCTATTACCATCAATAGGGGCATATGGAAAAACAATTCCATGCTTTACGTTAGACTACATACCTGGTATGAAGCTTTGACCATCACCCTCGCAAGAACTTTCCTCAATCTTTTGAATCCTCGCTCCTCTTCTATTCTACTTAACCCTAGCCTTTGTTAGAACTTGGAAAAGACTTAGGAATGTGATTAAAACTCTTTTTATACTCAAAACGACTTACAATTGATCATGTTTAAGTTTAAGAGGGGTTGAAAAAGGTCTGGAATGCCCCTCATAAAAATTGAAAAAATTTCTGCTCGGTGACACCTAGTCTGTGACGCGGACTGGGTTATTTTGGGGTGATTTTCGCTGAAAATTCTCCAATCATGTTTTCTAATCCCATAAAAAAATATTGGGACCAATTTTAAGTGTAAGTCTGCGACAAGTACGTGTTGCACACCTGTCGCGCACTCATTCTGGAAATCATTTTCGCATGAACAATTATCTTTTAATCCGGTTGCTCTAAAAATCAACTAAGACCATTTTCCTTCTAAATTTTTCATGCTGATCGCATATCCGGCCTCGTATTTGCCTTTCGAGTTTGGGATGACGCGTTATGCACACATCTTTTATCAAGGGGTATTTTGATAATTTTACCGGGTGTTATATTTACCCCTTTTGATAGTTGCCCTGAGTCCTTTTGATTGGTTGAAAATGTTGGTTTTTGAAAATTTTATGAAAAGTTAAGTTTTTGTTAAAAAGTTGAGTTTCAAATGTTTAAATTGCTTAATTTAGAATTTTGAAGTCATTTATATATTCAAGTCTCATAATAGAATTCTGTCAATTTCATCAATTTTGGAATGTGAAAATTGGTCTAGTAGAGTTATCGGAACAAAGGTGTTATGTAAATTTGATGTTATATCCTAGAAACTACCAAAACACCCCTAGACAAAAGATTGCTTGCATAACGCATTATCCCAAATTTTTTTGGCAAATCCGAGGTCGAAATACTGATTAGGATGAAAAATTGTGTAGGGATGTGGTCTCGATTGAATTTTAGTCCAATCGGTTCAAAAGATAATTTTTTGAAACTTAATTCTAAAATCAAAAGAGTTCGCGTCAGGTTTGAGACTGCTCTGCCATAGTTCATTTTTTAGCTTATGAATTTTGAAGCGAAATGGTGATTCTTATTTGATTTTAACTCCATTTTCAAAATGAGTTTTCCTTATGAATTTCTAATATCTTAAAGAACATTTGCTTAGTGCAGGAATTCATAGGTTTGTCATATCAATAAAATTATTTGCGCAATTCCATGCAATCTCAAAGAGGAGAGGGAGCAAATATCTTTTTTAGGAAAGCGTTTTGCACATATTATATTTCAAGCCTTCAATTATGTGTTCTTAATTCATATTATCAAAACTTCATCTAAGTGTTCTTCTTCATATAATGTTTTGTGGATATATAGTTTCCAACATTTACTTCGTTGTGCTTTGTATAATAAGATTCTCAACTGAGATCAAAATATTTAATTTTTGATGTGAATAAGATATAAATTTTTTAAGTTCTTAAAATTATATATATATATATATATATATATATATATATATTAATAAATTATAATAGCTATAATTCAATATTTAAGAAATTAAATCTCTAAATTTCAACCAATTCAACAAAACAAAACTCCTATATGAAATCAACGAAATCCATATTAGATTATGGATTATAGTCAATTTTAAAATTATTTTATACCACCATTTATATTAAAATGTTAGATTGTAATTTCATATATTGAAAATGAGGTACGATAATTATAGTAAAATATCTTTATCTATTTCATTCCACGTAACAAATGATCTCAAAAGTACACTTATACTCCAATAGTGTCTTGTTTAGTGACAGCCTCTTTAAACATCTGGAGGGAATCTTGTAGATCATCACATAGTTGGTATGGGTCTGGAATCACTTCCGGGTCAACCGCCATTGATATTGTCATTTTATTACAATAACTCTGAAAATGTATCGACACTGCCTGTAAACATAACAAATTCAAAAATCTCATTTTATTTTTTGAAAATAATAAATTTTTTTGGGGGGGAGGGGCCTCGTGCTAGGGATGGGATTAAACAAATCAATTTGAAATTAAATGAGAGCTTTGGAAAATGTTTTCCTTAATTTTTAAAAGGAAGTCATTTTTCTTAAATTTGAGGAAAATGAGTTGATTTGAAATTTTTTTTTCAAAACATTTAAGCCAACCAAACATGAAAAAATTGAAAAATAATTTTCGAAAAATATTTTCCTCATACCAAACACACCCTAAATGTTTTCTAATTTTCCTCACTACAAATGCAAATATGAGTGTTTGGATATCTCTTTTCATGTGAATATGAATTGATTGACATTTTTACTAGTTAAAAAAAATTTAAATAATTTAATATAGAGAAATAAAATTAAAATATTTTGTAAATGAAAACTTAGTTAATTCTCAGTAACATATTTGATCAAGCTTATAGAATAAAATTTTATTCTTACAATTTGGAAAACGTTTTTTGTTTATACTTAAAAAGTATTTATTATTTTTTAACCAGCTTGATTAAACATCTCATTAAACCGATGTTTCAATATTATTTAAAAATAAGAAAAAAATTTATGGACAAATTAAAAATGTCATCAAAAATCAATAAGGGAAGACGTATATTTGGATTTATTTATACTTACGTAAGGGAGTCCAAAAGTTGAAGGAGCAACATAAGCTAATTTATGCCCAAAAAATGTGATTTCTTCTTGAGGGCCAACCACGTTCGATATTAAAACAGTTGTGTGCAATAGAATCCTATTTGTCACCTTTGCTGCCACCTTAAAAGACGGGATAAAATAATATCAAATTAAATGAGATAAGATGAGACATATCGATACAAATTTATCGTCAAATAAATCATTTAATAATCTTTTTGAAGAAAACGAAAAACAAAATCTCACCTTGGATCCGAATATTTCTTGTGTTAGCTTAGCAGAGCTATAAGAGAATCTAGATTCAAGAGAGAGCTTTTTTCTATCGATGATTATTTTTGCTTGTCGGATATAATCCAACGGGTTATTGGGTAAACTAATGGGAAATCGGGTCAACACATATCCAATTTTATTGCCCCATCTTGCCTTTGATTTTTTCTCCATCATCTCTGCTAGTGCCTGCATGCATTAAACAACAACAACATATTCAGTTGAATTCCACAAGTGGGGTCTCGGAAGGATAGAATGTATGCAGACCTCACAACATTTTTATAAGAGATTGTCATTAGAGTTGTGTCAGATTCATAAAATATGATTCACTTTCAATCGATTTTAAAGAGTCCGAGCAACACATGTAGTTAAACTTATAGAAAGACCTTAATACTATTGTTGTTACCTTAATTCCTGTAGAAGGTCTTATGTTAAAGACAATAGATCCTCTGAGACGAATGTTGTTGGGCAGATTATTTGTCTTGTCGCTTCCTTTGCCATTCATGTCACCTGAAGATATACCACACATCGATTAGTAACAAAAATCGGAGAAAACGATTACAAACGTCCTTGTACTTGGTGTAAGTCATAAGTTTTATTTTTAAACTATTGACAGTCTTAAAAACACACATCTATTTGACTAATTAAACAAAAATACACCCCCAAACTATCACAAGTATAAAAAAAACACCCCTTAACTTGGCAAGAATCTAAGGGTGTATTTCACTCTTGTTACAAGATCAAGGGTGTATTTAAGTTCAAATAATCAAGTAGAGGGGTGTGTTTAACACTATCAATAGTTTTGGGATGAAACTAATAATTCGTACCAAGTTTAAGGATTTTTTTAATATTTTTTTTCTAAAAATTAACATGTATAAGCCTAAAAAATACAAATTGAATAAGTAATTGTGGGTGTAATATACCATAAATATAATAAATTACAGTTGAAAATAAAATGACAAATTTGAATAAAAATTCATTCAGGCTGAGGCGCGGATATCTCGCTCTCTTTTAGGAGATTCAAGCTCACTATGGCATAATCTACACCGATCCAACAGTACATCTCTTGACTTGTCCCCTCTAGCTCAACAACGTTGTATGACCCAAACAACTCTGGATTAGTTGAAGAGTCTAAAGCTCCACAAAAAGAACATCTTCCTTCAACATATAAATTACTCTTTTTTTGTATAGTGAATATAGTAAAGATTTAGAATATTTTATTTGTCTCAACTCTTTCTTTCTCTATTACATACACTTCACTACACACTACAACATTTATTCACAGTTCTCATTTTTCTTCCTCTCCTCGTATATTACCTTCACAAAGGAAGAAATATCACTATTTATAGATGAGAAATTCGTCCTTGTCTTGGATAGGATTAATGTGGATAGTAATGTAGGTATATGAATGGAGGAATCATGCTTTGGAGGTTACATGAGTCACAAGTCACTAATAGGATAGAATATGGGTTAGTGCTTATATGAGTTATAAGCCACCAATAGTCATATAAGTTGCGAGAAACTAATGACCATAAGAGCTATAAGAATTAATGGTCATATAAGTTACGAGACTAATAACCATTCTACCATAATATATACCACTAACATATACACTTAATATTTTATTTTAATAATAAAATACATATACACCAACAGTAATTAATCTAAAATTCATATTTAAAGCGTGGTTAATGCGTAGTTTAGGGTGCTAACCTTATGAGGAGGGAGTAATAAGGTGATTAGAAAGATGCACTTTTAAATGGATGGAAGAGAGTATCACTCTTCCGATTTATTTTAATTATCATGCTTACTAAAAATTGCTAATTAAAAATCAAAGTATAATTAATTATGTTTTCACATCTACCTTTTCTCAATAAATATGGAGAAAAAGAAAGTTATTTTGAAGGTGGATATTCTCCTATGTGCCACTTATATCAACCTTTCGATTTTAGCATTATTGGTAAAGCAAGGATGAAGCTAGTCAACAGAAGAGGAAGTACGATCTTTAGTATCAGTCTTTAGTGCCAGTATATTGGTAGTCGGAAAGCAGGAACACCAAGAGTGACTGATGACTGAATAGCTCGTAGAAAAGAAAGCACGAGTCTTCTCCTTTACTTTGTGTACCGACGTCTTTAGTACTCTAGCACTAGCGGGCGAAGCAAGGGATGGAGCTAGTTAAAAAGGGAATTAAGCTCCTTTAATCCCAGTAGTCCAAAAGCTATAATCAGAAAAAATGTCTTGATAACAAAAAGTCGTGTAAGACGGTGGTGTTCTCCTTTAATTCCTTTGTCCTAATCTTTTCGTGGTCCAGTTAGCTATCTTAGATAAGTTCGAAGCAAGAATAATTTAGTTAAATTATCTCTAAAATATATTGAAAATGGGAGAAATTACTATCATTGTGAAAGAAGCATGATGAAATAATAAATGCAGACAAAGTAGGTAAAGTAAGAGGTTGACCAAGAGCTAAATAGACAGAACATAAGAGTAGGTAGTAATTAATTGGGAAAGAACAGAGACTGACCATATCTTCTATTGAGATAACGTGAGAAACCTGCTTGTGCCATCCCCATCACTACATCATTAATTGTCTACAATATGTACCATAATGACAGCAATGAATAACTTACCAAAATAAACATTAGAATAAGCAAAAATTCCAAATCCTAACTAGGCCTATGCAAAGTAAGAGAAAACTAAGTGTATACATTTGCACCTTGGTATTACGTTTATGTCAGCGTCCATCTTGTTTAATATATCGATAGAATATATATATAGAGAGAGAGAATCATAGAAGATTAAGCTTAGTCCTATATGATATCGATTATGGTATCAATATACTGATAGAGTATCACAAAGAATATATTTTCTACTAATTTAGGATTTAATAAATAAGTTTGCAACTTTAAAATTTTTTTTCTTAATTATTTTATTTATTTAAAAAAGTGCTAAAAAATTATATGATGTAGATAGGGTATCAATAAACCGAAGTAGGATCACAAGAATATATTTTCTACTAATTTAGTGTTTAATAAATAGTTTTTTTAACTTTAATAATTTTCTAGTCTTATACGATACCGATATAGTATAAATATACCCATGGAGTATCACAACGAATATATTTTCTACTAAGTTAGAGTTTAATAATTTTTTTATTTGTTTCTTAAAAAAAAACATAATCCTATATGATACCAATTGGGTATCAATATACTGTTAGAGTATCACAGAGCATTGAGCTCATTTTATATAATACCGGTATGATATATATATATACTGCCGGAGTATTACAAAAAATTATTTCATAGTATTCATGCTGACATGCTGACGTCAAGGTGAAATAAAAGGGAAAAGTGAAGGTAAGAAGGTAAAAAGTATAAATAATTTCACATTACGTCTATTTTACCTATTTTTTTTAAAAGTAAGTGTTATCTAAGAAATCCAACACAAAATTAGCACTAGTATGTTTTTTCAACTTTACTTTTATATAGGTAGTTTAGCAAAATTACATACTAAATTTATTAATTTCTTAATAAGTGTAATTTTTATCAAAGTGACATTTATTTTGAAACGATAGGAGTAATATGGAACCAGTGAGAGCTATTAATGAGGGTTGAAGATAGGTTTCTGTAACCACAAACATGGCAGTACCAAAACTGCATCAGAAATTAAGACTAGTTAATTGAATTGAATGGTTTTCCATCCTCTTGGAAATTGGAGGAGTAATTGAAAATATTGATATGACCAGACTAGCCCTACCAGTTGGAAATATATATATATATATATATATGTATATATATATGGATTTATAGTGAGAGAAGGCAGGAAGCGAGAAAAAACAGTCAAGAAAAAGACACGTATATTCATAGCTGGAATAGTATATTGCTGATAGGTGAAATTTGAACAAGATGAAGGCAATGATGTGTCCATTGAAGACACCTCTAGAAGACACATAAGCTATAATGAAGTAGTACAAAGACAAAAATATCCTCAAGTTTGAATTAAAAGACATGAAATCAACATGTTGAAAGTTAACCTTTTCTAATATAGTGTGTATATATATTACTCTCTCCGTCGTAAATTAGTTAAATTTTTTAGATTTTTCTTATTGTTCAAAGTTCAAGGTGAATATTAGAAAATTTTTTTCATATTTGCTCTTTCAATTATTGAACTTTTATATTTAAAATATTTAAAATATATTTAAACTAATATATTAAAATTATTGAACTAATATATTTAAAATCACAAAATTTAAATACATTTTATTATCTTCTACATATCTTTAATTTAAAATCAGAAAAATTCAAAAAATTTCCTTACTTTCTTAAAGTACTCATAGAACTATACAAACAAATTGAAAAGTAAATAACAATATTAATTGGTGTAGTCTTAATAGACTTGGAAAATAATCCGAGTAAATAATTAATGTTAAGGTCAAATTTTTTTTTTTTAAAAAAAAGAGAAATTATTTTTCTCTTAAATTGCTAAAGTAATGAGCACGTAAAAATTAAAAAATTATCAAAAAGAATATCACATAAAATGAAATATATTGCACGAGCACGTACCATGTTCAAGGCATTTTTGACAATTTTCATGTCGTCAAGGCTAACTGTCCTGTGCACGAGCCTCTTAGGACTGTGTCCGACGCCAGCTCCTCCTTTCATCGGAGTCTCCGTGTCCTTAAGAAACAAAATTGTCGCCAAAAACAAAACAGCATCCACAATAGTATACCAAAACACCATACACAAAAACCAAACATAGTGCCAAAACCTCCTTAAAAATCCAACATCATTTTTTTCGTCTTTGGTACTTGAAGGAAGAGTAGGCAGTTCATCTGGATTAGAAGCCTTTCGAGTGCAGGCCAAAACTAAAGACACAATTGACATGCCATCACCAATAGAATGGTGCAATTTAAGAATCCCAACTCCATTTGCTTCAGATGTTTTGATGTTCAAAATATGAACTTCCCATAATGGCTTTTTCATGTCCAAAGGTATCGTTGTTAGATTCGACGTGTAATTCTCCAGGAATTCGTCTGGTGAATCCATGTCCGGATCCAAATCCGGACATATTATATGATCTTCAACATTTACCCTCGTTTTCACCCACTTCCTTACGTTTTTCTTTTTATCAACCACCTTAAAACAAAAGAAAATTGTAACATAAGCAAAAGAAGCAAATCTAAGATTTGAAGTATGTGAGTTCTGACACTTATAATATGTACGTGGATTTCTTAACAACTATATAGAGTCATGAACAAAGTTATCAAGTCTTGAAGATCTTGTACTTTCCATGCATGCTAGACCTATCCCTGATTTTAACCTATTGTAGGATGTAACTTATTTTATGTTCCAAGTTGGCACGAGGGGCAAAGCTATATACATGAGATGTCTCTTCAAGAGAATATAATACTCTTTATATAGGTATAAGCTAGGGTCAGGATAGAGTAGCCTCCAAAATTTTGATGTTGACACATGGTAAAGAGGGATCAAACTTCCTTCAACCAGAACTTATATTGCATATATATATAGGTAAACTTCTTCTAAAAAAATCTCTATCTTTCTATAACTTGTATTTAACTTTTGGACATGCATGCGTGTGCCAATTTTTTCGAACGTTCACTTGTCAGTATAAGTTAAATTCAAAAATTTAACTGTTCTACATACCGGTATACTACAGAAGCGTGGGTGATTGAGAAGAGTAGACTCAATGCCTTTCTTGATGACATCGTGATTGATGCTTGTCGTGCAACCTAAGATGGCAATAATGTGGCAATTGAGGGTTTTAGTGTGGAACAATCGCGTTGCTGGACTTGCTGGCTCTTGCTCTATCACTTCCACCGTGCTGTTTTTCTGGCCATTACTAGTATTCATGCTCATTTTAGGTTCAATTTTGGTCTTAGTGTCAATAGGTTTAAGGCCAAGGCTCCCCATTGTTTTGGTGTGTAGAAATTTGAATAGCTAGTTCTAGCTTTTGTATGTGAAATGGTGAAACTAATGGATGATGATTGATGCCTCAAGGAAATAAATACATGTAAAATAATGGCAATGACAGCACACCTCAAATTGTGTAAGACAAGACACGTTATGATTAGTTTACTAAAAATAGCAAATGGGGACCCTACAACTTTTTTTTCTTTTTTTATTCCTCATCGATGTTTGATGTTCACGTTGAAATTTGACTATCTGAACTCGTGCCGCATGAGGCCATTTGGGGGAACTTATTGCATCTAAGGATATGTTTGTGTGTTGGCTTAAGAGCTGCTAGTAATTTCTCGACACATTTTGAATAGTACCCATGCTTAATTTAAGCAGGGAACTTACTACTACAACAATAATAACATACTCAGTGGAATCCCACAAGTGGGGTCTGGGGAGGGTAGAATGTACGCAGATCTTACCACTATCTCATAGAAGTAGAGAGACTGTTTCCTAGGAACGCTCGTCTCAACAACCCAAGAATAAAAAAATGAGACATTTCATCAGAAAGCATATCAAAATCTGAGCTGTATTTGGTTTCTTTGCCAGTTGCCACTTATATAAAAAATAAATAAAAAACTTTGCATTTTATGGATGTCTTGAAGACCTCCAATTATTTAGGAAAAAACATTTTTCTTCCTCTATCAAATTAAATTAAATTTATTATATCACATCTGCTTTTGCTGGAAAATAATACTAACATCTTATGTCACTGTATACATAAATCATTGATACAATCAACATAATTTATCAAATATATAATTACACGTGAAGTCTAAAAACGTATTACACAATCTTCACATTTGTCAGCTTCCTGGTATTATAAAATAATATTCGATGAATTTTCGATTCAAGAAATGTTTTATTTTTTCCTACAGAATTTAAAATTCAAAATTTAACTTTTCTACATACCGGTATACTACAGAAGCGCGGATGATTGAGGAGAGTAGACTCAATGCCTTTCTTGATGACATCGCGATTGATGCTTGTAGTGCAACCTAAGATGGCAATAATGTGGCAATTGAGGGTTTTAGTATGGAACAATCGCGTTGCTGGACTTGCTGGCTTTTGCTCTTGCTCTTGTTTTTGTTCTTGTTCTTGTTCAGGCTCTATCATGCTCATTTTAGGTTCAATTTTGGTCTTAGTGTCAATAGGTTTAAGACCAAGGCTCCCCATTGTTTTGGTGTATAGAAAACTGAATAGCTAGTTCTAGCTTTTGTATGTGAAACTAATGGATATTTAAAGTTTTATTGTTACATTCATAAATGGCAATGGCAGCAAACCTCAAATTGCGTAAAACATGACACGTTATGTTTATTTTACACAAAAATAATGGATGTGGACCTACAATTTATTTATTGAATCTATTAAAGATAATACTGGTTGGAAAGTTGGAATAAATGGGCAAACCAGACACTTTTAATTCATACTGTACCTCGTTTGATGGTAAATATTACAAAAAAAATTTTAATTTAATTATGAATTTATAAAAAAATAAATAATTCATTACAAAAGTAATTTGAATAAATTATTGATTTATAAATGTTCTATACATAGAGTTTTTATCACTAATTAGAACCTATACTGTAAGATATTTTCTCGATTTTCAAATAAGGAAGAAGTAGAAGTCTATCAAATAAGGAAGATTTAGGGGAACTTCTTTTCACATATTTTAAAAGTCGATATTATAAATATAATTAAATAATAATTTAAAGAAAATGGTGAAAAGACGATTTTATAGTCTTTTAATGAAGGGCAAAAAGTTCAAATGTTTGTAAGGGTCTTCACACTTTTAATATAGTATAGATTAGAGAGAATTATTTATAAAACATATTTAATACAAGTTTCATTAATAGATTTATCACACACTTTAATACATTTATATTACATTGTGTCAATTTCTTACCTAACAAATACAATACATTTTAAAATATTTATAATACATGCATATTTTACTTTTGATACAAGTGCAGATTTATCATGGTATTACTATATATTACTATAAATGATAATAAATAAAAAGTATCACTAAAATCAGTAATTATTTATTAAAAAAGATCCCCATAAGTAATTTTTTCTTGTTTTAAAACTATTTAATCACTAGAAAAGATTAAAAGCAATCATGAACTTTATCACTAAATTACTTGTAGCAAGTATAATTTCTAATATATAATTCATCGTCAAATTTATAGGATTAGCGATGAATTTTATCTTTAATTATAAAATTTATTTGTATTTTAGTTAAAGATATTTTTATCTAAATTTTATTAGCTTAAATAGAACCCATGTTTTGAAGATCTCCAATTATTTAGGGAGAAATATTTTTTTTCCTCTATCACACAAACAACAATAACATATCTAGTCGAATCCCACAAGTGAAGTCTGAAGTTTTTTCCTCTATCAAATTAAACATCTGCTTTTGCTGGAAAATAATACTAGGGAAGATTTCATAAATGCCATTATTTGGAGAGGAAATTACAAGCCTCTACCAACCTATTTAAAATTACCAAAAGTATACCAACTTTAATTACAAAGTAAGAAAGAGAGTATAATTTTTTATCATAAAGTTGATTAAATTGTGATGTGATAGGTGGTAAAAAGGAAGAATAAATTGTTGATATTTAAAAGTTTTTGGAAGTTGGTGTAAGATATGGATTTATACTTTTATTAGTTTTTTTTCTTTTTTAATAATTATTGACTAAGAAATAGTATGTTCTTCAAAGTTGGAGAATAAAAATTTTAATTTGTAAACGTAATGTAAAGCCTAAAAGTAGTATATTTCGTGAAAAAATCCTTTAAAAAATGGTATGCAAAATAATTGTACTATGGAGAAAATAATAGTCTTACGTATAATTGATATTGTCATAATAGCAAAAAACATACAATATGAAATTTTAGTTGGACTTTAGTGTGTGTTTTTTTTGTTTTTTTTAAAGATTATAAAAAGGTAATCTGAACCAAATTCGTGGAATTAATTATTTATTAACATGTTCATATATATTTGGCTTGTTCTATACTATAAAAATGTGATGTATAAATGTTGGCTTTTTAATAAATAATTAAATAGGTGTTGAATTATTTTTTAAAAGAGGACACATCAAATCAATTTAATTGATTTGATGGGATTATGGGCAGCCTACTATTGCAGCCTACACGCCCCTATAAAAGAGGCCACATCAAGACGTACGGCTGCCCCCATGTGGGGGCAAGTATTATACTATAACAATGATAATTACTTTCCATTATTCAAAATAACAAGAGCAGTTGTTTGGTGTTGTTTGTGGTATACAACATGGAGTCTTTAATGGTTTTGTGTAAAGATTTGTAAAAATGAATGAGGAGGTTAATTATTCATCGCATTTGACATATATGTGTGGGTTAATTATGCATAGTGCCTGCATAAACGTCACCCACTATGTGAACCATTAAATTTTTTTTTTTTGGGTCAAGATAGTAATAGCAGTTGTTTAGTGTATATTTGTGATATTCCGCCTGGTGTTCACCTTGGTGTCATGGGGATGTTGTGAAAGAAAGAAAAAGGAAATTCATGTCAGTAGACATAACTTTAACCACTATGTGATCCATTAACCTGTGACAGTAAAGCATGCAAATTTACTCCGAAAAAATCAAGTCACAAAATACAAAAAGAACGATAGTGGAAATTTAATATTACACAAAAATGAAAATATACACCATTGTTCACACAGTCTGGGGGGGGGGGGGGGGTTAGATTATGTCCAACAATACAAATAAAACTATGATTTCCTCCTCGGAACATACTTGGATGCCAGTACTCTTTCACTTTGTCCAACATGCTCAACCTGTCTCGTAGGACCACCAAAGCGGCTGACCACCTTCCCTGTCACCTCACTTTCACTTATGGCACCATTTTCAATTTTTTTGGTGCCATAATCCCATAATAAAGTGCCATAACGTAAACGACAAAAGGCTGGGTCAAAACACTTTGTTCCAATCTGAACATAATCATACCCATTACATACAAGCTCAGCAAACACGCATGTAAATAGACCGCAATCACTGTTGGAAAAAAAGTAAATTAAAAACCTGCCATAATTAAAAAGATTAAGAGATAAAATACATAAAACTCCATTAACTGTCACCAATTCCTCTACTACAAAAACAACACTAGACATGAAAAAAACGACAACCAAATAAAATACATACAATAATATCCAAAAAAAGGGGGGAAAACAGCACATTCTCAAGTCACATGCCCCCAATTACCATTTGCATACCAAGAAAAATACCAGAAACAACAAACATGAAAAAACCCATCCAATTACCAAAATAGCATATCAACATACATAGGACAATACCATAATGCATACCACCCATGGGGAAGAATCATTGAATTCCAAACTACCATCAGCAATACCAATTATCCCCCATCCGACATCCAAACTTAGATACCATATAAAATACCAATTCTGGAATTGGCAAGGGGAAAAAATGTGAAAACCAAGATAATGCCATTGAAGTATAAAAAAAACTAACACATCAACCATCAGCATGCTTAACACACAACCATGGAGAATACCAAAAAATATACCAAAAAAAGGGGGGACACAAAGCACATACTAAAGTCACATGCCCCAATTACCATTTGCATACAAAAAAAAAAATACCACAATTTCAACCTCGAAAAATATACATGTTGCATACCAAAAACAGCCAACATGAAAAAAATCATCCAATTACCAAAATAGCATACCAACATACATAGGACAATACCATAATTCATGCCACCCATGGGGAAGAATCATTGAATTCCAAAACACCATCAACAATACCAATTATCCCCAATCCGGCATCCAAACTTAGATACCATATAAAATACCAAGTCTGGAATTGGCAAGGGGGAAAAAATGTGAAAACCAAGTTAATGCCATTGAAGTATAAAAAACTAACACATCAAACATCAGCATGCTTAACACACAACCATGAAGAATACCAAAAATATACTAAAAATTAAGGGGGGCAAACAGCACATACTAAAGTTTAGTGTCCCCAATTACCATTTGCATACCAATAAAAATACCACAATTTCAACCTCGAAAAATTTAGATGTTGCATACCAAAACAGCCAAGATAATGCCATTGCAGTATAAAAAAACTAACACATCAACCATCAGCATGCTTAACACACACCCATGGAGAATGCCAAAAAATATAACAAAAATTTCCATACAAACACTATTGATGTCACCAATTACTCTTCTACAAAAACAAACAGTTGCATACCAAAAAGAACCAAATTAAATACAAACAAGGGGAGATACAGCACATGCTAAAGTCAAAAGAATGCAAAAAATTCGAAAATAACGAAAAAAGGGAGCTGGGAGGAAGAACAACGACATGGGATGCAAAAAAATTCAAAAAAAAGGGTTGAGATAAACTTTACACAAAATGGGAGATGACCATTACTTGAATGACCCGACTCAAAACGAAAACCAACAAAAATAATTCAAGAAATACATACCTGGAATCCGCGAGATGAAGGGTAATTGTGAAGAAGAAGATGAAAATTTTTTGATAAAGAAATAATAATACAAAGAAGAAGATGAAAACCACATCCTCCGGAGGGGGTAAAAACACCAATAACCCTCTGAAAGAACAACAAAAAATCCAAAAAAATCCAAAAAATTCGAAAATAACGAAAAAAGGGAGTTGGGAGGAAGAACAACGACATGAGATGCAAAAAAATTCAAAAAATAAAAGGTTGAGATAAGTTTTACACAAAATGGGAGATGATCATTGCTTGAATGACCCGACTCAAAACGAAAACCAAAAAATAAAATTCAAGAATTACATACCTGGAATCCGCGAGATGAAGGGTAGTTGTGAAGAAGAAAGAAGAAAATTTTTTGATAAACAAATAATAATACAAAGAAGATGAAAAATCAATGTTCAATTGCATTAAATGTTCAATGAATGAGCCGTCTGACCGCATTTAATGCGGGTCCCCATCAGGCATGTCAAAAATTTAAAAAAAAAAAGAAAAAACTTTACATTAATGGAAAAGTCAGATTTTATGGCTTGGTAAAAATATAAATTAATTGATAGTAAAGTAAATAAATTGATAAACATAATTTAAAGGGTCAAAGTAGTATATTTCCTTAAAAGTTCTCATAATACTAACACCTTACCAAATTATGTCACTCTACACCATTAATGATTGATACAAACAATAAAAATAAAATACCAAATATATGATTACACATTACGTCTCAAAAAGATATTATACAAGCTTTTCCTTTGTTTTCATGTGATAAACAAATTATTTTTAATAAATTTTCGATTCAGGAAAATCTTTTTTTCCTAAATGTAGTTCGAAAGTTAGGAGATTTATTTATTTACTTCTGCAAGAGGCTGGTTGGTGAAGAAGTTTTAAAATTTGCTGAAAAGCTAACCTAATAAAGCATTAGTAATAGTATTTCCATCGTTTATTTTTATTTGTTTAATTTAAAAATTAAAAAATAATTTATTATTTAGTTTTTAATTTATTTTATTTTTAACTATTGAATTTATTATACTTAAAAAATATATATAGTAAAATTAATATTTTATTTTATAATATTTTAAAACATATGTTAAGTTAATATTGAACAAATAAAATAAATGGAGAAAGTAAATTATACATTAAATTGAATCAGTTGTGTATGTGTGACTGACTGATTGGAAGCATTTAATATAACGCTATCAAGTCTACAGTGCTACTTCAATAGTTATGAGTATTTAGTACTTCACTAGATGTCGGTGCTCGCGTCGGTGTGGGTTCAATATCTATTATTTTTAGGTTTCAATTTATGTAATATAGTTTTAAAATGGTGTACTAATGTATCTTAATTGATTAGATAACGATTCTTCAATTATTTTCAAATTTCTAAAGAGTTGTTTGTCACGATGTTGTACATGTTCCGATATTTTCGCGAGAAAAAATGGGGTGAAGACATTAAAAATTTAAGAATTTTTTTAAAAAATAAATTAACTTTATTTTTTACATTTTTGTGGTTTGTGAGTGGGCAGGTGGCGTGGCGCTCGGAGTTGGAAGTTAGGGGGAGGCGGAAGGGTTTTTTTCTCTTTCACATTTTCTTGGGTGGGTAGGGTGGGGTGGAGGAAATGGTGGGAGAAGGATCCTCTCTATTTTTCTAAATTCCTGTCTTGATGGATGACACATACATAAGTTAGATTTAACCAAACTATGTTTGAAATGTAGTTTGGTCAATTAAACCTCAATCATTAAATCTAACTAATGTTATGTGTCAGCCATTCAGATAGGAACTTGGGGAAAATGAAGAGAGCTAAAATGGAGAGGAGCTCCTCCGAGACTGATGGGGGTCAAGGAGGGAGGATAAGAAAATTTGAGAAGTTTTTTAGAAAAGATTTTCTTTTTTTTTTTTTTTACATTTTTTTCGGGTAAGGGGATGGGCATTCGAAGCGAGGAATCTTGCATTTTATCTTGAGATTATACTAATATATCTTATACCTCACGTCAAATAAAATCTAAAAATTAAGTTGTCAACATGATAATCAGTTCGAAACAGTGGATATTGTCACCTTCTCAATGACTCAAGAACAACTTGTCCAGTAAACAAGCAAATACCATACTAAATAAATTGTTGGGATATGTTGCAGTATCCCTTAAGAAAAATATTTAAGGACAAAATTTAAAGGTTATTTTTCACTATTACCCATTTGATTATTTCCAAATCATTCTCCTAGAAAATATAAAATGGTTAAGAACCTCGTTAAACAAGAAAGGTGAATAATGAAAAAAAAAGTTACAAAATTCTCCTCAACTTTGAAAAATTAACTTATTTTGAATTATTTAAAAAATCTCAACAATTCACTTAATATGGATCAGAGAAAGTACTATATACTCCATCTGTTCTTTTTTTTAGTCGTCACATTGTGCTTTTCAAAAATTGATTTGACTAACTAATTTCCAAGCTATATTAGATCACATTTATTCGATAATTAGAAATAATTTTTTTATATACTTAATGAAATAATTTATAACTATACAAATATTTAAATATTATTTTAGATTATAAATGTTAAAAATCTTAATTGCTTATATACCATACCATATTAAATAATTCCACGATAATAGTATTATATTATTTAAAAAATAAAACGAAGTCGATGGTACATTATCCCAAGGTAGACCAAAGAAACCTATTGATTGCGAAAATTAATGAATATGACTAACAATGTAATTAAGGAGAAGTTCCAGGAGTTACGAAGGAAGCTTCAAGCTCATATTGGTCATGGGTTGGGAATGGGAATATTATCCCAAGTCTATCTATTTTTAATTTAAATTTAAATAAATATAACTAACCATTAATGCATAGAGTTTTAGCTAGCAAATATATTAGGATTTATCTTCTAACACAATTAAAACAAACCACCAATGCCAAATACATAAATAACTCCCAACTATAATAAGTTTTTAGTACCATTTTTTCCCTATGTTGTCTTGTTTAGTGACAGCCTCCTTGAACATCTGGAGGGCGTCTTGTAGATCATCACATAGTTGATATGGATCTGGAATCACTTCTGGATCAATTGCCATTGATATTGTCATCTTATTTGAATGACTCTGAAAATGTATCGTCAACGCCTGCATATATTGAAGTAGGACGAATAAATTAAAATGAATAATTAGTCAAAAATATATCATAATTAAAGGGAGTTATTAAATAGTTAATTCTATACTAACTTGAGGGAGTCCATAAATTGTAGGAGCAGCATAAGCTAATTGATGCCCAAAAAATGTGATCTCTTCTTGAGGGCCAACCATGTTTGATATTAATAATGTGGTGTGTGATAGAACTCTGCTTGTCACCTTTGCTGCAATCTTTCATATTATGCAAAACAAAACAATATTTAGGAGAAAAAAAATATCAGAGTAAGTCGTTATTCAAATCAATTCATCAAAATAATATGTTTGTTTTTTTAATTTTACAAAATTAGTATAAATGTATTTCTGAATAACGGTTTAGGTGATATTTTATTTCACGGTGTTAACTTTAGAAGCGTTACTATGTGTGACGTTTAAGCATTAATACGTCACTCACAATAACATCTTATAATTCGTTACTGCGAGACACGTTTTACACTTAAAATGTTACTCACAATAATGTTTCTTAAGAATTCAATCACGGGCCATTGAATCATGCAAGTTTAGCTATAATATGTTTTAACTTAAAAGAATTTTTGACAGTAACGTTTTAACTTTAAAATGACTAAGTTGATTGAAAAATTGTAGCTTGTTAAATGAGAACTTGACATCAAAGAAAACTGATAATCAGTAAAAACAGAGTGAATATGGTGATAAATTACATTTCAACTTTAATGTTGAGGCTACAAAAGACAAGGCGAATTGAAAAACAACATGCCTTTGTCAAAGTTAAACTAAGATAGCTGGAAAAAATCAGTGTGATTGCGGTGTTCTGTATGTTTTTCTCAATACAGAAATATCATAAAGGTTACCCTGAGTAACATTTTAGGTGTAAAATATGTCTCGTAGTAAAATATTATAAGACATTACTGTGAGTAACATATTATGCTAATAACAGTACTCACAGTAACGTTTCTTAAGCTAACATCATTAAACAAAATGTAACCTAAAACGATATTAAGAAATACATTTATACTAATTTTGTAAAATTTCAAAAAACGCATAATGACTTACTTTGATTAATATATTTGTGTGATCTTACGTAAATTATCATCAACTACATAATTAAACACGATCACATAAAATTAGACGACAACAAAAAAAAAAACTCACCTCAGATCCGGTTACTTCTTGCAATAGCTTAGCAGCGCGAAAAGTGAATCTGGATTCAAGAGAGCGTTTCTTTTTATCGACATCTTTTTTCGCTCGTCGAATATAATCCAACGGGTCATCGGGTAAACTAACTGGAAACCGGATCAGCGCGTATCCAATTTCATTGCCCCATTTTGCCTTTGATTTTTTCTCCATCATCTCTGCTAGAGCCTAAATGCAATAAATTTTAGTTTAATTGGATACAAATTTTTTAAAATAATATTTTTTTTTAATCTTGTGACAAAAATTGAAGGACAATATGATGTATACTTTAAAATAGGCTTAACTCATAAACAGACGCTTAAGCTTGTCCTAATTTTTCACTTAAACCCCTAAATTAAGACAAGTTTTTAATAGACACCTTTGATCCCGTTAAACACGTTTATCCTACTTGGCTCTCTCCACAGCCCTTTTTCATGTTAATTGTACTTTTTTTTATTTTTCAGCCAAAAATAAATAGTTGTAATCCCCCCAAAAAAATTCATATCTCAAAATTTTCAGTTAACCATGTGCAAAAAAAATTATTGCAATTTTGAGAATCTACTTTTATGAAGAACTTTTTTTTTTGGACTGCAACTATTTATTTTTGGCTGAAAAATAAAAAAAAAACAATACAATTAACATGAAAAAGGACTGTGAAGAGTGACAAGTAGGATAAAAGTGTTTAATGGGATCAAATCAGTTGAGGTGTCTATTAGGAACTTGTCTTAGTTTAGGTGTGTAAGTGAAAAATGAGCACAAGTTTAGACGTCTGTTTATGAGTTAAGCCTTTAAAATATTGAAACGGAAAAGTTATTAAATATATTTTTTATTTAATATATATACTAAAAATAAAAGTGAAAAATATCATAAATAAATTTGTATAAATAATTGTTATTACTCTAATTCCAGTAGAAGGTCTGATGTTAAACACAATAGATCCTCTGAGACGAATGTTGTTGGGCAGATTATTTGTCTTACTGCTTCCATTCCCACTCTTTTTACCTGAAGATACACCACTTTTTTATTAGTAATAAAAAAATTACAAATATTTTAAAATTTTAATGTAAAATTAGCATTAGTTCATGCGGCGCCTTAAGTAGTTTTATATCTTATTTATGAACGATGATTTATTTATATGATAAAATTGTAAGATTGAGCTAAGGTTGTAATTAATTTATAGGGAGTAGAGAAACTGACCATATCTTCTATTGAGATAGCGTGAGAAACCAGCGTTTGCCATGCCCATTACTACATCATTAATTGTCTACAATATGTACCATAATTAAAGCAATGAAAAATAGAAAACATAATGGTTAGTTTATTTTAATAAAATCAACAATGTAAATGTATGCAAAATTTAGACATTTTTAATTCTCATATATCAAATTTAGAGCTGTCAAAATAGGTTAGTCCATTTCCGCTCAATCCAAGCCTATTGGATCAAGGAATTCGAAGGGCTAAGACGGGTCAACCCTTCATTTGAAAGGACCTTGAAATAGCCAGCCCAACTCAACCGTAGTAGGGTTGTAGGCTAGGGCGGGTTAGCCTTTTTTTTAGTGATTTTTTTTTTTTTTGCTTTTTCACTCTGAATTCAAATTTAAATTTAAAATTCCGTCAATATATTAAAATTTTAACATGTCTTACAAAATTATATGAAAAAACATAAACACTATAACATTACACATATGATTAGTGGTGTTTTTAATTACGATCTCATATCTGAAATATATAACATCAAGAAATGAGAAGATATGAATGTGAGTCATCTTACGAGTAAAAAAAACAATAATCTTTTTTTGGACAAATAAATAAGTAAAGAAAATTTAAAAAAATAAATTTATAAATTAATGAACAATTACGTCTTACAACTTTAATCATTCTCATTCAAATTAAGTAATACATTTTCGGCCCATGGGTGATCTTGGCCTGGCCTCGATCAAGCCTCAAAAGTGAAAAGCTTAGTTAGACCAAACTTATTATAAGCCCTAGTTCTAAATGAGCTTGAACCTATTTTGACGACTCTAAAGGAATCACTTCACATAAATTAGGACAGAAAGAAAGAGTACGACGCACATACCATGTTCAAGGCATTTTTGACAATTTTTATGTCGTCAAGGCTAACAGTCCTGTGCACGAGCCTCTTACGACTTTGTCCGACCCCAGCTCCTCCTTTCATCGGAGTCTCCGTGTCCTTAAGAAACAAAATTGTCGCCAAAAACAAAACAGCATCCACAATAGTATACCAAAACACCATACACAAAAACCAAACATAGTGCCAAAACCTCCTTAAAAATCCAACATCATTTTTTTCGTCTTTGGTACTTGAAGGAAGAGTAGGCAGTTCATCTGGATTAGAAGCCTTTCGAGTGCAGGCCAAAACTAAAGATACAATTGAAATGCCATCACCAATAGAATGGTGCAATTTAAGAATCCCAACTCCATTTGCTTCAGAAGTTTTGATGTTCAAAATATGAACTTCCCATAATGGCTTTGTCATGTCCATAGGTATTGTTGTTAGATTCGACGAGTAGTTCTCCAGGAATTCTTCTGGTGAATCCATGTCCGGATCCAAATCCGGACATATAACATGATCTTCAACATTTACCTTCGTTTTCACCCACTTCCTTTCACCAGTCTTTTCATTCACCACCTTTTTTCCAAAAAAAAATTGAAACATAAGGAATATAGTAAGCTAAGAATGCAAGGGTTTGTGTGGTGTGATTGATGATAAGATGAATAACTCATCTCAGGATTAACGATTAGTACGGGGATAAGTCATTCCCGCCTTAGAAGTGAAATAGTAATCTCAAGATAACTTATTATGTGATAAAATATGCTTTTATTTAAAGCTTAATAAGGTGGAAATTTTATTCTTAAAGTTAAATAAGATGACAGTTTAATTTCTTAAATATATGGTACAATCATGAAAATGTATACACAAAAATATTTAAGTTGAATACGATGAGAATTTTATTTGTTAAGAATGAATAGCTAAAGCTTGCGAATAAAATATAAAAAATTAACAATAAGGTGGAGAGTATTTTTGTAAACAAACAACTTATTCTTAGAAATTATGCAATGAGTATAATTTTGAATATGACAAAGCAATAAGAACTTCTCTCGGCTTAATTAATCCCACCATTACTTATACCAACATAACTAATTGTATCATAACTTGTATCTAAACCAAACAACTCTTAAGAGTGCACAAACAATGTATCGATATAAAAAAGTGAAGAAAAGTACAAACTTTTATAATACTACTTAATAAGTATTATAAAAGTTAATGAGTTTGAAACATATTATCTATACGTACATATTCAAAATTTGGACCAAAGTTACGAAATTTTGACCAACTCACACTTCTCATGTAAGATCCATCCCAAATTTTAACATGTTAGTAGCAAGTACCTCATTTTACTCTTAAGGTTGCCACAGGTTTGATCTGTAGAAATAATCTTTTGCAGAAACGTAAATTAAATAAAGGTTGTGTACAATGTCCTATCCTTATTTTCTAGTCCTTCATTCCTTCCCTGAACTTCACACATAGTGGTGTAAGTTTATGCACGGTACTTTCTTTAAACAAAAAAGAAACTTTATCTAAAGAAAACTTTTTATTATAGCAGTTGTCGAATCCTGTTATTGATCTTTGGACGCGTCACTAATAAAAGAACATATTTTTTTACGTATGTACATACCGATATACTGGAGAAGCGCGGATGATTAAGGAGAGTGCACTCGATGCCTTTCTTGATGACCTCGGGATTGATGCTTGTAGTGCAACCTAAGATGGCAATAATGTGGCAATTGAGGGTCTTAGTATGGAACAATCGTGTTGCTGGACTTGCTGGCTCTTGTTCTTCTTCTATCTCCATCACCTTGCTGTTTTTCTTCCCCATTTTAGGTCCTATTTTGGTCTTGGTGACAATAGGTTTAAGACCAAGGCTCCCCATTGCTTTGGGGTTTAGAAAATTGGATGGCTAAGTTTGTAAGTGAAACAAAAGGATGTCTCAATGCAAGGAGAGTATGTTTCTTTGTTGGTGTACATACATATATAAAAATGGTAATGACCTACACATGAAAACACTTCAATTGTGTAAGTTTAGTCTACCAAAAAATGTCCATGGTGGACCAGACAACTGGGGGTCACAATTAAGCAGGTTAAGTCAAATTTGTATTGGTCATAATGGATTAAGACAACAAACGAATTGATTAGATAATGAGTTATGAAATGGATTCAGACCCAACCCGATTCAAATTTTATTAAGTTTTATTTATTTATTTTTTACAATATTTTAGTACCTAATAAAATTATTTTTTCTTTATTATGATTATATATAATATATCAAGTTAAAAGTAAAATTAAAAAAAATTGACTAGATTTCTCTTGAGACAATTTGGGTTACATATCAACAAATTCTTAATGAGTTAAAAATCGATTAAACTAATAAATAGATGAATCAATAACTCGCCCAAACTTAAACTAATTGAACGAATTAGGCGAGCTGAATTTGATTTTGCCACCCTTAGTTACAAGTCATTGCTTCTTTTCACTATAAAGAAGTGTGAGTTAAAAAGGATGTATCAACATATTAGCTTGATGGATTAATATTTAAATTGAAGGTAATTGTGTAGTTTTAATACTCCTCATTAAATGGTAAGCATTGAATTAGTGGATTCCATTGAATTAATTTTTATACTTGTCCAAGTTAAAAAGTTTTTTTTTTCAAATTTTTTTAAGACACTTTTATAAAATATAATACAACACAAATTATGTGAAAAGATATTCAAAAACTTTTATTTGTTTAGCTATATTTAAGATTTTGTTACTTCGATTTATTTAAGATTAATTTGGGTAAAAGGACATTAAATACAAAGAGCTGGTTGGTGAAGAAGTTTGAAACTTGTTGAAAAGCTAACCTAATAAATCATACAGTAATAAATTGAATTAGTTGTGTGTGATTGGAAGCATTTGATGTCATCCTATCTATTCAGAAGAATTAACTTGGTACACATTTGCAGAGCAATAAATAAAAGCGATGTATGTTAAAAATACACTTAAATTATCGATGTGACATGCTATGTGATAAGATTTTTTTTTAATAAAAGGGAGTATTTTATACATATCATTGAGATGCGTTTTTCAAACTAATAAATAATAGTTTTGCTATGAAATTTACACTCTCAATAATTTAGGTATGAAACTCAAAAAAAAATTACCTGCGTTTATTTTTATACTTATCTCTAAATAAAATGATAATTTTAATGTATCATTCGCTAAACATAATAAAATATATTGAAAAAAAAATATAGGAATAACAACAGTTAATAATAATAGTAAAATAGAAACTATTCCATATGTCCTAATTTATATGACTCACTTTTTTTTAGTCAGCAAAAAGAATGACACATTTTGACATTTAGTAATAATTGAACTTTAAAATATTCATTTTATCCTTAATAAAATAATTTACAGTCACACAAATATCTATAATTTATTTTAGACCACCATTTTGAAAAATCTTCTATATTTTCTTAAATTTAATGCCAAGTCAAACTAAGAACCTATTTGAATTAACTTTTGACTTATTTTGATTATTTTATTTTAAAATAAGTGTTTATAACCACTCTTTAATTTTACCTACATATTTTAAAATTGTTTAAAAGTTATTTTGACCTAAAGCAAAAACTGATATAAAAATTAAGACGAAAAGAATAGTATATATGAATGCACCCAAGGGGCGGAGACATCCTAGTTGCTAGTTGTGTGGTTTCATAGGCATTTTTAGTTTGTCCACCATGGAGAAGGCTCCCCTTCATTTTTCCAAGTTTTTATGTTGATGACTGACACATACATGAAATAAGTTAGATGTAGTGACTAATATTTAATTGATTTATGTCATTAAATGGAGCGAGAAGAAATGATCAATTAAATTTTAATCTAACTTATATCATGCGTCCGCCATTAAAATAGGAACTTGGGAAAAATGGAGAGAACGGAAATGGAAATGGAGGATCATTGACTATTTTCTCTCTTTTTTTAGTAGAACTTAGGAATGTGAGATGTTTGTTAAATATATTTATTAAGTAATGATAAGTCATAACGACAAACACTAATTTTCAAAACTTTTTTAAAGATTTTCCTAAATATATTTATGGTCAGCAACATCTTAATTAGTAGCGCAATTGATTGATTATTTCGATCTTTTATTTTTTTCTTGTGAGGGTTTTATCCTTTTTATCTTATAATTTTCTTTTTTTTAATTCGATCAAATAAGGAAAAAATATTTTTTTTTTCATACTGCTTTATAACAAACAACAATAACATACTCAGTGAAATTCCACAAATGGAATCTGAAAACTTTTTCATAACATAAATATTATTAAAAACTCTTCGGCATAAAAATAAAAAAATTTATGACGCTGAACTGAATCCTAAAAGAAGATATTATTGACTATGAATAGTAGACATAAATTTTAGTAGAAGAAAACACTATATATCTGAGATAGTTGGGTGATATATTTAATATGAGAAAATCAACGAGAATCAATAATATTTTTTTTTTTTGTGCATAAAGAGCTATGAATAGTATAATTAAGAAACTTTAAGAACAATGTAATGATGTTTTTTTTTATATTCAATAAACTAAGAAAGTATAATTAGTAAAACATACTGACTTTTGTTTTGAATTCCTAAGATGTTATTTATTTTGGGATTTTTTTTTTTAATATAACACTTATTTTAAGATAAATGGAGTACTAATTATAACATTTATTGTCCTTTTCGTTGCATTTTCATCGTCGTAGTTCAACATAGGGGTGAGCAAAATCAAAAAAGAAAATTTCACTAAATTGCAATAATGTCAAATCGAGAAAAAAACCCAATTAATGGTTTAATTTTACATGGTTTGATATTGAAAAAAATCCTACTGTAATTGGGGTGATTTGGTTTTATTAGAAAAGTCAACCTGGGATCAAATCAACCTGATATTATATATATAGTTTTTAAAAGTTAATTTCTAAATAAAAGTATTTACTTTGATATAATTCATAAATATTTCTCACATTTTTTTCATAATTTTTATCTTTTCACATATTATTTCAAATTTAACTTAGAATTTTGAATGGTGCAATAATGGTTATGGTCCATAGATATTATTAATTCTAATAAAACTCGAATCAAAATCAAATGAACCGTACATTTCACATACTGACGCCACTCACTGCTGCATCGTTTCATGATGCAAATACTAGTGACAGAAGACTTCAGCAGGCACACCGTTGAGGTTCAGAGTCCTTGAGTTGCACATTTGGTGAGCCTTCCTTGCCATTCGGAGGAGCCTTCTTTATTTCACTAGTATTTCTATTTTCTTTGAGTTGGGTAGCAATGGCTTCTTATGGTACCATCTAGACGTTTAGAGTAGAGGCTTCATAGAACTTATAGAGTATTGTTGAGTATTTCATTTTTTAGATCTCTTTCCTTTAATACTTGTATTGAGTATTTCTTCAGCTGTTGAGTAAGATGTGACGATGATGCTAGATGGTTCTCTTGAGGAATCAATAATGGTTCTTTAAGTGTCGGCCAAGCAAAGGGTACCCCGTGGGGCGTGACAGTAATTTAGTGGGTCTAAAGAAATATTTGAAGTACAAATTAAAATTCAAACTAACCTGAAAATCAGAAAAACTTAAGGTTGAAAAACTCGAGTTGTATTACTATATCACGCTTTGAATATTTTATTTAATGCTTTAAAAAATGTATTGAATTTTAGTTGGTATCTAATAAGAAGGGAAATATAGAGATACATGGACTTGACACAAGGATTAAGAAATAGTAAATAATAAGAGTGATTTACCAAATCACTCTTTGAATATAATAAATACAATGTCTTGAAAGATATAATAGGAAAATAACTGTAATTACGATAAGGGTAAATTAGAAACTAAGTATAAAATTATTTCTTAATTTCATTTCTTAATTTAATAAATTGAACAAATAATATTAAACATCTCAAAATAGTAAAGCAGGTACGTAAAAATAGATGAAGAGAAGGAGGGAGTATATTGATGTTCCCTTGAGTGCAACATCATCACGTTGTTCCTAAAATTTGTAGTCCCCTAACTACTCATAGGTCTCTTTACGAATAATAAATAATGTTGCTGATGGTGATATTCGTTTCAAATTAATTGAATTTTTTATATTGTTTCTAAAATAATTGAATTACTCAAAGTTCAAGATAAATGTTTGAGTTTTTTTTCATATTTTCTTTTTCATTTATCGAAATTTTATATTTTCTAGGAGATAAATTATACTAATACTTATGCCTTCACAAAGGACAATAATGAATTATGATTTCTTAATGTGTGTGAATTACCTCACAAATTCAATTAAAATGAGACAGAAAAAGTATTAAATTAAATATATCAACCAACTTTATGTTTTACCTACTATTTGTTACTTTTTAACGAGAGGCAAAAATGCAGAGTCAAGTTAATGCTATTCTGCTTGGTCAAGAAACGCAACAGCCCTTTCAATTCATTGCCGCGCAAAAAGGTCAAATATATCAACCAACTTCAATATCTCAAATACACTCTTTTTCTTCTAAAAAAGTTTATGTCTACCTCCTTCTAAAAAAATTCAATATTTCTTCTACGAAACTTAATTGTATCTTTCTTTTTCAAATAAATTAAAACAAAATATAAGATCGATAATTAAATTTTTCTCATTAAAAAAATAATTAACTAATTGAGCTATCTCCCTCTCGATTTCTCCTTCCCCTCCCCGAATTAAAAATAAAAAACAAATTAATTGATTGAGCTGCTAATTACAATCCTCGTAATAATTACGTAAATCTTCCTTTATTTTGATCCTACCATGTTTATCTCCTAATAGAAAAGTTAGTACAATTAAGTCCATCTGCCCAATTAATTAATTCTACTGTACTGGTTTGTCAGAATGATGACCAATTAATTTATTGTATTATACTAGGGCACGTGAAATAATTAAGAAAGTCTTTGACTAAAATTTTTTTCAGAGTTGAATTTTGGCAATTTTTAAATATAATTTTATTTTGATTTATTTTCTTCAAATTTTGCATTTATATAAATCCAAACACTCATTAAATATTTCATCCATGAATTTGTTTATCTAACTTTTTTTTTTCTATTCTGACAACTCTTTAATTCTATTTTTTTTCCATATAACATGTTTTAGACTATAAAATTAAAGAGATATTTCGATATACTTTACCTGTATTTAATTTAAGATCATAAAATTTAAAATTCTTCTTTATTTTCTTAAGTTACGTGTAAGTTAAAATCAAATAAATTAATTGAAATGAAGAGAACATATTCCATCTGTTCACTTTTACTTGTAATTTACTTTTAAATAGATTTTTATTTTTACCTATCACTTTTGACAAATATAAAAAAATAGTAATTTTTTTCATGTTTTACTCTTAGTATTAAATATTATTTTTCAAGATGTAATACTAAATATGAATTCAAAAGTTACCACATCAATTGGAACGGGGAGAATATTATATTTGCTATAACTATAAAAACATCCTAAATAATGATCCTTACAGAAAAATCTGACTATCATTAATTTTCATGTGCTCAACCTTTCATTTTTATTTAATTCAAATCTTGACGAAATTTCTCAACTACTATTGTCACTCAATTATGTCATCATAATCTTCGTTGTGGTAAAGTCTGCGTATATTCTACCTTCCCCAGATTTCATTTATGAAATTCCATTGAATGTGTTATTGTAATCTCCGTTGTGCTTATAGTGTAATTACTGCAAGTAAATACCTAAAAGTGTCATTAAACTTAATTTTGTATTAATGAAGTCATGGCTTGACTTAAAATTTTTCTCTTTTAAAGTTACTCAACCAAATTTGTCATAAAATAGTTTCTAAGTTGGCAAAATAAACTTATGACATTCTGATTGTGCTCCTTATCTTTCTAGTTTGAGATTATGTAAGCTAATGTTATTCTACTGTCTTTGATGCATGTTTTATTCTGCCATTTTACATACTCGTATATTTTACATACTGACGTTCATTTGTACTTGCATCTTTCTATCATGCAGAGACATATGTTATAGATCATCAACATGCAATGCGTTTCGTTGAGGATCAAACTCGCTATTAGCCTTGGGTGAGTCCCCTCTGCTTTCAAAGGATACCGCATTTATCTTTCTACCTTTTGAGTTTAGTCCTTTTCATTTCGATTTGAGGTAGTCATAAACATGGCATTGGTACCACATAGACAGTATTGATAGAAAATTCATAGACTAGATAATGATGGATTGTTTTAATATCTTTAACTTTGACTAGTTTCCTTTCGGTCTCATGATGTTGAATTTGGATTAATTGTTAGATCTAAAAACCTTTATTCTATCTAATCATTGGTTAACCCACCAGACTGTGGTCCAAATAAGAATTTCAAATATTTGATAAGTTATAGAATCTTAAATTAATCATTAATTCAGTAATTTATGAATTATGTTTGTTCCCTTTTTTTTGTTTTTTAGAAAAATAAAATATTATATATTGTTACAATTTTAGTGCTAGAATCTAAAAATTAAACAATCTTGTTAGAATATGTAATAATATATCTTATATTTTTCATTCTAAAACTTTATCTTTAAATTTATTACTATAAAAAATATAATATAACGAATAAAATTGTTCCTTCTTTAATTATATCTGTCATTTTTTCGGTTTCAATTTTTTTTTAAATGATCAAAGGTCAGACGATAGTAGTTGCCATGTTACCCTTCATTTCTTAATATAATTAAAATAAGATTGACGTTGACTCCATATTAATTAAAATACTACATTTTGAATTATTCTTATACATTCACAAATGTAAAATATTACTAATATTCTATAATGTTTTTGAGTTATTGCTAGCCTTATATTAGATTATAATTATAAAGCAGAAAATAAATTATTCCTCATTAAATATATTAAAATTTCTAATAGATTTGGACAAATAATAATTATAGTAATGGTCCCTTATTTTTGGTGAAAGTTCAAAACAGTCCTTTAAATATATTTCTATATAGTTATGGTTAAAAGTGTCAAAATGAGCTTAAACAGAGGTAACACGTTCAACCCGTCCAAAATTTTATGAGTTTGGCTATTTGAATTGAGGTCAATCTCAACTCATTCAAGCTTTAACCTGTTTTGAAAGAATCTTCGATTGAGCCCAATTTAATCTCCAATTTCAACTCGTTCGAAGGCTCTTTACTTGCATTGATATGGTATATGTTTTCTATCTACTCTGTATTTTTCTATCTAATAGGAACCGTATAAAAAGGAGTTCAACGCGAAGGCCATTTTTGTTCTATTTCTGAAATTTAGTACAATTTTTTGAGGGATAATATCTACGTACTATCGTTTATTTTTTTGCGAATTTTGAGATTTGAGGTTTTTCTTGTTTAAATTCTTTTTTCCCAATTCTTACAATCAAACTTTCAGAATTTACTCATAAAAAAAAATACTGTAATCATTTTTGACAAATTTAAAAGATCAATAGGAGTATATTTAAGGGATCACATTGAATCCAGCCAAAAGATTAAGGGACCATTATTGCCATTATTCTCTTTAATTATATAATTAACCCATTGACTTAGTAATTATTTCCACTAATATATTACAACTTACTCTACTAATATAGTAGCCATTCTTCAAAGTCTTCTCTCAATGAAATCAGAACAAATGGGTACAATTTTCTTTTTGTGTTTTCAGTTACTCATATAATTAGTTAAACAAATTTCCATATTTCCTTTTTAAATCTTATTTACTTGAGCTTTATCGTTCGAAATTCTACTTCTGAAATCACATTGTAATTGCTATTTCTTGCCGAGTATATTTTACGCGTTTTGTGATTTTCATAGAGAAAAGGCAAAAGTAACAAAGATTATTTTGTTTTGATGGGCTCTGAGAGGGAGATTTTTGGCCTATCTGGACCACTGCACCTTAATGCTATTGATTGGTAAGTGAAAATAATCTCCTTTTATCTTTCAATCTCCATTTGCAGCCATTGATATTTGATTTGTGTGACATTGCCTAAATATCACACAAACTTGTTATCATATTCCACACTAGTTGACTTGATTTAGGGCGTGCATCAGTCGATTGATTTGATTTATGAATTATCAATTCAGGTTATGAGTTTTTAATATTTAAATATGATAAACCAGATAAATATCAATCCAAAAACTTTGTCTATATTTATATGTATAGGTTGATCATGAGATTGAATTGTTGGCTCTTTATATATTATATGGTCTTGAACAATCGTTATCTCATAAACCAACTTAGCGTTGTGAATCAAGTATAATCAACTTCAAAATTCTGAATTGACATTGCATATTTTACAGGAGAAATTCAGATCATAGGAGGTCCATAGCCGCGAGCTTAGTGCAGAGTGTGTACATTCTTGAACGTGACCGCCAACAAAATCGCCAAGGTCCTAATGCCCTTGCTCCATCCTGGTGGGACTTCTTTCATTTTCATTTAATCCAAGTCTTGGTGGATAATGAAGATCAATCTTACTTCGGTGCCATTTATGAATACAAATTTCCAAACTCCTATAAAACAACGAATGATATTCAGAGTCAGAGTCAGAGTCAGAATCAGAATCAGAATCCACCAAAGTATGTGGTTGCCTTCCGAGGCACAATCGCCAAAAAAGGGAACAGATCACAGGACTTCAAACTGGACCTCAGACTCATTCGCGACAATCTTCACAACAGCTCTCGCTTCCATGTTGCCTTGCAAGCTGTGCAAGATATCGTTGAGAATCACGAGGTCTCAGATGTTTGGCTTGCCGGACACTCCTTGGGCTCTTCAATTGCACTACTAATCTGAAGGAATATGATCAAAACAGGGATCCATCTCGAAACATATCTGTTCAATCCACCATTCACATCACTTCCAATAGAGAAAATCACAAAAAACGAGAAATTGAAACACAAAATCCGCTTTGCTCATACTATGCTCACTGCAACACTCGCTAATGCAGTAAATAGCCATCTCAAACCAAATCCAGATCAGTTTACTCTGTTATCTTCATGGGTTCCTTACTTATTTATCAATCCATCAGATCCGATCTGCGCAGAATACATTGGGTATTTCGAACATGGGGAGAAGATGATTGAGATTGGAAAAGGGGAAATTGGACGAATTGCGATGCAGAACTCAATAAGATGTATAATTATGAATGCAACAGGAAAGGAACAATCAGAACCATCACACCTACTTCCTTCTGCGTTTGTTACTACTAATTTGAGTCCTTCTCCAGATTTCAAGAGAGCTCATGGAATACACCAATGGTGGAAGTCAGATTTACAGTGCAAGTATAAACTTTACCAGTTTCGATAAGATTTGGTTGATCCATAGTTATCGCCATCCATGCTGAACAAATACAAAAAAATTTAAAATTGTGAAATTCCTGCCATAAAGAGAACAAAAAGGTGAGGGTTTTTTTAATTATGTTATGTGAAATTCTACCATCCTAATTAATGTAACTAAGAGCTTGTTTGGGCTGTGGTTTTTCGTGGTAAGGTATGATATGGTTAGTAAAAGAATAACGTTTTTTTGTAATCATAAATTTCTTACTTTTTGAAATCACCAGTTTGGTGGTGTCCATGGTTTTTTTTTTTTTTTTTAAATTTTAAATATTTCTAATTTATTATTTATTCTTTATTAAACTTTATCCTCATATATCTTCTGATTTTGTATTACTCATTTTCCTCCGCATTAACTTTTGAAGTTTCTTATAAAACTCGGTAAAATTATCAAAATATCCCTAGATGAGAGATGTGCGCATAACGTGTCTTCCCACACTCTGGTGACAAATCCGAGGCTGGAAATGCGATCAGCACGAAAAAATTGTGCGGGAAAATGGTCTTGGTTAATTTTTTAGAACAACTGGATCAAAGGATAAGTTTTCGATGCGAAAACGCATTGCAGAATAAGTGCGCGACAGGCCCGCGCGGACTTGTACTTAGACGTGATCCTGATATTTTCTTCGGGAATAGAAAACTCTTTTGGAAGATTTTTAGCGAAAAACACTGATAATTGCTTAAGTCTGCTTCGCGGACTTGGTTCTCGAAGAGTAAATTTTGCAGTTTTTCGTGAGGGGCATTCCAGACTTTTCTTAACCCTTCCTAAAAATTTAGAACATGATCAAAATAGGCCATTTTAGATATAAAAATGATTTTTAACCCATTCCTAAGCCTTTTTGAACATTAGGGTTAAAGAGAAGAGAGAAGAATGAGGATTCGAGGAATTCAAGCTGAATTCGTGCCAAGTTGATTGTCTACCTTCATTCCAGGTATGTATGGCTAAACTAGAACATGAGAATGTTCTTCCATGTGCCTCTATTGATGGTAATAGAGGAGTTGAGAGTATAATGAGTCTATTTACATATTTCTTCAATATCTTTTGTAAATTATATATATATATATATATATATATATATATATATATATATATATTAATGAGTTCACCTGATTTGATTCGGTTATCTTCGCTGTCGCCACACTACTGTTATGTTATGATCTAAATATTGATAAATAGATTATGGACTTGGTCCATTAACCACTTACTAAAATTATATGTAAATTTTATTCTCTAATTAAATCATCATAGTTATCAAAAAGTTTGAAATGCCTATTTAAAATTGATCAGAGGAATATCTTATTAAAGCAAGAGGATTAGTTTTCAATATGACCTTGCGGTCATTGCAACAGAATTGATTCAAAAGACAATAATGTCTTATTTATGGGTTCCATCTAATATTTATATAGCCTATATATAATATTTTCTCATAAAATTTTAGTTTTCTCAAACGTAAAATTTTAAAACTATAATCTAAAAGGTCCATAAATTGGAAAACAAATTTTTTTTTTAGTAAATAGTTGTCAACAAATTGGATAACCATCTGGACATTTTTTGGATAATTTTACTGAAGGCCTAATGAAAGGCCCATAAGAGACCAAATGTTGACACCATAAAGGACCTAACTGAAAGCCCAACAAACATTTACCTGTATAATTTGTGTTTTGCATGATTCACGCAATTTATACAAAATATTGTGTGCGATTATATAAAAGTTGTGCGCAAATCAAATTAATATTGAAATATACAAATAATGTATGCACGAATTGTATCGCGAAATATGTAAACGTTATACAAAAACTGCGAACTATACAAACATTGCTATAGCTATAGCTACGAAATGTAATTACCCAAATTATATTTATGGAGTATAATTAGGTTTTATATGCTTATCATTTATGAAATTTGCTCCATTTATTATTCTTTCAAACGCGTGTCTGCTATTTAGGCAGAATACCCTCACCCATTCTTACTAAAAAACTTAAAGAAGCCTCAAGAACATCTTTCCCTTTTATTATGTCCAATATCATATGCTTTAAAGTCTAACTAATTCGAATTTATATCCATTATATTATATAAGGCTTTCAATTATTTATTGTATCCTACAAGTAAAATTGACAAATTCTATACATATTGCTCACATCTTGTCTATCCACTATTGAATTTTTTTAAAAAGAAATGAAACTTTAGGTCTATTCATTTCCTCGTCTTTCACTCACCAAACGGTGTGTATCCCCTCCCCTTTTGGATCTGGTTAAGCGTAATCATCCGAAAAAAAAAAAAAAAATTTCTTAACAAATATCTGATTAATATCAAAAACTCTGTTGAAGATTTTTATTATGTGTGTATAAACAGGTGCATGTTAGCTTGTCGAAGTTACAAATTAACAAGACTTAAATCTAAAATCAAATCGTACGTTAATTATTTGTTACTACTATTAAGGTTATCCAAATCATATAATAAAGACAATTATGGTGGCTTCTTCTTTGTTTCCTTAGTAGGGTCGTCATGATATACAAATTATGTGGAGTAAAATAAAGAGGAATTTTCGCATATGTCCATTTAAAAATACTTTATTTATAATCTATAACTATAGTTTGGATAATTACATTTAGTAACTATAATTACAGCAGCGTTTGTATAATTCGAAATTCGTATTGTTTGTATATTTCGCTATACAATTTGATTTGCGCACAACTTTTGCATGACCACACACAACGTTTGTATAAATCGCGCGAATTATACAAAACTCAAATTGTAATTACAGATAGATGTTTGCTGCAGACTGTATTTAATCCAAACTATTGCTATATTAGCTAATTAACTAATATATATTTACTTGTCTGCATAATTTTTCCTAACATAAATGCTATATATCTACTATATTATTATTATTATTAGGAATAAAACACAAATAATAGTCAAGGGACATGTGCAATGAAGACAATAAAAAAAAGTGTTATATGAGAAATGATATTTCTCCTTTGAAAAAATCTTCACGTGGAGGATGACTTATCAACATCCATTGAGTATTATTATTTGGATATGTAAACTATTTTTTATTCAATTTAAAGAAAAATTAATTTTAAAAGTTTTAAATAGTAATAAAAGAATTAAATTTCTTAAAAAGACGTATGTAAAATGAATTTTATGAGTTCAGAATTATATTTTATTTTAGGTTAATATTTGTTGTATTCATCTTCCTATCTTAGTGAGACTAAAGTCATATATAAATAAAATAAAATAAAATAACAAAAAAAAAATTTGTGTGGTCTCAATCATTTATTTGATAGTTAAGTTAATTAGTTAACTACATAAGAATATTTCATTTTTTAAATTAATTACATGCATTCGCTTCAATAAGAAGTAAAATTTCATGCATGTGTATAATTAAAGGAAATAACCTATATATTTTATGTATGGTAAATTCAACCGAACAAACGAATGTAAATACATGCAATATCTGTTTTGAAAATTTGAATCAAAAGTGAATATATATCCAACAAATTTAGATAGTTGACTATGTAATAAACATGTACTAGTATAGGACTTCAATGTGAATACATGACATAGGTACAAAATAAAGTAGATGGAAATTGCGTCAATTAGAACACTTTTTGTCTTCATTCTATCATGTGTTTGCCTAGCTCTATAACAATCATACATGGCGTGTGATGTGATTCATCAATCAAATGAACATGCCAAATATTCTGGCATCCTCCAACACACCTTATCTTTACTTCCATCCCTGGAATTGACCTCCACACCCACCACCCCACGCTATTCCTGACTTATGCATTTCATAATATTTGTTCAAACTATATACAAATATATTTTGTATAATAGATTTTACTTATACAAAAAGCGAAATGACCTGGGAGGGTCTTGTACTTGATTCCGTTTGTCACCTAAACTCTTCTACTAAGTATTTTGCCAAGAAAACCCTCGTACCTACTGAAACGCAACATTTTAAACACATAAAGTCACTTATACAAAACACACACACAAAAAAAGTCACTTATTTTTTAGAAAAATATTTTCATACCAAACACACCCAAAGAAGGGACATGTGCAATGTAGACACAAATCAAAAGGTTATATGACCAATAATATTTCTCCTAGTAGAAACTCTTCACATGGATGGCTTATCATTTAGCAATTTCCATAAATGAAATCATAACTATATACTATTAATTATGCATATACTTTTTTGTGCACTATCATTACAAAAAATCTGCAAGTTTTTAATCATATAAAAGGCTCCTTCATTCTTTTTTCTCTCTCTGTCTTTTTTTTTTGGTTAAAAACACAAATAATCAATCTAACCTAGTAAAAAATGGTTTAATTTACTTTCTACGTTTAAAAAAGAATAACATATTTTTTTAGTTTCTTTTAAAAAGAAGGATCCTATTTTTTTTTAGCAATACTTCAATTTCAACTTTCCACATAATATATTTAAGGTCTTGGGGTGCTCTCCTATTCCGACTTCCCCAGAGCTTCCGATAGCATACTCAAAACAGGGACGGGGTTCTTTGCTCCTACAGGGATGAAGCGACAGAAGTTTTTTTGAGAATTCAAGAGAAGGTCATGGTGAGACGAGCCATTTATTATTACAATAGGTGTCAAGTGGAAGTGCAATGATGTATGCAGCTGAGGCATCCTAACAGACGGTAGAGTTGAACCTTGTTCCTACATGACCTGATCGATTTTTGGAATTCAACATCGGGAAGTGTTTTCACACCATCGACCGCACCAGAATGTCTACGCTCCCATATTAAAGAAGAGTTAAGATACCTTCACAAAATTAAAAACCATTGTAGTGCATTTGACATAATTTTAATCTAGGACCACAAGATTAAAAAATCTTCTTACTTTTTTAAACTCCATATCAAGTCAAATTAGGTCATTCTTTTTTAAATAGAGGAAGTAATTAGTCCGTCTGATACGCCGGTATGAATGATATTTTTCTTTTAATTTATTTTTAAAAAAATGTCATTTTTCTTTAATTGAGAGTTACTTATTTCTAAAATTTCAGATTATCATTAACGAAATGATTTATAAATATGTACACATTTAAAAAAAAAATTAGAGCACAAATTTTATTTTATTTTTTAACTTAAAATTTTTGTACCAAATGATTTCCCACATAAATTTGGATAGAATGAATAATATATTGAGTGATTTATTTTTAGGAAAAATCCTTTTGACCCAAAAATTTAACCCAAATTTGGCCAAAATGATAAAATATTTTTTTCTTGGACATATTTACCCTTTATCGTAAAAATTAAGTACATTTCTGACTTATGTTTCCAATACACCTAATAATTAGTGAAATTAATTATTAATATTTCTATAGTCAAACATGGAAAATGAACTACATATTAAAGTTCCACTATAATTTTCTTTAAAAAATAAATATATCATTTTTATCAATGTCATTTAGCATTGTCCTTATTTTTATTGAGGAAAAATTGAAACGTACATTAATTATCTCTCTCTATATATATTTAGGGAGTTTCCCAAGAGGCAAATTGAAGTTGTGGGGAAGTTTCTGAATTGGAAACTTTATATGCAATTTGGTTTTATATACTATAGTATAAACTAGATATAATATATTCTATCTAAAAGAAGTATTTTCTTCGTTCTTTTTAATTATTATATTTTCTTTAAGAGTCAAGTAATATATATTTTAATAATATTTTAAAAAAATATTAAATTAATATAATTTAATTTTAAAAATTAATCAAATCGACTCTCGAAAAGCAGGAGCTCATAAATATATTATTGTTGGGCTATAAAGCCGTACGGCAAAAAATCGTTATCTAAATTGTAAACTAAGTAACCACTAGATAAGCTGCTTACGTACTTGTCTTTTTGTGCTACCATTATAAAGTATTATACAAATGTACGGATATATAATTTTTAATTTAAATTATATGCATCGTTCGGGTGTAAATTTTAAATACATATTCATAACATGATTCGCATGTATTCAAGAATTGAGATAGTTTTTGCAACTTATGAAAGTTGTATGTTCGTGAACAAAAAATACTAACTTAAAAATCTAAATTATATATTTAAATAAAAACTCAGCTTCATCTCGTACGATTTCATCTGATGATTTTAAATTATATAAATAAACAACTCTAAAGTGAGAATATATTAGAAATAATTATTATTGTGTCAACATCTCTATTCAATTTCCCAGCTAGCAATTTGTCCTTTCCATGTCATCTGAAAAAGATGGAATAAACTGAGAAAACCTATTTCTTGTCCAATTTAATTTTTTATTTTTTTTTTAAAAAAAATTAGATTTTTCTTGTGTAAAAATTTAAAAAAAATTACAGAATAAGGCATAAATGTGTTTTATAAAAGGTTAGAAAATAATTCATTACTGTGGGCACTTTTAATTAACTTGACTTGTACTTGGAACAGAGAAAAAGGATATCCAATTGAAATCCAGACACTTTTTTCTATTTTTCGCTCAGATGTGCTCGACAGAAGCTAAAGCCAGAGCATGATGGTAAGAATTGATCGAGCGAAGAATCACAGTTCTCAGCTGTCACATTCAGAAAGACTACTTCGTACACAAAATTATGTAACTTGTAATTCATTTATGATAGAATGAATAAGATTTTTTTTCTTTTTTAACCAGCGATTTCAAATTCAGGCTCTGAAATAAAAAAGATTCCTATGAGAAAGTGTTAACCTCTTTAATACTAGACCTTGTATGGCTACAATAATATTACTTACCCATTCACTAAAATTTATTTGATTCGAACCTTATATTTTATCGAAATTTATTCTCTCTTTCTCTTATATATATATATAATTCAAATTCAATAACTTAAAAGGACTAGAATTTCGACCCACTAAAAACCTCAAGGTATTCCACCTCCATTTATCATTTTAAAAGTTGGCAAGAAAATCACATGCTTTGATTAAACTGAAGCCTCACGTAAATACCTATATTTTGAAAGTAGTATGGTGACTTGTGAATTTCGGAATTAGAATAACAATAACAACATGTCCAGTGAAATTTCAAAAGTGAGGTCGGGGGAGGGTAGAATATACGCAGACCTTACCACTACCTCATAGAAATAGAGAGACTATTTCCTGGAAATCCTCGTCTCGAAAACCCATAAGCAATTTTGGAATTAGAACGTGGCGATAAATTAGATCGAATAGGGACAAAAAGAAAATAATACATGGAATTTACGTCAATTGGAACACTTCTTGAATCGTGAAAATTGTCATTGCTTCTTTTTTTTAGGTTCCTGGTCGTTTGCTGTGAGAGATAAAAATAAATAGTGAAGGAATAAAATGTTAATATCTTGTTTAATTACAAGTTTGGGATAACTTTTTCCACTATTTATACCATAGTGATAGAATAAGATATCATATATACATGGAGGGATAACTTATCCCAAGATAGTTAATCCGAGATTAACTAGTTCTGAAATAAATTATTCTCAACCAAACGACTTTTTAAGGTCTTCTACTAAAGTGTTTGCCTATTTAACAACCATAGCATGTGACTCATGAAAATGAAATACTATACAATACCAAATATACTTGCACTCAATCATATGTAGTCATTTTCAAGAAACAGCACGTTACCGGCATATATCATTCACATGTGCAATATATTTTTTCCGTCTTAAATTATCCATCATGATTTCTAAATTTTACCTATAATTATTTAAAATTATTATCGTTATAAAAGTTTTGAAAATAAAATTAATTATTTTTTTCTTAATTTACCCTTAGTACATATTATTCTCGAAACTATAAATTACTAGAAAATTTTGCAAATAGCAAGCAAATGATAAAAATTGTTGAATTTTTTTAATATTTTAATTAATAAACTATCTGAACTTTCATCGCGTTGGTTACGATGGAAGAATGAGACATCCACTATGACCACTATCAAGTGATGTCTATTTCATTTACCCTTTCACTTTTGGACTGCTCAAGTAACTGATATAGTAATAAATAAATTTAATTTCTTGTCAATAAACTTTTAGTTTAAAAAGAAAAAAGTTAGAGAAACCTTATCAATATTTTATTATGTATCAAAAAGGATATTATAATTCTTTTTATCTTGAAATAATTTGATTTTAATTTAATTTTATTTTTAATAAAATAATTATTTTTTTTACCTTAAAAGGTTATGTTTTTTTTAAGATCGATAGTTTATGCTTGGTTGATGAGGATAACACGTTATTGCCATGAAGTTAGGTGCGTCACTAAAGTGACATTAGTACCAATAACAAAATAATAAATGACGTGTTTGAAAAATTTTATTAGCTCGATTGATTAATTATAAAAATAATAAAATATATTTAATATAATTTATAAAGTGTGATTTGGAGTAAATAAAATGTATGTAAATTTTATTTGAAATTTGCATTGTATTTTGTATATAGTCTTTTGAAATTTTCGTTGTATCGCATATATATATATATATATATATACTTTTGAAATTTGCATTATGTCATTGATACAATAATTTTCGCTTCGCGATTATTTCATCTTGTCTGTTTGCTTAATTTAGTTTGGATATATTGTATCTATTCGTTGAACTTAGTTATATAAATATTTTTTTATAAGATACAAGTGAACAGCGAAAGAAGCCTGTTGAAATGAAATGAGATAAAAATTTCTGAAGATCTCTCCTCTCCACTTACGCGAAAAGATTCACATCTCATTGAATCCTAGGATGAGGACCCCCTTATCCACCACTTTAAGTTCAAGGTAAAAGCACAATGAGTTACTGAAATTTAGCACAAAACATTGATGTCATATTCAAAAAAATAAAACTAATAGTCATTATCTTCTTGGAGGGAGGGGGGCCAAGGAACAACGATACTTTCTTTATTTATTTTTATTTATTAACGTTCAATTTTAAATTATTTTTTGAAAAATAAAATTAATATAATAATAATTTTGGTATCATTTTCAATAGTTCGATAGCATTTTAGGCCCTTTTCCGTTTTAAAAAATCAATTGAGTTCGATAATTTTTGTACGTTCAAAAATTGGTAAAATAATTTTTTCAAATTTTTTTTTTTTCATATTTTATGATATTCGTTGTTAGTTTTAAAATTTATTTTGTTTGTTAAATGAAAGGTTCTCCATTTAACAAATTTAAGAAATTAAAAATGTTCAGAGTTATATTTAGAAAAAATATTTAAAATAAACCTACTTCCCTAGGATAAGGGATAATCTTGGTTTAAAACTTACTAATGAATAGAAGATGGCAACCATCACCACAAGAACAAAAAATAAAAATTAAATTCGAAATAAAATTTCGAAATAATGAGATATATTATGATTAAATTCGAAATAAGAAGCATGTGTATATATATATATATATATATTGAGATGTCATAAAATGAGTATTATATGATATACACATCATTTTCAGGCTTAATTCATAAGGGACGGTTCGATATGCAAAATAAGACGAGATATCTTAAAATTTCATTTGAAATAAAATCTATATTTTACATGTAATTAAGATTCTTAATTATTCCATAAAAACGAAAGAGACAAATCTTGGAACTAAATCATTGAAAAATCACAAAAATCCAATTTCAAATTCATCATTAACCACAACCATTCTCATGCCTCCTTAGAAACTTCTTTGATTTGTCTAATTTTTATAAAAAAAAAGTAAATTAACGATAATATTATTAGTACTAATAATGGATATCGCAACTTGATGATTACGTCAATTAATGTATTAATTTTTTATAGGATAAAAGATGAAGAAACTGATATCACATAATCTATATATATATTTATCTATATTATATTAAAAGCATAAAAATTCTTAGAAGTTTCGCGAGTCTCCAAGTGTGAAAGTTATATTGCTGTGTTGTTTCCACTCCTAGACAACTCAAATTATTGAAATATGTATCAAATTTAATGTGGATAAAATGTTATTGGGACAGGTGTTCCAATTTTATATGTAAATCATTTTTGAATCTTTTTCTTTGTTAATGATGTAGCACCAACCAAAAAGTAGTAATATCCAATGAATTATTTGAAATAGCTTAGCTATATTATTGGTTAGGATTTTCATAGAAGAAAGTTACTCCCTCTGTTCATTTTTATCTGTTATTATTATTTTTTTTTGAAATTAATTTGACTAAATTTTAAAATTAAATTGAAGTAGCTAAATTTAATATTTAAAATCTAAAATTTAGATGGTTGAAAACTATACAAAAAACTCATATTAATATGATGAAAAAATACATATTAAAATGTTAGTCAAAGTTCATGTAGTTTGACCTGAATAAGTGAAATAGTGATAAGTCAAAATGATAAGAGGGAGTACTTATTTTTATCTTGATTTTCTTAAATGATAAATATTTTTGAGATGAAGATTTTTTACAAAAATCAATTTTTTGAGACCAATGAAATAATAAATTGGAGATATATTTTTAGACCAATACTTACTCTAAAATAAAGGTAAGTCATTCTCAATCAATTTAAACATGAACTAATGGACATATTTAAGAAAACGATTGCTTGAAATAAGAGATAGACAGCTCATTCACTCTTCTAGACATATGTCAACTACAAATAATTGCATGATTCAATAAGTGTTATTTTTCTTTTTCATTCGACCGTCAGAAATTCATATTAAAGTTTGACTACTTTTATAAATTTGTGCATTGTATAAAATTTACTTGAGAGAAGCGTTTTCTATCAAAAGTTTTTCATACACAGAAGTCAAAGTTATCAATAGCTCTAATTAAGAGAGAAATGACTCCATGCTTCACATTTTTAGTATAGTCGTCTACTATACTAAAATTATATGTCCAACAATACTTGTCCATTTTATGAAATCAAAAAATAATTTTATACTTAATTTCTTACTTACCCTTATCATTAATTATAGTTATTTCTCTTTCACATTTTCCAAGACATTATAATGATTATATTCAAACAGGAGCAGAGCTACCCTTTTGGTAGGGGGTTTATTCGAACCCCATTCGACGAAAAATTATAATATTTATATATAGTTAAAATAATTTTTTATATGTATGTAGTAGACATCGAACCCCCTTCGACTAGTTCATATGACTACTTTTACAGATTTTGAACCACCTTAGTGACGATCCTGGCTCTGCCACTATATTCAAAGAGTAATTTGGTGAAACTACCTCTATTATAGTATAATGAATAAGTAAAGATGGACGGAAGGAGTTAATTTATGCATTGTATAGGACCTACTCAAGAGAAGCGTTTCTTATAAAAAAAAAATTCAAACTCAAAATCAAACCTCTAGTTAAGAGAGAAATAACTCGATCCACCACATTTTGACGATGATATACAATAATCTTAATCATTAGACATTAGAATATATATGCATGCTCTTTTTTCCAAAATTATATTAAAAGACCCTTGGCAAGTTCTTTTTCTTTTTAGATTATCTTTTTAAACATACGTGGAAAATATAGCTTCCATAAGTTTTTATTCTTTTAACTTATCCATGTTGCAACTTGCAACATTTTATTATTTATATTACAAAAAATAAAAGGGATCGAAATAAATTTTTAAAAACTGTATTATTCACAACCTTCATGGAAGATCCCTCCTTCATTTTTTTCTTGACACATGCTTATGTAAATATTATTAATATTGATTAATTTTTTAAATTTAATGATTAAATGATTTTAACTTTTTATATGTATATTTGTAGTATTTTCTTTTTAACACAAATTAATCACGGAAAGATATTAAAATAATTATTTAATTTTATTCTTCTAGTTTAAAGAGAAATTTAATAGGACTTAAAATAACTGATCGGGGGTGATATAGTGAAATCATAGTTAAAGCAACTGGGAAAATTATTTATTAGCGGTAATATTGCAAAATCGTTGTTAAGGCAAGTAGCTGCCTTACAAAAATTAAATCAAAAAGTCCACGAAATGTTTTTATGAAGAGGAAACAGACAACTTAAATAAGCACGTTGACGGAAAACTGCCTGCTAATCGCCTAGCTGCGGATTATAATAAGGAAATAAAAAAATATACTTACTATAATAGAAAGACCAAAAAGTGATTATTCCATTTTGATCAAATAAGAGAATAAGAATATATCCAATCCAGAATAATGTGCTTTTTCCTATTGGTAAAGGCAAAGATAAAGAGCTAGGAAAGTCAATAAGCATTGGGTGAAAATATGAAATTAATAATATAAATAAATGGAATTTCCTTTAATTGTATAATTCAAAGGGAATATTAATAATTGAATTTATATGAGAATTAGATAATGTTAAAATTGAAAGTATAAAACTTGCTATGCCTGCTTATGGTTTTGTAACTTTATTACTTAATAGACAATTTAATATTAAAATGAGTAATAATGAGTTAAAAATTCACATACCCAACCCAATAAGAGGAGGTAATTATAGCACAAAGGAATTTTGTCCAAAAGTTAGGTATGTAAAACAAAAATTATTTTCAAAATAAGTAGATTTTAAAATATTTTTTTACTCAAATCAAGAACTTCAATTCAACGGTTAATAATGCACCTAAGTATGATAATATTAATATATATTAAGCACTTTTACTTATATTTTTGTATCAGTAATACCTCTGGTGATTACGTTTCGAAAAAATAGAAAGTTTTTCTTACAATTTTCTTGAATGAAATATTTTTAGAAATACTATTTTTTCCTGCCAAAAATTATCACAGGCTCCAGTTGATTTAATAATTGAATTATCCAACAAATTAAAGTCCATAATAAAATTTAACATTTCTATTTTTCTTTTTAAAATTTTTTGCTAGTAGGAGTGTATGATATTCACTATATTATTTATGTACACAATTGATTTTATAGTTTTAATATGTTTGTAAATATATACTAACAAGAGATGCGATATAGCTATTACAATAAAACAAGTGAAAAAATCAAATTTGAATCGAAACTTTCCACCAATGATCGTCCCTTACGTTAAAACTTTTAACTTTTATCTCTCTAATTGACTATCATCGAATTCTATGGATCTCACCGAGGACATGACCTTAGATATAAAAGAGTGGAGGTCGCGTATTAGAGTAACAAATTAATTGTCTGGTAGGGTCAGGTGGAGGTATAGTTAGGTTGCAGAACTAGGCGTGTTTTATATCTGTCGTATGTGTGTTAATTCTATTGTATTTACATATTGACGGGATTTTGAGACGAAGGTTTCCAGGAAACAATCTCTCTACTTTTATGAGGTAGTGGTAAGGTATGCGTACATTCAACCTTCCCTAGACTCCACTTATGAGATTCACTAGGGATGTTATTATTGTTGTTCATCGAATTCTATAAAGTCATCAAGCTTGGTAACAACCTGACAATGGAAAATAAAAATTATATTCCACCAAACAACACTTTATTCTGTTGATAAACTAACTTAAACATGGACTTAAAGATCATTATTATCTGTTGAATATAAATTCCATACATCTAGTTTACATATTGACTTATGCATTTTTGTCATATCTAGTTTATTCTGTTTATGAATTTTTGAGACGAGGGTTCTCAGAAAACAACCTCTCTACTTCTATGAGGTAGTGATAAGGTCTGCGCGTACATTCCACCCTCCCCAAACCCTACTTATGGGATTTCACTGAGTATGTTGTTGTTGTTGATCATCGAATTCTATAAAGTCATCAAGATTGCTACCAAATACTGACACTTTATTCCACCAAACCACACTTTATTCCGTTGATAAACTAACTTAAACATGGACTTAAAGATCATTATTATCTGTTGAATATAAATTCCATACATCAAATAATGAAATATTTCAAAATTAACCAATAAATTTGATGAAATTGTGATGAGTAACTAACCAACCATTCATGTGATTGGCTTCCCAATAGTGTCCCTACCACTATACATAAATGTGTAACATGCCCTGTTTTCATTTGTAACTTACAATGAATAATTTCAGTGCATTGATTATTTGTGTTATTAATGTTACACAATCTTAGCTAAGCCTCAGATCAGCTGTACTGGTCATGTCCCTTTAATTTATTTGTTATAATAAATAAATATAAAATAATGTTTGGCTGGATATGGAATATCTATCATATTAATGTTGAAACTTATAAATATTATGCATTGAAGCTAAGATCTAAGAGGAGATTAGTGAATCAATAATTGAAGTTTTACTTAGAAAGGAGAAAAATATCATATTAAATTTTATATATTTTGAGTAGTTTAGTTGAATAGGAATAGTTTATCTTCTTTTTTCATGCAAATAAGAATATAACAATGAGAAACAATTTCTGAAAATTCCTTTTAGTAGAGTAAGGAAATGCGATCTCGATTTTGAATTTTGGTATGAAAAAAATTCTTTGATAGAAAGTGCTTCCCTCAGGTGAACAAGTAAATTTAAACTTATTGCGTTTCAATGCAAATATCGAACATGTATAAAAACCCTAAAAAAAAAAGGGGGTGAAATACAACATGATGGACTGACCCTTAACTTGCCTTAATCATTTTTTTTCCCACCTGGTTGTTCAGTGTCCACATTGGAGCTCAACTATATCCGGATTCACACCACGAAGGGTCCCATTTGGGTAAAAAACTCCCTACCAAGAATTTTTTTTATTCCCAAGGCTCAAACCTGAGATCTCTAATTAAGGAATGAGTAGCTCATCCGATGCACCACATCCTTTGGTAGTGCCTCAATTTTTATTCACAAATAACGCTATTGTCCAATGAAAAAAATAATTAAATATGGTTCTTTTTAGACAATTCCGTTTTTTTTTTTAACTTCAAAAATAAATTTTGTTAATATTAAATTTCAATCAAATATTTCAATTGTTAAATGGGCATAACGTAGTTCCCCACCGACCTGTTGAACCTTTTTCCACTTAGCCTCTAACAAAAGAACTTCAGTAATTAGTGGGTTCTTTCTTTTTTTATGAAAAGAGAGAACGAACTTTTGAACACTTTAAAATAGAACATGATGTACACACATTATGAAGTTCGTAATCTCTGATTAAAAATGAAAGAATCTTATTTATTTCACGATATATTTGTACGTAGTTGATTGTTCATGCGTACGTACACAAAATTTCCATAAAGAACAAGGGATCAATTCTCATCTTGTCAAAACATTACTATATATATATATATATGTTAATGTTTACTTCTTTATATTTTAAATCTGTATCACGAAAAAACCACCTATCGACGTAACAACATCTGAATTATGCAAGAGATTGGTTAAAGTATGGGAAATCATATGCTTAAAGTTTGGGATCAAAAGATTATAAAGAATCTCATGCCCACTGAGTATGCTAGCCAAATCCCTCCTACCCCACCCTTTACCCCTTCAACCATGAAAAGTACTTTTTGATTTTAATTTATTTATTTATTTTAATCTATTTAAAAATAAATATTATTTTATTTTTTAGTTCTTCAAATAACATATTTGAGATTACAAGATTAAAAAATATTTATTTATTTAATATATTTTTAATTTAAAATTAAAACATCTATTTTTTAACTTTCTTAAACTTATAAGTGTTATAAACTATAAAGTTCGTGAAGGAGCACCAATAAACAGTTTAAGGTTGTGCAAAGAAAGAATTGAAGTAAGAAGATAAAACATATTATTCGGTCTTTGTAACCCATATTATATTTCAACTTTATTATCAAACTATTAAAACCTTTTTCAAAAAATAAAATAAAATAAATTACAACGGATTTTAATAAATTGATATCTCATACATATATTAGAACTTTTGTTGGGTAATGCCACCGCCCTGTCTATGACAAGGCACATGAGGGGCTAGGATGGCTCGAATCAGAGTCATGATCAAATATGAGCGCTTGATTAAGAAATAAAATTGCATCTTTGCTATCAGTTATAACTTTTGGCATAATGATAAGTGTTTGATCCTAACAACTTTTACGAGGAAAAACAAGTTACACTAGAAAAAGCAAATTCTTTTAGTTAGTTAAACTCGTTTTCTTTTATTCTATTTCTTTATTTGAAGAAATGGTAGAAAAAAACTGAACATAATCCCAATAAACATGTGTTTTTTGTCTCTACAATAAGTTGTACTCCCTCTGTCCCTTTTCTTTTTTCAGTTTTAAAAAAAAGTCACTTAATTATAATAAGACATAATTTAATTTTAAAATTCATCATTTGTTCTAAATAAAATGATTTACAATCATATAAATATCTACAGATTACTTTGAACTACAAATTTTAAAAGTCTTCATCTTTTTTGCTAATGTTAAATACCATGTCAAGTCAAACAACATCACGAGTTGTATTTACATTGCAAAAAGGATACTTAGGCAGTCAAAATTAGTCAATGTCATACAAGATTCTTTCTATTAGTAGACAAAGAATGAGCCCTTCAACATAAAAATAGAAAGACCGTACAGAATAGAAATACAGGAGATGGGGATTATTATGTTTTAGGTGGTGGTTGTTGTATTGTACTGATAGAATTGAATATTTTGACATCATACAATAGTAAGATATACACACATATATATATATGTTTATATATTTATGTAACTACTTTTATAGTAGTACTTTAAAAGTGATGTAACAAGCAATTAGAAAAATCAGCGGTATCGGAATCTCAAAAAAAAAAAAAAAGGCTGAAAAGGAAACTAAACGTAATAACTCGGAATAGCGACTTCTTTATTTAGTTTTATTCGTCGTCCTTATTAAAAATAATTTATCCAAATATCTATAATTGATACCAATGATCCTATTAGGAAGTGCGAGAGGTTGATTTTGGGAGTTACACGAAGGGGTAGAGGTAGACCGAAGAAGTATTTGGGGAGGAGGTAATCAGACAAGATACCGCGAAACTGGATCTCACTGAGGACATGACCTTAGATCGAAAGGCGTGGAAGTCGCGAATTAGAGTAGCAGACTAATTGGTTGGTAGGGTTAGGTGGAGATATAATAAGGTAGTAGGAGTAGACGTATGCTTTTTGTCATATCTAGTTTATTTTGCCTATGGGTTTTTGAGAGGAGGATTCCCAGAAAACAGTCTCTCTACTTCTATGAGATATTGGTAAGGTCTGCGTACATTCTACCCTCCCTAGACCCCACTTGTGAAATTCCACTGATTATATTGTTATTGTTATATCTTGTTATATTAAATGGGAAATATCGAGTACTTACTATATACCGTTAGTGAATAACTCCTTGAAGGGAAAAGAAACAAAAACACTAGATTTCGATGCAGGAATTCGATCAATTAATCATTGTACTTTGTCAAAGTACATTCTATTTTGATACTACTCCATGTACTTTGCACTGAACATCCCAAGCAAAATAAATTATATGAATCACAGTAAAAAATCATTCTTGAGATTAATTAGGCATGGGTTTTACATAATTATATATACATACAAAAAGTAATACAATCTTAACTGTATTTGGTCCCACATCCTATCCTCAAAAGTTAGTCCCTAAAAGTTCATTACCAATAATTATACTTTCTAAATCAACCAATCTAATCTTTCTCCTTAACCACTAAATCAACTCCTCATCTTATATTAGAAAATTCAATATATATATGAGATAATTTTTCATCAAAAAGATTTATGTAAATATTTTCTTTGCCTGCAAAATCAGTTTTCTACTAGTCAAACATGGATAAATAGAGAAAAAAAGGGAGTAGTATGGAACAATGGATTACTTAACCAAGTATTTTTAATAAAGTGACTAACAAAAGTGCTTAAGATACTTTGTTGAAGAATGACAAAAGTCCCATGTCAGTAGTTAATGAGATAGGTGAACTCCTTATAAAGTTTGAATAATCCTCCTCGTGTGAACTAACTTTTGAGTGGTAAGTGAAGCTCAAAATCAGGATCCATCTCACTCAATGTTGAACCATCGAAAAAATTAGGCTCAAAACCTAATTTTACATAATTAAATTTTTTCTATTTTCAAAACTTACAAGTTAAAAATAAAGGAAATCTCGACCTAAATTCTTGTGCTCAATATTCCTATGTTCCTTTCACTAATTAATCACTAGATAGTCATAATAAACTACACTATAAGTCGAAGCCAGCTAATTCTCTTCTCCGTTAAGACATCGACTTCACACCAACCACTAAAATTCTTCTTCTTAATTTCCATAATCACCGCCCAATATATACTCACAGATTCCTCCATTCTTCCTCACACTCTTTCACTCACTAACTTCTATTTTTTCCCATTTTAGTAATTCATAAAAATGGGCTATGGCCGTCTCGGAAAGCCGGACCCCGGAGAAACCTCCGGCAGGGAAATAATTCCCAATCCCAATTCCAAGCCCCGGAGCTCTAAGATTAAAATTCTGTTAATTTTGGCCACTGTTCTTTTAATTGCTTCTGCAATTTCCGTTGCGGTTTTGGTCGGTGTTCGGCACAAAGCTGGAAATCGAATCGATAAACCAAGTGAAGCTATGGCGCGTACCTGTAGTCGTACTCTGTATCCAGCACTCTGTCTCAATTCGCTGATTAATTATCCTGGAGCTAGCTCTGCTTCTGACAGTGACCTCGTTCACATTTCCGTCAATTTAACTCTCCAGCGATTTGATAAAGCGCTTTACGTAGCTTCCGATATCAATAACCTCCAAATGAACACGCTAATAAGATCGGCGTACGACGATTGCATTGAATTGTTGGAAGAATCCGTCGACCTTCTCTCACAATCCTTAACCTCTGTTTTCCCGGGCGATTCGCCGACGGGATCTACACAGGACGTGATGACGTGGCTCAGCGCGGCTCTCACGAATCATGACACGTGTACCGACGGATTCGCCGACGTCACCGGGAACGTGAAGGATCATATGGCGGAGAACCTCAAGGACTTGTCTGAATTAGTGAGTAATGCCCTCGCTATTTACGCTGCCGCGAATGGCGACGATGATTTCTCCGGAATTCCAATACAGAATCGTCGCCGTAAATTGATGGAATTTGAAAAATATCACGATGAATTTCCAAAATGGATGTCTCGGAGAGACAGAAAATTGCTGAACAAATCATTGTCGGTGATTCAAGCCGATATAATTGTAGCGAAGGACGGTACCGGAACGGTGAAGACAATAGCGGAGGCGATAAAGAAGGTGCCGGAAAAGAGCAGTCGCCGGACCGTAATTTACGTCAAAGCTGGAAGGTAACAAGTAGTTGGAAAAGTGAAAAACTTTTTGATTCACTTTTTGGTAACGTATCTGATCCTCTTTTCAATATTTTTTTTAAAAAAAAAAAATATTTTCACTTACGTGGCAGTTTAAACCTTTTCTTCAATTCTTTCTCGTAGTCATTAAGCAATATGACTTCATATTATTTCAATCATTTTATTATTATATATTATATTTATAATAATTAAAAAAAATGACAGGTATGAAGAAAATAATTTGAAAGTAGGGAGGAAGAAAAAGAACGTGATGTTCATAGGAGACGGGAAGGGGAAGACGGTGATCACAGGAGGGAAAAGTATATCCCAGCACGTTACAACATTCCATACTGCCTCCTTCGGTAAAACTTTCGCTTCTTTCGTCTATTTTATTTGTCATAATTTTTTATATATTTTTTTTAATTTATTTTTTTTATGTTGTTTATCTCAATATCTATTGAGTAAGAAAAAATAAAAAATAATTATTAAGTATATTTAATTTTCTAAAATAGGAGTAGTAATACACGACTTTTTCGATTCATGTTTGACTTGAGATATTCTATAAGCAAAATAAAAGAGTAATTTTGTCATATCACTCTTAATTATGATTATCCATTTTATCACCATTAAGAAATGAATAGTAATATTTAGTAATAAGGATAAAATAAATAAAAATAGTAAATTATCTTTTAATTTTTCAAATTAATAAGTTGAAATAAACACCTATTTATAATATAATAGACAAGTAAAAGTGAACAGAGAGAATATATTGGATCCTTTATAATAAGCAAGACAATTAAAATGGACTAGAGAGAGTATTTTATTTTTCTGGCTTATAGTCAAACTCTCAGGTTTGTGAGAATATTCCATTTAGACAGATGAACTAACTAAATCTTGTTTCAATTGAATATCTTACATCCTAATTAAATGTTCCAAGTTTTAATTAGACACTTTCGATTCAATGTTTGAAAAAGAAAATTGTGTATGGTCTTGTTCATCAATTAGATAATTAAGTTAACTTAAAAATTATATCATTCTTTTAATTATATGTATCAACCTCAAATAAAAAAAGTTAGAATTTTACAGTTTATTAAGACAAATATATATATAAAAATAAAGATAATATACTTTATGTAGTTAACTACCTGCAAAACAAATTTCACAATTTGAACTAAATTTATCTTAATTCGGACACTTATTAAGAGTTTGAAGTATTCTATTAAAACAATACTTAATTTGAAAGTGTAAATAAAATAATCTCATAAATTTACAAGATTGATTACGTATTAGCCCTAACTTTTTTTTTTAAACATTGAAATAAATAATCCCCATAGGCCACTTATTTATATTTGGTGTCGCGTGAATTTAAATTTGGAAACAGTAGGCATGGGAGATGGTGGCGGCTATGCAGAACATGTGGATGACATTGAATTCTAATTACTAAAATTTAAATTCTAATTAATGCTAAGTGTAAAATTAAAAAAAATTAATACTGTAATTTTTTCTTAATTATTTAAATTAATAACTATTTAAGAATAATTATTTTAATATACATGACAATTAATTAAAATGGGACGGAGGAGTAATTAAAATGACAACTACATATGTGCCTCTCGCACTTCTTCCGTCTTTCTATGTGGCCCACCTCACCCAAAAAGTGTTCAGGATTAATACCTTATGGGTTGGAATTTCACTTGTTCCATCTAATTTAATTGCATTCATAACCAATTAAAGATAGCGATATGACCTAACTAATTTGGTGGCCACAATTTGGAGAGGGAATATTGCTATTGTAGTAGGAGCATAGGTGGAGTCATGACTCATTGCTCATGTCCTTTGATTCGTCTATTATGCTCATCTTTGTGTTTAACATGGTTATCTTGTATACTTTAAACATGTACCATAGAGATGGTATATATGTTTGGTCACGACATGGGGTCGAAAAAAGGTAAGAGAGGGATGGTTCTCTTGCTTTTGGTATAATAGACCACACGATTTTACCCCTAATCAAGAATCCAATCTTGAATTTGCCATGATGTATTATGTGAGAGGCTCACACAGTGGGATGTGATACAACACGCCCCTGATAATTGTGAATGGAATAAATAGAATCTTATGTTACGGTAAAATTTATTGAATTTGTTTAATTATGAACATGCAGCTGCAACTGGGGCTGGTTTTATTGCGAGGGATATGACATTTGAGAACTATGCTGGACCAAACAATCATCAAGCAGTAGCCCTCCGTATAGGAGGAGATCACGCCGTGGTCTTTCGTTGCAATATAATTGGATACCAAGACACACTCTATGTGCATTCACAGCGCCAATTCTATCGCGAATGTGATATATACGGGACAGTGGATTTCATTTTTGGAAATGCAGCAGTGGTCCTGCAAAACTGTAACATTTATGCTAGAAAGCCCATGTCTAATCAAAAGAACACCATAACTGCCCAAAACAGGAAAGACCCTAACCAAAACACTGGCATTTCAATCCATGCTTGCAAAATCATGGCAACATCTGACCTTGAGGCGTCCAAAGGAAGCTTTCCTACATATCTAGGCAGACCATGGAAAATGTATTCACGAACAGTTTACATGTTATCTAACATGGGTGATCATATACACCCGCGTGGTTGGCTTGAGTGGAATGGGAATTTCGCGCTGAACACATTGTATTATGGTGAATACATGAACTTTGGTCCCGGAGCAGCTTTGGGGCAACGAGTTACTTGGCCAGGGTATCGTGTGATCAAGTCTGTCGAGGAGGCTACCAAGTTCACTGTATCAAAGTTTATTTATGGATCATCTTGGTTGCCTTCAACAGGGGTGGCTTTCTTGGCAGGGCTAAGTACTTAAAGGAAGGTATAAATATCAAATACCTACTACAGAATGGAGATTTATGGTTTTTTGCAGTTGGTATATAAATAAGTATGTCCCATTATTATTTAATTCCAAAGTGCAATAACTTATAAGATGTTAAATTGCAATTTGCTTTATTGGTGAACTGACTAAAGAGCAAGTATGCAACATTCTAGAAATACCTCCTCATAGAATGAGAAGTGGTGTAATTTCCTTTTTTTTTTGTTGTAATTAGAACATAGTAGCAAAAAGTTATTGGTTCAATTGAAAAAAGTGCCAGTGTTATATTTTAGATTCAATTGATTGAGTTTTCAAATTGATGGTGACTTTTGTGGATGTGGATTCCCTTGATAAATGCAAGGTTTCCATTCATGTCCCCTCCTCCCAATCGCCATTGGTACCGAGTGCTTTCCCTCAAAACGAGACTTTCAGGCAACAAATTTGATAGTCGGGCCCCAAAGCAAGCAGCGAAAACGGATGGAAAACCCGAAAAATCATATGCACTTGATTGAAAGGGTCTTTTATTATATAAATTTGATGGAATCCTTTCTTTCCCCTTGAAATTGTACATAGATAAGAATGTGATGCTGACAGAAGAACAAAACCAACTTATGGTGTTAGTGCTCTCTAGCTTTTCTAAATTTATAAAGTAAACACGTAAGATTGTCGAGGGCTCCAAGGCATAGAATAAAGGTAGAGTTGGGGAGACTGTGGTAACTTAGGCAACTAAGGATTTGAGATTCGCCGAATTCAGACTAACAATAACATATTAGAGTAATTTTAAAAGTGAAATATGAAAGAGAATAGGATTACGCATAATTTATCTCTGCCTTTATGGAGAAATTGATAAAATGACAATTATAGTCTACAAAGTGGTAGATAGACGATCCTTGTTGCATTGGATGGAGTGTTGGTCAGTCAAGAGCTCACACATTCAGAAGATGTTGAGACGAATGTGTGAATATACTAGGAGCGACCAAATTAGGAATGAGGTTTTCCTGGAGAAGCTGTGAGTAGCCTCTATGACAAGATGAAAGAAGCAAGACTGAGATTAGACAGAACATGACGTAACTTCATATTATCGAGGGCACGACCTTAGATAGGAAGGAGTAGAGGTAGCATATTAGAGTAGAAAGCTAGTAGACGTGGAGCGTTTTCTTGCCATAGGTAGGTTTAAGCTTTTTAGTGCTTGTCAAAATACTAACCATATCCTTACAATTCTTGTGTTGTTTACTACGTTTCAATTATTACACTAGTTTATTCTTATTGTTACTTTATTTTTGACTTTACACTGCTTTTCTTCTTAACAGTATGCTTTCTTCAGTGTGTTCTTCTTTTATTTGGATCTTGAGCCGAAGATCTATCGAAAACAGTCTCTTTACCTTCATGAGATAGCGGTAAAATCTGCCTGTAATCTATACTTCCAACAACAACAACATACCCAGTGGGATCCCACAAGTGGGGTCTGAGTAGGGTAGAATGTACGCAGATCTTACCACTGCCTCATAAAAGTAGAGAAACTGTTTTTTGGGATAATATTTCCAACCCATGATGTCAAAATTTATTCATCATATCATGAGTGGTGGAGAAGACTGCAAGTTCAATTCCCTATGTGGATAGTCATGAGTCCAACAAAGCTGTAATAGATAGGATATATTTATCATGTCATATTTCCACAATAACAAAAACCTGAACATTTTCAAGAGGCCCAACGAGGACCAAATTGACATGCATCACCAAATTCAACGACGTCACAAGGACCATAATAATCATTCACTTCCCACCTTCCCAGAATTTAGTTTCAACCAACTATTAACATATGCAAAAAAATTTACATCTTCATACATTTGACTTAATCAGGTCATCAAGACGTCGATCCATGATCAACGAAACAGACTGCAAGAATGCTGCCTCACTTGTTCCTGGGAGCACACCCTCTTCAGCTTCTTCAACAATCTCCTCAATGATAGACTCCTTCTTTAGTGTTTCCCTGCACATGATACTTCCAATTGCAAAAGGTGTGAGACCTCTCTCTGCACCTTTCTTCAGAAGCATCGTAGAGATACGAAGTACACGTGCACAAGCAAGGGACATGGTCCAACCATGAACCTTAAGAAGCTCAATGTCTTTCTCAGCATCAAGAGAGTTTATGTATGCAATTGTTTCAGCAGAGTAAGGTTGTTGTGCTTGAGGCCAGTAGAGCCACTCAAACGTACAATCTTCAAACTGCATTAGAAAAGGGAAAATTAGAGGATGGGAGGGGGTAAAAAAATGAGACCGGAGCCACTACCTGAAAAGAAAAATAAGGCAAACAGAAGTTGTCTTGATTAATGCAACACATTACACAAACTGGCCGATAAAACAAGAAGCATAGGATGAAAGACTGAATCAACACCTAGTGTACCATGATCTAGAGTGAACGAGCAAGATGATGCGTATCAGGGACTACTTTCTTAACCTATACCATACTGATACAACATATTCAGCTAAAACCTATCAGAGAAATATTACATCATCACGGAAGTGATAAAAAGGCCTGGAATATACCCAGTTAAGGGAACCAGAAGAGAGATTAATTTACAAGCCGGGACATTTACAAGTTACAACAGCTGAAGTATATTCCAACTTACCAGATTTCAGTTTTAAGGAAAAGTTTCACACATTACTAAGTGCTTCTATTTGGTAAATATAAGATGAAGAGTTGAGACACTTACATTTTCAGGCAAGCAGTAGCCATGATCAATTGGAATAAGCACAAGATGACCATCCTTGTCATCCTTCTGAACCAAAATATTTCCAGCATGCCTATCTGCATTAGCCAACCTTATGTCCAGCACCGAAATTCTGTGTACATCATCAACAGGAAAAGCACGAGGACCAATATCCTCGCAACTTCCATTGTTCTTCATGAACATCTGCAGCGACCCAATCTTAAGACTTTTGCATGAATATTCACAGCCTTCAGCATAATTGAAACCAGTATGGAGACACTTCACCATAACTGTGGGAGGAACCCCAGCAAATCCCTTCTCATCGCTACAAGTTGAGCGAGGTCCCGACTTGGGATGATCCAAAATATATGCAGCAACCTCCCTAAATGCCCCCTCTCCTACACGTGTGCCCTTCTTCAACCCCTCACCATCTACGGACAATGGCAGCCCTCGGGGATTATTCACAGCCATGGGTTCCTCGTCTGCTGGTTTAAAAACAGAGACATAATTCTGAGCACATGAATCTAGCATGAAGTACGTACCCCCTGATCCCTCAGAAGACCTGATTGGTTGGTGACCCCTTGCTATCCCATAGAAAGTGCTACCGATCAGCTGCTTAACCACTGGTGATAGTGTGATCTTAGGATTGACAAGCAATGGTTCCAAAATAGAACTTCTTGGCACAGTATTGAGAGCAACCACCCTCTGTTGAAGCTTCTCTACTGCATCAGACCCATTTTCATCTGATGCTGATGCTGATGCTGATGCTACAACTGAAACTTCAAAATCTTTTTGCGTGGCTTTAGCCTGTACTTTAGCTGATTTACGCACCAACAAGTGAATCACTGCATCGTTGCTTTTACAAATATCATCTATCAGCCTCTTATCTTCTAGTTCCTCACCATCAAGTATTAGTTCCTGTTCCTTAAGATCATCAAAACCTTTACCCTTCTTTGCAATCTGCTGTTTCACATAACTAACATTTCTGTTTCTATCGACATGGAACTGAAACTCCTGACCACACACTGTCCTAACAGTAATTGCTTGTAAATCAGACAGACGAAGAACCAAATGCAAAATGTTACCATCAGCTACCCCATAATCCCCCACGCGGGAATTGTTCCGAGCCAACTCCTTTCCATCAAAGACAAGCTTCTGCTTCTTCACAAAGAATCCTTTGAATGTCTGGATCTTAAATTTCACAGAAGCAATCGAGTCAGACTCCTTAACACGCAAGGGAATTATAGACCCACCCACGGTCAAAAATATCAAGATTGAATCATTCGACCAGGAACCATATTTGCCTGCCAAGCTGCATGCTAAATTCAAATTATCTTCATACACTGGACTAAGCGCAACAGTAGCAATAGACATTGCTCCCTAAAGGTAAGGACTTCTTTCCCTACAAATCAAAATTTACTCACCAAAGTTAGCCTATGATAAATAATGTGACGCATCATATTTGATTAACCCATCAACAATTACAAATGCCACAAATAAATATAGTTTAAAATGCTAAGACCTTGGAAACTCACAAGTTGCGGCTAAAACTAGCACTGCAGTTAGAGATTGAAACAAAGATGCCCTCAATAGCCGAGAAATGGGAATAACATAAGGAGAAACGTGAAATTTAAGGTACTGCAGCAAAATCCCAAATGTCAGCAGCAAACCAACACTAGAACTAAGGTCTAATTTAGAACCAGGTCAGACCTCAGCTCACCAACTTTTAACGTTTTCACAAATATCACCTTGACAACATCAACTATATTTTCAAGAGATGAGGACTACAAGAAAGAGTGTTTTGGAGTTTCAACAAGAAAGACACTCTAAACACCCAAAAGAATGGACAATATGACAATTGATAGCAGCAACAACAACACCAACATACCCAGTGAAATCCCACAAGTGGGGTTTGGGGACGGTAAAATGTACACAGACCTTACCACTACCTCATAGAGGTAGAGACGCTGTTTCGGGAAAACCCTCGTCTCAAAAACAACATGATAATTGATAGCAATAACATAAATGTCTTACCATAAAGAATGAATTAACTCTTTCCTCCAATGATGTTAAGAATCTAGAAAAACTTTAGGGCTTATGGTTGTTCATTTATATTTGTTGTTTTCTGATAAGGATGCGTTAATACTATAGTTTTCAATTTCCTAGTTATGAATTGTGTTTATAAGAAACTCATTTGGATCAGTGAGAAGGATTTCCTTTTCTTCTTCCTTTTTTCCAAATTTTGTTACATCGAATTAGGGTTTTGGTTTTAGGCCTAGACTTGAACATTGAAATGGTGAAAGAAAGGCTAAAGAGAGAGCCAAAAAAGGATCTTTTGTGTATAATCTTGCATACTCTCGAATGTTATCAGTTCCGGTACGTAGACCAAATAATATCATGCAAGCAAAAGTTCCTAGTTACTCTTCATGGCAGAGTGGAAGAAGGGGTGATTCTCGAACTCAGAAAAGGATCGCTATAAAGGTGGGAGAACAAGGGTTGTCATGATAGAAAAAAAGCTAAGGAAGGCTTTTTCCAACGGCGGAAGGCAGGATAAATAAGGTGAACCGACTCATTCCTTCCTTGCGGAGGACGAATTTGGTATGGTAGAATCATGAAGTGTCTATCAGTTTATCTATCAGATTGCTGCAAGTTCAACTTATATATTGAGAAATGTTATTCTCTAACAAATCAACTGTTGGTATCCCCCGAGTTCAACTTAATTATAGCAGCAACAATAGATTTTATTGTTCAATCTAACAAGTTCAAGTTCAATTTATAAAAATCGTTTCTATAGATTTCAAACAAATACACCATGAATAGCCAAGAATTAGGCACAGCAGTGAGAGACATGGAACTATAACTACAGGTAAACTTTTACCAAAACCCCAAGATTAAGCAGTAAACAAGCAAAATAACTAAAGGTTTTATCGACACTGAATTCAGTCACCTCTAACTTCATAAACTCTTAAAGCAAATTTCAGAAACCCCACCAAGATAACATCAACTATTGTTCCAACTGCCCTACCTTACCTAAAGATTTTGAATTTCTTCTGGGGTTTAAGCAACAAACAAAGATACACTCAACTCAGTAGAAAAAAAAAATAGAAAAAAATTTGCATTGCTTACCAGACAGAGGAGAAATCAAAGCAAAGTTCAATTTCCCAGCTGATTAACCAACACCCATTGTGAATTTTTCCCTCATTTAAGCTTGCTTCAAGAGTGTAGATACTCTTCTCCAACAATAATTTTTGTCCTTTTCACTAAGTACAGAGTAATTTTTAAGCTTAAAGATGAGTAAAATGATATTTAGCATGCCCTCCATGCATATCAAGAAGGAAAAAAAATGTGAACTTTACATTTTCACCGTAAAGAACGGTATTGTTTTCACACTATTGAATATTCTAGAATTAACTTTTTTTTTAAACAAAAAACAATAAATTCGTGTCATTTAACAGATCTTAACTTATCTCTTCGTTTCATTTTAGTTGAATTTGTTAGATAACGTATATATTAAAAAAAATATTCAAAAATAAAATTTAAACCATACTTTCCACTGTTGCCCTTTGTAAAATCATAAATATGTAGTTTTATTTATCTCCAGGAAAATATAAAACTTCAATAGATGAAAGGACAAATATGAAGAAAAAAAAATTAAAAACATTCATTTTATATTTTGAACATTGAAAATAAACCTCAAAAATTCAGTTAATTTTGAGAGGTAGGTATTTAAATTAGTATAAAAAACACATTTATATGTTATAATTTCTTTTTTTTTTCTTAATTTTTTATTGAATTACAATTATAAACTCATTAGTTAGAATTAGATAAAGTTCAACATTTTATTTAATTAGAAGAGATATAATGCAAACAAAAATTAACCTTCTTTTACATTTACTAATATACCAAATAAATAGATATCTATAATTGTTACCACTTAATTATAACTAAATAACTTTATGTATATTACTTCTTTAAATGCAATATATATTTGCACAAAATTTCACGTACTTAATGTGGATAAGTACTTAACCAAAAGATACTACAAACAAAATTACATACCAACAAAGCTCGTGGAATTCTTGTCTTTTTTCTTTCATTTTATCTCGAGACTCGAGTAAGAGCTGATAATTTTATATTGTTTTCACACTATGTGAAAATAATTTATAATTTTTTTAACTTATATTTCCTTTTTTTCATTTTAAAACTTATCATTTTAGTTCAAAATATCAATTTAAGAATTCAAAATTGAAGTTCTAATTTTTTTTTTTTTAACTATGATCATAGCATTAAAGAAATGTGAAAAAAAGCAATCTACCTACATCATTTAATTGGCATGAAAAAAAAAATTAAATCTATAGTTGAAATGGAAGATGGAGTAAATATTTTTTTACCCTTTTAACTGGCCAACAAGGACTGTTAAAAATAGGAAGGTAAAAACAACAGAATTTGGCCAGGAAGACATGTCTGACATGGCAACTATGAATGACTACCAATTGTATTTTGCCATGTCAGCAAACTTTACATGTCTTTTTCTGTTATTAATTAAAGATTTGATTACAGTTAGAGATCCTAAAAGGAATTTATGGGCCATTAAGGTTGTGTTTGATATGGAGGAAAACTTTTCGATGGAAAATGTTTTCGTGGAAAATGAGTTGAAGTTGGATAAGAGTTTTTTGGGGGGAGGAAGATCGTGGTAGGAATGAGATTAAAAAAAAATCAATTTAAAATTGCATAAGAATTTTGAAAATATTTTCCTTAACTTTTGATCGAGGGTTCTCAGAATACAGCCTCTCTACTTCTATACGAGGTAGTGGGAAGGTGAGTGTGTTGTTGTTGTTGTTTTCCTTAACTTTTGGAAGGAAGTTATTTTCCTTAAATTTGAGGAAAATGAGTTGATTTGAAAAATATCTAAGCCAAACATGAGAAAATCGAAAAAAAAAAAAAAATCCTCCATACCGAACACACCCTAAGTACTTGTCTATTTCTTTTTTCTTTTCTTGTAATAAATTGCAGCAAGACCATTAAAATATTTGAAAGTAACACCTAATTCACTAAAATTAAAATGGTTTTGATTAAACTAATTAATGTATGATCTTGTTCTAACTAAACATACTAAAATCATGAAAAATTAATTTCATGACTTTAAGATCACAAAGATAAATCTCTTTCATATTTTTAAACTTTATGATCAGTTAAATTAAAATAAGGCAAGTGCATTAATCACTGGCAGAGATGGTAAAAACCAAATTTTTATCTCCACAGAAAGTTGAGTGTTGTATTGTTTTTGTACATCTGGTAAGCTAATGGTACATGGCAGCTAACAGATCAGTTAACACAAACAACTTTTATTAGCCTGTCTACCTTTCTTCTAGCTTTATAGAGAGAATAGTACAATTTTTCTTCTATAATCAAGTGAAACATGTTGTGTTGAACTGGAAATGAGCCCCAAAAGCCGGAGAGCCGAGGGGGCACAACAATGAGAAGGCCATTCACAAGTTCCTCTCAATGAATTCCCAAATTCTCTCCTCCATGTATATACGGTCTCTCAGTCTCCGAGGCATGTGGCGTTCATCTGGAAAGATTAACAGCTCATAAGACTTTCTGGCTGCCACGAGTGCATTAATAAGCCTAGCAGTGTGCCTGAAATGCACATTTTCGTCAATCATGCCATGCACAAGTAAAAGCTTCCCTTTGATCTTGTCTACATGGTGCATTATGGAGCCCTCTTGATAGGCTGATGGATTTTCAGATGGTAAGCCCATATACTTTTCGGTGTAAAATGTATCATATCCGTCCCATGACGTGACAGGAGCACCAGAAACAGCACATTTAAATACTTCAGGGTACCTTGCCAAAGTCATAGCTGAGAGATACCCACCGTAGCTCCATCCATATAATCCAATGTGGCCCTGTTTTGCAAGCCCTTGTTTCTGGAGCCACTCAGCTCCTGTTAGTTGATCGTCAGCATCAATGAGGCCAAACTTATGTTTGATTGCACCCTCAAACATGAGTCCTCGTCGAGCAGTGCCTCTATTGTCCATCTGTAAAAAGTTTAGTGAAGTTCAGAATGTCTTTTCTTTATCTTAATTATTCGGAATTATGTTAGACCTAAACGAATCCATAAAAACAAAAATAAACAATCTCCTTGGATAAAAACTACAGGAGACTCAATTTAGAAAACACGCATAGAGGAGGGATAACGGGTGTCAACATAAAAGTCATCTATGGAATCCAATTTCTGGGCCCTAATTACGATTGAAGGACGAGATCAGCAATTTTAGGATAGAGACCACGGGATGTTTATAACAACAATCAGAGTTCAATCTATTGAACAAAAGAAGTATGGCCGGGTATAACTGAAGGAATTTAGAGAAAAATGCATATGGACAGAAAAGAGGAGGAGCAAACCTTCCAAACTAAGATGCCTTTGCTTCTTAGATACTGAGCTCTCATGTCGACTGTGTTTGTCCACGAGTCACACACAAGCTGAACACTGGGACCACCATACACTTCAATCATAGTTCTGTATGGAGGAGGTCCAAACTTCATTGGGTCTGGTTTGTATAATGCCCCATACAGAGCAGTTCCATCCTTGGCCTGTATCTGAATTATTTCTGGTGATTCAAGATGGAGATTTTTGGATTGTGGAACACTGACTGGTTGATCAAATAAATGCATAATCAAGCTCCCATCATGCAAGGAGCAGAGCGAAATTCTGGGAGGTGAGACCAAGGAATCATGGATATCTATGAATCTATGCATTTGATGATCAAGCACAACTACATGTTTTCCATGTCCATTAGTCAATCTCAAAGGGGACTGCAATGGACTGTTAGCATCAGGGAACAATTTAGCACAATAAAGGTGAGATTCCATAGGTCCGTCCAATGTTCCTGTAAAATATACAAGGCCACTAACCTCATTTACACCAGCAATTTGTTCAACCAGCCAATCACCTTGAGTTATCGGTCCCAAACACACTCCATTTGTGTCATGAAGATACAAATGTTTGAATCCTGTTTTCTCGCTTGCCCAAATAAATGCACCACTAGTTCTGTTGGGTCCTTTGTCCAAAGGTATAAAACAATCGTGAATATTGACCCATGTATCATGTTCCTCAACCAATATGACATTCCTTTGCCCTGTCTTGATATCAAACTTAAGGATTTTCAGTTTGGATTGTGATCGATCCAAGACCTGGGCAGTCAGAATATTTCCATACATCCAATTCACTCTGGCCAAATATTCCTCGTCCTCATATTCTCTGTCTTTTTCACCACAAAGAAGATCCATCCATGTTATTGGACCTCCACTAGCTGATACCACTCCCAGGCGAACTTTGACATTTGGCCCTCCGGCAAAAGGGTAAGCATGGTCTTCCTGTGCCTCAGGACCTACGGAGCTTTTACCTTGATGCATAATTCTGAATAAAGGTATACCAGACGAATCAACTTGTGTGAATGCTATATATTTGCTGTCCAGAGACCACCAGAACCCATTTTTTCGTTCCATCTCCTCCTATAATCAGCAAAAAAAAACAATATTTTCTGGCTAAGACCAAGAAGATGATTTTGAAATAGGCCAGCAACCCCATCATTAACACTAGAACTCTAAAAGATATATTTGCTATTTGCAGGTCAAAAAATTTCATAGCGGCTACTGAAAGTGCTGGAGAAGTAAATCAATCAGAATTATCACAAAAATTTGTTGAATGATTTAGAGAAAATACGTAAATTGCACCTCAAACTAGTCCAGAGAACTTAGTCACGCGCTTTAACTGTACGGACAATTCTTTACCCCTTGTTGTAATCTAAAGTGAAATTAATACCTCCTTAACATGTGAATGACAAGACAGTGTTATTAGCTTTCTGGAAGCACATGAAAAATAAAAATTAACACAAAAATGATCCAAACTATACATATGTCATCTTCTAATTGGATGACATTAATTATACTTTATTATACTTTTCTTGTAATATTTTATTTTTCATTTTAGGTATTCTTTTCTCAGTTCTCTTTCTCGATTTCTCCATATTTTCCCAACGTCGTCTCCCCATTTTCCCACACCTCCATGCCATTCTCAGTCTTCTTTGTATATAAAATAAAACTAGTTGATGACTTGATGGGTTAAAAATTTACACATAATATAATGAAGATCAAATTTATTTCTTTAGATAAATTAGAAGTGGGTTTCATCAGCCGGAAAACGTGTTTTTCAATGTCATTTTTTATTGATGAAATTGACGGTGTGTATGTTTTCTTTCTAAATCACGAACAAAAATACTTTTATCAGATCCCTTGTAAATCAAAATCTAAGATTCAAAAGTAGAGAGTGAAGCCATCTCATCTTCATCAGAAAATTAAATTCCGGAGACCTTGCTTTCCTCCATCTATCTCATCTCTACATTAACCCGTTGAAAAACCGTCTGAATTATGGGTGAGGTGTGTGCGCATGGAAAGAAGAAAGACAGTAAAAACTTAAAAAAAAAAAAGGGGGGGGGGGGGGGGGGGGGGGCAATAAAAATTGATTAAAAAAATGGTGTGATACATGTGTCAGGTGCGTGTATAACACTCATGTACATAAATCTGGGATTGTGCTTGGAAGGGGGTAAATATATTCCCCATAAAGTTCAAGTGTGTAACTAAGTTCTCCGAACAAGTTTGAGGTGCAACTTATGTATTTTCTTAAAGATATTTTAGTTATATTATACTTCTATGTCAGGATGTCAATCATACCTGAACTTTGGAAACAAAGCTTCCAAATTTAACAAATAAGTTCAAAAAGCGCTAGATTTGAACTAAAGGAAAAAGGATATCAATCATTTAATACTCTCTCCAATCACTTGACTATGCTTATGTCCATTTCCTTGCTCAGAAAAAATAACTTTTTGAACAAGCTTTATGGAAATAATAATAAACATAGTCTTAATGGTAACAGTATTTACTAAACAGGTAAATGATGAGATGTCAATATCAACCTCAAACAGGCTAATTTTCCCTATACTAGTAATAAAGTATCGATGCCAATCTCACCTGAGCAATGTATTCAGCAAGACCATGCGTCTGCAGGTAGGAAAAAGAGGAAGGCAAAGAGGATTAGTATCAAATATATTTAAAGAAAGCAGAATAAAACTAAACAAAGTAGCCAACACAATATGCATGGAGGGTTTTCAACTCTAGAAGGCAATTCTGATAAATAGAAGGATTCAGATACGAACTCTGGCCAACACAGCTGTCAAATGATAATTTCTGTTAAAACAAGAGATCCTTGTATCCTTCATCTTCAATGTATTCTTTTTTGTTTTTTGCCTTGACCACCCCACTCGTTTTCCTCCCTCACTCAATAACTTATACTCCTACTCTAGCCTAACAGTTCTCTTTTTACAGTCAGCATTACATTAGTTAGACTTATTACATATGCACAGGTGTAATAGTTTATGTATTTAGTGTCTACATTAGGTTAACACGCTGTACAATTCAAGATATTTGTCTTCGAGCATTCTCCTCATCTTCCTCTCGTACTCTCCTCGCTCATAGATTGAGAGTGCAAGTGATTAAAAAAATTCCACTTTCAGAAAGAATCGTGATAGTGTCACACATAAAAGTACTTTATATCTAATCCAACTTGGTCTTCTAAAATCAAGCTAAAACAAATTACAACCTATGTGAAGGTTGGAAGATCACAAGAAGAGAAACAAATTAACTAGTTGTTTCTCAATGTTTTTGGATAATGCAACTTTGCAAGGAGCTAATAAGTCCAACACCTCAAATGAAGAAAAGATTCCCTCCAGCATCTTTTAAAGCTCCCTTTCCCTCACTATGCTATACCATGTTAGACATACGGCCTTTTTTCCAATGAGTGGAGTGTCGTTCCCCTCATTGAACTGTTTCAAATATGCTTTTCATTTTTTGATAACTTATTCCATTTTGGCCTGTCTGTAATTATTAACAAATAAATCTTAGCTCCTTGAAATTTGCAGCTCACGAACACAGTAGATTCCACTTTGGTTTTTAAAAGTTGGTGAAGATTTCAATGAAATTTAAGGTGATTGACCATAACTAATTAACTGCGAGAACAACATGCGCTTTCATTCCTCAATCCACTGATCCCGTCCTTCATATACCATCCCCCCCACCCACCCACCCACCCAATAGATGGAGACAAATAGGAATAACTGAATCACGTATACAAAATGCCACTACCATGCAGCTGCATCAAAGACAACGTGATGCTCCTTGGACAGATGACCGTAGAATGGTTTAGTTACACGAGTTAAATTGGGAAAGCATAAAGTACAGGAAAGTCCCTACAAAAAGCTTAGACTCTAAACTCAAATCTAAAATAATGAACCTTCAACTTCAAATTCCTCATCCATTTGAATCATTACTAAACTAAAATAGCTTACTTAATCTCGACAATTGCTTATTCTTAGGCTATTATGTGTTCAAGACAGGTTACTAGTTGCTATGGTGAAATTGGTAAGCACACTACTCTTAGGAAGAAGTGCTAATACATCTCGGTTCGAGTCAGAGTGCAGGTTTACCATCTTCAAAGAAGGATGAATTCAATTCCTGATTTCCATTTTAGAATTATGTAATTAAGGACTCTTCCTTTTTAAGATTTTTAATGACATTTTCAACTTTAGAGCATATATTAACTCACATTTCCTTTTCGATTATTTCAATTGTAATTACAGTTTATTTTATAACCTTTGTAGTCGATGAAATCATGAAACTATATCACCAAGTATTGAGGTTAACAAGATGGAATAATAAATGAATCACTACACAAAGTTTCTACTTGAGCTACCAAATAACATGACAAAAGGAGAGGATGAACAAGGCACAAATTAGCATTAAAACTATGGCAAATGATGCACATTACATGTGGAGAGAAAATAACTTTGTTAAGCACACATAGCAATAGATAAGACAGATATATCAGCAATAAGTTCTGGAACAAGTCCTTACTATAAAATTGTCATTGGCGCCTGTTGTTAACTGCTTAGATTCAGGGAACAAAAGATTTAACACATGCAACTCATTATCCCTCACATAGGCAAGCCTTGTGCCATCAGGTGAAATATGTGGATCCAAGACCGGCGAGGAGGATGTACTTGCTATCTTAAGTTCTGGTTCTGCATTCTGATCCTTCAAGTATAACTGTTTTACATATAAAATAACTTCTGATCAGATCTGATAATTGGAGAAAAAAATTCAAAGAATCAGTTTGGACCCCCACAGACAGTAAGAATGTGTAAATCAAAAACTCAAATATTTGAGGACTACAAAGGCCAAAAGAAGGACAATATATTACGCGGACTTGTATAGAAAGAGAAATTGCCACTATTTCAGGTATGACTGTTCTAATTTTTTACAACTTAAAATTCTTTTTTAGCACCAAAAGAAGGTTTTTACCACTAAATATTTATTCCTATATAATACACGTCACTGGTGAGGTTGTGCACGTATACTAGTTGTTCCAGAAAAAAGAGAATCGGGGGGTTGGCCCAATGCAGAATATCCAGCATTGTAAGGTTTCGGAATAGACAAAAAAATGAGAGAATTTTTGAACTGGCAGACAACAGCTTGTTTGCTTTAATTACCAATTGTATCAATAAGTAGTTCGGGAGATTATAGTTCAGTTGAACGATAGGGACTGCATTAAATAGAAAGTGAGCACTAAAACTTACATGAGAAAAGATAACTTACTCCAGCAGGTAGCGGTACCATAATGACCCTCCGTTTAGCGCTTGCCTTAACCCATTCATAACGCGTTACCCCTAAACCACGCTCCCTTGACCTTTCCCTTCTAAGCTTCTCTTCAGCAGATAAGTTATTCTCATCAAGTCCACCATCTGGTGGACTGAAGAACAATTCATGCCTTCCAGTCTTGAGATCAAATACAAAAACCTTTCTACATAGATTTTGGTTTGGACTATACAAATATGTGACTAAATTATCATCTGGACTAAAACCGATAGACGTTGGTGAACCACAACCAGGCAGAGGATACTGCACGATATCTTCAACAGGAAACATGATGCTATCCTCTAAAGGCTTTGCGACATTTGTGTCAGTCCCTGGCATCTCACTTGAAAATGATCTCGAACGTTTCAAACACTTGTTTTTACTCGAATTTATTGATTGCATTACAGATTAGGCCAATCCAAGATTATACAGTCTACACATTGATCCAATCAATCTCACAATTCTGCATACAAAACAAGATATCAGCTTAATCAGATGCTACCAGCTCTTTACCAAATTACTTCTCAAACATTGTACAACAAGGAAATAAATCAAATAAAGAACTAAAACAAGTAAACAGAAAACACCCACTACTAAAATAAACCTAATGAAGAACTAAAACAAGAAAAAAACCAAACAAAGAACTAAAATAAGAAAATAAAAAACACCCACTAGTAAAATAAAGCTAGAGTCTAAACCAAAACCAAATAAAGTTGCAATCTTTACACAAACTCCTTACTTCTACAAGATAAACACTAAATACAGTAAACAAAGATTTATAAACCAATCAAAAAGCTGAATAATACTAAAAAATCACACAAAGAAACATACCCAAAAAACAACTAACAGAGATTGATAAATCAAAAATCTATAATCAGTGATAAAAGAGATTGAATGAACATGCCTGAAAGTGAAAGAGTAGAAATCCAATCGATCCTTTTTTTGATTGAATGGGCAAGATTGGGATTCATAAATTTGGGTTTTAGTTTCTGTTGGAATATTTTGAAGTTTTCTGAAAAATAGAATCGGAGATTGTTGGGTCCAAAACAGAGTTGTCGGATTGTTCAGATTTCGAGGAAACTTGAAATTGACTGCAAAAAGTTTTTACTTGCGGTGGATGATTGATTGGCTTTGTTGTTCAATGACAAAATACACTTGTCATTTATAAATCAAAGGTTGTCACTAAGGTGGTCTTTGGTAAAAAAAAATGATTCAAATGGAAAAGTTAGAATTTTTATTTAGATTTAGTTTAATGTAAAATTATTTTTTAATAAATATTATTGGATATTTATTTTTTAATATAATTGAGTTTTTTTTATGTCATCCGGGCTTATATAATCGAATGGCGTCAAGGAATAATTAAGTAGTCTAGTTCCTTTTTGATTCCATCATATTATATATCTTCATCTTTTTTAATATCCTTAGAGTATATATATACACTCACGATATCAAATACGTGAGAATAGTTAAATATAAAATGATAAAAATAAAGAGTAGCCGCTCGTAAATAGTTTCTCATTTTTAGTACAAATATTCTTTCTTCATTTTTTTTATGAAAGTAAAAAAGCCCAAAACAAAAAATCTAGCAAAAGATCAATTTAGTCCAAAACAATTATTATTATTTATTTTTATCAAAAATGATCACGCTTTCTTCTTCACTCTCTTCTTTCTTATTAATTATACTCATTCATTCCCTCTTTGTTTTTCATTCATGTTGAAAGTTGAAATTTTAAAATCAACGTGTCCTTAATGTGAACCAGTTTAAGTGAATAATATATTTTAAGCATTGAAACGTCGAGAGGAGCTCCTATTAGGAATTGTTTTAAAGAATATTGCAGTTGGTTGAAATTGAAAAAAAAATGATATGCGATGTGAACTTTATTGTATCAGCATTCTGTATAGATGTATATACATCCATATATATAATTATACATCATATACACATGAATATACATTATCTGTAACATATATCTCTAATATTAGCCTATTTATGTAAATGAGAACTTGAATATATTTAGTAAAAATGAAACTATGTTATTATATATTTATAACATTTATCTTTTTATTTTCATATATGATTAATGATTAAATAATTAAACAAAATCGATAAATATATATTATATTTATCTTGATTTGATTTTAATAATTTAAAAATCTATTAATTTGATTGATCTTAATTTTGACCCTAACCAAGTTAACACCCTACATACATTTGTCATTTTACAATTTCAAGTTCTCCTAAGTCCTACCTTGAAGGTTGTGATATATCCTTAATCAAGATTAAAAAATTAATTCAAGATTAACACTTTAAATACACTGAAAAATAAATTAAATTATAGTCTTTATGCATCAAGAATGATCATGGACAGGAGAAATATTATACAAGTATGGTATCATATGTATAGGAAGGTTTCAAAGTGGAATTTGAGGAGGGAGAAGTGTAAGCGGAGTTCTAAAGAGAGGGTATACCACTCGCAAATTTGATATATTTAGGTGTGAACTGGTCAAATATTCGCAGATACACCTCAAATGATAATTGAACGAAATATCTTTTTGTTGTAGTTCACGATGTTTGTTTACTCGTGTATAGGTAAATATTTAAACACGTGTACAAAAAGATTGGAGTTGAAAAGAATCAATTTCTTGGGTGGTTAAATATGTTAGGATTTGGTCCGGAAAACGTCCAAGTTCATTAACTAATAAGTAGGAAAAAGTCAAAAAAAAAAAAAATCCTACCTAAAATTGAATTTGTAAGAAAGAATTTGGCCTATCATGAAGTAAATTCGCGATGTGGAGGTACTCCATCACAAGTCATGTCCGTACGAAATTCAATTTTAGCCAAATTTCACCAAGAAAAAACTTGAAACAAGTCCGCAACGCACTCCTGTTGCGGATTCTTTTATGAAATTTTTATTTTGCATATTCGAGATACGAACCACCTATTGAACCAACGTGTGAGAGGTCTGAAAAAGTGAAAAATTTAAGGTTTCAGAAATCAATATGCAGAGTTATTATATATCAACTAACTCAAAAATTCAGCAAATCAACATAGTAGATATATCATAGCCTTTACATCTTTTATTATTTGACAAAAAACAAGAATTAAAACAGCATCTTTATCACAGAGAAGGCTGTTTCTGAAAGATTATACATACATGTAAGTACTTGAGAAGTGAGGGAAAAAATTGGAACAATCCATGTCAAAAGTTTAGCCTGGCGCGACGCGATTTTGAAGAACTATACGGTCCATTTGGTCATGCAATTGGGACTTTACATTTGAAATTTGTGTTTATTTATGACATTTGAATGAAACTTCAACTTCAGCAGACAAGCTAGAAAGTTAAAAGTAGCACATCTTGCTTAGCATCTGAAGATGGCAGAAAACTGATTGATTGTGTAGACCAAATTCCAAATAATTCAATGTAAAATCTTGATGTCTTTCTGATTCTTGATCCTTCTGCATTTCTGTTGCATCATCAGTTTAGAAGAGATTACCTGATACGATGAACCTTCAACTACGCGTATGATACGCTAAAAGCATGAGCCTGGACTTCCAAATCTTCCACCTCAGAGTTCATCACAAAGCTAGGAAATGCTAGAGTTACATCCCTGTAAAGAAATCAAGGCCACTTATTAATGAAATAACAATGCAGCTCGACGTTGTAACGTTTCAAGAGGAAGGGGGAAAAGATAATGCAAATACTGAAGCTGCATTATGTTATAACTTACTTGAGATATGGAAGGGTCATATTCTTTAGAAGAGAGGGATTCATTGAAACAAACTCCTTCCACTCTTCTTGATCTATCTTCCCATCACTATTTTTATCTGCTTCATCAAATGTCTGGTGCATAACAAGATAAAAGTTAGGTGTTTAATACGAACAGCAAAGAGGCACATCATTAAACATCTGAGTGGACAAACATGGAGTCGAGAAGACAACCTTATCTACAATCGTTTCAACTATATCGTCTGAAAGAACCAAGTCCGATTCATTCAGCAAAGCTAAAACCATCTCTTTCAGCTGCAATTAAAATCAAGCAAGCAGCAAATATAACTAATATTCATGACAAGGGAGCATAGGGTAAATCGGTATAAGTATGGTTGCAACACCTACTTCTTCTCTCTCAATATATCCAGTCTGTCTTAGATCATATAATCGGAACGCAACTGCAGCAAGAATCCAACATATGTACACGTTAGTAATGTTCCAGAAGAGGTTGAAAAAACATCATGTTTAGAATTCTAAAGGTGTAGATAGTGATTATAAGTAATTTAAAATCATTCCTGACATGCGATTTTATCGGCTACTGGTGCATTTGGGTGGAACACGCTCAATGATCTGATAAATTCTCCAAAGTCGATCACTCCATTGCGCTTGAAATCAAATAGATCAAAAATCTGCATAATTCCAGGAAGACAGGAAAGAAAAACTCAAGTATAAGTCAGATTAAAGCCAGACAAATAGTCGGTTTTCCAAATGAAGCAGAGACGATATACCAAAGCATAAAAGTTGTAATGCTTAATCAGTAACCCGGAGTATCCATTTCAAAGAAAAAGTGAATCAACAAAACATACCCTGTCTGCAAAAAGATTTCTCCTGTTTTGATTCTTGAAAATTGCCAGCTGAAATTCTTCCTGATGATGGAATGGCATAGAAGTTTAATAGGTAACTCTATTAGCATAATCAACGAGTTCAATACTACGTAAATTGTAGATGTAAAACTCCAATAAAACTCCACATAATGATTGTAGAGAAATTATACCTTGTGAATTAGTCCATCATCAATTATAGAGCTGCTTATTTTCTTGAACAGTTCATATAATGCTTCAACTTCACTCACCGTAACTGCAACACATAAAACGAATGATTAATAGACTGTTTGGGATTGAACAAAAGCATAGGGTAACTTGCTGCTGGTGTCTGACTAAGAGAGCTCTACTGCAAAGAGGAAATCTAGAGGTGTCTGAATGACTTCTTAAGATCCAGGACTCGAGGGAGGGGAAAAGTAGACACAACGCCAACTGAACGAAACAGAAAACCAGTTTGGTAAGGATATGCATATATACTCACAAGCTGTCTCAGCAGCAAGCAGTGTTGGCTCCTCGTAACCAGGGGTTCTGTATCGGGAGATTTTTGAGTGAAAGCAGCCCATCAAAAGACCAAATCAACAACAAAATGTTGTTAACGAATGATATATCCAAGATACTGAAACTTCATCAAACAGACACCTGACAAGAGAACAACTTCAACCTCATCATCAGGGAATTGAGCAAATGAGTCAAACATAACAGTGCCAAATACACCCTTAAGAGTACTCTCAGAAGTCAGAACTATATGTTGGTGCTACTTAATCAGGTTCAGGATAATCATCAGGACATCAACTGTATCTCTTACTTAAATAAGCTAAAAACAAGAATTTAGAAGAAATGATCAAAGTTTCTAGTTCTATACCAATTGCCTTCACTCAATTGTAGATCTACATGATCATCAATTATAAAATACAAGAGTGTATAGCAAAACATGTGGAAGTAGTCACTTCAATATGACATCCAAATTTTTTCAGTTGATGGCAAAGTCCATAAATTCTTGGAAACAACTCAGCCTTCAGTAGCACTATACCGTTCCGTTTTCGCAATTAATTTAACTACTTATAGCCTTGACAATGCAAAGAGATTTGGTTATGACCCAAACACTTCTTTCCTCACATATAAACTGAACTACTAATATGTATGGAACTAAAATACCAATAGCTCTGAAAGGAAATAAATTGCAACAAAATATAAAAGAGAAAAGAGGATGTCTCCAAGCACAAAAAGACATTAGCACAGAGAAAGAAAACTTGTCTGCAGTAGGGGTCCAAAGAACATTGTTTAGTGAATATTTAGAAATCTTGATCACTAAAAATGTGATCTTTAGCTATAAATCAGTAAACTAAAACAAGATTTTATTGCCATTGATGTAGGGTGCTGGCTCTATATCAAGATTCAAAATCAAGAAAATGCTTGCTGAAATGGAAGAAAGATATGTAGAGAGATTAATTACTGAAAGATTTAATTACCTAATGTTGCATTGCTCATTAAACTATGTGAAGACCCAAAAGCACAGATTTATAACTTTCTTCAAATCAAACCATATATACAAATTTGTTTAAGCTGAAAAGGGTAAAGATGGATGACTAGAAAAGGTGAGGAATGACTCAGAAAGACAACACCAAAAAGAACTTTCAAGTAATGAAGGAATGTATGTTTTTTTCATTTGTATATATTTGGCATTTGAAGAGAGAAGTGTAGATGTAGGTTGGTAATGTTGGAGGATATGGGGTAGCTTGAATTTATGAACACATGACCTTAGATGGGACTACTTGGAGTTCGTAATTTGATATTCTTAGTTTCTCATTCGGTGTTCGATATTTATATTGGAGCACAACTAAATTCAGATTCGTGCCGAGAAGTTTTCACATTGGAGTAAAACGCTCCCTAACAAAAGCAACTTCATACTAAAGGGACTCAAACGTACTTACCACTCCACCTTAACTTTTGTTGGCGTATCAACATGTACTTCACTATAGTTGGAATGTCAGTATTATATATTCATAAATCCAATTAAAATGTCACAAAATTTCTCTTTCTGGTACCCTTATTTGGTTGGCATTTGCCTACCTCATCTGTCCCCTTCTTATCAAATACAATAATTAAGTATGAAATTACTCTATTCGATTTTTTTTTTGTCAGTTTCTTTTAATAAACAGAATAAATAGGCCTAATAGCTCCAAAAAATCAAAATACTTTATTTCATCAATATATCAACAAAAATAAACTAATATATGAAGAATTGATTATTTTAGCGATTAAAAAAAACATTTGATAGAGACTGGATATAGAAAATCTACTTGACAAAATGTAATATGCACCTCTGTTAGCTTGTGGCTCCTAAATTAAAAATGGACAATTTAATAAATAATATAGATAAAAGAGACTCGTCCATAAAAAAAATTGAATTTTCCTTTACATTTTATTTTGGGTAGAAGGGCGCTCGAGGGTGGGGGGGGGGGGCTCTGGTAGAGGGGTAGGGAGTGAGAATTGGCAAAAAAGATTTGTTTTTGAAACTTTTAATACAATTCCTATTATAATATGTGTATCCATATTATTTATTGGGTAACTCGTTTTTACCTATTTAAAATATGAGTCGAGTTGGACATTTTATCCATTGTTACTTAAACTCATATTTAATTGACTCTTTGACTCATATTTAACTCGATCCGCTCATTTGTCACTCCTAAATATACGTCAGGAAATTGAAAGGAGCCAGTAGAATAGTATACTGTCTGCTGTTAACTAATTAAATGAAAGACTTCTTGTTAAATTATAACATGCACTATTATTATTAATGAGAAAATGAAAGACTTGACTAATTGGGATATATCCATATAAAAGGTCTAATATAGGGACCATGCTCTTAATTAATTAAATGGAAGACTTGTTGCTTATCCGTATCTAGCTTATTCTGCTTATAGGTTTGTATAACGAGCGTTTCCAGGAAACAGTCTCTCTACCTCTATGAGGTAGTGGTAAGATCTGCGTACATTCTACCCTCCTCAGATCCCACTTGTGGAATTCCACTGGATATGTTATTGTTGCTGAAGACTTGTTATTTAATTATAGCTAGATAATACTTATAAATTTGCACAGTATACGACTTATCAACAATTTTTTCTTTTTAATTTTCTATATATTAGTCAACCTACCATTTCAACTTGAGTTAAATTATGTTAATGGTAGCTCTTCAAAGTTTCCATATGTCACTTGAAGTTGGAATATACAAATTTGGTCACCAAACCAGTTGAAGGTCAACATAACATATATATTATATATATATATATATAATGTTGGTTTCATTTTCATAAGTAAGAAATCTAAAAAAAATATTTTCTTTTATTTAATTTGTAAATGAATAGGATTGGATCTTATTTGTTTGATAAGAAGTATCTCCCCATGAATCGTATCTTTGTAAAAATAGGGATAGAATTTTTTCAATTCAAATCGATTAGGCGTATTGTGCCGATTCTTTTGAGTAATATATCTGGAAATACCTCTTGATACCTTATCAACACTGTTCCAGACACAATTAGTACATTCCAAAATCACCGTTACTCGGACATCTTTCCCCTTAGCCATCAACCTCCTTTGGGTTATATATATATATATAAAACTTATACATACATAATAATTTCTCGACAAATGATATTCACTTGATATTAATTGTCACTCCACGAGGACTAATATATCGTCTAGTAAGGCATTGACCGAATAATAACAGAAATTAAATAAACGTAAATTATTTTATCCATTCATTGCAGAAATTTCACTGATGAGTGAGTACTATTTTTACATGAGATAATAAATTTCAAATTTTAAAGAGATCATCTGAATTTTTTTAAATTTTTTTTTTAAAAAAAGCCATGTGTCTAAGCGTTTTTCACGAGTTGGTTTTTTTTTTTTTTGGGGGGGGGGGGGGGGTTTGGGTTTGTCTCCTTTTAATTATGAGTTTCTTTTTCTTGAATTGTCAAAAGAAGTTGGAAAGCTTTCAATCAACATTTATGTAAAAGATACCATGTGACCTTTATCATGAATCATTTTTTTGTCCAAAAAAGTTTGAACACTTCAAATTGACATAATTAATTTGGATATTGTTTGACAAAAGATGAAAAATCAAGCAAGCCAATAATTGATATGTATTTTGATTGGTCATAGTTAACTAAAAAAAAGGGGGGGTGGGGGGTGGAATAATATTTGATTTGCTTTAATATTGAAATTAATAGGACCAAATTGATTATATATATGTAGGGGTGGGGGTGGGGGTGGGGGTGGGTTGGTGGATATATATAATCATTTCATACATATATAATACACACTGTTTACCTCTTTTAATATTTTTAGAAAAATTATAAGTACTATATATTTTTTTAGTAAAAATAGTTGTCTAAATATATCTAGGAAACATTCTTGGCAGGTCAAAAAAAAAAAAAAAGATTGACTGATTTAGGTCATACTTAAACAAATAAGAAAATGAAGAATTTTACATGACATGTCGTAAATTTATGTATAATATAAATATTTTTAGACTTTTGATGATGATATTAAAAGAGCTTGTGATGTATATTGAGTTAAAACGGATAAATACATATTATAGATTTGAATCATAATAAATACTATCATATTTATTGACTTACATATTAGATTCATAAAGGACTAATTGAGAACATCAGCTCGATCAATTGTACCTTTGAAATGTTTTGATTTTCTATAGTCTTTTGTTGATTAATGTTTTGATTTTCTATAGTTTTAAAGAGATCATATGAAATTATTTGAGTCATACAATATTGTTGTTGGACTAATGTATCTCGAAGGGGAGTCAAGAGATATATTGTTGGATCGATGTAAATTACGTTGCAGTGGGCTTGAGTCAGGGCGAGATATCCCCGTCTCGATCAGCCTGAATGAATTATTTACATTTTTATCATTTATTTTTCAACTGTAATTTAATGTGTTTGTGATATATTACACACCAACATTAAATATTTTGATTTTATTAAATGAACAAAATGACACATCAAGTTTATTTAAAACATGGTCAATTTTTTTTAAACATGTTTTACTTAAATTGCTATATAATTATGACTTCACAAATTATAACTATGTAATTACTACTAAGAAAACAAAACAACAATAACATATCCAGTGAAATTCCACAAGTGGGGTCTGGAGAGAGTAAAATATACGCAGACATTACCGCTATTTTGGATAAAATATTATCCCTTATTAATAAGCGACAGTTGATCAACTTTCTGTCAACATGCCTACTTTATTAATAAGGGCAATTTGGTCATTCTTCATATTTCTTTTATTTCATTTATATATTTAAAATCATGTAAAAAAAAATACTATTACAATAATTAAAACTTAAAATATTTAAATAAAAAATAATTTGTTTGACTCTCGAAATTCTACTTGTACCACGTAATCAATTATTTAATAGGATGTTTTGGTGATTTTATATATTTGAGTACTTTAGTAATTACGTAAAAAATGTATTATAAATCACATTAATTAATAACTTAATATATTTTTAAAAAGTAATTATGTAAAAAGTAATATAAATCATAATAATCAACATTCTTGTGTCATCAGAAGGGTTAATTTGGTCATTTATGTATTTGACTGCTTCAACAATTACGTTAATTAAAATTACTACAAATTACAATAATTTAAAAAATTTAAAAGATAAAATTACGTAAAAAGTACTATGAATTACAATAATTAACAACTTAAAATATTTAAAGGATATATACAAATTTGTTTGACTCTTAAAATTCTATCAATGTTGCATATTTTGGAACATAAGAAGCAACATATATCATCTAAATGGCATAACGTAAATAGTGCTATAAATCACGATAATTAACAAGCTTAGAAATTTAAAAGACATGCAAAATATTTTGGTTGATTTTCAAAATTATATACGCGCAATATAAATTAGGACATATGCACAAATGTATATTATTTAAAACTTATAATAAAATTTTAAAATTAGTACTATTAATCACAATAGCTAAAAAGTACTTAAAATATCTAAAAATTGAGACAAAACAGATAATCTATCTATATCTATATGTATATCTATCGATATCTATATGTATATCTATCTATCTATCTATCTATCTATCTATACTATACTATACTATATTAAAAGTGTGAAGACCCTTAGAAATATTGTTTGAACTTTTTACCCTTTATTAAAAGATTCTTCTTTAGACAAAATCGTCTTTTTACTATTTTTCTTTAAATTCTTATTTAATTATATTTATAATATTGACTTTTATATTATATAGAAATAAATGATAAAATAAGGACTTCTAGCCGTGGAAAGACTCCTAAATTTTCCTTATTTAATAGACTTCTACTTCTTCCTTATTTGGATCAAGAAAATACTTACGCTCCTAAAAAAAAATTCTAATTTAATTTACCATGATATATAGAAACTTTATAAATAAATAATTTATCAAAATTACTTTTGTAGTGAATTATTTATCTTTTTGTTAGTTCATAGTTAAACTTAATTTTTCTGCGTAATACTTTTACCAGATTAGGTACACGTTTTGGTCACGCGCAAGTTAAACTATTATAAGTTATTATTAAGCTATTATTATCAACTCTTTTCCGAAAAAAAAATTGGATGCCATTTGTTATTCGGGTTATTACACTACCCGACCTGAAATCGGATTCTGGGAAGGCCGCTTCAATGGCGGATTCACTTCTCTCCTTTAACTTGTTGGAACCCAAAAACAACAACAAATCACCCCGCAAACATTGAACTCAAACCCTAGCCCTAATTGTGAAAATTCAACTCAGAAGAAATTGTGGTTCACCGATTGTGGAGGAGATGGATAGTCAGATGACTCACCATCTGTTCGAAAGACGCCCTATATACAAGTCTAAAGCTCCTGCTAGAAAGTGGTTCAAGGAATGGTAAGCGAAACAGTTCAAAATTAATCTCGATTCCGTATTAATCACTTAAACAATTATACTTTTATCTGTTAAAATTCATCCGCCTGTTTGAGTATGGAAAAAACACGGTATTCATAGAAGAGTCGAGAAGGATTGCTGTTGGTATAAGGAGCGGAATGAAGCAGGATAGATATAGGCGATTCAGTTATGTGATTCCAATTTCTTAGAATTGTGGTCTTGCATATATTTATCTTTTACCTTTTCACTATTTGAAGCTCCTTTGTAGTGGCTATATCGGAGCGGTGTATAAGCAATAATAAATATGACTTGAGTTTGCTTCTTTTTTTTCTCTTCCAATTATAATTAGAGAGTTAGAGGTATGAGGTAGAAGTTTAATGGGTAGGCATTTGTTTGTAACGTGATGGGGCACACTAGTTTTTACTGAGAAATTTGTCAGAATGAACTGAATTTGATTAAAAGGATGGCTTTGTGAAATTTGGGACTGAGTAATGTGCTTTGTGTATCATGTTTAATATCTGATAGCTTCTCATCCTCTGTCTTATCGGGTGTAAATTTGATTGTGATGCTGCATTTATGTAGGAGATGGTAATAGATTTATGATTATCCACGGATAGTATCAATCAACTAAGCCTTAATCTCAAATTAGTCTGATTGGCTGCATAAATCCGTTGTAGCTGTTCAACTCTATTAAGTCTCAGTATTCTTAGAATTCATCATAGTTAGCCTAATTTTATGCGACTGTTAACCTACCGCAACTCTCTTCCATTATCCGGACATTGGACTGGCTATTGTTATGAAGCTCACATGAAAAATTGGAAAGATACTAAAAGGGAAGTCTTTCTAGTCCAGAGAAAGATGATGTGGTTCAGTATGAATCAGTTGTATTGTAATCTCGAATTTGCAACTTCTTTGCTTGGTACTTTCATCAGGAGAAGCTAGGACCTAGAATTCAGCCATTCAAAGCTGCAATAGAGACAACAGGACAAATTGCTTCTTTAGAACCTTTGGTGTTGGATGTAGATTTGGAACTTTAGGATGGACTTCACCGCTTTTATTTTAAAGGGAAAGAGGAAGCCCTGAACCAAAGGAGGAGGAGCAGGAGATTGTCTTCTCCTTACAGTCAAGTGGCTTTCAGCTCCTGTCTAGATCCTGATGCATGTAGATACAAATGGTCCAATGGGAGCAATAATTCCCAGGGTTGCAACAGTAAAATATACCGGCGAGGGGTAAGAAGAAAAGGGGGCACCCGTTAGTAGCTGCGAGCGAGAGCGGATTGGGAGTTTGAAAAAAAAACAAACACGATCCAAGCAATCTTGTCAGTTCACAATCATGTTTGGGAGGACTGGGGGAGTGATTACAAATTTTAAACTAGAAAATCACCTTGGATCGTGTAGCTAATGTTCTACTTGCATGAACTTTCAGTAGGTTTGATACGTATAGCCTTTCCTTGAATTATCTCAGAGGATCAGTCATTAGTCAATAACTGATGAGAGTGTTCTTAGCTATGTGTTTTCATTATAATTCCTGTCACGTTTTAATTCTTTTACTAACATCATTTTTGTCCCAGGGTCCCACAGGATGTTGTAGCAACAGGTGGGAAGTGCTACATCTTAAAGTGGGTGAATGGTTTGTTCCGAATTCTTAAGCTCCTACAATCTTTCGGATAGTCTTGTGTTGATTTATCTTATGTTCTTTATTTTCTGTATCTTTTCTGGATTTTCAAATGCTAATCATATGCTGTGGCTTTTGGGTTGTACATTGAATTTGACCTTATATTCCTCCCTGTCTATTTTGTTTATCAGAGGCCACATTAAAAGCTCTGAAGGAGAAGCCAAAAGAGTCAGGATTAACTGTGTCAGAACCAGAGCCAACTACTGAAGTTCTTTTTCTTTGTAGCTATGAAGGTTGTGGAAAGACATTTATTGATGCTGGGGCCTTGAGGAAGCATTCTCACATCCATGGGGAGAGGCAGTATGTATGCCATTATGAGGGCTGTGGAAAGGTAAGAGTATATTGTCTTTCCATTGAGACTGCACTAAATGCTTTAGAGCATCAGGATGAGCTCGAATATTTTATTGTATTGATTCTATAATCTATTTTAGTTATTTTGCTTTCATGACATTTCCCTAAGCACTCAGGCGGGTTGGTTGTGGGGAAGGAAGAGATGGGCACATGGAATTTACTCTTTTGCACAGCTTATATTACCTTTGTTCATGTAGTGCTTCTTTCTTGAAATCTGCTTCTCAACAGATACCATAGGTTCTCCTTGAGCTCATAAGATATTTTCGTAGTAAACATTGGTTTGCTGAGGAGTTGATTGGGGTTGTATTACTTATCACACAAAAGTTTACTGAAGTTGTATTTAGGAATGTATTGTTTCATTTACTGCTAAACCGCTTCAACCAATTTGAGCCTCAGATTGTGGGAAAAAAGAGCCTCTCTATCTTACACAAGGAACAAGTAAGGTTTGCATAAATCCCACCTCCCCCCAGATCCCACCATATGGGATCATACTGAATATGTTGTTGCAATGGGGAAAAAAGAAAGAAGAAAACCCAGATACGACAACTACTTCTACGATTCAATCTCAAGCATTACTCATAATCAAGTAGGGAAATTAAAAGAGTCAGGTCTTTCTTGAGATGTTGAGTTATCTGCCATCAAAAGGAATGGAGTTTTAAGAAATTTCATAGTCTGTGTGACACAGAGTAAGAAATTTCATAGCTCATGCAGATGATCTTTAGCATACTTTAGTATAATCATTCCTGTAACTGTAGTTCGTTCCTCATTTTGTACCCTTTTTGTTTTGGTTACGTGGGAAAGTTTACAACTTCTTAGTTATAAAGCTGTCACATTGGAGCTTGCTCGGACACCGCCTTAAAAAAGTTAAATCACATTAACTGCTTCCAGGGAGATTAGAACCCGATGTTAAGGATCTTTGGAGCTCAGCAACACAATTCTGGAATGTTCCAGATTGGGCGTCTCATTATTCATAGTATTGGAATGTGAGACTTTAAAGCTTACTTTTCAGGGAAAAGTCCACTTTTTCATTTTTCATATCAAACTTCTTTTTGCATAAAGTACTCCTCAATGTGTTTTATGCAAATAACTAAGTTCTGATGCTCTTATTGAGAAGCAGTCTCTCATTAAATCTTATTCCCTCCATGCTGGTTGTCCACCTTTTTGCTTGTTCTCACTGGTTCAAACTTCAGAAGAGAGCTGTTTTATCATGGTTGCCCCAAAACTGTCTATCTATAACTCTTATCGTGATGTTTGGTCTGGTGAAAATTATTCCATGGATGATTTTGCTAGGCGAAAGGTCATTCCTCCTAGAAAAGAAAATGAAAAAAAAATGTTACCAGTTTCCAAAAAAAAAAGTTTTATGTTCATTGTTCGGCCAAAGACAAAAGCATCTCAAAGAAAGAGAAGAATGGAAAGAATAAAACTAATAATAGTTATAAACCTAGGTGAGGATGTGTAAACATTGTAAAATAGTCAAAAGGTGCGAGCAAGCTAGCAAAGACACCACAGTTAGCAGAAACAGATAAATGAAATTAGACCAACACTATTTATCTTAGCCAAAGGCCAAGAAATAAATAAAACTAATAACAGTTAAATGATTATTCCCAGTGAGAATGAGAGATCCCAAAATTTTGTTTGAGTGTGGAATAAACAAAGGGAAGGAAGAAAGAATTGGAGCGGAGATTCCATTCAGTGCTATCAAGGGTAAATGTATAGTAGTGTCAATATTTGGCCAGTAGACACTGCTTTTAGGGAATTGGAGGTACAGAGGCAAACCATTTGGGATGGAATAGGTACATTTTCTTCTTTTAAAGAAGTATCATGCTAAACCAAGACTTTCACTTTAGGTAAATATTTTTCAGAGCACTTATTGATTTATTAACAGACTGACAAGATTGAGCGTCAAAGGAACCTTTCACAAAATATGAGTCAACGCATAGTGTGTTGGTGAATCTCTTAGATTACCATAAACCCCTCAATATTCTTACTGGTGGGATAAAAGCAAGTGAGACGACAAATGTAAGTGTGTGCTTATCATGCATAGATTTGATTTTTAGTCTGTCAAACTGTCTAGGGTGAAGATTGAAGAAAAAAACAAATCCATTTTTTCTTATGATTTGCGAATTCAAGCATATGAGTTATTATTTCTTGTGTTTTTTCCTTGTGCTTCTATTACATGTCTTTAATTGCATCCTTGTCTTCTTTTGCAGAAATTTTTGGATAGTTCCAAGCTAAAACGACACTTTCTTATTCACACCGGAGAAAGAGACTATGTATGTCCACACGAAGGCTGTGGTAAGGTAATATATGCATCTGCTATCCAAATACTCCCGGTGTACAATATGCTTCTAATGCAGCTGTTATAATAATGGTGCAGTCTTTGCCTCTTGTATATAAATACGATATCTACATTCTTCTAACTTTCATATATTGGTGATATCTGTGACATTTTTCAATACCAATATTAGTTATAATTGTAGTGGGAATGTTGGAAGAAACTATCAACTTTTCGATGATTGAGGTTGTTTCTTCTGTAAGCAGACAATGTAAACCATTGTTAACATTGGCTATGTGGATATTAGATGCGTATTGGAAATTTGAATGTCAAGAATGGTTCCTAAGTACTGCAAAGTGCTTAATGTTGTCTGATATGGAAAATAGTACTCCCTTCGTTCTAGTTTGTTTGACCCTATTTGTTTTTTAGTTTGTTCCAAAAGAATGGTCTGTTTCTAAATTTGGAAATAATTTTATTGGCCAAATACATAACCGGTTCCGAAACTTATCCAATACTTTCATTTTGACACCCGAATCAAGACTAGTGCCTATTTAATGCCTACAGCACTCAAGATATGTAAATGCCAAATGCTAACATGGACTGTAAATCAATCCCAAAATAATTGGTATATTGGTATATTTCTTTTCCTTGAATAGTTCACATTTTTCCCTCCATTGCGGCCACCAACCTTCCACCATTGCTGCGGTTCTCCTTCTACTGCCGCTAGCCGTCTCCGGCAGTGCAACCCTAAATTCACCACTCCAAGAACCACCTTCAACCTCTGAAATCACCTCCCTCACCTTCATCCTTAGCGACTCATCACCATGTAAACAGCCACCTAAAATTCCTTCCTGTCATCTAAAACCACACCCACACCCACACCCACACCCACACCCACACCCACCAGAGCTCACCTAAAAACGTCACCAATTTCCTTCCATAAATTGTGGAACTGTTAGCCACAAAAACACTCACACGAACACTTGCAGTGCACATACTATACACTCACTCTCAGTCACACAATCCGTTTTCACTACTGCTACACCATACATTCCTCCCAACCTTCACCCCTTCCAGTTTCCCGCCATTTCCTCATCTTTAAAACCGCCATATGACACCATCCTTTATTCCCTAGCAGCTGCACACATGGACGTAGTAGAATTCATTCAATCAGGGTTGACCACCTGGTCCTTTTGAACCTTAATCTTAAGAAATTCCTGAACGAGAAAGCTCCATGTCACCACCATCACTGACAGCGGGTAATTGGGGGTTCTGAGGGGTAGGATACCAGTCTGGGGAAGGACAATCTTTTGGGGGGAGGGGAGGGAGGGAGAGTGAAGGTAGACTAGTGCCTAGTGGGTGGGGAGACAACAGGAGGGGTGTGGTGATTGGCGTCAATTGGAAGGGAGTTCTGATGGGGAAGAAGATATGGGGATGGCTGTTTGGGTCATGAAAATAGTTTTTTTCTTTTTACTCAAAATTATTTTTTTTCAATAATAATTTTGGGTCCTTAGTCTTTTCTATTTTTGGTCTAATCATGATATCTTTAGTGAGGTAGGGACCTTGTAGATCTGATGGGCAACTGTTAATGCATTAGATTTTCAGCTACTGGCTGATCCCTTCTTTTGCTTTTATTTTGGCTCTTCTGAGCTTGTAACTACAGCTTTATCAGCTATTTTGATGCTGATCTTTTGGGTTTCTATACAAGTTATTACCTTTCTCAAGAAAATAAATTATTTTGGGCCCGATAGCCACATGTCTCGGTTTCCTTCATCCCTGTGGCATAACAGTTGCATCTGAGTTGCATGCGCCATGTTTTTTGGATGGAGTGTCATTTTGTGTTTAATAGGTCTATATTTGTTAAGGTTGGACTTTGGAGTGTTTGATAGGTAAGGAGTCTGTTGAGGTGTTGAATAAAAAAAAGAGACAAACTAGGGGGGCGCTTATGTATTTGGTGATTTAAATTTAAGGTCCCATTTTACTCTTAATAAGAAGCTTTTATAGCAACAAAATGTTATGACATGTTATGATGCAAGTTTCAAATGTTCAATAACTATACTCATGTTATTGCTTGTTTAAGACCACGAGTTCCAAAAGTTTCCTCGTATTTCTTTTTTCCCCCCCAGTCAAATTTCACGTATATTGAAATATAGTAATTGTGCGAAAGAGGTTCACATACTTTGAAGAACAAATACAGCATGTGCGAAGAACAAGCACAGCATGTGCGATTATGGACTTTCCTGGCAACTTCATGGCTGAGTTGGGAGTAGTTTGTCTGTTCTCTCTGCCAAAAAAGAATTGAAGAAAAAGGAAATAATAAAATAATGAGAAGGAAACCCCCAAAAAACAAGAACAAAGTGGAAACTTTCTTTCATGCAGAAGAAACAAAAGAAACAAGAACAAAGTAGGTTTGCTTCTCACTAGGCACCCTATGGTGGGCCTTTTTGTCCCACGACTCCAAAAGAATTAAAAAAAGAAAAGAAAGGGACAAGAAACAAAATAACAGAAGTGGTTGTATAACCCTAACTTATGTTTCCAAATTTTTTCTGGCCCAAGGCTTTGGTTTAGTGATAAGAGAGCGTCACATGTAGCGTGAATTATGCCCATATCATGAATCTGAACCCAGTCGCAGATAATTTGATGAAAGCTTTATATTAAATGGCGAGGGATAGAACACCAGGTGGCCCTCAGTATTTCTTGGCCATTCAAAAAAAAAATGTTCCCAAACTTCCTGTTACTGTGGGAATTCTATCTTGTTTCTTGTTTTGTTTGGGATGAATATCAAGGAACACAGACATGCTTGTATGTATGATGTTTTTATGTTAGCTTCTGCTTCTTATTATGCTTCAATTTCACGGATTCCCTTTAAACTTATTGCAGGCATTCTCCCTGGATTTTAACTTAAGATCACACATGAAAACACACTCCCAGGAGAACTATCATATCTGCCCGTATCCAGAATGTGGAAAGCGGTATGCACATGAGTACAAGCTTAAAAATCATATTTCGTCTGCTCACCAGAAGGTATGCAACTTGATAAACTTTTGCTCTTTTTGACCACAAACAAGGTGCTACACTAAATGTTTTATCAGTAATCACTTGGTGTTCTTTCCCAAGTATGGATTCTTAACATTATTTGGGCCAATTCCTCTTTGTAAACTAGGCTGAACTGAACTTAGATTTAACATGCACGTGTATTTACTTTGAATGTATTTATCTTAAGATTTTCTTTGCCCATAATTCCAATATTCTTGCTGGAGGAGTACTGTTTGATCTTTTTACTGGTATTTTTTATGTTGCATACCAACAACCACCCTTCGCTGCTCCATGTTCCCACTTCATTTCCTGGTCAAAGATCTTTAAAGGAAAACAGATGCTTTTCAATGTGTATTCTTTTCCTCAATATGAATGTGTGTAGATAGAATTTTTATTGTCCTGTCAATGGTTGGCTTCGTGGCACTTTTAAGCATACTGCACAGAATAGAAGTTGACTCCATAACCAGAACTTACCAGAAAACACAGTAGTTATGCTGGAATTAATGTCCTGTATCACTTCATGCATTACTAAATAGATCCCCTTTTGATGTTTGCGTTGACAGTTTCCTCTATTGATTTACTAGATGTTTAAGCTAATAGTTTCTGAAAAGATATCCCATGTGGATGCACCTTGCTTTGCATCTTCCAACGTAGCACTTGAAGCTGGATTTGATCACAATTTTGAAATTTTTCATTATGTAGAACACACCAGATGTACATGCACCGAAGTATGCCCCTCCTGTGGAGAAGCCAGTGAAGACCCCAAAATCTTCTTCAGCAGCTTGTGGCCCACCAGCAGTTGACCGCCCTCACAAATGTCCGTATGAAGGTTGTGTCAAATCTTACATCCATGAATACAAGCTGAATCTTCATTTTAGGAACAATCACCCTGGTCATTTCCCGGAGGAAAACACGAGAAATGCTCAATCCACTGCTGACAACGAGATGGATGAAGGCAGTGATCAGGACGCATATTCTGCAAGGCGTGGAAATGGAAAAATTCAGAAACAGAGCAGGCCGAAACCAAGCTTAAGGCAGCCACCTTTAAAAGTTGCACGCAAAAGCTCATCCAGTGCTTCTCAAGTCAATCTAAGCATATCAAAGAAGCCTTGGCCACTTAAAGAAGAGAACTACAATGAAGAAGATAGTGAAGAAACAGAAGAGGAACGTGATGATGTCGGGGATGGATGGAGGTATGGTGAAAACGATGACGATGATGAAGAAACTGAAGAAGACGACTAGGCTTATTTCATACATACTTATAGGTAGTTAAGTACTCTGTTTTGGGATAAATGGTTGTCACTGTCTAGACAATGGGATTGAACCTTGCTTGTTTTTGAGATTCATGAAGCATAAGGTTTCAGCTGTTTCCCAAACCCCACCCTCTCTAGTTGTCTCTCAGCATAGTACCATGGAACATGGAGCTTTCCATCACTATGTGAGTTTCTTATTCATATTTTTATATTTCATAAATTGAGATCTCTTATTGTTACGTATGTCCATTTCGAGGACTTTAGATCCATAATTTGCTAATTCTAACAATATTATTATGTATGTATTAAATGGAATTTCAATATATATTTGCAGATGGTCATGGAATAGTTAGGACATTGTCACAAAATACTTTCAACGACTACTTGTTTGAATGATCAACACGTATCGTTTCATAATGTACAATATTATATTGTATTATAATATTGAATAGATTGTACCCTCTTTTATTTTTTGTACTTACATAATATCACACATCGAACTATTACTCCTTCCATTTCTATTTAATTGTAGGTTTTACTTCCTTTAAGAAACTAGGCAAGTTTACCATTATATCCTCATTTAGTATTTTCTTGAAGTCAAATTTTTAATAAATTAATTTGTTTTGATTAATTAATTTGATCAATTTACTTTATTTTTTTTATATTGGTCAAATACATACTTTCAACACTAAGGGGTCGTTTGGTGTGATTTGATGAGAGAAGTTAATTTCGAAATAATTTTTTAGTGGTATTTAATCCCTTGTTTGGTTGCACAAGTTGGGATAACTTAATTCAGAATTAACAATTATTAATCCTAGGATAAGTTATCCCTTTCTAGCGGTGGAATAGTAATCCTAGGATAACTTATCCTGGAATAAAATATGTGAAATAACAAAAATACTCCCCTTCAATTCTCTTTTATACACCACTTACCTTCATGTATATTAACATATTTTTTAATAGTATTTATAATAACATTCCCAATCTTAATTAATCGTCGTTTTTTGATATTTTCTATTAGAAATTATATTTCTTTTTATGAATGTATTATAAGTTGAATATATTTGTCTAACACTTACATTTATTTATATTTTGATTTCTCTTAGAATGTTCACTCCACTACTAAATTATATATTGTTAATTAAATAATTTATTACTTACTTAAAAATTATATTTTAAATATCAATTAAAATGTAGATAATTTTAATCATAATTTTTTTTTAACTTTTAATAAACTTGGAATGAAAGTTTTATTTTTAAGCTAAATAAGATGGAAGTTCTAATTTTAAGCTAAATAAGATGAAAGTTTTATTTTTAAAGTTAAATAAAATAAAAAATTTATTTTTAAGTTAAATCAGATGAAAGTTTAATTTAAAAACACATGGCACAATTATGAAAATGCATACACATACGTTAAATAAGATGAACATTTTATTTTTAACAATGAATAACTATAGTTAGCAATTTATTTTTAAAAAAATTAAATATTAGTAGTTGTTGTTCTTGTTTCACCCTTTGTAGTTCGCATACCTGTCATGCTCCTTATTTTATTTACAAGTGGCATTCAAGCTTTTATTTTGCAACTTTAGCCACGGCTTATATAGGTGAATCCACGGAGGGCCTTCATTAAAATACTATTTTTTAGCTTAACCCACAACAATATATAAATATATATGGCGGGTGGCTCAAGAGAATTATTTGACTTACGGAATAGAATAGGGGAATCTAAATATACAACTATGCTATATAGGATCTAGAGTGATAGCAAAAAAAGTATGATGATATTAAAGAGTAAGGGGAAAAAGATCTCGGTGGAAGATATTTTCGTAAACAAATATTTTTTAGAACTAATATTTTGATTAGTACGAATCAAACAAACAATAAAAACTACTCTCAACGTAACTTATTCCAACATAATTAATCTCATCGTAACTTGTATTCAAATCAAACCGTCCCTTTGGAAGAATAATGTCATTTAAGGAAAATGTGTTCTTTCTATTTCACTGCTCTCTGTTAATTTGAATTTTGATAAAAATAGGAAAAGGAGGTTTAGGTTTCAACCCACAATGAATAAAGGAGGAAATGTTGGAGGAGGCGGACCAACTGCTGCCGCGGCGGCGGCCGCCGCTCAAAAGCAGAAGAGCTTACTGCAGAGGGTGGATGCTGATATTGGCAATATTGTTGATAATTATGGCTTCATTGTTAACGCTGCACGGGTATGTCCTCATTTCCTTCACCTTCTCCCAGGCTACTAAAAACAGATCCCATGTGTTTACTTGTGGTTACAGAGCTACGAGTATCCAAAATTTTAAAATTTTGTGTGCAATTGTTGTGATTAAAGTGATAAATCTCTGTGTTCAAGGGTGTAATTTAGTGTAAATGAAGTGGATTCGGCACTATCTGTCACAACCCAACCTACCGAGCTGCGGTCACCTACTCTAACATTTATATAGGAGAATCATGGGGAAGATGAAAGAAACAGATCATATCACTGTAAACATCTTTGAATTTGTCAAGGACAAGATTAAAAATCGAATTAAAATTTTTTAGAGAGACATCCAAAGGATTCTTAGGGTAATAGGTTAATTGGTTATGCTCAGTTTGAACTGTTTAGATTCTAAGGTATACCTCCAAACCTCTAATCTATGTTAACTTTAGCCCAAGTCTCATCAATCAGTATTGTCATTTGCAAGTAGCATACACCATGGCACCTCCTCCTGTAACCACATACTCTACCATCCAATTTGTTTTAACCACTTCTAGTATATGACATGATATCTGTTGGAAAATATTTACCAAGAACACAAAACATTATATGAAGAAGAACACCAAGATGAAGATTTGATCATACAAATTAAGAGAACAGAATTCAAGGCTTGAAAACCATGTGAAACGCTTTCCTAAAAACAGTGTTTGCTTCCTCTCCTCTATGAGATTGCTACGGATTACAAGTTTAGTGGATATGACAAGCCTGTGAATTTCTGCATTAAGCAAATAGTGAAGAATTCCTATTGGAAAGCAAAACTTGAATTTGATGTTTTGGAGAAGAAAATAATTCTTTGAAGAGTATTATAAAGAAAATATGTTGTAAATTTAGAATCAAAAGAAGTTGAATTTAAATAGAATTGATGGTAACCAAAGAAGGAAAGGATACACCCTGTCATTCAAAGACGCAATCTTTCAATAATAAAAGACATATTCATTCATTTAAAATAGTAATTAATAATTTAATTTAAACAAAATTTCAACAATCTCTCACTTGTTTAAATATAAATTTAGAATACAAAGATCAAGTTACGTTCACGCACAGAGTAATGTATCTTTTGATTTGAAACATTACCTTAGTATAATGTCACAAGACGAAATCGAAATCTAATGTAGCATTGTAGCCTTCAACATGTTATTCCTTGTGAGAGCATTGGCACATTAGACAAACATTTTATGTCTGCTCTCCACTCAAACATGCTTAGCGCTTTTATGGTCAGGTGTTATCCAAAATTCATGAACATTTATGAAAGTAACTCCAACTCTCAATCGAAGCGGCACCACTTCTGTAGGGGAACTTCTTGTAGTGTCTTTGTCATATTCGAGACACTTGTTCCTTGAACTGAACCTCATTAAGAGTATTAGAACTCAACTCTCTAATCTATGACAACCAATACTAATATATCTCTTAATTTAGTACTAAAACATTCATGTATCAATAATTTGCTGTTACCCTTTGAACGCAAAACTATTAATTTAAAGTGTTCGGTAGGGTTGCCATTATTGGTAGACTTAATTTAGGAGTTCCAACCGATTGAACTCGAATTTATTCTCACCTGCTCTCTTGTAAGAGGTTTAGTGAATGGATTATCCAAATTACTTTTTGACTTCACAAATGTGAGAGATTAATTCCATCCGTAATTAATTTTCTCACATAATCATGTCGAAGACTTATGTGTCTTGACTTTCCATTATATATACATTGTTATATGCTCGAGTAGAGTGGCTTGACTATCACAATAAATTGAAATTGAGCTTGCAACTTTTGATATCAATGGAATTTCTAAAAGAAAATCCCTTAACCACTCAGCTTCTTCTCCTACTTCCGCTAGTGCAACAAATTCCGATTCCATGTTTGAATGTGTTATTCAAGTCTGTTTCTTGGATTTGCAAGAACTTGCTCCTTCTCCTAACATAAATACCCAGCCTGTGGTGGTTTTGGTCTGGTTAAAGGGAATTAAAGCTTGCAGGACTTTTGAGACTAAGCACGTACCAATGCATCTTTGTCCAACTATTGATTATAGGAATTATTGTTGACTATGATGGGTATGTAGAGGTAAATTCTGCCTACATCTTTTCTTCTCCAGACTCATCTGTTGCATTATTGGGTATGTTATTGTTACGAGTCATTGTTGACATCTCTAATATGTTGAGTTAATTTGGAACAAAATTCATATGTTTCAAAGAACTTTTGAAATTTGCTCTATTATCAGATATGAACGTACTTAAACAAAGAACGTCGACAATTATTAATGGATTGAACTTTGAGAAACATGAATTGGAGAAAAGTGAAAAAGCGTGTAAATTTTTTGTCTTGAACACTTCTTTTGCTGCTGATTTGTTCCATTGCAGCTGTTGAGACCATTACACTAGATTCTAACTCTTGAAACTAGGAGATATATTTGCTTATGAACACCTCTTTTGCTGCTTATTTGTTCCATTGCAGCTGTAAAGGCCATTACACTAGATTCTAACTCTTGAAACTAGGAGATATATTTGCTTATATTCTTGCAGATGGTTAATGACAATATGTTTGTCTCCTCTTGATGATAACTGCTTATAATAGGTCAATGATCCACCAGTCAGAAACTCACAAGAAGCATTTATGATGGAGATGCGTGCATCTAGAATGGTGAGGATTATTTTTTCAGTTGCACATACTCTGATGTTCTATAAGATGTACATCTCGAATTACATGTGAATGTACATATGAATGGAATACATTTTTGTACTAGCAAATTGACAATATTCATGCTTGAAAATTTGCTGTCCGACCTGAACTTACGTTGCAAAGCAAAGGTCATCACCATTTTAAAGTGGTTCTGTGATATGGTGTTTTTTCCTCCTTATCCACTTCTTTTTGTATAGTAGATACTTGATTTTTCAATCTGACAAATGAACATGAGTTTTTTTTTTAAATTTTTTTTTTAATGAAAACATCAATCTCCAATTTGAGTGAAGCATGTAGGCTAAAAGTGTGATCCTGTCTCTGCCTCTTCTCATAGCTTCAGTGCCTTTCTTGTGAGTGGTATTCATTTGTTATCCTTGACATAGCTTCCCGTGTTTTTGCTATAAGCAAGATTTGATGTCATTTTAACCTATGTGAGCTGATGCAAGGACTTTCACCAGAGTGCTGAGATTTTAAGCTATTAAATTGTGCTTGCATCTCAAACTTTCAAAAACAACTATTCTCCTATTATCTCATATAAGGCATTGGATGCAATAAACAACAGGTCCACGCAGCTGATTCACTGCTTAAGTTGGTGTCGGAGTTGAAGCAAACAGCTATGTTTTCAGGATTTGCATCTCTGAATGATCACGTGGAGCAGAGAACAGAAGAATTTACCGAACAGGCTGAGAAAACAGAACGCATGTTATCTAGAATTGGAGAGGAGGCAGCTGCAAGCCTTAAGGAGCTTGAGTCACATTATTATTCTTCTGCAGAAAGAACCAGTAGTCTGCCTTCCTACAGCCAAGAAACAATGCCCTAAACATGGCTATATACGTTTTCTTTTCTTCCCCAGTGGTTCTCCCTCTCCCTCCTTCCTCTTCTTGCTAAGCATATTTGTCTACCTTGAAGGTATACTTACTATTATGGTGAAACTTTATCTCACCGAGGACATGACCTTAGATAGAAAAGGGTGGAGGTTGCGGATTAGAGTAAAAGGCTAATAGGTTAGTAGGGGTAGGTCGATAAACGACTTTGTGATGATAGGTTAATAGGAGTAGTGATGTCTTTACACCGTATGTTGTCATGATTAGTCCTATATTTGTTTACTTTTAGCATATGCCTGTATATCTTGTGTTGTCATTTTCTGTTTTTGATTTGTTAAATTTTAGCGTCTTTCTGTTCCCTTTCTTCTCCTTCCCTTTTTTCATATCTAGTTTATTCTGCTTATGAGTTTTTGAGACAAGAGTTCACAGGAAACAACCTCTTCATGGATATACCTTCACAACAACACAGCCACAGCCGACCACCTTCCTTGCTTTCCCTTCAGAATCGATCTTACACAACTGATCCCAAAAATAAAAATTAAGAAAAAAAGAGATTTGTACAAAATGCACATCAAGAAAAGTCAGAAAGTGATCACCTTCCTATGCAGCCAACCCTTTTAAAAACAAGATGTCAACAACCAATAGGTCTATCTTTTTTTATAACAAATTGCGGCACAGTTTGAAACTCAATGAATAAACGTGCATGCTCCTCTACCCTTCTCCACTTAAACAACAAGCTATTGATTCAGCAAGGCGTATTCCTAACCCACACCACATCACGTGTTGTGGTCATACCACTGGACAATCAGTAGGTTTATTGGTAAGGGGAACCTTCATAACAACACACATTCCAGTTCATTTTCGAAATCAGAAGGTAAGAGTTGCAGACAGTAACTGAGAGAGCCATATAGCTAAAAAGTAGTAAGTAGAAAATTACATATAGCCAAGTGCTGGAGCAGGAGTTTCAGCAACAGCAACATCCTCTCTACAGTCAAAGGGAATATTAAGCAGAGAACCCTCTTACAAAAGTTAAATATATAAAATAACTACAAAGAACATAATTAATTAAGCACATATCAGTATCTTTGGTTTGGTATCGCATCGTTACCTTAATATCTTCTTCTCATTTATTTATTTATCATTTAATAATTATATTTTATCTTTTATCCTAATCTTTTCATTAGTAGCTCTATCTTGTATCTTTTTTTGTTATAGATTTATCATTTAAATCGTTAAGATCTATTTAAGAGTTGTATTCATTAAAATATTATACTATGATATAATATAACACAATATAATAACGTAGGAACCATCCCAACAGAGTGCAAATTGATTCAAATTTATTTTTTTACCAATACTTACGATAGTCCTATTTGGTTTAGGATTGTGTGTGGATTGGTTTAGTTCGATTTTGAAATATATTGGTTGTCGATTTGTAAGCATGCTAAATCATTATAGAACCATTAAGATATTGACCTATCAATTATTGATCGTTATCAATTCTATTATCGATTTAAATATTAAGATTTGACACAGAAAAAGTCACTAAAAATTATTTAGAATCAAGATGACAAATCAAATGAACAATAGACGTGAGTTCACAGATTATATCTGGTTCAAAAGTAAAAATTATCACATTATATAATAACGGATTATTAGAAATAAAAGTATGAAATGAAACTCTAAGTTAAGAATTTTATATAGCAAATAATATAAATATGCTTATATAATTTATTATTAGATTATCGATTAATCGTTATATAAAATCTAAAATCATTAAAAGATTATAACTCAATAATTTAAAAAGTGAAATTACTGAATTATTAGATCAATAAATTATTTGTAATAAATGAATAATTTTTTTTTCCCGATTGGAATATCGATTTCGATTCGAGTTTAATATGGGCTAACCCGTTTTCTAGAATCCATTCTCCGTCTTCTTCAATCCCATCCCCACTGATAAACCCTGACAGAACCCTAATACTCCATTTTGGTAAGATGGCTCTCTCCAAGCACACTTTTTTCACCCATCACCTCAGAACCCTAGCTAAACCCCATTATCTCCGCCGTCCTCAACCACCACCTTCCTTCATCTCCCTCCGTCTGCTCTCATTTGCCACCCCAGAAGAAGCTGCCGCCGAACGCCGTAAACGCAAACGCCGACTCCGTATTGAACCCCCTTTATCCTCCCTTCGTCAACAAAACCAACCTCGTCCCACTACACCTCAGAACCCTAGCTCCACTAATAACCCGAATGCACCGAAGATCCCTGAAACTGTTTCTGCACTATCCGGTAATAGACTTAATCTCCATAACCGGATTCTCAAGCTGATTCGCGAGAATGATTTGGATGAAGCAGCTTTGTACACGCGGCACTCTGTTTACTCCAATTGCCGCCCCACTATCTTTACTTGTAACGCTGTTATGGCTGCGCAACTCCGGCAGTCTCGATATTCTGATCTACTTGCTCTTCACCGGTTCATCACGCAGGCTGGTATCGGGGCTAATATTGTCACTCATAATCTGCTTCTCACGGCTTTTATGGATTGCCGGAAAACGGATATGGCTATGGAACATTACAAACAGCTCATCAATAATGCACCGTTTAACCCTTCACCGACTACGTATCGGATACTTATTAAAGGGCTTGTTGATAATAACAAGATTGATAGGGCGATGGAATTGAAGGAGGAAATGTTATCCAAGGGGTTTAGTGCTGATCCGATTGTGTATAGTTATTTGATGTCTGGACATGCTAAGAGTTCAAATCCAGATGGGGTTTTCGAGCTTTATGAGGAATTGAAGGAGAAATTGGGAGGGAGTGTTTCAGATGGAGTGATTTATGGGAGCTTAATGAAAGGTTATTTCTTGAGGGGTATGGAGCAGGAGGCTATGGAGTGTTATGAGGAAGCTGTGGGTGAGAATTCCAAGATTAAGATGAGTGCTGTGGCATTCAACTATATTCTAGATGCTTTAAGCAAGAATGGGAAGTTTGATGAGGCATTGAAGCTATTTGATAAGATGCTGAATGAGCACGATCCTCCAAAAAGATTGACTGTGAATTTGGGTAGCTTTAATGTAATGGTTGATGGTTATTGTGCACTGGGAAGGTTTAAAGACGCAATTAATGTTTTTAACAGCATGGGAGAGAAAAGGTGTAGACCAGACACATTGTCTTACAATAATCTGATTGAGCAGTTGTGCAAGAATGACTTGTTGGGTGAGGCTGAGGAGCTCTACAAGGATATGGGAGAGAAGGGAGTCAGCCCGGATGAGTTCACGTTTGTTTTGTTGATGGATACTTGCTTTAAAGAAGCTAGGCCTGATGACGCTGCTGCGTATTTTAAGACCATGGTTGAGTCTAAATTGAGGCCTAACCTTGGGGTTTATGATAGGTTGGTTGACGGTTTGGTCAAAGTTGGTAAAGTGGATGTAGCAAAATCATTTTTTGATCTGATGATGGGAAAACTCAGGATGAATGATGATAGCTACAAGTTTATGATGAATGCATTGTTTGAGATTGGGCGGCATGATGAGGTGCTTAAGATTGTGGATAGAATATTGAGGGAGGATCCTGCTGATTTCTCTGATGAATTGCAAGAGTTTGTTCGAGAAGCCTTGGCAAAGGAAGGTAGAGATGAGGAGTTGACCAAGCTCATGGATGATATCGAAAGGGAGAAGAAAGAAGCTGCAGAGAGGGAGGCTGAAGCAGCTGAAAAAGCGAAGGCCAGTGCAAGAGCTGCTGTTTCCTCTTTGATAAATAGTCCTAAATTGTTTGGAAATAAGGAGCCTGAAGAGCAGTCAACAATTGCTGGTGAGTCTAGCAGCATTAATAACGATGACAAGCAAGCAGTTCCTAAACAGGAGGAGGTGAGTGGTCAAGATACTGCTGTGGAGGAGGCTAGTTCTGCTTGTGAGGGTGCAGAAGCTAGAAGTGATGGTGCACTTTGATTTGGTAGCAGCACGATAAAATATGTTGGTGACAACTAATGAGAAACATGGTTTCTTTTCATTCTGCCACACTTGCAAGCACGTACTATGATCCTCTTATGGTAAATTGCTAGTGGAAAATTGTTTGTAATTTAGATGGAAATGAAATGAATGATTTTTTTGATCATTTTTACTAAATGGTTAGTAACAAATTGAAATGCAGCAATATATGTGGTATAATCTGAAATGCAGCAATATATGTTGTGTAATCTAACTCATACTCCTTTCTTGTTGCACTAATCCAGTAGTACCCAAGTTATTTTGTGAATATACTGTGAACCTGTATCATAGTGTTAACGTAGTTAAATTTGTTTTTTAATCATAGTAGTCACATAGTTGTATCTTATAAAGCATTAGCTTCCCATAGCACAAAGGCTGTGCTAGGCCATCTTTACAATTGCTGTTAACAGAAACATCAAAAGTCATAACTTCTACAGCTACCATGATATCCAACATTGAAATAACATCTTCCTTACTTCAAAAGTGAATTTTTTGACTGGCCTCCTTTTTTGTCTGATTAGTCCCCCAGACCAAGCACCGACAAGCAAGCAGCTTCCCTGTAGTCTTGCGCATTGATCCATGACAAATCTTTCATGAAGTCGCCGTAGGACTCTAGTAACCTCACAGTGTATAAATAAATGGCTGCTACTTTCACTCCTTACCACTTAGCTAGCACCATGATCACAAATGCCTTCCTGTTCTCTTTAAGTTGTCTTGTGTTAGGCCAGCATCTCACTGCCCTCCAGCTCCATATATAGAACTGTTGACCAGCTTGATTAAGATGTGTGTATGCCAGATTCACTGTAAAACTGCCCTTACTATGTCCTCTCCAATTTAGTCTGTCCTCCTTTATTGTCTCCTTTAACTGATCAAGAACTAAAAATTCTGCGAATCTGGGCAAGTTGCCCCTAATCATTTTGTTGGCATCTGGACAGTACTCTCTGTACGGCAATCTGCAAAGCTATTGCAGACCAAGGGAAGCCAATAGATAGGACTCCTCTGAACTAAATGCAGTTAGAGTCTGACATTAAATCTGGTTGGGTCAAAGTGTTCATGGAGCTAAACAATATTCAAGCAGGAGAGTATTGTGGTGGCATAATATTGTAAATATGTTCTGGGATTGGCTCTCTTCATGGAGGAGCTGTGCATTAGGTTCATCTTTCAATTATTTCATTATTTGGCTTCTACTTCTATAGTACTGTAGTGTTGTAGGCACTCTAGCGGATTTGACGATTTCATTTTTTTTAGTAATACTCCCTTTTGTCATGAATCATGAATTATCTGAGAATCAAGATGACAGATGACACAACAACACAAGGAGCTGTAAGATGGTTATTAACAATTGATATGACTAAATCTTCAGGGACAATGATATGTAATTGGACAGAGCATGAAGTTGCAAGGGTACAAACAGATTGCTGTCTGTTTCTTTACACCCACTGTTACACGCACATACATCCACAGGAAAAAATGGCAGAGGGAAAGTGAAGGAAAAGGAGAAGAAAAAAGAAAAAAACACTCCCAGGAATAAATTAGCTACACAGATTTGGGATGCACACTCCACCTTCTGGATTTTGTTGTTCTTTCCATATCCGTCCAGTAACTCGAAGTTTCAGCTCCTTTCGATCCCCTCCAGAAAAGAAAAGTGCCATGTTACGTTGGATTATTAGACCATCATGACTGTCCCTAACTTTGCGGTGGCTATCTCGAACACTTCTTGGTGTTCCTTCCCATATAAGCTTTCTACCATTTGCTCCTACTTCGAGACTATAGCTGTAATTGCGTGCCTCAGATTCATCACCCATAAATCGTAGAAAGGCCATATAAACAGGGGCCGTACCAAGCTGGAAGGCCTCAAAGTGGAGACAGAAATAATGTCCAAAACAATGGAAGACCTGAGAAAGGAGCAAAAAGTGTTGTTCAATGAGAATGAACTCGGGATACATCAACATGTATATATGAGGAGAGAAAATGACATTCCACTGGATATGTTGTTGTTGTAGTATTCACCCGCAGAACTTTTATACTATCAGCATCCTGGTGGTTAGGATGAACAAAAAGGATACCTAAAGACTTCCATAATCCAAAACAGCATGAAACAGATAACACATGAATCATGATGCTTTGCTGAGCATCATTATTCAACCCCAAAAAGTTTAAAAGTTGCTGGACTTACCGTCAGCATCCATGTGGCATTTTCTACTTCTCGAGGATTTGACTTCACGTAACGATGGTTGAATGTGCATCCTGTGTGCATATCCACTTTGTGGTCATCTCTTAAATGTGAAACCAAATAAGGAATGTCACCAGTCACTGAGCACTCTGATCCAGCATATGGGCAATTGTATGGTCTAAAATTGCACAGTGCCTCATGCTTGAGCTTACTGTAATATGGGAATATTTCTGGGCATCCCAAAGAGAAATATTTGCAAGGCAGTTCAAGTGACTCCGCAACCTTCTCCAGTGCTAAGCACCTTATATCACCAAGCTCTTGTCTACATGTAGGACATCGATTGTGCACCCTTGTTTTGCAGGTAGAACAAAGTGTGTGCCCATTGTGACACTGCAGAATAAACAAACTTTTAATTCTTTCACCACTGTAAGAACTCTAAATTTATAGGCTGAATGAACAAATGCATAGACGTTTGTCATGGGTCACCCAGTTTATGCACCACAAACTATCATCAAAAAAATAATTTACTTGCAGCAAGGAGAATCACAACAAAACTAATTTTAATAAATGAGAAAAGCTCTGGGGAAAGGAAAGGACACATACTATCTTTCCACTTTATATGATGTAGGAAAGCAGCCTTCTTTTACTAATTGTCAATGGATAATAATTTGGTAAGAAACTTAGAAATCTACTCTACCCTATGCTACCATCTTTCTTCCTAGTGATTCGACCAGGCAAGTATTTAGTCAGCTACAGTTACGCGTGACAAGTTTCCATCTTGACCTCTACAAGAAACAAACTTTACACATTTACTCTATAAGATACAAGCGGTGGGAATTCCGATCAAGTCACCTGAAATATACTATCAGGTTGTAGTTTGTACCACAGGCTTAGTAGAATGAAACAAAAGGACAGCACCTATATATGCCGGGAGGTTCCTACTTCTGCTTATAGAATTGAATTGCAATGAAGTCAACCGAAATAATGATGAAAAATTCAAGTCACCTGAAATATACTCAAAGATTATAGGAACTGACAGGCTTCCTATAAATTAACTAGAAAGACAATACCAACATATGCTGATGAATTTCTAGTTTCAGCATACACAATTCCGGAATTCCCAGTGGCATTTGATATTTCCTGAAAGGCCAAGCTGAATCACTCTCACCTAGAGTACCATTGGTAACTTATCCAAGAAAATTTGGACACATGACTACAGAGTGAAGCAAAACACATCAAACTTTCACATACAGTTTCTTATCCATCTTCTGAAGCCTCTCATCTTCTGCCCAGTGAGAATAAATTTCATGTAATTATTTATTTATTTTTAATGGGAAGGGCAGCAGGGATTATGTGGTTTGCATAGATCAAGTGCATTCCTAACAAAAGCCTCATTTCTTTTCCCTGACAACCCTATCCCACATACTTGAACATCTGTAGGACCAAATTGATGCAACCTTCCAAGACTACACTTGTTTGATCATATACAATGCTCCAATGGCAAGAGCTTAAAAGGCTGCACAACTCTCAATCAAAGACAATGAGCTTCAAAGCGAATTAATGAGCAGAATGACTCTAACCAATCTACGCAGCCAGCAGATGTTACAACAGTGTAACTCCTCCATAGAATTTCTATACTCGGTCACTCAAGGGAGTAGACTATGTTTTTCATAAACGCTGGTGTTTGAACCTACTAGCACACACCTAGACTATTCCACTATGTACCTACTATCTCCACTAGCATAAGTACCAAGTAACTCTGTCACCAAGGCTTAGACTGATGGGAGGAAATCGCCAAGCAATTGTTCTTTTCTCAACAAAATTCAAACCCTGGTCTCACATCATTTTCACCCAATTCATCGACTGCTATGCCAGATCTTTGGGTGTAAGGAGCTGACTAAATCTTTCTCGCTAATCCATCTCATGAAAGGATTCAATTTAAAGTAGAGAGTTATTAGGCTGATATGTTTATTCAACAAGCAGCAAATCATCTTTCTTCACATTCATGAGAAAAATTAGCAACCAAGTGAATCGCAAAACAGTCAAACTCAGTTTCCAATCAGTTGGACAACCCCAAACAGTCGAATATACAACATATCCAATAATCTGCAGTCATTTCCGAGAACTGAAGCTGTTACATGTTGATCATCAATTATTTAAAAATTCTGAAATTGATACAAACCCAATCAAATTCTCCACAAAGACTTTCATAATCATCACAGCCAAAACTATCAACCCATCATACTTTTACCTCAATCTAAAGTTTGCTATATTTCTAAAAAGACAAAAAGGCGTTTGAAAGTTCTAACAAAATCAACTTTAACTAAAGGTAAAAAAATAGCACAAAGATCAACAAACCATTTCCAACACATTAACATCATTGTCCATCAACAGAACAGTAAGAATTAATATTGAAGAAATTAAAAAACAATCTTTCACATCGGGAAAACCGAAAACAAACGAATCTCACGAAGAGGAAAAGGAACAAAACCCAAACAAACAAACAAAAATGAAAAAGAAAAAGACAAGACCTGATGAATTGGTGGATACATAGAATTGGTGCAAACGGGGCATTCAAGCAATTCATGTACACTAGTAGGGGCAATTCCGGCAGGAATAGTATTATGAGTTTTTGCAGAAGAAAATTGATGATGATGAGATAACACAGAAGTTTGGATCTCTTCATCTTCAATGCCATCAGTTGACGAAACACACTCAATGTTCTCCATTTCCATAGCTCCTTTACAAAATCAAAAATCTGAAGCAACCCACTTTGACCCAATTATCAAATAGAGAAAAAGATTCAATCTTTCTCTCCACCCAATAAATTCCAAGTCACAAATGGCGCATATCACAAAATTCACATTTCTTAATATTAAACGGAAAGAAGAAGCAAAAGGAAAGATCGGTAACGGATTCTGATAAAGAACCAAACCAAACAACCCCTTTTTCTCCCTGAAAAAGTTGTTCTTTTTCCTTTCTTCGACCCCTCCACCCCCCGGTGGCTCTGAATTTCTGTGAGAGAAATGAGGATCACCGTCAAATTCCCGACATAATTTGTTGTTAGATACTTTATCTGACGGCCAATGATTTTTCTTAATTGCTGTTTTACTTTTATTTTATATTTTTAATGGAAATGATTAATGCAGAAACCTATTAGCTATTTTGGGTTCTGAAATTCCAAATACAGCTATTTGCCTATTTGGTGATTTTTTTTTTTTTTTGGCTCTTCTGAAGAAAAGCCCTCCGTCCCATTTTAATTATTATGTATATTCAAAATATTCGTTTCAAAATAGTTATCAATTTAGATAATAAAAAAAAGAATTAGTTTTTTTTTAGAAAAAATGTGTCCTTAGCGTTAATTATTTAGAATTAAAAGACACATATATCAAAAAAGAACTTGCCACGAATCATTAGTTTTATTTCCGAAGTATTGATAGTGTTAAAAAACCCATCTACCTGATTACAACAACAACATACCCAGTGAAATCCCACAAGTGGGGTCAGGGGAGGGTAAGATGTACGCAGACCTTACCACTATCACACAGATAGAGAGGTTGTTTCCTGGAAACCCTCATCACTCCCATCTACCCGATTAATTGAACTTAAATATGCATGTTGCAGAAATAAAAAGGTTAAGATGGATGTGTGGACATATACTAGGAGTGACAAAATTATGAATAAGGTTACTCAGCAGAAGGTGAAATTAACCTCTGTGGCAGACAAATGAGAGAAGTAAGATTGAGATTGTTCAAGCATATGTAGAGGGTGTGTGTCGATGCTCCAATTAGGAGGTGCGAGAGGTTGGATTCAAGGGTTCCACAGAGTAAGGATAAAGTATTGAAGAAAAATGATTTAGATAGGATATGATGCAGTTTCATATCACCAAGGACATAATCTTAAATAGAATGGAGTGGAGATCACATATCATGGTAGAAGACTGGTACGGGTAAGATAATATAAGATGTTGTCTTGCCTTATGACAGTTTGAGCTTGTCATAGAATTGTCGTGCCAATATTGTCGTGTTGTTATTGCTTATCAATTATTTTGTTATTTTTTTTCCTTTGTAAAATTGATTTTGCTCTTCGTTTTAGCTGTCATATTACATCTATTTTTTCTTCTTCTTCTTCTATTTGACATTGGTATATGTAAGCTAAATGCCTTTCAGAAACATCTCAATCTCAATCAAGTAGTCGTAAAATCTATGTACACTTCATTCTTTACATACTCGTAAAATTTGACCTGATATATTATTATTGTTTCATCATTAACTATGAATAGCTTAATGATGGATACATTAAATGGGCGGTGGGCTGCAGGTGACGCCATGATGTAAAATTGGACAAATGAAAAAAAAAATATTTCTTATTTGTCACTCTTCTTATTTAAATTTCATATCAAATTAACATTTTTAGTTATCATTGAAGTATACTCAGCGTACAACAAATAAATAACGTATATACACTGATTATATGATAATTATATACTATTTATATAATATATACTAGCTAAAATTTATCATTTAAAAATTAGAATTTTTCTTTAATCGTAAGCCCTATGTTAAATTCTTTAAATAAGACTTACAATATATATATATATATATATATATATATATATATATATATACACACACACAACATGTTCAATGTTGTCTAACAAGTGATATTTAAAGATTATCGGTATATTTAGACTTAATTCCAACCGTCGAAGATAAATAAGATGTCTTCGACCCTTAACTCAAGAAAAGCAAAATAAAGCAGTATGAATTTTTTTTTAACAAAAATGAAGAAGTCAGGACAAAATGCTATAAAGCAAATTGAAAACAAAAAGAAACAGTAATTATAACAAAATAATATATATGATTATCGAAGTACAAGAAATAACACATAATAACACAAATAAAAGAACAAGAAACTACAAGAGTAATACTATAATTATCAAGTGTGTAAAAAAATAAGTATAATAATGCTGAACTCCTTACTAACCTACTACTTTATAAATTATCTTTTTCTTTTGTAAAAAAAGAAAATATAATAGGATTCGAACTTGTAACATACATTTGACCATATATCAACCGTTGCACTTGTACAATGAATTTTCTACGAAGTTGATCTAAAAAAGCGTCTAAGTTAGTGGAAAAAAAAACAAGAAAAGGATAATAATGACGTCTCTTGGCCACTTACAAATTAAATAAAAAGAATATAATCTTTTCAAATTTGTTATGTGTAGAAATAAAAATTCCTTAAATCTTTTTTAAAGAAGTGACATACAAAATCTTCTCCCAATAATTAGTGCAAGAGGCAAATGATGCAATTGCACCTTTTGCTTTCTAGGGAGATTACTAGATCTCTCTCACCTTTGAGTGCCCATCTTCCCATACTTCTTAGAAGAAAAAAAAGAAGAAGAAGAAATCCTATGGTTTAAACAAATGCCAGAATGTGAATACCAAACATATTACTTTATACACCACATCACTCTTCCCACTTTTTTTCAATCACTTGATACCTTTTTATACCTTCTATATAGGATAACTATTGAGACGAGGATCTTTCTAAAACAACCTTTCTATTCTATAAAAGTAGTGATAAAATCTACATAAATTTGTTATTGTATTGGATATTTTGTTGTTATTGTATATATAATAACTATACTAGTTAAGATATAGCCATTTAGGCAAATGGAGTAGTAGCCTGAAATTTATTTTTACTATATTGGAATTTGAACTTATGACCCACTATAATTCATCCGCTTCATCGACCAATAGACCATGATGCCCCCACCCAACTTTCTCCTCAAAGTGATGGCTAATTGGAAAACTAGGGAAGAAGTTCACAATAGTAGTTTTTAGTTCTTGTAGTTGAAAATAAGCCAATTTCATGGAGTTTAAACAACGGTTATTCTTCAATTTGAGGGTTGAAAAGTAACTCGCCCGTGCTAATATAATACATTGAGTAGTAGGGTCTCTACCGCATAAAAGAACAAATGCCATACCGAAGCAAATACCTAAGAGGGCAAGAATAACATAACCAGTATAGTCTCACAAGTAAAGTCTAAAGAGAAAGTGTGTACGCAGACCTTACCCTATCTTGAGAGAGAGAAAGTTCAGCCTTACCCCAAATTTCTGCAAGGGGTTCTTTCCTCACTTGAACCTGTGACCAGGAGGTCACATAACAACTTTACCAAATATGTCAAAGGTTACCTAAAGAGGGTCATTTGAAGAAATCGTGTTTAAAGGATGACAAGAATATAAGATGTATAATCTGTTCAAATAATAGCCAAGAGGAAAGTTGAGAAGGGTGACACTTTCTAACTTCAGAATTATATAGCTAGAGTAGATCAAAGAATAAATAGCAAGAAAACAGTACAACACAACAAAATGCAGTATGAAAGTACATTGGCTCTATTTAAATAACATTGTCTATTAGAATTTAGATTACTGTACACAAGTGAGACCAGAAATACACCTCCCAGAACATTTACAAAGCAACAATGGAAGGAAGCTCCTGTTCCGCCTCATGGTCTCCATCAGACCCCTCGGCATTTGTCTGTAGTAATGCAACATGAAAAACGTTGAATACTATAATTTGACACTGTATTTGCAACATCAAATACTAAATCATGCCAGGTTAAACTTACCTCAGAATCCTTTGATCTATTCTGTGGGAAGCGTCGGTCAAATGCACCTTTGCCATAAAGGATTTTACCCCCACATCCTCGCCCTTCAATTCCTACAGACTCCTCATCAACTACAACAGCATCTATTACATCATCGCCTGTTCTGACATCGGGAATCTGCAAGACATACAAATCAGAAATATGCTAGCAGAAGGAACGACAAAAGAACATAAAATAAAGGACAAGCAAGTTTGACGGAGTTTAGCAACAGGCTACAGTTTATTTAGAATATATCTCTCCAGGCTATTATGTTTTGTTTCGATGATTCCCTCCAAATATTGATTAACTGTTTTCTGTCTATAAAGTTAAAACAAAATAAAAGCCACCTAAAGCTTTCATAGTATAATTGGTGAAAACCAACAATTATTTGCCATTAACTCGGTACATACTTTATGATATAAACATGCACAGAATTCAACCTGCATGTTCTAAGCACAATCACAGAGATGTTCAGAATTTGAAATAAGCACCATGGTCTGCTCAATTTTATTATGAACATTACGTTCAGCAATATAATCTCCAGCCAAAGAAAAGCTAAGTTGCTCGGACTCAAGTGTGAGTGTCTGATACGGTGTGGATCTAGAGGTCCGATCAGATACAGTGGGTATGGATACAAGTGTAGGGGTTCGGCTAAAAATAATTCAAATATCTAAAAAAGTAGTATGTCTAAATTATCAAACATTTGGTTGGGGGGGGGGGGGGGGGGGGACTTACAAGGTACTATGAGGAAAAATATAGATCAACAGGAGAATTACAGAAGGTGACAATAAGGAAAACGACTGACATAGAAATTTCTATATATGGTGTACTTCATTTTCTTCAATTTTACATTTTTTTTTTGAAACAGTACTAAAACTGTACTGGTCAGAATTTTTACAACTTGCACTTCAAATCCTACTATTTTTTACTAAATTGAGTCTACCACATCAATTATAGAGATAATGTCGTTTGAGTATGACTGATTACACCACAACAACATACCCAGTTGAATCCCACAAGTGGGGTCTGGGGAGGGCAGAATGTACGCAGACCTTACCACTACCTCGTAGAAGTAGAGAGGCTGTTTCCTGGGAACCCTCCTCTGAACAACCCATAGGCGGATTAGACTAGATATGATAGTATGACTGATTACACCAAAAACAAAAAATCATAAGACAATTCAGTTTGACTTTTTGCATACTATTCTCTACATATGAAAAGCTCTAGAGTTCCTTTCCTTCCATATTGCCCACCATATACTAGCTGGGATATTCTCCATCTGTCTCTGTTCTTTCTTCAATTTTACATTAGCTTTTAGATTTCAGAAATCATTGTATCTGTATTCTGTACCGAATTTCTCTGCAGATTTTGGTCAAATTCCCAAATTGGTTATGGATCCCACACCCATGTTGCAGCACCGTAAATAAAGAGTCCGAGCAACTTAGAAGAGAAGTAAATAAAGCAAATGTCTATTTGAATATCATAACGTCAAGCAGTGTGCTTTACATAATTAACAAACTCATTTCCAGGTCAGCATAACCACTACAGAACGTATATTCTGAACAGTCCTCACTAGATCTGCAGGTCCACAGAGAAAAAGAAGAGGGGAAAAAAGGCATACTACATACCTCATACATAGCATCCATCAAAATGTTCTCCAATATGGATCGCAATCCACGAGCACCAGTATTTTTAGATATTGCTTTCCTAGCTATCAATCTTAGTGCATCTTCAACAAAATGCAATTTAACCTGAGAAAGAAGTCTCCAAGTATGAGAGGAGTAACATTCTGATAAAATTAACGGGAACCTAGAAAAGCTCCAACATGCTCCTTGCCCAAATGAAACAGGGTCTAAAAAAGATAAAACTAATGCATCTTTCTGCATTGCCAAAAAAGATGTTGAGATGCAAACACTTACCCCGTTCATTTGGAACATCTTTTTGTACTGCTTCCCAAGCGCATTTTTTGGCTCAGTTAGAACCTGCAGAGAACCGAAACAGTGAGAAGAGAAATATGTAAATTTGCCTCTGAAGTCTCATATGCTGGATGAAAATATTGGAAGTTTAAACCCAATCGCATAACTTATGTACAAAGAATTCCACCTTATTCAAGCAAAGGAAGACACAGCTTTCCATACAAATCATAATAATGTGCACAAAGCAATTAGTGCCAAAGAACCAAATTACGGGAAAGATTAGTCATTACCTGCACAAGTTGATCCTCAGTTAAAGCTGACAGACTAACAAGGATGGGGAATCGGCCGACAAACTCAGGTATCAGACCATATGATATTAGATCACTACTTTCAACCTGCATAACAGGAGAATTACATACTATGATTAGTAAATTCTTCAAAACATACCATAAAAAGGTAAGAACAATGAGCTAACTTGGTCATAGAATCATCCATATTTTCAAAAATAAAAACCTTAAATATTTAGAAATTACATAAAGTACCATATGGGTCAGAAACTTTTTCCATATCAAACAACAGCAGCAGCAACAACATACCCAATGAAATTCCACGAGTGGGATTTGGGGAGGGTAGTAATTTTGCCACATTAAAGCGGCAAAATAATACATTTAAAGATCTCAGTCAAATATCACTTTATTCAACTGGCATCAAACAAGCCAGAGGAAGTAAATGACACACAAGCACATACAACTCTTTTTTAAATCGGTTAACCACATACAACTCTGCATATGCTCAAACTACAAATGCAGGTAAGAAACCGAATTCCAGAAAAAGCGTGTTGGTGATGCAGAAGAATAATGATAACCAACAGTAATAACAAAGTTTCACATAAGTAAATTAAAATCTCAGTTCATCTTGTAGCATACATTTGACTTCATCTGAAGCACATGTAACTAATTTCATTGACCAATAAGCACAGAAATCCATAGACATCAGTTTCTCGATGGAGCTAACATGGAGGCTACATCTATGATCATGAAAAATACAACCACAATCAAGCTAAAAAAACCATTAGTATATGTAGTCTGGAAGATTTGCTCAGCTGCAAGGGTTCAGAAGAACTTACTGTCTCCAATAAAGATGACGTCACAGCAGCACTTGTAACACCACCAGTCCTCATGTTTGTGCGAACTGGTGCACCAAATCCTATAGAAGAATCTTGGCGCCTGAAAACATGGATAAGTATATCAGGAATAAGGTACTATCCTACTTGAGGAAAGAGATAAAACTATGACGCGGAAGTAGTGAGACCTTTCTGAGATTGTTTTCTCCAAGTCAATGAAGGCTCCACCGCATATAAAGAGAATATCTTTGGTATCAATCTGTAGTGACATAAACAATTAGGCTACAAGAAACTCTCTGTTCAAAGATATATATATATATATATTAAACATCAAATCAACTGTAAAACCTAGCATGCCAAAAGAAAAAGGATCGCCCAACAATATGAAAAGCGCAATGAGTTAACAAATAACTATGAAGACGAACTTAGACAAAAGAAGTGGTCAGATCTTTTAACTAGTTCTTCAAGAACAACTATCATCCACTCACTAACAGAAGGCCAAATGAAAGAGTCACTATACCTCAGTTATGAAATCAGTAAAACATTATGAAGGTAAATTAATTCATCCTAAACTCAAGCTCATAAGCACATCAAATTATCTTGTTGGAGACAAATCTTTATCCATTTGAAGACATCTATACAAACTGTTAACACTACAGAGCCAACAAATGAACATTTTTGCCCTAGGATACTCCAAATTCTTCATGATTGCAAATAGATATCTTAATCCCAAAATGAAATGTTTTTATAACCAACCTGAATATTGTCCCCTCTAGGGTGTTTCCGAGCCCCCTTCTCCGGCACATTGACAATCTGCAATAGAAGGCCCATTGTTATTGTTAATTTTGGGTTAAGTAACAGAAAGCTAATTATAGTAACAAAATAAATGACAACCATTAATTTTTCCATTCATTGCCACTGAACTATAGATCAAACCATGATCCCCCATCACAAGTCTAGTCATTAAAATAGTCACCCATTCTTTGATCACAACAGTTATTTCGCACATCTGGAGGTCACTTGAATAAGGATAGATAATAATCAAAATGTGAAAATGGAAAAGTAGAAAAAGAAAACATTCCTTCCTTTATCTAAATGAATTAGACACAAGATTCAAGTAATTCCAATAAATATCTTAAGAATAGAGGAGAAAGAGGAAAGAATATTACAAGAGAAAACCACCACTACTACTTCTGGAATAAAATTAGCATGAAGGACAAAAGGCCTCGCAGTTAATATACTGACTGTTGCAGTAAACCAAAAAAGGCATGAAACAAGGATCAAGGCCACCAGCAAGATAAAAAGTTATTTCATAGAAGATTAGCTAGATTCAGCCAGTCAGTGGGATATAAAAGAAAGCAGCTCATATAGTTTGGTTAGATAAAGCAACCAACACTAAGCTTCCAACTGTCACGTGATCCTTCCATAAAAGCCTGGTTATTGTCATATACAAAAGCTATTTGTCTAGATCTGATGTAATGAGCCCTTAGCAGCCAAAGTTGCTTCTATGTTTGCAACATTAAACAATATCCACATGTGGTAACAGATTGTGGCTACCAATTCACCATCAACAAGCAAAATCTATGCAATACACTTACTGTTCCTTCAAGCATCTTCAACAATGCCTGCTGGACACCCTCTCCTGAGACATCTCTACTAATGTTGAGGCTTTCAGCCTGGAAATATCAGTATAAGAGGAATCAGCTAAACTGACACACGAGAAGTCGCTAGTGAAGTTTAATCTGAAAAACAAAAGAACAAAAAAACACTCAATAAGTCAACATTAACCTTTTTGGTGATCTTGTCAACTTCATCAATATACACTATGCCTTGCTGAGCAGCTGCTACATTGTAGTCAGCAACCTACAATAATATCAAACCAGAGTAATTAAATGACAACTCATATCAAGCCCAGAAATCACTTGAAAGGATGAACAAAATCATGCATTCTAAGAAACAAGAGCATTTCACAAGTAGAAACCACTTATCATCATTTCTAAGTTTGCCTAGATTAGATTTGCAGCGATCTTTGGAAAAAATGTGGCAATATCGTAGGCTATGCAAATAACTAGACCCATAGAAACAGAAAAAAAAAAAAGTTGCAGCTGGTGTTATAGCCTTCTGGCCACCTGATCGGTAAGGGACAAAAGATCCTGCATCCACTCCTTCTACTAAGTCTTTTGTTACACAAAGTTCGAAAAGCTCCGCTAAAATAGGAAATAAACTAGAACATTTTCTTATGAGGTTTCATCTGTCACATTCTGCAATAATCAGATAAACAGTAATCTGCATTATATCCCAAAAACTAGTTTTAAAGCATACATTTAAGTTGGCAAGGATGCCAGGATAGCAATGACATTTTCTTTTTCCCCACCTATAGAACTCAAGACAAAGAAAACAAGAACAGTAATAGAACAATAAATTAAATATAAGAGACTCAACAGATTTAGTACTTACAGTGAGGAGCTTATATAGAATAGATTCCACATCTTCCCCAACATATCCTGCCTACGAAGACAAAAGTATTATCATTGACTGGATTTTTCAGAACAAGTATACCATTAAATGGAAACCCACAGCTTCAGGACTCTTATCAAGGTGACAACTATTTTCAATGGGAAATTTACCAATAAGTACAGTTTGGCGAAAATTATTTACCAATATGGATAAATATACAGAACATGTACACTGATTATGTATAGTTACGTATCTATATGTATATTATACTTAGATATACAAAATCTATACATTTGTTGGCTATTTTGTAAGTAGATCATTCAAAGCATTAGACTGTAATTATTCTCATTTTTAATGATAACACCATGTGGTTTCTGTTACTTTACTTCTACGAAGGACTTCAGCTATTAAGCTCTGGATACAGGGTAAGCAAGGAATAGTAAACATGCTCAGACCAAATTAACCTAGCCACCAGGAAATTCTAGTTAATCTCAAGATAGACTTAAATTAACATGGCATCTCATTTCATGATGGCCTAAAGCTCGGACACCAAATGTCATCGATCTATACACATGCTCAGGTGTCAATATTCTTGGAATGACAAAATGAAGAACAGCCTGTCTATTTTTGTTTCCAGGCTAATAGTAATAATCCTCTGAAAAGTAGACTCATGACGTTCGATAGTTCCAAAAAGTCAAACTGTTAAATTTGGGTTGAGAGCAGCTAGTCTTTATTCTCCATCTCCTTACAACCTCACTACTTCTTTTCTCATCTTTCTCATTTCAGCTTCTAGGGAGAACCATCACCATGATTTTGGCCCCACAAAAGTTACTCACATTCACCAATCTACTACATGGTCTTCAATGCCAACACTACTGCTCAAAACACTCTCACCTTCAATAGATGAAGACAGGTCTCTTCCATTTTACTTTTACAACAGATCAAATGCAAAACCAGCTCCGTTGTAGCTCCAAAAGAGCTAATTCAGATTCTCACCTTACACGGACTAACCCCAGCCTCAAACAGACTATCTGCAAACCGTTCCCAAGGTTTATGGGATCTCCAACCTTCAAATTTCAAACAACTTAAGAACGGCAACATACTCAGTATATCACAACTGTGATATGGGGAGGGTGGGGTGTTTGCTGACCTTACCCCTACCTTTCTGGTGTAGCTAGGTTGTTTCCAATATATCCTTGGCTCAAGAAAATTTCAAACTTACCACACAGGCTATATGTGCAATTGTAACAAATACATAAGGGAGAAATTATGTATTGAAATAAGAAATTCAGATTTGAAGGACAGTGTCGACATAATTTACATTTAAGGGAACAAGATCTAGAATAATATTGATTCTATCGAAATATTATTAGGCTGAGAGTTGTTTCCTATCTTTACCAAGGTAACAGGATAACAGCATACCTGAGTTAGTGTCGTAGCATCTGCTATTACAAAGGGAACATTCACCAATCGAGCTAAGGTCTTGGCAAGTAAAGTTTTCCCTGTCCTTGATATGACACAAAATACTCAAGTGAAAAAGTAATTTTTATTAAATTAAGGATCACACTGTTAACGATGATAATGACAATGTTAGAGCTCTACTCATTCACAACTCCCCCACCAATGGAAAAAGCAGGGAGTCAGGATAAGTTGACGGGTTAAAAGGATAAAAGATAAAGGAGAAAGGTGCATTAAAATTACTTAATTATAGTCCAAAAGCAAAATTCATGTGGCACCCGCATCATCACAGTTTTAGCTTTAATATACATAGTCAAAGTTATCTACATATCAGTGCACATGTATAGCTCTGTGACACTATGAAGCGGATAATAAGCATTAGCTTGAGACAATCATATCACCATTACAATAGCACCTCACAGTATCTTCTGAAAAATTTCAGAACTAAAAAGAAAAAGAAAGCGGCAGAAAGGGGAAAAATGATTTCTCCGTTGATGAATTTAAAGTTCCATACTTCAAAGGCATGTTCACCTAAAATGCTTTTTTAGCACATTTTAGGCTTCAAGAAGCGAAATGGACAATTATTAAGATTACCTGAACCTGTTGGCCCCATTAAAAGGATGTTACTCTTCTCAAGCTCCACGGATTCATTTTCTACTCCATCTGTTTTTTCACTATTGTCATTTCCTGCGGGCCTAGGAACCACATTTAAACAATAGCATTAGAAGAATAGATAAGGTGGCAAATGCCTACATCAGGCATTTCCATCTCCGAGCTCCAATTGTCCAAATAGCTTCATCTTGCATGTCACATGGAAGTACAAGAAAGGAGGTCGGTGAAAAAAGCATGGGAAATATGCAGTGTTCAAAACTAACCACTTATGAGAAGAGTCATTATATATTCTCTTGTAATGATTATATACGGCAACAGACAGAACCTGCAATCACAAATAATAAGAAAGTCACTCTTGCAGCACAAGAATAGTTTCTTTTACACGATCTCAAGCACTCTTCGACACAAAATGAGCTCTTTTATTCACATTGTAATCAAGCATAAAATTAAGGACTAGACTATCTTTATTAGGAGTCAAAAGGGTACACAGAATTGATCAGTTCCAAAAGAGAGAACTTGGAAAAAGATTACCTTTTTAGCTCTCTCCTGTCCAATTACAAACTTATCAAGTCCTTTACACAGTTGTTTTGGGGTGGGAAATTGGGTACCCAAATTGGATCCACCCCAAGACCCATCTTTTGACCCAGAACCAAACCCACCTCCAGCACCCGAACCAGGACCTTCCCCTTCACCCACCTGAACGAACTTCACACCAGGACGAACCACAATCCCCTCACCAGGTGGTTGCCAAATCTCAGGAGGTTCCCCATAGTTACTTGACATACTAATTTTCTCTTTACTCTTCCTATTTGAATTCTTCAAATTATCATAACATCGGTCGACGAATTCACCTCGAAACGATACAGGCTTGAATAAAGAAGAACTATGACCAGAGTTTGAGAGCAAATTGTCCCATTTGTTTCGATTACACAAATGGAAATTGGGTAAATGACCTGTGTGAAAATCATTGATGATAAAATATCTGAAGTAGGTAATAGCCATAGAGGCCGTGTGTTTTGATGATTTCGATCTAAGTGCAACTGCCATATCGGCTTAGTTCAGTGGAAACTCAACGCCCCAACAAGGGAAAACCAAAAAAGCTTCTTTCTTTTATATGTCTGAACAAGATATAGATGATTATGTAATGAAATCTTGTTAAGGGGATGTGGGTATGGGTTACAATTTCAAGATTTGATGGTTGTCGGAAGAGAGGTGACTTTTATGGGGTTTGTAAGATGACCCATCAGACAAAGAAAAACTGAAATTGAGAAATTTCTGATTATAAGATACAGGTTTTGCAGAAGAGGAATGAGGATTTTCTAGAGCAGCACAGAAGAATTGAATTTAATATCTAAAAGAGTGAAAGCAAGCTAAGAAATGAAAGTAACTTTCGGGAATATCTACATGAAGTGTTGGGGAAAAAAATCTACACACAAACTAACGATGTCGTACCGGTTCTCTTGGTTTCTGTCATTCCTCGTGTTTTGTTTTTTCATGGGTCGTTTGGTTGGCAACATATTATTTCAAGATAATTAATTTCGAGCAAAATTAGCTTGCAATGAGTTATTCATCGTATATATGAGATAATTTATTCTATTAGTAGGACAAAAATAGTAGGATAAATAGTCCAAAGATTGTATTATATCTCCAACCAAACATGAGATAAAATAATTCTATATTTTATCCCGATATTATTATAACTTATACCTCACATCAAACAATTCCTTATTGTGTTTTTTTTTTTTTGGGGGGGGGGGGGGGGAGGGTGGGTTCATTATTATATTTTCTACCCTTCGGTCAAATTGTACTTTTTTCGTCAAAGTTTGGCAAGATTTAATTTTTTCTTCTATTATTATGATGTTTGAATTAACTTTATGCGTCTCAATTATTTCGTGATATTAAATAACTGGTCGGTCAAAATGGAGGAAGAACAAAGTTGTCGTGATAAATATGTATAATAGAATCAAAAAGTTGTTTCATTATTATATTTTCTACCCTTTAGTCGGATTGTACTTTTTTCCATCAAAGTTTGGCACGATTTAATTCTTTTTTTTTATTATTATGATGTTTGAATTAACTTTGTGCGTCTCAATTATTTCGTGATATTAAATAACTTGTCGGTCAAAATGGAGGAAGAGCAAAGTTGTCGTGATAAATATATGTTATAGAATCAAAAAGTTGTTGAAGGAATAATCATATATTAAGCTCACTCCAACAATTATTTGAAGAATTACATATCCGATTTGGCTATTGAATGGATATATAAGCATGCATTTCATGCTTATTTGAATAATAACAATAAAATTTCTTAATATCGTGCTAAGAATAAAGAAGATTCATTTGATGGGAAGTAAAAAAAGTTATTAAAAAATTCAAATGGCCGAAGCTAAAACAATTACTTCCTAAATAACAGAAAGAAAAGCAACATCAGTCAATTCAAAAAAAGAAACCCTCACTTCTTTCGCTCATTCAAAATCACACATGAAATTTTCATGTACAAGGCTCCTAACCGATTGAAAAACGAAAAACCTATTTTTTTCCCCTTTCCAAGTCATTGAACTGGAAATTTTTTCTTCTTTGCTTTATGCATTCAACTTTAAAAATACGTTGGCTTGACTAATCTAAAATCTCTCTGAATAAGACTTCCACAAGAGGAAAGCTCACTTTCAGGGTTCTAATTCGAAACCTCTAGTGAAAGGAGAGCGATCTCATATGATCCCACCACACCTCTAAGGAGTTGAAAGAATTATAATATCTCTTGATTCTTTTGTATTTCACTCCGCCAATAAAGCAATTTTGTATAGAATTGAACATCAATGAGATACTCTTCCTACTCTTGCATTTCCTGTGAATTTGAGTTCATTACAAGCTTCAATGACCCATTAAGACATCTAAAAAGAAAGCCTCAAGGGAATATTTTACAAGAGACCCCCAAAAAATAGTATATAAAAACAGAAATGCCTCACAATGCAATCAAAAGATTTAGAATCAAAAAAATATTCTCTAAAAACTTCAAAATCCTCATATTTGACACGAGCAGCCTTCATTCTTGGTTACAACAGCTGATGGATCCCATATCCAGGCCTTCTGTAATAGAGCTCCCAGTTCCGGTAGTGTGGTCTTGCTGTTGCAATTCATCACAAGATTGAGGAGCACTGCCAAATGAAATACAAAGTTGCTCATTCCAGGAGTATAAAAATTAGGATGTCAAATTCCAATATGCCTCAGATCAACCATTTAAGCAATGATATTATGCAACAGGAATGCAGGGGCAGGGGACTCGCGTCAGTTCTCTAGTGAGAACTTCTCTTAGGACAAAGAGGCAGTAGCTGAAGAGACACACCAGCTCCAAGGACAAAAAGTTTCTATGGGCTGGCCACTACGTCAAAGAAAAACTACCACCTTACTGATATTTCGGGCAAAATCATTGTATCTCATAAGCAATAACACGGTGATTGGTCAACCGGCCCACCTCTCGCCGATTTATTCAGTAGATATATATATTCACCTTTGTGTGAACTTTAAACTTCGCTAACATTCCTATCGCCCTAGAGGCCTAGACGTTGTGGTTCCATCACCATGAGCTCTTGAGTCCATTTCATTTAAGGTATATGCCTGAGCTCCAACTGAAAGTTCTGCATCTTTATCAATTTTTTTTTAATTTGCACCGGGTGTCTGAGTCTCTTTGAGCCTCAACTAATCCGCAGGTGCACAGGCCCTCGGCAAGGAACTTGCCGCAAGTGCACCACGGTTAATTCAGGTTTTACTCAGTCCAATGGCCCTCAGAAATTGTTTGCATCCAGTGGGTTTCGAACTTGAGACCTTGAAAGGGAGCAAACCCCAAGGCTCAAGTCAATTGCCACTAGGCCAACCCCTGAGGTGCTATTAATTATTATCATTCATTTTCTCAAAAACATCAATTACTATCATTCCAGAAGATGCTTTGGGCTTATACTGTTACATCTAATTTCACCTAAACTAGTTCAGCTGTATAAGTGGTGACTGAATAATTTTCCAATCCAGTAGGTCAAAGCAGTTGACGAATGTAAAGCATTGACTGAAACTCGGATGGACAAAAAAGTGAAGCCCTGTGCATTAAACATTCCCCATTCACGGAGGGTCTGAGGAAGGGCTGCACCCCTAAAGAATGTGATGCAGGCAGCCTACCCTTTGGGAAGAGATCCAAAAAAAAAAGGGCAAACTTTCGGGAAGAAATTCATGCAAAACATTTTGAACTCTTTTTTTCCTGATGAAGTAGATTCAGCAAAAGGCATCAAGAAGATGCAAGGGTTACAAGGATAGAACTTTAAGCTCTCTCTCACACACACAAAAAAAAGGGACTAGTAGCTTCTTTTAAAAATTTTGGAACTTTTATCTGCTGCCCTACTTCTCCAGTGTAATAAATTAGTTCATTTCTTCTTTAGTATACATCATTTTCAGCAAATAGGTTTATCCAAGACATCAGAATAAACTATCTTTGTTTTTCATGATATGGTAAGTAGAAGAATAAACAGACATCCTTTGTCTTTAGGCAGTGTGATTACACCTGACATTCAAGAAATAGTTACCAGTTTATATTTTAGACCTTTTATAGATAATATTATTCTTATTTCTTTTTTAAAAATACCGGGTGGGCTAGCTTGTGTGCGCCTCAGCCAATACACCAGGCAGCCTGTCCAGCCATCAAGCACTATTGCCAAGGCAATCCAGCTCACTAAGGCGGGAGTAGATGAGCTTCCCGCCTAGTTTGGTAGCTGACATTCAACTCGGGATCTCCAGGTTGTTGTTTCTATATGTAAAGGTTGGCAACCTTGCCAGCCTTTACAGATAGTATCGCTAAAGACTCGTAACAATCACAAGAAAATCAAGTATCCATCTTTATCTTCCATCTTGAGGAGATCTTTGAAAGATAAATCTGGATGACATTTCTTTTGTGAAAGCCTCAAAAATACAGAAATCTAGATAACCGAGATATTTGTCCATAAACTAAGTAATTGATTACGCTAGTGTTTTATCCCCTTTTCAGAGAAACATGGAAAAACCATGAAGAACATGACCAAGCAACAAAAAACTTACTTAAGTTTTGACAACAGGTTTGTGGCTTCATTAACAGCAACACTAGCAGCAAAAAGCCCCAACTTCTTCACCTATAACGATATCACCAAACAACCATTTATGCAAAAGATTAGGACATTTGAAGAGCATGGTTCTTGACATTTTTCAACCACACGTCTGTGATCAAAAAGTAGTTTCTTACATTTACAGTTTCATACGAGGGAGTAGCAAAATAGTAAGCACAAAAAGATACCAATCACTTTGAGTCATCAAGTGTCAAATGTGAATCAAGAAACCAAAAAGAACTAACTGATCAAGTCTGATTTCACATTCAAAAAATGCAATGTCTAACATCACAATCATTAATACCCATGTTTGACTACCATAAATACAGTGCAAAGAACAATGGATGGACAATATACTGAGTTTGAATCATAGACGGAAAATGTCAAATATGATTTTTAAGCCACGTCAAACTCACGGAACACGTAAAGATATAGTGGACAAAGATTGAACAGACCAAAAAAGGGAGAAAAGGAGCTAAACATAGAAAACATGGTGCCAGCAATAACTTCAATGATAAAGCTTTACACTAACACAATATTAAGTGCCGTCATTTGACCATAAAAAGCAAGTGCAGGCTAGCAAAAGATTCTCAAATCAGACAACATTCCCTAATGAGTGCTGCAACACCTGCGGTTAATCAATTGAAGAGATAAATAATCCTTCTTTTACTTCATAGCAAATGTCTTCTAATTTCTTCAGCAAAGGAATGTACTGTCCAGTTATTTGGCAAAGCTATTATATTTGATGTATAGAAAATGTATTGGACAAATCTACTGAAAATGTTCAAATAAAGTCCATTCCTGAAGTCACATGAATTACAAGTCAGTGTATACAAGGAAAACACGTTTTATATTTACAATTCTTCTGCAGATCCTAGTAAAGTTTAGAATGTAAAATTGGAATGATGGAGATGCATTAACATTTCACTTATATGTTTCAGAAAAGCTCCAGGATAATATCCCCATAGCAACACGGATATTTTGTTTGGAGTCCTATTCTACTAACTCAATCATAATCATTTTAAGCAGATAGAAGTTTCTTCCTGTAATTTACTAATGCATAGTGACAAAAAGAGACTTGTTGAATTCAGATGCAAAATGACATTTGTGCTGTAACATGCAATTAATGAATGTACCTCCAATATATCTTGCTTAGATCGGTGGGCTTTGGGGAGCAAGCGAAAATCCTCCGTCAAGCGAATACACTCTTGAACATTTTCTGGGGATACAAAATCTACAGCAACCTTGATACATGACTGTCAAAGTATATAGCGGAAGATGAATGACAGAATCAACACCAAGTGCAGTTCATTAAGATGAGAACACAGATAGAAGCAGCAATACTATTATTGCTCCAATAAAAGTATCAGGAAAATGAGTACTGCAGATACTATATCTCATGTAGCAATAATATTTTTGTAAGTGATTTCAAATAGTATTAATTCCAGAACCGTTGGAGAAAGAAAGAATTGCAAGGACCTGAGAAGAGCTACACAGTATGAAAACATCCCGCAAAACCGTTCTAGCCAGAGTCAGATTCAGCTTACATCAAACTCCAAAAAAAAAAAGAGAAAAGAGCTCAAAGTTTGCTTCAGTCACAAGGCTTCTTAAATTATCAAAGCTCAGACAACACACAGCAGACATTTGGCTCGAAGTCGTGAATCAAATTCAAAATTTTATTACTATAACCATTATAAATCTTATAACATCATTGTCCACTGTCAAACTATACAGGTTTTGATATTCTGAAACATGTTCCCTTTTGCATAAAATTGAAGAATATAGTGCTTTTTTACCCCCAATTATTTGAGGTATAACACCGTGAAATTCGACTGAGGTATCCTTTGGTTTATCTCTTCTCAATTTGAATAGATAGTTTCATATTGCTAGACTGCACCGCCTTTTGCGGGAAGATTGGAGGTGATCAGATATGCCATGAAGGGATCTGTTCATCTATAGTTGTCATTTCATTTATAGAAACAACTAGCAGTAAAAGCAAGGAGAATTAACAAGATGAATCCATCGGATAACATAACAAAACACAGGAAATTCAGGTACAACCATACTACTGACGAAATACAAAACTTCTGATAGTTCAAACTATGCATAGTTAGACCAGGACTTTCACCTGTCTATTTCTCACTTGATGTGGGCATCCTGCAGGAATAAAAACAGCTTCACCAAGGTACTGCTCAAAAGTCCATGGTTCAACATCTGTAGAGCACAAGAGGGAGAAAGGGTGGGATAAGATACCCTTCCAAAGTCATTACCTACTGTTTTTCTGAATCAACAAGGGAAAAGAGGATTCTTACTGAACTCCTCCTTAAGCTGTTTTTTGTGCTTCTCATTCAAATAGAATGTCTGGTCATGGATAGGGTGAATAACCTAAGAGTGAAAGAAAGGAGTGAATTCATCGATTCAGCACTTAGTGATATCATCATACTTGAAGTGCAAGAATACTTACTGAAGCCACAGGAGTATTATTAAAATGGCGAAATTCTCTCCAATGCTTCTGCAAGTATTCTATTAACTTAGGTACATCTTGTCTGCGAAAGATGTCCCATACTGCACCCCCACATTCAACCTCTGCAGAATCTTGCTTGATTTCAAGAGCTACATTCGCTTCTGCTAGTGCCAAGGCATTGGTACTTGGGTTTTTCTCATTGGCTAGAGAAGTTCTGCCAGAAATATCAACGTAATCCATATCTGAGATTATTTTTTCTCCTTTATCAATATCTTTCCCCTCGTCCATAGTTTCTGACAAGCAACTTTTGTTATCGTCAGCACTTTCCTGAGAATTTAAGTCAATAGTTTCAGTTCTGTCAAATCTTTGATGAGACTCTGGTGCCTCAGCTATGCCAGGACAAATTTCCTTTGAATCTTCAACCTCTTGTTGCTTCTTTAGTTTCTCAATGATTTCATGTTGCTCATGATCAACATTTACTTTGGTTGTATGAGTCAATATGTTGACCTGGAGAACACACACAAAACCTTATTGTTTTATTGGCATGACATGACAATTGCAAATGACACAGAGGCCATGATAGACTTATTGAAGTCAGTACACAACCTGTACTGAGGCTTTCCTTTGTAAATACGTTCCAGCAGTTGCTTCTTTTTAGTAACAATAATTTCACAAATCCAAAAAGAAAAAAACACATAAAACTTGAAGTGATTAAAAGGTTGATTAGATAAAGTAGCATTAAGAGGAAAACTATGATGTGTTATGACGAGCAGACCAACTCCTTGGAATTCTGCCCTTAACAGCTACTTCTCAAAATTTCTTTCTCAAAGAAAAATTCTGCCCTAACCAGCAAACATATTACCTCTCCAAAAATAAAAATTGATCTGGATTTTAGGTCTTTTATTCCTAAAGATTGAAAATTTACAAAAATAGTTTTGTATTAAAGTAATTGAACAATAAGATATGTTTCCACATAGGCAGCTCCTGTTCATTTCGGTACGGCATTTCACATTGTTTATCATGGTCACTACTTTTGCACCTTCAAAATATTATATGATTATCAGTAACATTTAAGACATAAAAAAGTCCTGTGATTTATACCTAACCAATAAAAAGTACAACTCCAACCTTACACTTGCCTTTTTAAGCATAGGCAGTTTCTGGTCCCGAGGGAAAATTTGCATTAGAAAGTCAGTACAGAATTTGGGAAAGGGATGCAAGTCCCCCATGAAAAGCAAAATAAAATCAGTCAGACAGAACCTGGAATGGATAAATTGAACAGTTGTTGGAAAGAGCATACCGCATCAGAGATATCACAATGCAACTTTGAGACAGAATCACCCCTCCCAAGCTCTTCTTGATATCCATAAGCAATATATGTTTTAGGCCCCAAGTCTGGCTTCAAGGCAGTATCGGGAAGCTTAGTGGCCAAATTTAGAAGACCATGTTTAGGATGAGTGTATTCGCTGAACGGAAGCATAGCTAAAAAGTCAGCTCCATGCCTCGGCAAACATTCCTCAAAAGAATTAGCCGGAGGCCAATCCTTCAGTTTTAAAATTTCTGGCCACCCATTGTGATGCCTGCGACCCTCTAAGTAGCCCTTGAAGAACTGATGAATATTTATCTCAACCTGCATCATCATCACCATCATCATCATAATAATAATAGTAATAATAATAATGATAATCCCTCCATCCCATTTTATGTGGCACCCTTTCCTTTTTAGTCTGTCCCAAAAAGAATGTCACTTTACTAGAATTAGTAACATTTTAACTTTAAAATTTCCTTTTTATCCTTAATAAAATGATTTTCAATCTGACAAATATCTATGGATGATTTTAGACCACAAGTTTCAAAAGTCTTAAACGCCGTGCCAAGTCAAACTGTAATAATAATAATAGTAATTAAAATAGTAACAGCATAGCGATAACTCCCAACCCAGACACATTTTAAGGTAAACCTGCAAATGGTGATCCTTGGTTTTTTTTTTTTTTTTTTGCTTTGCACCGGGTGTCCGAGTCTCTTAGAGCCCCGACTAATCCCGGGGGTGCACAGGCCCTCAGCAAGGAGTTTCTCGCAATTGCACCACGGTTAATTCAGGTTTTACCTAGTCCGATGGCCCTCAGAAATTGTTTGCACCCAGTGGGTTTCTATCTTGAGACCTTGAAAGGGAGCTAACCCCAAGGCTCAAGTCTGTTACCACCAGGCCAACCCATGAGGGTTCAAATGGTGATCCTTGTAAGGTGCAAATGACAAAGACAACCAATATAGCAAATTAGCACCAACCTACCAGGAAATGTAATTGCCAATTCTTGAATTCTTTTTTTATTTGTTTTTGTGGATAATTTTCCAATTTTAATCAGGTAATGGAAAGCTGCAGTTTGTCAGCTATGGCAAAAGACACAAGAGACCAACTAGGAGATGTGAGGGTAAAATCACGCAAAAGATAATTTCCCAAATTCATATTCATCTTAGATGGAAAAAAAAGGTTCAACTGCATTCAGCCTGTGGAGTCAAGAATAAAAAGTGGCCATGGTGAACAATGCAAAGAAATTTGACAGGAATAAAAATTAGATAAACTAATTTAGCAACTCATGATATATATGTGTGTATATATATTGTTGTTTAGGACCAAAACTGAGGATGCATATGACTATTTGAAAACTCAAATGATGTGATTCTGACTCCTTTTTCCCCAAGGGGTTATTTACACAAATCAAATGCATACCTGACACCAATCCAAGCAATCAATGGACTTGACACAGAAAGGCTCTTCTTTCAGCTTTTTACTTGCTTTTCTGAAGGCCCTCCACATTACCATTGGCTCCCAGCTAAGACCAGAGGCCTTAGCTTGCGCATTTCTAACTATTACAGGTTCACCAGCCCTCCAATGCATTTGAAAATGCTCAAACTCGTTACCACCAATGTCAACAGCATTAGGACAGTACAGAAAATTATCGGGGCTGTTGTTCCTAAAAGATGCTTGTCTTACTTGACAGCGGTTATCACCATTTTGTAGAGAAGTGGTAGCAAGACAAAATGAGCACCCATGTGATAAATCTATATCTGGAAGGTGGTAGTTGCATGTTAGGGCCTCAGCACTTTGAATTAGTTGATCTACCCAATTTGCTTTGAAGATACGCCGTAGAGCCATTAAAGAAGAGCCACAACCACCACGCTCTTTCGGAGGACAAGGTATACTGCCATCAGATTTGGCTCTCCACTCAGCAGCATCAAAGGACATGTGAGTTGTAGAACCATTAGCAAGGAGGCTCTCTGGACTTCTCCAGCCATCTGAAGGATTATTTCCGTTCAAAGCTGCGACTCGACTAGCTTCCACCACCTTACTGAGAGATGAGCTGGCTTCAGTAACTCCATGTTGAGCACCATCTCTGAGTTCCCGACAACATTTGACGCAGATATCGTAAGAGCAATCAGGATTTGGGCAGCTTCTATGGAAATTGACAATGGATGTGTTGCAATTATCACTGTCAAATAAGGAACCAGGCATCATTACAGCTATTGTGTTATAACAAAACTGACCTCTGGAAATAGTAAACATTTTGTGTAAGCTTACATCCTTTCTTCCAGAATCAACAGATAATGACAACGAATATGGTCAACCAGAAACTAAATTTCAAACTAATAAAAGAACTTCTGAAACTTTGAGCTACTACAGTCCACAGACACAATACTTTTCTTAATGTATTAACCATAGACAATAGAGTTCGTAAATCAAAAGGTCAAAGGACTCCTTGGGTATCAAAGTAGAAGTAATATCAGGAGGAATGAACAATGCAGCCTCAGAAATAGATCATGTAAAAAAGGCAGCTGGTTAAAGAACAGATCAGAAAAAAAGTTTCCTTTAAAAGAAAGATATTTGAACAATCAATCCCACTGCTTTCTCCCATGAAGAAATAACTTACATCTTCTGTCCCAATGGATGAGTTTAAAATAACTCATAAAGCATTATCCACGGTTTATGAGCATAGTTAGCGGAACAAGGAATTTATTATTTGGGGACCATACCAATATACTCTATCATCATCATCAATAACTGCTTTGGTGACGTCCTCTTCTGTCAACTGAACACCTGAAAACAACAGAGACCAGAAACATCACTGAACATTCTGAGCCACCAAACAAAAGCAAAAATGAAATTATCCGAAAGAATTAAAATAGTACCACGAATGTTTGCTTCCACCTCTAGCTCAAACCTTTGCTCCTTTTGGATATGCCTAAGGAGGGGCAAAATGTTGAATAGCAAATAAAGTGAACCCTCCAATCTCATATTTTCATCAGTTTCTTTGCAGCAGTCCTGCAACCCTAACAGACCTAGTTATTTTCATACCAACTTGTTGTGTTGCATGAATGACAATTATTTGATTCATCAAAAGAAAAAATTGCTAAGTTATTTTGTATTTTCAGCACCTGAACTATAAATACATGATCATACAAGAAGTAAATTTAACTTGTTCACAGACCTTTAAGATGACATCTTTTTGAAGGCAAGCTCCACAATTGCAATTCCCACTACAGTAAGGACATGTATCCTCTACTTCGTCTTTTGTTCTATCTGGATACCTATTCATTATCTCAACATCTTAGAAAACATCACTAACAACCTTAATTACAATCAACATACTTAAAACTGTTATAACTCTAACGAAAATCCACCATTCAGCTATAAGGAAAAAAAACACTGCAGAGCAACAAATACAGAATCCTCTCTTTTGGTTTGTGAACAAAGGAGATTAATTTCATTACCACTTTGCAATGCAGTCGTTGCAATAGCGTTTTCTTTTGCATCTTGAACAGATGACGACAGAAGCTTTATACTTTTTGCACTGATGACACAGGTAGTTCTGCTGATCCTTCCAACTGATAGCGTCCTACATATAAATACCTCATCAGGACACATTTTCAAATTTACGCACATGCTATGTCTGCCACAATTTTGCCAATTTGCCTACCACATCAATGAAAATAAATTTAGTAGTGATTAAATTCTCTTTCCAGGAGAACTCTCATTTTACGCTTTGAATGTCTTGGAAAAGCTTTACTTGTTCAAGCTCAGGTTCAAATTATTATAATAACCATCTGTGGAAAATGAACCTATATAATAGTGCACAACTCAAGCTCTATTAACTCCATGAACTGTGTCAGATATCACTTATTTGAGAAATCTAGCATGAACAATAGTTGGATTAAGAAGTATATGCCAGATATCAGTATGAGGACTCTTATGTGTATGCAAAAGAAAACAAGATTTCCCACTTTCCTAAGGAAGTTGACCTCTGTGTTTTGATATGTCCAGCTGTATCCACTGTCTGCTTCACTATGCTAGCATGGACCATTGATAATAAGAACTATTTCCTCTGATCAAAATCCCTTGCCTCACAGTAATCTAACCACCATCAAACGGTTAATTGAAACACGAGCAGGTCTAATAAATGGCAAGAGGCAATTTGTAGTATATAGTTGTCAATGGTGACCCCAAAAACTTTCCTAAGTCTCCAAGTGCAATGAGATAATCAACAAATTCTGATAAACTACAACATCAATTTGCAGCTATTAAGTTATATTAAATTTGAGTTTTTAGCTTCAAGTTTTTACAAATAAAATTTCATACAAATCATAACAAGAAAACAGATAAGTTCAGGAAGAAGATACTGACCAATACTCCTTGAGCTATCGGTCCACTTGTTTCTGCATCTGCACTAAGTTCCTGCTTTCCCATGCATTCAGAGACAACAGCAATTTTCTTCTTATCATTTAAACCCTTCGGCCTCCCTCTGCGCTTAACCATCCTACTAATAGCATTGTGACAACTAACTTGACAAGGAAATCCCAGATTGAAAGCAGCTGCCTTTTTCTTGTTCTTTGAACCTTTTGGTCTCCCTCTGCTAACTGTCCTCTTACTGACCCAACCTCCCAAAGCATTCAACAAGACAGATTCACCTGATATTCCCCCATTTTTGGTGGCAACGGGAAGCATGCCACAGTATTTCACTTTCTTCTCAGCTTGACTACCTCCTCCGTCATCATGCACTATAAGTGCTCCGGCAGTCTTATTATTTTCTTCACTCTTAATTTTTGCTTTCTTATTTTTTGAACCTTTAGGTCGTCCACGTCCATTCTTTCGCTTTCTGCTCAAATTTACCCCATTAGTAACAGCAGCAATTTCACCTATCATTCCCTGAAGTTCTCCAGTATCAAATACTAATTCCTTTTTGTTTTTCAAGCCCTTCGGCCTCTTTCGCCTAACTGCTGCTTGCTCCTTATTCACTGAAATTTTTACCCTTCCTCGGCATTTTTTATTCTTAACTTTCCTTCTGGTGCCATCTTCAGCAGCATCAACAGATGTGTGCTGATTCTCGCCAGATTCAACAATCTTATTCTCATTATGCAAGCCTTGGGACAGGCTGCAGGTATCCATCATCATGTGATCAGTTGTCAGGCTAGCCATATTATTCTCATGTTCCTCACTGATATTCATTGCTCCAACTCCATGACCAGAAAAAACATCACTACAGCTGCTTATATTAGTTTTCTTTTTATTCTTTGAACCCTTAGGCCGGCCAAGGACACCCTTCCTCTTGACTACCCTAATTCCAGAAACCAAAGCAACTTCATTCAGGTCTCCCTTATTTTCTTCAGTCAAAAGCATTCCCTTTTCAGCCATATTTATCCTCATCGTACCCACATCTTGTCCTCTATTATTGAGATTAGCATCAATGAAATTACAACTGGTAGTTCTCTTCTTATTTTTTGAGCCCTTGGGCCGACCACGCCTCTCCTTCTTGAATATCCCCTCTCCGTTGCCAATAGCTATTTCATTGCCCCCACCTTCTCCAGCTACAAATTTTCTCTTTTCATCATCTTCCTTCCTGACTGCATCCATGTCTACATTATTAGTAGTAGCACCACTTGAATGGCCTGGTCTAATTTTGCCCTTGGTCTTTGAACCTCTGGATCTGCCACACCCGTCCTTCTTCTTGACTATTATCCCTTCTTCCTCGTTCAAAATTACTCCACTTTGACCAGCCGTTGTGATTCTTTTCTCATTCTCTCCTGGGCAGATAACATCTTCATCATGTCCACTAGTAGCGTTAGCATTACTCGAGTACCCTGATGTGATTTCCTTCTTAGTCTTTGAACCCATGGGCCGGCCTCGCTTGACTATATGTTTTTTGTAACCCACTACCAATTCATCCAGTTCCCCAGCATTTTCTGCAGACATAAAAATCTTCCCTTTATTGCCATCAATATCCTTGCTTCCACCTCCATTGCAACGAGGAACAGTCAGACGACCTATCAAGACTTTCTTCTTATTCCTGGAGCCCTTGGGCCGACCAATTTTCTTCTTGGCTATCCCGTTGCGTCCAAAAACTTGATTTGCGCTTATTCCAAAATCATCCACAATGACAGTTTTAGACATTTCCTTCTCAACAATAACATCCGTGTTTCTCTTTTCAACACAAGTATCATCTATTGGTAACATTACCGCCGTTTCAATACCGGTCACAGTTTTCTTCTCACTCTTTGAACCCTTTGGCCTTCCTCGACCTCGCTTCTGGTTACTCCCTTCTTCTCCACAATCCTTCTTCCTTTCCTTGCCCCTCTTGTTGGTTCTCCGTTCGTGATACTCCCCATTTTGTTCCATATTTTTCTTTTTTTTCTTGAAAACTGTGTGCATTCGTCCAACATTCTTCTTCTTCATAAGAATTTCACCACTATCATTGACTACACCAACTGCACTTGGCAACTTCCCATTTTCTCCAACCTGTCTCATCTTATTTTTGGAACCCTTCGGCCTGCCTAGTCGCTTTTTCTTGTTCATAAGCATTTCACCACTACCATTGACTAAGCCAACTGCACTTGGCATTTCCCCATTTTCTGCAACCTTTCTCTTCTTATTCTTGGAACCCTTCGGCCTGCCTAGTCGCTTCTTATTATTATTCATAAGAACCCCTTCTCCACTGCCATCCATCATGCTAACTGTACCTGAAATTCCCACTTTTTCTACAGCGGTTCTCCTGTTATTCTTGGAACCCTTCAGCCTGCCTAGTCGCATCTTCTTCTTCATAAGAAACCCTTCTCCATTGCCATCCATCACACTAGCAGTACCTGAAATTCCCACATTTTCTTCACCAGTTCTCCTGATATTCTTGGTCCCCTTTGGCCTGCCGAGTCGATTCTTCTTCTTCATAAGAACCCCTTGTCCACTGCCATCCATCACTCCAACAGTACAAGGAATTCCCACATTTTCTTCAACACTTCTAGTGTTATTCTTAGAACCCTTTGGTCTTCCCCTTTTCTTATAAAGCTTTGGTCTTCCCCTTTTCTTTGAACTTATCACACTAGCACTAGCTACTACATTTTCCAAAAAAGGTACCACAACTTGCTGACCATCAAAATTCCCCTGCTCCTGATTCAATTCTTCCATAACCTTGTCATCAACCACCAGAATTGAATTAAAAAAGACCACTTCTTTAACCTACTAATGAACAAACCTCAAACACTGATCATCATTTGACACCCTTTTCATTGTCGTTCTAGATTTTGTTTCTGTATTTAACATAAACCCTAGAAGAATCACCAACAGAACTCACCAAACCCCCCAATTTTCCAAGAAAAGGGAACCCCACATAAAAAAATTCAGCCTTTACAGACACTAATGAATAAAGGGACCACAAGGGAAATTCATGGAGGAGTAATGGCGCTGTTTTCTTTGGAACAAGACCAATAACTCACCTCTCCTTTGGACTTCTATTGGCTTTTCTCTTTTTTTCCTTTATCACCTGTCGATATAGATTGGTGAAATCACAGAACAGCAAAACAAAACTAATTTGTGTACCTGGTTTTATCAATTGGTTGTTTCCTGGAGAAGATCAGCAGTGAAGCCATTGGACTAAAAATTGGCAAACCAGCTGGTTTTGTTTAATTGTTTTTCTCCATTTACTTGTTCTCACTGCAATTTTTTTAAAATATTATATCATGTGGTACTAGGTTTATGATTTCTTTGACTTTAATTTAGGTAAATATATTACAAATTTTATCAAATTATGATTTATTTTTATCAGAGGATTAGTCAAAGTAGATTTGACTTTCCTTCATATGACTCGAATTTTGTCGTATTATACGAAATGACAAATTAGCAGGATTAGTCAAAGTGTTGATACCGGATTAGATTTGACTTTCCTTCATATGACTTGAATTTTGTCGTATTATACGAAATGACAAATTAGCATATAAATTAGTTTTGCTTGATACTCGCACATTTACTTTTATTTACCATTAATAACGTAACGCATTATCACTTTAAAATAATACAATTATTTCATATATTGAAATTACAACTTGGGCATTTACATTATAATTCTTTCATCCAGGGATCGTGATATCTTATAGCTTTCAACTTTTAGATATATTAGTTAAGAGTACGTGCTTTGCACGTGCGTATTGCGTTAATTAAAAATGCATATATATAAAAAGAATAAATGATTATATATACATTAATCAAAAATTTTGTTTTTAAATAACGTAAATTTTGTAAGATAAAAAGTTCACTTAGAGAGGAACACGATAATTAATCATCACACTAATAATTAATGAGCAAAATAAAATATAGTGAACTAAATTGGGTCACTGATATATGTTGTCTTTACCACTACCTCCGAGTTGGAGAGATTTTCGAAAGACCCTCAGTTCAAGGAAATCACAACAGTAAGTAAAATGATAAATAGATAGTGAGGAGAAACATGACGACTAATAGTGAAGCATTGCAGGTGCGTATATGCAAAGAACCATAACAACACAACAAAGTGCGATCACCTAAACATAATAAATCACATATTCAATTAGCGAAAGTCAAAGACTATATTAATACTACAATTGACATGGTACTCTATAGTACCACTAAACCAAATACATGAATAAGCTAGTAATAGAACAATGCTTAACTATATACTAATCTTCTATCTTTATCTGCGACCTTAATACCCACTATTAAGGTCATGTCCTTGGTAAGTTTAAGATGATTCATATCGTGTCTAATTACCTCATCGCAATACTTTTTAAGTCAAAAAATCGAAAGAACAAACTAAATTGAAATCGAAAAATCAACTTTATATTAATTTGAATTATAAATTTAATAATTGACTTAATTATTTTTTAATAATAAATTAAATCAAGCAGACCTATTTGCATTCTACTACTTATAGGTATGGACAAATACTTGAAAGCATAGATAGATGGTAATGCAAATATATCATTTCTTTATGGTTATACGTAATTAATACTTAGCTTATATTTATATTTATTTATATTCAATAAAAAAAGTTATCAATATTTTGAGCTTATTAGTTTATATTTATTAATATTTAATAATAATAATAATAATATAAGAGTAGAATATATGAATATTGTATATAATTAAGTAATTTTCTTAGGTGTTCATATTTGATATTATGAATACAAGAAAATTTGAAAATTCATATCAAATATTGTGATATTGGAATCATACCAACAAAAAACCTTGCAATTTAATATCGTACATTTTTCGTCCCAAAAAAGTTCTTTATCATTTGCAAAATAAAAATTATTTCCATTTTCTTTCTGAGTTTTCATTTGATGTTCAATATGCACATATATCACGTTGAAATCCAGCTAATTTGATTTCACGTTGCGTAAGGTTTCATTCGAGAGGAAACGCTTCTTAACGAGAATTTTTTTTTATATTCATAACTCGAACTCAAGACATCTAGTTAAGAAAGAAATAACTCCGTCCACATCAAAGAATCATTTTGCTGTTGCAGTTAATTGAAAATAATGTCAAATACCGGTGGAACTTTGTTTAAAATTTTTAAAAAAGCTGTAGATAATTGGTTATATAAAGTGTATGCACACATTTAGCAATCAATTGGTTCCATGGTCTAGTGGTTAGGACATTGGACTCTGAATCCAGTAACCCGAGTTCAAATCTCGGTGGAACCTTTTCTTTTATAAGAAAGATAATAATTTTTTTTTTCATATATTCTCAACTTTTTTTTAAAAAAAAAATAATCAAATTGCTTTTTTTTTGTTTCACGAAAAATGGAGGGAAAAAATACTATTTGAAGTCATTACTTGAATATTTAAATGGGTTTATATTTACTACCATATTATAATAGTAATCATAAACATTTTAAGACATGAGTCAAAAATCAATCGTTGCGTAGGTCATAGAATAAAATACATTGATAACCGCAGTTTTGCAAGCATAAATTATGACTTGTTCCAGTTAAATATCTAAGTACATGATAAAATATTCTTATTAAATACTTCCTGATTAAATTTTGACAGCATGATCTCAAATAATTGAAATCGGATATATAAATCCTCACTGGGTACATTTTGCCCTTCCCAGACTCCACTTGTGAGATTCCACTGGCTATGTTGTTGTTGAATCCTCACTTTAAAATACTCCAAATAATTGAAATCGGATATATAAATCGTCATTTTTCAACATTCACATTCATCTCAAACCAACATTGGATAGCCAGTTTGCCAATTGAAACTAGATAGCAATAACCATCAGTACATTTCAACTTCAAGCGTCAAGCGAAAGCGCAACAACTAAAACAAATGCTGTACATTGATAGAACATTTTCGACACCTAAAAGATGGGATATCCGTCCTGAAGGAACGAACTACCCACTCATCTATAAAAATTGACCTAAACAAGAATCAACCCAATTCTGAGATTTGGACCCAGACAAGGATGACATTAACCTGCACATATCATCAGCTGATACAGCTTCCATCTGTCTAACGTAGAAATGGTCTCAGATTTTCCACGCAATAAGCCAATCATGATATCGGAGTTGACCGCTCCCCTGCTGGAAACTGAGGCTGCATACACAGCAACAATAGGTTACACACTGAGAGCAAAACTTCACTAGTGGTAAGTAATACATCCTGTCAAAAGAGAAGTATAACCTCGACATCCTCTTTTTCATTATATAAGGGCAGATAACTTTATTTACCAAAAATAACAGTGAGGGAGAAATATGTAGGTACAGTATTGACTCTGTAATAACTGTAATGGATTCTAGCAGAGTTCTCTGCTAGCATGATAAAATATAAGCATAGTTTGCAGTTATCAAATGACATTGTCAATCAATTAAAGCAGGATGTAAGGACAATGAGGATCCAGTTAAAAATGCTCAAGCTACCTAAACCAACTCAGAGCTGACTTGATTTATATCTGCTTGGCATCAACAACACAAGTTATTACAAATAAACCATTGACTAGCATGCATAGTCTAACTACACAGACTCAAGTAATTACCGCTGAAACATAAGATGAGCTTTGTGCAAGAAACTTGACAAACTCTTGTTTCTTTATTTCAAAGTTGAACTTTGCCTGGTCAAGCAATGCTTGTTCTCTCTGTAAATCTTCCACAAATCTTGCCCTTTTCCACTTCAGCTCCTTCATCCGGTTCTCAGCGTCAAAATAGTTTTCAGGTAGATTTGACCTTCCTGAACTCTTTGGAAATTTGATCCCTACCTCCCTTTACACAAAATGTACATAAGAAAGAAAGAATCCAAACGATTCAGTGATGCAATACAAACAAACAATAACAACATATCTTCTAGGGAGGGCTGGTGAGGCTGGTGTGTATGCCCCTCCCCACTACCTGGGAAGGCAGAGAGGATAATGATTTAGTGATGCAATCAACTAGAAAAATAAAGTGTGCTGCAAATTCAAATACATCTAATAAATAAACATACGAACTCAAATACAAATGATATATAAACATAGGAATAGGATTAAAAACAACTCCTAGGAGACGGTGAGATTAAAATATGAATAATTGACAGAAGTCAATCAGGTAAATCTCAAATGTGTTGTAGTCCCGGAACGTGATAACTTCTGCAACCCCAGAAAATTATATTATAGATAATCTTTCCTGATTAACTTCTAAAATATGTTGTAGACTATAATGATTCATTTAAGATGCCAATGGTCTGTTAATCATTTTGAAATGAATATATGATGCAAACCCACATAACAAACTCTGAAAATGTGTTGTAGACTCGGAACGTGATCAATTCTGAAAATTCCTCCCCTAGAATAGTATATTATAGATAATTTTTCCTGATTAACTTCTAATGTGTTGTGTAGAATCTTTTCTTACCGCCACTCCCGTCTTTTAGAATAATGATTCATTAAAGATGCCAATGGTCTGTTAATCATTTTGAAAGGAATACACAATACAAACCCATGTAATAAAGGCTACCTGCAGAAGCTTTGCTGTAGATGCAGCGAAAGAAGTAGAAGAACATGCTCTCATACACCATTCTATACAGATTGAAAGAGGAAATTTGTGAAAGGTCGAACTACTAAACTCCACAAAGGTCAAGCAACATGGTCACAAAATAACATCAGCTTCCCAGTAAAGGCGCAAAGTTAGAGATCAAGTATATTACTTGATACTCAAAAAGGAATATGTTTATAGGCAATCAAGTCTTTAGGGTATCTTCGCGAACAAGTTGCACTATGAAATAGAAAAATTTATGAATGAAATAAATACACTATTTAAGACGAGTCTCTTTACCTCTTGCCTAGGGAAAATATACCACCACCCTTTATGATCCCACCGTCCAAAGATATGGCTCCATCAGATATAAAAGGTAGTGCCTGCAGCATGTCTTCCCTTGTTTTGTATACTTGCAGCCGTGAGAAGAGTTTAAAGAAGAGGGTCTCTCTCAGGCCATGACCAGTGCTTGTAACACAATACAAGTTTGCAATGTCAATATTGATCATATTGACAGCAAACCCAAGAAAACCAGGAGGAGCTTCCCCATTGAGGTATCTTGGCTTCTTTATGGCAAGTCTTCTCTGAGGGTCATCAGCAATAAATTCACCAGCGTATGGTCTAAAATGATAATTCAAAAAGGAAAAAGAAAAGAGGGTGAAGATGTGCTAAAGAATATGAGTAGCATTTGCAAGAAGAGATCATAATCTCAAACCTTAGGTTCTCAAGACAGATTACAAGATACCGGTCATCCAAATGTTTCCCAATTGAAGCTCCAAATCCATGAAGACCAGAACTTTTATTTATAAGACCTTCCTTATCATATGTTTCCATTGCTTTAAGTCCATCATGTGTCTTGCAAACAATTGCTAACATGGTTTCAAGCCCAAGATAATCTGAGAGAGTCCTGGATTCCAGAGATTAAGATACAAATGTCAGTCATAATACGGTGAACTTCCATTTTTTTTCTTTTACAAGTACAGTGAACTTCTATTATCTGCCTATAAATAGGGTCTCTATGTGGTAATGTAAATACACAAGTCAATGATATTTTTCTTTCAATATTTCTCACAAATAATGATATACTTAGGAGACCGCCAAGCCTATCATGTAAGGAAGTGAGAGAATGTTCAACTACCAACTAAATTTCTACATTAATTTGCGACCTCCAAACCCTAATCACACTGAGTACACCTGTGACAAATTCAAAGACCAGAACATATCAAACTTTTTGTTTCAAGTCTTCAACTTTCATGCAGCTGCATGCTGTCATCTTGATTGGACAGAGTGAAGAAGTGCTATAATTTCTTGAATATGGTTGAAGAGAGCTAGCATAGAAAGTGGACTTATAGAATAGCTTATTTCTTTTTTCTTCTTTATCTATTTTTTGTAGAAAACACCAGCAATTACTGGATGCTATGTGAGACTAACCTGCTGAGATTATCATCATCAACCTTCCCAAGCAAAGCAACAACTCCTATCACGTCCTTCATAAACGGAATATGAGTAATCTGAGTTTCATTACGGGTTTGCAGCTGGCAAAGGATGCCAGCTGCAGATTTATCATATCTTAAGATTTGTTCAATGGTCTCATCCTCATTCTGCCCATTGGAAGATTCCTTATTTTCAGGACCAGTTCCACTTGCTGAACGAATCTTGCCAAGAGCAACTACAATATCCCACAAGCACAAGGAATTAAAATTGAGAAACAATGAAAAGGCACATGCAAAAAGGGAAAGAAAAATGTTAAAGTGAATATTATAGTCTACACAGCGTGCTTTTAAATTGGCAGTACACAGCATTAAACCCATGCACAACATATCAGGCCTATGTCAGCTCACTGAAACAAGCTGATGGCTGATATTTTGTGCTACAGGCAATCACAAAATCCATATTTACTTGATATGATAAAGACGTCCTTTGATATGAAAGTCTTACAATGTTTGACTGTTTCCTCCCCATAAAGACAGTCCAAGCATTATGTTCTAGGATACTGAAAGAACAAGCTAACTACGGTAACCTTCTAAAATTTTGCACATGCATTTTACAGCACCCCTGATTAACTTGAAAAGAAGGAAATAATACCTCGTATATCCAAAATTGAATCGTCCAACCTGTTCTTCTGAACCTTCAAGAATTTGACATTATCTTCATGGTGTTTAATTTTAAGACCAATCTCCTGCATCGCATCCTCCAGTTTCTGCCATAATTAAATAATACAGTCATGCTATTGACCCATCTACTTCACAATATATTATCATGTGCATTATCATCTCAAATAATGGATGTAAATAGGTATATCTATACCTATTATAACGACTACTGTGAATATTCCATCCATGAATGATAAAATACAATAAACTAGGTAGATATCTTTCATAATCTTAACAACCTTGGAATTACAGATAGCTGCCTCAGCAGTTCCATTTTGCATTGGGTCACGATTGGCAGGAAAAACGAAGGAATTAATCTGGCCTCCTTGATTGAGCGATGGATCATGCACAAGTAGTGCCTTAGGACTGATTGGTAGCTGGAAAAGGAACATAAAAGCAAACATCAGTTTATTAGAGTTGCTTATTAAGAAAAGATTCAACAAATGTCTATTATAAGGCCCTAGAGTGCTCACCCCAACTACAGTGTAACAAGCAATAATAAAGCGCAAATTGCACTAGAATATTTTTTTTCCTTTGTTTAGTTTAGAGGGAATTTAAAATATACTTTTTTTTCCTGAAAATACATAACGAAGGTTGAACAAAGATATCAATGATGTCCCTCATAGTGATACTTCAAAGCCAGAGGAAATCAAATCCATTAATAGTGAGCTAACACAAAATGTGAAGAGCATGAACAAGAGAAACAAGACAAGGCAGAAATCTAGGATCATAATGGGAAAATTATACATGATGAGGAGGATAAGGAGACACAGTAGAGATCACAAAATTCTGATCCAGAAACATCTATAGACATAGGCCATATAGCCGTTAAGAAATTTGAAACAAGGGAATTAAATGGGGAAGACAACAAGGAGGATCAAATAAATATTGGAGATGACGATGAAGTGTATAACAATGGAAGCATACAAAAGGAAGAGGCCAGAAACAACAGGGGAGAGATTGATCACCCACACACACCTCAAAAAGCAAGGAAAGAAAACGTACAAACAGAAGCAACCAGAGATAAGAGTGTGCCTTCTAAGCCAGCAAGGAGTGTGCAAACAACGCTAGCTAGTGCTAAAGCTACTCATTGCACACTAGGCTAGCTAGTGCTAAAGCTACTCATCAATGAATAACTCACTATTCACCAATATTGGAATATAAGGTTGGTAAACACTTAACATGTTTTGAAAGAGTTGTCGTGATGAATGGACAAAAACACTTCAACTTTATAGCCCTGATGAAGCCTTATTAAACATGTTAGACACATTGTACAGATGGTGGTTGGGAATGGGTACAACATGGCACGATATCAATGGGAAAATCTGGGTGTTTCTGATGGATGAATTTCAAGTAGAAAAAATGATGGACATGGACCAGGTATTAACAATACAATTGACTCAGATTACAGAAATATGCTAGTAATGACAAAGATGGTAGAATATAACTTTGGGATGCACTTAATAATCTATCTACTCAAATACAAACTGCTTGATTAGTAGGGGAAGATTTTAATGTGATTCTGGATGAATATCAGAAGTTTGGTCGGCTGAAACTAAAGACTTCTTGCACTGCCTAAATGAATGTCAATTATCATATATGGGATTCACCTTTGATATCAAAGGTGAAAAGCGTAAAAAAGCTCTAAGGTCCGTTGGGCGCAAAGCGCAAATAAAGAGTGGGCTTTAATGAAAAAAGGCGTAAAGGGAGAAACAAATACAAATATATTTGTTTAGTTCAAGACTAGTAATTATAAACATGAATGACAAATATATGACCAAAGAAATTGAAAAAAATTATGATAAAGTGAAATATCAATTGTTTAGTGCCACTTTTTCGGAAGAGGCTCATGGGCAAGGAAAAGTTTGCCTTGGAACCTTGATGTTAACACTGAAATGCACACAAAGAGAGGCAAAGCGGCCAACACGTTTTGAGCCTCGCTTCGGGGCTTAAGCGGGCGCACTTAAGCCCTTTGACTACACTGATTTATGCATGCACCTCTCTTAACAAATTACAAAGAGGATAGCAGAGCAATTAATAAAACTTTCTGATTTCATAATTTTTGGGTGGAACATGAGACATTCTGGAAGTTTGTCAGACAAAATTGGTCAGGGAATTTTGGTCCAGACCATTTCTTTAATACTGCAAGAACAACAATATACCCAGTGAAATCCCATGAGTGGGGTCAGGAGACCCTTTCTTTAATGTACAAAATAATTTGAAGAAGGCCAGTAAGGCATGTCCAAATGGAGTAGCGATACATATGGTGACATACTAAAAAAGATAGCAACTCTAGAAGTAGTAGCTAAGGTCCATGAGCTGGAATTTGATCAAAACCCTACCAATGGAAACAGGAAGAGGCTACAAAAACGTGTAAGATGAACTTATCAAATCCTATGATATGGAAGGAAAGTTTTGGAAGCAAAATACTAGAATGCAGTGGTTTAAAAACGGTGAATAAGAACACCAAGTTCTTTCATTCTCATGTAACGGGTAAGAAAAAAGAAACGACAACTCAAGAATATTCAAGATCCTAATGGAAACTGGCTGGATAAGGAGGAGAATATCATGCAGGAGGGTATAACGTTTTACACAGATCAATTTGTTGAGCATCACATTACAACAAACTTTGAGATGATACTGAATCATATACCTCAATTGATTAATGCAGACCTGAATAATAGATTCACGAAATTCCAAAGACAGAAGATGTAAAAGGAGTTGTTTTTGGTCTAGATGTAGATAGTGCAGGTGGTCCACATGGTTTCACTGGGAAGCTCTACTGATACTGTTGGGACATAACTGCAACAGATGTGGTAACAAAGGTGCAATCTTTCTTCTGTGACATGAATTACCTGGATATGTCACATGCATAAATCTGGTGTTATTGCCCAAAAAGGAGATCATGACTTTTTCAGATCAGTTTGAGCAACTTCACATGAAAGATTTTCTCCAAGATCATACATGAAAGACTGGAACACGGTACACCTACTGCCAACAATCATCTCTCGGCAAGCAAGTTTTGTGGAAGGAATAAGTAGAGTTGAAAATATATTGTTGGTAAGAAATTATGCACGATATTAAGATAAAGGCAAAGCCAGCTAATCTTGTGGTAATGCTAGACATGACAAAGCATATAATAGAGTTTCATGGCTGTTTCTGACTTAAAGTGCTAAAAAGAATGGACTTTGGAGAATTGTTGATCGGCATGGCATACAGAATAATCTCTAACAATTGGTATTTTATTCTAATAAATGGTAAGTCACGGGGTTTCTTTAAATCTACTATGGGAGTGAAGCAACTTTATTCATCATAGCTGCAGAATGCATGTCTAGAACCTTGAATGGCTTACACAAGGATGAGAAGTTCAGAGGATTTGGAATGCCAAAGTGGAGCCCATACATCAACTACTTAGCATAGGCTGATGACACAATAATTTTCGCTTCAACAAAAGAATATTCCTTAAAAGTGGTGATGGAAACATTGGTTACATATGAGAAAGTGAGTGGACAGATCAACAAAAGAAAAGAATGCAGTGCAGTGTATATGCACGAAAATACAAAGGGAGAGGTGGTAACATTGGTGTACAATTCCAAGAGAAGTGTTCCATTTACATACTTAGGGGTGCAATCTACTATAGCAGGAAGAGGAATGCACATTACAAAGAAAACACTGATAAAGTGAGCAACAAACTTTTTTCCTGGCAAGGGAAATGACTAACTATTGGTGGGAGGATCAGTCTCATTACGAATGTTTTACAAAGCATGCATACATTTCTTGTTAGCCCGTAGTAAGCTTGTGACTTTTTTTATACCTCCTGCAAGGGTTATATCACAGGATGTTTGCTGAGTTCGCAGGGAAATTCTAGCAAACATTGAACTTCTTGGACTGTGCTATGTCATCCTTATGATGAAGCGGATTGGGGTTTAAAAGCCTACAGGATGTCTCAAAAGCTTTATTTGTTAAATTGTGGTGGAACTTTAGAAGCAAACAATCTTTGTGGAGGATGTTTCTAAGCAACAAATACTTTAAGAAGGAGCATGTTGTGTTGGTTGATTGGATGTTTTGAAAGAAGATGTTACAGGTGAGAAATCAAATAGAATAGGAACTGAGCAGTAACAAAAAAAAGGGTAATCTCATTTCTTGCTGGATAACTGGAGTGGATTAGGAGCACTAGATCATGCTACTGGTACAAATCATGATTGTGATAGAATTGTGATGCAGGTACATGAGGTAGTGGAACTATGGAAATAAAATGCAACAAAACTGACGGAGTTGATTCCTAGTGATATAGTGGAGCATATTTTGAGTAACATACTACCTCCAAGTGAGTATGAAACAACCGATAAACCTTTGTGCAAGCAAGAAACAAGAGGCAAATTTCCAGTGGAGTTTGATACGGTTTGCATATTAGTGATGAGGCAAAGAAAGAAAACAAGCTTTTTTGCTTTTTTAAAACTGGTAATTCAGAAGCAAGCATATTATATAAGAAAAGGTGGATTAAAGGGCTACCTGTTGATATTCTTTCTTCTGTGGAGATTCTGGAAATACAAACTACCTTGTGATGATGATGTGAGGAATATGGGGATTTCAATTCCCTTCCAGATGTTATTGTTGCCTAGAACTTAAGGTTGAGAACTTTGCACATGTTTTCATACAGTCTCCCGCAGCTCAGTTTCTACAGGAACAATTCAGTAGACCAGTTGAAGGTGAATATACAAGGTCTACAGATTACTCAACTAATTAATCTTTAGTGGGAGGCTCATTTTAACTCTCATGTTAGATATGTTTTCCAAGTTGTCCCAACCATCATAATATGAGAATTACGGAAAAGAGGGAAGGAGAAATGCTATCAAACATGGGGGGAAATGCCTCATCTGAAGCTTATCCATCAAGTTATGCAAGCCATTGTCATGTTCATGACAGTAAAGAGAAGTAATATCAAGTATGCACCTTAATGGAATGAACTGGTGAAGGCACTACTGGTTTATACTCCTAAGTTCAAGGTTAGACAGGTGCTATGGAATCCCCCGAGATGAGATGAATCAAGTTAATACAGATGAAGCATCAAGGGGTGAATCTAGGAAGGACTAAGGAGTTCATGGGGTTTATGTGTTAGAGATGACAGAGGGGATATTATATATGCACAGGCAGAAGAAATGAAGGATTCATAGACTACAAATACAGAAGAAGAAGCAACGGCAATTCTACATGCTCTGAGATTTATTATTATTCATAGAATTCACAGATGATTATTGAAATAGATTCCCTAATACTTGAGAAGGTGATACAAAAAACTTCGGAGATGCCATGACAACAGTAACTCTGACTTAGAAACTATGGGAATTAGGGACAACATAAGAATAATAGTGAGTCACACTCTGAGGGAAAAAAACAAAATTGCTGACCACTTAGCAAAGGTTACATCATTTCAGCAGATTGAGGTGGAAGGGAGAAGGCTAATCAACAATGACATCCCCTATTTAAGGAGAAGACAATGCTGATGATGGAGCTAGAGGGAACTTAAAGATTTATAGAATCTGGAATCTCTATGCTAAAATCCTTAGGGAAAAGAGCACAGGAATTTTGTGGACAGATAGTTTGTTTCATTTTGCAGGAGCAAGGAAGAATTAAGGGTACACACAATGTGAACCAATTACCACGACAGGTGGACAATCAGTAGATCTTATGGTAAATACAGAGGGAACAAACAATGGGAAACACCTCTTTTTTTTATTTTATTTGAAATAGGTAACTTTGTATTCATGAAAAAAGAACTCATCTAGAAACTGATGAGGGAACACCTTTTTTTCCTGTAACATACTAATCCAAGTAGTAATTGGTCGATGTGTGGTATTAGCACCATTAGGTACTCATTCTATTGCAAAAACAGATGGAGAAAAGGAGGGGGATAAAGTGGCAACGGGGACAGTAAAAACAGATACCCAGAAAAGATGCAACAAGAAAACCAGCAACAATCAAAACGAAATCAAGATGACGAAAAGTAGGAAAACAAGCTACATGCAACAACAGCTAGTAACAATATCCAAAAGAACAAAACAGCAAAAGCTTCAAAATAGCAGGATAAACAGGAAACAACAAGGCCAAATACAGTTGGACAACAGAGAAGATACCAGATGAGCAAAATGCAAAACTACAATCTGGGCTATACAAATACAGCTCTTGATCTTCGAGGGCAGCTATGTGCTCGATCGTCATTTAATTTCACTAAACAATCGAAGACAAAAGAGAAGGAAAAGGGAGAACCTGCACTTTCTCATTGTCAATCGACATTCTCCGTTGGCCGCCGTCCATCGTTGGGTCGGCGGAAATTCCGAGCAGAGTGAGACTGTAGCCGTTACGGGTGAGTTCTGACAACAAAGTGAATAAAGGGCTTTGAGGTTTGGCACGCAATTGGTGTGAGAAAAGCACTAAAATAGTCCATTATCTTCGGGTTGGACTCAAAGTCATCCATTTTCATTTACGGATTGTTTGGACGTAGTTTGCCATAGTTTCATAATATATGGTATCATATAATATCGTACCATACAATATTTGGATAGACTGTACAGATTATTATTGTTTAATAATAATTTGTTGTTTGATTTGATTGTATGATACTATATTGTAACTTATAAATTTACAAAATATACTTAATTATTATAAATATTAAATTTATCAATATTTTTTAATAACTTTTTTAAAAGATAAATACATGGAATTGAGTAGGGAAACATACAAGCTAATATATCTTCTTTCTATACTAACAATACAAGAAAATAAAAAAGTAAGAACTTTTAAATAAAGGAACCTCAAAAAATACACTAAGAGGTGAAAGAAATGACGGGAGGTGGAAAAGAAGTTTTAAAAGTTGATGCGGAGAAAATTAAAAAAAATACATATATTAAAGTAAAGTTTAATAAAGAATAACGGACAAATTATAATTATTTAAATTTAAATAAGGGTATAATTGAAAAAAAGTAAGAGAACCATGGGATACCACTAAAAACAGCTTGTTTGGATGGTATTGTACTATACGATACTATACCATACCATACAGTACCATATATTATGAAATCATGACAAACCACCATCCAAACAAGCTGTAAATTGGTGGTTTAAAAAAGTGGGGATTTTCATGGTTACAGAACCATGAAACAAAATCATACCATACCATATAATTAATGAAACAATCAAAACAAACATAGTTCTCTTAATAACCATACCATACCATACTATGGAAAACCACCATCCAAACAAACGGTTACTTGGAGCACTAATTGTACATAATATTTATTATAGTGGTACTTTTTTGGTTATTCTTCAAATTTTTTGTTAATTTTTAATAGAATATTTTCGGCTTAGAATGCAAAATATCATTTTTTTAGTAACCTAAAAACATTAATAAAAGTTATTAATAACCAATCGATTTTGCAAATTTTAAATTCACACCAATATATTCATATATTGAAAGAAACGTTTGGCTCACGGCCTCAAACAAAAACTCTGCATTCATGATTGTTATTTATCTTCATCAAACTCTTCAACATGATCAAATTAATTCAATACCATAGTAATGCTTAAAATCAACAATGAGGATGCAAGTATCACACATAAAATTTTTGAAATATTGAATTCTAGTTCTTCAAGATTTCTTGCATTAAAACATAAGCCAAAATCAAATATATAAGTAATATAATTTGAAATATCATTTTAAATTTATTTAATAAAACTTCTATTTTTTGGTGTACCGTAAATCATGATCTTTACATCAAATAGTGAATCCAAACACCCGATTTCATACCAAAACACCTCAAAACGATACTAAATCACCTAAAATTTTAGCTTTACGCTCCTTGATATGTAATCCATCTTTTGCAACAATACCCACTAAAATCAAAGCTTATATGCCAAAATCTTATTTTCAAATTTTAAAACTTCGGACTTCTATAATGATTGGATACCATTCCTCTACTTAATTTGCTAAAGAAAAATTAATTAGAATTTGTTGAACAATAGTGCAATTTCATAATGAAGTAAGGTTAGGTTGGTTGGGTTTTTTTTTAAAAATGGGTCAATACCCGATCCAACCCAACCCAAAATTTCTTGGGTTAACATTAGTTGGGTCAAAATGGATTATAAAGCGGGTCAAGACCAAACTCGACCCAACTTTTACTAGGTTGTACTTATTTTATTTATTCTTTTTCAATATTTTAGTACTTGATTAAATTATATTTTTATTTATTCTAGCTATATAAAACATATCAAATTAAAAAAAAATATATATTTTAAAAATATTTTGACAAGATCTCTCTCGAATCTATTTAGGTTGCATATCAACCCAATTTTAAATGGGTTGGATTGAGATAGGTTGAACTAATAAATGGATGGGTTAATCTTAACGGGTTGGGCTTAATTTTGCCACCTCTAAGTAAGGTGAAAAATAAGCGTTTTTGGTAAGTTGAATTGAGTTGGAGATCGGAGGTGAATTTTACAGATGATTTTGCGATAGAAATTCAGTTCCATTAAAAATAGAGTAGTTGGACTATTCGATATTTATGATATAAAGTAGCAAAAATAAGACATCTTTGTAAAGTCTTTTAAGACAAAAATTTAAAAAGAATTTACTATTAGCAATGGTGGAAAATTAGTATCAAAGGAGGAACAAGCAACAATCAATTTTAAAGAAGCATTGAAAACCTTAACCAAATTACGTAAAATAACTTTATGATATGCACTACAATGTAATTGTCAAAATATTTTGATTGATCAACCTTTAATGAAAATTAGTAAATATAAATAGATAGATTAATAATTAACAAACTCTGACATTTTGTATTTTCTCGACTTAGTAATGAATATGTAGTCATATAATACTGAGTCTGAGCCTTGTTTGCACTGCGGCAAAGATCATACATCAATAGTTATTCCTACTGTCACATAGCACATCTGAAAATAGAACTAGATGCAGCAGCTTCACCTTTAATTTCTTTCCAAACAAAGATACATATAAACGATTACAATGACTTTACAAAAGACCGCACAGTAATTCTGTCCACCAAAGCTGGGACGAAGTAGGTGGAAAGATACAGCTTGATCATTTACTGTAGGTGTTGTATTGTACAATATACTACCCTGTGTTTCTTCATAAAAATATGTTCCAAAAAAGGGAAGTCTTTAGCATACAATAGACAGAGGTTTTGTTTCAGATAATTACATGTACAGGCCTTAGAAGCAAACCAGCATCAACTGCTGATATCCATGTCAGAGTTGCACATTTCAGGCGAAGGTCTCATCTGATCATCTATCTGCCTTTTATGCTTGAGCTTCTTGGCCTGCTTCATCTTGAGCTTTTTCCCAATCCTAATATCTTCCTGTATCTGATCTTGCAATTGCTTTCGTTCCAGTTTCAATTCTTGGATCCTCTTCAATCTTTCTACTTTCTCAGGTGAGAGGGGCAACTGTCTTTCCAGACAGATGACTGGAAATAGAATGTCCGGTTCCCTGAAGAAAAATAAAGACAGACGTTAATCGTTTAAGGCCCACGGATGTCGTGCAAAATCTACTCAACTCTGTGAGAAAAAATAAATAGTGCAGAAGTAGGGAAAATAAAGTACATACACAGATCCAACAGATGCAGATACAACTCCATTTCCTTTCGTCATTCCGCCATCTAAGGAGACCGCACCATCATCTATGCAGGAAGTTGCCGTGTAAAGATGCTCTCTAGACCTGTAAACTTGAAGCGTACCAAGAAGGCGATAGAATAATGTCTCCCGGAGACCATGACCCGAAGCAGTTCTAAACTGCAAATGTTCTGCAGGAAGGGATAGCATATTAACCGCATAGCCCAAAAAGCCTGGGGGAGTTGCTCCATTTGATAAAGAAGGGAGCGGAAACGCCAGTTCTCTTTTGGGATAACTGCTGACTCCTCCCGAATATGGCCTGAAACAAAGGGACCTTATACTTTTTTTCCAGAGAGCATTGACCACACATACATGATGTGTTAACCGGATCGAGAAATCCAAGATTATAACAACTGATAGCAGTTAATGTAAAGTAAACCAGAGAATGAAAGGCTTTTACCTTATATCCTCAAGGCATATAACCAAATATTGACCTTTAATCGAAATTCCAAGCTTAGCTGCTAATATGTCAAGAGCACTGGGGCAATTTACATTTCCATCCATTTGATAATTTTCAAGAGCTCTGGCAGCTGCACGGGATTTGCATACTACAGCAAGCATCTGATCTTCTCCAAGATATGTTGAAAGCATCCTAAGGCAAAAACACACACTCAAATTACTCCATACTTCCAAGGAAATTCTTGTACTCAAATCGTTTTGAAGAAAAGGATACCAGCACCAACCTGCTAAGCTTATGGGTCCGAACCTCTCCAAGAAGGGCAACCGGGCCAAGTATGTCATGAGCATATTTGAGATACAGCTGTTCAGGTTTTGGTGATCTGAGCAACTTGTGGATAACAGCAGCTGCACAGTCCGCCTTTCCTTCAATCTTCTCCACGACCACATCTTTATCACAGCCCAAGTCTTGAAAAGAATCAAGACCGATATAGGCTGCATCCATGAGCATTTTATATTACACTTTCTAAGGAGCATTCAGTATGTCTAAAAGAAGTTATGGCTGTTGCTAATTAGGCATCACTCTACTACAGTAACCACAGGATCCCTTCCAATTTAACACCAGGATAAGAAAGTAAAGTGGAACTACAGAGACATTAGAAACAAGAAAAGAAATGTCAGGTCCACCTTCAAATCATCCACACTGAAAAGTAACAAAAACTTGCAAGAGTTTCTTCATAGTCAATTTTTCTGTGATCCTTTTCCTAAAAGAACTAGGTTTTCTCCTTGAAAGTTGAAATATTGACTTGAAATTGCCAGAGAGATGACAACATGGACCATGTGCCATCAATCAATATTCCTACAGCATGGACCTTGTGCCATCAATCAATGCTGCTCTTTGGTCCGACTTCTTTCATTCATGTTCACATTATGCAATTCTATAGCCCTAAAATAATTATGAACTGGAGCCTAAAGAACAAGTTTTTTCCCCCCAAAATTCCAAAAGGCCAAGTTGATGTAAAAAAACAAGGGGCAGGCCTCCCCACGACTCACCCCAAATTTCTTAATGTCCGTTAAGTGTTAAGAGGAAGGCGCACGTGGGGCTACGCTTTGTAAGGATAAGGATCTCCCACGCATTCCTCATAACTAAGGCCCCTTCCATCACAAGCCCCACCCTCAACCTCTCACTCTCCCAAGAAGCAAAAACATAGAAGAGAAAAACAAGAAATAAACTTATTTTCAAGGTTGAGATGAGAATGCCACTGCCAAAGATTATTGAACTACATGAATTATATTTTCATACTTGTTTTTTTCCACTACAAGCAGCAGCTGAATTAATACCTGCCAAGTTGGACATCTCAAGCTCAACATTTGATTGCTTAATATTAAGTGACTCCACATTTCTTTCGCATTGTCTGATGCATAGGGCATATCTGCAAATATCGTCCCCAAGTTTCTGTCGAGAAACACACTCAAGTTTAGTTACAGTCTACATAGCAACAACGCAGCAATGTAAGACAGTGAACAAACCAAAAAAGAAAGATAGTAGATATGCGTCATTCATGCAGGACTTGCCACTGCTTCTAATCCTTCTATACGACTATCACTACAACTGCTACTACTACACGGAACAATAACAAAGACACTTATAGCACTAGGAGACATGCATTAAAATGATGGACCATATCCATTAAAAGATGTGTTTCAAACTCCACATACAATCATCCCTCCGCCAAAGAAAAGAAAATTAACTGTCTCATGTGACTATCATTCTTGATTAAAAAGCACATACTTGTAGTCTGTCTGACAGATCCATGGAAGCACTTGAATCCTTGAAGGGCATTATGCTTCCAGCATCGGTGTTATCATACACTATTCTTGGGCTTCTTGAATAATATGAATCCTCAAGAAGCAGAATCTCTTTCTTTGGACTTCTAGGTTGGGTAGGTTTATGCGTACTGGTTACTGCTTTCTTGACATGTACCTGCAGATAATAGAATGAGGCTATGATACCATGAAGATAGAAAAAAGTAAATCACCTAGAATACAACCTCTATGCTTGTCTGCAGCTCATGGAAACGAGAGTGTCTGGCTACAAAGCAGAAAAGCCCTTCATTATTCGGAAGAGGAATGGAGCGGACAACGCAGCGACCACGATGGAAGCTGTATCTCACATTGTCTTCTTCCCTCAAGGAGTCCTGCCTTATCACAAGGGTATGGGAGTGGGCATCTTCCTCTTCACCGTCCATTTCTTCATCCACTTCACCAGCAGAATTTATAACCTCAAAAACAACCTCTTCCAAATGAGAACCAGCAGCACAAACTTTAGGTACCTGATGTAGGTTGGATGCACATTAATTATAAACCAATTTTTCATTACCATAACAAACGAACAGTTCTCTATCCCATATTTTTGTCCTTTGAGACTATAAATTTTTAAAAAGATATGATTCAGAATGTCCAGAAAATGACAGGCCAAGTAATTTTCAGTTACAAAGATTGAGAAATTAAATACTATTGGTCCCACTCTTCTGTAAGTTAAGGGCAATGCTAGAAAACAAAAAAAAGAAATCTCAAAGTTTGTGACACAGAAAAGTTGACTACTGGCAAAAATTATTTGATTTGAGGAGTATTAACAAACCTTAGATGCAACTCGCAGCGATCTCCTTTCAGTTTGGAACTCTTTCTTGAAAACTACATCTTCGCCAGACAAAACAGAAAGGGAAACTGTGGGCAGAAACAATAATTGGTCAGAGGACTGGAGACCATATGATCCAGCTATTTTTCAAGTACCATTTTCTCCACACCTTCATTGCCACCAAAATAAAGTGACCTTAACACAGATATGGGGAAAAAAAAAACTTAACTGTTGTGGATCCTTAATTATTACTTCCTGTTGGTTCTACGGAATACATACTTCCAGAGGATTAAAGGTCTTCCTTTTCATAAGTTATTCCCAAAACATGTTGGCTATTGTCTCCTGATAAGTTCTTGAGCGATCTTCAACTCTAGTTTTTAGGATTAAGGCTCAAGGTCCAATTTCTTAGCATGTTAACAGAGCCACATTGTAGTCCACGCTCAGTGTCCAGCTGCCAGAGTGTGTGTGTGTTGTTACGTGTCCTAAATTGGTAGAAAAATGAGCTGTTATCTCTACAAATGGTCTGGGACAATCCTCACCTCATAGCTAATTTTTTGCGATTGAGTTAGACCTAAAGTCAATTTCAACAGTTCCACAGAAAAGTCCCAGTCAAAATAGGCAATTGGAGTTACAGCAGAAGCAAGAGTACCAGTACTCAGCACATTGTTATGCAGTACTATCGTTGTCCTGATATACTTGTGCCATCACAAAAAAGTTATGCAGGTAATGAATCTTTGTACATGACAGAAGATAATCAACACAACATTTATTACTGCACAACTTTCTCATTACGTTGAAGTACGTACCAGGTTTACCATATCCTGTTGTTACTTTCAAGGTTCCACCAAGGTTTATGCACCCATGATCATCAACCTACATCACAAAATCTGATGAATGTAAACAACTTGAAAGCTAGAAATAGAAAATGAACATGGAAACAAACAAGTTTAAAAGAACTTGAGGACATCAAAAATCAATCATCATGTACCAAGCCACCAACCCAAATAGGTGTAATATTTAAAAACTTCAGCAATCTACGTACACATAAATAAGTACACAAGTTACATAGCAAAATAGATGGTAAAACTAGGATAATTCCGAATTGGCTCAGACCTACTTGAAAGCACCTACTTTCTTAATTTTAGCTAAACCCAAAAGTAAATGTATAAAGGAACCATAACAAACTCAATAATACCTTGATTGGTCTTACACCAGTTATATTGTGATAAGTCATATTTGAATAGAGTGATGTGCGACTTTTTTTACTCTATAAACATTTTCTCCAAGTATCATCATCATATAAGGTCCCTCTTTTCTGTAGGCATTTGAACATCGATAAATTACCAAGTGAGACCAAAACTCGGATACTTGTTTTCCAATGGAATTTGACTGGCAATGATTAAACTAATTAAAGCATAAATTAGGAAGAGAACATTATGCTTATCATCTTTAGTTTTATCTCTTAATACATCTGATTTTTTGAAACTTCTTGACAGCTCAGAAGTATGAGACACCTTGAAATCACCCCAAAATACAAATCTCGATGGACATTATAAGATCGAACAAGCCAAATAGGAAAAGCAATATTTCTCACTCTTCAAATTGTTAAAAAGATGGTGATAAATGAAAAAAAGAAAATATAAACTATCTTCTTAAATGTGGTTTTCCCTCTAACAAACTAGAACACCGAATGTGACAACCCAAAAGAGAAAAGAAAACCACCTTAGGAAAAGAAACTCCTTTGTCTAGAAAACATAATCCTTCCAGCGTCAACTTGATGTGCTCATCTTTTCGCATATGGTTACCGTATTTGTCGAATGTCTGTATCAAAAACAAAATAAAAAACATAGAACCAAAGAAAAATGCAAGAGAAAAACATAGAGGTACCAAGACCAAATGGAGCTACATGCACTAATAAACCAGAAAACAGGAATAAACAAGTGGGACATGAGACAATTTTTCCCTTCAGCAGCTATTAAGTTTGCAATTTTTGCTTTCAGCAGAAACTATTATATGCTCTTCCTCATGTCATTATATTTCCATTGTTTCCGTCAAAATTGATGTATAATTAAGAAAGAGTGTAGCACGCTGATGTAAAATATTACAAGTGGTCAAATGTACAGATTTGCTTATAAAATTATACTCTACAAACTCTCTCAAGCATATAGGCAAGTAATAAGCAAGATAATAATGATGGTCACACTGATTCCAGCAAGCAGAAGATTAAGTTCAAATCTGAACTGATCAATCCTATTCTTTTAAAATCCTTGACCATTTTCAGGTCCCATTAGTTTCAGTTAACATCAATCCTGTAGTAAGTATTAGAAGCAAATATAACAATGCTCATTGACAAACATATGGGACGCTATAAATTATAATCCATAGATTAAAATCAAGGATTATTGTATGTACGTTTCATGAAAAAAAGGGAAGACTGTATTTACCTTTCAGGAAAAAAGTAAGGATGAATATAATGCACTATCAAGGAATGCTTACCGCTCACAATGAACTTAATATCTAACTGTCAAATAGAGAAGCAAAAAGTGGACTCATTACAGCTAAGCTTTGAGCAGCTTTGGTCCACATGTGGTAGCTTTTTGTATTAAACCACTAGCACAAATATCATAAGAAAGGAATTTGTGCTCTTTCATTTAAACTCAACATAGAATGCAACATAAAAGTAATTCATCATATCATACTTTTCTCATCAAAAACCTAGAAAACAGGCACATGGTTTATTCCATCATAACCCTTTTACAATATTCAACACTCTCCAAGATGATTGGACAATCAAAGACATCACAAAGTCCAAACTTCTGGTACTAGTATTAGCTTCTCTTACTTCCTGATTTTACTTATCCTATACCAGACCTTTATTTTCTAAAAATAAACGCAAATTCTACACCTTTTTTCTCTATTCTAAATAATTTTTTATTATACACTTGCAAAGAAATTTCTGTTATTATACTTCTCAACGGCACAAAGCAATGTGACAGTTAACAGTGCTTTTCACAACGTCAAGCATGAAAGGATTTTACAGAACTATTCACTGGAACGTAAATCCATGTCTAGATAGAAATGCTGAAATTTGCTTCACAAGACACTTAAAACACCTCATGGTGATAGTAGCATATTGAATTAAAATGCAATTATACAGACCTCAAGAGTAAGCTCCTTAATTACCATCCCGGGAACCAATTTCTTGCCAAAGTCTACAGGACGCAGAAGGACACGTTGCAATGGTCCTGGAATAACTGTGAATGGAGGAAAATAACTAAGAAATAACAGAATCTTACGTATCTCAAATAATGGACAACAAGAATACTACCTGCACACGGAATAGCTACAAAAAATGGATCCTCCTTTGAATATATATGTAATGTAGCTTTATAACTTGGTCGAATCATATCCAATTCACTACTTTCAATGGTTACATTCTGTAGAGTGGAAATTTTTGACAGAGTTATTTATTCAAGAAGATTTGCAAAGGTGTATTGAAGAGGACATGAAGCTGGAACATATAACGTCACCTTAAACTTCATGACATATCTGTCATGTGTAATACATTGATCATAAAAGCATTCCGATAAAATAGCCCTGTTGCCAGAACTTAACTTCATCTCTATCTCTGTGTGCGACTTGAATGGTATACGATTGGAGAATCTATCACAACATGCAACACTTAAAACCTCTGGAAAACAAGAACCAACCCTGCCAAGACACGCATTTGGACAGAATCAAACATAACTTTGACACGAAGTAGCAAGACTTGCTAATAAACTAGTGAAAGAAATAGTCAGTTTGTCTTTGGAAAAGCCAGATGTCTAACACAAATGAAGAAAGAAAAAAATTGTTGCAGAACGCTCTAAAGTTATATTGAATAATTGATGTATAGGTTTACCGAAAATAGCTTCACAAATATTGGAAAGAGGCATAATTAAGGAAACAGCTCAAACATCATACTGATGATTATGAAACTATTTTATGATTTAATTATTGCAGGAAAAATATTATTTTCTATTTCCTATACATTTCACAACTTATTTAAGTTCTTCATGGAATAAATAATAATCCATTAATACATGGAATGAATCCATAAGAAGCAAGAGAAATGAACATTCAATATTGTTGAAGTCCTAAAATTTTACTTGTGTCTCTTCTTTAATAGCTAAAATAATAGATAAAGCAATTCAGAAGTTCAGCTTATGAAGAGCTCTTAAGTTCTAGTGTCACTGCCAACCTTCAAGAAAGCTCTAGGAAAAGAATCATACACGAAAGCATGTTGAAAAACTTAAATAAACAAATAAAGGAGACATCTCCTTTAACAGTACTAGTGTTAAGATAAGGCAGTTCTCCTCTATCATTTTACCTCTCTTTTACTTTATCTTGCTCTTGACATTTCTCTGTCTGCAGAACATAGCATATTTTACTGATTTAATGCAGGGCGGCTAATTACTTTCTCAATCCTTCTGATGGTTCCTTATAATTTCAAGCTTAAGAATTGTATTAAAAGTAAGAATATCAAAGCTATCACACATTTGTATGACAATCTTATGACTCGGCACTGGATGTTTTTTTCATTTTGCACAACTTATGCAACAAGTTCATTTAGACTTGAAAGCCCCACCTTACACTGTGTGTACTCTTCCCATCACTTACAAGTTCCCAACTAGCAGCCTCAGACAATGCTTTCACGCGCACCTCCTTTACAGAAATCATACAACTTCCTATCTGAAAAGAAGTTATTCAACAGCAAGGAAAATAAAGTGAAATGCATTATTCAGTATATTTTAAAATGGAGATATGCAGACCATATGACTTACAAGACAAAATCGAAATAGATAAATGCCTGCTTTCTGAAAAAGATCCGGAAACTTCTTCCTCAGAGGGAACATATATAGACCATGAAATCCTTTAAGTGATGAAGGAGTCAATTGCCCAGAGTAAATATGTCTGAGTTCTTTCCCATTCTCATCTGCTTTAAATTTGATCTCTAGAGTCATCTCAAAATTTTCCCTCATGATGTATTTCTGATCCAAACTTTTGGATGCAATAACAGAAATAAAAGAAGTTGGACGAACAACTGCAGTAATCTCCTCTGGAGGCTCATGTCCAGCATCAACAACATCCTGAGGTAGTGCCTGCAATTGCAACCAAATTAAATAATTCAATGAAGACATATTAATATGTAGTACAATCTACAATCATACACAGCTGAAAACTGATGAATTTTGAAGATGTTTAAAGTATTCAACTGCAGGAAACTTTGAAGGAAATGAGGAAACATGTTCCACTAGACACAAACAACAATTTCAACCAGGTTGAATGAGTTGAAAACCACGTAGACCTGTTCAGGTTGATTTCCATTAGCGAAAAGCCTACACTATTTGACTTGGACACTAGGAAGATGTAGTAATCAAATCAACAGAGTATGATAAAAGAAAATTAGCAACCAACCAGAGGATCACCTATTTTAGTTGGTACTTTATGAGCAAAAGATAAGGAGAGGATGTGGATCACCTTCGATTACATTGCCAGGTTGCTTCAAGGATATGGTGGGTGATTCTTAGATGGATTTTGGACAACCTTGTAATATGCCGGGGACGATAAGAGATGCTTTGTTCAGTTGGACATTTTATTATCTTTCAAGTGGGTATAGAGGAGAGAAAAAATAGAAGAGCTTTTGAAGGAATTGAACTTGATTCCATATATTTGAGCAGTAGCCTTCATTTCTTTTTGGCACACCCACGAGATTTCTGTTGGTACAATGATTGGATGTCTATTGTAGAGAACAATTTATTCTTGTAGGTCCCTTTTCTGGTTGGTATATTTCTTGTATACGGGAGTTTGTAGCTTTCATTAATGAAATTAGACCTTGCTTTTAAGAAAAACAGTAATTACAAATAACAAGCTGCTTAAATAAACTAACCCCCTCAATGTCCAATTCTTGACATTGCTCGACATCCAATATGTCAATTGATGATGGAGTGGTTTTCTCTTGGTGTTTCAAAAGTTGGTTCTCCCATTCTGTATTATCAACAGATAAGCACTGCAAAAGATGATATCAATTCTTCAGAAAAGATAGATAGAGAGAGAGAGAGAGAACAACAACAACAACATCATACCCACTGAAATCCCACAAAGTGGGGTTTGGGGAAAGTGGAATGTATGCAGACCTTACCACTACCTCGTAGAGATAGAGAGCTTGTTTCCAAGAGAGAGAGAGAGAGAGAGAGAGAAACATAATTGAGCAACAGAAATATGAAGCCAAGGTCATTACCTTTCCAGCATCAATCACACTAATGGGCAAAGATTTTGAATCACGGATTTCAAAGCGAGCACACCCTTTATCAAATGTGAGGCGACTACCACTCTCAGCGGGGACATTTAATGGCCTGTAAGTGATATGGTAAAGACAATTTTTTAGGTAAAACTGGTTGAAGGAGGGAAACACACCATGAAAAATAGTTTGTATGAAATAATTAGTGAATTGTAAACCTGCAGATGATTCGAGCCTCACCTGAAAAATATAGAGAAAAATGTTACAAACAAAGCCAATGTCAACTGATCGTACCATTAAAAACTAATTACCTACCCACAGGATTAAGCATACAGAAGGATGTGCTTCATGAACCATATAAAAACTTACCACCTGAGTCCCCCTGCCATCCTTCAAGGATAATAAATTCCAATGTGGCAAAAATATTATTCTTGTGGAAACCCCTATAAGCTCCTTTCAAAATTTTAATTTTCTGCCCTGATTTCCAGGTTATCCCTTTCCTCTGGAAAGCCTTGTGAATCCTCAGAACTAAAAGACAAAATCAGGAAACCAACAATAAGTGACAATGGTAACTGAATCACAATCTTATATAAAAAAGCACATTAGTGGAAACTACAAGTTGCACTAATTCTCAAACAGGCTCAAAAATTACAGTGAAATGATGCAGCATTAAGAATTTATTATTAGGTTCCCAATTTTGTTTTTCAATCTATACCATCTGAAGAAAGGCCAAGCTCTTTCTTGTGCGAAGGGCCAACTACAAAAGTAGGTTGATCGTCTCCACAGTCAATCTCCTCGTCATAGTGATCATGCATCTGAAATAGCCAGTCCTGATATAGCTTCTCCAATTGCATGAGAGACAACTTCTTTCCGTCTTTGGATATCTCAACAAGAACATCTAAATAGGATTTGAAGCATTAAGGAAAAAGACCTCACTGCATATAGTGGGATATCATTTCAACAGTACGCAACAAACCACAAGCCATTACCATTCTCTTTATCCGTAGGAGGCTTGTTGCCAAAGTTCCTTAATGCAATGGTGCAAGGATGATGATGTGCTAAGTCAGTCTGGGAAAATACATACAGCAGATTTCATGAGATAAAAGAGGAAAATACATATAATCATATCATTCTTGAAATCACGCACATAATGTAATGAAATGAGACTCGAGAAAAACAAATTGGACATTTAAGTTGGGGAAGGCGTCGTTTTGGCTCAGTTACTTTACATTGTGTAGTAGTCAGGGAAGCCTCAAAATTCCTTTCTCTTTCAAACAGTTGGTAGAGTACCACATGATTTCCTATAAGCATACTTTAGACAGCACCTTTCACTTTCACCAGTGAAATCTCCTACATAACTCCCACTGTGAGCCCAAAAATCTCATCCATAGGCAACTTGACTATGAAAAGCAGAGAGATGGATCATGCCAAGAAGTTGTCATTTCTCATACAACATCCCATTTCAGTGGTTCCTGAATTGAAGGACTTGCTAACTTAAATCAGTCAACAGGACTACAATCGCTAAGTTGTTGGGGTCAGCAATGGAGATCCTCTAGATCCATTTCGCACTATTAAAGATCTTTCATTCCAATAAATTTTTTTGATAAAGTGATGTTTATTATTATGGTACCAAGAAGGTACACTAAAAGGATACAAAGGACCTGCAAAGGACGGCCAAACAGTAGATTACATCTTCTTCCAAGTAAATCTAGAAAATCTATATAATTGCTAAGACTGTCCATCACTCAACATTTACTTCAGAAATATAAATTTTGGAAGCATTTATCTTTGATTCTGCAGACATGATTCTTTTGACAGCAAAGTCTTACTTGGAGGCATTTATCTTCATTCCAATAATACCACTTTGATTTTACTTACCAATCAAATGGAGTCTAGTAAGAAGAGATACAGTGCAGGTAGGGTGGTGCTTAAATCCATCAAACTTTAAACTCTTATTTTTATATCAACAAAAATGGTTTTCGCTTTGGTGCCAATTCTTTTCCTTGATGTACATGAAACACCTCTAGTGATGCCACAGCTAAACGACTAATGCAAACTATTGTTTGATATAAATAACTATAGAGATAACGCTGATAAGATTCATCATAGCATAATTTGCAATTCTTAAAAATGGAATGAGATAGGAAAAAGTAAATGATTGTCAGCACGGTTGTCGTAGACATATAGAAGTAGGTGAGCGAGCAACAATACCAAATGCACGTTCTGCATGAACTTTATGATTTCTGGTGGTGCTAGAAAAAATAAAACCAAATATGTTGGAAATAGAAAATTTTCAATTTCCTAAGTAACAAACTATTAGTTGCATATTTAAAATCCCTAATCTACAAAACAAGTGTTTATCCTGTCCTTCAAAAGTTAGTTTCTCCATTGTTATATATAACAACAACAACAACATACCCAGTGGGATCCCACAAGTGGGGTCTGGGAGGGTAGAATGTACACAGACCTTACCACTACCTCATAAAAGCAGAGATGCTGTTTCTTGGGAACCCTCCATTGTTATATATACATGTATAAAAATATTCTCATTTTGCACTCCAGGAAATGAGTTTCTGGATTTACACGTGCAATTCAATTATCAATCAAGTCATAAGAATGCATTTAAGAAAGTAAATTGTACCTTTGATGGTGTTGGGTTGAAACCAGCATCGGTCTCTGCAGGAAGAACACTGCTCTGTCATGCTTGGAAAAATGACAAAGCAATTGCTTATTCATTAATAAAAAAGCACTTGTTTTGTACAAATGGTTTTATACCTATGAAGCATTTTACTCTAAAGCAGCATCTCTTCAGGACATCAGCCCTATCACACTTTCTTAGCTTTGGTTCCATGAAGGGAAGCCAAGACTGAAAGAAACAAAGCAGAAAATATCGTCAACATTTTTTAAGCTTGAGGGCATAAAAAAGGAGAAAAAGCTACAGATTGGACAGCAAAACAAAGGCAAATAGTTCATATAGAATAACACAATATATAAAAATTCTAGTAAAAAACATAAAAGTAAGCACACATGTTCTTTCTTTCAAAGTATGGAGAAATATTAACACGAGAGTATTCTATGGCAGATTATGTGTAGTGACTGAATACAAGTCTTGCAAAATATAATTTGTAAGCTATGAATAACAGAAAGATTCTGATCTAACCCATCGAGCATCTGGAAGTAGACGACCCAACCGACGGATAGAAACATGGCTGAAACTTTCAAAATTCTCTGCAATTCCATATCCATCTGCCTCTAGCCTTTCCAATATCACCTCAATACTCTCTTTACCCTGCAATTAAAAGCATGCAACATCCTTAAAAAGGTTTGAAGAGCAGGATCTTCTTTTCTTAAAAGAAGGTGTAGTAGCTGTACGACATCAAAAAGAAATTCCAACATTCAATGCAACATAACAGAGCTATACAATATAGTTTTACCTGCACCACTGGAAAATAAACACACCTCAGCCGAGCATTTGCTTCGATGGATGATTTTTTCCCTAAGAAAATTGATGTCAGACTATATAATGCACTATGATAATAGGATTTGAAAAAATACGTGCCAGATGTTTGTTGTGACAAATGAAGGCACATCTTACCTGAACCAACTTTTAAACGATTGCTATCCTTTACATGAAAGCTAAGTTGCATTACAAACTCCGGACCATTGCTGGAAAGTAAGTTTGTAGTTGCCACCTCTCCACCTTCAATTTCCGCTAAATTAGTGCCATTGACCTGCAAATTTGCATAAGCGGAGAGATCTGCTTGAGAAGAAAGAGATTGTCTACTAGAAAAATAATTGGCAAAGGGTACAGTGATTGAGATTTCCCAGAAATATTGGAATTTGCTTTAATAATAATTGATAAAAGGAGCTCTGATTGAGATTTCCGAGAAATTTGATCAACTAGCCCCTTATTTTGTGGTAATAAGACAACCAACTAGCCACTTGCAGCTCAAAATTCTCATTCAAATGATCGTTTCCTATTTATATTTTCAGTAAATCTTATCTCTAAGATTGCATGAAAAAAGAACCAGGATACTCAACATAAAACAAAAGGCAAGACAACTCTCATTGAAGTGCACTGAAGATTAAAACAGAGAGAAAAGCTACAAGCACCAGTTCGAAAGAAAACAATTAATAAACTACAGAGATGAAACATTTATACCAGATCTGTTTAGACAACTAATTTACATAATAGACGCTCTTCAAGAAATTAGGTATTGATTTCCTTTCCCCTTTTGGACATATATTATAAGTTATTTAAACCCCAATATCTTGGCGGAACAATCAAGCTGAATTCTCTCTCAAACTCTCTTCTTTCTCACAGAGAAATGGAAGAAATCAGAAGAACAAAGCAGTAAGATAATGGAAAGAACAAAGTACTGAGGAAGAGGATAAACTTGGTCAAGGTAATTCACAAGTAACAAGATTGGTTTGCAACATGCAAGATCAATACACAACCAAGATACCAAATGATTATGTGGCGTGCAGACATAAGAGATCATCACGAAGAATGAATAACACATTGGATAACATTTACAATACATCCCATTTTTCAACCTTCAGAAAAGACCCCGAAAGAAATCCTCAACAAGATATAGATATTAACATTGCCAGGAAGAGGTGATCTTTAAGATCAAGAGTGTACTCGATCTGCTGAAATTATAGTTCAATGCGATCTGGCTCAGGACACAAAATGTTGACTCTTCATTTTTTTTAAATCAACAAAAGGGAAGCTCGCGAATAAAATAGGTATACAAATGTCCAAGGAACATTTAAGATGATTCTCAACAAAAAGAAACCAATCATCTGATACTAAATGGTATCTCCTGGTTCTCCAAGAACAAAAAATATCAACGAGTCCCTCAAGTGTACAAAAGTGCCTGGCATCTGTTTAGCCTTTATAAAGGCATCAACTGTAGGGGATTAATAAAATTATCTCTGACAACATATTGATACTGTATTTGGGAAATTTTAGTAGCTTTGTTGGTTGACTAACTTTTATTTGTTGATGAGGGTACGGTTCTCCCTGTGTAATCCCCTTCCCCCACCCCTTCTAAAAATAAAATAAAACAACTATAGCTACTGTACCTGAAACTCAACAGGCATCATGGTTTTTCCCGTTTTTGATACATCATCACACTGCCCAAGAAATAATAATGAATAAGATACAGAGGGTCAGAGGGCACAGGATAATCATGTAAATGCAGAGATTATCATCACATCACCACATACACCAGACTTGGTGCCATCATCAGCAACGATGACTGTTGATTCACAAACCTTTTAAGTTGACCTACCAACTCTCTAATGATTGTATCAAACTAGAATAATAGTTATTGCAATGACTATTTGAGATTAAATTCTGGAAAAGAATTCTCAAAGATTGAACAATAACAATTACTACTATTCCTCAGGGCCAACCAGTTGGGGATTTATCAAACTTTGAAAAGGTCAAGTATATTCCATCCCTGTGAAGTTCATATACTAACAGTAGGAAATTCATAGTAGCATACAATGAGCAAAACACAATAAGAGAAAAGAGGAAGAGTGAATTGTGTAATGCAGTGAGCCCTGATCAAAGGGGTATTACCAAAAGATGGAATACATAAAAAGCGAAAGAAATGAAAAATGATGCTTAAAGCAACAAGTAATAATTTCAAAATAACAATGCCAAGACCCCCACATGCATAATAGTAATCAGTCCATTGTTGTATCCATATATATATATATATATACATAGCAATGTTATGAATCGACTTTGAAAGTAAAAAACAAAAAAGCTGCTCAAAGTGCTACAACCTCTTAAACCAACTTATCAGCAAAACTCTATAAGCCACTAACCTGAATATACGGGAAGTATATATCCTTAAGTTTGAATCGTAGTTTTTGTACATCTTCCCTCCTCATCATTGTATAAAAAATTTCAACCTGTCAATAATGTTAGAAACGACTGTGTTCAAACGGATCAAGTAATTTCACTAACAATTCCATGGCATGTTTGAAACTGATTTCGTGGAAGTATTTATCATATACCAAAAGAACTTCGCATTCAAAAACATCAAAATGCTAAGAGAAGCCTAAACCGTAAGCCTTTAACGATTATAGACATTTGTTGTTCATAAAAATAATTTGGACATACACCACAATAACAACCCATGTAAAAAACAATTTAATAAAAGGTACTCCTTGCATCCCATTTTATGTGGTACCCTTTCCTTTTTAGTCCGTCCCAAAAAGAAAGTCACCTCACTGTAATTAGGAATAATTTAACTTCAAAATTTCACATTTTACCCTGAAACAAATACCCAAGAATTGTTTTAGACCACAAGTTTCTAGTCTTCCTTTTTTTCCCCTAAAACACTGTGCCAAGTCAATTATAAAAGGGGCGGAGGGAATATTATTTTTCAGAGACTTGAGAAGGCCTCAGTCCATGGATACAACACACCGCAACACTATCAAGAACCATACAGGTTGCAAGAGAAAGTATCCATTAGGATATCAATCATATCAAGCTAAAATATTACGGTGGTAAATGAAACCAAAATTAACTTTATAGGAAGTCAGTGCAAAATTCTACTGCATAGGAAGATAATACAAAAGAACTCTAATAATCAAAAGGTCAGCAAGAGTCCAGAAGAATGTCTTACTTTAGTGAAGCTACCGTGAGTTGAGTCCCGTAGCTCATCTTCCGAGGGATCTCTAACATTTCCATCCGTCTAAAATGAAAGAAAATATGTGTAAGAAGATAAGATAAAGAACTGTATACAAGGAAAAGAAGCAAATGATAAGAAGAAAGCAATATCAAACAATGATGAGTACCCTCCAAGTTTGTTGAGAAGAAGAACAGCGAAGTAAAGACTCTCTCTCAAGATGTAGCACGAATACTTTCTTACAATCCTTTGTCTTTGAAGAAACCGAGGCTCGTCTACAGAAAAGGCAGCATGAAAAAGGAAATCCCTTTTTTCGTCTAAAATGAAGTCATTCTAAACTTTAGCAAGACATACCTTCCCAAATGCATTGATGCAATCGGTCCTCCATAACCAAACATACCAAAGTAAGGCTGTAAAGCAACCACCGTGTCAGATAACATATAAACAAAAGTCAGCCAAGAAGATAAAAAAAACTGCCAGATATGGGAACAAAATATTGTTGGATTCCCAGTTTGCTGGTTGGATGAACTAAGAATCACATTATACAAGGTAAAGCAGCCGTAGTTTTTTTTGAGAGACAAGGAGCATCTGTGCAGGAAAGGGGATAAAAAGGAAGACAGATCTACGTACAAGTTGGTAAGTTTTCAAAGATATAACGGGAAACATATTTATACATTCCATTTAAATACTTGTAATCCTCTTGTTGCTTTTTTCTTTCGCTCTGAAAAAAGAGTATTAATTTAGGTCTTTCTACTATGGTGGCTGACTATAAATTTCAGATTCTGCTTCCAATAGGTAAACTAACAACAAAATTATGCAAAGAATGGTGTGCTTTGTGGGTTAATTACACCAACTTCAAATTGACATAAATTTCCAGATAATTTCTCACAGCTATTGTCATTTAGAGCTCTACAAGAAACACAATTGCAAAGTAAACTAATATCAAATTGACTTTTGAGAAAAGTATCTACTGATAACTCGCTTGCAGATGACTCCGAATAACAGGAAAGAACTTCAAGTAGAGGCTGCTCTTCATTATGAGTAACTACAAACTCTAGTAAATATATCTGAACCAATATAGCTTAAGCAGTACTTGCCTTTTGTGATTTTTTACCAAAACTGGTGCAAAAATTTTTGGGTACCTATCTCATTGATTATAGGATATCCAGTCTTAGAGAAACCAGAATTTGAAGAGACTACACCTAATGGTAGAAATGAACATATCCATTGATTATTCAAGCTTTTCTGAATCCAATTCAAAATCGAGATCATCTACTGTTATTTAATTCATTTATGTTCAAAACATTCATGGGATAACAAACAGGGTACTTCCCGTGCCAAGTTTCAGGGAAATGACAAGACCGAAATCAAATATGAGTTCACTACGATATGTAACTCCTAGTCACTAAGTTTGAGCTGGGACCATTACTAGCATAGAGATTTCAAAACTCAAAAAATGCAACAACTAAACAAATATCAAGTTCTACATATTTGAAATTTATTTCTAATAGAAGTATTTTGACCACAGCTAAGCAAACTGAGTATTAGAATGATGCAACAACCGTTAAATATGGAGGTTTTCCTCCTATGCCACTGTCTCTTGACAGTCTATGCAGAGAAGCTCCCATCTTTCCCCTGAAACAAATATATCAACATGTAATTGAAAATCCATGAAAGTGCAATAAAACACAACAGAATAAAAGAGCTACCGATGTAATTTAAGAAAGCAATAACATGTTTCCAAGCTGGTTTTAAGAGAAAAATAACGAGAGAATTGAATGAAGATAGTTGCAGTTAAGGTGAAAATTAATAAAATACATGCAGATTTCCACTACATCAACTCTTTAGTTCTATTTATCGGATTTGCAGCCAATACAAACTTGGGATACACCGTATCAATCCCTTTCTGGAGATCTTGAGTGTTACAGAAGTGATTTCACCTCTCATTGCATTGTCAAAGAAGTCTACTATTTCTTTTGACATCTTTCTTTCAAAAAAAAAAAAAAAAAAGAGGAGAAAAGATTGTCATTAAACTCATATATCTATAACCAATGTTGTTCCCTCAATTCACGACAATGTCTTTCAACATAACAAATATCCCTAACACGAAGTTTTCCGTTTTTAGTAAATGCAGATAGACTTAACATAAATGCAAATAGCATAAACAAAAAGAGACCTGATTTTTTCTGGAAGTTATTTCTAAAAGTACGACATATGGAAGCAAAACAATCTATCAATATGTAAAAGAGATCTAAGGCGTCATAAGCGATGATCTAAAACAGTCAAAGAATAGAGAACTTGAGGCCATTCAGAGAAAAAGTTGTCCATCCATATGACTTCAAACTTGAACTATTTAAGACACCATATTACAAAGTTGACTGATACTTATGCAACCCATAAGATTATATTTTAATAATGTAGCTCTTAAGTTCACTTTTGGTTTTATCATTCTGGTACTAACAAGATCCCAGTTATATCGGGGAAAAGAAATTACCACTTCACTATTGAGTTGTCAGCACTTCCATCCATTCCAGGGCCTGTGTCAAATATTGTAATCCTGTTCTTAGTTAACTCTAGACTGCAAAATAAGAGAAACAGTGAACAGTTTGAGGGCTGTATGGAACATGCACTACAGGTAAAGACAATTAAATAGCTGCAGGTGCCAATGACATAACATTATTACACAAGTGAAAGCAATTAAAAGGAAATAGAAGTAGGACCAAACAGGAGCATAACAAAATATCCAATCTTAATAAGATGTAGGGTTACAAATAAATAGAAAAGCAGAGCTAAACAACTAATTGTCTACAGCAGGTCAAACAAAAGAAATGTGAGTACATGCAAAACACTATAAGATTATATCTGCATTAGAAGAATAAATTTAATTAAAACTAGAGACGAAGAAGAGGCAAGTATCTAACTTTCCAATTATTCAATTATACATCCTTGGAATTCATTGTTAGGCGCAAAAACAAAAGGATCATTTAGTTAAGAAGTTAATTGAAGCATGAACTCAATTGAACAAGGGAAATTGAAAGTGTCCTGTACAATTAATATCCCAATAGAGAATGGTTATTGTTGACAAGGAAAATTTACAAGGTATTAAAATGATCAGAAAAGTGAGTTCGAAGTTTCTTGGGGAAACAAATTAAACAATTTCAGGAAAGATTCATCATTCATGTGTACAAAATTTAATTTCAAAAGAGGACACAAAAAAGATTACATGTTACAGAGAAGATTTTATTTCTGCATGTCGGGATCACCATTTTAAGAGAACATTTGATACTCATTCCTCGAATGACAAATATACATGAATACCCTCAAGTATATTTTAACCTCTTCCGAAAAAAATTAGTCTTTAGTGAATATACACCATCTCAGGACATTAATAACTTTCAATTTAAGAATTTGAATTGATCACATGCTCTCTTGAGCTCTCCAACTATGAAAGTCCATACCTTATTAATCTTCTCTGGTCTGGTTGATTAGACCATACAGCCTGCAATGAATTATCCTGATACACCATTGAGATGAAGTTAATGCTTAAAGTGATCAACATAACTAGAGAAAGTTATACAAATAATATGGAAAAAAAGGTTCTTTGGAAAAGATGCTTACGATCAAATCCGCCAGTGCGGTTTCAAATGTATACTCTTCAGGCAGCTCCCTCAACAAATCAGTATCTGGTGTAAGATCCCACATATTCTGCCAGGTGAAAGCACACTCAGTTACAGATAAATTCTATGTATAATATATATTCTCTAATAGCATGCCCACGTAAGACTGAAGCACCAACCTCATACTTATCTGCTTCAGCTGAACCATCCTGTATGGAAAAATGCAAGTTAAAAGAAAAAAAAATGGAACACTTATGACTAAAAGAATTGAGAAATTGAAAACACTGAAGACAAAAACATACACAAAGCCTTAACATATGAGACTTGTTGAATTTAAAATTTCTGAAATCCAACATCTTGGTTATCCTGTTCTCAAAAGCATCTACAAAATGCAAATCTTTGCTAGTCCAATTAATCTGTCTTTTGGGCTGAGGTGACTCAGCTCTTCGCCCAAGATTTTGGTATTCTCGCCTCACTAAAATAACAAAGTCCTGAACAGGCATTTCACTGGGTGGTCCGCACACTTGCAACTCTAGAGTTATTCCATTTGGCAAAAGAACCCGAAAATAAACAACTTTTTCTTCAACAGCACCACCTTCCTCATCTGAATCAACCTGCATCCTTCGAACCCTAGCTGGCTTCTTTCTCGGCTTTTCAGCCGAAAAATCATCAGAGAGCCTTTTGCTCGACCTACCACATAGCCAAAAAAAAAAAAAAAACTGTTACATCAACACAAAAACTCACATACAAACTTGATCAACCTTAAACAAAGTGAAACCAGCTCATTTTTTCCGTCAATTCCTATACAAAACAAAATCGACACGGACACACCTACGTATAACAAAAAATGGACGGAACAAAACATCAACAAAGCAAAAAAGCAACATTTTATGCCGGAAACGGAAAAAGACGAGATTTTGACTGATGCTTTGACTTGAGTCCACATAGATGTTTTCTACACGTATGCATGGAAATGAGATCGATCTACATGAACTTTTTTTCTCTGTGTATATATACACACATACATATATCTGAAAGAAATCCGATTACTTACATTGAATTTCCTTTGCACCGCCAATGGCGATTTTGCAGAAACTGTATACCTTGACAGAGAAGAAATCACAAAAGAAGGGTTCGATGTTTTTTTTGGGAGAAATGGTGAAGGAATAGCAAAAGACTGAAATATGTATAGCATGCATCAGAGACCTGAAAGTTTATATATAAATGGCCAGGTAGTACAGTACACACCAATTTTGCCTATCTGGCACTAAGGGGATGTTTGGATTCTCTTACAAATTTCAAAACTGAAAAATAGCTTATAAATCAAAACTTATCTATTAAGTTAATTATTCACTTAGTTTTATTATTTTTGGAGGGTAGTGTTTTTTTAATCTAATTTTAAAATTTACTGAAATTTTTAAATTTCAAAATTTTAAAATTTTAAAATTTAAAAATAGATGAACAAGTATATTTATTTATTTTAAAAATTAATATATTATTTACTCATTTTTATTTAATATCTCATACATTTTTCAAAATATTAAATGCAATATACCCAAAGTGTAATATAGTAAATATTATCTCTATTAAGTATTTATTATTCTTTAAATCAATGATATGTTAAATAATTTTTAAAACTTATGAAGTTAAATTATTTTTCTTAAAAATAAGTTAAATATTTCTCACAAAGCCCATGGACAAAAGTATGGTCAAAAACTTAATATTTAAGATACCAGCTAAAATATTGAAGTGCGCCTACAGTTAATTCGAATTGTCAGTTTGACACGTTATGGACACACCCCGCTTTTGGCATTATCAGCTCCCCTCATGGATCATGATTTGAGTCTGTAGGGTCCGCTTCTCATTCTTTACAATTTGTACACACCTTCATTAATGTTCTGGTTTTATAATGTTTTGGGGTTCATTGATCACAATTATAAATAATATTTCTTTCTGTTTCATATTAATTTAATTTTTGATTTTTTTTAATTATTCAAAATTTAAAATAAATATTTAAAACTCTTTTATATTCGTCTTTTCGTTTATTAAAATTTAATATTTTCAAGAAAAAAAATTATACTAATACAAAGTTGTATTTATAATTTCATAAAAGTAATAGTGGAAAGTATTTCCTTCGTCTATTTTTATTTGTCCGCTATATTAAAAATATATGTCTAATAATACTTATCAAGAGATAATTTTACATTTAAGGTGTGTTTGGTATGGAGGAAAACATTTTTTCGAATATATTTTTCAAATCAACTCTTTTTCCTCAAATTTAAAGAAAATTACTTCCTATCAAAAACTATGAAAACAATTTTCCAGAACTCTTTTCCTATGTCAAATTAATTTTTTTTATGTCATCCCTAACATGATCCCCCCCCCCTCCCCCAATAATTTTTTTTTAAAAAAAATATATTACATTTTGAAATTTTTATTTTTTGACACCATCGCTACATCGACCCCCCAACACTTCCAAAAGTTTAAATCATTTTTTGAAAAATATTTCAAATTTTGAAAATTTTATTTGTGTACTCCATCCGTACCTCTACCCTTATCAACCCCCCTCCCTCAGTACACAGACATCCATCTAACCCTACCAACCAATTAGTCTGCTACTCTAATTCTCGACCCTCCACTCATTTCTGTGTAAGGTCATGTCCTCGGTGAGATCCAGTTTCGCCATATAATTTGCTATACATTCATTTAGATTAATTAATGCTCAATCACCTTTTGTCGTAATGTCGTATGTAATGAGAATACGTTTTCATCCTACTGATGCGGAGCTAATCAACTTACTTAGGAGATGCTTCAAGGGTGAATTATTTTTTAGTCAACAATGCCCTATCCAATTTGTGGATATCTATGGCGATCAACTACCATGGGATATATTTGGAGCTGATTCGGACGAGAAGGTTCGTTACTTTATCACTCCATTGAAGAAGCGAAAGAGTGAATATACGAGATTTGCTTGAACTTGTACCAAGGGGAGGTGGAAAGGCCAAATCGGTGAAGATCGTATAAGCAATAACCGTAACGGAACTATATGTAGGATTCAAAAGAAGTTTTACGTTACAAAACAAAACTTGGTTAATGAAAAAATATAACATTGGAGATGATTTTTTTTTAGGGAAAACAATCGTATCCCTAAGGAAGATTTCATAATTTGTCGAATCAAAAAGAAGACAAATAAAGAAAAAGTGAATGCGATGGAGATACAAGATAGTAATGTCGCGGGTATCATCAAAACGACTACTGCACAAAGGAAGATGAAGAGACGATGGTGTAGGTACTTGTTACGTGGCAGCTCTATTTGTCATTGTATTCATAAAGGAGCAAAGTATTTTCAAATCAAAGCTGGGCAGCAACATATTAATTACTACTATTTTCTCTTTGTCCATATATGTCTTCGCCCCGCTTAAATTTTTAAGTTCTTTTTATTTTTAATTAAAATTTAATATGAAATAAAAAATCATAATTTTTTAAATTTTTAACTAATTAACATCTCAGCAACTAATTCATTATTTTTAGTTGAGATCATTTCACATGCACTCAAAAAAAAATTATAGTTGAAGTAATAGCGAAACTTTTGAATGCACTAAAAAAAGTTAATTTCAATTAGATTTAAATTTGAAAATAATTATAATAAATGTCCATAAAATTAAATTTCTTACACAAAAAAATGACTACTTTTTTCTTTACTAAAACTAGTCGTTCAACTGTTATATGGCTGGTTCACGTCAGTTTTTTCTTTTTTGCGGGATTTTGAGGCGTTGTAGCGTTGGGGGGTGGGGGTCATCTGACTTAAAAGACAAAGCAAAAAGCATCTCAACTATTATACAAATACAGTTATCGTTTCTCGCTACAGATTACGTCAGTTCTTATTTGATCGCTTACCTTTTTTCCTTTTTCAACTTTCTTTAAAAAAAATATTTTTTTTTTGTTCTGTGTTAAAATAAATGTTTAAATTCTTTTTGTTGCTCTTTTAAATTTTTTTCTTTTATAATTGTTTCACTTCTTTAGTAAAAACATAAATATTTATTTCATTTTATAATTTCTTATTTGTCGTTTTATATATTTAGGTGGAATGCATAAACGTCAAATAAAATATCGATATAGATACATTACATAATTATTATTAAATATTGATACACGATTATGCATCAGTATTATATAATTATACATTACATACCTATTTTTCTATTTCTATTATATAGAAGAGCCATGGAAGGACACCATGGCTATAAAGAATTGTACAATGAGCAATACAAATCATACTATGTACTCGGCCTTATCTTATTTTTCTATCAATTGTCTTTAAACATGTGTATTACATGTGGACCTATTAATTCTCTTTATATCATTTTAATTTTATTAAATTTTTATTTATAAATTTAAATACTTAACTATTATCAACTCTATTCATATTTTGTGAACCTTATGTATATATATAGTAAAGGTGTATATTCATCGGATTGGCTTGAATTATTCTAATATATTAAATTAAATAATTTATGTATGTTTTTTAATTCAATAAATCAAAATTTAACCAAAAATTTGGATTTTTTTAATTTTTTTTTGAATTTCTTAAGTTTATGGGTTAGTTTGGATGTTTTGGATAAAATTTTCATACAAACATATAATTACTTCTGCTTCAAATATTTCTTTCGTCTTACCAAAATATAACTATCGAAGGTGCTCTTTAAGGAAAAAAAAAACCCTAAAATATGATATGAGGATAAAAATAAAATATTCAACAATAATAATAATGAAATTGCTTAAAAATAAATATGTCATAATGACAAACAACATAATTTTAAAATACTAAATTATGCTAAGTCTAATAAACATTAATTCTATGAGTAAATATTAAAGAAAAACTAAAATTAGATTATGTATTTTAATTGTTTAAATCAATCTAAAATCAAAGAACAAATACTCAACATTATTGTCATTCTCAGTGTTGAATTGATTTTTTTTTTTAAATTAGCATTAGTATTCATTTGATTTTGACTTGAACTTTATCAGTGTTACCAATATCTATGGACTATGACACTTATTGGGTCATTCAAAATTCTAATCTAAACTTGAAATAATATATTAAAAGATAATATCTATGAAAACATATGAGAAATATTTATGGATTATATCAAAATAAATACTTTTATATATAAATAGATTTAGAAAATTATATTGATTTGGTCTAAAGTTGACTTTTCTAAATTAAAACCAAATCAACCCAAGTATATTCAAAATTTTTTTCAAGTATCAAATTAAGTCAAATCAAATCATAATTAATTTTTTTTTCAAGTATCAAATTAAGTCAAATCAAATCATAATTAATTTTTTCTCAATTTAATTCGATTAATAATCTAATACAATTTTTCTATTCAATTTTGTTCATCTCTAATCACCAGTCAACACAATAATCAAGACATTATAAATTATTTTCATCACACGACTCTAAACCAAATTAAAAATATTCGGCTATAGGATGACAATTTTTCACTCCGAAAGGATATCCATACCGACAAGATCTCTTATCCCAAAATCCGCTCATTTCACACCAACTAAAGCGGAACTTCCTTTGTCACTATACTAATAAATATTCACTAGCAAGTAATAATCTGAGACAATATAATTGATGCTTGTAAAACTCATTACCTTCATGAAAAGACAATTGTCACTACCCAATTATGAAAATGTTATCCATGGAAACTTTTTCTAAACTACATTGTTTTGAAAAACAAATGAGTTAGTATTTATTTATTTTTGTTAATTAGTAAATGAGCAACAACAAAAAAAAACCTAAAAAATATTTTAGAAGTTAACTTATATACACAGATAATATTAAATAATTTCTCACCACTTGAACCCGTGACCTCTTAATCACATGATAGCAACTTTACTGATGAACATTATTTAAACTCCATTGCCTTTTTTGTCTCAGTCCAACCTATTTGCTTTCCAAATAGCCAAACTGGTACCAAAGAAGCATCATCATCATCTTCTTCATTATCATCATTATCATTATCATCAATGTCGTTATCATATGGTTGTGCCTTTCTGAATTCTTGTGTCTCGATTTCATGATCATTGCTAGTTTCTTCATGATTGCATGCTAAATTCATTGACAAAACTTCAGTATTCTTCACCACATCAATCACAAAGGCATTGCAATTTTCTTTTGTTCCATTCTTGAATTCACACAAGTTGAAAGCAACTGTATCTTTAGCTCTTAAACCTTTATCTTTCACAAACCTATTCCAACCTTTTGTGAAAACAAAACTTTGACTACTTTTCCAATAACAGTACCTAAACTTCCATAATCTCCTTGAAGTGTCATAAAATATCATCTCCTCATCTTGAATTTGAGGAAAATACTTTGTTGCATATTTCTTTGGGATCACAAGCCTATTAAGCTTTCCAACATCACTTGGAGTTAGCTCTTTCTGAAAAAGTTGCTTGTATGTAAATTCAGCATTGCCCTGTAAGTAATATTAGAATCATGAATTCTAACAAAAACTACAAAGATACATAACAGTATTCAACAATATGTAAATGCATCAGACCTATATATATACACCACAACGACATATCCAGTGAAATCCGACAAGTAGGGTCTGGAGAGGGTAGAATGTACGCAAACTTTACCACTACCTCATAGAAGTAGAGAGGTTGTTTCTTGAGAAACCTCGTATATATATTTATATTATATACACCAAGGATTTCTTGTGGGATGTTATCAAACAATATCTCTAGTGTGACATGCAGCAGCAACAAAAACAACATGCATTCTTATGTAAGTTTACAAGTAGTGTCTAGAACAAATAGTGTGTATAAATACTTTACCTTATAAAGTAGATATTGTTTATGATAGATTCTTGTCTCAAGTAAAAGGCATTATAAATCTAATTAGGCTAATTTAGAAATAGAGAATACGTGATAGGGAATATGAATTCTTTCACATCTCGATTCAGTTTTTGAAAAAAGAAAACGATTAATCAGAAACAACAATCACATGGTAAAAGAAACAAAGGGAGTAAAAAGGTGAAGACAAAATGCTAAAAAAAAATTATGACAACACATACTAAAAATGGAACAATCACAATATAATCACAAAGTAATACGATAATTGAAGTGATAGAAATAGTAAATAGTGACAAAAATGGAATGATAAGAAACTCTCAAGTAATTCTATGACTAGTAGTATGAAAGACTAAGCGAGACAACTGTTAATTACTTATAACTAACCCTCTATTTTAATTTTTATCCTCCATAATCTTCTATCTAGTGTTGACGATATGACAACCTAAAAAGTCTTTTATCTTCTACCATATGTCGATATAAATTCAAATATACTTTTATTCTACTTGCTCCACCACCAACAATAACATACGCGGACCTTACCACTACCTCACAGAAGTAGAGAGGTTGTTTCCTGGGAAATCTAGCTCGTCTAAACAATCCATATAAACTAGATACGACAAAAAGGAAAGGAATAGGAAGAGCGACTACTAATGAATTTTTATTCTACTTGCATGCTATAATGTTCTTTTCTTACCTTAGCCACTGTTTGTAAACTTTCAAGAGATTGAAAGTGATCTTCAAATTTCTCCTTCAAATACTCATCAAACTTTGAAGTATAAGAGCCTTCTTTGATCATTCTGAGAATCTCTTCAGTCGAAAATTGTGTCTGAAAATCTGGTTCCTGAATTGTGGAATTTGTCCAAGCCAAATTTCTATGTGAGTGATCTTGGCCAAGAAGTTTAATGGCAGCACTATCATAAGCCATTGCTGCTTCCATTTCAGTTTTGAAAGTCCCAAGCCAAATTCTTTGATGATTTGCATATATTTGAGCTCCCCAATGCCCATTATGTTGGCCTACAACACCTTTGAATCTGGAACCAGGAATGCAAGTTTTCCCCTCACGTGCATGTTTTTTAGGCAATAGATGATTGCTAGCGCTCGAATCACAATCACCCACTGTTAAGTATGTCGTCGTGCTTGATATCAAGTTTGTTTCGTCTTCCATGTTGAATCCTAAAAGTTATTTTCGATAGATTCCTTGGCTCAGGAACAAGTATATCAAAATAGTACGTGAAAAGAAATAAAAAAAAGTGAAGATAATATATAATGAACGACAAAATACTGAAGATAGCATGAGAAAACATTCTAAAAAAACAATAACTATAAATATAACATAAATTGAAGTATCACCCAAAGCGTTTAACGTCAGTCTATCACCATTTTGAGCTACAAAAATAATACTACAACTATTAAAAGAACATGTGTGACGACTTTCAATACCTACTAATATATCGTATATCTTAATAATTATGTCTCAATCTCGAACTAGTTAATGTATGTCCATTTAAACAATTTGTCTTCATTTTCTCAAATTTTTGAATATCAAGATACTTTTGTCAAACACCAAACCAAATGTAAGTGTGTTTTGTAACGTTCAATCTTAATTACAAATAATTAGTGTATAAACATAATCAACTTAAAATTAATTATCTAGTTAAATAAAACGTTAAATAACTGAATGTAATGATTAGTATCATCTAATTACTTTAAATACATTACCAGATCGTTTAATTTATCTAAAATTTAATAATTGTCAACTATATATAGACATGTATAATTAATTAGAACCAAAAAATAAAGATTCAGAGTCTAATTTTTCATGATAAAACTTTTAAATCATTATTCTAAACTAAATCAACTGATTTCTAAGTACTAAATTACCTGGAAACATGTAATAATATATTATTTTCGAATATTATTTCGAAAAACTATTTCAACAGAAAATTATAAATTTTCTCTCCAAGTCACTCACAAATATAAGAAACAACTTCGATATATGTATTCATGTCCAAACACAACTCCAAACGTCTACGACTATCATTCTTTTACGAGTCAAAAGAACAAAGAAGTATTTTAATATAAGGATTTAAACCATTTATTTTATTTTTTTTGAAATAAATAGAAACAAAAATCATGTGAAAATAAAATTATCAGGAAGATGAACAAATAACAAACCTGATTATTCAAGTATTAACCATAGAAGCTACGTGATGTTTACCACTACCAGGAAATTGTTTATTATTATGATAGACCTAAAAGAAAAATATATGTCTATTAATTTTATATAATTGTAATATACCATATAGATTGTAGTTAATTATGGATAATTTAATTAATTGAAAAGATTAGTTCGTAATTGATGGAACTTTCAAAGTTTAATATGGTAAAGTTTCCTTGTTATTTATAGATAAATATTTTTGAATATCTTCTAAATGAAGAACCAAAATAATGTTCAAATCACTGACTTTTAATTGATCAATGTGTAAAAAAGGAAATTATATAAATGCTCGATAAAAATTGAATATTTTTTTTTAAAAAAAAGAGAATAAATAATTAAGGTGGAAAGTAATTATCACAAAGATTAATTTGTACAATAATGAGATTATTAAGGAAGGTGCACCATAAAAGCTTCTCTTTTCCTCCTAATATTTCAACAAATGTCACTTTAAATGCAAGCAAAAAACTCTCATCTCATCTACCTAATTAATAATATTGATTACACCTTTTATTTTTTTGGCTCCAACAGTCCCCGGATAAGCAAATATATATTAGTTAATTAGCTAATATAACTATAGTTTGAATTAATTACGATTCGTAACAAACATTTAGCTGTAATTACAGTTTGAGTCTTGTATATTTCGCGCGATTTTATACAAATGTTGTGCGCGAATCAAATCGTATAACGAAATATACAAACACTTGTAAATTGTATAGCGGCTTATACAAATATTATGCACGAATTGTATTGTATAGCAAAATACACAAACGTTATACAAAAATTGCGAATTGCATGGCGAGTTATACGAACAAATACAAATGCTGCACAAATTATTCAAACGATGCTATAACTATAGTTATGAAATGTAATTATCCAAACTATAGCTATGAAGCATAATTGAGATATTTTTGAGTGGCTATATACGAAAAATCCTCGAATTTAATTAATTAAGGTCCATAAATATAAGTGATTTTTATTCAATTTTGCCTAAAATTGCATAATTATTGTTCTAGTTCATTAAGTACACAAACTAAATAGATGGTTTAGGCCAATTAACAAATGATAGGACTACTAATGAACAAAATACAAAAAATTCCATAATTTTGTATGTCATTATCACGCCCGTGAACCTCCTAATTAGACAATTGTACTTCTTGCTCAACTTGTAAGTACTTGTGTTTTTCATTCCGTATTTAATATTTATATTGATCTTCAATTATTTTGAATTCTGCGACAGTCACCACATAAGGCTCGGGGACGTCCTCCCTAATAGGATGCTTTTTATGTTGAAAGATTTGAACTCAAGACTTTTAGTTAAGAATAAAAAAACCTTATTCATCCGACTACAATCCTCGTATTCAACTTGTATAATCTTATCCCTAATGTTATTTGAGTTCACTTCATTCTTTTGGTGTAACATTAAACTGTGCAAATCTCAGCATATATCAATTGTAATATTAATGGAGGAAGTCTTCTTTATCAATTAGTCTATATTATTTAATAGATTTCTGCTTCTTCTTAATTTGAATCAAGAAAATACTCTACGGTTGCTAAGAAATTTTTTAATTTACCATGATATATAGAATATTTATAAATAAATAATTTATCAAAATTACTTTTATAGTGAATTATTTATCTTTTCATAAGTTCATAACTAAATTTATTTTTTCTCTGTACACGCACAAAGCGCGTACAACAAGACTAATTTTAAAAAAATATATTAACATCCAACCAGAATGAATTTTTCCTCATTTGTCTATTTGTGTCGATGAAAAATAACTTATATTCAATATGAAAAATTATAAGAATCAGTTGAGAAATCGCTTGGACCTAGTAATAGATAATTAATTAATAGAATATATAGTTGAAGTGAGCAAGTCCAAATTGATCAGACACCAAATCGTTGGACTTCTCATCATGTTAGATATTCCTATCAACTTTTTTTCTTAAAAAAAAAAATAACATTTCGTATCAAGTGTCTCCTCCCCGACCCCTACTTTATAAGATTTTGGAACAATTTTCACGGTATGTAAATAATATTGGGTTTGAATGACGAAAAGTGATAAATATCTCTAATTACAATAAAAATGGCTTAAATCAGGGGTATGAATGAGACGGTTTGGTCGGTTATTTTATAAAAATGATATCATCTCAATTTTTTTAAGGTATTTTATAATGTATAATCAAAATTAAATTTTTTAAAACCATCTAAATCATAATATTCTCTTCGGTATCGGTACAATATGGTTAATTTTGATTTTTTATACTTTTTAAAGCATCACTTCACAATATACTATTATTAAAAAAAATTCGCAAATATATTTTCGAAGAAAAACTTTAGTACACCAAAAAGTCAAGAATGTAAATCTTCTTGCCATATTATTTAATTTTTAAACTTTATATAGGAATGTTTGGATAGATTTTGTCATATCGATGGAGTATCTGTTATTAGTACATTTTTATTTAAAATTTACTTAATTAAAGACTAATTAAAGGGCAAAGATCCAAAATCGTCTAATCACTTGAGGCCTAGGACCTATGTTATATTTATATTTGCAAAACTTTATAAACTATATTTCTATATTAAATTTAACATGTTAATAAATAAAATATATTTGCATACATGTAAAGTTATTCAGTTCGGTTTGAAATCTTTAGTTTTTTTTATAAACTAAAAAGACCATCCCAATTATTCGGGACGCTTATAGACTTAAATAAAAATTCACAATTTTACTTAAACGATCTGAATAGGTTCGATCGTCTTTTTCACATACTTTTGACACCCTTACCTAAAACTAAACTGGACACCATGTTATTAGAAAAAGAAAAAAAAACAATAAATGAAAAATTGAGTGCTTACATATTATTCAGGAGGAACCAATGAATGTCCAAATACCCGTGAATAAGGGCAAAAATAGTGTAACTTCACTTTAATTTATTTATCTTATTATTTTTTAACAATTTTTTAAAAAGACATTTACTACATTTAATATAGAGAAAAATATTAAAAACATCTTCAAACTTAATATGAATTATTAGTTTCGTCCTCGAATTATTGACAAAGTTAAAAATACCTTTTTACTTGACCAACTGAACTTAACTGAATCCCTAATCTTACAACATGAGTGAAATACACCCCTAAATTCTGACATTATAGATTGGGAGTGTATTTTAGTCTAATTAGTCTAGTAAAAGGATGTTTTTAAGACTGTCAATAGTCCGGAGATGAAATTAATAACTTCCGCCAAGTTTAAGAATGTTTCCGATACTTCTCTCCGAGTCAAAAGTTTTTCTTTTATTTTTTTAAAGCAGTCTTGTTGATCTGTGAGTGTGACCCCGTGAGAATGATAAATACTAACGGCAAAATAAGCAGGTCTGCAGTTACTACTCTTTTTATTAATTATCACCAAACTATTTCTCCTTCACTTTTTCTTTCTTCAGTTTTCTTATGCACACAAATCATGATTCAACTATAGTAATTTAGTCTCTTTTCACTAGGGAATCAAAGTTCTGTTTTTTGTTGTCTTCTTAATGGTTATGATCTGTTTTGTTGTGACAGAAAGGTCAATTCTTTTGGCTGAATATGGGAAAGAAAGGAAGTAGTTGGTTTTCATCAGTAAAGAGAGTTTTTAAACAGACTCCTAAAGATTCACCAGACAAGAAGGTTAGTTCAATCTCTAGTTTTGTTTTGTTCACTTCTTAGGCAGGGGCAGAGCGGTCTGCGTACATTTGATCCTTCCCGGACTCTATTTGTGGGATAGTTGTTGTTGTTGTATGCAGGGGCAGAGCCTCTGTATGTATTTATGCATATCTAATAGATGTCGAATTTTCTTGACTTCTTCATTTCGTCACCGATTTTATGATCTTCAAGATCAGTAGGGAAGAAGATGAACAAAAGCAGAATCTTGATGTCACTAAAATTTCCAAGTATGTATTACACAAAGATATTATTTGGGTTATGCATGTTTAGAGATAATCTGTGGTGGTGGAGTGTGGGGTGGGGTAAGTGGGGGTGGGGGTGGTCCTTGTTGATATTTAATATTATGATCCAAATTAATAATGATTTATTAATAATAAGGAAACCTTTATCTGTTATCTTGCCTAATGTGATCCATGATAATTGTTGTTTATTTTTATTTTTTTCAATTTCCCTAAAAGAGGATAATTTAGCATAATCGGTATTCATTAAGGAGCCGTTTAGTGTGAGATAAGATATTATGTGAAGGTATTAGATCCAACCAAATCCCTGTAGTAAGATGAATACCAATGATAGGAATATCATAATTATACTAACATCTCTTACTTTATGAATCTGTCAATTTTTATGTGTTCTGTTGATAAATTTATCCGTTTTTAGGAGAAACACGATCCATGAAAGTTCATATAGTGTAGCGTACTCTAATTTGTTTGGTGTTGAGGCATAGTTATTATTATTACGACGAAGGCCATTGCACATCAGATATATGTAGAAGCTGCTATTCAGAGCCTTTTCCCCCTTAAGAAATAAATTACACAGTCCTTTTACTCAATTTTGGTTACTACGTACTGGTCCCCCATACACCAAATGAGTTCATGACTTTTAGCTTTCAATCCACCTATTTCTTTCCCACCAACATTCATCATAACATGTGCTGTTTACGTTACTTCTCCATCACGAATCACTACCACCACTCTGATGTAACCATTATCTCATTTATGGCGCGAAGATCGAGGTGGTTTAATTGTTGTATGATGTTTTTCAGAAGGAAAAATTAGACAGCAAATGGCAGCAACCTGAACCTGCTGAAGTTGTGTCGGTTGAACATTTTCCAACAGGGAGTTCTCCAGATCTTATTAGTAATGGAGGGAGCAACGTCGATTCATCGTCTACTGTAGCTGAGGATCATAACCATGCCATTGCTGTTGCAGCTGCCACGGCTGCAGCCGCTGAGGCAGCTGTTGCAGCTGCTCAAGCGGCTGCTAAAGTTGTCAGATTAGCTGGTGGCTATGGTCGCGGTCAGTCCACAGAGGAAAGGGCTGCCACGCTTATTCAGTCATACTACAGGGGATATCTGGTAACATAAATTACTTACCAAATTCATGTTTATGTAAACACACTAATAACATGTTACATTGTCCTAAATCTGCTAGTAATGTTACTTAATTAGATCTTGATAATATTCAATTTTCATAATTTTGTAGGCAAGACGAGCTTTGCGCGCTCTGAAAGGATTGGTGAGGCTGCAAGCACTAGTGAGGGGACATAATGTGCGGAAACAAGCACAAATGACAATGAGATGTATGCAAGCATTAGTACGTGTTCAGGCCAGAGTACGAGCAAGACGGCTCCAGTTAGTCCAGGAAAGGCTCGAGAGCAAGCTAGAAGAAGCGCGAAGACACGCTGCTGAAGAGCAACGGCACAAGCATACCAGCCCCATCAAGAAGTTAGGGACAGAAGGTTGGGATAATAGGAACCAAAGCATGGACAAGATCCAAGAAAGTAGTAGGAGAAGATTTGAAGCTGAAATGAAAAGAGAAAGAGCTCTTGCTTATGCCTTTGCCTATCAGGTTAGCTATCACAATTAGTACCTATCAAAAATTGTCTTTGTTATACACGTTCAAAGTGACTTTGTGAGATAATAACTATTAGTTGAGTGATCATTTGACGAATCTAACTCCTAACTAGAATGAATTATGCACTTTTGTCAATTGATAACTTTTATTGTTGTCGTACTATCATCATTGATGCTGACAGCAAAAGCAACAACAACTATTGCACATCGATCCACATGGTGAGGACGCTGAATTTTTTGGCAATGAGCGCGGAAAGTCACAATGGGGTTGGAGTTGGCTGGAGCGATGGATGGCTTCGCAACCATACCAATACTCAAGACACATTGTGCCAAGGGACAGCTCCTATGTGACACCTTCCACAACAAGTGACATGTCTGAAAAGACAGTTGAAATGGACCTAATCACCACTCCATTGGACTCAGAGACCATCAACTCAGCCCATCACACTTTTGATCAAGCTGAAACAAGCCCATACTCAGCCCGAAAGGCGAGTCACTCAAAATTTGATACAGTCCCAAGCTACATGACCCCAACTAAGTCTGCAAAAGCCAAAGTTAGGAATCCAGGCCATGTTAAGCATCGTAGCCCTCCAGCAGCCCACTGGAATGTATCGACAAGGAAGGGGACACACTATGGTTTGAGCCTTGAATCAAGTTCAGGACCAAGTACAACAGCAATCTATCAAGCCTCAAGAAGCCCAAGTCCAAAAACTACAGCAAATCACAACAGTGGACATGGTAATAAGTGGATGGCAACTTACAGTCCAGAATCAAGTGGCGATGATCGGGCTTCGCCATTAGGAGCACATCCCTGGAGATATAATTTCAATTGATTTCTTTTTTGGTTGGTAAATAAAGTACTGATCAATAATGCTGTTGCTGTGTGCTAATAGCTTATTGTTTTTTGTTTTCTGTATTCTACTTTGAATTTGGATCTTTAAATATGAAGTTTGAGTCTTTGCAATGAATGTAATATATGATACATGTATGCCAATATTAATACTTGGGATTAAGATGTATACTACTTTTCGATGTTGAAGTGTGTGACAGATTTAATACTTAATTTATCCGTTGCACAGACAACTATTTTATACGATACTCTTTCAATCTCGAAAGATGTCAAAATCTTTTGATTAATGATGACGTATATACTTGGAAAAGAAGGAATCTATCAATAGTTTCTTTCTCAACTACCATTTTTCTTTTAACAAAGGTGTTTGCATCAATTTGTGCATATTTCAATTATTTCATCGGGTATATGTTATCTTCTATCAAACACCATCGAGACATTGCATATGTGAAGTAACTTTATCCATACAAAATTTACCATAATTGTTGTAAAATTTCTTTTGTTGTAAGAATGGAGTACAAAATGAAGATTCTATTCGAAATAAATTCTACATATTGGAGAACCATCGGGAAAAATATTGTCAATCGTAACATTTTGTCATTAAATAAAATATATTTGAAAAACCTAAACACAATAAACTTTTTGACTCATTAAAAAAGTAATACTATATTACTATCCTGTAAATTTTAAAACTAAAAATTAATTTAGGTAATTGGAGGGGAAGGAAGGAATCAACTTTCACCATTGATTGGACCAGAAATTTGGTTCTATGGCTTTAGGAGGAAGCAAAGGGGAATGAAGGTATAAAAATTGAAGAAAATTGCATCTCGTTTTGATAGTTATTTAAATTTTTACATCGTTAAATTTATATATATGGCAAAATTAGAGATGACTTGATGCTAAGGTTGAAAAGCCAATCAAGATAAATAACGATAAAAAATTTTATTTTATATAATGAACAATTTAGTGCGATTATATGACTACTCTCATTATATATATCCTTTATCCGACACTTTAATAATCATTCTACCATTTTATCCAACTATTATTTTGCTAGGCCTATTCGTCAAATTGCTAAAATGACATTAGGTCACAATATGACCAATACAATCTGTCAAAAAATATTATATATATTAAAAATAAGAGATTACGAAAGAATACATTATGACATAATATATAATAATAACTATTATCCCGATAAACAAGAGTGAAGTCAGATTTCAGCCAAACTCGGTAAATTTGGTATATAATTTGTAAGAATAAACTTATTAAATATGTACACATGGTTAATTTTTAATGTAAAATCTTAAACTCATAAACTTCAAATTTCGACTTGCCTCTCTCATTTCGAAAAAAGATAGAAAGCAGTAATAGCACGTAATATCTACAATCCACTAAAATTCTTATGGATTTTACAATTATCATTTTTCTCCAATTATGAGCATAGATTAGTAGAGTAGTTATTTTAGATTGTTTATGCTAAATATAGCATGAATGGCAGGGTGACCGGTGAGATTTTCACGGGGATATTTATACGGGCCCGTGATGGAGGAATCCTCAACTTGTGGCTCTGCAAGATTATTCGCGCTAACTTTCTCATACTAAACGATGCCGTTTTGGGGACCTGCTGACCTCCTCCTCGGTACTTGTATGTTTGTTTTTCATCAGTATTCCTTTTGGAGTGTTTCATACTACTAAGTACAAAATTCAGGGACCCTTTTCACTTTTTTAAGTTTTTCTTTCTTTTTGTCCCTTGCATTAATTATTCTTGATTTTACGGCAGGTGTTAACACCCAAATGGGGTCTCTGCAAACACCCACAAATCTAAGCAACAAGTCATGTTTATGTGTGTCAGGGAGAGGTGTGAAGGGTTTGAGTGTAGAAAGGCAAGTGGGGTTGGGGTTTTCTTGGTTGTTGAAGGGACGAAGGAGTAGAAAAATCCAATCTTTATGTGTTAGAAGTTCTTTTGGTAATGGTGGTGGTAGTGGAAGTGCTTCGGATGGTTCATCAATTGCGGAAAATAAGAAAATGTCAGAAGGGCTTCTTTTGGGCCCTGAGAGAGATGCTTCTGGCTCTGTTGTTGGTTTTCAATTGATTCCACATTCTGGTACTGCCTGTTTTGTTTTCATGAATTTGAAGTTACCATTCAGTATTTTTTTTTGTTTTTCTATGTTCTGTGTAATTTCATCCGGATATGGTTTTCAAGTTGCTCCAATAACAGCAACAACATACAACAACAACAACAACAACATACCCAGTGAAATCCCACAATACCAGCAACAACATATCCACTGTAATATCACAAAGTGGAGTATGGGGAGGGTAATGAGATAGATCCTCAGCTCAAGCGAAAAAATAGTCCAAAACAATATAGAGAAAGAAATAACGGATTGCATGATTCATAGTTCCCCATTTTCGGAGATTGCTACAACTAGTCTAATTTTTGAAGATTGCATAATTCATAGTTCCCCGTTTGATTATACAGTGCGTGTGGTAGAGGCTGAATGGATGGTTAGAAGCTTTATTCAATGGATAGCGTTCCACTGTATTTTGTAATTTGTAGTTTGGACAAATGCTCATAGCTCCGAGGCCTAAAGTGATCGATATGACTTTGTTGACACCAAAGTTTGTATCTGATGAAGCAAACAGAGGCTGGGAACACTTAGCTTGGTAATTACACTATATGAGCTCTGTTGAAGTGTTCCGGGACTGTGTTCGAGTTCAACTATACGATTATGGTTAATACCTATTGTTTAAACCTTTTGGATCAGCATCTCTCATAGCAATAGGACCTTTAGATGTTCAACTATTTGTTAGTGGTGATACTAAGAATGCTGGACTATTTCGATGTTTGTGGTGCTACTAAGTGTGAAGTTCTGGAACTTTACTTAATTCACTAGTTAATTTATCACCCAAAAGAAAGTACTCAACCAGCTTCTTGTTTTAGTGGACTTTCACTCTGAGATACTGATGTTTGTTAGTTCTCGCATGCTTCAAACATGTGTACTTGTTGATTCTATCGCTGGTGAAAGACTTGTCATGTTGCAGCTAGAAAAGGTTACAATTGGTGGGACAGTTGGAGGTGTCTGGTCAAAAGTTAGGTTTAGACTGGAGTGTGATTGGGATCATGAGCTTGACAGGCCACGTGACATTGCCTTTGTTCCATTTATCTTTTGGTAGTTTTTCTCTATGTCCATTATATGAAGCTGAAAGATCTATTTTTTTTAATATATAAGATAAATTTATGTGAAGAAACACCTGGAGTTTTAACTCATTTACTGAATTTATTTAGGCTCATTACTAATTGCTTATATACCTGATGTATTTGTATACCAAAATATGTAATGATAGTGCTTCATTCTACTTTTTTAACTTTCTTTTTCTAGTTTTGCCTTCAAAGAAAATGAAAACGGTTCACACTCTTTCAGTTGCAGGTGATGCAACAGTGGTAGATACTCATGATATTGTAGCCAATGATAGAGACAACTTGAGTGAGGATGCTGAAGAGATGGAGAAAACCCCAATCAAATTAACTTTCAATATCATATTTGTTACTGCTGAAGCAGCTCCATATTCTAAGACTGGTGGATTAGGAGATGTTTGTGGTTCTTTACCAATAGCACTAGCTTCTCGGGGTCATCGTGTAATGGTTGTTTCACCTCGGTATTTAAATGGAGGTCCTGCAGATGAAAAGTATACCAATGTTGTTGACCTTGATGTGCGGGCCACGGTCCATTGCTTTGGTGGTGCGCAGGAAGTAGCCTTCTACCATGAATACAGGGCAGGTGTTGACTGGGTAAGAGCATTTTGCATACACTTTCTTTTCCTCTACTTATTTTTAATAATTATTTTTGGATAAAGTACTTGATGGTATATTCTTCAGTTTTATTTTTGCTCCTCTCTCTCCCCTTCTAATGATTAACTGGCTGCATCAAGCAAAGGAATGTCTGAGTGAAGTGTGGTGTTTGCAAACAACTTAAATTTCACTGTTGTTTGGACATCAACTGGACTGACTCGAGGATGATTTCAAATAACTTGAAGCCTACTATGGTTGTTAGGATGTCAGCCTACTTTTTTGATGATAAATTTGTTGTATATGCCTTTTTTAAAAATTTAATAGAAATGTTTCTTGTTAAGTACATAATTATGATTTAATGGTAAAGAAGTACACTGCTCTTGCTATCAGGTATTTGTCGACCATCCTTCTTACCACAGACCTGGAACGCCATATGGTGATATTTATGGTGCATTTGGTGATAATCAGGTAATATATGACTCTTTTTCATGCATGATGATCACATCTCTATATGGTTTTATGTGATGGCTAGTGATAATACTTCCCTATCTTTTTGGTAAGCAGTTTCGCTTCACTTTGCTTTGTCACGCAGCATGCGAAGCACCATTGGTTCTTCCACTGGGAGGGTTCACTTATGGACAGAAGTGCTTGTTTCTTGCTAATGATTGGCACGCTGCCCTGGTTCCTTTGTATGTTAACAAAATATTCTGACTTATTTATATTTTTGATGTGACTTATTTTGATCTTTCACTGAACACCAAGCATCTTGATGCTATTCTACTTGTGACATTTGTAGCATTCTTACAATAACACTTCTTTAAGAAGTTCCTTACAAGGGTGTAGTCTGTAGATGTATAGCTATACATCAAAAAGAAAAGATTATAGATTCATAATGCGTTGCACGATACTGCTCATGTGTCGGTATTGCAGATGTTATTGTCAATTTTATGTTGCACTTTCTGCAGTTATAGTACATTTGTATTCAGCTGTTCCGTGAAATGCTTTCATGTTTGGACATTCACGTTGTGAGAAGCTGGTTACTATGATTGACTGTTATTTAATTGTTCTGCTTATTTTTAAGGTCCATACTTGAGTGATGGGTTATTATTTGGTCCTCTAGTGAGAATTTTTTTACACGCTATCATGTAACTATGCCAGTCACACTATATCAAAAGTAGCCTTGGAATCAGCTTCCCTCCATTCACCTGCAACACTTAATTTGCTCTGAAATAGTTTAATTCTGGTTGTCTGTGCTTCTGACTAATTTTGACCAGTTTATGATCGAATCCTTTTGCTGATCTTCGAGTGTTCTCGGTGCAGACTTTTAGCGGCCAAGTATCGTCCTTATGGTGTTTACATGGATGCTCGTAGTATTGTCGCTATACACAACATTGCACATCAGGTACTTTCCTAGTTTACTTCTTCCCGTTGCTGTGACATTGCATTATGGTTACCAGTAAGTCTTGCATCTGTCTAATGTTCCTGGGCTCCACTGTATTTGGAGGTGGAATGACTCTATGTAACAGGCTTATATTGTCTGGTCAGACTGTAAGATCCTCATGGTTTTCTTTCTGAGCCATTTAATTCTTAGTCATCAGAATGTCAGTATTGTTTGGCTTGAATTTGATGTCTTTTTAATCACTTTATTAGTTCACTTCCTGAATCTGTGAGTGAATCTGCTAGAACATGGGATAAACTCAAATTATTTAATTCTCGGTTCACAAAGCTGTGATTTGATTAAGATTCTCAATTTCTGGGGAGCTTGCTCCAGGAAGGCAGGAATATAAATTTATCTCGTTTGTTGGCAATGTCATGTTTGGAACTCGAAGCTGCTATTTGATTAAACATTTCAAGATGCTTCCCATGTGGAGTAAAGTTAAAAGAGAATGATCATTCTCCCTGTTGACTGTAAATTGGCTTTAGACATCAGTTCCCTTTTTTTAAACCTCAGGGTTGGGTGTGGTTGATGTTATGACTGCCTTTTGACATTAATATCATACTGTTTTCTAACTGCATGAGATGTAAACTTTGCATGTTGTGTTTGCTTGAAATTTCTGTCCTATTTATGGTTATTGGATCAACTGGATCGGAATTTCCAAATGAATCATTTGCGTTGGAAACTAACCAAATGACCATTATGGATGGTTTCTGTGTCATACTAAGAGACCCTGACTCCAGTTTGTATCCATGAAGAGGGTGGCAGGCTAATCTTGTTAGGTCAGTTTGATAATTTGCATTTATTCTGATTGGTTTAGAAGTATAAAGTTGGTGGATGTGGAGGGGTATCCAGACTCCATATGTCTTGTCATGTTGCTTGTTGGTAATTAATCATTTACCTCGTCTTTGGTTTATCTTTTTCCCAGACCCCACTTGTGGGATTTCACTGGGTATGTTGGTTTGTCTATCTTTACCTTGTGTGGTGACCTTCATGGTCCATAATTAATTATTGTTTGCTTGATTTAATAGTCCTGTCTGCACCTCTCAAGCTATGCACTGGCTTGTATTGAAATAATCTGCATCTTGAGGTTATTGGTGTTTGACGTGATCATAGATTTTTTCTTGTTTGATATTTTGCATAGGGAGTGGAGCCTGCAGCAACCTACAATAATTTGGGATTACCTCCACAATGGTATGGAGCAGTTGAATGGATATTTCCCTCATGGGCAAGGGTGCATGCGCTTGACACTGGTGAAACAGTGAACGTTTTGAAAGGGGCAATTGCAGTTGCTGATCGGATACTGACAGTTAGCCAGGTCAATACAGAAATTTTCACTTCTGTATACTAGTCGAAGAATATTTGGAAGCATATCACTGGTTATGGTTCATAAATTTCTATGTTGTTGTGAGAAAATCAACATGACATCAATGATAAATTGTTGAACATGGTTATTGAATGTATAAAAATATTGCATTTGTCCCCTCTTCTTTCTATTCTTTTGTAGTTGTCTTTTTCTAAATTTTTGTTTTGGTGGCAGGGGTACTCATGGGAAATAACTACTCCTGAAGGGGGATATGGGCTACATGAGCTGTTGAGCAGTAGACAGTCAGTTCTAAATGGTACGCATATTAGATGATTTTTTACGAGCTCTTTCTGATATCTTTCTTTTCCTTTTACTCAAATTGTAATTTTTTAAGATATATGTTGATGGATGAGGCTTGTGTACCAGCATTAGCTTCATTCTAGTCCAGTCCTAAGTTTTGTTACAAGTCATGACCAGCGCCAAGGCTAATCTATTAATGACCTCCTCGCTATGTATTTCTGTTGTCTCTGAACTTGAGAAATTACTATTTAATCTGTCTCTACTTTATGCAGGAATTACTAATGGAATAGATGTTAATGATTGGAACCCGTCGACGGATGAGCATATTGCTTCGCATTACTCCATCAGTGACCTCTCTGGAAAGGTAATTAAGCTTCTCAGTTTCACTATTACCCTGTTTGGCCAAGCTTATTTTGGAAAGTGTTTTTTATTAGTTCAAAAAGATACTTTTGGAGAGCAGTAGTTTGTATTTGCCTAACCAATTTGAGATTTATTTTGTCAAAATTAGAGTAGTAATTTGTGCTTGGCAAAGGTTCCGTAAGTGCTTCAGTGGAAAAACTACTTTTCAGTGCTGCAAAACAATTTCAGCTAAAACTCAGAAGTCAAAAGCACTTATGTTTAAAAAAGATGCATTTTTGGCTTTCCAGAAACTTGGCTGAGCAGATTACGTGCCTACAAAAATCTTCTTAACTGCTATGAAATTCTATCCAAATGAGAGTTCCTCTAGAGGATTGTCCATAAACCATTAAAAGGGAACAGCCCAAAGCACATCATAGCACTTTCTTACTTTTCATGTTTATTCTACATGCGGTTGTGCACAAGCTCTCTCTTTCTCTGTTGCATACCACTTAACAAATTGTCTCTGCTAACTTTCATTTAATTATACAGGTTCAGTGCAAGACTGCTCTGCAAAAGGAACTGGGCCTTCCAGTTCGACCTGATTGTCCGCTGGTGAGAGTTTCGTTGACTTCTTTGAATTGCGTAGAAAATTTCTTCCCTCTCTAACCAGAAAATGTTAAACGTCAATAATGCAGATTGGATTTATTGGAAGGCTGGACTACCAGAAAGGTGTTGACATAATCCTGTCAGCAATTCCAGAACTAATGCAGAATGATGTCCAATTTGTAGGACTTCCCACTCATCTTTTTTTGAGATCATTATTAAAGCAGCTTTTTGAGTCTAATTGATAAACATAGGAATATCATAGGAAGATCCTACTCTCTTTTGTCTTTCCAATAGTTCATTAAGCTCTATTTCACCTTTGGGCTTGGTTGATTGAAATTTCTTTCCTTGAGATTGTTTATGACATTTATATTTTTTCTTCCTGGTTTACTATGCACCATGGATCTACAGTTCTTTTCCTTCATGCCCCCTTGCTTAGTAATGTGTTGACTGTTGATAACTGAATTTCATACGTGGGAGTGTGTTCTAATTGAAATTTGTTACAGTATAATTATACAGTTTATCGATAGATTTCCTAGAAGGAAACTGAAAATTTTTGAAGTTCAACTAAGGTAAGGAGAACTTCTGAAATGTGTAGGGAACAAGAATCCAAAGTTCAGGGAACAAGAATCCAAAGTTCAGGCTATCTTTATAAGAATTATCCCTAACTTTGTTCATCATCATGAAAAACTTGTTCATTTGAATGTTGCAAATTATATAGTCGTATTCACGAATAATGCTGGTGCATGTCTGTTCATCCTATTTTTCTAGGACAAGTGTTCTGTGATTTAATTCTATTCCTATATCCATTCCTTATTCAGGTAATGCTTGGATCTGGTGAGAAACAATATGAAGACTGGATGAGACATACAGAAAATCTTTTTAAAGACAAATTTCGTGCTTGGGTTGGATTTAATGTTCCAGTTTCTCATAGAATAACAGCAGGGTAATTCTGAATTTCAGATGGTCTGGTGGCGGATTTAAATGCTTGCTGAATATTCATTTAGTTGACATTCTTGCTGTGTTATGCAGTTGCGACATAATAGTGATGCCCTCAAGATTTGAACCATGTGGCTTAAACCAATTGTATGCAATGAGATATGGCACCATACCTGTTGTTCATAGCACTGGGGGCCTAAGAGTGAGTTGATTTTCATATATAGAAATGGCTTCATATGAACAAAGCTCACGCCTTAAACTTTCTCTTCCTAATCTTTAGGATACAGTGAAGGATTTTAATCCATATGCTCAAGAAGGAAAAGGTGAAGGTACCGGGTATGTGTATTTTCTTTGAAATGCTGTTGATTTTCTAAGTTACTATGATATTGTTCATTAAGAAACTGGAAATATAATTTCTTTGGTGCTACTCATATAAAGTAGTTCCAGGAGTTCTGCTTGTACATAGAATCACCTTATTTCGATTAGCCCCTCCTGCTCCTCCATTTTTAAAGCTAGATTGTCCTAGAACGGAAATATTTGGAGATTAAAAATGTTAAGCTCGATAGCTTTGACTTGCCTTGGGCAGCAAATCCACTATACCAACTTTTTTCCCTTGTATTCAAGTAGGTTTCTTAATGTCCATATAAAGAGGCCAATTATCTAGTCGGAGTTACAAGTATATATGTTATTATTGTCAATTATCAAGATCTGATGCTTCTTGGAGCTTGCTTCTTATTATTAAATATGTAAATGGAGAACCGTAATCATACGAATAAGAGATACAAGAATATTTTCCTCTCCTGTTGCTGAATTTTTATGCACTTTTGCCAACTTTCCGTTGATAGTATCTAATTGATGTTGCTATTTATGAAATTCAACAGGTGGACATTTTCTCCTCTATCGAGTGAGAAGTTGCTTGATGTAAGTTTTCCCATTATCATCCATAGATAGATTTAAATGTTTGTCAAGTTATTCCTGATGTGTTTCTTGTCTTGGCTTGTTTATTCTGTTTCCTTGGTCTTTTCATTATTTATATTTTTCGTATAAGCAGTCACTCATTGTGCATTTGATCAAACTAAAGAACCAAAGCTGATTTGTTAGTTTACATTTTCTGGCTTGATTTGGGCTAAACCGAGACACATAATGTTCATTGTGTTTTCGAAATCCTTCCATCATTGATGTCAGTTGAATACCCACGTAGATATCGTCTGTTTTATTTTTGGGACCATAACATAGTTTTACTGTTATTTGCACTGCTTGCAGACACTGAAGCTGGCGATCGTTACTTATACTGAACATAAGTCATCTTGGGAGGGATTGATGAAGAGAGGTATGGAAAGGGATTATTCCTGGGAAAATGCAGCCATTCAATACGAGCAAGTTTTCGCCTGGGCCTTCACGGATCCTCCATATGCCAGATGATTTTATCAAGTAAGCAAACCGCAAATGTCATTAACCTATATTCGGAGCTGTTGGTGCTATTAGCTAGCGTCTTTTGGCTGGGAAATCAAGTTAGTTCCAAAGACTATGTAGTAGTTTGTCTATATGTGATGTGAGGGAGTAAAAAGGAACAGTTAGAAACCAAGAACTGCCCCACAGTGGAAACATGTAAAAAGAATTCTGAGTTTAAAGTCAATTGATTATTGGTTCTCATTTTTTAAAAACATCCTCACGAAACAGCCTCTCTACCTCTATGAGGTAGTGGTAAGGTCTGCGTACATTCTACCCTCTTCAGACCTCACTTGTGGGATTCCACTGGATATATTATTGTATCTTTTAAAACAATCTCAATGGATCATCATTAGCTTGAGTTAAGCATGATTATATTGAAAGTTGATATAAGATACTCCTATATATTATTCAAATTGAACAAGATTAGCTTGAAAAAGAAGTTGAACATAACTATTGGAAATGGTTTCAACCCAAAAAAAAGTGTGCCATCTATTTATTAGAACTGCAAATTTTTGTTAGCAACTCGAAAGTCTTCGAAGTGTGTAAGCTCGTTTGATAATAAACATTACAGGTAAAAAATTAAATTTAATTATGAACTTATAAAAAGATAAATAATTTAATAATTTTGATAAATTATTTACTTATAAATCTCCTATATACAGAGATTCTATCGGTCACTAATTAGAACCCATATTAAAAACTGTAGTTAGCAACTGTAGAAGTGTATTAAATAAGGAAGATTTAGGAGTCTTTCCATGGCTAGAAGTCCTTATTTTATCATTTTTTTCATATATTTTAAAAAATAATATTATAAATATAATTAAATAATAATTTTTTAAAAAATGATGAAAAGACGATTTTATTTAAAGAAGAGATTTTAAATAAAAAGTAAAAAGTTCAAGAAACATTTCTAAGGACCTTCACACTTTTAATATTCGTATAGATAATCGTGTCACATGAAAGTTTTATTTTTATTTTTTTGACTTTACAAATGAGGCATTCTAATAAAAATGCGACTGCTCGTACATATATTATAAAGTATTAAAAATTATTTTAACTCTAAAGGCATTGAAGAGGTACTGAGGTGACTAGAATGATTTGGAAAATTTCAATTTTGATTAGGTACAATAATAGAACGTGTTTATGGGCGTGGTTTAAAATTATTTCTTGTTAGGTTCTCTACTAAAAAGATATTCCCTCCGTCCCATTTTATGTGACACTGTTTGACTTGACACGATGTTTAAGAAAAAAAGAAAGAATTTTGAAACTTGTGGTATAAAACCATTCATAAATATTTGTTTTTATTAAGGGTAAAAGGAGAATTTTAAAGATAAATTATTTCTACTTCTGATAAGATAATATTCTTTTTGAAACGGACTAAAAAGAAAAGAGTGTAACAAAAAATGAGACGAAAATGTTTTGGTAATAACGACTCATGGCCTCTTCAAAGGGCCGCTATGCCAGATGTTTGGTGAACGAATAGGATTTGATTCTCTATTTTGACGTTATTTTTTATTCTTTAAATTCAATGATTTTTTTAAAAAAAATTTCCTAAATAATTTACCTGTATTTTAGCATTATATTATACCATAAATTATACTTTTCATCTTTCTCTGTAAGGTAGTGGTAAAATCTGTGTATATTCTATCCTCCTTAGATTTGACTTGTGAGATTCCACTGAGTATGAATATGTTATTGTTGTTGTCATTTTTAAATAAATACGACAAAGTGGTTGATTTTTGGGGAGGCTTGAGTTGTATGATTATGGGGAAGTGCCCCCACTGATCCATTCCTCCTTGTACTTTGGTCCTTTGATAGAAACAATAATAGTAATAAAATACCAAAAGTAAAAGTGATAGTGAGACGTAAGAGGCTAGATGGGGTGGCAAGTTAAACTCAAATAAGAAATTGAGAATTAATTGTTGTGACTTGTGTGGGTCACTTTTGTCCCACACCAAAGAATGCTAAGTAATGACGTATTCCGATTAGAGCTATCAAAACGGGTTGGCCTAGTCCAGTTCAGCTCAAGCCTCGTAGATTAAGAAATTTGAAGGATTAGGATGGGGTGATTTTAGGTCTGTTCAAGATCAAACTGAAATTGATTATTCGAATTGAAAAAAGTTATTGGTTTAATAATTTTGGTAACGATTTTAAATTTTTTTAATTGTTGGGCTATTGGTTTTGAACTATTTTAGGTTTTTTTCTTAACGGATTAACTGATAACCCGATAGTGAATTAAATAATTATGTTTGTACCATTTGGTATATAAAATCCTTGATAGTTTCATACTTTTACTTTTTATTGTCTCAAACTCTCAGTTATTCTACAATGTGATAGTGTTTGCTTTTGAACAAAATATAATCTGTCAAACTTGATTTGTCACCTTGTTTCTAAGTAATTTTCAACAAATAAAATTTTATATCAAATCTTAACAGTTAAACCGATAACCAAACTCTTAACGACCAATAACCAATAACCGATAAGCCAATATCTTAATGAATCTATAATGATTTATCATAGCTACGAACCGATAATCAATAAGTCAAATCGATAAACTTCAAAATCGAATCGAACTGACTGATATGCAGGCCTAGCTAACCCTTCATTTGAAAGGGCCTTGAAATGGCCCGTCTAACCCAACCCTAGTAGGGTCGCGGGTTGGGGCAAGTCAGTCCTTTTTTTTAAAATAATTTTTTTCTTTTCAATTTAAATTAAACTGAAAATGTCATCAATATATTAAATTTTTTTAACATGTCTAACAAAAATTAAATGAAAGAATATAATAATTATAATCATAATATGCATTATATACATATGATTAGTGGTATTTTTAGTTACAATCTCATATCTAAAATATATAACATCAAGAAATGAGAAGATTTTTAAATCAAATATGACAAACAATGATCATGAATTTGAGTCATCTTACGACTAAAGAAAAATAATAATCCTTTTCGACAAATAAATAAGTAAAAAGAATTTGAAAAAACAAATTTGTTAGCTAAAGAAGAATTACGCCTTAAAATTTTAGTTATTTTAATTCAAATTAAATAAAAATTTTGGCCCATGGACCGACTTTGGCCTTGTCTCGATCAAGCCTCAAGGGCTCAGTTGGCTCGAGCTTATAAGCCCTAGTTCTAAATGGGTTTGAAAAATCATATTCCAACCCTAACGTAAGGACGGATGGGGATAGGCCCGCCCTATGGCTAAGCCCATTTTGAGAGCTCTTATCGTGATGCAAATAGCATATGGAATAGAACAACAAATTGCATTATAGAAGTAGCAAGAGAGGTATTGAGGGTTTCCAAGGGTGCTGTTGGCATCGATGAAAATGGTGGTAGAATTGAGCAAGTCCAGGGGAAAGTGGAGGTTAAGAAGATGTTTTATGTTGAGTGAGACCTATTGGAATTTTGGAAGAGCATGAACTAGGCTTGCCTGAGTTGCTTAATATCATTTTAGGACATAGTAAATGCCTGAAGCGTGGAGGTGAAGTACAATGATCTCATAGTACAAGAATAAAAATGATATTTAGAATTATAACAACTATAGGGATATCAAGACGCTAAACTAGTTTGAAGGTTCAGAGAATATAGAGATGTGGAGGGATATGTTAATTATCGCCAATCAATTTGGATTAAACAACCAACTACTAAGCTATTCATTTCGTGAAGAGATTGGTAGAGTGGTATAAGAAGAGGAAGGACTTACATATGGTAGTTTTTAGATGAGATTCTAGGGAAATATTTGAAGTTTAAATGAGTACTTGTGGCATACATTATGGCGAGTAAAGTCAATATACGAGGGGCCAAGATCCAGGTGAAGACAATAAATGGATATTCTAAACATTTTTCTTTCATGATAGGGTTACACGTGTGATCAACTCTTTTTGTCATTTTTATTTATCTTGGTAATATATAAACTGATCTATGGTGTATGTTACTTGCAGATGACATATAGTATTGATTGATCAGATCTGCGATGGAGTTGACGACAAGTAGAGGTTTGGAAATAAACCTTAGAATCTTAAAAGTTGAGGTCTCAAGATCAGAACTCAGGTTCAGGGTTAAGTTCTGACTCAAGCCTTGAGGTTGAGTCACAAGTCTTAGGTCAAGGTTAGGTGTTGACATCAAGTCTCAAGGTTGAGTAGTAACATAGCGGTCAGATCTCCAAGTTAGCTAATGGCAAGTCTTGAGGTCTAGTGGACTTTTGTGGTGTGGTCAATGTTGTGGGCGGGGGTCGAGGTTGAGTCTCTGGGTTAGGTCTTGAACCTCATAGATAGGGTAGGTTTAGGGTTAGATTTGGGTCTCGAAGTTGGGATCTTGATCTTGGTCTTAAGTTAATGATAGGGTCGAATTTTAGGTCGAGATCAAGGTCAAGGTTGTGTACTGATCAGTATTTGGATCATATCCTAGGTCAATGTCATGCTGAGGGTTTGAATTTTGCATCGGATCGAAACATAAATTCAGCTCCAAAATCATAGTATTTACCTAGATTATATCTTAATATCTTCGGAGTAATATTTTTTTTAACAACAGAATACTAAAAAATAAGTAAGAAAATCACTTATGTTTCAAAAAAAATTCCGATAAAAATATTTTTTTCATAGAAAATAATTTAATCTTTACCAAACACAGAGTAGAATGCAAATGCAAAAAAACAAAAGAGATTTTCATAGAAGATTTTATATTTTTGGAATAATCTAATCCCTTATTTGTGGAATAAAAGTTGAATTAACAGATTGTTCTCTCTCCGTCTCCTTCTCTCTCTCTCTCCCTCCATGGCCGAGAGAACAATCCCTGTTTTTCCCTTTCCTTCCAAACCCTAAACAAGGAATCTACAATCGATCTCTATCTTTCTCCTTTCTAGATTCTCTTACTATTTTCTATCTTTTCCTTTTTTGTTACAGATATAATTACATTTTCTTTCTTCAGAAATCAGATTTCTGATTGATGAATCTTTCGGTTTCGGTTGATTTGGAACGATGATTCCGGATCCGAATTTGGTCTACTACGCTTGCGTTGCTAAAGGAACAACTATCCTTGCTGAAATCAATTCAAAAGATGCCGATCTTGGATCCCTTGCCTTGAAATGCCTTGAAAAGACTCCGCCTTTGCATAGCTTTTTCTCCCATACTATCCGAAGCAGGACATACACTTTCCTGATCGAAAACCCATTTGTGTTTTTCGCCATATTCGATGAAAAGGTTGATAAATCTGACGGTATTGCGTTTCTCGAGGGGGTTAGAGGTGCGTATCGTGAAGTGATTGAGAGATCTCCTGGGAAGAAGCGTTTGGATAAACTCCATTCGCATTGCTTTCAGGGAGAGCTGAATCCTGTTTTTCATCAGCTGTTGGATTCAGGTATTGATGTGGATGGAGGTTCCAATTCGTCGAGGAGTGAGCTGGATCATGGACGAAGCACGAGTTTGGATTCTGTTAAAGGGAAGAAAATTGGGTCAATGCCGTTACTTGCTGATGCGGCTAATAGTTTGAAGCTCAAAAAGAAGAGGATTTTCGGGCAGTTTAAGAAGAGGAATGAAGAGATGTGTGAGAAGAGAGTGGATGTTTCTGATGATACGATCAGATTGAGCAGAGATTTTGCAGTGGTTATGCAAAAGAATGGATTGATTCATGGAGAAGGAGGGCACCAAAAAGCTAAGAAAGTTTGGAAGAAACAAGTTTGGGTTGTCTTGTCATTGGATTTAATCGTCTGCACCATTTTGTTCATAGTTTGGTTGTGTGTTTGCAGGGGCTTCAAATGCATTGATGCTTGATTGATATACTACTTCTGTTCTGTGTTTTTTCATCTATCGCCACGATAGATGTTTTCCGCGGAATTGGACACATTCTGGAGGATTTAATGCTTCATGTGTTCATCGTAGTCACTCGAGCTACTTCTGTCAAAGTTGAAGTCTTTTTCTCAGTATGGGGCAGATTTGATATGTTTTTCAGCAACTTTTGATTATGTGATGTTTTTAAGTTGTGCATTCTGTGGATACTATGACATATGCAAACTTTTCTTTTTAAGATATTTGTGTTATCTTGCAGATAACCACTATAAATTGTATGATACTTGCTGGTAAAAAAAAGGGGAAATGATTCTTTCCATGTAGTCTATGTGTTAACTTTCGTCTGTACCATGATTATGACAACCAGGATTTGAACTATTGTTGTCTTGAAAGTGTTCTTCTATTTGTGTGACTGTTTTTTTGGTCAAATGAAGCATTGTTTCTGTTGTGATAGACAATATCTTATCTGATGATTAGTTTGACTTTCCCATTTATGTGATTGAATTTTTTTTATGACAAGGGGAACCCGTAACCGCTACCCTTTTGGGGGTGCGCACAGGATAAACTCCCGCTCCTATGTGATTGAATTTAGAACAACAGAAGTTTGCACAAAGCAGACATTTTCTTTGATTGAGAGGCTGCTCTGGTTTCTGTTTCGCCTGTGGCTCTTTCTTTGCAGATTTAATAGTAGTGACTAGCGATAGGACGTAATTTTAATGTTATTGTGTTTCAAGCTTCTGAATATAATTCTCTCCAGCTTTTTTGGAGTTTTGAACAATGGGAATTAATGTTCACTTGAGGGTTATGTGCAGTTCTTTTGGAAATTTCAGCTTTCTACTATTTGAATGTACAATCCTTTAGATTGAATAACAAAGTTGAAACTGAATATGCATTAAACAGGTCTAATTGTGATACAATGGTTGGCTTGTACTTTTGAGCCTTGTTTAGTTTTTAGGGATAACTTCCATTCTTGTTATTTGAACAAAGTCAGTACATAAGAGAGCCATGAGAGAGAGGCTGGAACCACCAGTAAGAGTTGTGGGAAAATGTTAAAATCACAATTTGCTTGTAGGATATAATGTTATTCAAGATTGTGATTTACTAGATTCCTCTGCTTTGTTGCATCAGCTATTGGCATGCTGGAGAGATCAATTCTCAAAATTATCTCTGTTTGTGAATATATCTGTGAGTTTTCTCTGTTTGTGTACTGAAAGAAGATTGCACCACTGCTGTTAAACTGTCCAGTATCTTGCATTTCCAAACCTTTTACACGAAAATGCACAATCGTGTATCACTACAAATGTCAAATTTCTGTGGATGAGTTGGATCTCAATTATATTTCTGTGAGTAGGGCCATACATTGCAATCAGTCAAGTAACAAGTCGTCGGAAGAACCCATAAACTTTGAATTCTCGATGTCTAATAGAGTATGTACGTGTTATTTAGCCTACAACTGAATGCATCTTTTCAAAATAATCGACTTAGATCTAAACTACGGGTTCAAGCCTTGGAAACAACATCTAATAGAAATGTAAGATTAGGTTGCGTACTATAAATCCTTCTTCGAATCCTGCATGATCCACCTTATGCATATCGAGAGCTTTAGTGCACCAAACATGTCCTTTGCTACTTCTCAAGCGGAAATAAAAAGTATCATCACATTTCAAGTGGAAATTTAATATATTGATAATATCAGAGATATAACTATGACCAATTTTCAATGTAACAAAGAAGATGTTGGGCCAAAATTTCTGGACTGACTTGGTGGGGTGCGCCAGGCCCATGCAATAGTGCAACGCATGGGCGACGCTCAAAAGCCCAGGTAGCAAGCTACCTTGATAGACTCTTCTCCTTAAAAAATTGAGTTAATATCGTGTGGATCAACAATCCACATATCAGATATTAAACTGATAAGAACAGATACTACACTTGATCTTAGCCGAAAGGCCGAGAAAGGTATGCTTTGAACTGTGCTCTGTTTGGAATTTTATAGTAACGTACAGATTACTTGTTAGTATGTATGAAGATGTGGGAGTTCTGGACAAACACACCACATTTGCTAGAAAATCAAATTTATTTTAGCATTTAGTTATTTGAAAGAATACTTAGAAACTTATTTTGGATATTCTTAAGTATTTTTGTAGCATTTGAAGGAAGATTTAAAATATTTTTTAACACTTATATATATGTCAAATAACAAAAATACATCATAAGTCGTACGTTAGAAATCTTTACTTATGATTTTTAGTTTATAAAGTCATCCAAACATGCTCCTATTGTGGTTTTCTCCCTCTTCGGAGCAAGCTATTCAAAATTCTTAATTTAAATGCATTCCTTAGATTATCTCTTGATTTGGCATCTATTATTACTAAAGATTGTGGTGAGATGGATAACATCTGTCTATAGTCTCGAGTTTGAACCTTGATTATAGAAAAATTAATTTGGCTATGGTGCACTTCTCCCTTAAATGAGTCTTGAGTAGCATGAATTCGAATTAGTCGGACTTTAATGTGGATGAAGAATCGAATGAGAAACAAAAAATATACATGGTTATCATAGTTTTGTTTTTTTGCATAAACTTTTTATCACTTCCCCATAGTTAAGTTGAAAAAAGCACAGGTGAAGTTTAGATTTCACAATAAAGCATTTTAAAGTCATGATAAAGAGTCTTGTCTAATTCTTGATGAACAATATACGTCGTTGATAGGAGATAAGAGAATTTTCATGAAATTAGTCAAGGTATGCGTAAATTGATCCAGATATCATGATTATCAAAAGTAAAAAAAAAAACATGATAAAGCGTCACAACTAAATTCGAAAACCTAGATAACTTTTTAATTGTTTAATACCATAACATTGCTCAAGTCCAATACATCTGATTTAACCCAATTTGGTACATGTTGTTTCCTCCTAAATTGGTCCTACAAAGAGTGAGTGATGGAAGTTGATTGATGGTTTAAGTGAAACAAATGTGAAAAATAAGTTTTGATAAACCACAAGAAAATTAGATCACAAGATATGTGATGAATTTGTCACAATTCCATAAAAAATTTACAACAACAATAACATACCCAGTGAAATCCCACAAGTGAGATCTGAGGAGGGTAGAATGTACGCAAACCTTACCACTATCTCATAGAAATAGAGAAACTGTTTCCTGAGAACCCTCGTCATAAATACCTAATTTAAAAATTAAGTATTGTTATTTTTCAATTTTATTCATCTTTCACAACTAGTCTCCCCCTTGTCAATGGATCCTACATCTAAAGTCATCATAGCATCCACTTGTTTTCCCCAACCTCCAAACACACCTACACATTTGTTTATATTCTTGTCGGATGTAGTTTTTAGATTTTGAGCAATTTAGTTTCTTCTAAGCCTTTTTTTACTCCCATCGATCCCTTTTATATGTCGTCCTTCAGAAGATAGATGATCCTTAATATATGTCATTTCACAAAATTAATGCATAAAAGATATTATTCTTTCTATTTTATCCTTAATAGTTAACGAGCTTTGAAAAGATATACTTGATCAGCAATTAATGTATATTAAATAAGGGCAAAATAGAAAAGTTATTTTATTATAAAACGGACGAAAGAAAGTTATTATATTATATAGAAAAGTTGAAAACAACAACAACCCAAGTATGAATAAAATAAATTAAAACAGAAGGAGTATATATTTTAAGAAGTTGCAACATTTACCTGGCTTTCTTGTTTCCTTTTTTTGATATAATCATTTGATATTTGGTATTTACTAACTCCATTAGTTTAAATATGGTTGTTTCTACAAGTTTTGTGGTCTAAATTCAAACTTTATAAATAGTTTTTTTTAGTCGATATATATAAATTGAATAACTATAATATATTCAGTGTAATACTATAATTGAGGTTTTGAGTGGCATAATATACACCGACATTATGAAGCAAGAATATAAACAATATAAATTTTAAATAAAAATATATGATATGAAGTTAGAATAATAAACCTGACTCAAGAATTTGAAAAAAAAAATCATATAATGATATTAAAATAGTGTTATGTCGAATTTGATAAGCTGATATAATGATATTAAAGCAATGTTGATTAGTTTTAGTGCTTGAAATTAGAAAAAGACAAAAAAATAAATAAATTTGGTCTTTTCACAAACACGCAATAATAGACTTTGCAACAATTACTATATAAAAGGAGGAAAAAATTATTATATTTCTATTAAAAATATCTTTTCAAATTTATCAATACATGAAACTTTTTTAACAATATATATATATACACACATACATACATAGACACTTTAAGGAGAAAGTGGAGGGCCTCACAAAATTAGGGCCACGATTGGCTTATGATCGAGATGATTGAGTTTAAATCTATATTGTACAAGACTCGTTAAAAAAGTATTTTTTACTAGGAATTTCTATAGTCAACAACCTTTTCGATATGGAGCTTTGGAGTAACTGGTAAAGTTGTTGCCATGTGACTAAGAGGTCATGAGTTCAAGTCTTGGAAACAGCCTCCAGCAGAAATGCAAGATAAAGTAAGGTTATGTACAGGTTCAAGCCTTGGAAACAATAGCGGACACTTTAGTGCACCGAATTTGCCCTTTTCTAAACATCCTTTTCGACATACCAAACTTAATCAATCAATCAAAACACATGACTTTTTTTCAACCTCAATTCCCAAATATCTATTTAATCATAATGCAATATTGTATCCCAAGATTTAATTAATTTTTAGTTACTGGATTGATATACTTGAAAGTTGTACTTCAAATCTTTTTGATGTATCTAAAGCCCATGTTCCAAGGGGAAAAAAATCATGACTATGGATTATAAAAACAAATTAATTATAAGGTAAAGTCATTAGCTTTTTTTCCTTCCAACTCTGCATTTCCCAATAATTAACAAGATGTGCACAGCTTTTCTTCAACAATTTTCCTTCTTTACAGGTATTGACTATTAAACGAGGGTTTTCGAAAACAGTCTCTCTACTTCTATGAGGTAGTGATAAAGTCTGCGTATATTCTATCCTCTCCAGATCCAATTTATAAGTTTCCACTAAGTATATTATTATTGTCACGAATATTAACTATTAAGACAAGTAAAAACACACCACTCCCTAATAAACTAGTTAAACCCCAATAGTGACAACCCAAAAGTAATTTCAAAATTATCAATTAATTATTCTTTATTAGAAAATTACTATATATATATAAGTGATTTTTTTTTCTCAATGTGCACTATATATTATGGCCATTGAAACAAATTAATACTATAAAAGTCCCAAGTGTAGTGGCTAAAGGAGTTCCAAAACTGTTTTAAATATATTACTCCTCTTCACGTCCATCTTTACTTGTCCACTATTAACTTGACACACGGATTAAGAGGTAATAAATGATAGGGATGAAGAATTTAATCAACAGACACAGTTCGCAAGATCATTGAATTTGTTTCACTAGTCAATTAGTACAATCATATGTATATATAAACACAAATTATACCGAAATAGCCACAATCTACAATCGTACCTTGTTACAGTTGTTCACTTTTCAGAAGAATCTTCACTTGAATTTTATTGGAATTGGAGAAGAAGAAGAAAGCAGAAAGAGGAAGAAACGTTTTTTTTTGTTTGATTGCGCGTGACCAATCCTTTAAAAGCAATTAATGCAATTTTGGAAGATCTAATATAATTATATTAACATTTTTAAAAGAGTTCGAGCAACATAAATTTTTGAATCATGACATTTTTAATTTTTAGGTGTGTGTGTAAAGTTGGGTGGACCCTTTTTTTTTTGTGTGTGTGTTCATCATGAATTTAATGATGAAGTGAAAACAATATGTTTAAATTAATTTGCATTTTTTTGGTATATTTTTAATGTCCCCTTAGTGATTAATCAATATCAATTGTTACATGCACATTTAATGAACAAACCAAATTCATCATTCTTCTTTTATGTTCACATACACATCATTGTCACTCTTCAATATGAAGATCATGAATGCCTCTGGTGGAAGTTGCTGTTTTTAAATCACCAAACTAAAAGTTAATATTAGGAGTGTGAATCAGTCAGCTTGGTTCGATTTTATGTATTATCGATTTTTAATCTTTAAAGGATCGATTTTTTATTTACCAAATAAGAAAATACTCATAAAATAAATATATGACTTCTCTAACAATATGACGGAATATGATAAGATACAGTGAACAGGGGCGGACCTAGGGAGGAGGGAAGGGGTTCGTCTGAACCCCCTCGGCGAAAAATTACCCTGTATATATAAGGTAAATTTTTTATATTTTTGTATATATATCAAACTTGAACTTCTTAAGCAATAAATTGAGTTTAGTGTAATGGTATGTCTCTTTTTAAATAAACCCTTATGCTCAGGGTTCGAATCCCACTTAAAGCATTATTTTTTAGCTTCTTTTAATTATTCCTTTGGAAATTGTATTTTGTTGGTTTATTCGCACATTTATACTTTTATATTTCGAACCCCCTGAGTTAAAAATCTTGAATCCGCCACTGACGGTGAAACAAACAAATCAATTGAGCACACAAACTTAATAATATGCAGTATTTGACCTCATATTCTAATTTACTTTCCAACAAAAAAGTTATACATTGGAGAATAGTAAATTATTATAGTCTTAATGGGTTGTCAGTTTATCCAATAACCCAATGCTAAAAACCAAAACCGAATCGATAACCCAATAATTTTTTTTTATAAAACCATTAAAAATTCACAATTCAATAACCCAATAACAATAAATCAATACCATTTTTTTAAATTCAATTTATCAATCAATTCGATTTTCGTACACCCCTATTATTTGAAACGAACTTTTGGCTAGGGTCCTCATGTAGGCACTCTTTGGACTTTTTGCCTAAATTATTTATTAATAATAAATATGAGCAATCTAATAGTAGTATAGAAGAAAATTAAAAAAAGACACTGATTTCTTTGGTCTACCTTAATTTCTGTAAGCTTTGTGTGGTGCATATTTATTTATTTTATTTGTAGAAATAACAGACAACTTATATTATTAGAATGGGTGACATATAATAAAATTCAGTCTGCTAAACCCTAATTACTTGATTAATTAAAATCATGGAAAATGATTATTATTTTTCCTTAATGCAACCCAGTATTCAAAAACAATTATTTGTATACAATGTTTGTATATATTCGCTATAATTTTTGTATAATTACGCATCATATTTGTATAAATCACATGAATTATACAAAACTCAAACTGTAATTATAGCTAGATGTTTGTTGCGAGCTTCAATTAAACCAAACTATAACTATATTAGTTAATCAACTAATATATGTTTCGTTATCCGCATAACTTTTCCAATATATATGTAAGTGAACATACGTATATGTACATCCTATTCTTTTTAATCTCACTGGTAAAATTTACTGAATATATTATTATTGTCGCGAGCATACACGTGTGTACAGCCAAGACACCCTGGCAATATGCAATATATTGTGGGCCTGCAAGCTAGATAGAGAGGCAGTTTTGTATTATTTTAATTTACCTCTGAATTACTTTAATATTAATGGTGACAAGTTCCCCAAGAATCTAGCTTTTTTGCTTCCTCCTTTTTTTTTCCAGAGTCCATAACTGAAGAAGAAAATAAGGGGAGCAAAAGGGTACCTAAAGTGGGGCTTTTTTGGGGCCTGCTTTTTATTTTTTTCACTGAAAACCAGGGAACAGAATTCTTGATTTATATTCTTTTGCTCAGTTGTGCTGGCAGAGCTTTGTAACTAATTTGCAGACTCAACAAATGTTAAAGTTCATGCCTTTGGCATTTTCTGTCAGCTTATATTTGAGATGGTACTACCAATTCTGCAGTTACTAATTCTTTGTGATTGTTGTCCTATAAGCCATTAATGTTAGCTCAGAATTGTGGGGTTCTTGTTTTTTTCCAGCTGAATAAGTCTTCTTGATTTGTAAGTTTTCTGTTTTCTTGAATCTTGATGTTATGTAGTAAAGTTTCTGCATTTGATAACTGTTTAGTGGTTGCTTTTTAAGAATGTCATTTCAGATTCTTCATACAAGATGATAAGATTGTTGTTGTTGTTTTTTTTACTTTAGACCTCTTTTCTTTCCAGTATTTAGCTTGGACCACAATAAGCTCTTGTCTCTTTCACTTTATCATGGCTTATGTTCTTACAAGTTCCACCACTTGAACTAAAATGAAATCTAGGATCTTTTTATCTTGTGTTTTGTAACTTAGGGGGTCCTCTCCCTCTTCTATGATGTTGGATTTTTCTTCTATATTTTCCTTTTCCCCTAAATTCCCTGTGAGGAGATGCTACTTTTGAAATGATAATTTAGGAGTGAGTAGCTTGTGTTAAGGCAAATGCCCTGATGAGTTTCTTCTTTCTGACACTTCTTTTTTTCTCAAGGGAGAGGACATAAATTGAGTAATGGATGAAAAGGGTGTTTCAAGTTCCTGTTTGATTACATCAGTAGGGAGAAGGGAAAGCTTCTATCCAATTTTCTTTGGTGTTTCTTGTGCATTTGTTGCTCTGGGGCTCTTTCCAGAACCCGAAAAATGTGATGAGAACTTGTCACATGTGAGAAATAAAATACTTCAAGGAAGTGCTCAGCTCTTAGGCTTTCTTGTCTGGAATGCTCAGAAGGATGAAGCAAACTATGAAAAGTCTAAATTATTACTTAAGTTGGAGAATGCAGAGGAAAAAATCGAAGAATTGAAGAACTTAAGAAGGGAAGATGCTAAAGCAAATGAGAAAGTTGTGTGCATATATGCAGCACAAGAGCAGTGTTGGTTCAATGAGAGGAAGAAACTTAGACAGCAAATTGGTGCTTTTATGAATGAATTGAGAGTTCTTGAAAAGCACAAGGACACCCTTATTGCTGAGTTGAATAGCAAGTTGGAGGAGAGTAAATTAGTGGTGCAGTCAAAAGACAAGATCATTGAGGACGAAGGGAAAATGCGACATGATCTTGAAGAAAAGCTGAAAAAGGCTGAGGCTATAGCAGAAGAATTGAGAAACACCGCGAAATTTGATGCTCAGAGACATGCTAATGAGATCTCCAAACACAAGACTGCATTCATTGAATTGGTGTCTAATCAGAGGCAGCTTGAAGCGGAGATGGGGCGTGCCCTCAGACAGGCTGAAGCAGCAAAACAAGAGGTTAGTTCTGTACTTGAGCAAAAGGAGCAGTCTATCTTGATGAACCAAAAATTATCAATGGAGCTAGTTAAAATGAGCAAGGATTTGGAACAGAAAGAGCAGATTTTGTCAGCCATGCTGAGGAAATCCAAATTGGATACAGCAGAAAAACAAATGCTTTTAAAGGAGATCAAATTATCAAAAGCCAAGAGAAAGCAAGCTGAGCTAGAGACGGAGAGATGGAAGACAGCTTCAGAGTCTAGGTATGAGCGACATTCATTGAGAAGTATGCTGTACAAACGTATGAATCCGAAGTTAGAGGCTGTTGCCGGTGGAAAAGGGATGCTTTCAAGTGCAATGATGCTACCAACTGGAAAGAGCAGATCAGATAAGACGGATTATCTTCTGGATGAGCAACCTGAGGGTACACAAGAGCCAGAATTATTTCCTCATGTTCCTGATAGATTCTTGACCAAGGATGCTGAAGAAGAAAGTAAGACCATATTTGCATTACAGCATATTAATCAATCTTTAGTGATAATATATTCATGATACACATGTTTTACTCCTAGCATATTCATCAACCTTGATTAGTTATAATATGTTTTCTACCTTTCCATTGTTCAGAATTCAGTATATGGACTTGTTGTTCTGTTTATTTATAATGTTGTTTTCTGTATTCACTTCAATCCTCTCTGCTGCACTTGCAGATGATGTTGAACACTTGGAGAATTGGGTTCGATCAGAGGCTGAAAAATACAGTGTTGCAGTTGAGCACAGGCATAATCTGGAGCTGGATGCTTTTGCAGAACAACTTAGACTCAAAGATGAGAGGTTAGAAGCTTTCCGGTGGCGCCTACTCAGTATGGAACTGGAGTCAAAGAGGTTGCAGTCGCATATTGAAATGCTGGACCATGATCTGGCTCAGCTCCGCCAAGATAATATGAAATTGGATGCATTGCTATTGAATCGAGAAGTAGAATTACAATCCCTCAAACAGCAGCTCGCGGAACATTTTCACCTTCCTGATTCCCAGAAGTCCAATGCAAATGCTTGTCCAAAAGAGCAGGACAAAGCCAATCATACAGTTTGGTCCAACATTACGCTTATAAAGACAAAACTAGGAGAGAAAGAGCAAGAAACAAAGAACCATCCTGAGGAAACCTCTCAGAAGGTAAAAAATGGCAGAAAAGTTGAGGCAAGAACAAATAACTCTCAAAAAGACATAATTCTGACTTTACAGCCTCCTACAAAGGAGATTGGTGAGGCGAAAGATGGAGCCTCACATCTGAATGCTTCTAAGGCAGAACACTTCAGCACAGAGGATGTCCAGAGTGCTGAAACATCAACTTCAGAATGTGATAGCGAAATTAAGAAAAAGAAATCACTATGGAAGATGGATTTACATGCTCTTGGAGTTTCATACAAAATCAAGAGGCTGAATCAGCAATTTGTCATGCTCGAGAGGTTGACAGGAAAACAAGAACTTTCAGGAAATAGTGAAAACAATGAGAATGGACGATCTGGCACGAGAGGATTCCGTGCATTGTTGTCTTTACTGAATAAGCAAGTTGCTCGTTACGAGTCCCTTCAGGGGAAAATTGATGATCTATGCAAAAGGATGGTATGTCTCTTACTAAGTACTATTATTCTTGACTAGAAAAATGATCTATTTTGTTGCTTGACTCGTCAATGCTAATGATCTCCTGTTGTGTGATATGCAGCATGAGAATGACCTGAATGTAAATAGTGAAGGCTCAGTTATACGAAAAACGAAGGATGAAACTAAGATGCTAGAGCACTTTCTTGAAGAAACATTTCAATTGCAAAGATACATAGTGGCAACAGGACAAAAATTGATGGAAGTCCAAACAAAGATTGCTTCTGGATTTGTCGTAGCTGCAGAAGAACTTGATACACCATCAAGCTTTGATGTCAAGCGGTTTGCAGATGGAATTAGAACTCTTTTTAGGGAAGTTCAGAGAGGCCTTGAAGTTCGTATATCGCGAATTATTGGTGATCTTGAAGGAACTTTGGCCTGTGATGGAATCACATATTTCAAGAGATAGTGTTCACAGAGGCAGAATCTTGTTTCCTTTAAGCCTTAAGGTACTTTTCTGCTCTTCTCAGCTTAACATCAGAAGGTAAATTTAATGCAGCTTATTTTAAGAATGTCTGCTGTTTTATGGAACCAAGTCATTAATCCAGTCCTCGGTATACATGTAAATATCCTACAAGTATATATTCCAATAATTCGCGTACATAGAGCATTGCTGCGTCATCTACAGGACTATCAGTGTTTCATCTCTTCAGCCATTGTTAATTTTGCTTTACGTAATTTTCTAATTAAATAAAGGAATACCGCCTAGAGGGGGTACAACTTTGTGCATGGATCTCTTTGCATTACTTCTGTGCTTGATTGTAGTTACATAACATGAGGAATTACACATTGATCTGTCTTCAAATGACAAATTAAAACGTTCATTTCGATGACGACAGAATAGTTAGTATTTCATATTCTTTCAACAAAAAAATGACTTTCTGAGATAAGAAACTTAAAAGTTAATTGACCATCTCAGAAATCAAATCGCAAAGCAAGCCTTATCATAGAAAGTTTATGACATTGTAGCATGAAAAGTAACTATTCCTATACTTTTTCGGTTCATGCAATGTGCGTATGTAATACTGAACTTGTTGAAGAAATTAAATATAACCAAGGTAGATCTTTTTTATCAGAGGTTGAATCGATCAGAAGAATTAGGTCAAAAAATAGGATACATTCTGAGAAAATTAAACTTTCATCAAAGAGAAGCAAATGAAAGGCTTTCATAAAAATTCTCATAGAATCGAGAATGACGTTTTCACTCATCATTCAAATAGTGTTATCAATATTCATTTCTCCGTTGCCTTCTTTACATATGAAACCATGGCCCTTTTAAGAAAACATTATTAACAATTTACACTCCACTAGAGGCATAAGCCATAGCTCAAAGATGAAAAGGAAAAGAAAGAAAGACATGGTTGGATTGAAAGTGGAAATATTAAAATGGGTCAAAACAAAAATCGGATTGAATCATGATCTATTCGAATTTACTTTGCACTCAATGGGGCTAAAATTCGAGTTGAGTCATGACCTGTCCAATTTAATTCGATTACAAGTCCTTTTTTTTTATCTGAATAAGTCAAATTGAACATGCTAATAGACAAAGAGAGTAATTAATAGCCGTCAAATTGGTTTGATTTGGTTGCCTTCCCATATCCTAGAAATAGCAACTAAATTTTAGGTGCTAGTGTAAATTACAAACTAGTGCAGCATGATTCCTCCTTTAGCCCCACAATTTGATGTACTATTCCATCCCACAGTAAGTATTACCACAACGACAACATATCCGATGGAATTTCACAAGTGGGCTCTGGAGAAGGTAGAATATACGCAGATCTTACCATTATCGAGTCTGTTTTCTGAGAACTCTCGTCTCAAAAATCCATTAGCAGACCCACAATAAGTATTACTTTAGCAAAAATTATACTCCTTTCGGTTCCTTTACTATGTCGTCTTTACTATAAATAGATGATCCTTAATATATGTCATTTCACAAAATTAATGCATAAATGACATTGTCCTTCCTATTGTACCCTTGATAGTTAATAAACTTTGAAAAGATATATTTGGCCAACTAGAAGAATTAAAAAAAAAATATTTAATGTACATTAAATAAGAACAAAATAATAAAATTATTTTTTTCTTAATGCAAGAACAATCACAAAATGTGTCAGATTTTGTGAATGACCAAGAAATGTGCATAGGAAAACAATAATAAAAGGTTTTGGGCATGGAAAATTCTTATTAGCAACAGATACACATCACTTAACCATGATTAACTGATAAACTAATTAAGTTTAGAGCTAATTAAACACTGTAAATACTAGTAATTTGTTTTCTGTTTGGTCATTGTCTTGGAGACTTGTTGAGGTCAACTAAAATAAATGCACATGGACCTAAAGTAAGGTACATTTAATTGCTTGAGAATCAACATCCTGTAACAATCTTAATTAATTACTCGTGCTCCCTCGATTCATTATTAGATGTTAATAATTTTTTTAATTTGATTTTTATTTTTACTTGTTATTTTGAAGAAATCACGATAGGACAATTTCTTTTTTTTTTTTTTTACCTATTTTACCCTTAATTTACTTACAAAGTTAAGAGTCTTTCGACGGCTAGAAGTCCTTATTTTATCACTTCTTTTTATAATTAAATAATAATTTAAAGAAAAATTGTGAAAAAACGATTTTGTCTAAAATAGAGTTTTTTTAATGAAGGACAAGAAGTTCAAACAATATTTCCTAAGGGCCTTCACAGTTTTAATATAGTATATAGATTAATTCAAATTTCCGTTTAATGATTCACTTGTGATCTTGAGTGATTTCTTTAAAGTTTTCCAACACCTCCCCTGTCTTTATTTGTCCGCTATATTATAAATAATTGTTCAATAATACTTGTCTAATTTGAAAAACTAAAAATTAATTTATCTTTTTTTGTGTCCATTATACCCTTGATATTAAATACTACAACCTCCGTCCCAAATTAATTAAATTTTTAATACTCTCAATGTTCAAAATATTTGAATTGTTCAAAATTCAAGGTGAACGTTTAAAACTTTTTCCATATTTGTCCTTTCATTTATTGAACTTTTATATTTTCTAAGAGATAAATTACAATATATATTTATGATTTTACAAAGGGCAATAGTGAAAAGCATGGTGTAAATTTTGTCTTTAAATATTTTTATTAATATGTGTGCATTACCTCATAAGTTCAACTAAAACGAAACAAAAGAAGTATTCAATAGCTAATATATATATATATATATATATATATATATATATATATATATATATAATAATATCACCTATATTATTTATTATTTCTTAAAATTAGAAGGGAAATTAAGAGATTTTTGGTCATCCCATCATGGGATTCTCATGTGGGAATGAATGTCCTCTATGGCTTAAGACATCTTATGTTGTCCCCTCTTTTTGCAATATTTTTTTTATTTAATTAAATTTTTAATTTTTTTACTTTTTTTTTTTAATTTTGAGTGTAAAATTCAAAAATGCTAATTAAGAGGGAAGGAATACAATCAAAAAATGCTTGTGCATAATAATAAACCTAAGAAAGATGGTAATTAATAATAAGCTTAGAAATGAAATTAGCTCTCTAGTAAGTAACAATACAAATAAAAATTAGTTAGTAGTTCATTTGGTATTTTCTCTAAACTTTATCAACTTCTTGTTATACCATCGAATTCGTTATATGAATTCTCATTGATATTATAATTTTTGTTAAATTAAAAAGATCGTGTAATTATAAGAAAATATGCAATTCTAAGTTAAATTATATTTTTTTAAAAACAAACAAAGGTTTAGAAAAAAATAGATGTAGATTTGACCAATTGAGATATCAGGAAACAATATTCTTAATTTCTTCATTCGAAGTGAATTCTTAGCCTGACTCGATACAAAGAAGTACTTCCATACATAAAGAGAATTCTTTTCTTGTCCAATACTTAATTGAATATTGAAAAAAAAGGGGGTACTTTCAAGAACAATAATTTATTGTTGTGCAAGGAATGAAGTTATGGATCCTTCTTTGATAAAAATAATTTTTTCTTATAAAAAATTCATTTCAATATTTAGGCTCATTTGATAACTATATGAGGAAGGAAGCAAGTTGATTTTTTCGAAGAATCGAAAGCGAAGCGTTACGTGGGACGGGGAGGAATGACTCCGAATGGATGATCAGGTCGAGAGCTACCCCTCTTTTGCTCATTTTTTTTGTCGAATATGCGCCTTGAGTCATCAAAGCTGATTCGGTAAATAAAATAGAAATAAGCAAGCTTAGAAAACTAAATCTCACACTTGATCCTTACCTTCACATTGATAGTATTTGTCTAAGTCGTATATTTATGCTATTCTACCTCCTTATTAATTAAATATAAATAAATAAATAAGAAAACCATTATTTTATAGAAAAACATTTCTAAGGAATTATCTTTCGTGGAAAGCATTTTCACTCATATCAAACACGCCCTTATTATTGGCTAATGCTTTTTTTTTTAATAAAAAATAAAATAAAAAAATCACACTTTGCTAATGCTTTTTTTAAAACAATTTCAAGTGTAATATAATCATCTTATCATGTTATTTATTCCTTTTTAAAAAAATCATTAACCCCTACTTGTTTTGTAGAAAAAGTTATTTAAAGGATAAAAGAACTACTCTTTCCATTAAAAAATATTAATATTTTAAAATATATTTTATTAAGTCGGGAGTAGGGGAAGAGGAAGGAAAAATAAGAAGAAAATTACAATGTGAGCGATCGAACCCTCACCAATAAGGTGGGAGTTCAAATATTTTTTTCTCCTAGTAGAAGCACTTTGCCATGTGCTTTGTGTCATATCTAGTTTATCCTACTAATGGATTTTTGAGACGAGGGTTCCCAGGAAACAGCTTCTCTACTTCTATGAGAAATAGTGATAAGGTCTGCGTATATTCTATCCTCCCCAGACCCTACTCTGAATATGTTATTGTTGTAGAAGCGCCTTGCCGGCTAAAATTGGACCTTACCTCCATGACTTTTTCATGACCCTCCTAAATAATACTAATTTATATTATATTTATTAATTATTATTATTTTCTCTTGTTTAAATAAATAATATAAAGGTGTGACCGTTGAAGGTCGTTATCAATTATTTGTGTTGCTTATGACTAATTCAACATCTTCAAAATTGGAGCCTACACATCTTTAAATACTCTCTTCATCTTGCATTATTCGTGTCGTTTTCTTTTATATGCCTCTTAAGAAAAATATCGTAGAATTTAACTATGACTTTTTTTCTTGGAGTTGAATTTGAAAATTTTTAAAAATAATCTTTTTACTAATTACTCACAAAAAGCTAAAAACTACTCTATTTTATTCATGATCAAACATAGTTTCAATTTTCAAATTATCATTTTTCACTTCGAAAACAAAAAATTATTTTTTTTCAAAATTCACAATGAAACATGATCAAATGCAAAAACTAGCCTGATTAATATTTTACTCTCGTTTACTCATTTTGTTTATTTTTTACTTGTACACATTCATTTTTAACGTATAAAGAAAAGATAATTACTTTTTCTCATCTTAATTTACCTCAACATGAATTATTCATTCTCCTAATCATTTCTCATGACCTAAAATTATACATCAATATTATGATAAAGATCTTCATATTAATCATTATTTCTTAAGAGACATGCAAAGTTTAAAATAGTCTTCAAGAACAACTAAGGATCAAATAAAAAATAGTCTCGAACTAATTCAAGACTACTTTTAAAAATAACAAAAATAATCTGACACGGAGCGAGTAATCAACGATATTAAATTGGCCCCACACCCTTCTACTTCGGAGCGTTTTGACACCACCCCATCTCATTTTTCATGCTGCCCCATTTAATTTACAACACAAATATATATATATACACACATGAAGTGAAGTGAGGGGTTTGAAATTGTGAAAAAAATTTGTAAAAAATTCTACATGATGTGAAAATGTCCTCTAATATTCATCATGAAGATTTGAAAACAAAAAGTCCTTATTCTACACCAAAACTTTCTTTATCTAAACTCCCAAACAAGCCAATTAGAAATTACAATAATTCAGAAGCTCCATATACTACTCCACCATTTCATCCAACAGTTACAATTCCATTTCAATGGGAAGAAGCACCAGGAAAACCAAAAGTTACAAAGTCCAAAACAGCAAGGTGTCTAGAGTTGCCACCAAGGTTAACGTTGTTGTTGAGTGAGGATGGTAAAATTACTAATACACCCTCGCCAACGACCGTGCTGGACGGGCCTTACGTGGGCGTGGGCAGGTCTTTCTCGTCGATTGATCTTGGTGGTAATAATAAGGAGAATATTATGATGAGATCAGAGAGATGGGAAAGGTTCGAGGAGAATGAGAATAGTAGTAGTAGAGGAATTGTTGTGAAGGGAAATTTCGAGTTTTCTAGTCGTCTTAATAATACGACTTCAAGTGCTTATGATTTGAGTGCACCTCAAAGGAAATTCTTAAGGAAAGGGAGCTTCTTCAATTTCTCTCGTAACAATTCTAATCTCTTGGTAAGTGTACTTTAATTATAATCCTTTCTTGATTAATTTTGGCTAAATTATGTTTGTGAGTTAATTAGTTTTTAAAAAAGGAAATGTATTCATCTTGTAATGATTTGTTGTTAGTTTTAAACGATTATTTAGCGATAGATTAACACAAATTCGTAGATGTTAGAAAGTTAACAAACTGAACTACTAAAAAAAATTATTGAATTTTTTTTAATTTATTTATCTTACTTACTATTTAGAATTTTGAATTGTCAAAACATATTTTTTTAATTATGATTGTTCACATACTTCCTAAATATTTTAATAAATTGTTAACTATTATGATTTACGATGTTTTTTTTTATATATAGTTTATAAGTATATATAAGTTTTCTTTAAGTTGCGGAGACTTATGTTTTTTTGGTAAATAGTCGCTCAGACCTGGTCATTACGACCCCCTTTATGAGGAGGCACCTTTTTTCCTGAAGTTACGGGGCTGTTTTGCCAAGTTCCTTAGAGAGAGTTGTCTCGCACCTCTAGGCATTTTGTACCTACCCACCTGTGTTGGTTTCGAAGAGTTGTCTCGCACCCCTAAGCATTCTCTACCTACCCACCTGTGTCGGTTTCGGGTACAGTTACCCTCTTGCTTCAAGTCGTTCGATCTTTTTCTGGGAGTATGACATGGGTTACTTCAACACTGTAGTGCCTGGTATTCGAACATTAACTCGAGGCATTTTCTCTACCTCCTTCTTACCTTGAAAAAGCAGGAACACCTTATATTCTTGAATCGTTAACCATCTTTCCGCTAATCTAGCCTCCTCTGTCCGTCGGACTAACAAGGGGTAGTACAGAAATATTCACCTGATTGAAAATTCCACATATTAATTTCGTTCAACATTTTAATTAATTTGACTAAATACTCCGAATCATGACCAAAAAAATTGTAAAAAAGTCAAAAATAATAATAATTCAAACTCTTTATTTTGTAGACTGACTGAATTTTTTATTTTGTTTGAATGTCTAATAATCTGTTTATAATAATTATATTAATTATTGTGTATTAATTTATAGGGAGGAATTTACGAAAGCTTTAAGCAGGCGTTTCCATGGAGATGGAGACGGGCAAAAGACAAAAGAGCTATCTAAAATTGTCAGTTTCAATAATTATTTCCTATTTTTAATTAACGTGGATAATTATAAATTAAGTCAAGTATTTATTATGACTTTGATGATTATGTACTGGATTAATTAGTTCATGGAATTACTAATCTTGTATTAGATGCAGTGTATTTGCAACTTAATTATGTATATATACGCCATGGGAACTTATTTACTATTATTTACTAACTTACGCAATGAAATGTACTCAATTCTTGATCCTTCTGTTTATTTTTATTTGTCGTCTATTAAATTTATATATATATTTTTCCACAATATTTATATTTATTTGTTTTCAAATAAGTGATGTTTTTAATTTTTTTATTTTAAATAAATTAAAGAAATTTTACTTAACTAAGAAACTAATATTAAAGAGCTATATAGCTAGCCTCTAATCTTGGGAAAGTGATTTGAATAGTAAGAGTAAAAATATGATTTTAAAAGTTAGTTTTTCTCTTGATACTCTAAAAATGAGTGAAAAAATTGAAAATCTATATCTATACTTATTAATAGCGCGAAGACTGTCAGAAATTAGAAATATCATTTGAATTTTTTGTACTTCATTAAAATATTCTGTTTTAGATGAAATCGTTTTTTTATCATTTTCTAAAATTATTATTTAATTATATTCGTGGAAAGACTCCTACATTTTTCTTATTTGATGGACTTCTACTTTTTTCTTATTTGAATCGAGAAAATATTTAATTTATCATAATCTAAGTTGGTGATAGAATCTCTACATACAAAACCTTCATAAATAAATAATTTATCAAAATTACGTTTATAGTGGATTATTTACCTTTTTATAAATTCATAGCTAATTTTAATTTTTCTCTATAATATTTATTATCAAACGAGGTATACACGCTTCGATCACGCGTTTTTATTATCAAACGAGGTATACACACTTCGATCACGCGCAAAACGTGTACAATATTTTAAAATGAAAGTTGTAATGTTGCAGAAAAAGGGCAAAGATTAGAGAAATAACCAATGGCATATGGCTAGATTTTGACATTGATCATCATAGGAACATAAATACTGGTAATTGTAATTAAGAAAATCTAGCTAATTAAACAAAATAAATTAGTAACTTAATAGAAATCAGCAGCCATAGATGCCCTTCTTTTCTTGTAATTAGCCTTAAAGCATGCTTGTCTTAGCTTCTTTGTTCTTTCAGTTAACTCCATTTCAGGCACTTTTTCTACCATCCTTTGGTGCTCTTCTAGCATTTCCACTTCACTTATAAGTCCCATTTCCTAATTTACCAAACAAAAAAAAAAAATTAGAAATTAGTACTTCCCCCGTCCCTCCGTTCCATATTAGTTAATCGTTTCTCTTTTCACATGCATACTAACAAATCATAAATAAGAGGGCAGTTTTATCAATTCACCCTTTAACAGTTTCTTTGGAACTTTACGAATAAATGTAAACACTTTCAAAAAGAACTACTTCAGAGTAAGCACTGGCACATCCTTTAAGAAAAAATTAATAAGGTATGTAATTCGACTAATAAAATAACCCTAACAGATATTGGAATTTTCACATTTAAGAGTAGTAATTACTAATGATAGAATTGAAAAAAAGTGATTTAATTTTTTCTTGATTCTTTAAATTGACAACTAATTTAGGACATTTTTAGTAACCCTGACAAATAAATTGAGATGGAGGGAGTAATTGCAAGGGTAATATGGGGAAAAAAATCAATTAATGCTTTATTGATTTAGTAAGGCACCATAAACTAACATATAGGACAACTATTTTTAATATAGTGACCGATTAATATGGGACAAAGAAAGTAACTTCTAGGAATAAACAACAAAATACTCAATAGATTTTAACTCTAAATCATATGAGTATTATTTGCATCAAAATTTTATATGGATGACTAATAAGTAAATAAATAAAACATAAACTAGCAAAAATAATTATCGGAGACTCAAATATACGACAGATATACAAACATGATGACTTATATATTGTTTTATACATCCATAAATCTATGACCCTAATACAAATAATACTGAAAATATCATAGTATCATTTTATTCATAAGGATAGGAAGAAAGAATTTTATACTCAAAATAATCAGCAATAGTCATAAAAGGTCGTGTCATATTTACAATAACATACTCAGTGGAATCCTATAAGTAAGGTTTGAAGAGAGTAGGATGTACGCAGACCTTACCACTACCTCATAGAAGTAGAAGGTCGTGTCATGTTTAGTTTTGAAAAAGGAAAAGTACTTTCGTAATAATAAAAATTGAAATATAAATACGTACCTTAACGCTATGAATAAGAGTTTGCAAGCTCTTAAGCTTACGATGAGGCCATCTCATTATATTTAATTCCCTACATCTTTTTTTCAACACTGTTAAACCAACTCTCAACTCCTTTGCTGCTTTTGTTATTGGTACATGAAAATACCTTTGTATCTCTTCTAATTCCAACGTATCGCTCTTCTTATACCTCCCATTATTATTATTATTATTACTCTGCTTCTTAGTAAATTCAGTCGAACCATCACTAATTTCATAAAAAGCAGAATTGGTAACCTGACATTCGGTTAAGGGATCAGGTGCCACGTTCAGATGCATGACATTGGCATTTGCGTCATGAGTAGGGGTATTATTGTCTTCTTGATGAAAAGGACATGGAAGTAATTTCAAGTCGAAAGACCCCAAATCTTGGCATATTACTTCAAACTCTTCAAGCCCAAAATATGGAAAATGGTTGTTTTGGAGATCATTGGATGGTTGAAGTGGATCAAATTCAAAGTTCAATAAGCCTCCATTGGACAATCTTGAATCTTGTTGCCATGTTCTATTGATAAAAGAAAAAAAGAAAATACAAAATTATTTCTTTTTTACTCGAGAATGAATGAATGAACGAACATACGATATATATTTTCTACGAAAAATGTACAACCACATACCAAGAAAAAATAGTTTATTGAGCTCTGAATAAATTATTTATGTATCAATTATCAAGTAAAAATTGAATTTGATCAACGCTATAGAATTAAGCAAATTAATGCTTTGAAATTCGCTTATCATAACCTTTTTATCAAGAATGTCACCAGTATTTCAGTCGAGAATGAATGAATTAATAGACAAAATATATTTGCTACAAAAAATATACAACCACATATATATCAAGAAAAGATAGTTCATTTATTATTTTCAAACACAAATACAAGATTTGACCAACACTACTGAATTCTGCTGAACCTATGAGCAAATTTGTAGCTTTGCACCTATACATGCATATTGGTGATTTGAAATTCGCTTATCATAACCTTCTTATCAAGAATAACACCAACATTTTATATATAAATCATCGAGCGAACAAAAAGGTTATGAACAAGATAGTTAACTTGTTTATGCTACTTACCCAAAGGGGGAAGGAAGGTATTCTTCTTGCGCATACAACCAATCGAATTGATCATTCTGATTTTCCATCTTTAAAACATCAAGCGCTTGAGAATTCGAATTCATATTCATAATTAGAAGATTTTTTATTTTTATTTTTTTAAATTAGAGAGTTTAATAATTGAAAAGGCTAGTTAGGGGTGTATATATACAAATTGGGAAATGAAAGGGGAGATTAAATGAGTAATTAATTAAATTGGAGTTCGTGCAAGAGGATTATGGGAGTTACAATGTATAGAAATTATGGATTGTGATTAATGCTTAAATATGAATTAGTGTAGAAAATGTGTGTATTAATTGTTGTTGATAATTACATGATTAATTAAGGGACACCAATTAATGCACTATTTATCCTAAATTTCATCTAAATACAGTATGTATGCGTGTGCTTTTGATGTGTGTGTGTTTACACTTAGCAATAATCCATTAAATAAAAAGGAATTATCGACAATTTGTTGACACTAATTTTTACTTGTTACGATTTCATTTATCGAGGACAAACTATATAAACTTTGACCAACATTTTAAGATGTATTTTTCATCATATTAATATTAGAAGGATTGCAAATTATAGTATTTTCCGAATGGTTTTTAACCATCTAAATTATAGATTTCAAATATTAAATTTAGGTACTTCAATTTAGCTTTAAAATTTAGTCAAATTAACCTTAAAACACGAAACAGTGCATGCTAATCTATGTTAAATAAAACTAGCAAAACTTTTAAAAAATTTTAAACAATATAAAGAAGTTGTCGATGTTAAGTAAACAAAACTTTTAAATTTACTCTAGTTCATATTAAGTAAATTATTGCGATTTTTTTTTAAATTTTAAATAAGTAAATTAATTCAAAGTTCAAGAAAATAGTTGGAGTTTTTCTTTTCTGTATTTATCCTTTATTTAGTGAGTTTTTTTTTTTTTACTATTTTACATTTTTTAGGAGATTAGTTTGAAAATAATAAGAGATGACAGTAGTTGAAAATAGCTTTTAATTTATATCGTTAAATATTTTTCTTTATGAGTCATACATGAACTAGAAAAGATATGAATTTTAATATTATTAGTTAACTTTAATTTGTAGCAAGTTACATGAATTATTTTTTCAAGCTATTCATTTAATTTATTATGGATAATTATCAGTAATAGTGGTTTTATTATTATTATTTTTTTCATGTGTAGATGTATTAGAATGAATGTTAATTGGAGATTAATGTATGGATAATAGTGGGTGCAGTCAAAATATTGGGATTAACGTTAATGGAAGTTACAAAATAATTAGGAATAATTATGAACATAATTAATGAACTCAAATGCATTCACAAATTACAAAAAAACATTTATGTTTATCTGTTTTAGGGTTTTGTAATGGGCTTTTCTTTGCTGCGATCCAATCAATTGAATTGGTCCAAACTCAGATTTTGCAAGCCACGTAACTAAGCAAACATATGATATATATTTACGTTATATAACTATTGTTTGAAAAAAATTTACAATTTATTACTATAATTAGGATTTTATTGCTATTTTCTCTCTCTTCTCTTCTCTTCCTCTGTCTGCATTGTCAGATATACAATTGTATATGTATACTAACTGCATATATACAAGTATTTTAAGGATTTGCATAGTCAATTTGATAGATTTATATATACAATTCGCTTCTCTCTACTCTCTGCCCTCTCTCGCTGACCTCTCTCTCCCTCTCTCAATCTCGATCTAGCTCGTCTCTCTCCTCCTTCTCCCAATCTCGTTTGCTAGATATACAAATACATGTGTATATTAGTTACACACATACAATTATTTGATAGATATTCACATATAATTGGATAAATATTCATACACAATTCACTTCTCTCCTCCCTCTCTCGATCTCGCTCGCCTCTCTCCTCCTCTTCAGGTCACATAGCCAAGGTTATGCCCAGTAATTATGTAAAATATAACTATTTGACCATATTAAGTTGTAAGTCTAGGCTATTTATGCAAATTTCAAAGTCGTACTCGACCATAAGGCCACTGAAGCAATAGCTTGGGGCCCCAAGTTTTATAGGACCCCCAATTTTTTCTTAAAAAAACTATATATCATTCATTGATTAATTTAAAAAGAATTTTTTGGGTAGAAAATATAATAGTAACTATTTACCTTATTTAACATGGAGGCCGTTGTAATAATAAAAAAATAAAGTGTTTACTTAATTATAATTTCTTACGTGACTACTTATTTTGTTGATTTATTTATATTTTGGCGATTATCATGAACCCGAACTATTATTCGTACATGTATTTACCTTTTTTTTATTCTTCTTTCTATTTTTACTCACTCATTATTGGATATCTAAAGTTTACCAAAGGATAAAACCTTTTGCAGTATGCAAAATATATTATGGTGTATTTATAAAAAGGTCAAACTTATTTTTTTAATTAAATATTATATAAATCATATAGGAAGAAAAATAAAGATGCTGAAATATTTTAAGACTTAACAAAAGGTAAATATTCTTTTATTAATTCATTTTTTATTCATCCAAATTTAATTCAATCTATTCATTTATACTCCAAAACATAACTGTTGTAATCAATTTCTTAATCCATTTCTCCAGAAATCTCAGATGAAGGAAGCCGTCCACTCCAACTAATGTTAATCTACAATCTATACTAAATTTTATCAACTGCCTATTCTATCTTCTCTATACTTTTGATAGTCCATTTTTGCCTCAATAAAACGTTTCAATAGCACGATTCAATATGATACCAATTCAAATATAAAATAATATCATTACCGCCTGAACATTAAACCTCCAAATTTTTCCATTGAGAGGCATTAGTCAAATGGACCTTTATTTTGGTTGCTAATTTTGACTTTTGGTTGGGAAAAAAGGTAATCATGGTCATTGAGTCTTTCTTGTAGGACCTCCACCATTCACGGCATAGATTTCTTTATTTTACATAGTTTATACACACATTGGCCAAATCATAATCATTTTAAATATTATCACGATAATTAATAATTTAAAATATATAAAAATTAATTAACTTTTAAAATTATATCAAAAAGTAATATATATTATTTTTTGAATATCGTAAAAAATACTTAATATAAATCACACTAACGATCAATTTTAAATATTTAAAAAATATAAAAAAATTCAATTGACTCACAAAATTCAATCAATGTCATGTAAATTGGATACATTTGCAAATTGCATGAAAAAATTCTTATAACAAACTACAATAATTAACAAACTTAAAATATTTAAAAGACATGTAAAAAATTTAGTTGACTATTGAAATTAAATTTATGCTACATAAATTAGGACAGAGGGAGTACTTTAGACTATTTTAAATTTAAAAAATATTATAAATCATAATAATTACTCCCTCCTCCGTTCCAAATTCATTGAATTTTTGAGACTTTTTTCAATGTTCAAAATATTTGAATTGTTCAAAGTTCAAGATGAATGTTTGAAACTTTTTATATTCTCTAGGAGATAAATTACACTATATATTTGTGATTTTACAAAGGACAAGAATCGAAAGTATGGTGCAAATTTTGTCTTTGAATGTTTTTCTTAATATGTGTGTATTAGCTCACAAATTCAATTAAAATGAGAACAGGGAGAATAATAATTTACTAAAAAAATTGAATGACTCTTCAAATTTCATTTGTGTCACATAAATTAAAACATCAAGAATAATTTTTAAGCCCGTACTAACAATGTATCTAGTTAAAATTAGTTAGAACTTTACATATATTAATTATCAAAATTTGAAGTAGGATATTTCAGTTTCATCCATTGCCATATATTTCCAGATAGTGCTCCTTTCCTTATCTTTGTTAAACTAAAGATATAACAAACACTGTATGTACCATCAAAGGATGTAATGTAACAGATATAGCTATTTCTCTCTTAATCAGAAATCTCGAGTTCGAACTCAAAGAATGAAAAAGTCTTTGATAAAAAGTGTTTCTCATTAAATGAGATCCTATGCGACACGAATTCCAATATAATTAGAGAGATCCAATAAAACTAGAACAATATAAATTTTTTTTACTTTTAGCTGCCAGACATAACATGTCTAATCATGCATATAGGCAAACAATAAATTATACAAAAGAGGGATTGTTTATTTTATATAAAAAAAAGGAAATTATTAAAAAAATATTTTTTTTTGTTTTATTGGAATTCTCATATCAATAAAATGAATCAAGTTATTTTTCCTTATAAATAATTGACAACTACTCCAAAATAAAATACAAAAGTATTGCTTTCATTCATGGGAATGTAATAAATACAAAAGATATATTCTCCTCCTTCATTATTTCAAAAAATAAGTGTTTTTATTTATTATTTTTAATATTTCAAAAAAAGATTTTTTCCTCATATTTCACTCTTTATCAATATTCTCTTCATCTATGTGACACTCTTTTCTATTAGTCCATTAAAAAAAATGTAATCTTAGTCGAATTATAAATAGTTTAACTTTAAAATTTTCAACCACATAAATATCTATGAATAATTTTAGGTCATAAGTTTTAAAAATCCTTTTTTTCTTTAATTGTTATCATCCTTTCTTTCTTTAATAATGCTATATGATTTCTTTTAATATTATTTGTCATGATATTTTTTTTTACTTTTATAGTAATATTTTTTTTTTAATTACCTTAAAACAGCCTCTCTACCTGTGTGGTAGTGGTAAGGTCTGCGTACATCTTACCCTCCCCAGACCCCAGCTTATGAGATTTCACTGGGTATGTTGTTGTTGTTGTTTTAATTACCTTTTTGTGAACTAGTCTTTATATTTTTATTTTTTTTTAGTGTATGATTAAAGTAAGTAAACTCAAGTGTGATTATTAACAATGAAATGATGATTTCAACATAAAGTGAAACAATTAATTGTTTATTAATTACTCCTATTTGCTTTCCACTTTGTATGCCCAAATTCCCATCCACTCAATTAAATCTATTGTACTTTGTCAAAAAAAAAAAAATCATTTTGTACTACTCCTTAATTTATTTTATATTTTATAATTTTTTATACATATAACAAAATTAAGAATAACATACAAATATTTTTTTGCATGATCATTTCTTTTATACAAATTATAAGGGACATGTTCCTCAATTTTCTCCTCTTTTATAGCCACAGAATATTCATCCATATTAAAAAAAATAAAGAAGGTATACATTACCTCCTCCGTCTTAAATTAATTGAATATTTGAGGCTTTTCTAAATGTTCAAAATAGCTGAATTGTTCAAAGTTCAAGATGAGTGTTTGAAACTTTTTTCATATTTGCCCTTTTATTTATTGAAGTTTTATATTTACTAGGAGATAAATTACACTACATATTTATGCTTTCACAAGGGTAATGGTGGAAAGTATGGCTTAAATTTTATCTTTGAATATTCAATTAAAATGGGACGGAGGGAGTATTAGTAAAAGAAGAGGAATTTTCATGAATAGCCTAGACTTGAAACTTAATATGATCAAATAATTATATTTTACATAATTACACAGCATAATCTCGGCTATGTGACCTGGAGGGGAGGAGAGAGGCGAGCGAGATCGAGAGAGGGACAAGACGGGCAAATTGTATATATATATATATATGTCAAATTGTATGTATATATCTGTCAAATAATTATATATGTACACCTAATATATATATATATATATATATATATATATATATATATATATATATATATATATATATATATTTGTATATCTAGCAAGCAAGATTGAGAGAGGAAGGAGAGAGGCGAGCGAGAGAGGGAAGAAAGTGGAGAATGACGAATTGTGTATATATATATATATATTGAATTGACTATGTATATCTGTCAAAATAATTATATATATACAACTGATATACATATGTAACTATATAACTGGCAAGAAATTATAGAGATAGAAAGAGGAGAGAGGCGAGAGAGAAAATAGAAACAAAATCCTACTATAACTATAAATTGTAATTTTTTCAAACGATAATTTTATAGTATAAATACATATCATATGTTTGTCTAGTTACAATTATTTTTCCTAAAAGAAAATCATCTCGTCTCATCAACTTTATATCTTTAATAATATATAACATGTCTTTTTATATTTAATTTTTTAATGAATTAAGTTATCATCATTTAAATATTTAAAATTTATTTTGAATTATAGATTAATATATTTTTTTATATCAAATTAAATAGCATTTATAAAGATTAAAGAATAGTAAACACGAGGACGACACATGGTCCACTAAACAAAAGCAAACGTTGTGGCAATGATTAGAAAGAGGATTTTTATTTCTTTTGTGTTTTGCAAGAATGACCCCATTTCTTTTTTCTGTTTCCAAATCACTACACTTTCTTTTTATATTCTCCCAAATCACCCCTCTTCTCTACCTTTTGAAATTCTTCAAGACGTGCTCTCCTTGATGCACGGCTGTCCCCATTTTCTTCTCTCTCTCACCACTTCTACTGCTTTCCCATTATCAATTTCTCAACAAAAAAGCTTCTTTGTCTTTTTCCCTTTGTTTAGTCTAACTCTTTGTTACCATTACCAACTATATTGGTCTCTTCAATTGAATTGGGGGGCCTACTTATTTCACTCGTTTTGTGTTATATAACTTCAATGTCGAAGTGGGTGTCGGTTTCTTTATCAAAATAAAAACTTCCCAGGTTAGGTTCTTGGTTATTGAGTACTTCTTTAGTTTTTGCTTGTGGGGTTTGCTCTATTTGGTTGATTAATGAAACAAAGACTTCAAATTTGGAAATGTGAATAGAGTTCTCTGCTAGCTTCTAGATTTTGGGTTTTTGGGGGTTTGCCCAACTGGGATTCTCCTTTTTTTAACTAAAAAAATTGCAGCTTTGGAGTGTCTTTTACTGTGGGTGCTGATTTTGTGTAAGTTAGAGCGTAATTGTTAAGTTTCAGACAAGACCGACTTTTTGGAATTTCTGGGCTCAATTTTAATGATTTAATTATTCTGGTATAGTTGCAGAGAGAATGTAAAGCATTATCCTGACATGATTCTTTCTTGTTATTCTTGTTGTCTCTGTCTGGTGTGAAGTGTTGGCTTGTTTTTGCTTCATTAGCAGCTTTTCAGGATTGTAGTAATTGTCTTTTTCACAATGAGATTTGGATGCTGGCTAAACTAATAATCGTTGCAGAAGTGATCCCAAAGGATGTAGTGAACGATTATTAGTTCTTTTTACTGTTTTTTCCTTTTCATTTCCTTGAAATGTCGGTGTCATGGTTGTTACAGGATAAGAATTGGTTACCAGTTACTAAATGGAGACACTAAATTCACCAGCTACAACGACCTTTCCAAGAGAGCCAGCCAACTTTGATGAGGTTTCTATGCATCAAAGCATGCTCTTTTCCGATAGTCTTAAGGTACCTTCTCTTTTTTGTAAGCTGAAAATCGGTGTTTTTCTTCGAAATAGGATCTTGGAAACATGGAAGCTATGTCTCTTGGTTCAAGCTAGTTGTAGAAATCACTATCTTTAATTTTCGTCCCAAACAATTGATTCCAACATTTCAAAACTTGGAAGCTGCATATCAAAGATTTCATCTGCCCTTTGTGGTGAAACTAGTCATTTTAGATCCTGAAGAAAGAAATTAAAGAGTAGCAAAGAATCTGGATTTTCAAATACTCTCATTGTTGACTTGGTATTTAATTTTTTGCTATGTTTCTAGGTCTTATGTGTTTCTGATTTGCATTTGTTTCATCAGGATTTGAAGAATCTAAGAAAACAACTTTACTCAGCAGCTGAATATTTTGAATTATCTTATTCTAATGACGAGCAAAAAGATATGTGAGTTATCTGTCGAGGAGAAGTTCAATTCCATTTTCAATGTCATTTTGGTATGTCTCTAACATATTCTCTTCTAACAGTGTGGTAGATACATTGAAAGAGTATGCTGTTAAAGCACTTGTGAACACCGTGGATCATTTAGGCTCTGTGACATATAAGGTCAGTGATCTCTTGGATGAAAAGGTTGATGAAGTTTCTGGAACAGAGCTGCGTATATCTTGCATTGAGCAGGTAAAAACCTGTTCCTTTTTCAGATATCAAAACTTTATGAAGACCATCATTTAAAGATGTCTGATCAGATAAACCATGGCATTGTGTAGAAAAAAGTGACCACTATGTAATAACATATATGGGACTAGAGCACTTTCTAGTATCATATATTCAACTTTGTTGAAAAGTACCTTCGTGACTTTTAAGTGCATGTTTGGTATGGAGGAGAGCGTTTTCCAATTTTTATGTTTGATTGGTCAAAATATTTTGAGAAACATTTTCTATAGGAAAACAAGAGGAAAACGACTTCCCTCTAATAGAAGTAGGAAACCAAATTCCATAAGTGACATTCCAAGTTTATTATCCTCAACCCAGCAACCCCATTCTACCCCCATAATGTTCTTGGGATAATATTTTTTTTAGCTTGCTTACCAAATGGTCAAACACTAGAAAATGAGTAAGAAACTCACTTGTTTTACAAGAAAGTACTTTCTATGGAGAACATTTTCCTTCATATCAAACACCCTTAAAAATGTATTTGTTTGACATCCCTCCTCCTCACCACATAAACATAAAATCTTAACAATAATACTTCTTATAGATAGGTTAATTGAATGAACTCCATAACTGAAATCAAGATGCATATCGAGTTCCATTTGATTGACGAAATATAATTTGTTGATATTCCTTGCAAATGAACTTTTACAGGTTTATCAAGAATTTTAAAGGTAGTAGCGATACTCTAAGATTGCCACATGCTAACACATTCCGTAGATACACTGCTTGAACATATCAAATGCTTGGCAGTGTGCAATTTTGCTTATATTTTGTGTTCGAAGAATTCTGTGTCTAGTATGTTTTATAGTTGAAGTGATTGCACAGGCACACACAAATAGTGAATCTAGTTATGTGGCTTTTCTGCTGTTTTATACTGTTATGGGGTGGTCCTAATTTTCTCCAAAAGAAAATGCTATGAGATCCGAATTCATTGGGCTTTCTTTGGGAATGCAAGAATTGGTTACAAATGATCAAGATTTAGTTAATATGTTCCTGTCTTATTTCTTGTTTGGCTTGCGTCGGCCTAATTTGGATATTTAGAGCTGGAGCTCAAGTACCAGAATGCCAATTTGATCTTGTTGCTCTACTAAATGGATCAATAATTGGAGTAATATATTTTTTACTTAAATAGTCAGTCTCTGGAAATCCCAATCCTAAGCAGATTTCTGATACCGAGACATATGATTACAGTATGCCCAGATATTCTTGCTTGAAAATAACACCATCGCCGTCTTGTTGATCAACCCTTGCATTACTGTCTTTGTGCTTGGTTGTGAGAGTGTAACTTGTGATATTTTGGCTCTTATTCATTTTAACTGGTTTTCTTGTAGAGACTAAAGACATGCCAGGAGTACATTGATAATGAGGGCCTGTCGCAGCAGTCATTGGTTATTCATACTCCTAAGTATCACAAACGATATATATTACCAGGTTATTATGATTCCATCACATGAGTATATCTTTCAAATCTGTTCCTTTAGCAGTATTTGTCACTCTCAAGTCAGAGCTTAGAACATTCAATCATTCTTGATAATTATTTTCCAGTTGGTGAGACAGCGCATGGTTCTAATATCACCAAATTACAGTACCAAGGGTGTAGTCTTGACGATCAAGATGATTGGAATCAATTTAGAAATGGTAGAATATCATGCATTGCCTTCAATTTTTGAGTTTCCGTTAATATACTTTGTGAAAAATGACATGACCGGAGCTGGTTTCTTTTTATCCAGCTGTGCGAGCAACAATTAGAGAGACTCCACCACCTACAGCTGGGTAAATTTTTTCTTGCTTCCTGTTGTATCCAGCTACCTGACACCTTTTATGTTTTACCATGCATGACTAAGTAAAGATTCATCCACTGCAGGAAAGGATTCTCCCCGTCACCTTCTCCACGTCTTCTTCAGCAGTGTGGAAAATTTTCATTCTCCGGAACCACACCAAAAAAGGAATTAGGTCTCTTCCCATCTTTTTCTTGCATTATAATATCTTTGCATCTTGGTGCTTATAGTTTCCCACCTTCTCTTTCTCATTGCTGCTGTAATTAATTTTATCCTTTTGTACTTTGGCATAATGGACCAACAGACAAGCGGACAGTTTCACCACATCGGTTTCCTCTTTTACGAACTGCATCTCTTGCTAGTCGGCCAACCACCCCCAAAAGTTCTAGGCCAACCACCCCAAATAAGAGTCGGCCTACTACTCCAAATCCTTCTAATGGGAGACGGGTAATTACTGGATCCTATATATTTTTCATAAGCTTTGTTTTTTTTCTTCTTTTAACTGTTAAATTGTGTTTGAGCAGTATGCTGCAGAGCCTCGTAAATCAGCTTCAATGCGGCTTCATGTGGACAGTATAAACATCAAAGATCCTGAGCAACATCCCAGCAAAAGTAAACGTCTGCTTAAATCTTTGCTCAGTCGACGGAAGTCAAAGAAAGATGAAACTCTATATACATACATAGATGAATATTAACAGTAACAAGTTCAAAGGAAAATGTGACTAAAAGGAGGGGTTGGATGTGGTAGCACTTGCAGCTGGAAACCAGGGACATGCTTTATTGTTGCTATGGTACATTAGTGCTTCTCCAGTTCTTATACGGAAAATCAGGGACAAGCTTTCTTATTAATGCACTGCTTACCTTTCCTCAATTGTATATTAAATTTTGGCAGTTTGTAAACGCAATTATAGACTTGATTAGTTGTCCTGGACATGGTCTTGACAGATGATAAAGTAATATAGCAAGGATTTTAAAGGTCCTTTCGGACGAAATTTGAATTTGTAGTTGAAGCTGAACAAAATATTTGTTGACCATTCTGATGGAATGTTTGAAACATAAGGAATGAGAGTATCAGGCCAGACTGGGACTGCTATAAGCCATTGGTCTACTTACTCTCGATCCTTCGCGAAACAGAAGTCCTATTCCACATCTGGAGACAGAAATGATCTCCTAGGATCTTTTACTTCAATAGTAGATATCAGGCTGAACTTTGTATGCCAAAGGTTATATATTAGCTTTTATCTTTTCATCATGAGGATTTGAGCTGCAAGAGGTTGCTTAAGCATCTTTGTCAAGGCCAAATCAAGCACTCCATTTAGTTTGTAGTTCCATAGTACATGAATATTAATCATAAAGATGAATATAATTATCAGCTGGCAATGAATACCAACGAAGTCAATTACAACAGGACATGGCTTCATGTATATGACACATCAGTAAATGAACAATGTCCAACAATATTCAATAGAGGTCTCTATTCCTTCTTCAGACTAAATTCTTCAATGGTCTTTGTTGCGAGAGTGAGTACATCTACAAATGCACTAAACGATGCACGAAGAAATCTTGCTTCCACAGCCTCAAAATTTCTGTAAAGCATCACAAAGAGTTTCAGAAAGCTGAATGATGCATAATGTTAGGAAGCAATTATAAGTATCCTAGCTTGAATCATTCAGCATTTAGAGAATTTGGGCCTAGAGAATGACATCCCATTTACTAATCGGGGGGGGGGGGGGGGGGGGGAAGGGAAAAATGTCATTCTGAACAATGATTCCACTGGTTACACAATTTGCTATTAATTTAAATGACTGCTGCTAAGTAGTATATGTTAACAAAGAAGAAAGAGTTTTCCAAGAATGGTCATCTTTGCCAATCAACCAAGACATTATCTAGCACATTCAAATGAAAACTCTAATGCAATATGCATTGCTTGATTGGTGTAAATGATACTTGTGAGCAGACAATTATAAAATGAAGCACCTACCACATCACAATTACATTCTTAAGAACTTGTACTTTTGTGTTTATTCCAGCAACACAACATGAAGATATCTACAAATTACCATCATATGTCTCGCGAACATATAAGAAAATATTGGCAACAGTGACTTAATAATGGCAGTTGGATCAACAAAATGCATAAGGAAATCAACTGGTTTAAATAAATTTAGAAATTAGAAGCAAGTGCTTACACAGAAAGCTTCCCGTTAGATACAGACATATGCCTCTTCACTTTATCTGGCTGCAACTGCAATTTTAAATTGTACAAGAGTTGAACCACTGGTGGATTGTAATAGATGCTACAACAAATGAAAAATCTCAGTATCACTATACCTCCTTATCAACAGCCAATGCAGTATAGACAATATGAGCATTTTCTTCAGACCCAAGATCTACTTCCAAGTTGCTGCATAAAGTATACGTCATAAATTTCACTCCTTTGCATAGGCATACAAATCAAAAGTGTCTTAACAAAGAGTATAACTCATTATTGCTATTGCCTAGATATCACAAATTTGCTACTCTGTTCTTCAGCTCAGATTTCCAAGTTCCAATTTCATTGCCAAATGGAACTGTAGATGGAAACATAATTCTTTTTCCAATTTTAATTCACAAAAGAACAAGAAGGAAATGGAGAAACAACAATAGAACATAAATACATCACATTTCCTGCAGGAAGGAAGACATGAAGATTGGGTCATATCAACAATAGATACAACAAATTAGGGACAATTGTACACAAGATGTCATCAGAACTGAAATTTCTGCTCTTACAGTTGAAAACCCGGAGGCATATAGTATAAAAAACAAGAGAACTAACAAGCTTTCTCAGTGACAAAATTCAGTATGAAACTTTCCAGATGCTCTCCACCTACAAAGCTAACACTTTAACTAAGGTAACATTCCTAGATCAGTGTTAAGCTTCTCTACAAGTTTCATAAATTTATCCTTTTTAACATACATTTGTTCACATAACATAAGCATAAGAGCATTTTCTTGATACATAAGGATTTCTTGGTTGGTAATAGGAGGAAGTGTAGGAAGAGAAAATACCAGTTGAAGTCCCATGGAGACGCCACACCATCCATCACAGAGTTGCTGTACAGCAGATAAAGTTATGGTTGATTATTAGGGTTTTGGAATTTAGGGTTTCAGGGAAAAGGTACCAAATTCCATAAACCCGACCCGTTAAATAAGCGGGTATAGATGCATGTACAACTTGACTATACATCAAATATATACTAACTATACATGGCTATACAATGAATGACTATTTTTTAAAAAAATTATTTTGGCCGAACGGGCATGCATTATAATTATCTCTTTGTACTGTTAGTTAAAATATTTTATTTATAACGATTATTATTTAAATTTTGTTGTATTGTATTGTTAAATTTATTGCTACGATCAATTTTTTCTTTTTATATATATATATATAATAAGTATTGATTTCATGTAATTGCATTGTTACTTCATTTTTCTCATTTTATTTTTGTACATTATCTAGTAATTATATTTTATTTTTTTATAATAATTTTATTCATACTATATTTTTGTTTAGATGTATCCTTAACATTATTAATGATGATATATATTATGTAGCAACAAAAAGTAATACAATAAATTCAATTATTGTGTTAATCAAAATAATACGTTATAATATAATACAATATATTTATGAAATAATATGTAACAACCATCCAAACGAAAAAGCGTTATTAGTACTCCCTCAATTCTATTTTAATTGTCATATTGCGCTTTTCAAAAGTCAATTTAACTAATTTTTAAAGTTAAATTAATTTGACAGTTTAAAATAAAACTTTAGATATTCAAAAATTATAAGAAAAGTATTATTGATTGCAATTTTTTTCATATCAATACGATGAAATAATATATCTTAAAATGTTAGTCAATGTCTATATAATTTGACTCTAAAAATAGAAACTATCACGATTAAAATGGAACGGAGAGAGTAATAAATAATGTGGCGTGTTTATGCTTTGAGTAAGTGGCGTAATTTGTCTAAATTAGGACGCAATTATTTATTTTAAAAAAAAATTATAAGGAAGGATAAGATAATGTTAAAAAAATTGTGTCGTGTGTTAATTGATTTGATACTAATTGAACTATTAATCAGGGGAATTATGCCACCATTATACCCTTTAAGAATCCTACTCATCGCTGTTTCGATTTTTGAGGTCAACTTGACTAAATTTCAAAATTAAATTGAAGTAGGTATATTGGAAATCTAAAATTTTGATGATTGATAACTATACGAAAAATACAAATACTGTAAGTTGCAATCCTTATCGTATAAATACAATGAGAAAACACATCTTAAAATATTGGTCTGACCTCGATAAGTGACATAATGACAGGTAAAAGTCAACGGAGAAAGTAGTAATGCTAGAATTCTGTGTTTTAAGAATATTCCATTGGTATATTATTGCTCACCATTGGCCCATCTGCCACCTTATTATTATTGTTATTTTTCTAATTTTTTTTTTTTTAAAAAAGAATTGAAAAGAGCATAATTCAGATGCTAAATTCAGCATCTTTATTCATATTCTTTCATTCATCTTCTGTTACCTATATTTCACCAAAAGACCTTGTCTAACGAGATACTATGTAGAATAAGATCGTCAAGTGAGTCATATATTGCGCAAAATTATGAGTTAATGCATGTTTCTTATCTGGAAAATCTGCTTTTCTTCTCCAATGAAAAAGTTAAAACAAGAAAGGCAAGTTGATTTCTTCCATTCTTCATTAATATGTGTTGTTAAATTTTACTTTTATATTTTATGATGGTCTTGTTTGAGTGTGTTGTCTCGCTTATCCTTCCGTACTAGTAGTTGCAGTATTACTCTCTTCTGTCGGTTGTTATTTGTTGTACTTTATGAGTCGTATTATTTTGTGGTAGTTATTGTTCCTTTTTGTTTCAAATTATTTTTATCATCTAGTGTTTTGTCATGGCTTCTTTGCGTACTGCTTTTCTTGAGGCCAAGGTCTATCGAAAACATACTCTCTACTTCTTAAGGCAACGATAAGGTCTGGATACACCTTATCCTCTCTAGATTCCACTTATGCAATTACACTGGGTATATTGCTATTGTTAGTACACATTAATTATTTTATCGAAGTACCTGCGAGTTTTCGCTACCAAAAGTAACTGTATTAGTTCATTACTTCTGTCTCAATATTCTGTATTAGTTTAAGGTTTGGTTGTCTGTGTGTTCCTTGAAACTCTTGATTCCTTGAAGAATCATACATATATATATGCAAATAACTTCATCAGCTTTCGATCGTGCTGCTTGCTTGAGTAGCTTCTGATTATTATACATCGAGAAGGAGAAGAGCTGACCACAGTTTCACTTGCTTGCTGCAATCTTAGGTCTCTGTTATTAAACTCTTTAATTAAATTATCCATGCAAATTTCCTGTTCTTGACCAATTCTTTTGCTATTATAGGCTTATTAATTATCCTTATTCTACTTAACAACTGGATTAATGATTGAGAAGTGTGGTGCTTTATACTCTTGTAGAATATTTCTCAGGAGTGAACAAAGGGCAAGTGAGGGAAGTTTTGACTCTTCTCAGGTTAGCTTATTTCCTTGTTTGTTTTACCTTGTCCTGGTCCCTTTTCTGTAGATAATATTCAATGAAACTATGTACACATGCAAGGCTTGTGGTTATGTTTGCTGCCATATGGAGTTTGGACTAATCACTAGCTCACAATTCAAAAGGAATAAACAGCAGATACTAGCTAACCACTGAAAAAGAAATGAAAAACTATCTGTGGTAGTAGATTTAAAGTTGATCAAAATTTGATGTAATAAGACTTGGTATAATACAGAGTACAATATCAGAAGACAGAAGGGGTGGGATGGGGGTGGGGGGTTCTTGTTTGATTCATCAAAATGGACAATTATCATTAGGAAAAGGAATAGTGATCTGCACTCATCAATACAATCAAATTAAGAAGCTCTATACCCTCAACCAAGTATAAAATAAACAGTGGCAAGGGCAGGCTAAAATGTCTAGTTCTGATCTTTTTGTCAGCAGAGTGTAGCTTTGTCTTTTCATCCATTCCTCTTTTCCCTTCCTCCTGTAATGTGGTTCGTGTATATGAAATGCTGTACAGTTAATTCCACCGGTTAAGTTACCAGTGGACTGAATTTGCCATCATAGGTTCATGTGAGGGCTGCATTTACTCTGACTGGTTTTAGACGACTTACACCTCTTCGCATGAACTCAAATGCCAACATAAACAAACCAAAAAAGAACGCCAAGAAGATCTGTAGCCTTCTTACAATGTCGGCCATGACAGACGATCTACTACCTTCTGGAGAACTTTTTCTTGTAAGTGGAGTTATGTTCCATCCTGACAGAGACAATAAAATATTAGAGAAATGCACCTTAACCAATAAACTTAAGAAACATAACACAACTTTGTGACTCATGGAAGTTTTATCTATCCTACAACAACAACAAACAACAACATCCTACAGAGAGACATTATTTCTCTATCTCTTGTTCCAACAAATAGTCTTAGTTCCATGATGCCGCTTTCTAAGAAGAACAGGTATAGAAAAACCAGATATTAATACTTACCAGTGCTTTTGTTGGGCAAATTTGTCCAGTCATACGGGCTAATCTTACTCGTGGATGCCTTGATCAGCTCAAGAAGTGCGTCATTGACCTAGAATTTTTATAAATTGTCATTTACTTCTTCCATTGACAATCAGCACACAAATGCCTATAGACTGCATGTAACTAAAATTTTAAAATACTTACAGCTATAACAAAACCAGGTCAGCAAACATATTTACACTGATAATTACCTCATAAATAAGAAGTCCTACATAATGCTTTCATTTGGTCATGTTATCCACATGAATGTTTGATTCTCCTATTTATTTGGTCTTATTCAAGAACCTACAAATTGTATAATGTTGCAATATTCATTTTTGTTTTCCTTGAATACTACAAGACCTAGCTCCAACACAAAACTTAACCAAATATTTGAAAATAAAAGGACTGTCAGACATTAATAGTCTCATAGTGTAAAATACCCTCACTTAATAATAAAATCAGACACCAAAAAAAATAAAAAATTCAGATACTTGAACAATTTATAAGAGTTGGCAGATTATAACATCCAGTGTGTTTTGAAAGGATGCTTGTATTTATGCGGTGTTTACAGATTTTTCTCAGAGTCAAATCATTTGAAGCCACAAGGAGTACTAAAACTTTTGAGAATCTCATTAACTATCATGCATTTTGAATTTCCTATTCATAACTACCAAATAGTTGTGATTTGGCATATTAGTGACCACCAAAAACATAGTTTTTTCGAATCAGCCAAATGATCCTTAGAATCGCTACAAGTAATTCCTCTCTAGATTATTTGGATGCTTTTCTTGTCCTCCATCTTAGTACATTACCTTCTTTTTATTTGGTAAATAAGCAGCATGAAAGTTTTGTATTACTGGATAATTCTGTATTTGCATAATGAAGATATAAAAACATACCTCTTCTGTCCTTTCATGACTAACAAGATGTCCTCCGGGAAGCTCTACCATTCTAGCACAAGGATATAACTTCTTCGCAAGCCTCTTTGCATGGCTTAACTGAGCAATGACATCATGCCTACGCAGAAGAAAATGTTGATTTATATCTAAATAATGTGTATCTGGCAATACGAGATTGGATCTAGTGGAGAATGCCTTTACCTGCCATGAATTACAGATATTAGGAATCCAGCAGAGCAGATAGATTCAAGATCGGCCCGTGATATCTTATGAGTCCAACAAGCATTTATCTGTCCATCAAATCCACAGTTTGACTGCATCCCGGATGCTGATATGCCTTTCACGTATTCCTGGAGCACCCCAAAAATAAGAGGGAAAAAAATCTAGTAAGCAACTTAAGTTCTATTTCTTGTAGATTACTTTCCAATGGTTTAATAAAATAAAAGAGGGCCTAAGAAACATCAAGGTCACTCACTTGATATAATACTGCTCTTCGATTCGTAGTTCCCACATATTCCTCAAGGTATTCCTGCAAAGCTCAAAACACATATATGTTAGTCATATATCACTCCCTAGTTGTGATGAATATTATCACTGATAAGAATTTATATCTTTTTTATTTTTTGAGAAAGATTATAATTTATAGCTAGTGATGATAAACCAACTAATCATATATTGTACGAAAAAATAATGCACATATAACCATCTAGTACATTTTATATTGTACACCAATATATGTCATGTTATATGCAACTTTGCAGTAGGAGGAAACTAGGGAAGTTAAATGAATAATCAATCAACCTTTGAATAATGGGTGTCTAAATCAACAGCAGCCCTCTGTTCAGGTGTTTTTGCCTTCAAAAACCGCACGGCAATTGATAGAGTTTGACGATCGAGCTGCAGGAAAAAAGACCACATGAGCAGAAGAATCAACAAAAAAGAACTCTTCAGTCCGTACAAGTATATAATGAGAAACAGACAGAGGAAGCATTGTGTTTGAGGTACAACATTAATTTGGTTAGCATCTCTTGATACAATTAGCAATCATAAAAATAACAGGATCTTATTCATAATGAGCATGTATCTGTTCAAAATCTTTTGTGCATCTGACATGATGTTGCCAGTTTTTTTTTTTTTTTGGATCAAGTAAAGTAGTATAATTTTGTTGATAATGGGGATGCATTTTTACGAAACCATGAATCAATTATGTCTTAGTTCCAAACTATCAATTAAAGAAATTCAAATGACTTGACATTCATGGCCACTTTAACTGATTTTTTATTTAATCTTATATCATCAATTGGGGTGCAGTTGACTTGTATAAATGTTTAGGCTACACCACAGCTAAACTAAGAATAATGACCACATTAATCATCGTCTCTTGTAATCATTGTCCTTTCTTCATTCTTTGAATTTGGTGGACTTACAATTTTAAGATTCTTCAACGGGTTAAGCACTTTATAGATACCCACCAAACTAAGGTACTTGTTTTCTCAATTTATTTTTCCCATAAGAGCTATTCAACACTGTTTTTCACCCTCTCACTCCTTTGGTTAAGTACTGTTTCCTCTTCTTATATAACATACTCATCTCAACAGACTCATATCAGCCATCCTTAAATCTTCGGAAGTTGCTTCTGTACTTCAAAGATAGCACAATATTGTTTAATCACATGCATAATGTTACCTCCCATCCCTTGTATCGGTATTATTTATCCCTAAAATACCTAATGTCCTTCAACTGTATCAATAGATGAATTTCTGACTATATTCAGTGCTCAGGTCATTGTTAAGCACAGATTTGTGTTTCGGGATGGTACATTTTAACTAGGGTAAAAGGACAATATACCCTCCAACTATGACAAATGGTATGTATATATCCTCCGTTATTCTTTAAGGCTGTATATATCCGTACCGTCAATCTTTTAGCATGTGTATACCTTTAAAATTATCGGTCGGACACGTGGCTTCATCTAAAAATTTACCTGATTTTTCATTTATTTTTTTCACCCAAACTTTTAAAACCCACCCATCTTCATAATAACCCACCATGAACCGAATTAAACATGATCCAACTATAGTTCAAATGTCCTCTACATTTTTTGCATTCTTTTACAGAAAAGCTGACGATGGAGAGAAGAAAACAAAAAAGAAAGACGATTCTCTCATTGGAAACAATGGACGTCCCAGATAGCATAATAATCATAGTGAAAGCATTGTTTCCCGTATATTTGGTTAAGCGATGAGATTATATTGAGATTCTTTGCAATTTTTTTTGAGTTAGATCAAATAAGTAAGAGTTTCAATCCGGTTTATGGGGAGAATGGGGCCAGCGATGGTCGTGGTATTGAAAGGACTAATTTTGGGTCATCAAGACATATGATTTGGGTTATACTAGGGTCACGGGTGGGTAATTTTATGGAAGATGGATGGATTCTTTTAATTTTGAGTAAAAAATCAAATAAAAAATCAGGTAATTTTTGAGATGAAGCATGTGTTCAGCCATTAGTTTTAAGGGTATACATATGTTAAAAGATTGACGGTAAGGATATATACAACTTTAAAGTATAACGAAGGATATATGCATACCATTTGTCATAGTTCGGGGATATACTTGTCCTTTTAACTACGAAACATAAGTATTTTTTATTTTCCAGATAAAAAATTTGAGTAGTCTATGCCACCAAATATAAACATTGTGGAATTGGGAACTACTCCAATCAAATGGTTGCACCAGCTATTGAAGCAACTGACTGGCCTCTGGCATTTCACTGGGAGGGGTCTCTCCTCACCCTTTGAGAAAAATTCTAAGTATCTCTCGGCCTATGCAGCACAAAGAAGAGTGGGTTACCTAATATACAAGTATAAGCTATAGCTGTGATATGTGTTTATCCCATATGACAATCTGAGTATACAAACTTTCCCTTTCCTTGCACATATAATTGCTATATAGTTGGAAGCTTTGGCAACTTGATGCTATTTATCTCATTCAAATTAATCCAATTGCAGGGGTATCAAGTGAAATAGATGCAGATGCAACTCATTATGAATTATTGCCAGAAGAGCAAAAATAGTATTCCCTCCTTTCTCATAACTGGAATTTCTATCTCTTTTACACACACAATTGGACTAGATGAAGTTCTACGGAAAGCTATCTTCATGATTTTTCCTATTGGAATAGGAAAAGATGGCAACATGCCTCAATGCTATATGTGCTGATGGATATATTCTTTAATTATGTACCACACCTTATTCTTATTTGGATAACTATGTAATCGGTATCATCTTATAAGCACCAAATAACTATATGCCGTGAACCCTGTGACATAGATATCATCCAGGCAGTAAATCATGGGACAATTGTCAATAACATCATGCACTTGCAGCTAATTTGTAAATCTCACCAGCAAATGTTATTTAAGAATGTAATCAATGTGTCCTACAATCCATGTTAGTGAAGGTCAATTATTGGGGAAGACTGATTTACTCCACACAATAAAACCGAAAGGTTGAATGCTGCATTTGCTGTTCAAGCCTACGTGATGCTTTGCCTAATGCAAGCAGGACATCAGGACAGGATAGAGATGTGATGGAATATCCATTTTCAAATACTATGAACAAAGTGTTCACAATTTGATCACATTTCTCATTTCAGGAATAAACAAGTACCATCCCCCCCCAAAAATTAAGTAACCATTAAATGGCTTAGGAGTTAGGAACTCAAGCTTGGCAAGGATAAGCAAGCTCAAGCCTCAATGCACCACTACACCAGAATTTCGACCTAAATACAAATTCTAGTTTATACACAAGCAGCAGAGCCTCGACATGTATTCCCACAGGGAGAAAGAAAATTCTTTCAGTGTTCTGCTCAAGAACAATAGGCAAGGTTACCACTTCTTAAGACCCACAAATGACATAGGAAGGTTAGCACTTCTGCTTTATCATTACTATGTTGCTGTGATTGAAATCCGAGCAATTGAAAAATGAAATAAGAGAGAAAATGGATAAGCTAAGAAGAAAGGGCGAATGGTCAGAGATGCTTTATGTCATTTCCTCAATCAGAAATACAATGTTTGCATTCTAAAGTGAGCTGCCTAATAGAGGTTCTTCGATAAAATAAAGGGGAATCAATCTAATTGTTGCAGCCAAGGAAGAAAATATTTTGGTTTGACAGAGCCATATGTTTCCCTGATTAGTTTGCAGTGTGCCAAAATTTTGCCTCTTCTGATAACTGAGAAATCTCCAGGGAAAGAGCACACAGTTTGAAGCTCAATGGATGACATGCCCGCTCCTCTACCCTTTTCCACTTAAATATTAGACTTTTGTCTGCTACAAGGTTCAAACCCATAAGTGTCCCTAATCTACACATAGCACGTTACACTCTTACCATCATACCAAATCCCAGGGAGCTTGCAGTGTGCAAATTCCACCTTGCTGCTTTCATAACATGACCATTGATGCAATGTAGTAAAACTAGAAAATGCTAGAATGGCCTCAAGTAGTCTCAACTAACAGAACATCTCCTATTCTTTTATTTTCAGTAAGCTGATTTGTATATATCTTTCCTGGAAGGTGTATGCAACACAAAGAAAAACTAAAACGGTCATTCAATTTTCAGATATATCTCAACCATTCACTAAATCTTTGAACAATATGTCCAATGACCAATAGTTCAAGAGAGGATCTTACCCTGGGTATACATTCATAGCCTCCTCCCGTGACATTCAATAAAGCCAAAGATAAAACTCTCTCAGGCACAATTGCAGCCAATTTGCAAGCTATCATAGCTCCTGAATGATTGGAAAAGAGTTCAAGTAAGCAGAAATGTAATCAAATAAGTTTTTCCCAGCAAAATAATGAACTTGATTCTCAAATATCTTGTTCCACATTTTATTCAAGTTGTTAACTAGCCATTTGAGTCAAGCTGAATTGCAACACTCAGTTTCTAAAATTTGAAATGCCTTTAACTACTATTTGAAAGTTTTGAATACTATAAACTGGAGATTTTATGCTTGAAAATATCCATCTCAAAATCCAATTTTATTAAAGATGTACAAAGTCATCATCAATAATGCCAACCAAAAGAACAGAATCAGAAACTCACCCATGGAATGACCAAAGATGTGCGCCTTTTCCCACCCCAAGTGATCCATTATAGCAATTGCATCTTTTGCCATAATGCTAGTCCTGCACCAACAAACATCCAACATCAATTTAACATGCTAACTACTTAACTTCAATTGTTAGCTAAGAAATGCAAAAGTAAATTGAAGGCCTTCTCATATGTCTAATTGGAGCCCCCACCAAGAACTGAATTTCATCTTGAATTTGCTCATATTAGCTGTAAATATTCTACAATAATCAGAAAAGTTTTGCATTTTCCTACTTTATTCCTTCACTATCAGAATTTTGGTAAATGGGACTTACGTATATTCCGATTTTTTTGTGGGCACAGAGCTTAAACCCATTCCACGATTATCAAAAGCACAAACCTCCATACCCCCACCTTCACCGGAGCTCCGATCACCAGCCGGAGATTCAGAATCATTCGGAGTAATCGTCCCGGCGAGCGCCTTGATCTGTGGGTTCCATGAACTATGCGTCCCAGCCAATCCTTAAAATCATTCAAAAAACAAAAAAAAACCAAAATTTAATCACCCAGAAATTAAAAAAAATTGTACAAAGTAAATCCCAAATAGGAAAAACATCGAAAAATGTCAAGGAAACCGAAGAATACCAATAATCAAGAGAACTTTGACCGGGCCTTGACCATAAGTTCTATAAAAAATCCTGGTTCCATTGTTGTTGCTAGTTGCACCCACCTCACAGAAAGGCATGTTTGGCTTTTTCCAAAAATAAAAATCAAGTCTTTACAGAGTTTTTTCAGATTAAAAAGAAGGAAGAAACAACAAATTCCAGAATGAAGAAATAAACTGTGAACAGGAGGATAATATATATATATATATATATATTGTTATTTTTTTTTATAATGTGGATTTTCCGGATAAAACTCATTTATGTCTTTCGTTAAAAGTTTTTGCTCAATTATATATTTATAAAAAAAAAATTATTTATGTCATTATATTTAATTTTAATTTTGCAAAATTATATAAACAACTTTAAATACTTTTAAATTAGAGTTTTAGATCAAATATAGTCTTTTTGGTCATTCTTCTTCAAGGATAAAGAATATCAAGAACATACAAAGAACATTTAGAACTCTCAAATTTTTAAATTTTTTTAAATATTCACAAAATCACCTCAAATTTCGAAAATAGTATTCCTCCGAGCTACCTATTAAAATTCAATATTTTTTTAGCTCAATCAATCTAACTAACATGACCTACTTGAAATTTTTATTTAAAGTTTTTACTTGAAATAAATCTTATTTATACAAATACTATGATTATTTTAGATTTTATATGTTAATTTTTTTTAAATATCGTGTCAAATTAAAAAATACTAGCGTGGCTGAATGTATACATGGCAGATAAGGAATGGTTGGATAGAAAAAGTTAGTGAGGACGGTCGGCTTTGAGCAGCTACGTGTGGGAAAAAGTCAAAAGTCAAACAAATCGATTTGGCCTTGTTGGAATTTTTAGAAGAAACAGTCACATACGACAAGAAGGATAAAATATACGTAAATTTTATTTTTTATGAAATATAAAAATTAAATATGATAAATTTTTATGCTAAAAGAGAAATTATTCGAAGCAAAATAATATAGAAGAAGAGATAAAAAGAAAAATCAAGTTACAAAATAAAACAAGACACATAAAAGAATCTATATTGTTTTGAACAGTAACTTCATTACGATGGACATTTTCCGATGTACTACTCGCTTTGTTCATTTTTTCTTGTTAAAATTTCACTTTTCGAGGTCAATTCGACTAAACTTCAAATTAAATTGAAATAGTTAAATTTAATGTTTAAAATCTAATGTTTAGATAGTTAAAAAATATATCTTAAAATATTGATTCAAATTTATGTAATTTGACGGCGATACGTGAAATATTTTAAAATGCTTGAGAGTACACGTGGAATTCTTAACAATTTATTATTTTCATCCTTTTCTTTCTCACGTGCAACACAGATTTAACGTTTTCTTTTTATTATTTAAATTACCTTTTTAAACAAAATTACAAAAAGATATTGATTGGTTATCTGTTTATTTCCCACTGTGTAATTTCCTCTTTATTTTTCTTTTTTCTATCTTTTAAAAAAAATAATGAAGGAAATTTCTGAGATATTTAAAGTTTACTGGACATATTTGTTCCAGCAAACTGGGAAGCATGTGGCTGAGGAAATTTGAGTGTTTTGATGTTAATAGCTGATTCAGCAAAACACACGATTGAATATGAACAAAATAAGAATCTTTATCCCTTCACTTCTGTTTTTCATTAATTAGTAAAAATCTAGAAGTTTATTGATAGAATCGGAAGTGCCCCTTCTTTCAAAGAGAGGAGGACGGGTTATTCACATTTCATTTGATGATCAGAGACGAATTGAAAGTTAAGCAATGGGAATAGACAGCTCACGTTCGACATGTCTACTTACTATCAATTGACGTACTTACTTCGACTGTTTAATTTTATTATATCGTTTCTACTTAATTATTTCTTCAATTGCTTTTAACTATAAATTTATAATATTATCCCTAATAAATTGTTTTCTCTTAAAGGCAGTCGCCCATTGACGCACTTGCGTCAACGATTTGATTTTACAGTATTACTTCTAATAAATCATTTTTTAGTTGTTTCAGCTATTAACAATTTATAATATAAAAAAAAAATACAATTTTGATTGACTCTCAAAATTTTATATGTGCAACATAAATTGAAATAAAATAAGTAACATATATTATTTATAAATAACACAAAATGTATTATAAGTCGCAATAATTAATAACTTAAACTATATGTACAAATAATCTAACAGTGTCGCATAAATCAACAACACCATCAACAACATACCTAGTGAAATCCCACAAATAGGGTTTAAGAAGGGTAAAATATATGCCGGTCTTACTACTACCTCACAAAGATAGAAATGTTGTTTCCAAAGACCCTCAACTCAAATATATCAGCCCCAAAAGTAGAAAATACAAAATCGAGACAAAAAAATAACATGTGTGGGCCCGTGTTGGCACAAGCTCTTGTGACTAAGTATACATATAAAAGCTTCACAAACTTCTTAATCATCTGCATGGAGTTGGTGCATACAGCAAAGCCACCAAATATATTAACAGAACTACAGTAATCTCCACACCATTCTGATATGTAAAACACATACAACATACATATATTACAAGACCTTAGTCCAACTATATTTACATGCCTTAGTGATTGAGGCTTGAGTTGTATATTTACAGAATGCGCAATCCTATCGACTAGCTAGAATAAAATATCTTTGACGTGATATGATAGAAAAGAGCATGGAACATACATACGTGAATTAAGCGAAGCAGAGATGGTTTAGAGAGCAGGAAATAGCCATCCCATGGTCCAACCGAGTAGCAAACCAGCACCAGCAAGACCCAAACCCAAGGCAAAAGCTACAGCAGACTTGTTCACCTTGCATTTTCCCTTTCCTGGCTTCCTCCTAATAGGCTTATTATATCTAAATTTCTTCAGTTTCCTGACTTTGGTCGGGATAACACGGAAGGAAGTTGAATAGTCGATGGAATCTTGCTCATCTTTGTTCCTGAGCTGGAGAACTAGAGCTTCAAGCTGCAAAATTTGAAGCCACTGTCGGTAGGCAAAGAGTTGAGAAGCCTGTTTGAAGAACAGCTTGATCACGTGCTCCTTCTCATTGTAGGCTTGCTGTGCTAATTGTTCAGCCTCTCTTGCACGGGTTTGAGAATGGCACAGTGCTTCTAACAGCTGTGTTTTGCTGAGATCCCTTGATCCTGGTTGAGTTTCTGCTGAGAGGACGTTGGCAATACTTAAATTCTCATTGCCGCTGGAATTGGAACGATACACATTAGCAAGTGCTTTTAATAATTAGAGAATGAGACAAGGAAGCTAGGTTAACCACAATACATTTTGGAGTTCCCTGGCAAATATTGTTGCTTCAGTCAGGACTATGAACATTTTCAACCGTTCAAATGGTAGAGTTGGTGTTATAATTTCAATTGAAATCCTTAAATTTGTCGACATGTTTAAGAAAGATGTCATAAATGTGTTAGAATGTTATGCAATCGTTTAATAGAGTGTCACGATATTACAGAAAACTTCGGAACTATGAAGAACTTCATGGCCCCAGGACATGCTTTATTCATTTACTTGAAATGAGGAGATTCTGCAATGTTAGGTGCTTGAAAGAAAAAGACCGACTAACTATAAGAGATACGTAATATCACTCTCTGGGAGTCATTATTGATTGTTCCACCACACTTGTCAACAGTAAGCCCCAACCAGCTTATCAAAGTGGGTGGAAATTACAGAAAATGAAGGGAAAGGACAGTCTTTCTTTTTATCCCTTTCCTTTGTAGTTTGTACAGACATGAGAAGAAGAAAAAGAAATTAATAATCTTCGGTCTTCAAAAATATGAAACTTGATGCGACCAGAATGAACAACTAACAAGTATAGAACACATAAACAACAACAACATACCCAGTGGAATCCCACAAGTGGAGTCTGGGGAGGGAGATATGTACGCAGACCTTACTGCTATCTCATAGAGATAGAGAGGCTGTTTCCGGGAGTTATAGAACACATAAAAGATAAGAAAATCAATCGAACTGAGAGAAGACTTCTAGGAGAAAAAGAGTTGAGGATTAGACTCACCTGCAGCCATGTCAATTAAGTTTCAACGAATTGTGGGCATTGGGAGACTTTTAAGTTATTAATCCACATTCCAGTTCTAATTTACTACCTGAATAACCTTAAACTCTGCAAATCCATATTTATTTTAGTTTTTTGTACAAGGAAGAAAAATATTTTTCCTTTTCTCTCCTCCATACGGCAGAGAGAACTTGCTTCCACTTTTTTCATGTCCTGCATCTTGTTACAAGATCGGTGAACTAAGTTAACGCTATTGTATACCCCCTCCATCCTTAAACTATTATTTCTTTGCTCAAATTGAAAAGACAATCACTAAATTCAAAAAGCCATATTAGTACATGGAAATGCTACTTCAAATTATTTTGAATTTGACATGACATGATAATACCTTTTCACATCATTCAATAATTATAACTCACAGAATAACTTCTTCAAACATTTTTCTTCAACCTCGGAAGAAGTCTTCCCAGGTCATACAAAATTAGCAAATGAAAATATGTTAAGAAAGAACAGTGTGGTGGAGAAAGCTAGTAGCTAGCACTTCAACCAAAAATGATAGTAGCTAGCTATAGTTGGATAAATACCTTACTGACTGTCCTGAACGACGTGTTAAGCATCCTTTGTCAACACACAATATCCTCTGTTGGCTTTGTGAAGGATGTCGTCCTGAACAATAATCGGGAGTAACCAGAGATTCCTTTTCTGACATACTAACCTGGTTAGAACAATTATCTGACTCACGTCCCAAACACTGACGCCATGAATAATCAGAATACCCAATACATCCAGATGACTTGGGAGAACCTGAGGCAGCTAATTCTTTATCAGCTGTGCGCCACCATGGTTCAGCCTTCTCAACTCCAATCCATTCAGAATCCAGTTCAGAACAAGCCTTCTTAGTTTGTCCAGGATCTGGGTCAATGTAATAATCAAATTCCATAAATCCTCCAGAATCCGTAGTTACTGGTGTTCCCTGAGAACCATCGCCTACAACATCTCGGAGCATGTGCAATTGGCTATTTTTGTCATTATATGCTGAGGGATTGTAGCCTTTGAGGTGGTGGTTTAACTTTGCAACATCATCACAATATGTTTGAGAATAGAACTCCTCGATCAATTGGTTTCCACCGCATAATTTCAGAACATGAACACTCTCCGCACTCAAAACTTTGAGCTCCGACTCTAATATACTTAAAGGTTCATGTAAATTATCTCTCTCACATTCATTAAGTTCAAAATGCTTGCCACCCAACAGATCCTGTGACCCTCTTTTTGCATTTCTAGAATAGTGGTTGGGCCTTAATTTTGCTGAAGACATCAGGAACAGAGAGAAAGTTGTAGCTATCCCTTAATTTCTACAGAAGAACAGTTGGCAGTTCACCCTCATATGGCTCCCATCTTTGTAGCTTTTCACTTTCTGATCCTTTCCTCGTTATCCTGAATAAACAATAGCAGGATATAACTTACATGGTAGCAACAAGAGGAATATGGGTTGAAACCAAGCATCAAGAAGAAATAAATTGTAATACATTAAGAGGGTATGGAATATCACTTGGTTAAAAACCAAAATCTGAATTAAGCATCAGAAGAAGCTTTGACTTGTCAACTGAGAGATTTCTCAACTTCCCACAAGTGAGTATAGGGGAGGTTAGGATGTGGTACCAAACCCCTACCTTTGTGAGGTAAAGAGGTGGTTTTTGCTAGACGTTCGGCTCAAAAGAAAGGTCACTGAAACATTACATAATAAGAGACTACGTGACTACTAAATAGCCCCTACCACTTCCACATAGAGTCGATAACACTCGACTATTTACTAGCCTTCTATCCCAATCTTTTGACCTCCAAACCTTCCCATCTAGGATCACGTCCTCACTGAGTGGGAGCTCTCCAAGTCCCCTCTAGACTTGAAATCAAACTCACAAAAAAAAAAATAGCAAAACTTTATCCACAAAATCAATAACCAGCTAAGGAAATAGCATAAAAAGCAAGATAAACGACAAGACAAAGGACTCCAAACACAGCTTTATTCCCCAGTCAACGCATAACAAAGTATGATTTGCTCCATTTCTTAACCCCTTTTAGATTTTCCAATAAACATATCAGTTAAATCTTGAAAGGAATCATATATCTATAATCAACTAACTTCAAATCATCACACATATAATCATCTTTACTTTACAACTACACCTCTCAATCATCATATATAATCACTAATTAAGAAAACCCCACCTGTAAAAACCCTTTTCCATCACACACACACCAAGAAAGATTCAATCTTTTTGAGTTCATGGGGTCTCTATATGCTAAATCAAGAATTCTCAAACGCCATTTATCTAGTTATGCATAAATAACTGTCAGTCTTGTATGGATCAGAAAAACAAAAGGAGAATATAAACAGTTTTTAAATTCTATGAACAGTCAAAAAAAGGCAAGTGGAACAGAGTATGATGGACAGTTAGAAGAAATAAGTGAAGATGAAAGTACCTGTTAGATAATCATGGAGATGCTTCAAAGGAAAGAAATACAGTATTCTTGATTCTAAAATATCCATTTTTATATTCAACTTCATTTTATTAAATTCAGTGTCACTATTAACTACCAATTAATATTACAGATTAGATATAATTCCAATTATATCTGCTGATGTTTATCCATTTCTGCTTGTACCTTTTCTTTTAGTTTTTCAAAACTCATTCCATGGAAATTTATTATTTTTTACCTTCATCTTTATTTATCCATGATAGTGAAAATAGATATTCAATCATATTTATTTATTTTATAATTTTTTTAATTTTCATTATATTTATGAGATATTATATTTATTATATTCAAACTTGATTCTTTCACGTGACTCCTTTGGCCTTTCATATTAACTTTTCAAATTTGTAAAAAAATATCTTCCCAATCTTATTATTTACAAGGTAATGGCAAATATAATTATAAGTATTAATTTTTAATTTGATATATAAAAGAAAAACTAATATGCCATGATAAGTTAAACTTAAGTAAAAATATGTTCACAATGTCAATATAGATAATGCATCCTATTCTTTTAACAACTCTATTCCTTTTACATAAGATTATTTTTTTCTCTATCTTTGGAGTTTACATTTAATTAAAATTAAAAAATCTTTTTAAAATATGTACATGCATAGAGTAGGGCATAATTCTAGTCTCTAGTATTAATAGAACACCAACTCCTCCAGGCTCAGCACATTGGTTTCTAGACTCTTAGTAAATGCATTATATCCCAAAGTTTGTTTAATATCCCAACATTTAACTTTTAGATTAAGTTTAGAGAAGTGATCAGACAAGATATGGCAAAATTTTATTTTATTAATGATATGACAGTAGATAAAAAAGAGTGGAGGTCGAGCATTAATGTAGGGTTAATAGTCTATGACTTTGTGATATACTAGGTTAGCAGGAATAGTGATGTCTTTACATCTTATGATTGTCATATTAGTCCTATATTTGTTTACTTTTACCATATTACAGACTGTCATTCGTTTTTCATTATTAGTAATTCTCCCTTTCCTTTCTGTTCCTTTTTTCATATCTAGTACCTTCTACTTATGGGGCTTGAGTTTTTTAGACGAGGGTTTTCCGGAAACAGTCTCTCCATCTCGATGAAGTAGTGGCAAGGTCTGTGTACATTTTTACCCTCTGGGTATGTTGTTGTTGTTGTTTATTATCATTGAAGGTTGGACCAGATCTCTTGACACGATATCGATATAAGAACACAAAGAATAAGTAAAGGACACTGATATTTTACATGGAAACCCCCAAAGGGAGAAAAAAATTATGTGGATTTCAACAAAATTTCACTAACATCAAGAAGCAACAACAATTACAAACTCTTGCAATCTCAAGGATTAACCTCTTACTCTCTTTCCTCTTACAATGATACCTGAAATCTTCAACCACTAAGCAACACCTCTGTTGCCCACTAAAATAATCCCCTCGAATTTGTTTAGACTTCAAAAAACTAGATACAACAACTCTACTGCATCTGCACATCAACTAACTCTGGTGACACTCCTAGGCAACTCTACCCAAGAGGATACCAAAAATAATGGTGAAGAGCATCTAAGTCCTTTATAAAGTAGGACTAGGTTTACAAGATAAAAGCAAAGAAATATGACTAAAAATAAAACTAAATAGCGATGACAATCTTTTTGCTATTCTTACAACATTCACATTGAAAAGAAAGAACATATACTTCTTCAACCTTTCAGGTTAGCCAGTTATGTTGCAGACTTGCAGCTGGAGCCTGTCTACGGAGCATTCCACTCCACGTCGAAAGAGCAAGGGCTTCTTCAGCCTTCAGATTAACCATTTACCTTGAAGACTTGCAGCTGTAGTCTAAGAAGATTATTTATGCACCACCAATATAATTTCTACCTAGTATATAAATGGAATATCTCATGTAAAGGGAGTCAAAAAGGAGTCAGCGGTGACATTTTTCATTGCCAAAAGATGACCAGACTTGCTATCAGTTTCCAGTGTTGAACCACATTGTACATTGAAGTCAATCAGAATGTAGTTGGAATGTGGACACTGTCCCATTTGGTTTGACATCTTGAATGCATTTCCAAAACCTATTAGAAGCAAAGGGGTGGCAGGATTAGTAGATGGTAAGCAAGGCCTAACACTTGAAGCAGATGAATGAACAAAATATAAAAGACCTAGCGAGAAAGTTGAGGAAAAGTAAAAAAAAAAAATGGAATAAAGAGACGAACTAATTATTTTTTTTATAAGGTAAGATTTACAAAGAAGTAAATAAATGAAAGTACAGTAGACACCATTGCAGGTACTCAACAACCATTATTAACCATGGAACTATTGATATTATGATGCTTAGGACTTGAGAATCTCTGGCAAAGAATACTTTTAAAACTTCAGAAGAGGCATCAAGAACCTATATGATACCTTCTGGTAGTATTCATTTGTCGACAACTCTGTCCCCTCGCCTTTCATATCTGGTTCTGAATATTCTCTGAAAAATCAGTTTTACACTCCTGGATAGATATAGCTAAGAAGAATTTGTTTCATATGCCTGTAATTTATCTTTGATAGTTTTGTCTGCCTACCTTGTCCACCATGGCAGCAAGAAGCCCAATCTTGTGCCACACTCCAGTGTCTCTCTTCCTCCCGAGGCATGCAAACTGCGATTGAAAGATATGTTTATCTTGCGGCGCAACCACAATGATCTGACACTGTTAATGGTATGAAAGAAATTACACATCAGACATCTGGCCTTGTAGGATCTTTAAAATTGAACCATTTGCTTATATTTAGTTTGGAGCTTTGATAATCTTCTTTGCAGAGGGAGTCTCTCATGTTTCCTCCCCATCTTCTCCAAGTAATATACAACTTTTTTAAGCGTTTCCATGACTTCCTCGCTGTCAGTACCAAAAGCTTTCTCTTGAATTTTCAGTACCCTCTTGAGCAACTCCAGCAATCCACCATCATCCTTTCCCAGCTGTGTCTGAATGGAGACCAAACAGTCAAGAGCCTCCCCTGCATATAGAACCTCTTTAGCCAAAAAGGGAGAAATGAAAGAAAAGAACCTGGAAACACTAAAGCAGCTACTACTTTCATAAACACAAATAAAGAGGGTAAGCAGACAGTATATGAATGGTGAAACATATCAACGGCAAACACATTCCACTAATAGATCAAAACATACTGCTTAGCAGTTATCATAAAGCAATGGGGAAAAGGACAAGCTCACCAACTGGTAGAGAATCTTTTCCAAATGTCCTCTCGCGGATTCGCAGAACCTCTAATGCATATTTTTCGGCTTCCTCATTACGGTTTAGATTGTAGAGAGTAACTGCAAGATGCAGCATTGGGAAAGTAATGGATTGATCATCAGGTGAAACATTCTTTAACATAATCTGCAAACTCATTCTTAGCAAGCGCTCAGCCTCTGCAAAAAGTTTGGACTGTGAATAAGAAGTGGCTAGATTCACTAGATGAGAGACTGAACTGGGATGCCCTTCTCCCTTGAACTTCTCAGTTATCAATAAGCACTCCTCCAGTAGCATACGGCCTTCTTCACCTCTGAAAGATAAACAAGTGTTAAAGCAGTACTCAAAAGAACAAAGCCCTACAAAAAAGCTTAAGGTTTGCATAGTTTAATTCTTAAGAACAATTTAGACCTATTTTATATTATTCTATAAAAACTGAAATGTTTGTATTTAAAATCTTTTGAGAATCGAGTTGTAATGTATCAAAATATACACGTATTTCTTCTTTAAAAAAGGGTTCGGGAAAAGTACATTTACCATAAGTAATGTTCTATTTGATTAATCAAGAGAAAGAAAATAATATAATATAAAATCCTCTCCACACCCCATTCACAAACACTCGCCAAACCCTTTAATTTATTTCACTCGGCCAAACCCTTTAATTTTTTTCATATAAGTTTTACGTTATGAAAAAGTCATATTTATTTTACTTACATGCTTCCTATCTTCTTAATGGAAGTAGCTAATAATTCTCGAGCGCATTATGTCAGTCTAACTTAAGCCATAAGGGGAAGTAACTTATTGAAAAAAGTCAAAACGAAAAGTAAAGGATAAAGTTTTTTATATGATTTTAGTTTTCAAGGAAATGCAGCTGAGTAGTAAATAGGAAACAACTTTACTAAATGCAATAAAAAATGATTTTATTACAATATAGATGGTAAGTTAGATTTTTTTAAAAAAAACCCAAAATTTGTAACTCGTTAAAGTTAAAGAATAAATTGGTGTGATGAAAAGCAATTATGAAACATTTTAGACATGGGTGATTCCATAATTATTATAATTGCAGGATATTATGTGCTTTTGAAGCAAAAGTCGACGAAGTTTATGAGAGAAAAGAAGTTCTTGTTAAGGTCAAGGATGTTTATGTAACTAACCCTATGTTTAATTAATACATGATCCTCACCTTCCAACTGCATGGAGTAATTCAGCCAAGTCCACTCTCATCTTCTCCATTATTTGATCATCTATGGCTATATAATCAGAAACCTTCAGCCTGCGAAGAGACTCTTTATACAGATCAATGGCTTCATCCACATCTCCTGTAAAGCACCACACATATGAAAATAGTACCCCCTTTTTTCAAGCAATTGTAGAAACAGGAATAATTTAATGGACACAGAGCATAGAAAGAATCACAATTTGTAATCCTCCTACTTTTGGAATGAAAAGCAGTTTATTATGATCTAGCACTTGCAGTTAGCTGAAATTTACAAGCAACTGGAATCTCTGGAACACAAGAATGTCAAGATCACCATTAGTTATTCAAATTTACTTGGGTGTTCAAGCATTAGTCCCATGTTGTTTGTGTTACTTTTGGGGCAAAGTTACTACACTTTTGGCCTTTTCATTGCTTGCTTCATTACTTGAGTAATAGCAACCGCAGATAAGGAGAAGATTAGGTGACACCAGGATCAACAAAGTAAAAAGAAAATTGATCCCCACAAATAGGAAAATCATTAAATTCACCTTTTGCACATTTCACACGTGCAAGATAACTCATAGACAGTCCAACTCTGCCATCATTTTCTCCATACAACTTCATGTATGTGGTCAAAATTCTATATCATATGAAAATAAAAGGGAGAACAAGTTAGTATTGGTGAATACAGAAATGAAATGGTCATGAACCAATGTACATGTGACTTGTATGAACAGTGATCACCTATTAAAAGCATTTTCTGCATCAGTCACTCTCCCTTCCTTCAGAAGAAGATTACCCATGCCAAATAAAGGCACTACCAGTTCCTCACTTTCTTCACCCCTGCTAGATTGAAGAATTTTAACCACGCGATGATATGTTTCTATTGCTTTTTTGGTCTTTCCATTAGAACTCAGGACTTTTGCCATCCCTAACAATGGAGTGACGATAAAAGTACTGGTATTTCCTGTAATGTACAATAAGTGTCACCAAACTGCTTTAAGCCATATAGAAAAAGAAACAGTGGCTTGATAACAGTTAAGAAAGTTACAAATTTACAGATTTTACCAAACAACTGAATCATTTATTTCTAAACAGTCATATGGAAAACCATGTAGATGAGATAGAATTCAATTTTAAGAACACAAGCAGCACCACCATCTCCCACAAATATATCCAGACATACCATAAGCAACAACTATAAAGTGAAAAAAGAGTTTGACTTACCGTATAGTCTCTCAACAACTTTGATAGCTCTTCCATACAGACAAATGGACATCTCAAAATTTTCTAACTTTTCATACATATTACCCATATGTGTGAGTATCGAGTCCAGAAGAGGCTCCTCATCTTTCAAGTCATCAACAATCTCGCTCAACTGCCAGTACATCATGCCACCCACCCAACATACAGAAAAGGGTGACTAAAATGAGGACAAGTATGGATTCTAAAACAATAAAGTTATACTATTGCTTGAAAAGGGAAAGTTCTTATGCCAATAAATGATTTGTTCTTCACGGAGAAAATTGAAGTTGAAACTTCCAAGGAAGATGTTTGAAATCATGTCTCTATCCTCTGGTTCGCCTAATTAATTTTTGCAGCTTATATCTGTGCCTTTAAAATGTCACTTGATCCTTTCATGGATTGATGATACAGAAAGACTAGAATCAGGAATTAGCATACATGAGAAGGGAAAGATTACCACATTCAACAGGGGTTTAACAGTCCTTATGTCTCCAAGGGCCATGTACCCCAAGGCTGTTACATCAAGAATAGCAGCTTCCTCTATACCCTTGTTACCTGCATCCATCTGTTCTTTGACAGCTTCAAAATTTGCTAGAAGCAGATCTCTGGCCTCATTTTCCTTCCCTATTCTTATCATGGCATGGACTTCATTAAATAAGTCCCTCAGCTGCTCCTCAAGAATATTCAGACTTCTAGGCGCGTTGTCCTTTAGATCTGTGTACCTGCTGAAAGCACATGCTGACATTGTAGTTCTCAATGGATACACTACACAAGTCTCCTATATCCATATACACTGAATCTATTGAAATGTTTAGAAATCATCAGGATTTGTTTACAATGAAGAGATAGACTATGTGTAAGGACTAATAACATATTCCACCAAGTTATGAATTTAGCTAGTAGCATCAAACTCAGATAATGCTGGTAGCTTATCCTCCATCTGAAATCACTACACCTCTTCACAAGTGAATTTTGCAGCAACATGATGGAGCTAAGTTGATGTCAGATAGGCGGGTAAAGGTGATATATCAATCGGATCTTCCAGAATCAGTTTAGTACCATAATAACAGATGTTTCATTACTTAACAAAACATAACAGTATATAAAATGCTTCAGCTTTCAGAACTTTGGTAGTCCATCCCTGACTTTGTATTTTCTACTTTCTCATACTTAATGTTTACCATGAGTCAAATAGAATAAATTATATTATCCTCTTGAAATCCAGAATGAACAGAAGAATATCAAAACAGTTGTATGCTCTATTGATAAAATTATCGAACATTATATACAACTGGATTGTCATCTTAACACAAAGTAGCAGGCCTGGTATAACTAGTGTAATAGAAGGCGTTTCTGGAATTTGCATCACCCTAAAGTGGCACGAGTCAGAAGCAATGAAGTGCTCCCCCGAGTTGCCTCATAAGACATGTGCCACAATTATCTAGGCACAAGCTTGGTTTGCCCAACACCAAACGCCCCAAGCTCGCCTAATAGTTTTTATGTCAATGATGTGCGAAAAAACTCGATTAGCTGTATTCACCCTAAAAATTCCTTAAGTATTATTAACCCTTAACTCCTCAAAAGCCCTCGTCATAATTCTAAATACTAAGACTTAGAGGATGTGCAACTCAATGAAAGTCATTATATTAACATACCCTCCACTTGAGAATAATGTGAGGTGAGTTCTGTTGGAGCCTTTCATCAAAAAATAAAACCTTTAGTTCTCCGTCTTTCCTCATCAAATCCTTTTTTTTCTCTTGAATATTCTTTTCCATTGAATAATTAAATCTAGCAATTTCTTTATAAGGTAAAGTTCTAACTTCTAACAAAAATCTAGAGTTTCCCTATGAACATCAATGGGTGATGAGGCCGATACTTTTCATTTGTTTTTTTCACGAATTATCTGTTAGTAACAACCTAAATATAATTCTGTCAAAATGTTATTAATTCAATTGATGGATTACAATTACTAACAATTAAGTAGTTCTTAATGTATTCACTTATTGAACAAGCACAAAATGCTGGAGTTAGGCTGCAATTGTAACAATCAAAGTTATCCCTGTTCAACATAAGGAAATCCCATACCTTTGAGAAGCGAGAGTTGAATCAATTCCTTTGTTTTCGTACAATTTGGATGAGGTAGCTGAGACAACACTGCCCCTTGAGCCACCGATGGGAAAGCAAAGCTTAAAATTACAACTTTGAGAGGGACGGAGATAAACGGAGATGGACAATATGGCAAAACGAGTATTTGAATATACAAGATTCATCCTGGAATATGCAACCAACAAAACAGACCACTCATTGAATTAACAAACAAGCTCAAAAATCTATGAATTGAGAGAAAGTAAACATGGAGGAGGGCTTTAGGATACCTGCCGGAGCCGGTGAGTAGCGACGGAGTAGGACGGAGCAGAGAAGTAGACATTTGCAGAGGAGAAAACGACGGCGACAGAGAGAAGCAAAGAGATTATCCACAAATATGCCAAACTATTTGGCAAAATATGGAGCAACTAATTTACTTCTTCACTACACTTTATAAAATTAAAAATTAATTTAACACTCAACTTTCTACTTAAGTCGGGAGGTAGAATAGATGCAGACGTTACCGCTATATGATAAAGATAGAGATATTATTTTCTGAGAACCCTAGTCATAAAAATTTATAAGTAGAATAAACTAAATATGAAAAAAATAATTTGATAAAATTATCCTATTGCTATTTAAATTTTTATGTTAAATTAATAGTAATAACTATTATTGGACGACAATAGCATGAATCATGCCATTTTATTTAGGCATACTTGAGAAAATGTATTACTTATTAAATTGTAACATGTATCATTATTAAATATGAATGATTGAAATAAATTAATAAAAGTAAAATTATAATTATAATTAAGATGATAAATTTTTCATATACTTGCTTTCAATTGTTTTGGCACATTTTATGATTTTAGTAAAATATTACTTGTTTCATTAATAGATATTTTAAATTATTTTTTATTTTTCGCTACTTAGCTATATTAATATTTTTTTTATTTGAATAGTTCTTTTAAAAAATATCTAATATTTGTGCGAGTAAATTCTGGAAAAGCAATTAAATCAACTTATGATATAGTAAAATATGAAATAATTAAATTATAAATAAGAAAATCATTTAATGTTAATACTTCTTTGATCATTAATTAAGAGACCGACTTATCAATGGTTAAAGATTAAAAAAAACCAAAACAAAAAAAATGAGTACACAATAAATAAATAAACTTGAAAACAAAATTAGATTTTGAAAAAAAAAATACAAAAATTAAGAATTAGAATTTCATTAATTTTTTTTAAAATAATCAAAAATCTAAAGAAATATTTATTTAACTATGCATGCGTAAGTGATGAAAAATAATTTGCCATCACAAATAAAATATGAAAAAACATAATTTTATCGATAAATAATGTATGTACAAATGTGTTTGTTACATTGATTCTTCCCTTTCTAAATAATTCTTCGTGATTCGAGAATCATAGTTACATATTTTCGAATTGGGATGATATAGGTCTCACTGAAATTTATTTGACCATTGATCTTTGTGATTGAAGCCGCGTAGACAGATTTCCAATGAATTTACGGTTCGTTGACCTAGGAAGAATCATATTTCATGAACTTGTGGAATTTTCGACATGTCTATCTAAGATATATAATACCCTTTATATAAGCATAAGTTAGGGTTTAGAGTAACCTTCAAGATTCCTAACTGAAATCGAACACATCTAGAATTGCACAAAATTTCAATGTCTGCAACAAGAAACTTTACTTAATTAAATTCCAATCATTCATGTTTAACCATGACATATATCTTCCATCCAAATACGAACTTGGGGAAAATGGAAAGCAAGGAAATGGAGAGGAGTTTCATCCTTTCAAAAGGTATATTACATAAATATGTCATTAACTTGATTTAAGCTGACATTTTACTTTTAAATTTTGAGTCTGCACAACTTAAGTAAGCACTTAAACTTAGTATAAAATTGAACAAGTACACACATGCGTTATAGGTGTAGAGGATGTACATTGTCATTTAGGACATGTATGTCTACTTGTTCAACTTTATACAAGTTTAAGTGTCTACTCGTATACGTCCAAATATGGAGAGCATAAATATCAGATGAAACAGATTAAGGGGCACATTTCTGTTATATTATATAACATATACATAATATATGTATATTATACATCATGTTTCTATTATATATACGTCATTGTTCGCACAGTAATACATACATGTGGTATATACAGATATACTGTATATGATACATTTCTGTTATATTTTGTGTGTATATCATCGTACGTATAGTGATACACATGGTATATAACGACTTAAACACCATATACACTCAACAGATAATAATGGCATAACTAAATTACTATAGAAAACACCATATTTCTCTTCTAAATCTATTTTGTTGGAGTAAAATTATTAGAGAAATTAAAGAAACAATAAATAATTTTTCAAATGTATTCAAAATCAAATAATCAGCATTTCAAATATTTTATTCGAAGCTTTTTTACTTTTTATAAAAAAAAAATGATTAATAGAGATATCATCTACTTGGTTCCACAGAATGAAAATTATGTTGATAAAAAATAGTAATCTCCCTTTAATACGTCCAATAAATAATTTTTAAATCTCTTACATAATTTTAGTTTTTATACGATGACAGTCTAAAGTTCATTAGTACTAGTTTGAATTCTAATCTGCATATGTTGCTTTAATTTTTGCCTTATCTAGTTTATTCTGCTTATGGATTTTTGAGACAAGGGTTCCCAGAAAACAGTACGAGATAGTGGTAATGTCTGCGTACATTTTATCCTCTCCAAACCCCACTTGTGAAATTTCACTGGGTATATTCTTGTTATTATTGCTGTTGTTATCTTTACTTAATATATGATATTTTTTCAAAATCAAATGAGTCCCAAGGCTTTCACTAAAAGTGAAGAGTTATGAATCACAGTTTACTCATAATAGCCTGCCATTCAATTAGCAATATTTATTAAAAAAATAAATTGGTACTACTTCTTTGCATTCTAATATGCTTTGGAAGAAGAAGGATAGAGAGAGGTGTCAATTAAAAGAAAATCCGATGCACTGAGCTCTCGTGGCTAGACACTTTTATAGTGGAATCCAAGATGAAGAGCTAGAAAGGGTATTTTGATAGTAAAAAGAGAACCCCGATCAGTAGATAGAGATGGCCTTTAGCAAAAGGCTCAACCGATAGTCCAAAGGTTCTCGACCCAGACGGTTATAACGAGACTAATAAGTAGAAAGTATCCCGCCCCTCGCATTTTACTCAAGCCCTAGAAACGTCTGAAGTCTATGCTTTTGCTTCGAAGTTCGTGTGAGGGTCCTTGTTCATTTGTTTCCAAAACTATAGGAGGAGGGTATCCCATTTTATGAAGCGAATTCGACTGAAGATGGGTATTCAAATGTAGATTCAGTAGATTCATATGTGTTCGCCTGTATCCGCGGATGAAAAATAGGGTTTAACTTCTTTGGAAGATTATGGAAGATCAAAAGTGAGATTGATTGAATTTTGATATACATCATCAATCAGAGAACAAAGATAAAATCAAATATGTTTAAGACAAATGTAGAGTTAGAGCACGGATTTTCATGCTTTCTCTTACAGTTCCTCCATCTTACTCTAGTACAGAAGAAATGAAATAGCCATGACGCGATCTATCGCCAAATTAGACTTCACCGAGTAATGAGAAAACATAGGAATATAATCTTGCTAGCCGATCTTCGCCTTTAAATATTTATAAGATAAAGTGTCACGATTCTCTCCATTTAGTTGATGGTAAGAGCCAATACCTTCATGTGCCTTTATTGTTCATCTCAAAAGAACACAAAAGAGGATGTCCAACCTTATCTTGCATTTCTGTGAGAGATTATTTCCACAACTTTGCAACTTTACCAGTTATGTCAAAGTTCCCCTTCGTATCCGATAAGATCTGTCCAATTCACTTGGCTTACGCAGCCTCCACTAGACGAAAATATTTTTCGTCCAAACATGGTTTTCTACCAAAGGATGACTCACATCAAATAGGGAACACATTTTTCTTTTGGGCTACTAAGTTCCATGTAACGGACAATCCATCATCTCAAACATGACAGTGTTATTTTATACCCTGACAATATATGCCTTCTTCGTCCCCACAGAGACGGGCATAGTAGATGCAGAAATTCTTCAGTGGGGCGGATCAAAACGATAAGTGTCAAGCGGCGACGTAAAGGATGCTTTGTACTACCCCACCTCCTGCGCAACGTAAACATACAAAATAAAGAGAAAAGAGGAACAAAGCGAAAAAATAAGCACCAGCCGGATTTGCTCAAAACGGCTTTACTACATTCCTGTACAGTGCAGGACTGTTGATAGTACATTCCAAAATACAACACAACAGTTTGAGGCATTAACCATTACACATGACATATGCATCAACTTCATATATTGTACATTCTTACTTGCCAGTGCCTCGCGATGGCTTAGGATACCCGACTATAAAGGACAGTTTCAGGGAAGTCGGCCTACAAAGGATAAATTGAAAGGCACCTCCAGGCTTGGAGTATTACTTGCCACACAAACTTGTCACAGCGCTTCAGGGACCATCTTCTAGGGCTGAATGATAAAGCAAAGAATTAGATTAATTGTACTAGCATGCACATTTTTTTCCCCTCTAACTCCCAATTTCAGAGTTAGCTGAACAGAGAACAAAGATACTTACTACAGCAACAGCATACGGAGAATAAAGATACTTACTGCTTAAAATAAATCCTTGAAGCAGGCTTTGAGCTCTCTCTGCTTGCTCCGGAGTGCCTGATATTTGAATGATCTTCTCCGTTACCTCAGGTCTATCCTCAACCAATTTAACATTTGCTCCAGACAACTGTCAGCAATAAAAATAATATAACGGTGATACTTGCTTTAGCCAAATGTGATTCTGAAACAAAGTGGGTACATTGAATAAGCCAAACTGACCTCACTAATCTGAGCAAGCTTATTTCTTGATTTTGTAATCAGTTTGGGCGCTGCATGTGGAGGTATGACAACTTCCAATATACTTCTAGTGACCAATGTTACATGCATTCTGGAAAAGAGAAAGTTAGGTCCAAAGACAGCAAAGTAACATGGTTAAAGATAAAACAGAGAACTGTCACCTATTCAATCCGCTTGGAGTATCTTCACGACGCTCACTTTCATTTTGCTTGGCTACTTCACTGGCAGATGCCCCAGTTTCCTACAAAATAAACACCTTTTTAGGGAATACTGATCCAGGCTATCCTGCTAACTTAAAATTTCTCTGAGATAACTATGGCTATTTGGCATGCTAATTTCCAGCTCATTAGGATGTAACAGAAAAGGCTGGAGATCAGAAAATATAGATTTATCCTGAAACAAGCAAGAAAAGAAATTAACTCACCTTTACTGGCTGTGTGATTGGTTTGGCTTGTGCATTTTGATAGATTGAAGTTGGAACATCATTTACACTGTAGTTTTGTTGAGATGGAGATGTGTTATTGAAAGAATTTTTGTCTGCTCCAATAGTACTCCTAGCAGGGCTTGAGGCAGGTATTGCTGGTGAGGGAATATCCTTTTGAAAGAACTCCCGATAAGTATAACTGCGAAGCCGCGATGTCACTTCAACAAGAGCTTCTCTAGCTGCTTTGATCTCTCCAACAATCTGGAGATTTGAAGAATTACATAGCATGTCCAGAAAAAACATTATCCAACAACTGGAGTCCAGTATTACTCTAACCAATAATTTGAAATTCTCTTAAACGCTCTTCTACACAACCAGGAATTTATACTAAGACCAAGATATTTAGGAAAATTAGTAGCAGCTGATAAAATTTCAGATACAAAATTCCTTTATTGCACACTTGTGTATCTAGCAAAAGAAATGCACTGCCTGAATATGCACCACCTCGGATACAGATACCATCTAAAGAACATGAAAATCAAATTAGCTACATTGGTATCATATTAGAAGCTTAAAAGAAAATTGACAAACCTGTATAACTTCATCAGTCCTTGACACACATGGTGGAAGTTCTTCCTTTGGTAGTATCTTGACAGTGGCACCAGTTATTTTCTGCATGTCAGATAATAGTCCGTCTCTACCTCCCAAACATTCAACTTCATCTGTTTCCACAACTAAACGAGTTGTAATAACATTTTCCTTCTCCGGAACAAGATCAACAATGCGGGTTTGAATATGCAAAAGAGCTTCCTGAGCAGGAAACAGCTCATCATCTGGACCCTAAAAGACAAACATAAACCAGATATCTTTCAGAAACTTCTAAGCAAAAAGAACAAAGCTAATGAAATCCTATTCTAGCAAACAGCAAACAGCAAACAGCAAACTGCAAATGAAACTTTCATAGTAAAAATGGCAATACTAAGACCTGAACAAGAAAGAGTAGAGGGAGTACCTCATCAGACGAAATGATTATGACCTGTTCATCTGAGTTGGCAACTGGATTCAAAATCTTCACATCCACACCAATCTCATTCTGAAGCAACTCTATAATTCCATCTGATTCCCCAGCAACAGTATCAACCTTGTTAACTGGACACAATATTCTGAACACAAGATCTTCAACATACATGACCTGCCCATTATCATTGCCAGGAGCAATTCCAGATTCAATGGCATATCCAGATGAGGATGAGGAATAGTTGTTGCTTCGACCACTGCCCATACCAACAGGCAGCCTTGATCCAAAAGTAGACCCATTTTCAGACATCCTGCGAGTTGTACTATTCATGTGGGGGATAAATTCGTCATCAGGAGGGACGAACCGCTCAGGAGAATGTGGCCGACCAGGAAAGTGACCCCGATCACGATGCTGGCTCTCCCGCAAGCGTGAGGAAATAATCTCTACAGCCTTTTTCACAGCATTTGTTTCCCCAACAACCTGCAAGCAAACAAGTCTTAGACATAACATAACACTGAGCTACTAATGACTGCTTTTCAAGCAGGCAGTGATTATCCAATACAATCCACCACAATTAACACATTTTCCACAAGTAAGTCCAAAAACCTTACACCTAAATATCACGATTTGTATGATTCCGAAAAACTCAGGAATCATCAGACACAAGAAAATTGACTTCTAAATCAATAGCAGCAGTATTTTAACATTCTTAGTTAGAAATCTCATCTATAATAAATACATCAGAAGAAAAACTTAAAGAGCATTCTCTGAGAACTACCTCAACGACAGCAATATAATAGAGCAACTATAAGGAAAGGCAAAATAATCGGAAGTACAATATCCTTTTTAGCCAATCAAATGAAGGCAGTGAACTGCATAAATGTATCAATTTCCATGTTTCCTTGAATTTTTTCAAAATCAGCACATGGATTTCAAGTCTTCAAGAGGGAAAAACTATATATATTCCAATATGCAAATGTTTTGATGGTTTCAGAAGGAAAGTTGAGCAGGATATGGTCCAACATAGAGATTGGCCATCAAAACAGAAAGTATTATGCTTAAAAGAATGGCCCAAGAGTTTCGATATCTGCATGATCACCAGGACATACAAGTTCCTCATGGAAATCAACGGTTAATTTGCTCTAATTGCTTTTAAAGTGAAATTTGTTAATGATGATTCAAATTTAAATGACACCTTATGAAGCTCTCAGCTGAATCATTAAAATGAAAGCTCATTTTGACATACATATAGACCTCCGACCAATTGGTAAAATACTGGACGTCAAATACTTCACTTGAAACACCCATACGAGGCATTTCACAAGTCAAAGCCCATATGATACAGGAGAAAGGAAAAGATAAATCAGGCGTCCTGATAGTTTGTTAATATGTACATACACAAGAGAACTAATATGCAACTAGCACTTGACCAATGTCTATTTCAGAATTATGCGTGTCAATGTGTGATATCACTGGTATGCACTCCTGCAGATTCTATCATCAGCTTGTTGCTATCCCTATGCCATCATAACATTTTATAAAGAAGAAAGCACCATGTCTTCTTAGAAAAAAAAAGAGCCAAAGCTCCAGCAGTGACATAACCAAGGCCTCGGATTACCTGTGTTATAAAATGTGCTAAATGTTACAGATGCTGCTTTAGTGAAACCTAAAAATAAGTATCTCCATCCCTCCACTCTCCTTCGGAACAAAAGAACAAACCAGAGAAAGACAGGGGACAAGGATAAAGAGAGAGAGAAGACTGGATCTTCAAAAGAAACACAATCAGTTGCAAGAGAACCAGCTGAGTTGCTTCATTAACAGGGTTCAATGGTTCATTGAAAAGAGAGTTGTCTAAGACAAAAGAAAAAGTAGAAATGAAATTCGGATTTCTTGAGGACTAAATGTGGTTACCTAAGCACAAATCATTAATCACACAGGGGCAACATCTAAGTGCTCGGACGCTTCAGTTTTTGTGCCGCACCTGTGTCAACACGACATGGGTGTTGGTTACCTAAACTTTCACCTTGTTGGACACTTCCTCTACCCTCTTTTTTTTTTCAAAACAAAAGTAATCACAACCTTGGCCCAATATTAACGGAACTCAGGAAATATATGTAAGTGCTCAATAATCAGGGCTTAAAACATTAGGCATTCCTTAAAGTATCATTAGGCATTCATTAGTTAAGCCATTTTAAGTCAGATCTTTCTCATTCTTGAATCTGATCTGAGCTAAGGTATCATCAGTCTCATTGTTAAGTGAATAAGTGTTGTTTCAGTAACCATATATGTACTTCAATTAATGAAATGGTTCTGGGTCACTTTACCAACAAGGATGTATAAGGTCAGGGTATAAAGTCATGGTTCTTGCAGGCTTGAAGTCCAATTCAAATTAACCTGAACAAGGGAATAAGATGAAAACCTGAACAATCTCCTCTGACATTGAAACGCAACGAGGCAAACTGTGATCTCTGGGCAAAATTCTAATATGGGTCTTAGTCTCCATCCTCATTTGCTCAATAATTTTCCCTCCTTTCCCTAGCAAACATCCCACATGCATCCTAGTCACTACCAACCTCGTCACCGCACGATTATTCCCGCTGACACCTCTCATCCTAAACTCCTCATCCGCATCAATCCCACCACTGTACCCTCCTCCACCACTATCACTATCCAAAATCCTCTCATGTATCATCAGCAATGCCTCCTGAGCTGGCGAAAACGCCGGCATTCTACCATCAGGGTCCCGCCTCCGAGTGTCGGAAATCTCGATGATACGCTCATCATCTCCTGGAATCAGTTCATGTACATTCACCCATGCCCCAGTGTGCTGCCTAATCGACTTAATAATACTCCCAGATTTCCCTATAACACCACCCGCCTTTACATCGTGACATAAAATCCGGTAAGTTGTAGTAACCATGAGTGAAGGGTCCTGCATTTTCCGACCTCCTCCACCGGAAAGAGGACGGCGGTGATGGGTCGGTGCATAATGGTGATTACCATGTGGGTTGTACCTCTGTTTAGTCCTTGATAAGTTCTCGGAATCATAATCCTGGTCGTAATAGTATCTCTTAGATCTTGATCTGTCCATGTCTTTTGGGTTTTCTCAAAAAATCTCGGAAACAAAATTAATCTATTAGACTAGTGAATACTCCACCAAGCTGCAATCGTTAGGGTTTCTTCAGAATTCTCCAACACACAATCACAGCAAGTTCAAATCAAAACCCTAGAATCACCTTAACTACTGATGATGAAAAATGCCATAACCAAGCTTCTTCTTCTTCATCAATCTGTTCATCATTTTTTAGTATTACTATTCATTTTCCTTTCTGCTTTTTCTCACTTCTCTGTGGCGCAGCTTCTTATAGTGGTGGATTCCTCATTCCTTATGGGTTTGATTGAAGGTATTTTTGGCGGAGTGGGCCCCAGACGGTGGTGGTGGCCGCGTCACTCACGTTCACCGCTTTTGACGTCGTCGTTTTTGGAAGTGTACTACTTTTTATCGCCTCTCTTTAGTTTAAGGAAAACACGGAAGCTTCCTTCCTCATTAGACTTGCCAGTCCATAATACTCTGTGTTTGGTGGGAGTAATTAGTGTAAGTCGGAACACTATTGATTTTTCTAATAATGTATTATGTCGGAGAAAATATTATATTTGTTTTAATTGTTAGTGTCGCTTAAATTTATCATTAGGTATCCATAAAAAGTTTCATATTGCGAAACATCTGATTTGGTGTGATTGTGTCGTTATTTTTGTTATGTCTTTACTTATCATTTGATAATTTTTTTTTCTCATTTTGTTCTTTATTTTAGTGGTAGGTTTATCTAGTAGTCTAACGTTTATCAGTCAAATTGTTGATTCGGAATATCATGTGACGACAAAAGATGCTACAATGTATGCTGACGTTGTATTTATTAAAAATTTACCGTTAGGTAGAGATAAAATGTATCATTTTGTAACGATTGATTTGGCGTGATCGCATCGTTGTTCTTATTTTGTCTTTACTTATTATTTGATTTTTTTATTTTGTTCTTTAACCGGGTACTGTATCTCGTACCCTACTTTTTTGTAGATTTATCAGTCAAATTATTGATTTGGAATATCATGTAACGACAGAATACGCTACAGTTTATACAAACAACGTATTCATTAAAAATCTACCGTAGGGTAGCGATAAAAAGTTTCATTTTGTATAACGGTTCATTTGTAGTGATATTATTGTTATTCTTATTTTGTCTTTACTTATTATTTGGTATTTTTATTTCTTTTTTTATCCTAATTTATCTTTCTCCTACCCTACTTTTCATGGTATTAGCTAAATTATTGATTTGAAATATCATATAACGATAAAAATGCTACAATCTATACAAACATTGTATTTATTAAAAATCTATCGTTAGGTAGCGACAAAAAAACCTTATTTTGTATAACGACTGATTTGGCGTACTCATGGTGTTATTCTTATTTTGTCTTTACTTATTATTTAATGTTTTTATTTTGTTCTTTACCTTAGCAGGACTATATCGTACCCTACTATTTTCATAAATTTATTTCTCAAATTATTAATTTGAAATATTATCGACAAAAATCGCTACAATTTTTATAAATATTATATTTATTAAAATAATATGATATAACATAATACAACACGACATATTATAAAATAATATATAACAACCATCGGACATAGTATAAGTTTGAAAGGCGTGAATTGGAACAACCTAGAGGAAATCTTGTTTATATACTTTTTTTTTCTTAATAAGGAAAATTTCAACAATCTAAGATTAATCGAAGAATAAATATTTAACGAAATTAGTGATTTCAATCCAAATTTTTAATATGAAAATTTGAAGAATCTATAGTTACTCATTTGATTAAGGAATATAACGAGATTAATGGGTTTAAGATAAACTTTTAACATAAAAATTTGACGAAATTTATACTTAATTTTATTTTTAATTTATTTTTCTAATTTTTTAAGGTCCAAAATAAAATCTTATATATTTATGATGTAAAAAATATAAAAAAAAATTCTATTTTGATTTTAATATGGAGGTTTCAAGAAAATCATATTTTATTTACAATTTCTTCTTATAACTTTTTGAGTTGTAAAATGAAATTATATATATTCATGATACCTAATTTTTTTTTAAAACTTTTGCTTTTAAAATATTTTTTTAGCTAATACGTTATTATTTGTAGTGTATACAATTTTCTTTGGGACATTTGCTTCTTCTCTTTTACTAGATAATTATGGGCCATGTTAACGTAGGCCTAATATAAAATTTTAATACAAATTTAAGATTGCACAATATTAATGATCAAATTATTGAACATAGTTTAGCTGCTAAATGTATGGTTCATATATACATGTGAATGTCATACTACTATATGTTGAATTACAAAGTAGACAAAAATAGATATCATAATAAATGCATTTTCATATTGTGATCAATTTCTTCCTCAGATTACCTATTACATTTAAATTAAAAATGAAATGTCAGTATCACAATAATTGTCAAAACAACGTAAAAATTACGAAGGTATTTTAGTATAACCACCAACTAAAAAAAATATAACAGTCCATAGAAGACTAATTTTAGTTCTCCCTTGCCTCTCCCATGAACTTATATTTTTTTTTTTATAGTTATGGGCTTAAAAACTTCCTATCGTTCTCATTTCTGATTTTTTTTTTGTTTCACAAGTTATATGAAAAAACACACTCCATCTTTCAGGTCTACACAACGACAAGCAACTTTGAGTTTCCAAGCTCAAGATTTTAAGGTTGTTTGATAAAGTCACTGTAGATAAGCCTGTGCTAGTAGCTCTCATGAAACAAAACGTTTAGAAGCCAATTGTTTAGGCTCAAGCACTAAAGATTTTTAAGAAAGAATTTTGCATCAAACAAGTGACAAATATCACATTCATAATACATTGACCTCCCAAATAAATTTCAATAAGTGTTTTACAACTGATAAATGAAGTCAAGTATAAAGGTCTATCAGATCATTCCGCCTATATAACACCATAAGAAAAAACTAAAAAAACACGATAATTTTTCCATCAAATTAGTGTAATAAAACAACTTAAATAGCCAAGGGGCAAGAGGAACAATTTTCAAACATCAGGGGTTCAACTGCCAATAAATTAACTTTGCAAAGTTGAAAGAACAACAGCAGGGATATCATTTGCGTTATCCCCTTTCATCAGAGGGAGAAGAGCTCGCTCAATCGAAGGGCGTAGAACAATGGCAGCATCAATCCTGACTTTCAGTAGCTTTTCAACACTACAAACTTTCCCCGTAAACTCCTCCTACTGTTTTTATACTGTTTTGTGTTCGCCGGGATCTTCGCCGGTTTCTAATTTGAGTCGCCGTCGTTTTACAGCGGCTTCGTTCTTAATTTGTGCATCTGGAGAATGATAATTTGTCTTCAATGCAGAGAATTGAAGCGGTTCAAAACACAAAACGCGTGAACTTCTCCATTCGGTCGCAGGTGAACAGTTCTTCGTTGCCGTAGCTATTCTGTCTTTCATTTTGTAAATTTTTTTGTACAAGTGTTTGTAAATTTTAGTCTAATTTGATGTACAGAGTGCTTCCAGTTCTAAAAATGAAGGCCGTGGACAAAGGCGAATATGGAGGCGAAGAAAATTGGTATGCTAAGGAATTCTAATTCGGTGCTTTTTTTCTGCTCGTTTCATTCTGTTTTGTTTCTAATGTTATTTTTCCCTGAGCACCATTGAGCTTACTGGAATTAGATGTAAGAGTAGGCTCGTTTCAGTAGTGTTGTGCTTGCCTTGTATAGGCTATAGTTGAAAGGATTTAAGCTATTTCATACTCAGTTTCACTGAATTTTGCAGGTTACTTGCATCAAGTCGTGCTTACTATAGAGTCATAGGCATATACGATTGTTTGTAGTTGGCTTTTAAGTGATTAAATTACATAAATATTTTTTACACCATTAGTGTAGTTAGCAAAACTCTAGTGAAAACCATATTTTTGGTAGACATATTAGACCATGCTTGACTTATTATTATCGGCTGATATTACTTTTCTTCATTTTTGCTTGTTGTTTTCATTTTAAATTTTGGCCTTGTATTTTTTTTTTTCATTTTGGGGTGTTGATTTGCATGAGAAGTTTCTTAGTTTTTAAATTCTTAGAATTGTTACTTGAGCTTTATCGTATCGTCTCTAGAAGAGAGATCATATCCACATTTGATCTGAGTCGGATTCGTTCACCCACTTTATTTGGCATATCATGCTAGCCATCTTTCCTTTTTTACTTGGGCTTTATGGATTCATTAACTACAAACCTCTGTAGACAAAGTGATAGATACTGAATGTTCTTAGATCTCCCACATCAGGGGATCAAGTTTGTGTCAGTGCATCACTTCTCTCCTGATGCTAACGGAAAACCTGACCCACTAGAAACTGAATGATGATTTCAGTGTATTGCATTTATGTGCTAATCTTGTTTGGACCCTGCAAGTAGATTATACTACCAAGTCCGAAGACTGTATTGTTATCTTTAATGAGTTGTATTTCCAAATGATTTAGGCTGAAAACTACATCCCGAGTATGTGTGGCTCAGGATGGCAAGGTTAAGGCTTTTGATCTAACAGGGTCTTTGTATGCATGCGGCTAAGTTCTGACTGGGTTCTTTCTATAGTTGATCACGTCCATACTCAGATATGCTGGTTTTGTGGTTGCTGCCAAGGCAAAATGTTTTATCATCTGTAAATCATTTTTGAGCATTAATCTAAATTTGGCAGAAATCATTCCTTGGTGGATGGTTCTGTCTCGCGTTTTACCCTGCTATTTGGTTTTCATTCAAGTTCCCTTTGTAAAGAAGTGAAAACTAGCATATTCCCCATAGTTTAAGATTCTATTTATTATTTCTCGATTTGTGCATATCATCCTTGCCCATAGGCATGCTAATCTTCTTTATACCATTCCAGTTTTCTTTGTTATTTCTTGCTTATTCATGGAATAATGATATTTTAAGAGGTCGATTGGTTGATGGTATAGGAACAATTGATCTTACCGTTAATCTTGCATCAGATGATATAGAGTATAGTCAGCCATATACGAAAAATAATTGCAGCATAATAATGCAACATTTGTTTTTCTTTTTTTTGTTTTGATGATAAAGGTAAAGTTGTATTCCTCAGCAATGAGGGAATGCTGGTAACCACCAAAAAGATTTACATCAAAAGCCCAACAAAAACAAACTTAAGAGTGCTGCTACTAAACTTTCAAGGAAAAAATCTAAGATCTGTCCAACATCCTCTATACCCACCTCTTTACACCAAAAAAAGAAAGTCTTCATACAAAGCCTCTGCAGTATTTTCCATGCACCTCTTGTTTCTTTTTCTCCAAATAGTCCACCATTTACAAGAAGGTATCATGTTCCACCATTTCTTTTGGCTCTTACTCCCCCCTCTCCTCGCCCAGCAACTAAAAAGGTCAACTGTGTGTTCTGGCATTGTCCAATTTGTATTTTTTCTGCTTAGGAAAATGGCCCATAGTTGAGTAGTGAATTTGCAATGAAGGAATAAATGGTTGTCGGTCAGTCTCATTACATAGTGAACACTGCGAAGCTATTTGAGAGCCTCTTCTTTGTGGCTTCTCATGAGTTGGGCATGCTGCTCTAGCCACAAGCCATGTAAAACACCTCACGTCTGCTTCCAGACTTGTTCCCTTGAAATCATCTAGTGTTTGTATCATCTCGGCTACTTCCCCTATCTCCCAATCTTTTGTAACTTTCTGAAACTTAAATTCCATCACTATTCAGACCAAGCCTCATTCACCATGCATCTGGCGGGGAGCTGAGAATTTATGTATCTGGATAGCAAGACATCAAGGATTCTTGACCAATCCAGCGGTCTTTCCAGAAAAGAACCCTGGTTCCATTCCCCACTTTATATCTAATATTGTGCTGTAATTGACTCCATAAATTCATGAAAGTGCTCCATCCAAAGACACCATACGTGTTATTCACCTTATTGGAGTACCATGGTCTGTACTGGCCATATTTATTACTAATGATTTCCTTCCAAAGAGCGTGGTCCTCTCTTCCAAGCCTCCACATCCATTTTTTTTAGCAAACACTTGTTTTGTATCCCCAAGTTCTTGATCCCTAGCCCCCCCGAGCTTCTACTCAGAAAATAGTTTGTCATTTTACAAGATGTATCCTTTTACCTTCCTTGATTTCTGACCAAAGGAAGTCCCTCCTCAATTCATCAAGTCTTTCTTCCACTTTGGCTGGCATAGGGAAAATAGACATGACATAGGTAGATAAGGAATCTAGTACAGAGTTTATCAGAATGGTTCCCCACCCAAGGATAGAATGTAAAATAATAACACATGTATAAGCAATGTAGGGATTAAACTATTTAAAGATAAATGACCCTTTTAGACTAAGTAATTCATTTATAACAATCTTTTCATTACTAACAATTACCGCGTAACAATTAATCGTTGTTAATCACATCATAAAGAATTCTTGCATTAGAATCCCTACATAACCAATATGTGAACCCATCAAGTTTTAATATGTGAAACCAAACGTTCCCAAGCATTTTACCTGTATTTGTTAAAGTTAGATTCTTGAGACAAAGATATAACTCTTTTTGGCTTTACTAAAGTTTTCCCTTTTGCCACCTTCTATGTTTGTTATAGTTTCTTTCCCTCCGCAAATTAGCCATCATCTCTTGTTTTTTCTCACTTACGTATAGTGAATCATCCCTAGTGGATCCACTAACATTTGGTGATCTATGCTCTGACTAGGAATAGAGCGTATTTTACCTGGAAGGCATGCTTTGAAGGTGAACAGCTGGGTCTTATTAGATATTTTCTATTTTGAGAACCTGAGTAACATAGTTGTGTATCTAAGCTTTGTAGTAATAACAATTACTAATCCATGAAACCAACTCTAAAAGCTAACAGCTCGCTATTACATGTGTGAAGGTAAATATAATAAGTACTTTTGACTATTTTGACTTCAACCATACCTAACCCCTTTTATATCAGTATAATCAAAATTATGGAACTCAAGATAACCTGGAAGTTATAACTTTTCAATTTTCTTTAAGTAATAGATGAACTCTCAGTAATTCAAAGTACTATATGATCATGGAATTTGTTGTGTGTCTATATCTTCCAATTAGTATGAGCTGTTTTCCCAGTCAGTGACTCTTGATGGGCCGTCACTCGGGGCTTTATCTTTATGTGCATTCTTGGTTGGTTGTCTTCAATCTTTGCAAGGGTGGAATCTACCTCAACATCTCTAAGCTTTTATGTGCAAGTGTCTTGTGCAACTTCTTCCTAGCCCCCATAAGATCATCGCAACAGTACTATTCCTTGATAATGGTTAAAACAATTGTGACCAGATTGTATACTTATGAAGAGGGTATACTGATTATTCTGTTGGAAAAAATAATTCAAGTGGTTGACTTGTCAATTATAAAATTCGGCACCTTTATAGACTAGGATTTAAAACCTTCTAGCCGTTGTTTGTTTCTCTCCCAGATATGATGTCAGAAGGGCGAGAAAAGAATCTAGTCTTTATCGTTAATGTTTGTTTTGAATCATGCTGAAAACTTTGTTATCCATTATATTTACAGCCTGCCTGTTGGGCTTGAAAGTATATTTACTTATTCTAATTTTGGTTTCAGACAAAAAAGGACGAGACATTAGATGCCAAAATGGAAAGGATTCCATTCCTTGAGGAGCAAGTGAGGAAGATAAGGGACGGGGGCAAGCTACTGACTATGGACATCCATAGATTATTACTGAACGAGGACAACCGGTTTGATTTTGTCAATGAGATTGCAGCAGAGGCCAAACAGTATGTTGAGAACAACCGAGATGAATATGGTGCGAAGAAGGCCATCCTTCATGTGCTTAGTAATCGTATGAATGATGCTGGAGTTTATCGCCCAGAAGCATACCTGGAATCTGACCCTTTCAAGCCAGGCCCTGGATATTTGAAAGACGAACTAATGTAGATCATTAGTTAGTGATACTTTCTCTATTCATATAGCACTTGTTTAGTATATACGCTCTCATCTTGGGGGTTTAATGCCTAAAGATGAGAGGTAAAAAAATCATAGCACTTTAAAAAAACACACTCTTTTTTAAGGTAGAAGACGGTCTCTCTATGTATTTAATTAGTGTTTAATTTTTGACGTAATACATAAATATGCCCTTTAACTTAGCTTCAGCTTCCACTCCAGGTTTGAATGTGTCTATTTGTTCAAGTTCTGGATAGTTTAAAGTGCTTCTTGTGCACTGGTAATATTAGATGTTATAGTTGTCAACTGAAATCAAGTTATCATATTTATTATTATGTCTCGATCGTAAAAAGTAGTATAGTATTTTACTTCATGCACTTCATTTTATTCAGATCCATTTTCATTTTCATTTCCATTTCCATTGTAGCTAATTTCCCTTTTAAAGACAGATTATTGATACATAAATAAATGTGCCACTTTTTTAATTACTTAACCGTAAATAATGTCGTGGCACAATTACTCAAGCGTAGGACGACTACGTAATGCATAAAGCTTCTGAAAGTTCCACGGGCTTTTCTTAAGAATGTTTTCAGCCCAAATTCTCTGGCCCAGAATGAACAAAAACACCCAACTGGCAATCAAGAAGTGGTCAATAATTGGTTAAAAATCAGTTAAGGATTCTGCCTTCAAGTCTTCTTATCCTTGGTTAATCTTAACCAAACAATTTTCTGCCCATTTGTGTTGGCTGGGGGAAAAGATCTTACACCAACTTCAGTCTGGTGAGAACCAAGACTCCTCATATTTCATCTATGGCCTTATCTAGTCCACACTTGCAAAAAGTTTTATTATTTAACAAAATTTGTAGTTACAAAATTACTGCTAAAAAGAACATAGTACAGAAGCCTCTTGGAGGAGGTGGAGGTGGAGGTGGAGAGGGCAGAGGAAGATGCTGCTCTGCAATTGCAATAGATGCACCGGTTCCTTTAACCAGTGTTTCTGGCATTAGATGGGGTTCAACTATGGTCCAAGGCCCACGTGAAGAGATGGAAGATGAGGCTGTCATCGTTCAATCGGATGATCTTGATGGCTTCACTTATGCTGCTGTTTTTGATGGCCATGCTGGATTCTCCTCTGTCAAGTTCCTTAGGTATGTCAAAAAACAATAATTGTTGCATATGTGGTTAGCCCTTTTGCTGAGCTGTTGAAATTGTGTGACAGTCTCGTCTAAAAGTTTTAAGCTTTAAGCCTTTTTAATTGAGATGATTACACAATTCAATATGGTATCAAAGCAGATAGATTAAGGTCCTAGATTCAACTCTCACTGCTGCCAATTATTAGAGAAAGAATTTCGCATGCTTGGCCTAAAAGAAAGAATCTTATTACAAGTCTAGACACAATGGAGGACCCAATTGATATACTGTCACATTACATTTGAGACTCTAGTTGAAGAAATAAGCATGTCTGCATGTGCACTAAAGATGCCTATATGTAGGAGATGTACTATTCCATTAGGGTTATGCTAAGAGTTATGTTATTTTCTTTTCATTAGCTATCGTGTAATAGCAGTCTAGAATCGACTTTTTCTATTTTCCTTTTGTTCTTTGATCTGCTTGTAAGTTTCTTTTGTGATCAATACAAAGCTCAGTTTGTTGCAGAGTCAGACACTCAGACTCACAAATGAGATGTGTGTTAAAGATATGCTTAAGTAAATGAATATGACTTTCTTTAACAGTTTAAGCTTTTATATGAAGCGATCATATGGTTCAACATAAGTTACGTAGTTTCCTTTTGCTTTAGAGGTCTTTTGCTTGGTAAAGAGATTTATGTAGGTTCTATGTGCTTTGTTTCTTAAAGAAAGATTTGCTTTGGAAGTTCCGCATAGTTGGATAATGTATGTACTATTAACAGGGAAGAGCTTTATAAAGAATGTGTTACAGCATTACAAGGTGGGCTGCTATTGAATAGAAAGGACCTAAATGCAATCAGGAAGGCACTACAAGAAGCTTTTGAAAACACGGATAGGAAACTCTTGAACCAGTAAGCTACTGCAGCAAGTGAATAAAAAAATAAAATAAAATCCATGTGGTTTCATATTGTATTCTGTATGGAGGTTTAGATGCTGTTTCTTTTTGGAAAAGGCTTGAGCAAAGCGGGAAGGAAGATGAATCTGGTGCAACAGCTACAGCTCTATTTGTTGGGAATGATACACTGATCATCGCACATGTTGGAGATTCTTCTGTGGTAAATGACCATTCGTTCCTTCTGACAGTGAAATGCTTATTGTTGATATGTTCTTCGAGATGGACAGGTGTTTTCTTAACCATCGGACTCCCTGAATGTTAATGCAGGTGTTGTCACGATCTGGAAAAGGAGAGATGTTAACCAATCCACATAGGCCCTATGGAAACAACAAGGTTTCTCTCCAAGAAATCAGAAGAATCAATGAAGCAGGTGGATGGGTGTGTTTTCCTACACTTGACCCCTCCCAGCGCCTCCAAGAATAATCGATAGTATTATTCATCTACTTCTATTCAACATTTTTTCTTGAAATACTGGTCAAGAACTCAATATCTGCAAATGCAACAAGTAAATGGCTTGCCAAAATAGTACTCTCTTTGTCTCAATTTTTTTGTCTGGTTTTGACTTAACATGCAGTTTGAGAAAATAAGGTAGATTGTTGGATCCTATGGTCCTAAACTAAAGATATGTAGAATATACCAAAATATCTAATCTTGTGGTGTTAACATGATACGTGGAAAGGTGAAAATAAGGAGTTGCCAATAAAGGGAAGAAACAATCTTTTTGAAACTGACTAAAAAGGAAAGTAGACGAACAAATTGAAACAAAAAGAGTATATGAGAAGGAGAAAGTTAGGAGTCCAGCACTGTTGCTTTCAGGATGAACATTAGTCAGCATGTGGTGTTGACATTGAATGTATATTATGTCTGCAGATTGTCAATGGAAGAATTTGTAATGATATTTCAGTATCCCGCGCTTTTGGTGATATGAGATTTAAGACAAAGAAGAAAGAGTACGTTCTTTTTTATTTTCTGTTAAACTGATAGGAAGCTTATGCTCTATTCATTTCAATTTTTTGGTTGCCCTGGAAAAATAAAGTAATGCTCTCATTCTGATCATTGCTTATCAGGATGCTGGAGAAAGGGGTTGAAGAAGGCAGATGGTCTGAAAAGTTTATTTCTCGGTAATCTCCATTTCTTGCTTTAGCAGCAAATCCTACTAATGATAAGGCTGCACTAGCTCATGCATCACCAAGAAGTACAAGCTGTCTTTTCTCATGTTCAAGATCTTGGTAGTGTCGAATTGGGGAACTCGACTTAGTAAACCGTATAGTACATCAATATGATTTCTTGCAAGTAAAAGCTTTTCTTTTTTTTTGGTTTGCTTTGCTAGGATTCAGTTCAGGGGAGACTTGGTTACAGCATCTCCAGATATTCTCCAGGTGACTCTTGGATCAGATGCCGAGTTTGTACTATTAGCATCTGATGGATTATGGGATTACATGAAAAGGTCTGGTCGAGAAAAGATTATCAAATTGAATTTAGCAAAGTTCATAATCTCATTAGAGTTTCCTCTTACTTTTCAGTGATGAAATAGTAGATTTCATTAGGAACCAGCTTCGAGAGCATGGAAATGTTCAGGTAAGAAATATTATCTGCCTAATTAGCTTTGCTGCTATGTTGTGGCACCATATATAACTGCCTGCCTTTTTTCCCTCCCTAACAGATAGCCTGTGAAGCTCTTGCACAGACGGCCTTGGTAAGAAAATTCTCGACATTCTGTACTTAACGATGTCCAAATGCACACACAAGTATAAACGATTTGTGCTTTCATTTTGCATTTCAGGACCGACGAACACAAGATAATGTTAGCATTGTCATTGCTGATTTGGGGTATGCACTTGACCTTTGCAACCAATGTGATTTTACTGCTAATTTGAGTAACTTAAGGTATTGGCAGATTGACTTGAGAATGAAATTAATAGTTTCTGAAATTTGCTGGTGGAGAAAGTCACAATATTTTCTTCTAAGGCTAGATAATTCTTTGTGCCCTGTGTAAAGGTGGGGCGAGACTATGATTTTCACCAAGGGGATTCAAAGTATAGAAAAGTAGAAACACGAAAAAGTCGAGGGAATTCAACATCTACTATAAATACACGAAAAATAATTTGACCTTGTAGATATATAGTGCAATTTTCCAGTGAAAAGGAATCAGCTGAACCCCTTGTGGTCAAACTTACTCCCTCCGTTCACTCTTACTTGTCACTTTCATTTATCGAGGCCAAACTATATGAACTTTGACCAAAATTTTAAGATGTATTTTTTCATCATATTAATATGAGACAGATTGCAACTTATAGTATTTTTCGTATAGTTTTCAACCATCTAAATTTTAGATTTTCAAATATTAAATTTAGCTACTTCAATATAGCTTTGAAGTTTAGTCAATTTGACTTCGAAAAGCGAAATAGTGACAAGTAAAAATGATCACAGGAGGAATACAAAAAAGTTTTTGATGAAGACATCAAGGTGATGTGATTACACACACCATTAAAAACAGTCATTTCTGTGTTAGGCAGAATTGCAAAGATTTGACTTTTTGCAGCTCTTTAGTACTTATAATGTGGTCTAGCATATCCTCAGTGGACGCGGAGCCAACGAGTTCGGTCGAACATACTTTTTAGCACCATATATTACAGTGATTATACAGTTACTTCATATTTGTTTTGACATATCAACAGGAGGACAGACTGGAGCAATTTACCTGTGCAGAAACAGAATGTTGTGTTTGAACTGGGACAAGCTTTAGTCACAATAAGTTTTGTGTCAATTGGAATATGGCTATCAACTATGATTTCCCCTTAGAAGTTTGATAGTAGTATTTGTTAGTTGTATATAGTATTTTTGTTTGAAAGGAACATAAAGCTTCAATTATACCTTGTACATTTGTTAGTCAAGGTAATTAAGTTATGGAGCATACTAGATAGTATATTCTAAAAATATGAAAATTTTCTGGAATGAATAGTGAACTGACTAGGTTCTGTCATGACAAGTTTAACCTAAAATGATTTTTGAACCCTTTTTTTTACCATAATCAGGGGCACGCAGTGTCACAGGATATCATTTAGTCGAATTTTTTTTAATTTTTGAACCCTTTTTTTGCTACTATAATCAGGGGCAGATATACCTTGTCTCACATAGTGTCACATGATATCATTTAGTAGAATTTCTCAACCTTTTTTTTTCTACTATAATCAGGGGTGGATATACCTTTCTCACGCAGTATCATAGGATATCATTTAGTCGATTTTTTTTAATTTTTGAACCCTTTTTTTGCTACTATAATTAGGGGCAGATATATCTTGCCTCACACAATGTTACATGATATCATTTAGTAGAATTTTTTAACTCTTTTTTTGCTACTATAATCAGGGGTGGATATACCTTGCTCGCGCAGTGTCACTGGATATCATTTAGTCGATTTTTTTTTAATTTTTGAACCCTTTTTTTGCTACTATAATCAGGGGCAGATATACCTTGCCTCACACAGTGTCACATGATATCACTTAGTAGAATTTTTGAACCCCTTTTTTTTGCTACTATAATCAGGGGTAGATATACCTTCTCACGCAGTGTCACAGAATATCATTTAGTCGATTTTTTTTTAATTTTTGAACCCTTTTTTTGCTACTATAATCAGGGGTGGATATACCTTGCTCACGCAGTGTCACATGATATCATTTAGTCGATTTTTTTTAATTTTTGAACCCTTTCTTTGCTACTATAATAATCAGGGGCAGATATACCTTGCCTCACACACACACAGTGTCACATGATATCATTTAGTAGAATTTTTTAACCCTTTTTTTTGCTACTATAATCAGGGACGGATGTACCTTGCCTCCTACGATATCACAAGATATCATTTTTTCACTAAATATATTTGTATGGAAAAAATGATACCGCTTGTTATTATAATGATGATATTCTCATGTCATTATTTACATTTTAAAATATTGACACATGACATTGTTTATTATAAATCTTGCATACACCACTGATAATATTTTGTGGATTTAATGCTTTATATCTAAACAACCCCCCCCCCCCTCCCCCCCCAAAAAAAGGAAGTGCGTATATGGTTAGATGGTGGTTTGTCGATACGATTACATATTTATATGATTAGTTCAATATTTCGTTTATCAAAAATCACCTACATTATCTTGTTCGTCATCATATTATGGTTATAAAAATTATCAATAATGAAAAAGTTTTCTTCTTGCATAAATATATACACCACCTAAAAAACATATGATTTCTGAACCGATTGAAATAACTTAAGAATTTGAGTGCTAGACTTGTCTTCCATTTAGGCAAAAGAATTGTAACTATAAGTGAAATAACAACCACTTGATTGATTACTTTAACAATAATTATAAGTTACATCTATGAAAAGGTCCACCCATAATTCCTTTGGCTGATTTAACAACATGAATCATACGAAAATAACTTTATCGTTTCTCAAAGATATACAAACAATTCTAATCAACGTCTTTATTTCACTATTTCAAAACTCAAACAACATAGTAATAACATTAGCTTACATAACAGAGGGGCACAAGTTAAAACTCAAGCAACATCTCAATGGATTGTTGCAATTCTTATTATGCCCTAAGGCAACAATACTGTAAACAAAATCTCCCCACACTCATTAGGCGCGCGGAGCAAGGATATTGTATTTCTGGATTCTAGAAAAAACAGCTTACTGGATTCTTGACAAATTATTTATACATATTACGTGATTTCTTAACACAAATATATAGAGTTTGATCCAAAACTACTGGTTCTGATGACGCGGTATGCAAAGTTGCATACACTATAATATAGTGTTCAAGGGTGATTGCCACCTCTCTTTCTAGGATCATGCCTGGGGTTAGGTCCTGCATAGTCATAATCTAACATTGCATCCACCACCATCAACTTTCTTGGTATTTCTCTCATCTTCTCATCAAATTTTGCAACAAAAATTTAATTTTAATTAGCAAAATGATATTTAAATCTTTGAGTTGTAAATGATTGTACCTGAAAATATATTTTCTAATGCACTCTTAACAATATAAAGGTTAAAGATATATAGTATATGACTCTAAGCAATGGTCTATTTTCTTGTTATTGTATTGACATATATTAAAATGAAAGGAAAAAAGAGAAACATAAGCTTTGAGAAATAAAAGTTCTAATAGAGAAAAGTATTAAAAACACTCCTAAACTTGGCACGAATTATCTGTGTTATCTCCAAGCTATTGATAGCGTTAAAAACACCCGTCTATTTGACTAACTGAACTTAAATACACGCTTGATCTTGTAACATGAGTGAAATACTCCCCTAAATTCTCACCAAGTTAAGGGGTGTTTTTAACACTTGTGATAGTTCGAGGGGTGTATTTTAGTTAAGTTAGTCAAGTAACTTGTAGAGCCGTATGCATAAAAGATGCCTGTACGGTTGTTCAATTCTATCTTTTTTCTAGTCTTTATCTTTCTTTTCTCTTTGCTTTATCATACGGGTATTTTTAAGGTTGTCAATAATTCGAGGATTAAACTAACAACTTGCGCTAAATTCAAAAATGTTTTTAATAGTTTTCTCTTCTGAATATTAGCAAATCTTAGAGTGTCTTAGCTTGATGAAACTTTTGAGTATATATTTAAAAATTGATGATAATGTCTAAATGTTGGTTAAAGCAAGTAATAATACCAAGAGTTAAGTATAGTAGTATGAAAAATGACTTTTTTTACCTTTTTTTTTTATACATATGAAAAGTGTTTTCCTAGTAACCAAATAGTTGAAAATGACTAATTCCCTCATATTATATAAAATATTTTTCTTGAAAAATAACTTAAATAACTCAAACTTTCAATACCTTTTGGAATTTGTGAATATGGTTTAGACCATTGCCCAAAATGCCTTCAACAGTAGTACCTAAATAATGCAAATGGAAAACAACATTAATGAATTATATCATACACATTTTAAGTTATATACTAGGAAAAGGTGATTATTATCATTTTTAGCAAAAAGAAAAAAAAATTAGAGCAACTTACGCTACTTAAAAATCACTATTTTCTGACTGAAAAATGTTCAGTGGCTATTCTCACTAATATTTTGATTGAATCGATATGAAAAGAAAAACAAACAAATGTTTCATATGGTAAAATTAGGAAGTTTTCCAACTTTTCAGCGAAAATCTGTTCCCAACCATGCATTTTTTCAATGAGCTAGTTAGGCAATAGCGGAGCCAGCATTTTCGTTAAGAGTATTCATACTTTTAGAACATGAGTGTGTGATTTTAATATCTGTATTTAATCTAAATATTGGAAAAAGTTTTCCGACAAAAGGTATTCATCTGACCACCCTTAGGTGGATGTAGCTCCGCCCCCGTAGTTAGGTGGGAAATGAGTAGGAAAATCATGTTTTATAACACAAAACTTCCTACTGATTTCCTGTGGAAAAAAACTTCATTTGTAATAATGTTAAATATAAGTATAAATTACCTGATGACACCAAGATGAGAAACAAAACAAGCAGAACAAAAGCTTTGGAAGTAGGTCTCATGGCTGTGTGCTTATTCAATTTCTACTATAATTGATCAAGTTGAGAATTAAGGGGACTTGAAGGGGAGATATGAAGGGCTTTTTATTGTGAGATTGAAGAGGGGTGGGGGTGGGGGGTGGGGGGGGGGGGGGTTGATGGTGCATCCCACCCATTAGGGGTATACAATGATGATGAGTTGCAACATCTATATGCCACAAACAATAAGTCAAAGTTGCACTAATATGATACCTAATTTACTACATATCTAACATGTTACATCAACATATATACAATATAATAGTGCATCGTTATCAATGGAGTGGATGAAAATCACAGTTTAAATCTCAGTAGAAATTGAAAATACTATGTAATTCAGTTACTTGACGATCATGTTTTTTGGAAAGTAGCAAGTATTCGATGAAATATTGTTCACTACCATCACCAACAATAATTATGTCTCATGAATTCCAACCAAAGTGAAATCGGCTAATATGATATTATATATATAGAATAGGCCCTAAAGTCAATGTGTGCATAGTAACATGCCTAAAATATAGTAAGAAATCTACACAAATCTTGTCCTCTTCTATTTTTCGCTAGGCCTTTGTATATTCAACGATATCTCGAAAAAAAAAAGAAAGAAAAAAAGCATAGAAACAAGTGTATGTATATATGCATGTGGACACCTTTGGGCTTTGTATTGCATGGCTAAAGTTGTGCCATTTTGAGCAAAAAAATTTCTGCTCTTTCTGTTTACATCACCTTTATGAGAAGTCAATGTGCTTTTCTATAATGGGTGTGTACCCCAATAGCTCATGCTGTGTATCAATCCAATGCCATCTTCACATAATGCTTTTCCATCTTTTCCCAATGTCTCCTCATATCACAAAATCAAACCCTCCAAAATGTTATTTAATTGGATCTTGCTTAACTCTTGCACTATTCTTCATTTCTTTTTTTATGGAAAGGACTCATGACTTATCTCAAACATTCACATAGAAAAAAGAAAATACTCAAATAAGAGGCGTATCAATATAAGATTTAAATTTGACAGGTTCAGTTTTTTAGAAATTGAATTCTGAACTTTAACTATAGAGATGCACCTGATAACTGTTACTCCCTATAAGAGTGCTCTTTGAACTTAGGTGCATATATATATATGTTTAAATGATTTCAGTTTTTTAGAAATTGAATTCTGAACTTTAACTATAGAGATGCACCCGATAACTATTACTCCAATATAAGAGTACTCTTTGAACTTAGGTGCATATATATATGTTTAAATAATTTCTGGTTTTGAGAAATTAAATTTTGAACTTTAACTATATAGATGCACCCGATACTGTTACTCCATATAAGAGTACTCTTTAAACTTAGGTGCATATATATATATATGTTTAAATAATTTCACTTTTTTAGAAATTGAATTCTAAACTTTAACTATAAAGATGCACCTGATAACTTTACTCCATATAAGAGTGCTCTTTGAACCTAGGTGCACACAAGCAATAATAAAGTCAGAAATTTTAATTAGAGAATTCAATAAATGTAAGAATGCTATGTCAAGAATTCAAACATGCATAAAGTAAGTTTTGTGTGGAAGGGGTTGACTAGCTTCAATGGAGGTATTGCATCTAAGTCACCTCACCACTTATCAATCACATTATTTTGCTAATTTGTACTAATAAACCCTTATTATATTGGAATTAAGTCAATCTTTTTTTCATTATTGTTGATGAATCTTTTTCATATTCAGTTATATTATTTTTAAATTATAACATTTATATGAATATTATTCAGATTTAAGTGGTCTTTTTTGTCCATACTAATTAAGAAGCATTCCTCATTTCATTATTTTTTAAAAAAAAAACAAATATTCACCTTCATATTTCATATTTAATTACGCATGCAATTGTTACTCTTTATATACTATAACTTTCATGCTATTCATATTCATAACTTTTAAATATTTTTAGTTTATATTTTAAGAATCTTTTGATATTTTTTCATTTTTATCTATATAAATTCATCTTTTTTTTGTTTCATGTGATCCCTACTCAATGTTCAACTTTTCATTTTATAGTTGAAATAATGAAGTGCTTATATCATTATTGTATTGTTTAATTCATACTTTAGTTTGACTTCATAAAGAAGGCTATATGAAAGAAGGAATCAACAAGAACTCGAAAAATTATGTACTGATTATATATTTCTTTTTCATCTATATTGTCATGATTAGAGTTCTAAGATCAACGATATATACGTTGCATTTTTCTTCTCTATTTATTTATTTTGTGTGTGTTTTCTTTCCGTTAGACTTCTTCAATTTGTATTCTTGTTTGGGCTCAAATTAATAATTTGTAACTTTTTTGAAAATTTACTCATTACATGTATGCTTTCATAGAATTTTAGTCATTTTAATAAGAGGAATTTTCATTAATAGCCTAGGCTTGAAACTTAATATGGTCAAATAGCTATATTTTACATAATTACACGGCATAACTTCGACTACATGACCTGGATGGGAGGATAGGCGAGCGAGAGAGGAGAGAGGCGAATTGTACATGTATATTTGTCAAATTGTATGTGTATATCTGTCAAATAATTGTATATGTGTAACTAGTATACATATGTATTTGTATATATGGCTAGCAAGATTGGGAGAGGGAGGAGAGTGGCGAACGAGATCGAGAGAGACGAATGAAAGAGGACAGAGAGTGGAGAGAGGCAAATTGTATATGTATATCTATCGAATTGACTGCGCACATCTATCAAAATAATTGTATATATGCAGTTGATTTACATATGTAATTATATATCTGACAAAAACCCTAACTATAGCTATAAATTGTAATTTTATCAAACTATAGTCATGTAACATAAATACATATCATATGTTTATCTAATTACATAATGTTTTTTTATAAAAAAAAATCATATAAAATACACATAATGAGATGGGTGGACTCTTTATAAGGCTTGGGCAATCCTCCTTCCTTTAAGCTAGCTTTTGGGGTGTGAGTTAGACCCAAGACCTAATTTTACACATCTGTCCAAAAATCAAATATGATACATGGAAGGAAAAAAAAACCCACCCTATTTAGGCATTATAATTTTCCATGTAGCTAGACACAAGTGAAAGTCAACAACTTTTAATAGCAACATCAATCTTGTTTGATTTATTTTTTTTAATATTAATTTTTTTCCTTTCCTCAATGGCCAAAAGAAACACTTTCCTCAAAGACAAACTTTTCCCAAAATTGACTTTTCCGTGGTACCAAATATCAAATTAAAATAAATCTCTTAGTGCCCTCATATTTCGGCTTTCGTCACTTTTGAGAAAATACAAAATCAAAATTACATAATTTGATTTGACACAAAATTTAAAAGATAAAATATTTAAAATTATGATCTAAAATAGATTATAAATATTTTTGTAATATAGGTCATTTCATTGAGAGTAAACTTGATATGTCATTTTTGAGAAAGGGCAAGCTCAATGCACTAAAGCTCTCGCTATGTGCAGGATTCAGGAAGGGTCCGACCACAAGGGTCTATTGTACGCAGACTTACCTTGCATTTTTGTCTGAAGTTATTTTCAAAGCTTGAACTTGTGATCTCCTAATCAAACTTAACCAATTACTCCAAGGCTCTCGTTTCGAGACAGAAGAATTTTTTTTTAAAAAAAAAAGAATAGAGTGGGGTGGGGGAGACAAGAAATGGACATTGGCCTACAAGTGAAATGAATGTGAGGCCCTTTTTTAGAGGGTTGAAATTTGATAAAAATCCATAATGTGGAAGTGGAGGGCACTACCCAAAAAGGTAGACAACACAGAGAACCAAAGGGAGTATTTAAATTAAATTAATTTTTTTCACTTAAGTCTGTTAATCATTCATTAAGACAAGGGTTAAATTAATTAAATGTTGGTAATGATGGTGTAACTTTAATTGGGAGAATTTTGAGTACAATTATTATAAAACAAAGTCTGTTCTCCACTATGGTTCTTAGGTTGCCGGGGGGAACCTAAAACAACATTAGTACTACTAATTAATGTTGAATTGCCAATTAACCACAACAAATTAGTATTAATTAAAATCACATTAAACAATCATGGTAAAAAGTATACAACGTAAGAAACTAGGTATTTCTTGTTCTATGCTTTGAAGACACAATGCCAGTGGCAGAAACACACTGTTTCCACCGATGTAATTTCACACTCGCTTCGTATGTGTAGTATTTTTAAAATAGAGAAAAGTATTAAAAATATTTCTAAACTTAACACGAATTATTAGTTTCATCCCCGCACAATTGGTAGTGTTAAAAACACCCCTATATTTGTAACTGAAATACACTCCTAAATTTTTGCCAAGTTAAGGGGTGTTTTTAACACTTGTGATAAATTGGGGGTATATTTTCGTTTAGTTAGTCAAGTAGAAGGATGTTTTTAAGATTATCAATAGTTCGAAGATGAAATTAATAACTTGCACCTAGTTCAGGGGTGTTTTTAATACTTTTATATAAAGTGAACACTCGTTTGGGATCAAATTAAAACATATCTGAGTAGAAGTATAATTTTCATTGAGAGTAGTTACTTTTGCAAACTATTTATATACGCGATAAGGTATTGTAAATGACAGATTAATCATTTTTTACTGAGATTCAGTTTTTTATCGCCCGAGGGAATATGCACTATAGTCTAGATAATATAACAAGAGCAGTCAAAAGCACTAAGACACTACTGAATATGGCAGTAGCTGTTCCTCTAGCATGATTACAAGTTCTTTTCCTTTTTTGTTTCTCTTCTTAAAAGTTGCTTCTCCTTTTTTTTCCATTTACATGGTTTCATCGAGGACATGACCCTAAATAGGAAGGAGTGAACGTCGCGAATTAGAGCAGCGGGCTAATAGATTGGTAGGTTTGGCCTTGGGGTATAGGAGGGTAGTGGTAGTTGTCCGATGTTGTCTTTGTCTACCTTATGTATGATAATTGTCTCGTATTTACTTGCTATCATGTATTTTTCATTATTAATCGCGTCTTTCTGTTCACTTTCCCCTCCTTTTCTTTTCTGTTTTCCATATCTAGCTTATTCTGCACATGGATTTTTGTGACGAGTGTTCCAAGGAAACAACTTCTCTACCTCTATGAGGTAGTAGTAAGGTTTGCGTACATTATACCCTCCGCAAACCTCACTTATGAAATTCCACTGAGTATGTTGTTGGTGGGATAAGCTCACAAATAGTTTCTTAATACAAAAATTAAAATGATGAAATGAAAAGTATAGTATTTTACTTTTTAGAGTTGCCTTTATGTCTTTGCATTTTCTCTACTTGTATAAAGATTTTGTCATGATTTTTCATAATCATATTTCAAATTTTTTTTTTTAAAAAAAAAAAGAAAAAGTCAGAATACTTTCATAATTGCTTTTACTTTTTTCGAGAGGAAAACGTAAAATCTCTTTCAAATTTGGTTATTCCTTGTTTTGAAGGAAATGTTTTGCCCAAAATCAATATCATATAATAAAATCTTTTTATGATTTTTCTTAGTCATTTGATTTAACACTATCAAACTTTGCAATCGTAATCTTAGAATGACACCCTATCATTTCGATAGCATATCAATTTATGTAGCACTGTTTGGAGTATTGATTTTCAGAAAGAAGGTTTTTGAGGTGTATTTTGTAGTATAAAACAAAGTTATACACAATTATATGATTATAAAATGAGAAGTTTGAAGTTAAATTATTTTTAAATATACAAATTTGATCATTTTTTCCTCGGATAAATTTTTAAAAAGTGTACGACTTGAAATAAGAACACTTTCTGCATTTTTGTTCGCAATGAACAATATAGGACCACATGCCTTTTTTCCAAATGTTCTTGTGGATAGGAATGGCAATGGACGGAGCGAGACGGGTATGGTTGGATTTAGAGCTATGCAGTGCGAGTTTAAAATTTGCGATGTGGAGGGGAGGAGGGGAGAGATGGATTAAAGTAGTTATCTTTAAAATTAACGTTAATCAGGACAAATTTAAAATATCAAATAGAAATTTGAAAAAAATTGAATTGTTATATAATTAATAAAAAACAAAGCTATAAATTTTAACTTCAAAGATGTGTTTGGTATGGCTGGAAAATATTTTTCAAATTTCTGATGTTTGATTTACTTAAATGTTTTGAAAAATATTTTTAAATCAACTTTTTTTTGTCAAAGAAATATTTTTAAAATTCTCCTTCAACAGCAAATTACAATATTGTTTCTTTACCTCACCCCTACCACGAGCCCCTCCCTCCAAACAAAGTTAAATCTTAATTTTTTTAAAAAAAACTAAAATTTTATTATTAAAAAATATTTCACATTTTGAAAATTTCATTATATTTACCCCATCCCTACCCTGACCCACCTACCCCCAAAATTTAAAAAATTATTTTTTTGAAAAACATATTTTTAAAAAAAATTCTATACCACCACCCCACCAAAACCAAGCTTTCCTTCCCGTTCCACAAAAAAATTAAAATTTATTTAAAAATATTTTAAATATTGAAAGTTTCATTTTATTTTTTTTACCCGCCCTAACCTCTTAATAAAAAAAAATTAAATAAAAAATATTTCAAATTATTATAACGATTTTAACATTTCTAAACTGGAAAATCAAGGGACATATAGTAGATACAGCAACATGGGAATCTATTTTAAAAAAAGATCTTCAATTCCCATTGCTTATGTTCGTAACATTTCTACATCATGCCCTCCGACAAGCAAGCAAATATATTATAATATGACGATCACAAGCATGATCCTTATGGGAAAAAACTGTGTATTGTAACAGCATGAAAAAGGAAGCTTACATGCTTTCATGGATGCACAATCTGCTACTGACGTGCAAAAATACCTACTGCCGGAAAACAACCCAGAAAGAGAAACATGAAGATGCAGACACAATGCCCTAAATAAAAATCTAAAGGAAAAAGTGGGTTACCCCATGACCAGTATATGCAAAAGAAATGAATGGGATGTATGCAATTTAAAAGAAAGAAAATGCAGCTGCTTTGACCGATGACGATGGACAGACCCAAAAGAAAAAAGACAATCAAAGAAGCTTTGGCTTTAAGTATCATGACTACCAAAACTTTGACCTTTTACATCTGACCCTCAAAGCCTTTGGAGAAGACGGCAGCACAGGGATGATTTCGGGCACCTCTTTGTAGCAGACAGACCCACGGAAAACCGAACAAACCAGCAGCCTGACTTGTTCGTTCAGTAAGTTACAGCAGACCCTTTTCAACCCAATACACATCACCAGCAAAATCACATGCTGAAGAGAACTCTTTCAACTCTTTTGAGTAGTAATCCCCCCATGGCAAAACAAAACCTCGACCATGGTGCTGGCACATGAGTTAATGACAACAAGACTGTAGATTTCTCCATTGTCAGATAACATCATTGACAAGACTCGTGAATGCAATCCTGGACCCCAACTGGACACGACCATATGCATGCATGGACTTACTAGAAAAAAAAAAGTATGTACCAAAGCGGCCACAATGTCAAACTGAAATGGCACGAGTGATGGCCAACTTTGCCCACTCAGCAGATTCCTTGATCAAATGGTCATCTGATGACAAGCATTCATTCAGGAACTCTTTGCTTGATAATGATTGTTGAATCAATGAACCAGCATTACTGCCCAGAGTATCTGCTAGATCTCCTAGAACCCCAATAGCTGTTTTCATCACCACATCATCCCTACAATTCCAAAGAAAACAAGGATAAATCCAGGAAATCAGAACAAAGAAAACACTATTAAATAGAGAAGATGTACACTGCAGATGGAATCGTGCAACACTTACATGTCTTTCTCCATGTAAATGCTATCCAGGAATTGCAGGATATGAGGAGCATATGGGATCAGAAGCTGAGTTTTAGGGGAATTCTTGAAGCCCTGAAATATCCCTGAATAAGCCTCCAAGATTCCATTCCTCAGAAGATTTGTGTATTCTATCATCTCATCATCTGCGCCAGATGTGTGGGCAGACAACTCGGCAGCACTCTGGAGCATTGGCATGGCATACATCAAGTACTTTTCAAAATTCTCTCCTATTGCCAAAGCTATGTCACCAAGACATGAAAATATTGGAGGCTTTACAGATCGATGCAGCTGGTTGCTGGACAGGTCTTTGAGAAGCTGTGTCATTATACCATCACAGTAAGGTAGTATCTTATCTTCCAAAGCTCTACATACATCACCCACAACACCAACTGTAACAGCACACACTTGGTACTCCTCAAAATTCTGAAGGCCCATTTCCAGGTACTTGTAAAATTCAGGCATGTACTTGGCAAAGTCAGGACCAGTTGCATAGGCTAGGGCTCCAATGGCAAGCATGGCTTCCTCATGCACTGTAGCATTTCTACATGCAAAAACCCTGAGAAAAAGGTTCATCATCTGATCTGCATACTGCATGAAAACAAACTTTGTTGGTTCTGAAGCCCCTAATTTCTGAATAATGACCTGTAAGCAACCACACAGAAGACCTTGCAATTCACTCTGCTTCTCTCTCTCGTCAGATGAGAGCTTCTGACCTTCGAGAGTCTGGTGCAGCTCTGTCATAATGATAGGAGCAAGCTGCAAAACCATTGGAGCTGTTTCATCCGTTGAACACCTAACTACTTCATTCAATGTCTCATATGCAGCAGTCCTAAGTCGGGACTCACCAGCATCTTCTCTGTGGGTAACTGTTAGAAGCGATTGCACGATTTCCTGGAAATAAGGTGTCAAGGGAGATGATGCACCCATATCCTCATAGCCTTGAGCAAGGAAATAGAGAGCACCACAGGCTTTTTCAGCAACATTCGGAGCATCCTTCATGGCCTGAAGTAGAACTGTGATTATCAGCTGGCAATTTGCAGGAGTAACAATGGGTGTCTCCACTGTAGACCCATGAAGAAACTCAAATATCCTTCCCAGGGTCCATGCAGTTGTATCCTTCACATGGCTATTAGGATCCTTTGTCAGCGCAGAAAGCATGAAGTTCAAAGCAACATTAACAAGAGGTGTCAACTTGTCAGGAGAAGGACCTTCCAAAATGGAACCGAAGGCATATGTTGCAGCTTCTCTTTGTCTCCAATCAGGCTTCGAGATGTTCTCTTGGATGAATGGCATAACAAGTGGAACAATCTCATCCCCTACAGTCCGGGCCACCAGACCAAGGCAAGTGCCTCCAGCCATTGCAAGATTCCAAGCACCTTCATCCTGGTCCTGATCTTCTTCTTGCTTAAGAAGTGTCTCCAATAGCATAGGCACAAGAGCAGGGAGAGCCTGCTTGATGAAATAATAGCAAGGAACATCAGAATCTGCAGTGAAATCACCCCCATATTCTTCTAAAATATCAATTTCCTCATCACAGATTGAGCTCCAAAATTCAATAGCTTGAAGAGCAACAGGCTCTACATCCTCTTTCACAGCCTTTGCTGTAATGTTAAAGATATCTTGGATGTATGGAGCCAATTTCTCATAGTATGTTGATGAAATGGAAACTAAACATTCAAAAGCAGCTTGTCGAATTTTGATTTCTGGAGATTGAGTAGCCTCACATACAACTCTCATTATAAAGTCACGCTCCATGTCATTGTTAAAGTTTGCTTGAGCGAAACTAAGAGCATTATATAATGCTCGGGTAGCAGCAAGCCTCACATCATTGTTCCCTTCTTCAGCATTCATACCCTGAACTACAGCTGTAAGGATTTTATTTACTTGATCCTGGTCCACAACTTCAGGAGAAACTTCTTCACATAAATAACCCAGTGTCTCTAAAGTAGCTTGCTTGACATGAGCAGGGACCTGGTGAATATTTGAAAGGAGTGACCCAATCAATTCAGGCCACTGCTTCTGAGGCAGCTCAATGCCAGCAACCTTAGCAATGACTTGTGATGCAGTTGAATGAGCATCAGACACAGGCGAAGAGAGCGTCTGTAATAAACATGCCTTTATCTGGGCCTTCACAGCCATATCAAGTGATAGCCATCTTTGCACGAGCTCAAATTTCCTATGCTGTTCCTTGGCGTCCAAGGCATTTTTAAGTACTAAACCAGCCAACTTACGACTGTCAACTGGCTTCTCTTCACTAGCAAGCTCTCCAGATAGAGACAACAAGAAACCAGGAAGATTTTGCTCCTGAAACTGTTTTAACGTTTCCTCAGCATGTGTCCGCACTGTTGAATCAACTGCCTGGGCATTAAGAAGGATCTGGGTGACTTCCATTGCCATATTATATCTGCAAAAACATGATCAGATCCAAGTTAGATCCCAAGGATCATCCAAATGAAGGCACCTGAAGTAATGCTACTTAAAAGTCATTGGGCAGAACGGAAGTAGATAAATTTCATCAAGAGCAAGAAAAACAGGAATAAGCATAGTGACTGCCGGATGGAAGACCATGTTAAAGAAGTCTTAACCGGAAAAGAAATGCAGTCTAACCACAACGAGAAGTTCAATGGACCCAACCAGTAGAATCAAGTTAAGCATTAAAAAAGGAAAACTTTAACCAAATCAAATCTAGAATAAGTAAACTATATATAGAAAAGATCTACAGATTGGATTTATACATAACATAATTTACCAGACAATAATATAGTTTTTTCCCTGATAAGGCTGTATTACACTGGCCAGGTTGTTGTTTACGATAAGTATCTACCAGCCAATACATAGCTAAAATAAAACGGTAATGGACCAACATAATTACCGATCCCGCAAGAAAAACTCATGAAATGCCTATTGCCAATGCAAACGGAAACATTTTTTCCTTTGGTCTGTTCAGAATGATAAAAGCACAAAACCAGGCTCTTCAACTATCAACTGGAGACAACGAAAACTCACTAAAAATTGCCAAAAACAAATAAAAACCATCATAGAACCCTCAGAACCAAATTACCTGTATACCAGCATTTCCCACTACATCAATACAGTTACTACAACTTCAACCACTCCACCCCCCACCCCAAAAAAAAAATTAAAGAGCTTAAAACTCAATGATTCAGCAATCAGTAAATCATCATCAAAAGTAAAAATCCTCAATGAATTGAAATTGCTCACACCACCAATCTAACTAGATTTACACACAAATCAAAATAGGAAGAAAATTAACAGTTACCAGGAGATCAAAAAATATTAAGCTGAAGCAAAAACGCATAGATCGCAGTTCAAATGAAGCGCCATATTACAAAAATAGATCAAGCATCAAATTCAGTCGATAGAACCCTAATCCAAAATCAAATCAGTTAATATTCGAAAAATAAACAAAAAAAATCGATGAATTACCTGAAACTTGTAAAGATCGAACAGAGCAAAAGCGGCGCTCCCCTGAAACCCTAACAGGGAGAGAAAAAACAGAAAGTGAAGAGAGAGAAAGAGTGACAGAGGAGATGAAGAGAGAGAAGTATAAAGAGAAACGCGGATGTAAAAGCTGGAATTCAATTATGCAAAATCTAATATCTGCTCAATTATTATTATTATTAAATTATAATATTATATTATATTATTTTTTGCTTCTATTTATCGGGTTTGCGATCGCCTCTTACGGTAACCAGCCAGTCTAGTTGAAATCAAATCTCTTTTTTTCTCGGTGCGCCCTATTATATATATGAATAATTTTTTTAAAAAAAAATTATCAATTGTGGTAAAGTTTGCGTATCCAGTGGAATCTCACAAGTGGGATTTGGGAAGGGTAGAATGAGACAGTGGTAAAGCCTGCATACATTTTACTCCACTTGTGAAATTTTACTGGTATATTATTGTTGTTGGACTAGCTATACTAAAATGATTTTACATATTACCAATTTTAACTTTGAAGTTGAGGCCCTTTGGAAAAGTTGCCTTACTGGCAACATTTGCTTAAGCACATGAAATTATTGGATACATACCAAAATGTCAGATTGCCAACTTGGGGCCAAATAAACTACACTTCTTCTATTAATTTTTTTTTTCTCCCTGTGTTTTGGGATGGTTTAGAGAGCATTTCTTCTATATACATGCGCAAAATAGACAAGAAGCAAGAAGGCATATCTATAGTCATCTCCAGGTTGAAATGTAGTTCTTGCAAACCTTGATTTTGTTTTTGAATAATAAAGATCTAAATTCTGCATTGATAAAATCGATTATAAATAGCTTAGATTTAAAATTTAATACGGTCAAATAGCTATGTTTTACTTAATTAGACGGCATAACCCCGGCTATGTGACCTGGAGGGGAGGAAAGAGGCGAGCGAGATCAAGAGATGGAGGAGAGAGGCGAATTGTGTATGTATGTTTGTCAAATTGTATGTGTATATCTGTCAAATAACTGTATATGTGTAACTAATATACATATGTATTTATATATTTAGCGAGCAAGATCGAGAGAGGGAGGAGAGAGGCGAGCGAGATCAAGAGAGGGAGGAGAGAGGCGAACGAGTGCAGAAAGTGGAGAGAAGAAATTGTATATACGCAGCTGGTATACATATATAATTGTATATCTGGCAAGAAATTGCAGGGAAATAGGAGAGAGGCGAGAGAGAGGAAGAGATGAAAGAGAAAATAGCAATAAAACCCTAACTATAGCTATAAATTGTAAAAAAAAAAATCAAATTATAGTTGTATAATATAAATACATATAATATATTTGTCTAATTACATTATTTTTCCTAATTGGTTCAATATTTATAATATAGTAGTAGAATAGAACTCAGAAAAAAACTTATTTTCAGATGTTGGGGTTCTAATAATGCACAATTTCTACTTGAACTGATTTTTTGTTATCCTAAAATATGTATTGTTAAATTATAGTGTGGAATAAATGACACATAAATTAATTGACTGAGAGAATATTAAAATAAATCAAAGTAAACAATATACGTACATATATAAATATATATAGAAAGAGAAAGAGAGCGTAATAAATCAAATGTGAATAGTAAGAATAACAATAAATAAAGTTGTATTAGCCTGATTTTAGAGTTGTCCTTGATGAAGGCAATTCCAAAGGAGCTTCGAGCGTGAAGAACAATACAAGACTTGATAGAAAAATGAAATAAGAATGTTGATCAAATTAGTGTCAGAGCCAAGATTTGTAATAAAGCGTGTCGAATAAAAATATATATATGTTGCTACCAAAGATTGAATACATGACCTTAAGCAATTTTTTGCAATTCTTTAACCATTACACTAAACATCTGACTTGTGTCAAAAGGTGTCGGTACTTGTATAAATATTTTTTAAATCAAATTTTGACCCACATTTACAATGTAATTTTTCGACGAAGAAGTGTCGCTTGACACCTCTCGCTCAAGGGTGGCTCCGCCCCTGATGTCATGCTTAATAGCGCATGTGAAAATTGTTAAACTCAAAACTGGGTGTCCTTTAGTATGAAGATCAAGTTCCTTCTATAAGGATGAATACTAAGATTTTGATAATCGAGAATCATTTTTTTATGATTGACGTTGAATTATACGATAATAATAACTTACGCGATCTTCGGATGAATTTATAATAGTTCTTATTGTGCATTTGCTTTCCCTTTGTGTGCTATCTATTGATCCAGTCTTATTCCTTTGGAGTGTAGTTTATCTGCCACCTTAAAAGTTTTACTTCCACATAACCGATCTTTCATGTGTCTTCAAATAACTTGATCATGTGTCATGCCCTTTTTTTCTTAAACAGATAGTCCCCACACTTATCAATCAAAAAATTTGAATACAATAGAAACACTAACAAGTTTTTGTTGGATTGATCACTTATGCTTAGAGTTCAAATTTCTCTATGAACCTTCATGTTCGTGTGTACATAGGCCCAGTTCTTTGTGCTTCTCGATCTAAAATAGTCTTCCTTATAAAGTTATCTTTTTTATCTGTCTATACTATATTAAAAGCATGAAGGTCCTTAGAAATGTTATTTGAGCTTTTTGCCCTTCGTTAAAAGACTTTGTTTTAGAAAAAATCGTCTATTCATTATTTTCTTAATTTATTATGTTATCTTTTATCTATTTAGTATCAAGATTCACTTTTCAATTAGAATTTCTTTATATTTAAAATAGGACTATTCTATATAAATTGTTGTGTAGGCTATGAAGGAAAGAAATGGAAAAATATTATTAGTTTTCTAATATTTAAGACTTTAAAATTAAATAAAATTTTGGCTATCAAATATTTTGTAAGAAAAGTATGCAATATAACAAATTTAAAAAGAAAAAAATCAGTTTTATTGCGTTGTAAACGTTAAACTATTTTTTTATGAGTTTTTTTTACATTAAATTTTAATCAATTAATTATTTAACTTCTGATTATTTAACTCCAAATTATTAGTTTATGTATTCATAAACTATTAACATATCTACATTATAAGTAATTGAATTGATTTTTCTCATCCTTGTCAGTTCACAGTAGATTAAATTATTGCATCAAACTAATAACATTTATTTAATCTTGTTTACAGGAATTGTATATATTTAATAGCAAATGTTATTTATATATAATTTTTTAAATTGAAACGTCACATTCGTGCAAAGCACATAAACAAAACTAGTTATCAAAATATGTGAATTGATGATATCATTTTGCAATGATTTAAGTAATTAATTTTTGCTTAGTAAAATTTGAAACTATAAAAATCTACGTCTTATTTTAAAAAATAATGATACATTCGTTATCTTAATATTCTAAATTTACCTTTGATCTTTAGGTACGCAAAAATCCACCACATTGCTAAGCACAAATGCTATACTACCACCAACTAGGAGCACAATCCTACTTTGAATCTTCTCAATGGTTATAAAACATATATGATAGCATGAACAAGACCAAAATCATTGAGCTGGATTGTCCGTTCACCACAAAGTTTGCATTGAAAGTAAGTTTCTATATTTGCATCGCATTTTCACACGCAACATCAAATCATTCTCGTCATTGCAAATACAATTTAAGATGCATTTGACATCATAACCTAATCACAAAAGATATTCAATTTTTCAAATTTAAAAGAAATTAAGAAGAAACTATACCTGTAACGACTGGAGAATAATGTTTCAGACTGGAAATTCTTACCTTTTTTGTCTAATCTCATTCAGAAAAGATACTCCTTGTTTTGAAGCTTAAACGATCATTTGTGTATGTTTGGAGAAGATGATGAATTAAAAGTGGAAGACATAGCACATTACTTTATTTAATTGGTCTTTTGAAGCTGAGTATAACCATCCACGTGCTTCTCTTGCTTGAAAACAAACTTAGGAAAAAATGGATCAAAATGATATATTTACAAAGATTTTTAATACTTTTGTAGGGTAATATGACACTTGCAAAGATAATGTGTCTTTTTGAAAATTTAGGACAACTTCAGTGGTGACTTTGTGTCTTCTAAAAAAATAAAACAAAGTAAACAATATACACACCCTCTTCCGCCCCGACATATATATATATAGAGAGAGAAAGAGAGCGCAAAAAATCACATACAAAATAGTTAAGAATAACAATAAACAAAGTCATCTTAGCTGGATTTTACAGTTGTCTTTGATAAAGGCGATTCTGGAGGAGTTTAAGTGTAAAGAACAATACAAGACTTGATAGAAAAATGAAATAAGAACGTTGATCTCATGCTCAATAGACATGTGAAAATTGTAAAACTCAAAATTGGGTGTCGTACCTTTAATAGGGATGAGTATTAAGATTTTGATAATCGAGAATCATTTTCTTTTAATTGACATTCAATTATATGATAATAACAATTTATGTTGTCTATGGATAGATTGTAACATTTGTTACTATTCGTTTGCTTTCCTTTTGGGTGCTATCTATTGATCCAGTGATTTCCTTTGGAGTGTAGCATATCTGTCATGCCTTAAGAATTTTACTATAACATAACCAATTTTTCATGTGTCTTCGAATAACTTGACGACGTGTCTTGCACGTTTTTATCTTATATAGATAGTCCCCACACTCATCCAATTTTTTCTATGAACCTTCACTTTCGTGTGTACATATACTCATTTCTTTGTGCTTCTCTAAAATAGTCGTCCTTATAAAGCTGCCTTTTTGACTATCAAAATATGTGAACTGATGATATCATTTTGCAATGATATGACTCACTAAAATTTGTCATTATAGAAATTTACGTCTTATTTTGAAAAGTAATAATAAATCTGTCATCTTAAAATTTTAAATTTATCTCTGATCTTTAGACATACAAAAACATCGACACATTGCCAAGCGCAAAGGCTATATTGCCACCAACAAGGAGCACAATCCTAGTTAGTTATTCTTGATTTGATAAGTCGAAACCTATTATTATAATTTGTTGATAAAAGTCAACATTATAAAGAGTTTTAAGTTCACAATAAGGCTTTAATCATTCATAGGATCTCTTAGATAAAGGACATATGTAGTGTATATCAATATCTTGAAAGCTAGCTATAATGTCTTCATCATAAGTTAATGCAATGGTGTTGCTTTAGAAATGGAGTTAGAGACAAACATCATATAACACATATAAGATTCAATATATTGTTGGATGCCTTCAAAATTATTTGTAACCATGAAAAATTGAAAGAATAAGGTAACAATGAACAATACAAAATAATTGGAAGGGGAAGAAATGTTGTAACATACATACAAGGGAGATGAGGAAATAATATAGTGAGTCAAAGTTTCCACATCATCAACACAAATCTATTGTTCCCATGACTCACCAATATATCAACTTGGATTCTAAACAAGTCTGCGTACATTCTACTCTCTCCAGACCTCACTTGTGAGATTCACTAAGTATGTTATTGTTGTTGTTGGATTCTAAACAAATATCTTGTTGGGATATTATAATAAATTGATGTGTTTACAAGAAAATTGTTTACTCCATATTTATCTCATTTTTTAACTAGATGCGAAGAGGCTCGTTAATAACAGGGCCAACATTATAATTTTAAACTATATTTGTACACGAGTAATTATATTTTAAAATAATAAATTAATTTTAAATATTTTCACATAAATATAATAGAGAGTGACAATGGGTATTATATATAACGGGCTCAACATTATAGTCTTAAATTATATTTGTACATTATTCTAAAATAATTGATTAATTTTGAATATTTCACATAAATACAAGAGAGTGACAATAGGTATTACACTTTGAAAGCAATTATTTTCTTTTTTTATAAAATTGTAAAAACTGATTAAGTAGCCACAGCCAACATGAAAAGAGTATTTAATCTAATATTAATTTTCACATTATAAGACACAAACATTGAATTATGTTAGATATAAAATATGTCACACCTCCTTTAATTATATGTATTTTAAATGAGATGACATATTTTATGTGATTAACATAACTAGCTAATAGACGTTGATGAACATGCACACAGTTTTCTTTTTCAAAATTATAATGAAAAATGTCTCATATGAATATCATGTATTTAGATGCTCAATCGGGACAAGTCATAGCTTGTGTCGAAATGAAATTTACTACTAAATTTAATGGATTATTAATATATTAAGCCAAGTAGTTAACTTATTTTATCAAATAATACTAAAATGTTATTTTTATCCATGGCACACAACCACAATTCTATTTAATTCTTTATATATCACAAAACGACCAATATTGGATTGACATATTATTTTTGGCTTATAAGCTAAAAGTTATAAGTTAACCTTTTTGGCTAACTTAAGAAGAAAATAAAATTTATTAGAATACTATTTTTTACTTTATTAACATGATAAATATTTATTTTAAATTTTTTATCATGGTTTGATAATGCATATTTAAAAATATTTGTATCATTTATATCTCTAATGAAAAATACTACATATTTCAAATCATAAGGAATGTTTGAATATATTCTGTCTAGATTTAATTGATAAATCTTTTTAATCAAAACTTTTATATAAATTATAGTGACATATAAAATAATTTTGAAATAAAAATTGTTAGACCAACTAAAAGAATATGGGCATATTATTATATTTGACTAAACATAAAGCTTATGAAATTTGACCTTGTCATTATATTATTTTTATGGTATTTATTAATATTTCATAAAATAAATAATTTGTTTTAGTTTTTTTAATCAAAGATAATTTTCATTAGTTTACTTTAGAATGAGAAACTAAAATAGTACTATTTGCATCTCTATTAAAAATAATATCATAATTGGTAGCAATAATATAATAACTATGTTGCTATTACTGTTTTTTAGTGTGAAGAAAATAGTTTATATTTAAATATTTAAAAGGAAGAGAAGATCAATAGAGTAAATGCTTTTTGAATTAAAAAGAAAATTGTGTTTGTGTAGTAATAAAATGATCTTGCGGACATTCTAGAATTACCTTGACGGTGTTATTTAGTATTAGATTAAAAATTTGAGGTGAGATATTTTATTTATCATAAATATTTATCATTTGTCTTGGTATGATGCATTATTAATCGCGTTTTTCTGTTCACTTTCCCCTTCTTTTCCTTTATGTTTTCAGGTCTAGCTTATTCTGCATATAGGTTTTTGTGACGAGGGTTCTCGTAAAACAACCTCTCTATCTCTATGAGGTAGTTTTAAGGTCTGCGTACATTATATCCTCCCCAGATTTCACTCGTGGGATTCCAGTGGATATATTATTGTTGTTGTGTCTTGATATGATGAGTATAATTATAAATTTGTTTTTACATTAGTAAAATAATACTAAATTACCCTTTGTCGTCTATGGATCGACTTTTATATATAAAAGAAAAATAATATTAGAAACTACTATATATTTCAATAAAAATTAACTTCAATTTCAAATTTTATGGAATATATCTATGGAAAAAAAGAAAAGAAAAAAGTTCATGAACCTTCTAGCAACCTCCAGATTACGTGGAATCTTTAGGTGTGAAGCGGTTCTGTTCTACCAAATACACTTCACCTTATCACCATTCATCACACCTTCGATATATTGAATCCAACGGTCCACATTAATCCACCTCTTAAAACGAAACTGATTGGCTCCTACCTTGTGTTCCTCAATTCTCATTGGTCCACGTCACTAAACGTGACATACACAGAAACAATCAGCTACAAATACGTGCAAAATGACATGGCAGCATCTTATTGGCTGAGAGATCCACTTCTCTTGTATCTGATTGGTCCACGTCATCAGCCGTGACACCGTAGGTCTAAATTCAAAAAATGAAGACCGACCGTGTAAGTTTTCTAATTCCATTAGAAGAAAGTTTGCAGAGAAGGAGACTCGCTATATATAGCAGCCGCAGGTTTCAGTTGTTGATCGGAAAATCAAATAATCATCGGAGAGTCATCGGAAAAGAGAAACGAAGAAGAATATACGTTTGGATTTACGAGCTATGGCTGGTGCGTTGAAGAGGCGCGCATCATCGATCGTTTTCGCAATCGTCCTCGTCGGTAAGTATGAAATGAATGCTATTCGATGTGTTAGTTTTAGTTTACAGATCTGCTACTTAGTTTTTCAAAAGAATTGATGTGTATGATATGAATGCATTTTGAGGTATTATGCAATGAGTAGAATTGAATGGAGTGACGCAACGAATAAACAATTATCAACTGTAAAGTCGATTTGTGTTACTTCTCGATGTGTTAATGGTAGTTAGTTTTGTCATGTCTATGTATATGTATCAATTCTTAGATCTGCCTTTTTCGAGAGGATTATGCAATGAGTAGAATTGAATCGAGTGACACAACAATAAACAATGATTAACTGCAAAGTGACAAAACGAATAAATAATGGTTAACTGCAAATTCGACGTGTGTTATTTTTCGACGTGTTAGTTGTAGTTAGTTTTGATATGTCTATGTATATGTATCAGTTCTCAGATCCGCTACTTAGTAAGATAGGTATCTTTTGTTCCGAGAGATTATGCAATGAGTAGGACCGACGAGTTAACTGTAAAGTCGATGTGTGTTATAGATCAATGTGTTAGCTGTAGTTTGTTTTGTTATGACTGTATCATTTCTCAGATCTGCTGCCAGTTTGGTCATTTATGTGTCTTCGTTTTGATAAAACCATCTAGATTTGAGAGTTTTGATTTTCGGTTATTTTCCGCTTTTGTGGCAATTATGATCATTGACATAGGGTTGTTCGTTTAGAAACTTTTATTGTGTAAATAAGAGGGGTAACCTGAGCAATTTCATTTGAACTAATTTGATTATTCTTTTGCTCCTCTTGATTGATGATAAATCCTGACTCAATATGTGATATATTTGATCATTCTGAGTTCTCTTGTTAGCTACATTTTAATGCCAGCAAGTGCTTTAATACTATTCTGATCTTAGAGAAAGCACGAATAGAGGATATAGCAACTGCGTGAAGAATAACATTTATTGAACTAGTTATACAAGTAATAACTGTATAATCCAAATTGGTCCCAACAATATCCATGAAGCTTTTTGATCTCTGCAAAATTTTCTCCTTTCCCATAAAATTTGCAACTTGTGACAAGTACTATTATAGATCGACTAAGTCTCATACAATGCACTAATTGGTTTGTTGCATTTGTCAACAGGGAGCTTGTTTGCATTTTCTACAGCTAAAGAAGAAGCTGCTAAGTTAGGAACAGTTATTGGTATAGATCTTGGAACAACTTATTCTTGTGTCGGGGTTTACAAGAATGGACATGTAGAGATCATAGCTAATGACCAAGGTAATCGTATCACCCCTTCATGGGTAGCCTTCACTGATGGTGAGAGGCTGATTGGTGAAGCAGCTAAAAATCAAGCAGCTGTTAATCCAGAGAGGACCATCTTTGACGTCAAAAGACTCATTGGGAGAAAGTAAGGCATTGTCCTTTATTTTGTTGTGCGGAAGTCTATCTTGTATAATTATGATAATGACAACTTATCTCTGTGATAGGTTTGACGACAAAGAAGTACAAAGGGACATGAAACTTGTACCCTATAAGATTGTTAACAAGGATGGGAAACCATATATCCAAGTTAAGATCAAAGATGGGGAGACCAAGGTCTTCAGTCCTGAGGAGATCAGTGCTATGATACTGACCAAGATGAAAGAAACAGCGGAAGCTTACCTTGGAAAGACAATCAAGGATGCAGTTGTTACTGTTCCAGGTATCATCAAACATTTCCCATTTCAGATTGATAATATCTACTTCCAATCTCTGGTATCATACAATTGTTGAGCATATATGTCCGTCTCTTTTGAAAATGCAGCATACTTCAATGATGCCCAGAGGCAGGCCACTAAGGATGCAGGGGTCATTGCTGGTTTGAACGTGGCAAGAATCATTAATGAACCAACTGCAGCTGCCATCGCCTATGGATTAGATAAGAAAGGTGGTGAAAAGAACATCCTTGTCTTTGACCTTGGTGGTGGCACATTTGATGTTAGTATCCTTACTATTGACAATGGTGTTTTTGAGGTTCTTGCAACAAATGGAGACACTCATCTAGGAGGTAATAATGAATTTCAAAGTTTAAAAGAGTTTATAACTTTCATCTCACCATCAGTCTTGTTGACAAGTTTTCTCTTGTGTCTCGCAGGAGAGGATTTTGATCAGAGAGTTATGGAGTATTTCATTAAATTGATAAAGAAGAAGCATGGCAAGGACATTAGCAAGGATAACAAGGCTTTGGGGAAGCTCAGGAGAGAAGCTGAGCGTGCCAAGAGAGCCCTGAGCAGTCAGCATCAAGTCAGGGTGGAGATTGAGTCTCTCTTCGACGGTGTGGATTTCTCTGAACCACTTACTCGGGCTCGTTTTGAGGAGCTGAACAATGATTTGTTCAGGAAGACAATGACTCCTGTTAAGAAGGCTATGGAAGATGCTGGTCTGGCAAAGAGCCAGATTGATGAGATTGTCTTGGTTGGTGGAAGTACCAGGATTCCAAAAGTTCAACAGCTTTTGAAAGATTACTTTGATGGCAAGGAGCCTAGCAAGGGTGTCAACCCTGATGAAGCAGTTGCTTATGGTGCAGCTGTACAAGGAGGAATCTTGAGTGGAGAAGGAGGTGATGAAACCAAAGGTAATGTTCTTCCAGACTTATTTTTGTCATTTGATACTGTTAAATTTTCCAATGCAAAATTAACATTTTCTTCTGAATTTTGACCAGATATTCTTCTCTTGGATGTTGCTCCTCTGACTCTTGGTATTGAAACTGTTGGAGGAGTGATGACAAAGTTGATCCCAAGAAACACTGTCATTCCTACTAAGAAGTCTCAAGTCTTCACCACTTACCAGGACCAGCAGACAACAGTCACAATTTCGGTATTATAATACTTCTAAGACTCTTTTTCTAATTTGCTGCATGTGTCGTGCAAAACTTAAGAAACTTAAGTAGTTTACGACTCTTCTGACTTGAAATTCTCACCTCCAGGTCTTTGAAGGTGAGCGCAGCATGGTGAAGGACTGTAGACTGCTTGGGAAATTTGATTTAACAGGAATACCTCCAGCTCCAAGGTACTTATCCAACTAGTTCCGATAGAAGAGTACTTAAGGAGTTGCATTGCCTGCGTGACTAATGTTTTTTATTTTGCTCTTTTCAACAGAGGAACACCTCAAATTGAAGTGACTTTCGAGGTTGATGCCAATGGTATCCTGAACGTGAAAGCTGAGGATAAAGCCTCTGGAAAGTCAGAAAAAATTACAATCACCAATGACAAGGGTCGTTTGAGTCAAGAAGAAATTGAACGTATGGTCAAGGAGGCTGAGGAGTTCGCTGAGGAGGACAAGAAGGTGAAAGAGAGAGTTGACGCCCGAAACAGCCTGGAGACATACGTCTACAACATGAGGAACCAAATCAATGACAAGGACAAACTTGCAGACAAGTTAGAGTCTGACGAAAAGGAGAAGATTGAAACCGCCACAAAGGAAGCACTTGAATGGTTGGATGACAACCAGAGTGCTGAGAAGGAAGATTACGAGGAGAAGCTGAAAGAAGTTGAGGCAGTTTGCAACCCAATTATCACGGCTGTGTATCAGAGGTCTGGTGGAGCACCAGGAGGTGCCAGCGAGGATTCCAATGAGGACGATGATTCACATGACGAGCTGTAAGGGAATTTGTAGGTTTATAGTTTTCTGTTGTTCCTAAGTAGATATAGATACTCTTTTGTTATGTTTTCGTATGTAATTTCACCATATGAAGGGTGGAACATAGAACGACTAGGAAGAAACCGTGAGTGAAGGACGTTATGTGTCGCTCTGGTCTTTTTCCTCTTGTTCATTTTTTCGTACACCTGTGTAGAGACGTGATTTTATTCAGAGATCAAATTTCTTATATTCATAACGCTGTCAAACATTGAGTTCAACTATAAAGGCTGCCCGCTTAATGAGTAAGAACGAACTTAATATTGGATGTCATGTCATGCATTTGAATATAAACTTCTCATTTTTATATCTTAAGAAATTTGAAAATGACATTCTCATTTTTATATGAAATCTGAAAATGTCATTTTTTTCAATTCAAAATTGTAAATGGCCAATAAATCTATTTTCCCCGTGCTTTTAACTTGGTCGCAAAGCCGATAACATAACTCCTAAGCTATTGCTCAGCGTAGGAGTAAAGCTTGTAAGCTTTCTAAGCTTGTATTAGTCAGAGTTGAACCCTTCGTTACTTTGCCATCAGGGGTCAAACCTTTAAAAGTTTCTCCTTGTTCTAATTTATGTGATTATAATTGCTTCTCAATCTATTAAAATACTTCTCTCTTTCTAAAATAAAATTAATTTCTTGAAAGCAGGCTCTTTTGACTAAACAACGTAACTCAACATTGATCACGAGGGAATCTTAATAATTCAGTTGGTTGGCTACTCCAACTCTCACCTTGTTGATGAAAGTTCAATTTCCCACATAATTTCCCTCCACATTTCCCTTCCCCTACCCTCCAGTTCTTTTTTATTTTTATTTTTTTTAAAAAAAAGACTCACAAGAGTCGTCTTTAAATTGCCTAACCAAGTAGCTACAGAAGCCAATACTTCAAAATCAAGTGGTTTAAGTCAGAACAACTGAGGATGTCATATCAACAGAAATGTGGAACCGCACTTCACGTTAGATATTCAATCATTTGCACGTAATGAATTGGCAGAGCGCTGGGGGTCGTGATCATGAGATATTTAACGTGTCTAACAAATAATTTAAAACACAACCAGATAATGTAATTGATAATATTTTAACTTCCCAATTTCCAATTAGAAACAATGTTACCCTAACATTAAGAAGGGTAAGCAATCAATGTAGTATCCTCAAAAGCAAAACCACCAATCACTTTTACGTCCGGTGATTCCTTTCTTGAAGTGGCAATCTTATTGCTCCATGCTTCATTTATAAGTAACAGCACAGGAGCTACAAAAGATGGCATGCTTTACTATACTACAATTTAGAAGAGAAAATCCCTTCATAGATAGACATAAATAGGTGTCTACATAAGCATGTACAGCAGTAACATGATCCGATCAGTAGAGGAGGAAGGAAAAAAAAAGGATAAAATATGCTGTACGTTAGTTGTGGGCAGTGGCCTGCTGCAACCAAGGCCAGTGCAAATCGCAGACATCACGAGGGCAGTCACCTTCATTATCCTTGATATCTACGTCAGCACCATGCTTTACAAGAAACTCAGCAATATCTTCCCTTTCACAAACAGCAGCATAATGTAGTGCCGTCTGACCCTCAAGGTCCTTCAATGATCATAATAACAAGAATTTGTAATTCAGCGTATCACAAGCAGGAAACTAGAATCCACACAGTCGAAACAAATTGAAGAATTCAGACCTTTAATGCTTATAGCCAAGTTCTACAAATGCTAACCTTCCACTAAAGAATTTGCAGCCTCATAAGCTCTGGTCTAGTATTTCCCAAGGTACAGAACCTTCAGGAAACAATCTTTGGATGACGACAACTTTGATTTAGTTCTCTATGACTATTCCACTAGCCATGAATAGCATCATGTACAACCATTTTAATTAAGTTCCAAGTGATATTCGAGTTTCAGGTAGAACATGACTCTTTCTTATACTGCACTTGCATTTTGAGTGGCATTAGTTTTTCATGTAAAATTGAAGATTCTTATGTGCCATTGCATTTTGTCTCCATTAAGTTTCCTATAAAACATAGGCTAAACTTGAGTTGCTTGGTGTTAGGGTTTTCATTAAAACCATCACTTATTTTGGCACACTATTGGCCTCATCATCTTGCTTTATGATTACATGGTCAATAATGCAATTTTAAAACTCACTAGTTCAGTAAAGCATTCAGCACATTAGTCTTCTTTCCTCTCTCTGCAAATCTTGCATATATGTTGTTCTTTATCTCTCTCTTAGTTCCAATATAATGACAAATTACCAAAAACACTATATTTAAGAGAGTTAGGGGAAAGAAAGATAAAGAGAAGTGGATGAATATACAAGAAAATTACAGCTACATCAAGGTTACGACTCATAAAATTTCAAATGAAACAAATCATGCAACAAAATACAAGCCCCATAGAGCACATATATAACAAATCACAGAACCAAAACAAGATAAGAGGTCCGGTAATGCAAAATCATATGCACCTCAGCTATCTTGAAAATTATATGTACCTTGGCATTTACATCTGCATTCCTGCTTAAAAGCAATTTAGTGATGCTGAGATGACCACGATCTACAGCCCAGTGCAAGGGGGCACGACCCTCACTGTCTGGAATCATTTCAAGAAAAAAAATTTAATCAGGAAGAATATCAAAATAAGGGAAAGATAGCAAAATCTGCAGTACAAATTCCTGGTAGACATCATTCAAGCTCTGGGATCTGGAGTCATGCCCACCCTAAACATTCAATATTAATTTTTTTTTGTTGGTAATACTGCAAGAGAATCATCTTCTTCAAAGAAGATACATCCATCCTCAGAGTCGGTCATTAATTAAAAACCATAACCAGTGCATCTAATGGTGAATCAAAATTATCAACATTAAAACACTATAACTAGACTTCAAAAGAACTTCCATATCACATTGAGAACCAACCTGTCACATTCACAGGAACACCACTATCAATGCACTTCAGTAAGTTCTCTTCGTCCCCTTCTCGTGCAAAGGTATGTATCTCATCCAATTTTCTGCAAAGGAAATAGTGAGCATGTGATTTATCAGATCTATTCTTCCTTAAGTATTATAAATATTACAAAATAGACGCACACACACACATATATATATAAAAGACAAAATAAACAGAGCAAGTTACACAACTTGAAACTCACTAACAAAGTACAGCTTGTTCAAAAGTTATTGCCCAGATAAATAATAAAAAAGTAGTTAGATAAGAATGAGAACTTGTTAAGACGATGATTAAATGCTGTTACTTTGTAGCACCATATGCCTCCTAGTGCAAGAAAAATAAATTAAGAACAAATAAACTCTATCAACAAACAAGAATATCAGAGTGAAACTCCAAAGAATGTTTCTGCTTTTTGATGCCAAGACAAACTAGTTAGAGACTACATAGCAGTTTGTTGCGAAGATTGTCCTTGAATAGAAGAAAGGGCGACAACAAATATCAGAACCGCGCCGTACCCAGTACCCATTTTAGAGAAGTCCAAAAGAACAATGACTTAGTTAAAGTTAAAACCATCAAGCCAACTAATGAAAGGTCTTCAGGGTTACAACTCACAATAAAGTTTGACTGATTCAAACGAAGCTGGAGATTTTCCTTCGATGTTAGTAATTCTGGGCAGCCCGGTGTACTTCAAATGAAAGGTCTTCAGGATTATAACTCCCATTATGCGCAGGTTCTGGGGAAATAACGACCACAAGGGTCTATTATACAAGAGTAATTTTAGGTAGAAAATTCAACTATTGATGGGGAGAGGTAGGATATAAAAAAAAGGGTCCTTAGATTATGAGCCTTTGACGGATCTTGGACCAACATATGGAGCGAGAAAAGACACGGAACCATGGCATATTTATAAACCATTTAATTCAAATTTTGTTCTCTTCTCCTTTACCAGTTTGATAGTCTCCATATGCTTACTAGAAAAAGATGAGTTGCTTAGGAGAAAATTCGAATCCATGTATTTAAATAGTAAAATAGGTTCCTAAAAGGTTGAGTTATATAAAATGTATTAAGGCATTCCTTTAAAGAAAGTGCAACACTTATTGGGGTGGCTTCAAATAGAAAATAAGGATTTTTTTCCAGGACGGAGGGAGCACATGACTTCCCAGAAGGGCACATTTAAATTTGTTATACAAGCCACATTTAAAACAAAAAAAAAACTGCAAGAGTTTAAGTTCAAACAAGTTAAAGAACCTTACAACTCATTTTCGGAGTCCTCCTCACTAATGAAGGTACTGAAAACTGGCCCCATTGGCCCTTTAGCATCTGCATTACGTGCGCCGCTACTTTCTTCACCCTTATTTTTCTTTTTGAGCACGTTGAGGAGGACAAACAGAAATAAGAGGCCATCAGGGAGAAGGAAAAAAAAATACAAAAATTTATTAAGAACAGAAAAACAAAGACATGAATGATTACTATAAATAACAAAGATGCATGTCTTACATTTGCAGATCCATCAAGCCAGGAAGGATATAAAATTACTATAAATAACAAAGATGCATGTCTTACATTTGCAGATCCATCAAGCCAGGAAGGATATAACTCAGTCACGATATCAAGATACTTCTCCATGGCTTCTTCAGGAGGCATGGCACCCAATTTCTGCCATGCTTGCCTAATAGATGATCAAAGCAAATCTTAGCATCAGCCAGGCAAGAGAGACCAACCAAATATACTACTAATAACCTAGAAAATATTTTATTTATAAAAAAAACTTGGACTACAAGTTAAAAGGATTTTTTTCTATGACCTGACTCTTTTCACTGTCAAACTTATGTGAAAGGCTACAAACCTAATATATGCTATATTTCAAACAGGATTTCAAGGAGAAGGGAGATCCACTCCTCCAAATAAGTTAATAGCATATAAAATAGTATGATACTCATTGAAGTGACGAGCTATATGAAAAGTTACTGCCAGTATGTTAAGGAAAAAACTCTTTCTTAAGCCAGATCGCGTCCTTGAGATCCGAAAAAAATATCTTTCTCATACCTTGGAGGGTTATTCTTTAGAGACAATAACTAAACCAGAATCATGTCATGAAGGTGCCACAAGCAACTTTATTCGAAACAACCTAGAAATGAGAATGATTTGTTTTTCCAAGCAAGGTTACAGAGAAGTCCTTGGAAACTTCCACTTACCTCATCTGTTATTATCATCCCCTATTGTTTATCAAAACTAGCAGCAAATTTTTGTGAATAAATTTCATAAGCTTCCCTGTCATCAACACCTCAGTAAGGAAACAATAGCCTTTAGTTTCCCTAATAAGTCTTAGTACAATATGATTCACTGTAATTTAAGTTACTTAAGCCAATGCAAAGTGTATCCTCTTGCACCGGTAATGAAGCACCAGCATCTAGGCTTAGTACTCCTATCAAGGTATAATTCGATTTTTCACAAAACTCAAACTACTTAATTTACCAGTCACATGTATCATAAAATTCACTACTTGAGTTATTTTTCCTTCCTTGTGCTAACAAGGACATGTAACATGATATCTTACATCGATCCAAAAGCACTTGCTTTCTGTCTCTAAAGCAGAGTACAGATTCAACAACAAAATGTCCCAAACTATACATGTCATAAAGTAAGCAAATGAAAAGCTTAAACCAAGACAGCAAAAACAATTAGAGGCGGATTTCGAAGAGCATTACCATTTGGCACGAGCAGTCATTTTAAGAGCCGATGGCTGTGGAGCAGTGCAAGGTCCCTCAGTCGCAATCTTATAAAGCCCATACAGCTGCAGTTGCACCTCATTTGATACCTTATGCGACCGATCAGCTGCCGTAGCAGCCACAAACGCTGTCGCGGCACTAAACGCCTCATCCAACTCAGTACTTTCTACACCTTCCCAATCATCATCGCTGTCTTCACCACCACTCACCGAACTCCCTTTCAAACCGCCTTCGTTCCTCTCAATTAACCGCTCCGTCTCCTCTGAAACTACAGCAGCAGCATCCTCCGGTGACTTTTTCGTTTCAGCCTCGTTGGAATCGGCGCGTGTAATCCGGAGATTTTCATCACGGAAAGCGAATATAATAGAAAAGAGCTTGGCGAGAAGGAAAGAGAAAATGAGACCGAAGATTACCGACTGTAGATACTGCTGCCAATCGGCCATGATTATTGAAGAAGGGAGAAGAATTCAAAACCCTAGATCGTCGGAAAATATATATATAAGGAAATAAATAGAAGCAAAAACTGAAAGAAGAAAAAGGATAGCTGAGCTTGGCAGTAGCGAAAAAGAAGAAAATGAAATTGTTGGCAGTTATTATCGGGATCGTTACATTATTCAGTACTATATAACATGAATTTATATATATATATATAAGAATTTTAATATTTAATAATGATTAAATGCAATATATTTCAACTAATTATATCAGAGAGAAGTACTAAAAATATCTTCGAACTTATTATTAGTTTCGTCCATAAACTATTGACATTTTTTAAGCATATCAATAGTTTAATGACGAAACTAATAATTCGTGTCAAGTTCCAAGGTATATGCCCTTTTTTTTTTACCAAATATTTTGATTTTTATGTATTTGGTGATCTTTTACTTTTATAGATTATGCATAATCTCTACTTTTTAATATTATGATATAGGAAAAAAGCATAGAGTTACATTTGAAGTTGTACCATATTTCAAGGCTTGATTAAGTGTATCTTTCTCTTCTAGATTTACATATCTGAGATACGTCAATACTTAGATACAACGAATGTGTAATTTTTTATTTTCCTCCAAGTATTCGGTACCCATATTGAAGCCCGAGTAAATTCATATTCGCGTTGGGAAATCCCACATTGAGGGGAGGGGGGTTTAAAGTGCTCCCTAATAAAGGTAACTCTATAGGGACTTCTAAAAGGTACTTATACCATAAATATTTATCTTTGATGTGCCATCAAAACTAGTTAAAATATTTTCTAAATTTAATTTGCCAAATGATATTTGATTGAATATAAAATTTGAAATATATTTTAGTTTATGTAAATATCATATTACCAATGATCAGTGAAACATAGTTTTGGTAGGACTATAATATTAATTTTATTTTCAGTGTCTAACTTTGAATATTGGACATGTAATTTAATAAAATTAAGAGTTTTTTATTTGAAATTTTGTGATATTAAATTAAATTGCATAATATCTCAAATGTTTATAAATTTCGTGGTCACCTAAATTAAAACGAAAAGGTAATAATTAAAGAATAAATCCCAATACTAGAAGATTAAAAATGTAATAATAGATTAGTGACTTGGTAATTAAAATTTAAGATGAACTAATATTGTCCAGATCTATAGAGATGAATATTCAAATGTATTTAGTTCTATATGATTTGTAATTAGGTTAATTTTAATTATACTAGGTACAAATATAGTCTAGCGTATAGTGATGTGTTAGGAGGCATTTGATCATGAAATCTTTTCACCTTTTTTTAGAGTTGAACACCGAATAAAATTTCAAAATTCAACTTGAAATTGAATTTTCAAGAATCCGAAAAAAAAAATTCATCTTTTTCACTCCAAATTACTCACAAAATATAAAAACAACTCAAATTTTCAAATATCTCTTTTCACTTTGACAATCAAAACTGTTTTTCAAATTTCACAGTGAAACATGGACAAGCGTCCACTTACCCTCTATCTAGACGGTATGGTTTGCTACTTTTAGTCATTTCAATTGCTATTTGCGCGGGCTGTGTTGAGTACCCATGGATGTTTTCGGGGTTGAGTGAAGTTCAGGATCCATTTCTTTTAAAGCCTTCCAGCTAGCTTGATGGTAAGCATTCATGGCATATGCAATATGAGCTCGAACAATGTTGGGAAGAAAACACGGACTCCCATATTGCATTTGTTTGCAGTCGAAACCCATCGATGTCTCTGTAATGCTTCCTTTCTTGTCCCTGATTTCGGAAAACACCATGTGTTGTTTCATTTACTGGTGAAAACCTTTGGTGTCGGGCACGATGGAAAATTCACTTATTGCCTGCGAGCCAGAGGCAATTTCACAAACACATCAAGCACACTAACAGAAGCATTAACAAATTGGTGGTTCTGCTATTAGGGTGACTATGATGAGTATTGGCAGCAGCATTAACTACCCTTGGATGTAGGATTCCTATGTCATAGACTGGCGTCAAATCAGGCTTGAACAACCCAAAATTTCTCTCACATGTTGGCCCAGGCTTCAAGTCCTCGTTGAAAAGCGCGAAAATGTAGGTTTCGAATGTCCTGTTGGGCATTAGAGGTGTCCCAATTCCAGACATCACGTGTTGTATGAGCTTTCTGTTGTATTCTGCAGCGGTCCCAGTGTCTACTCCTACTTGTCCTGGATCTCCTCTCGATGGCCATCCAGTTTCAGCTATGACAATCTCAATGTCTTCGAAATCCATGAGCTTCAGGGCTGAAAAAACTGCATCTAATTGCGCATCCAACATGTTTGTGTAGGTGAGTCGTGTGGCCTCGTCGAATACCCCTGGATTAGGCCTAAAGAGTGCATAATCAAGTGTGTTATCAGAAGAATCAAAAAATGGATACGGGTTTATCATGAATGGTGAATTAGTAGCTCTAAGGAACTCAAGCAATGGCTTGAGAACATGGATATCGTATCCTGGTCTAAATTTCCCTGAAGAAGGTGGGGTTGAATTTGAGAGTATACCTAGGAAATGTGGTGTAGAAATTTGGATTTGACGATCCAAGTACTTTTCAACAAGGGCAGCCTGGAGGGTTAGCATAGCAGGAACTAGGCTCACAATAAGTAACTTGTTGGCAGTTGAAATTACTTCGTTGCCAACAAGTATTCTGACTATGTTGGTGGCAGGGACGTAAGGTAGGACGTTAATTTCCACCCATTGTTGGGCAAAACTCAACTCAGTAAGCTGCGGAATCAGATCATTGGGGACGTTTACAGTCACTGAAATGCCAGTGTGAGCAAATGCTTTCAAGATTTCTGGGTTGGCATCGAAGATCCTCACGCGACGGATATAGGTGGATTCACGGAGGAAGCGTGCCACTTGGACTGGGGGAGGGAGGTTGTCAGCAACTGTACCATAATTGACACCAATTGTTCCTTCAACTCCTATTACCAAAAAAGAAGTCCGAATCATATCCACTGACAGTGTATATAATATGTTGAAATAGTGCTCACTTGCTTACCTTGAAGGAAAATTGGTGCAAGAAGAACAAGAAATGCGCCGAGCAGATGAGCCAGGGGAGTGTTGAAAACCTTATCCATTACTCGGCATGGTCATTCATAGGTTGCTGCAACTTTTTCTTATGTCTGCATGTCAGCAGCTTGGATGAAGAAAGGCACCTGTTTGAGATGCTTTCCTTCGAAAATGGGCATTCCAGCTGAAGTTCTGGAGTGTCAAATTAGGCAAGGAATATTCATGGGCTGCCCTCCTATTGGATGGGAATCTTTTCTTCAATGCTTTCGTCAATGTGGAATTGAGATATACCTACTGCTAAACAGCAAGGGATATACTTTTGAAGTTTATATATATTCAAAATTATTTACAATCTCCTCCTCTGTGCTGAACAGTAAGGAAGAAAAAGGGAATTATCTACTTTTGAAGTTTGGATAAACTTTCCCTAAAGAAATAAAAGAAAATTTTGAAAAAAAAGGAATTCTCAACTGGGTTAGCTTCAGTACTTCACCATCTCCAATTGTTTTAAGGAAATCCAATTTAGGAGGAGAAACAGTTTATAACAGAGAACAACAATGCTCATACATACCACCGATTCGCTTAAAATATCCTGTCAGTAACTTCCGAAGTATAACTTGGCATTTCACTGAGAGACAGATATCCTGTAATATCCCACTGGTCAAGTCCCCGATACCTGATGCTTATTTCTCATCCGCAACAACAAATCATAAATGGAGAAAATTACAGAAGATTTACTTCTCAAAGACCAAACATAAGTTCATCCGTCGAAAATTGATGCTTAATTAGACTATCAAGTATAAACAATGAGAGTTACAAGGAGAGTTGAATCTTAGTTGACATTACCAGGATAACTCACTCGCTCACTTTGCTATGCCAAAATGACAAATATACAAGTTGTAGCTTACATTCAATAATTCCACGGAGCATGGAAGATGAATCAAGTATGAGAAAACTGGCAATAGCATTAGGTTATCGACATCCCAAGTTAACTCTCCCTTCTTCACTAATAGTTTTATTCATGCATATCTTCTGTAGATCAATGTAGCCAATGATTGTGTCCTCAAAATCTGCACCATCAAGTTGTGCATCATTAAAGGTAGATCCAGATAGTACAGTGTTCTTAAATGAAGCTCCCTGGAGATTGGCTTTCTCAAAGTTCACCCGATCGAGAACAGCATTCGAAAAGTTTGTCCCTGTATGTACTGACGAGTCAGAACTCACAACTTTGAAAAACACGAAAGTATCCAAAACAAGGCATACACGTATAGAAAACTTAAACCATTCTTTAGCCCTTCCCAGCTAGACATAATAGTAGTGGTTGTCAAATTTGCCCACGGCTAGTGTCAAAAATCAGAAAAAGCCTTGAAGGATGATACTACCATGATTTGCTAAAACATATATACTCCAAAAATAAACACTTTAATTTCAATCGGTTTTGTTTCAGCAAAAAGCAGAATTAAAAAGCTGGAAAAAGAAAAACGAGGAATACTTTATCAACCCAAAACATGTGCTCTCCTATAAAGATCCTTTGGCATTACTTAAATTCACAACACAACATCCATCCAATATGCAAGTAGTTTTGATGAGAAAAGAATTGTTCTTACTAGTCAGGTGCTCAGTCTCATTTTCCATTTCATCTTTCTCAAACACTGAGTAGTTGAAAAGTACTCTATCAATTTACAAAGTGCTACATAATTCCTACTGTCCCAACCGGCCTTGCCATTAGAAACAAACTACAAGAATTCCTACTGTCCCAACCGGCCTTGCCATTAGAAACAAACTACAAGTTGAAGGACATAGTATTATGTTATATAAGCAGGTTGGACCTCAATATAAATATGATGACTAAGTTACTATTACCATGTACAGGAATGTTTGGACAAGTTGTCTTATAATAATTCAATCAGCTGCACTCAATATTTCGTTTCTTGCATTTCTTTTTAGTTTTAGCCTTTTGCTTCTTCAGTCGCCTTGAAAACACAAGGACAAAATACATTTTATACAAAAGTGTAATGTGAACTTACCCTTAAAACTAGCTCCAACAGCATAAGCTTTAGACATAATCACTTCAGACATGTCTGCACCATCAAATTTTGCATCAGACATGAGGGCTGCTGCAAGTGATTTCCCTTTGAGGTTATTTTTCTCATTTGTGTAATCACAAAAGCGCAGATCAAGTGGTTTATCATAAACACCATTGGCTTGACCTATTGTGTTACCGACAAAGGCCCGTTCACACCTATTTGGCTCTGTTGACAATGGAGGCAGTCTCTGCAAAATCAACCCAAAATGTAAACAAACGAAAATCTTGCATACATATATGGTCCTATGTCAAGTCCTGATAGATTAATTCTGAGTCAAAACATATGAAGGCTTATTTCCTGTTTTGGGAACATGAGCTGCAAGATGTTTTCTCTCTCTTTATTAGGGGAAACAGTTCAGCATTGCCATTGTAGTATTTGAAGTTGCTCAATCTTGTGTTACACTTTTGGTTGATTCATTCCTTGCAATTAGCCAATTATCATTTTCTAACCCTCAACTTTCGGCAAATGCTTTAAAATTACCCTCAATTTGGAGCTCCACTAGGGGTCAAGGATACCAAAAAAAATTCATATTGGCGGGGTAATATTAGATCAAAAAGTCTAATGGATGGCAAAGTTGCTCAATTTGGGACGAAAAAGGGCAAGTTTGACCCTTTTCCCTTTTACAAGACACTTGCGCTTCTGTAAAACATCAAATATCTCAAATCACGTCCAGCTCAAACCGGATTTCCGTGTTTTCACATGAACAATACTGTTTATGGAAGTCTTGGATCCTAATTCTTAAACAGTCATAAGAATGGTAAGATCTAAATGGACATGTCAGGAGTTAATCATCATGTGGATCGAAAAATTGTATTTTGAATTTCTTAATGCCACCTGGATTAGGCTACTTATTTGCCAAACTAAAAACTTAAATGGCGATGACCATTTGCATGAATTGGCTCACACAACTAAACTTGATAAACAACAACACAACCAGTGGAATCCCATAAGTGGAGTCTGGGGAGGGTAGAATGTACGCAGACCTTAAGACAACCCCATAGAAGTAGAGAGACCATTTCCTAGGAACCCTCGTCTCTCGCAACTGAACTTGATACAAGCTTAAATTCTTAGCCCCATGGATCAACAAAATATGTGTACATACTTAGCTAAGAAAGAACTGTCCGCAAATTCTAAAACTAAGAAATTAATCGGATTTTAGATGAAATGTAATTTACTACACAATTCAATATACTGATTAAAAAGGGCAGCCTAATACATGTTAAGCAATGTGTGATGTAGACAACTACCTAATGCAATTACGGAAGCATTATATGTAAAATAGAACATATTGAAGGAAATATGTGAAATGGAATAGCAGTAGAGTAGTTAAATGGCGTTTCCCCCAACCTGACCAGCAGCAATTACGGGCGAAACAGAAGAAATTGCCCAAACAGCAAGGAACCCACAAGCAACATTCCTAAGTTGCTTGAACTGAGTTGAGCTTTCTTCACTATTTGAACCATCCTTGGAAGCTGCCTCCATAACATAGAACACAAAAACGAAATTCAGACGCGATCTCAGCTTGACATTTTAGTATAACAAAAAATGAGAATTGTACCTGAACATTTGATTTGGATGGGTAAGTGAAGTTGCGGAGGACGATAAAGTGGAGAACGACGGAGAGAATGAGATTTGTATGCAAATGGAATAGATATTGACGCCATTTTTGTGAGTAATTATTGACACAACTCTCCTCTTCTCATATGGACTTATCCATTCATAACCCCCTACAAACTGTAGATACATCTCCATCCCACGTGGCATCCACAAGCTGCTCTTTTTTGCTGTTCCAATTTCATGTCTTTTATTATAAATTAAGGATCAAAATGAACGTGTTTATCGTACATTAAAGATCATTTCAATCAAGTGAGTTATGTTAAGGATCAAAATATGCCTTATTCATACATTGAGGATCATTTTGATTATTTTCTCCACTTAATACATTCATTTTATATAACATAATACTTGGGGGAAAAAAAAAGTTTTGATATTTCTATTTTAAATAATACTTAAATATTTGTGAATCATAAAATATTTTATGAAAAATAAATAAAATTAAAATATTAAACTTTTTCTAAATATAATAAGATGATGTTTTGTGAAAGCAGATAAAAATAATTGTCATATTGGACAAAGATATTACAATACTCTTTTTTTTAAAAAAAAGAGAAGTACTAAAAATATCTTCGAACTTGACACGAATTATTAGTTTTGTCCCTAAACTATTGATGGACTTTAAAACACCCCTCAACTTGGCGAACTAAGTTTAATACACCTTCAAACTTGACACTTTAGAGGTTGTATCTTCTAATCACACAATACTTTAGAGGCAAACCTTCATTTCATCCATGTTGTCCCAATACGATGTATGACATCATCATCATCCCCATTACTCTGGATAATTTTCCCAAGATGCTTAAAGTTTTCTCTCGTGGGAATAAATTGAGTGGCAAGCCTCCCTTTGATGTTCGCTTCATCACTCCCAATATTGAATTTGCACTCCAAATATTCCGTGTTGATCCTGTTCAATTTATATCCTTTGGACTCTAGAGATTTGTACTAATGGTAAATTATACAAAGATTTATGTCTGTTTTTCGTAATTTGATAATTGAAAACGATCAAATACGAACTACAATTCTCTAACATTAATTTCTCTGGCGAAAATAGAGAAACAAGTTCCACAGGTGATATTTTTTTTACATCATCGTCTTCTTTTACCCACCTAATTATCACAGACTTAGAACTCAAGCTAAGATTTCCGTGCGGCACTAGTCGATTTGCTCACGACTTTTTCACGATCTTGTAAATACTAGTAAGCCTGTTACTGTTGATCGCTAAGGGAACGCTAGATACTTTTGAAATAAGGCTTGTATATTATTTGAGAGATTGGTTACAATTTCGAGATGATTTGTACAAACGAGTGGCCCCTCTATTTATACTACTACTGAGGGGTTTATGTGTAGATAATGTTTATCCTACAAGTTCCTACATATTTACAATTTAGTCCCGTTCTAGATTCTTCCATACAAGTTAAAGAGAGCTAAATACTACAAGACTATTCTACATGATTTCAGATTCTTCTAAGTGTTTACAAGATTTTCCCACAACACTCTAGAACATTCTAAAAGTTTCAAGTTCTATCATATATATATATATATGTATGTATAAAATAACTTATCTCATCATTAATAGAAAAAATAGAAAATCAATAATCCATTGACTATTTCACTCACCTTATACCTTATCCATTAATAAAAAATAACTTCATATTTTATAAAAAAAATTATCATACTTTATATCTCATTCATATATTTACTAAGACTCAATTGATCGATATAACTTATCTCATCATTAAGAGAAAAGTAGAGAATCAATAATCCCTTGACTATTTTATACACCTTATGAGTTATACGGTTATACCTCATCCATTAAAAAAAAAAATTCATATTTTATCTAAAATTATCATACTTTATACGTCATCCAAATATTTGCTACGAGCCTACGACTCAGCTAATCAAATATATTTTATAAGTATTTATATTTATATTGAAAAGAAGCCACCAGCTGTCCTTATTGACAATTTTCACTTCTCTCTATCTCTTCGTTTTTCCCCAAATTACCTCTTTTCACAGTACCAGTTCTCTTTGATCCCTCGCTCTGCAGAATTCATTCAATCATGTCGTACGAGAAGCTCGACGGCTTGGCAAGGTGGTTCGGCACTAGCGTTGCATCGGCGTTTTTCGCATCCTTGGAACGATGCTCGTGTGTGAATCTCAACACTTCCGAATCCGACGATGAAGACGAGGAAGAAGCTAAAGATCGCCCTCTCATGGTCTCCACCCTCCCTTCTCACCTCGATTCTTGCCCTGCCACCACCAATCCTACTGCCGCTGAGAATCTCCCCGTTTGATTCGGTAAAATTTTTCCTTCTTCTTTTATGTTGCATGTTTCAATTGTGTATTTTGAATGTTCGTTTGCTAGTGTTATAACATATGTTGAGAGGATAGAAATGAAGCAACTATCGGACTCGAGACTGCGGAGTTGGTTTGCTGTAGGATGTAATGTATTTTACTTGAATTGGCTTGAACTACTATCTTAGTAATGTGTAAGCACTGTAAACAATCAGAATTGAAGAAATACAATTGAAAATTGAATGAAGAACGAGAGAGAAAATTGGAAATATATAGGGGTTGCCTTTCATTCTATTTAACTGCCTTTCTCAAACCATCTATTTTTCTTTATATACAAAACATAAATATAACCACACTCATTTCTATTACAAAATTGGAAAATATTAAGAATAAATAAAAATGAGTGGGCCGCGTCAGCTTGGGTTCGCAATTAGTTGGGCTGCAAATGTGTTCTTATTATGAGGTCTAAGTCCAACTGAGCATTGGTAGAGCCATGATGAGCTAGACTAGTCAGAGTTTTGGTAAAAAGATCAGCTAACTGAGCATTGGTAGAGCAATGATGAAGAGAAATAAGGCCATCCAAAAGCTTGATGCAGTGAAGTGACAATCTACTTCAATATGCTCGGCACACTCATGAAAAACAAGATTGTGCAATGTGTATGGAAGCCTGGTTATCAAAAAAATAGGGACAGGTCCAACCGGAGGAGTATGAAGATCAGTAAGTAAACGAAACAATCCACGGCTGCCACTTCACTGATGGCTCTGTATTCAGCCCCAGCAAAAGAGAGAGAGACACACTACTGGATGTTTCTTGGCCTTCCAGCTTATCAAAGAATCCCTTAGAAAATGAAAAATCCATAAATAGATTGCCGGGTATAGGACAAGCACCCCAACCCCTATCACTATCACAATAAGCAAAAGACCCAATGATGGAGAGTTACTAAGAAACATACCAATGGTGTACCCTTAAGATACCATTACACATGCAAAGCAGCACCCATATGAGGAGTACGAGATGCCTAAAGAAATTGACTCAAATGTTGGACAGCAAAATATAGGTCAAGTCGTGTGTGAGTGAGAAAGTTCAGCTTTCCAACAAGACTTATGTATGATGCAGGCAAAGGTAGAAGTACACCATCAGCAGCCTTTAGCTTGACATCGAAATCCATAGGACAAGTAAGTAGTAACAGTAGTAACATCAACACCATTAAACTCTTGGAGAAGATTGTGTATGAATTTTCGCCGATGAAGTAGGAGACTAGAAGAAGAAAAAGCCACCTCATACTAAGAAAATAATTGAGCACCCCAAGGTTGATCCAGGAACAACTTTGGAATGGAAATCCCAGCCAAGTTATCACCAGTTGAAATAATATCATCAACACACACAGCAAGGATAACAGTAGATGAGGTGGACTGGCGAACGACAAGGGAGTAATCATTCATAGTGTGTGTAACCGCTAGACCTCAAAGTTTGGTACATCTTGGCATACCATTGTCGTGAAGCCTGACGTAAGGCATAAAGGGATTTCTACAGAAGGCACATAGGACTGGAGGAGGAATCAAAAAAAGAAATAGTAAGGCTAGGAGGTAACCTCATGTAGATTTTTCATCGAGGTCACCGTGAATAAATGCAATGTTCACATCCAATTGAAAGAGAGACCAATTATTCTTAACAGCTGCAACCACTAGGCACCTGACAATAGCAAATTTGATGGTAGGAGTGAAGTTTTCAGTAAAGCGTACGCCCTCGACTTGAGTATCACCCCTACAAACCAACCCAGCCTTGTATTCGACAGATCCATCAACCCTATACTTATTTTTGTCGATTCATTTACAACCAATGGGTTTCTTCCCTACAGGTAAATTAACAATGGCCCAGTTATGGTTGGCTTCAAGAGCATCACATTCTTGCTAAATAGCTTTTTGCCTAGCTGGAATCAAGACTGCATGATGGTAAGAGTCAGGCTCTAATGTAGCAGGGTTAGTTGAAGACTGAAAGCAAGAGGAATTGGTAGATGAGCCAGATAAGGAGGGCAGCAGAGTGCAGACATAAGGTTGTAGATGAGCTGGGGGATGAGTAGTTTTGGAAGATCTCCTTGGAGGACGAGGGAGGAGGGAAACAAGACTAGGAGATTCAGGAGGAGTAGAATCAATCACTGGAGTGATGGCTAGAGTAGTATCAGACTCCGAATCAGGGAAGAAAAGAGAATGAAGGAGGATAGGGATTTGTGTGAGTAAAAGGGAAAGATTGATTCATGAAAAATCACATCTCAGGAAATTATAGAAGTGAGATTGTAGCGTTTATAGCCTTTTTTGCCCCAGGAGTTTCCAATGAGAACACAAGGATCAGCCCTAGGCTGAAGTTTATCCCTTTGAACTTTGCGAAGGTGGTGAAACAAAGACAGCCAAAAGTTCGTAGGTGAGAAAAAAAGGAAATGGCCATATAGAAGTCCATATTGAATTACTGTGGAGTAAAGTGGAGTGGTATCTATTAATAAGGTAGGAAATTGTGAGTAAGAACTTGAGAGATAAATGGGACTGAAAAAGCAAAGCTCCTGTTGTTTTCAAAAGAAACTTATGTTTCCTCGACAAGAAGTCTGGTCGAGGATGCCATGATCAAGGAAGAACCATCTATTAAAGGTGTTGGAACCTAGCTCTAAGGCATTATCATTTCTTATGAATTTGACTAAAATGTCAAATTGAGTTTTAATCATTGCAATGAAGGCCTTGAGAAGAGGAAAAACATTGCTTTTGGAACCCATGAGGTGAGTCCAAGTAGCCCTAGTATAATCGTCTACATCAACTAGTGCAAGAAAATATTTGAAACCTCCAAAAGCGACACTGCTATAGGGGCCTAGGTATCAACAAGGATAAGTTGGAAAGGAGTACTCCCGATGGAGCTAATAGGAAAAGAAAGTCGAGTTTGTCTAGCCATAGGACAGATAGAACATACAAATGATTGTTTGGGAGGGAAATCACAAGGAATATAAGAAATATCCTTCATTCTAGGAAAAGGCACATGTTCTAAACAATTACGCCATAAAATCTCCATTTTATTAGAAGCGGAATGATTTGTAAAATGAATTATAATAGGTAAAGGAGATTCCGTAAGACAAGCAGGTGCAAAAATGGGTAAAGAAGAATTAGAATTACAAGCAGGAATGTTAGAGACAACATCAGAAACATGTGCAGAAATAAAAGAAGCTGAAGATGCAGCATCACAGCCACTCAAGGCAGGATTGGATCGGTGGAGCTTGTAGAGACCATCAGCCAGCTTACCAACTTCTAGTGGCCTCTTCAGTGAAGGGGCCTATAGAAGACAAGAATGTTTAGAAAACTGAATAAATGCAATCTAACTGGGATACTAACTTGTAAACAAAGATGAGATTAAAATGAAAAGAGGAAAGATAAAAGGACATTGTGCAAGGTGAATGAAAAGAAATGAAGAAAACCAGTTGCCTTAGCTTTGTATCTATTACGCAAATTGACTAGATAAGGAATAACCGAATAACTAATGGTTTGATATTAAAGAGAAGAGATTTGTAGCAAGTCATGTGATGGTTGCCCTGGAATCTATAATCCAAACACACTACCTAGCATGCAAGCACTAGAGACACTATTTATACTATCAGACAATTCAAGGATACCAGTAAAGTTTGTAGATGTCATGAGCCAAGCCGAGAGTTTGAGATCTAATTCTGCTGCAACATGATTATCAATTGTGTATATTGTTCCTTGGCGAGACCAAGAATGATAGATCCAAAGGTCGGAACTGCGTTCAGATGGCCGTGCATGCTTAGATGATCCAAGGGATTCCCAATGTGAACCTCTACATGTGTAACAGTCTTAGTTCCCTTAGTGAACTTAAAATGAGGAGGATATCCATACAGCTTATAGCACTTGCCAATGAGATGTCCTACATTCTTGCAGTGCTTGCATATCAAAGTGGGTTTAGGAAGAAACTGATTGTTGGTTCCGAAATTGACTCTCAGAATGTACCGTCTATCAGAAGGTGTTGGTGCCTTTATTGTTAGCATTAAAATTGAAGGAAGCTGAATTAAGTTCTGAGAACTGAGAACGTGCAGTCACTTGTCTTTGTCCCTCATCTTGTAAGAGGATGCTGTAAGTGGAGTCTGAAGATGGGAGAGGGTGCATCATGAGTATATTTCCCCTAACACTCACATAAGTCTCATTAAACCCCATAAGAAATTGATAATGCTTAGTCTCCTCTTCATCAAGAAGAACAGCCCTAGCCTCACATGTGCACCAACATTCCTCCTACACACGAAATCCAATTCATCCCAAAGTCTCTTCAATAAAAACAACAACATACCCAGTGGAATCCCACAAGTGGGGTCTGGGGCCAAAGTCTCTTCAACAATGCGAACAATTAGAATTGAAGAAATACAGTTGAACATAGAGACAAATTGAATGAGGAACGAGAGAGAAAATTGAAAAATATCTAGGGGTCGCCATTCATTTTCACTAACCACCTTTCTAGAACCATGTATGTGTCTTTATACAAATTATAATTACACACATTTTTATGACAAAATAGAAAATATAAAAATAGATAAAAACAAGTAGGTCGTATCAGCTTGGGCTTGCAATTATTTGGGCATTCAATGTGTTCTTATTATGAGTCCACCAAGCATTGTTATATTTTGGTATTGACGATAAATCTCTGACCTTTCTGGACCTGAAACAAACAAATCCCTCTGAAAGAATCCTTCCCAGATTTGGTCTTACTATGTAGTAATCCAGATGCAAATATCAATGAATGTTGGACATCACAACGGTGGAATCTGGTCTTCAGAAGGTTTTTGAATGACTGGGAAGTGGAGAGAGTGGCCAAATCTTTTTTTTGGAAGATCCGCTAGAATAATGAAAAAGATTTCTGCATTTACGCCCAAACCAGTCAATAATATCAGATTGTTAACGATGTTACAAAAAATTCTCCGGCACCACCAATGTTCCTAATTCTTTAAGATGGAAACATAGTAAAGATGGGGCTTTCTCTGTTAGCAGGGCATACAAAATGGGAAGCCCCCAGCAAAGCAATAACAAGCACAGTTTTTGGAAAAAGGTACGGAGAACCTTAGACCTAACTAAGTGCTTTACATGGTTGGTTGCAAGGAGGACTTGCCTGACACATGAAGTGTTGAAGAGAAAAGGAAAGGTTATAGTATCTTGGTGTTCATTATGCGGGAAGGCCGAGTAGACCAACTAGCATCTATTCTTGCATTGCAATTTTACATCACAAATTTGGGCCATCTTGCTTGGTCTTTTATAGACATACTGGATTGTGCCTCAGCATACTGCAGACTTGTTGAGTTGTTGGATAAGAAGAGTGAGGAGCAAGAGCTAGAAGGTGTGGTGGAGGATAGTTCCACATTGCATTTGTGGACAGTCTGGAAAGAAAGAAACGGCAGAAACTTTGAAGATAGGTCCAAATTCCATTCAAAAGGTTAAATGGAATTGTATTGTATCTTTTATTTTTGGTGTAAAGAGAAAGGTTTAGAGGAAGCAGAACAGATTGTAGAATTATTATGATCATTGTAAGTATTTCTTTTCTCTTCTTTGTTCCCCTCTGTTTTTTTAGGTCACCAACATATCCTCAATGCTGAAGATTCATCATTACCACTTTCCAAAAAAAAACACTACTCTGCATGTCTGTGTATGTGTTGACAATGTATGAATATATACATGCAATGTTACTAATTTAATTTTTTGGGGGGTAGAAAAGATGCGTATCTATCTATCTATCTATCTATATAGAAGTAGCGTGGTTAAATAACAATCTCTTGGGCCACATCTCGGCCCTGGATAATAGTAGAGTTTAACAAAAAAATTCCTAGTACAGGTAGTTCCTAGAAATTTTACTAACTTGAATTTAACACTACTGAATATAATTTCGGTGTTCTTTTTTCCAGTTTAGGTGAGTTAACTTTGTTATATTGGTTGTTATTGCATGTTTGTGTCGTAGAATTTTGCTAATTTCGAATGCTCCATCTCCATATTTGTGTATAGAAATATAGTAAGTAAAGAGGAAAAGCATGATTGGAAGAACTGTGTGAAATAAGTGAATTTCTCTAGTTGAGGCATTCTTGATTGATTGAGATTGATTTATCTCATTCAAATTCTATTTGCGTATATAGAAGCACATTTAATGCTTTAGCAACTAGCTCCAAAGTTCCTTGGACTCTTCACTTTTGGTGTCACACGTGTCAACACGACATGGGTGTGGGTGTGGGATCCGTACTGGATTTGGTCAATCAATTTTGTTTACTTTAACCCAAATCGGTAGAAAAATTTGGGACATATACAATGATTTCTGTTAGATACCAAAACTAATGGAGAAATTTGGAATTAACAATGATTTCTGTTAGATGCCAACTTAGGAAATCTAGGAAATATACAATGGAGGAAAAGGACATATATGTGGAGCTAGCCTAAGTTGCTCATACTGGGGTTGATGAGCAATGACTAAGCACCATCCTATATTCTTATTACTTTGTAGTTGGTACCCTTGAAAGCCCATCCTCTACTGAAGGATAGAGTTCTTTTACAGTAAGGGGTGGTTTGGTTGGGAACAACTTATTATCCCAGGATAAGTTTCATCATATATATGGGATAAATAATTCAAGAATTATCTAATACTTCCAGCCAAATGCCGGATAAAATAATCTTGTGTTTTATGCCGGCATTGTTATACCTTATATATACCTTGTACCTCCCACAAACGACACCTAAGATCTGTAGTTGGATGAGCCAGTGCTAGTTCTTTGTCTTTTTAAGGATAAACCATTGTTATAAATGTTCACTTAGAAGTTCCTCTATCATCTACAGATTTAGGCTAACAACAGTTTCAAGTTTGCAATGCGAGTTTGTTCATTCTGCCAAATGGATGATATTTTGGGGGGTTTATAGTGTAGGAGACTGGAAAAGAGTTAGGAGTGCTCATCAAGTTAACTTTTCAGGACTGGTAGGTCTTCTTGTGCAGAAGATAACTTGAAAAGGAAATATTGGAAGTGGGAAAAAAATATTAGAGGCCGTGTATTTGATGGTGTGTCTTCTTAAAATTGTAACTGCATGGATGTAAGTGAACTCGATAGCTGCTACACCTAGCTTAGCAATGTCTTGATATTATGCATTAGTATTGTGTTTCTTTTTCTTAGTTAGATGCGAGAGATGTTGAATGAAATAAGGACTTCTTATGGAGTACTAACATGGATTGTTCGAGAATCCGCTCATTGTCAATTTCGTAACCGTAGAAAAATTAGGGCAATACATTTAAGAGCTACTCCTTTGACAGTGTCAGATAGGATTATGACATTGTAAAATGTGCAGTTCATCAAGTGGATTATAAAGTTCCTTAGTTTAGATATAAGATGATTTGTGAATCAATTTTAGGTAAAAAGACATCTTTGTACTTCATTCACAACAAAAATTGTGCTGTTGCATAGCCACAACTGCTCTGGATTGGAATGATTGTAGTTGCCTTTTGTGTTATGACCCTGTGGAGAAACCATGGTCAACTGTAATGGTATTTACTCTCAGAAGAATACTCTAAGCGGATCTACCTCAATTCTGTAGCTGTACTTGGTTAAATCATGCCTGTCCTGTAGAGGAATTGGTCAATTATAAAGTATGCAATGCATAGAATACTTCCTGTTGGAATATATAGAGTAAAGATTGTACTGAAATGAAAATTGTGTAGTGCTGCTCAGGTAAGACATTGGAGATCTATGTATATCCTAAAGCAATATCATCTTGGCGAAATCACAAGTCTGTTGATGAGTCAAAGACTTGGAACATTCTTGATGTTAAATTTTTGTGCTATTTCAGACGTACATCTTTGGCAATGAAATAAAATTGAAAAGCTGATAATTTCTTCAGATATTGATGCTTACTTGATTGATGCTTTTCCCTTTTTCTTTTAATCCTTTTTCATTAGTTGTCTTGTTACTTGACAAAAGTTTAATTGGGGATCCATGATTTGCTTCTTTGCTCATGACCACCATACTTTTGCAGCCTTTTTTCACCTAAACAGCTTATGATACTGCTTTATCTTTCTTTTTTCTCAGAACTGGGATCATGCAGCAACTTTGTCGTAGTGGTCCTTTGGCTCCATCAGTGTGTTTTTTTTCAATTTTTCTTCTCCACCAACAGAATGGATTTACTCTAGTATAATCTGTAACAAGTTAGTAGACATTGATTTTTTCTTTGATAGGGTTGTATAAAGAGTGTGTTGTCTGTTGAGAGTGTCTTTTTACAAGGTCAAACATTAAATGCACTGGCATGTGCTGGGGCTACTTGAATGTCAAAATACCCACAGATTATGACGTGTTTGTGCATCTGCTATAATATTATCCCATCTTGGTGCCAGACTAATAAAGCCTTGCTTATATCGATTTGCTCAAGCAATTATCTTTACTAATTACATAAATTCCAAGTAGGGCAATAGCTGTGAAATAGTTTATAACTTGTGCACTATCAGAAAATTATATGGTTTTTAGCTTCGCCAATCTCTTCGTATTTCATCGACGGACTAAAGATTGTTTTCAAAAGTAGTCTGAAACCGCTCAAAAGTTTGATAGTACATCTCCACAAATCCATAAATCAGAGGAATTACCAAAAAACTGCAACCAAAAATTTGGATCGATTAGCAATTCTTATTCATTTTGTTATCAATTCCCTGTTTGTTTGCATTTGTTAATATGCACATTAAGTACCAAGAGACGATTTTGCATTTGGGAATTTTATGGACATCTCCTTGCAAATAATAGACTTCCTGGAATATGCACTAGTTTGGATGATTGTTAATCTCAATTATTTGTTCCTCCATACAGTCAAGTTGGTAGGAATCTCAATTATTAGAACACTTGAGCAAATTTAATTTTCAAGGACTTCAACAAGATTGGATACAAAAATTGATGAACCTCAACACAAGGTTCAGTTGATGTAATTTTTTTTTGCTTATAACTCAATGCATATACAAAGCATATACACTAAACTACTGTACAGAACTAACAATTGACTTGATGAGTCAATTCCATAGGCATTGATTCATCATCAACACTATGACAGTACTAAATCTAACTTCTTCTTTTTTTTCTTTTCAAAGATTGAAACTACTAAATCTATCTTTTAAAAGCTATAAAATGGGTAATGACATTTTATGTTAGTGTAATCCTGGGTCACTGGCATACCCCCTCTTTAACTCCCACTTTTACCAGAAAAGCACTTGCTATAGAGAGTAACTTGCCTGGAAGGTATTATGACATTTGTAGTAACTCAGATTCATCTACAATTCCGCAGCTAAAAAACCAACGCACCACCAAGCTGCTCGCCTAGTCTTCTCACATCCCGACCAGCCAACTGCCAGAAAAGGTCCCACCATTGGCAGCAAATATCTACCTCCAATAAGTTAGAATTTCTTCATAACAAAGCCGAGACAGATAAACCAGAGGATATTTACCCAATTAGTGGCAAGAGCACGACACCCACCCATCGATCTCTGGGCATGTAAAATACCTAGAAGGGCCAGTAAAACTTCACTTGCAACATACTGTGGAATCCTTCCATGGATGCCCAGATGAAAGAGAGTGTTCTTAAGCAGGGCGGCCCTCAAGATAAATATTCCACAGGAGGCTCTGAAAGAGGATATAACTTCCAGTTCCAAAAATCCTGCCTGTCTGGTACCTAACTACTCAAAGTGGCAAAGGCAACCCATAATTATGAAATGACCTTATTCGCCCATCATAGCCAGCAGTAACAATAACTAAACCCCAGGCATGAGAATCGGATGAACTCTGGTAAGAACTTTTCAGAAACTTGTATTCAGATTTGCACATCCCAGAAGACACTGACCGAGGACTTGACACGGGAAGCTTCTCTTCAGGCCAGGTTGCTGATCCTTTTGGAATTGCCTCAAGGAACAACTCACTGCCCAAAGAAAGATATGGAGAGGAAATGAAGGGTAAGATACCATTTGAAGTTTGGCTTAGTCCTCCTACAGAATGCCGTCCATTATCTCGATTTACAGTTTTCAAGCCGGACCAAGGTATTGCAATGGAGGAATCACTGGAGAAGAACTCAGATGACCTCACCACTTTAGGTTGTGATACATAATCTTCGGGAACATCGTAGTTCCATAGATAGACATTAGAATCTTCAGAAGCTGAAATAATATGCTTCCCATCTGAGGTAAAAGAGGCAGAGAGATGGTTTCCTGCAGTTCGCGGACCTAGAGAATGGAACAGCAGTAAATTAAAAACAGTATAGAAAAGGGAGCTGCAAGAAGTTAAATCTAGAAACTACAACGGAGTTGCAAATCGCAACAAAAACACAAGTGAAAAAAGGAATGTGTCTACTATATATCCCACTGTCATACAAAATCACAATATCAATTTGCAGCAAACTAAACCAAGCATAAGGCAGTCAAAAGACAGCACAAACAGACATCAAACAGAATACTATCTGAAATAGGAGAAGGGAACAAACCTTTGTACTTGCCGATCACATTGATGCCATCTAGGATTCTGACATGAGAGTCGGCACAAGTAACCATAACTTTAGATGGGTCTTGTGGAAAAAACTGCATTCAAGAAGCAACGTATACATACGCATCTCATCATACAGTACATCAGAAAATTAATATAACCAGAACCATAAACTATAGTTTGGTGATGTAATATTACCTGAAAGCCAGTAATCCTTTTGCAAATTGACTTCTTTTTGTTGGCCAAGCACATCTGCTCCTCTAATTGGATCTCATGACCTGTCACAATACAACTCTGTCTTAACTCCAACTTAAAATAATAAAAGATTGTACTTTTTTCTGTAAAAGCATGGACTAAAATTCTTAGTCACAATAATCCCAAACGTTCCTTGTATTCTCAGAAACACATTTGACACTCCAGAAATAACAAATCACTATGTTATAATAATCATCCTAGCTACAAATAGTAGCAACATCAGGTGATAGTGTTCTCATTTATAAAAAGCCTCTATAATTGTATTATGATTTATAAAGAATTACTACTAAAAGAGGGCTCAAGTAAGACAAACCAAGTAAAGAACTGGAACATTATCCAAAAAAATCAAGAGACCAAGAAGTGCAGAAAACCAACAACATCACACAGGAAAAAGAGGCTAAAAACAAAAAATGATAGGGAGCAATACCAAATAAGCTAGCTAAATGTTATCATTTTCTAAAATCAAATCTAGAAGGTCAATTAACAGCCACATTCCATTTAAACGACAAGTAACAATTTGACATATAGTGTTGCAATGTCATAAATTAAAAACCAAATAAGCTAGCAAAATGTTGCCATTTATAAAATCAAATCTGGAAGGTCAATCAACAGCCATATTCCATTTAAACAATGATTAGCAATTTGACATATAGTGTTGCAATGCCATAAGTGAAAAATTTGACTCTGGGAGAAACCAATGACAGCAACTAACAATACCACAAAGCAAAGATTGAATAGAATATTACCTTCCAAACTGAAAAAGCGGCAACTGCCCGCCATAGAGCCAATAATCCCGCCCTATATGAAGCAGATAATTTGTTCAATAGGTAGCTCAAGTTTCTGAATCTGTAAAGATGTACCATGATTGAAAAGATGAAAGTAAACCTTTCCATCAGGACGATAGGAAACAGCAGTCACTATGTCTCTGATGTCCATCCAATCCAATACTTGACAACTGTTAATGGCCCAAATTCGAACTTTCCCGTCTATTGATCCACTGATGAAGTATTCATTGTTCACAGGGTTAAACTGTATGCAAGTTACTGCAAAATCAAAGTGAATAATGCAACATGAAACTCAATCACTACAAACTGTAATAAAATGGTTTATCACAATTAATACATTCCGAATCACGAAAGTATGCTAGAGTGGAATTTAATAAAGATCTGCACATACCATAATTACTATGTGAAAAAACTCTGAGGCACTGATCATGTCCAACTCGCCACAGACGAACAGTTTTGTCAGTTGATGATGAGAGCAAATACTGCTGACACAATACATAACAAGAAAGGTGATTACTTTCAGAATTTTCAGAAAATTGTTGATCAAAAGCAATCTAATAAGCTTACATTATTTTTTGACCATGAGAGATCCAATATCTCCCCAGTATGCCCTTGAAACACATGCAGTGGTTTTTCCAGAATTCGAAAGACCTTTGGGGGGAAAACAACACAGGCAGAGTCTCTTGTTTTCTTAAGGCCCTTCAACTTACTGCTACTCTTGTCTTTATCTGTCACCAGAGGAGCCAGTTGAGAAAGATGATTCACTGTAAAATACATACACGAAGGATCCAACTCCGGAATATCAAATTCATTGGATCTCTCATCTTCAACCACTTGCCACACCTGCACAATCTTATCTTCACCAGCACTAGCTAGGTACTGTCCATCAAAACTGAATTTCATAGTTAAAATTGAACCTTCATGAGCCTGGATATCCTGGCCCATGAAAAGAGCAGATAGTTCCTTTAATCGCTTCTTACAATGGTGAACTTTAACCCTCTGAACTCTAGACCTCGGAACAGGGTTGGAACTGTTGTCCTTCGAATCAAGACATCTCCCTTCGGCATTTGCTATGCACGTAAATGACCGTAGTCTGCTTAAAAACCGACTCTTAACTCCATTTAATTTCTTCGGTGTGTCTCCATTTTTATCCACTTCTCCACGTCCAAGTTCCCCAACCACAGGGGACACACATGGAGGGTTCTCAGGCCCACGAGACACTAGCAGTCGTTCCAATTTGACAGCTTCGTTATTGCTTTGCTGGCCATTCTCTGCCTGAACATGTACATTGCACCCAACTCCACCATGAACATTGCCACTTCTAGATGAATCCAGAGCTTCCCCACACAAACCAGGCATAGAAGACTGGGAACAAGAAAATTTGTCCTTGTAAATTGAGGTCCGTAATACGGCTCCACTACACTCCATAATTCTTTCAATTTCCCCAGTAGATAAACTGGAGCTTCCACATCTATTTACCAGATCTTCTCCAGACATTCCATCTAAACTTAAACCCATCCAACAACGGAATTGCCTGCGCCGCTCAATAACACTTCTAGGGGTTTTAATCCACTCATCATAGCTAACACCATTGTCAATTCCAGAGCCAGATTCAGCAATTTGGGTACAGTTAGAACCTGAATCAAAGACCTGGGAAATGCTATCCGGGGCATCGAAAAATCGACATTCCCCTTCATCATCACTAAGACTATCCATTGGTACCTTGAGTTCACCCCATGAAACCCCACATCAGGAAATCATCTTTCTAGGCCCTGTGAAATGTGTTAAATAATCCATCCTTCATAAAAACCTAAATAAACAAATGAAAGGAAGTTGCATTTAGTAAACAAACACAAAAACACGACTACCAAGATGACTAAAACTGATTAAAAAATTAGGGAACTCCATTATTCTAGTGACAAGAAAAACAATTATACTATCCCCCTCTTAACATTACAACAACAAAATAAAAAACAATAGATCCAGCATGGATCCCAATCCACTCCCATTGAACCTGGTCTCCCCCACATAACATACTTCAATTTCAATAAAGAGTACTACCCCCAACCCCAACCCCTCCCCCTCCCCTCTCTGTCCTTCTACATAGAAATATGAACCCTAACTTTCAAACCCAAATACATAATCAACATCCGCAGCAACTTCGAACCCAAAATTAAAAACCCAACATCAATTTCGACTCCTTATAACATTTAAGAGATTATTCAAAACACCCATTAACGAAAAGAAGAAAAAGATCAAATTTTGCAATCATTAACATGAAAAATAACTAAATCACACCAAGAAAATATTAAAAATGAAAGGCCAAGAAGATTTTCTCACATGGGTCCGGCTTGTCTCAATGAAATTGAATGGATGGGAAGATAGAAAATTACCAGAGAGAACACAACACAACACAACACAACACAACACACTTCCTCTCTCTTCTCTCTCTGAACAAAGAAGAAAGAAAGGACTGACCATTAAAATAAAAAATAGAAGAGTGTAATTAATGGAAGAAGAAGAAAGATCTAAAATTAGGAAACATTTTTTAGCAAAAAAGAAAGAATAATTTTTGGCTGAAAAAAGAAAAAGGAAAAAAAATATTCTTGATTTTCGTGATTACGGATGGCTCGAGAAACGAGATTTGGAGGAGTATAGTAGTACTAATCCTTATACTATCAAAAAATATTTTAACATAATATTAATAACGTTAATTTAATCAAATAATAATTTTTTTTATATAAATATATGGCGAAGGATTTAATAGAGGACATGACCTTCGATAGGAAGGAGTGGAGATCGCGAATTAGATTGGTTGAAACGGTTAGGTGGATGGGTGATCTAGAGGTTTAGTGAGATAGCAAGGGTAGGCGAGATTGATGTTTATCGAATGTGCGTTGATTTTATCGTATCTACATATTAACATGTACTTTTCGTAGATAGTCGCTCCATTTATTTCGATTTTTTTAGTTATATTTTCCCTTTTGTTCCCTTTGCAATATCTAGTTATTCTACTTATGGGTTGTTGAGTCGAGGGTTCACAAGTAAGAAGGTCTGTGTGCAATTCTACCCTCCCCAGACCCCACTTGTGAAATTCAATTGAGTATATTATTATTATTATTATTGTTAAAATATATCGTGTTAATAAAGATCAAGTAATATGAAATACACGAAATATTTTAGGGTCTGGTCCTCTGCCTATTATGCGCCACCCTATTTTTGTTCACAACTGTCTCATTTACAGAGTTCCTCTTCTCTTTTATTGTATTTGTTTTCAGCTTTTTTACTAAATGGAATTTCTTTTCTACTTTATTTTCCCTATTTTCTAAATACTTTTTTTATTAAGTGGGAATTAAATGGAGCTATAAAAAGATTGAAGATTTATAGATAATATATTTTTTGTTGACAAGCTTGAATTTGACTAATTAATTCTAAAATTATTTTTAAATAACAATTGATTTTGGCCAAAACTTCTTTAAAATATTTTGAAACGCATTTTCTCGAAGGTATTTTTTGTTAAAAAAAGTACTACCCTCTATGTTCTATTTTATATTACATGGTTTGATTTTTAAAATGAATGAATATTTTTAAAATTTATGGTTTAAATAATTTATAGATATTTGCATGGTTAAAAATAATTTTATTAAGAGTAAAAGAAGGATTTTAAAGTTAAATTATTTTAATTTTAGTAAGGTGATATTATTTTTAAGATGAAGTAAAAAAAGAAAGTCTGTCATATAAAATGAGGTACCGATGAAATACTAATTTCTTAGTTTTTGAAAATAATTTTTGCTACTTATCAAAAATACGTATTTTTTAAAAAAAATTGATCAAATATCTTATTTTTTATTTTGTTTAAGAAAATATACTTTTGGCCTTTCAAAAACCTTGTCAAACATGCTAAGAATTTGGTGAATATATAACAAATACCTAGTGAAAATTAAACATTAAGAATTTTGGCTCGATTTAGTCATAGATTTTTATTTCTATATATTTATATCTTATTGATTTCATGTATGTGATAATTCTTGGTAGAGCTAGAAATGTCCCTGTTTCTTTTTCGTAGGTCAAAATGATGAATCTTTTAAAAAAAAATCACAGTAAATTTAGTGACTGAAAATTTGATAATATCAATTATGCTAACTATTTTTTCGTTTTGAATGAATTGTTGTCACTTTTCTCCATTTTAAATGTATCATTCCTTTTATTTTCCTATATGGTTAATAACCAAACTAAACCGAAACCGATAACAACCAAATCGATAAATGTATATTATAATTGAGTTGGTTTGGTTTTATGAATTTAAAAATCGAATTAAGTTGGTTTGATTTTGATTTTAACCAATAACCGACCCAAACCAACCCGTGAACACCCCTAAATTCACCGGATTAGTTTTTTATTTCATACTTTAGCGATTAATTTCACAATTAATTACTCTTGTCCTTAAATATACTCCATGCTAACAGTTTTTTTTTGCATTTAATTATGCATGCTTAATTAAATTGTGTTCCATGCTAACAGTTATTCTTAATTACTCAAAATTTTGGTCTTAAACGTGATTAATAATTAAATATGCATGCCAACATTTATTCTTTACTAAATATTTTTTGAATATTCATGAGTAGTACTAGGCTTGTTTGGACTTCAAATGTTTGTCAATTTTTAGAAACTATCTTCTTTTGTCCAAGTACTATAGATTCCTTTTTGTCCAAAAATCAAATTAAAATGTACTACTTAATCCGTTCTATATTAATTTAACACGTTTTTTTTAAAAAAATAAAAACTTTTTTACTAATTTATGTTTAATTAATATTATCGTGATTTTATAAATTAATGAGTATTTTGGAACTGAAATTTTTAATAATATTGAAAAAAACGAAATCACCAAATTAAGGCAAGTAGATATTTTAGATTGATTTATATTTTTCTAAAAGTAAACCAGAAGTGAAGGAAAACAGAAACTATTAAGTAATTTAATATAGGTAATTAAAATAAAATTTAACTGAATTAATTAGTTGAGATTTCACGCTAAAATTTAAGATGTGATTATTTAAAATATTTCACCTTAAATGAGTAGTAATTGTAAGTTACACTTTAAACATGTAAATTATTTGCATTTTATTTGTTAGAATATTTTATCATAATGAATTTTCTCATTTTTGTTTACTTATAATTCTAATTTATTTTTAAATAATTATATTTTATTGTATTTAGTTTTAGGTTTCACATAAGGTGTAAGTATGAAATTTTCATTATATGGATAGTAAATAATTGATTTTCAAACGTAAATTGTATGTTTAAAACTAGGTTATATTATATTATAGAGATGTCTAGAATAATTAACCTTCTGTTTTTACATCACCCATCAAAAAAGTCAATTAATAACGTGAATTATTTTACTAAAAAATCATTTATTTTTCCTCAATGGCTTGTTAGAAGTTTTGTGAAATGACCTATTTCCTGGGAACCGTGGGTTGTTGAGACGAGGATTCCCAGGAAACAGCCTCTTTACTTCTACGAGGTAGTGGTAAGGTCTGCGTACATTCTATCCTCCCCAGACCCTACTTATGAGATTGCACTGAGTATATTATTGTTGTTGTTTATTCCTTCTTTTAAAAAAATTATATATGACTCAAAATTCAGCAAAATTATGTCATAAGGAAACAACCAAATTGCTTAAAGTGGTACCTTTTTATAAGTGAACACCACACATTTTTAGTATAATCATTATAAGAAACAAATAGTTCATGAGTTCCTCAATGAAACTTCACATGAACCTACCATGATCCAGTCTTGGCATTTAGCACTTGTTATCATTGCTGTTTAAAAAGACGGATACAACGTGTCACGTGAATGAACTGAATTATGATATGTTATTTTATGGTTTAAAAAGACGGATACGACGTGTCACGTGAATGGACTGAATTACGATCTGTTATTTTATTTCAAATAAATTTTCAGGGAGTTAAGTTTTAACTCAATTATTAATAATTTGATCTATTTGAAATTTTAACTCAATGCGCACATTTATTGCTCTTGATGGCGATATTAAAGTTATATTTTATCATTATGAATAATGAAGCAAATATCAACAATTATGATAAATCCCTAAAGGGTCGCTTAATATGAGAAATAATTATGAAATGTCTTATCTTATTTTATTTTCAAGTGAAATAAATTAATCAGATATTATAGTTTTAAAAATATAATCATAAAATATTTTAATTTGCATATTAAATGACCCCAAATACATATGTGATTCCTACAATAGAAATTTTCATTTTTGTAGGAATATGACTACAAAGTTGCATACCCAAAAATGTGAGTGAGGTTTACTTTTTGTGAAACTATAATGTGCCGCACGCGATTAGTGTCAGATGTGTCGTGTTAATTATGTAAGGATGCGTAATAATATTTTCTTATTATAGAGTACGGATCACGACTAGCAAATTTGTGATGACACGATACGTGTAACGTTTATATTACATCACAGTTATAATAAATTCCTAAAGGATTGTTTAGTACGAGAAATAATTATAAAACGACTTATCTTATTTCATTTTCAAGTGAATAAATTAATTCAAATATAATAATTTTAAAATTATAATCACAAAATAATTTATTTCGCATACTAAATGATCCCAAATACATATGTGATTCCTACAATAGAAATTTTCATTTTTGTAAGAATATGACTACAAAGTAGCATACCCAAAAATGTGAGTGAAGTTTACTTTTTGTGAAACTACACTGTGCCGCACGCGATTAGTGTCAGATGTGCCGTGTTAATTATGTGAGATGCGTAATTATGAAACGGCTTATCTTATTTCATTTTCAAGTGAAATAAATTAATTTAGATATTATATGAGTGAAGTTGCATACCCAAAAATGTGAGTGAAGTTTACTTTTGTGAAACTATAATGTGCCGCACGATTAGTGTCAGATGTGCCGTGTTAATTATGTGAGATGTATAATAATATTTTCTTACTATAGAGTACGGATCACGACTAGCAAGTTTGTGATGACAGATATGCGTAACATTTATATTACATCACAATTATGATAAATCCTAAAGGATTGTTTAGTACGAGAAATAATTATGAAACGACTTATCTTATTTCATCTTCAAGTGAAATAAATTAATTCAGATATTATAATTTTAAAATTATAATCACAAGATAGTTTAATTCGCATATTAAATGATCCCAAATACATATGTGATTCCTACAATAGAAATTTTCATTTTTGTAGGAATATGACTATAAAGTTGCATACCAAAAAATGTGAGCGAGGTTTACTTTTGTGAAACTAAAATGTGCCTCATGCGATCAGCATCAGCTGTGTCGTGTTAATTATGTAAAGATACGTAATAATATTTTCTTATTATAGAGTACGGATCACGACTAGCAAGTTTGTGATGACATATACGTGTAACGTTTATATTACATCACAATTATGATAAATTCATAAAGGATTGTTTAGTACTAGAAATAATCATGAAACAACTTATCTTATTTCATTTTCAAGTAAAATAAATTAATTGAGATATTATAATTTTAAAATTATAATCACAAAATAATTTAATTCGCATACTAAATAATCCCAAATACATATGTCATTCCTACAATAAAAAATTTTCTTTGTCGTAGGAATGTGACTACAAAGTTGCGTACCCAAAAATGTGAGTGGGGTTTACTTTTCTAAAACTAAAATGTGCTTCACGCGATTAGTGTCAGATGTGTCGTGTTAATTATATAAGATAGGTAAAATATCACGAGTAATGTCAGATGTGTAGTGTTAATCATGTAAGATGCATAAGATGACACGAATAGTGTCAGATTATGTCATGTTAATTACGTAAGACATGTAATAATATTTTCTTATTATCGTGCGAATCACGAGTAACAAGCTTCTGATGACGAGATACATGTGAAGCTTATATTACACTAGAATGAACAATATGAATTATGGACCTATATAGTAACAAACTAGTTTGTGGTTGTACCAAAGAAATGAATAACATTTCTTGAAAATCTTGAATAGCTTAAGCCATTTAATTTGGATTTTATTGTTGGCCAATTCTTTATGAAAGTGCAACATGTCTTTTTTAAATGAAATTTAGTAGCGTATAATAATTGAAAACAATTTTAGAATTTTAGATAATGACTAGGTAGTTGAATATTGATTATATAATTGTTAATTTCTCCTTTTATAAGTTCAAATATATAAATTGTTTCAAGAACATCAAGGGACGTATAATATATTTTGTGTTTTTATTTTTATTCTTTGACTTAAATTGAAAACCATATCCTAAATCGAATATTTTTATTTTATTTGGGGTTCTAGTAATTGGAATTTATATTTTAAAATAATTATTATAGACACAAAACATATATTCTATTAAAAGCAACAAAGAACCTATATAATTTTCGAATTTTTTAATAGTTTATATATATATATATATTTTTTTTTTCTATTAACTTTAACAATTTTTTCTATTAACTTTAACAATCATAATATAAAAAATATTTAATAGAAACCAAAATTATTATTTTTTATATATTTGAAGTACGAAAATCCTATAAGAATATTAATTTAAAAATGTGGTCAGTGGTCAATTTTATTTTCTTTTTCAAGGTCAAAGCGCACAAATTGACTTGGACGTAAAAAGAAAACAAAATCCGTAGGATCAATTTGACCAATTATTTCCAATTTGGAAATTTTTCGCTCTATATACTGTTACGGTATATATTATTAATCATGTATTTAGATATAGTATATTATAATAATTGTGATGGTTAAAAATTTAAATGGGCGATTGTTGAGATATATACTATTAACTATGAAATATATACTATTAAGTATTAGTCATGCGTTTAGATATTGTATTTATTATGGAACAATTATTCATCTAATTTTAATAAAAGTTTTAATAGATCATATAATATCGTTTATGTGTCCATTTACTTATATAGTAGATGATTTAGTGTATAGAGTTTTAGCTTATACACTGAAGATTAAATCATCGGTTCTTATAAGTATAAATTTATTTGTTCACAATCTAAGAAGGGAATTGGACAAACCATTGGTGTGATTGTAGCACAAGATTATATATAATTTATCTTGATTATGGGAACGAGTGTTGTTCCAACTTCTTGTGCTAATGCATATAGTATGTATTGAACGGGACCAAGTAGAGATAGTTGTTTTAGACTGACTAATAAAAACATATTCCCTAAACTGTTAAATATACTTATATTCTCAATCCCGATATATTATTATTTATCGTTTTGATTTATTAAAAGGTGAGATTCTGAGATTGATCAATATGCCTGGTAGATTGGATGATAATTATAATAATAATAATAATAATAATAATAATAATAATAATAATAATAATAATAATAATAATAATAATAATAATAATAATAATAACAATAACAATAATATATATATATATATATATATACACACACACAGTAAGTTAGTTGACGGAATAGAAGATCGCAGAACTGCAGTCTAACTCGTGGATCACTTGAAGGTATATGCTCACACTTTAAGAAATATTTATCTAATGAAATTCATAAAGTTTATATGCTCTAGCATGATTATTTGTGTTCTAGCATAAACGTATGTGTTATCTATTATTCATTTAAACAGTACGATCCTTATATATTTCCTCTGCAAATATGATTTTCCAACATATACGCGACATGTGTGAGTCGTGAAAATAATTATTAATATTACTATTGAAATAAATTATATACTTTGTGCCTATTTGAAATATGGTAATATTTTAAAAAATTTATTAACGTGAGACGTTTTTTACATTATTATTTTCAATTAGATATACTACAAAATCGTGCATGAGACTAATTAATTATTTCTTCCATTTAGTACGTAATAGTGTTATATTAAAAAAAATCTAATTGTTCCACTTCTGCATTTTTCATATGATATTTTAAAATGCTCACTAAGAAATTTGATTATGAAAAATTACAGCCAATAAGTAAAAAGTCTGACAGCAAACTATTTTTGAATTCAAAGATTATGGATATTTTATAGATCGATTTAATTTCTCGAATTTAGATGGTCTATCAACGACTTCATTATTATCTCATAAATGACATTTTTATTAAAATAGATTAGACCTTTTTTTTTTTTTTGTTAAAACAATAACTATTGAATTACATATGAAAAAATTAAGTTCCAAATTTTAGTTTTTAAATTGACAAGTATATATGGCTTCAAATTTATTAAAGAGAGGGTCAATAATGTGAGCAAAAAGAATAACAAATTATAGAGTGATTAAAATATGATAATAATAATAATAACCGACCAAAAAAATGATGAGAATAATGACAACTTATGCCAATTAATTAATGGTGGAAAAAAGAAGTAAAGGGAAAAAAGGAAAAAAAAAAAAAAACATATCCCAGAAGCCATGGAACATTTACAACTTATATTTTGTGATATTTAGTTGTCAGAGAATATATGTTCTTTATTCAGAAATATTTAATGATTTAAATTTTAACTAAGCTTTAATTTTTCTCAGGTTATATAACATTTTGTTTTTGATTTATAACGATCAAAAGATTTTATTTTTTTTATTTTCATAGCAAGTACAAATAACAATAACATACTCAGTGAAATCTCATAAGTGAAATCTGAATAGAGTAGAATGTACCAGATCTTACCACTACCTTATAAAAGTAGAGAGGAATCCTCGTCTTCACAACCCATAAACAGAATAAACTAGATATGACAAAAAGGAAAAGGAAAAGAAAGGAATAGAAAGAGCGACTACTAATGAAACACATATGATATTATGTAAATACGATAAATGTAACACATATAATACAAATAAAGACAACCCATGATATAAAGACTCGACAAAACCTAATACCCTACGCTACCCCACGGCTAGCATCCACCTGACCCTGCTTACCTATTAACCTTCTACTCTAATTCGCGACCTCCATTTCTTCCTATCTAAGGTCATGTCCTCGATGAGATCAAGTTTCACCATATTCTGTCTAAATCACCTATTCCCACTACTTCTTTGATTTACCTCACTCCTCCTAGTGACTCATAAATCCAACCTCTCGCACCTCCTTTGATATTTATTAAAAGTAACATATCATTAATTCTCGATCACGAAAAGTTATATTCATCTCGTCACAATCTTGATAATACGTTACAAACATTTGGTCTTTATACTCTCTGAATCAACATTTACTTAAGAGTAATTTATGAAGCATCAAATAGCACAAATTGGTTGTGTAATTACCGACAACTTGCAGCCAAATCCAACATTTGGTCTTATACTCTCTGAATCAATCTTTTTTAACTTTTTCTGACATTTCTCCTCTGTATTGTATGGGTTTTGCCTTTTACAACTTTTTTCCCCCCTCACCTCCTAATTTTTATTATTTGATGCGTCTTATTTTACGTGATATCATTTAATCGAGGATAAAATTTAAATTGCTTTTCATCTTAGTTATTCTTGTATCTAATTTTTTTGTTGGACTGATATATTTGAGTTGAGAGTCGTTTGAAAAATAATTTCTTTATCTGTATAAGGTAATGATAAGATCTGCGTATATTTTACCCTCCTCGTACTCCACTTATGAGATTTTATATCGATTTTCGATTAATTTCTTTAAACAATAAATTATTAAGTGAGATTCAGTAAGGATGGTGTCATTATGAATTTAGAAAAGATAAGACACTCTATTTGAAGAACAAAAAGAAAAGTGTGTAATATGAATTCAAACCAAACAAATATTATATATATTTTTATTATTTTCACCAAATAATTTATTTTGATGCCTCGATTAATTTAAATTACATCGCATAAACTTTTTTTACGTAAGACCAATTTGATGAAAAAAATTATGTGTTACGAATTAGGACTCACTTTAATTTGAATTAATGAAGTATTAATATCCTTATAAAACACAAAAAATCATCGCAATTAAAGTTTAAAAATGACACATGTCCTTTACAATAATGCTAGACGAAGCAAACTCTTACCATAAGTTTGACGATAAAAATCACAATGTCTTACGATAAAATATTATATTGAAAATAAAACATACTTATCACTTCATCACGAATTCGTTTTTACTCGAAAATTAATTCATGGAGCTACTATTTTTGTTTTTAATGGTATAATATTTGATTGCTTTCTTAGTTGAAAGCGACTCTTTTATCGAAAAGATAGTCGATAGGATTAAGATTAGTGGGGTGTATTATTATTAATCAAATGCACTAATCCTAAGATAAAGCCTAATTTGGCTCTGTCTGATGTTTGACGTAAAAGACAAAGATAGTTAATTACAAAGTCAAAAAAGTTTATTTGTCTTGTTTCCATTTTACCATACATAAAATACCATTGATTACATTGTCTAAGTACACTTATCTTACCACTAATTCTTCAATTTTACTTGTAATTAAATTGATTACCGACCAAATCATTTCAATTTGAAGCCATGAGTACAGACAATAACCCAACAAGGCAACAACTATATCAAGTTTTCAATAGGTAGGGTCACTTGTAGTACTTTTAACCATAATTATAACTAGCCTGGCTGTACGCGTTTTACGCGTGTGCCTCGTTTGATAACAAATATTTTTGAATTAATTTTTATAAATTATTTATTTGTAAAGATTATATATATATAAAGAGATTCTATCACTAATTATAATCCATAATAAATTAGAATTTTTCTTAGTTCCGGTAGAATATTTTCTTGGTTCAAATAAAAAAGAAGTAGAAGTCTATAAGAAGTAGGATATTATATATGAAATATTTTCGGTATAAAATTCAGTATCATTTTATACATTGTTAAAACAAGTAAAATGATAAAATTACCCTTTTAACGTCATAAGCAGTATAACCCTTTATAAATACTTCATCCCTACTCGTAAATTGATACTCGTATAACTACTTCATCCCTTTATAAATATTAAATATTAATAATTTAACGTCACTTGATATTAAATTGATACTCGTAACTCGTAAGTCATGTATTTACTTAGTTTCCAATGTATAACCCTTTGGTTGAAAAGTAAATTAGAATATAAGGTTAAATATTGCATATTATTAAGTTTAAGTGCTTAATTGATTTGTTCATTTTACTGTATCTCATCGTATTGCGTCAAATTATTAGAGAAATCATGTATTTATTTTATGAGTATTTTCTTATCGGGTAAACTGAAAATCGAACCATTAAGGACAAAAAAAGCAATAAATCAAAAATCGATTAAAAAACATCTTATTAGTTTATTATTGGTCTAGCATATTTAAAAATTGAAAATCGATAAACAAACAACAACTCCCACAAGTGGGGTCTGCGGAGGATAGAATGCACGCAGACCTTACTACTACCTCGTAGAGGTAGAGAGGTTGTTTCCTAGGAAACCCTCGTCACAAAAACCTATAAGCAGAATAAACTAGATATGAAAACAGAAAAGGAAGAGAAAACGAGAAAGTGAACAGAAAGAGCGATTAATAACGAAAAACACACGATATCAAGTAAATTCGAGACAAGTAAAATAAATAAACCAAATCAATAATACATAAAATCAAATCGAACCGACCGATACACAATCCTACTTCTCATCTTTATACTAAAATTAGTACCATGGGATGTCAACAAACATTATAACTAGTTATTTTTAGCAAAACACTCCAACAAGGAAGTGTAGAGGTCTTGTCCATCTTATTGTGTCTCCTACAAATAATTACATTCATGTTCTAAACACGTGTTTCCAACTAGTAGAATCCTAGGTTAGGTGCATTATTCAATTATTGTGTTCTTAATCATACATTAAAAAACTTTAACATTCTCTTTATTCTTGTGTTAATCAGACAAAACATTATTATACAAAAATATGTCATTTCAAACCTGTTTATTTAGTTTGATCATATTCTACTTTACAACAATATTTTATTATCATTAATGTGGTTATATATATTGTGTTATTGACCAAGCTTTTAAAAGGTTAATTTTTTTTAAAAAAAATACATATAGTGTTTGCTTATGGGTTTTTGTGACGAGGGTTTCCAGGAAATAACCTCTCTACCTCTATGAGGTAGTGGTAAGGTCTGCGTACATTCTACCCTCCCTAGACCCTACTTATGGGATTCCACTGGGTATGTTGTTGTTGTTGTTTTCTCATCATATTAATAATTTATTTGATCAAGTTTTTAGAATGTCAATTTTTTTTTGTGTGTATTTGGTTAAATTTTTACAAGAAAATAAATGTTTTTAGAAAATAGCAAAAATTATTTTTTGGAAAAAAGAAAAAAAAACATAGTTTTTTTCTAAGAGAAGGTTTTCATTGAAAACAACGTATTTGATCACATAATGAGTAATTTAAGCTAAGTAAGTGCAATATTTAATCACATTATCGGTAATTTACACCTTTATTAATATCGGTTATTTTAAATTTTTTTATATACCTTTAGTAATAATTACTCTTGAATACTATAAGTATCTCGATTATAACATATAAATTAATTAATTAATTAATTACTCTTAATTAATATGTCTTAAATAATGCACATATAAAAAACACAAAAAATACTTATATTGTAAGTCGGCCAAAACAAAAATACAGGTAAACTCTCTACATCCATAGGTACAACACAACAATTAAGGCATTAATTTCCTTTAATTATTGGGTTATAATTGGCAGAATTAATGAATAGAAAATAAGTAGCTGAAAATGAAAATTCGTCTACTCGAAGAATGAATCATTAATAATTTATCATATTATTAATATAAAAAATATCCAAATATCAAATTCGACTTCTATATATAGTCGGCTCAGTACCCAATATCCACATTTTCCTCTGTTGGGTCTTGAATTATTTACACGTGTCCATAAACAATTTATTTAGAGCCCATTTGTGCATTATGAATATAAAAGTTTTTATTGAGCATAATTAAATCGTACGAGTCTCTCTACTTCTATGAGGTGGTGGTAAGGTTTGTGTATATTTTATTCTTTTTGGACTCCACTTGTGGAATTTCACTATATATGTTATTGTTGTTATTGACGTATTGAATGATATCATGTACTCATATACTATAGTTCTATCACTGTTTCTCATAATAGTTGACCCCCAAAAATAAAATATATTCCTAAATTATGTGTCGAATAAAAAAATTACTCCTTTAATTTTTTATTTTTTCCATATTGTACATTCTCATGAATTCCTTAAACGCTTTACAAGTATTATATTAGAGTCAACTTGTTTGGAACTTTGAATTGGTTTTAGTTAAATTCATATGGACTGTTATAAAATGTGTGTAACGAAAATTAACGGAGCAAAAACAATGGGTTGTGTATCTTTTCGTTAAGTTACAATTGTTGCTGCCACCAGCAAATTTTGCTTCAGATCTGCTTTCGTTTTCATTAGGAATACGAATTGTTGTCCACAAATTAAATATCTTGTATAGGTTAATGAGTGTGGGATCAAAACTCCTATTTCTAGTTTTTCTCAATTTTCATTTTCACTGATATGTAACTTTTTCAAAAAAGTGGTAATCCCTCTTTCCCAACTCATGGGACCACCTCTCTCCTTAAAATTGGGGAGTGGTTGAGCACGTACTCTGAATAATAATTGTTTAGGATAAGATTTGACAGTTATTATTTAATTATACCATCTTTAATCTTAAAATCAGATATTCACAACTCATGAATAGAATAAAATTGGATGATCAGGTCACATGAATAACCCATAATTTCAAAAATCTTACAATGTCAAATTAGGGGGGTCGAAAAATTTATAAAATTTTATTAATAATAATATTTACGTGAAATAGTTATAGAGAAAGAAAACTTTACTAATAATTTCGAAACATAGTTAAAAGTGACCTTTTTTTAATCTCTTTTTGAAAAGGTATTTACCATCATAATAACCTCTAGTCTTATTGAGAGTGTCCATTTGAGCAAAGAGCTCAATTGTATATACGTATTTTCTGCAACAAATTTTAACGTGATAAAAAAATAAATTATAATCATAAATTTATTGATAAATAATGTGGATACAAATTTTTTTTAACCCTTGATTCTTCTCTCCTAGGAGATTTCTTCATGATTTGAGGGCCGTTAGTGACGTATTTCTCGAACGTAGCATGATTTTGATCTCTTTAAGTCACCATATTTTGATCTCTATATGACATTTGAGATGTCTTTTCAAAGAAATATAATACCTTTTATATAGGCATGAATTAGAGTTTATGGTAGAGTAGCCTCCAAGAAATCATGACTGAAATAAAACTAATTTCGTAGAGTCATACAAAATTTCAATGTCTAATTCATAATATTAGATAAATTTTTGAATATAACATGTTTGCATTTAATTTCGACTAAATAAAAAGAGAGAATATTTTCGGAAGAACAATATTTTTAGGTGGGGTTGGAATATGGAAGGATGTTAATGAGGTCACGGACTACATATGCATGGGAATATATATTAATTATTTTCTTATACTATATGATTAAATGGCGCCTTAATTTACTGCTTTTATTTTTCATACCCACCAACTTTCAATCCTTGTCAATCATGAAAGACGTAATTGAAATATGCACCTAGAATTAAATCGCATTGGTATAATGAGTCGTACGTGCTGCAAATTTTTAACATTTGTAATCAACATTTTTCTTCTTTTTTATCTAATAACTATAGTAAACTTTATAATATTACGTGTGTCAATTATTGATAGTGTGATATATTATAAATATAATAATAAAAAAAAGGATATAATTAAAAAATAAAATAATAGTTTGTTTTTATCGATTAAATATAATTACATTGACTAAATATAAATTAAGCAAAATGTTATTACAATCATCAACCGCTACTTTTCAAGTCTAGTTGATATTATTAACACGTTTCCACTAAATAGTTGTATGATAAAATTTTAAAATTTATTACTAAAACATGAATAATCTAAATAGGCATTGGAGCGGGGCGGGGATAAGGCGAGTTGAGCTCAACCCCCAAACCTTCCCCCCTCCCGCTCTGTCTAGCGTGATAACTTTTTTTCATTTTCAATTCACACTGTCTCATATAGATTCGCCCCGCATAAATCTGTTCTTTTAATTTTTTTAATTGAATTTAATATGAAAAATAAAAAAATCATAATTTTTTTAATTTTTTTTTTTGTTAATTAACATCTCAACAATTAATTAATTATTTTTAGTTGACATTTCAACAATTATTTCTTAATCGTTAATTAAAAGCCTCTAATCAATATTTAACTAACAATTTACGGACATGTCTAGTTAAAATTTTAGAAAAAAATAAAATTCAAGTTAATATATAATATAAAAAGTTTATATCTTTGATTTTTACTAATTACAAAGATTTGATTTTTCTTGAATTTCTATTTGGTTCTTTAAACCCGTAACCTGCCTCCCCCCCGCATTAATTTTAAAAATAGTTCTTTCAACCCACCCGCTTCACCCATATAACTTTAAATTTACCTCACCCTGCATAGCTCTAAACTCACCCGATACCCGCCCCGTTCCCTTGCCAGCATAACATAAGAAACAGTTGTCAAATGTGAATTTAAACATGGGAAATGCCAGAAAATTCCACAACCACTCCCCTCCATGGGATCTTTTTAATTACGTCACAACCAAATTTAGGGTGTGTTTGGTAGGAATATATATATATTATTTTCATATTTAATTAATCAAATATTTTGTAAATATTTAATATTCTAAAAGCTAAATTTCTTATAAGTGAAGAAAACTTTTTTCTTAAGAGGAATAAAAAGCAAGTTTTATAAATTGTAATCTATGTTGATTATCTTTTCTCTGTTCTTGATTAGGTAAGTCTAAATTTTATATTTTTATAAATAAAAAGAAGTATAAATATTTTCGTATACCAAATATTCTTTAATAAACTGTATCTTTGAAAACACCATTTCCGCCCTCTCCATGCTTGAGTTAAAACTATCTCATATATTTTATTAGTTCCAATTAATGTGTCTTATTTTATTTTCTTATTTTGTTTTAAAAGATTTCACTTTTTATATTTAATATTTCGATAACCTTTTAAATGCAAGATCTTACGTTATGATATATGTAAAACTACAAAATTCAGAATTTCGATACATAATGCAATATTTAATTTAAGACCTAAGAGATTTTGATGCATTATATTATACATATATTTAATTTAAATTACAAAATTTAATTTTATTTATTTTTATTACTTTTTAACTCACACTTAATCAAACCAAAATACAAAAATAAAAATAAATAAAATAAATATTCAGATGAGTAATATCTTTTAATTTCCCAAACAACAGAATAAAAACTAAAAATAAATTTATTTCCAGCAAATAATATTTCAATTTTTTAAATTTATTTTGCAATAAAAAAAACATTTTCCTTCTTACCAAACACACCCTTTATCGAAAGGGTCCTAAATTTATCTTTATCTCTGTCGGTATATAGTTTCAATTTAGTGGACTATCTTTTAATGGTCGATAGCTTTTTTTTTTTTAATATAATAATAATAATAAAAAAAAATTTACCTCATGTGTGGAATTTATATTGAAATTTTTATTGAATTCAAATCACATAATAATTCTTTTAATAATTTTTTTTCATACTCAAAAATCACACCTAAGACATCTGATTAAGGATGAAGCAATCGCACATTCTAATAGTGGTGATCAGTAATCAGTGGCGGAGCCACATAGTGCTTAGGGGGTTTATCCGAACACCTTTCAGTAAAAAATTATATGTATATATAATAAATATCGAATTTCCTTCAATTAGTTCGTATATCTAATTTTTATAATTTTAAATCCTTAAAGAAAATCCTGGACCCATCATCAATAAAGTAATGTTTGTTAGATGAGGATTTGGAAGTTGGGAAGACGCCTCAGATTATATAATCTTACATTAATTTCTCCAACACGTTGCCCAAACATTTTTTTTTAATTCTTTTTGTTCTCTTTAATTAGTAGTATTTATTATTAAAAAAAAAGAAATTTTCAATATGAATGATGGGTGAAGATTTGTTTATATTGGGTATTTGTAATGAATCAATTCAAATTATTATAGTTAAGTGTTTTAATAAAGCAAAAATATACATCAATTAATCACAATTTAAGTGATAATTGCATACATCTAACGTATTATTATTATTATTATTTATTCTGCATCTATTAACCTAGCGGTAGCTTGATAGGTGGTTAAAATTATGCAATTATCAAAAAATTTCTATGTTATTTTTTGATATCTATATCGATTCCCTCATAAATCATAACTTATACAGTTATTCGAGTTTTTAAATTTTAAATTAAATATCCTATTAATTATATACATATAATATATATCTTTTTCATTTTATCGAAAATCAATTTTATAACTTTTCCATATCTTAAAATAATTAAATTTTTTTATTGTAATGTTTATGCCCACCTACCGCTACGAAGGCAAGTTATATTTGATTGAAATTTTTACACAAATAACAACTTTCACCCCCAAAATTACACTTTAAAATTTATTTATCAAAATACCAAAAAAAACACACTCTTTTTCATTTTCCAACACTATTATATCATACCACACACCACAATAATCACACTCAAAACACTCTCTCTCCTAAATTTGTAAATAAAGTTGGTATTTTATATGGTATTTTTCAATGATTCGGTAGGGGCATGTAATTTTTATCCAAAAACTTGGTATTTTTGAAAACTCCCCTATTTGATTTCAAGCAATCTGAGTTTGTAATTTTATATATTTTGCTTTTTTTCATTTTTCCTTTTTACCTTTTAAAAAATTTCATTTTAATAAGAAAAAAATTATCTTATTAGACATATATTTAATGTATATATATTAATTCCATCAATACGTTTACAAAATTAGGTAGCTTATCATTAATTAAGAGTCTTCTATTATATATTAAGAAAGATATATCTAATATTTTTGCTATCAAGTACACTAAGAATTAGAAGAGAGGTGAACAAGATAGCTATATGTTTCAGATACATGTATTTATACGTGTTTTTTTGTGTTTCGCACCTATCTACATAGAATAGTAGCGAGCGACATGTGAGAAAGGGGAACGAGATTTATCTATTTATTCTAGATACATACGAATTCACTTAGATACAAATATACAATATATCTAAAACAAATTAAATCTAATTTTAACCTCATATATATGGAGATACATATATTTAAACTCATCAAAATATGATAATAAGATTTATAATATTATTAATCAGACTGTATCTAAGTAATTATCTCCTGAATTAATAAAATTATGACAAATTAAGTTATATTCTCTTGATGACTTGAATTAAAATCTTACTATCTGAACAACTCTCCTTTGTTTTATTTTTCATTCGGTGTTCAGTGCTCGCATTGGACCTTGATAATATTCGAATTCGTGCCGTGTAGGGTCTTATTTGGAAGAAATACTCCCTACCAAAAAAAATGTCATTCTCAAAATTCAAACTTGAGACCTCTGATTAAAAAAAAATAATCTCATCAGCTGCACGACATCTTTCGATGGTAACTCTGACTTATGTTTTTGAATTTCCATTTGAGATAAGTATTTACTTAGGTGGATGATGCTATATTGTATAGGATCCAAATGTGAAGTGGGGAGAGGAAAAGGGTGTTGATGTGACGCATGCCTTTTGTTCACTTCTCAAAGCTACCAACCGACGTTTCCAAGCTCTAATAAAGTCACACACACATGTCATATGCACAAACAACCTTGCTATTTTCAATTACGAGCGTCAAACGAATATGAAAAATTAATTGAATTGCTTAATTAACAACTTTGGTATGCTAGTCTCTTTGTTTTAAATTTTTTTTTTTTTTTAAAAAAAAATTAATTTTCTACATGCATAATATGTTTAGCGTCATATCATAATCAGACAAACAAACTTAAAAATAGTTACTCTAGAATATAATAATGCCCTTGGCATCTACATGCAAAGATTAATATTACTAGTCACGAGGCCAACTAATTTAACTACCTTTGTGTGTGTATAGATAGATAAGTGGATCCCAAGACATTCTTTGATGGGAGGGATAATTTCAATTTTCAAACTCTAAAATGCAAAGATGAATTGAACCAAGAGAGAGCCATTATGCAATGAACATTACTAACCCCAAAAAACTATAATTATTAGTTGACTTTGGGATATGATTGTCACTATATTTTATATATACTATATAGTTTATAAATTTAGAAAATCCCCCAAAGATCCACTTTGGAGAAAGGGTCAAAATAAAGCCTAGAAATGAGCAAACAAAAGAACCAATTAAACATTGAATGAAGTAATCCGTGTGGTGTCCATAGAAAATTGTATTGAGTAGGTAGACAAAAACAAAAAGATAAAAATAAAAATGCCAACCCATAAATAGATGCACATAATGCAGAGAGAATAATGAAATTCTTGCATTTTACTCTTTTTGTCCCTCACATTTACTATTTGGAAATCGAGTTATATATATTTTGAATCTAAAAGGGTCTAAATTGAGCGGGACAAGATACCTGGAGTATAAATTTAGTGTTACGAGGGATGAAGTTAACATTGAAGTGAGGTTTGCCACTCAATCTATTCCGCAGAGAGAGAAAACTTTGAATATCTCGGTCTATCATTTAGAGTAGTGGTGATATCGATGATGATGTCACACATCGTATTGGGGCAGCATGGATGAAATAGAGGCTTGCCTCTGGAGTATTGTGTGATAAGAAGATACCACCTAAATTTAAAGGAAAGTTGTACAGAATTGTGGTTAGACCATCTTTGCTGGCCAATGAAAAAGCTCACATGTTCAGAAGATGCAGGTTGCGGAGATGAGGATGTTGAGATGGATGTGCGGACGTACCAGGGGTGACAAGATTAAGAATGAGATAATTTGGAAGAATTTAGGAGTGACCTCTGTGGCAGACAAGATGAGAGAAGCGAGATTACGATAGCTTGGATGTGTGTAGAGAAGAAGTGTTGACGCTCTTGTTAGAAGGTACAAGAGGTTGGAGTTAGGGGTTATGCAGAGGGGTAGAGTTAGACTGAAAAAGTATTGGGGGGAGATGATTAGATTAGAGATGACGCAACTTCGTATTACCGAGGACATAACATTAGATAGAAAGGAACGAAGGTCGTGTATTAAGGTAAAAAGCTAGTAGGGGTAGGATGATATCTTGTCTGGTGATATAGTAGGATTGTAGGATTACTCATGTCATTATATATTTTGTATTAAGGTAGTAGTTTAGTACGCTACTTGCATTCTATTTATGAGTTTTCCAATTGCTTTCCACTACAGTCTTTTTTGTATGTAGTATTTTATGCTTTTAGGACTGATGTTTTTGTATTAAGGATCCTCCAGAAACAGTCTCTCTATCTCTATGAAATAATGGTACGATCTGCATACATGTTACCTTCCCCAGACCCACTTATGAAATTTTACTAAATATAATATTATTATTTTCATAGAATGACCTGAATTTATATTAAAAATTAGATAATTTATCTCTCGTACTCCAAATCGCCTTTAGATCAAGTGGGATACAGGGAGTAAGATTTTTAAGCTTATCATATTTTGTTGTGAATTATATGTTGTGTAAAGAAACAACAACTAACTTTTCTTTTAAAAAAAAAATAAATAAAAGAGGTGGAAATGAAGGTGGAAAGGTACACATTTTGCACCAAAGGAAGATATATGGGGTGGGTAATTTAGGGGTGGGCCTTTCTTGTGATGCTTGCATTTCTCTGAGAAGGTGTTTTAAGTATGATGGGTACCCACTAACCACTTTGTCCTTCACCATTTTGCATGGGCTTGGCCCTTTCTTTTTGGAAAAGTTACCTATTTGATCGCTCGCTGAAAAATAATTACAATCGCTAATCTTTTATATATAAGATTAATAATGTATAACATATGTATTTTATATGTATACATACATTAATACATAAGATTTTGAAAAAAAATCCTTTCTTTTGAATTGAATTTTGATTTTGTTTCACCTTTATGCATAATATAATAATTATAATAAAGAGGAAATTAAGGTTGCGTGTAATTAGTTATCTTATTATTTAGTTGTGCATGGGTTGTTGACACGAGGATTTCCAGAAAATAGCTTCTCTACTTTTATGAGTAGTGATAAGGTCTGCGTACATTCTGCTTTCCCCAAACCCCACTTATGAGATTCCACTGGATATATTGTTGTTATATTATTAACACTGATGATTTATGTTCAAAGGAGCAGACAAGAAACTGATGATTTATGTTCAGAAAATATAATAAAACAATAAAATAGGGCACTCTTTCTTATAAAAGGTGAAAACAAACAAATTAAATAATGAGGGACACAATACAACAGTACACTGCACTGTATCAACAGAAAAATATGAACTGAGAGGTTTGAGTATTATGTATTTATTAAGTAATTCATAGTTGACAAATTCCTCTTTCTTTCTATAGGGATCTGTGCACTTTTTTTTTAATTTTTTTTACCCTCTGATTACAAAATCTCTGGGATTTTCTTTTTCTTTATTGTGGGGGACAGTAACTTAAAACACGGATCGTCAATTTACGTGACATAGTTTGAATCAGTATGGACTTTAAACATGTTATGATATGGACCAAGTGAAGTCGGGATTAAAAAGAAAAGTGCGTCACGAGATGGGAGAAAGCTGTAAAAGTAAGTAAATGAGACAACTGTGATATGTTGTCTTGTGGTGTGTTGTGTGAGAAGTGTAGTGATTATGGTAAAGCTATAAATTAATAAAGGACCACTCTATTCTGTGTTTCTGTTTGGTTTGGTTTTAAAACATTCAGAGCCATAGGGTGGTCCTATATCTAGATCATTATAATCATAGGTTTAAAGTGTTTTTTATGGACTACTGACAATCACCTCCAATTTCATCTTCTTCTTATCCTGGTACATTTTCACCAGTTCTGGTCTTGGATCTGATGCCTTTTTACAAACAAATTTGAAGTTTTTTTTTGGCTTAGGCTCCATGCACATTGAGCATAACAAAAGTTTCAAGACTTATACTGGGCCTTGAAGCCCATTCAAGTTATAAATCAGAATTTCAGATGGCACAATTCACTATTTGGAGTCTGCCATTTGCTAAAAGGAAAAGTTACGTAATTAGGCAAACATATATGATATGTATTTACATTATACTACTATTGTAAAACTTATAATTTATAGGCATAGTTAGGGTTTTGTTGTTGTTTCTCTCTTGCATCTTTCCCCTCTCTCTGCAATTTCTTGTCAGATATACAATTATGTATGTATACCTGCTGCATATATATACAATTATATATATACAATTCGCCTCTCTCCACTCTCTGCCCTCTATCGATCGCCTCTCTCCTCTCTCTCTCTTGATCTCGCTCACCTCTCTCCTCTCTCTCGAGATCTCGCTTGCCAGATATACAAATACATATGTATATTAGTTGTTACACATATACAATTATTTGACAAATATACATATACGATTAGTCTCTCTCTTCCCTCTCTCGATCTCGTTCGCCTCTCTCCTCCCTTCCAGGTCACATAGCCGAAGTTATGTCTTGTAATTATGTCAAATATAGCTATTTGACTATATTAAGTTTCAAACCTAGACTATTTATGAAGATTTCCCTTTGGTAAAACCAGAATCCAGATTAATCGGGCATCAAAGCAGAGCACATGAGAAACAAAAGGAATAGAAATCACAAACACCCTTATCATGTATACCAACAATAATAATATATCTAGTGTAATCTCATAAGTGACATATGTGGGGAGTAACGTGAAGAAATCAAGACAAAATACTCAAAAAAGCATTATGAAAAAGGAACAAAAAATAATCCAATAGTAGAAGTGCAAAGAGTAATAAATAATAATAGAAATCAAATAAACAAGTTACTACTAAAGTAATACTATGATTATAAGTATGAACGGATAAGCGAGACAATACTCAACTACATATTAATTTTCTACCTTAACCAGAGTCCTCTATAATCTCCTATTTAAAGTAATGTCCTCGATAATCATAAGTTGCACCAAATTTTGTTTAATCATGTTTTCCTCAATAATCTTACGTCTCATGAAACCATCCATAACCAACCTCTCACATCTCCATTTTAGAGGATATCTAGTTTGGTAATACAATAGAAAAACTCAGCATCTACCAAAAGCCTTTGTTTCTGCATATGTTTGTCCTATCTAGCTTTATAATTAGGCTGCAATAATTGTTCAGTTAATTCAGAAGTAACAGTACTAAGTAGAGATTAAACTTGTCCACTTCAATTTATGTAATGATTCCACAAGTCTGATGTGATAAGTGTCAAAATCACACTTTCAATCGTTTAGATATGAAATTTAAAAAAAGATGATAGTTTAAGTGTGTTTTTGATACGAAGTTCAAACATGAAAGTTCTGCTTAGAAAGCTTGTGAACTTGTGTTTGGGGAAACATGGGTTACACAGATCTGAATTTCCTGAGAGAACATTTTTTTCTCCAGAACCAAGACAAAGCAGTAGACTAACTTAAAGCATTTACACAATGAATAAATGGATAGCTGATATTTGTACTCAAAATCTTCTCAGGTTGTCAAGTTCATGAGGCCACAATAAATATCTTGAAGGTATGAAATATGAGACTGGATTATAAGACCAAAAACTATGAATCCTTTGCATCTTGTGCACCCAAGACAACCTAGCCCTTGTGTTTACAGGGCTTTGCACTATATGTCAAAAAGTTTAGAAACCAAAGCTGGACAACTCAGGTTGGATGTTATGAGGTCAAACAAAGTGCTCTGTTGGATATTCATTCTCATAACCATTATAGTCATAGTACAGCCTCTCTCCCTTTCGAATGTCTCTGCTTGCAACCAATAAAACTCGGCATTCACCATTAACATCAAATCTCACACACTTCACATTCTGCTTCTTCTTCCCATCACTGCATTAAATAGAAACGTGACATTAAAAACTCTCCGAAAGTAAAACTACTCGATGCATGTATAAGACATACTTGAATTCATCACTAGCCATGCTTAGCTTAAACTTGTTCATCCAGTTTTAGACTAAACTGCTTGCAATATTAAGAATTGCTGAAATTCTGGTTCTCCATATATTCAAAGACCAGTTCTTTGTATAATTTTGTAACAAAAAGCTCAGCTTCATTCAACAAGACAGAACACATGGATGCTAGACTAATTGATGACATGCGGTTGGTATAAACTAAGTGTCGTACACAAAGAACTATAGCATAAGCATGAGAGATATCATAGTAACTTCAAGAAAACCACAAGTGGTTGATGGAAGAGAAACATACAGAGTATGATTGTTTATCCCATTGATGAAACGAGCAATATTACTGCGCTTATCAGGACAAATGACAAGGTCTTTTGAAGGATCATTAGTACTTAAAAGAGTCATCATGCTATCTCCATCATCAGCTTCCCGGTTCTTCAAGAAATCAACATCTCCAACATACTCTGTAATTAATGTCCAGTCTTTTATGAATGCATCTGTTTCAACAGTAAATCTGACAAAACAAAAACAAATAGATAAATGAAGCATCCTATATTGAAATTACACAAAAATAACGACAATTTGTGAATACAGAGGAAAGCTAAGTGGTGATCAAATACATACCCCTCTTTGGGATCAAAAACAACCATGAGTGGTGGCCATTCACCCTGTTTCATCATGTTCTTGCACAAATGTAAAGTTTCTGTAGAGTCTTTAGATAATACCTGGAGTTGAATAACAGAAGTCTTGAATAACAGAAGTCTTAAGATGCAAAGAAACTTGCGCTTTTTTCCTAAATAACACAAGAAAATGAGAAATCATTCTGCAATTTGTACTTTTTAAGGTTTTATATATATCTTTTCCACCATGGGCATGCTAAGTTGCTATATATTATTATCTCCTAGTGAATTTTGAGCATCACTCCGATTCTTTTCATCAAAAAGACTTGGTTATGTGGCAAACAACATACAGGATTCCCCTCTCAGTCAATCAGACTATTCTCAATCTAGATGGTTGAGGTCAGCTAAAGCCTAAATAAATCATATGATCTTCAGAGCATTCTCCAAAATGATCATTCTTTATCTAACAATATGATAGGAACAGATCTTTAACCACTAATAGGAGCTAATGCATCCTAACCATTTTATATTCAATTTAAAGATTTGACCCCTGTAAGAACTATATTCAGTAATAGCATGCCAGATTGAATCTGACACAATTGATCAATCAAAACGATGAAGATTTATGTTCTATTTACCTGCATTCCCTCTCGTTCAAGTGCTGCATGATTAGCTGATTGTGGGGCCATGCCTGGCATATAGGTAAGCTCATTACTGAAATCTGCTCCAGCCGCTTCTAAGGCAGTAGCAAGAGACAACATTTGTTCCAATCTTCTGTTAGGATCCTTGGTAGGAACGAAGGGCAATAATCTTCTTCTCTTCTTTGACATTACCAAGCTACTACTACGTTTTCTCTTTTTCTGGCAATCTGACCTCCCCCCCAAAAAAGGAACCAAAAAACAAAAACAACACTCATCAGATCAAGTAATAGGAGCAAAGAAATAAGATAATTTCATACAACTATAAAGCTTTTACCTTTGCCTGAACTGAGCTCATTATTTGAGCTCGGTCTCTGAATTCGGAAAAAATCAACTATCTTTGTTTGAACAAGAGGAAGTTCTGCACATTAGATAATGAGCACATTATCAACCGTTAGTAAATTGAGTTTGAGCAAGCATTGGATACCCCTTATTTCCTTAAAAGCATAAAATAGCCAAGACATCTAATTATGTTACATGTACAAAGTTGAATCTTTATAGTCATGACCATGGCATTGTAAAACAGTGATGATCACATCTGGCTAACTTAGTTTTTGCCTATGATTGCCATTTCTCCTAAAAAGAAACTAGTCCACTACTACACCTTAATTCAAAACTAGTCAGGATAAGCTATATGAATCATCAAAATCCATCGCACTTCATTTTCACCCTCCCATTCCAATACTCAAATAAATTTGGGAGCAAAAGAAGTATCAGGCTATAGCACCACATCATCAAAAAAATAAAAGATTAGGCAACCAACATCAAACTTCAATTTTAGCAAATTCTATGAACACCCAAGTACAATTTAAACACCAAAAGGTTCAAAAATCAAAAGAAACGAATGAATAACAAAACCCCACGAACTAACCACTCGGATTCTTGTTGTCATCGCAAGATGGGCAAAACCAAGAGCCTTTGGGCACTGAAGCAAGAATGGGTCTCAAGCAAAACAAGTGAAACCCACAATCACATTTATCACAAAGCAAAAGCTGAGCTGGGTAATCTCCAGATCCACATTTCTCACACAAAGTATCGCTTAATTCATCTTCTTCAACCATTGCCCTTGATTTGGACTTCTTCCTCAATGTTCTTCCTGGTTTTGGTGCTTGGGTTCTTCTCCGCGAAACCACTGTAGTTGAAGAACCCATTGTTAGCTAAATCAAAATCTGAGAATGCAGATACAATCTGAGAATATGAAAACGAATTGGGGATTTCAGTAGGGTTGAAATAAATAATACTAAGCAAAGAATCAACATTTTCCCGCGTTATTTACTGTTCGCGGGAAAAAGGAGATTAGCGCCAAAAATGTTAAGCGGGTCATGGATCCTTTTGGGCCCATACCACGGCCCATTACTAAAAGGTAGCCCAATTGGCCCATCTTTTATGGAGGAACTTCTAAAAATAACAAAATAGCTAACGTTAGCTAATTACATAATGTAGCTATATATCTCGCATGGTTATTAAATATCTATATAATCGACCCTCAATTTAATCAATGATAGATATAGTAATTTCATAAAAACTCACACAAATTATACATAAGCTCACAAATCAAGCAAAAAAATAAAATCCCATGAGTCAGGGAAAAGAATCCCACGAATCAGAAAAAAAATCTAGGTGAATTAAATAATACATAACTTATACAAATCAAAAGTATCAGTACTACATATCTAAAAGAACTTAAAATGATAAATGCTAGAAAAAAGAAATTCACAAAAAATATCTAATCAATTTATGTAAGTGCCTCGATCTTTTCATCAAAATAAAATCCACTTACCAGAAAAGTAATAATTTTCTCCTATGTGCAGAATTCGAGCAACTTAAAAAAGAAAAAAAAAAACTAATAATCCCTTCTTTAAAGCGAAAAAAATAAATTAATTTTTTTTATTTCACAGCGAAACAAAAAGTACATAAAAAAAAACGGCGAATGAATTTTTTGAAACTAAAAAACTCTAGTACTTTTGGGGGACACAAAATGACTTTGCAAAGGAGATAGATAAGTGAATTATTTCTTTGATTGTGGTTGAAACTGTAGGCAGCGGTGAAGCCAGGATTCACATCAAGGGATGTCAAAAAATAAAGTACCGCAAAATCACGAACGGACGAACTACAAAGTCACAAAGATGATCGGAGCGTGGAGGCTGCTGGAGACGTGGACCATTGAAATTAGGGATTTGTTAAATCCCTAAAAGTATATAATTTTTAAAGCTAAAATATTAAAGTCAAATAATCTATTTTAATTTAAGTCAATCATTTAAAAATTAGAGGAAAAAAATGCATCAATTATTTTTTTTTTAAAAAAAAAAACTAATTGAAAAATAAAGAAAAAAATGCATCCATTCTTTTTTAAAAAAAAAGGCTAAAAATTAAAGAACCGTAGCTAAAAACGCTAATTAAAAAAATAGAGAAAAAATGCATTATTATTTTTTTTTTAAAAAAAAGCTAAAAATTAAAGAACCTCAGCTAAAAAAATGTTAACTAAAAAAATAAAGAAAAAAATGCATTAGTTTTTTTTCAGAAAAAAATGCTAAAAATTAAAGAACCTCGAGATTCAAACTCTTAACGTCAAGAAGGAGTTTTGCAACCCCTAAACCACTAAGCTAGTTGTTCACCTTGTGTTGAGATGTGTCAAATTTATTATATATATAAATACAAATTAAAATTTGACTTATCTAGAGAATGTAATTTTCCGACGAATGCCTGTTACTTGACACCCCTTAACAAAGGATAGATCTGCCCATGACTATATGTATGATTGATGTTTTACTAGTATATGTTAGTTTAGTCACATAATTATCTCTTTTTTTATTTTGGGGGTTGTAAGTGAAGCATATGAATGTATTCACAGATCCAAGGAGTTTTTTGTTGAATTTAAGAAGGCAAAAGTAAAACTTAATAAAGCACTTATAAACTAAATTTACGTGAAAAAGAATCTAGAAAGTAAATACATCAAAAATTGAATTCACGTGCGAAGATATGCAACATCTTGCAAGTGGTGCAAGTTCACGCGCTTAGGGTGTCGTGCAAGTTCACATGTCTAGAGAGTCGTGTAGGCTTACATGTCTCCCGTGTTTTGCACGCTCACATGCCTAGTGAGTCGTGCAGGTTGACATGTCTAGTGTGTCATGCAGGCTCACAGGCTTAGTGTGTCGTGTAGGTTCACACACCTAGTGAGTTGTATAGGCTCACATGTCAAATGTGTCTTGTAAGCTCACGCTCCTAGTGAGTCGTGCAGGTTTACATGTCTAGTGTGTATTACTATATAAATTCGTCCATGAGTCGTGCAGGTTTACATGTCTAGTGTGTATTACTACATAAATTCATCCATGTGCCTTATTTTCTTGCTTAGAAGATTTAATGGTCTAGTTTGAGTCTTTGAATTTCCCATGACTGAGTTCTTGGAAATATCCTCAAATCTTAGTAAATCTTGTGTATTACTACATAAATTGATGTATTTATGAGTCAAGTACTTAAAGTGACTGACTATACTTATATTTTATATAAACGCTAGTTAAATGTTGCATATAACTTATCACCCTTATGTGTTGATTAAACCTGAAAGCATGAATTGTGAATGAGTTAATAATGAATGAAGGCTTAATAGTCATAGAAGGTCCTCACTCTGTTGAACTTGAACATCTAAAGTGTAAACCATTATTTTAAAAGTAGAGTTTATTTTCTTATATATATGTATGACTTAAACTCATAATTAATTGAAGGGATTGATTGTAAGAGTATAGTTGAATTGATGAGAGTCCCATGAGACTGGTCGAATGACTTAACCGAATAAATTAATTAGAGTTTTATAAGCTATCCGAATAAATTAATTAGAGTTTTACGAGCATATTGAGTCTTGGTCGAAAATCGAGCACTGAATTAGGTGAGAGTAAATAACAACTCAAACTCAATAAACTATGTAGCTAGCGTTAGAGAGGATTGAACTGTAAAATAAGATGTTTTCCTTTTGTCTCGGAAAAGGGCCTAATTTGACGAAGTCATGATAATACTCAATATGATTGGTTTGATTGCGTATGCTGAGTCTTTTTCAAAGCTTAAGTTCATCTATAAACTTGTGTTATTTTGCTGAATTACTTTGAGTTAAGTATATCTCGAACTTGTTATTTTTTTAGCTATTTTACGTACTATATATTCGATTAGTCGTATTTGACACTGCCATTATTTTATCAATTTAAATAAACCATTTACCCTGTAAAGATATAAGCATTATCAATTTCAGATCTCCCCGAACCCATGGAGTCCATACTCGTGGTCTCATCCCCTGACTCGCCCGAGTTCATCTATCTGACTCGGGCATTGACTCGTTCTTCGGTCATCGGACTCGACGCCGAATGGAAGCCCATTCGAACCCATCAGTCCACTTTCCCCACCGTCTCGCTTCTTCAAATCGCTTGCAGCCTCGCCGGCGCCGACGACTCGTCGGTGGAATCGCCAGTCTTCTTAATTGACCTAGCCTCGATCCCTTTACAATCAATTTACCAGCTTATCAGGGATGCGTTTGTCTCGCCGAATATACTGAAATTGGGATTCAGATTCAAACAGGATTTAGTGTATTTGTCTTCTACTTTCTGTGCTCATGGCTGCGAACCTGGTTTTGATAGGGTTAGTTTTGTTTGTTTGTCAATGCTTATTCGAATTGCAGTGCAATGGTCGAAGGTTTATGATTATATAGCATATTGTTTTCAGATAATGACTTCAAATCACGAAATGATCCGTAAATTGTGGTGCTTTGAAGGTTCATGATATTGACTAAGGAGCTTAACTTGCATAACTTTGTGTAGAGATATATACTGATCAATACAACTTAAGCTAACTCAGCAAGAACTAAGTGGTAGCTCAATGACAGGCCTCTTAATTGCTTATGCTTGGTTGCTTAAAGAATGTCGTCAACTTGATTACAATTTATCTGGCTTTTGCTTTTTAGTGACTGTCGTAGATTGTAAAAAGACTGTTGGTTTTATCAATATGCCATTGTTGCAGTTAATATTTGTAATTTGCTAAAGTACTTGGGACTTTGCTTTTGCTCTTGAAGCAATCTTGGTTCAATCAACACATTCTATATGCCACACACTCTTATGTTTTGTATCATTTTTGTAGGACTGATTTTTGTTTTGTGTGGTTGATGCTTGTGATATACTAGCTAATAATTGGTGACTAGGTGGAACCCTTTTTAGATATTACAAGCATATACAACAACCTGCATCCCAGACAACCAGGGAGAAGATTATCAAAGCAAATAAAGAGCTTGGCAACAATTTGCCAGGAGGTTTTGGGAATTTCTCTATCAAAGGTGTGTAATCTTGATATTGGCATTTTGTTAGTCAGGAATATAAATTTGAATTTATTATAAACTTTTTAAAATACTCCATTTGTTTGCTTCTTGCATCTTGAGTGCAGGAACTCCAATGCAGTGATTGGTCACAGCGTCCTCTGACAGAAGAGCAAATGCAATATGCAGCAGTTGATGCTTGTTGTTTGATTCATATCTTTGAAGTCTTCAAGGCTAAGGTTGTGACAGAAGGTTGGTGAAGTACCTTTCTCATCTTCTTCTAGTGCAGTTCACTTGTTGCAACTAGGGGTGGAAAATCAAACCCAATCCACCCATTATTAGCTTAGCTCAACCCATTAAAAGTCGGGTTGATGTGTAACTCAAATTGACTCGAGAGTAGTATTATCAAAATATTTATTAAAAAACTTTTCTTTTAAAAAATTGATATATTATATATAATATAGAAAAATAATTTTGTTTGGTACTATAAGTTTGTAAGAAAACAAATAAAATAATTTAAACTTGGTAAAAATTGGATTGAGTTGGGTCTTGACCTATTATATAACCAATTAACCAACCTATCTTGACCCAAGCAAATTTGGGTCGGGTCTTGACCCGTTTGTTATTTTGCCCCATCATGACCGTTCTAAATTTGACCCAGACTACTCAGGTGCCACCCCTAATTGCAACCTCCATGAAACTGCTCTGATACACCAGTAACCAACTTCCTTGATTGAAAAGATACTTCTGTCTAGAAAGTTTGGTGTCTTGAGTATGTTCATTAGGTTTTCTATTGAAGTATATCTCGTTTTGAACAACAAAAGTGCCTATGCTTTTGTGTGTGCCTTGGGGGAGTGTGTGTAATAGAGTATTCCCTTTCATCTGAAAGAAGTTTTGTTATGTCTAGTGTTTGCAGCAGAGGAGTGCTAGGAGGGAGATCAATCCAATTTTGTCCCTAACTTTGTACCTCGTATGTCCAATTATATTTTCACTTTTCCAATCTGCAATTCCTTGAATAAACAGTAAATGAAAAGGGGAGTTATGTTCCATCAGCCATCAGGAGCTATAGACCATCACATGGGCAGAAAAAATCCTTTTTTACAGCATCATCTCTATCTTGTTTATCCTATTTACATTTGGTAACCGGTCCATTTCAGGGAGTTCTGTCGAAAGAGTGACTGGTCTCCAGTTATCTCAGCTGGATCTTGGTTTGAAACAGATATTTGACACACAACAAAAATCTAACAAAATGTGTGGTATCAAATTTGGCGAAGCTTTAGAGATGGTCCAAGCTATCCCGCCTGATTTTTGTAAAACAGTCGTCATATCAGATGAAGAGGTTACTGCACTGTCACCAGATCAAGCTAATCAAATGGATTACATTCATTCACAAATTGTCAGGAAGTATGGTGATAAAATCTTGTTAAGTGAATCTGATAGGAAACCAAAGATCTCGAGAAAGAAAGCAAAAAAATCATCTAGTAGAGTAGCAAAGACATGCAGTCCAACAGAAGGTGGTGAAGAATGGCAAGGTCCACCACCCTGGGATGCGACTTCCGGCGGGGATGGCTGTCCTAAGTTTCTATGTGATGTGATGGTAAGATACCTCATGAGTTACAAATATTGCTTTCTGTAAAACTGCTGCGCGTAGGCTTCTTTAATGCCCTCTCTTGCATTAAGGTGGAGATCTCTCCTCTTTCTCTTTCTTTGGGAGGCTAAAGTATGGCACATTTTTCTTCTTTTTGTGGTTGTTATTGGAGGTTGTGGTAATCTTTCAGGTTGAAGGATTGGCGAAACATTTAAGATGTGTTGGCATTGATGCTGCTGTTCCTTATTCAAAGAAGCCTGAATCGAGGTTCTGAATGATTTCCGATTCTTGACCTAGTTGATTCTAAGTGGAAACTCAGTAGCAATCTGTTTTCCCTAGATGGCTTTCCTGGTGACATTTTTCTGTTCTTTTTTCTTCAGGGATTTAATAGAACAAGCCTGTAAAGAGAAGAGAGTACTCTTAACAAGAGATTCCAAACTCTTGAGATATGATTATCTCTTAAAAAATCAGATTTACCGGGTGAAGAGTCTTCTAAAGAACGATCAGTTGGTTGAGGTAAAATGAATGCCTTCAAATTCTAGAGCATGCAGTTAGAAATAAAAATGTTTTTAATTGACTGGTGAATGACATGAGCGGGGGAGAGGGGATGGGGTGGAGAGGAGTGCTAGCGAACAGTATTGAAAATTTTGCTTTTGACGTTTGTCAACCGTCTGCTCATGGCAATGTTTCCTTGCATATATACAGGTAATAGAAACTTTTCAATTGGAAATTTCTGAGGACCAGTTGATGTCAAGGTGCACAAAATGCAACGGTAAGTTCATCCAAAAACCTCTGACAACAGAAGAAGCTGTTGAGGCCGCTAAGGGATTCCAGGTGATTCCAAACTGCTTGTTTAAGAAAAATTTGGAATTTTGGCAATGCATGGATTGCAAGCAACTTTACTGGGAGGTAGGCTTTCAGTTGCTATCTAGTCCATCAGATTTTGTTGGATTGTGTATGTTCCAGAAATTATTTCCTTCCACTTCTACTATAAAGAAGTAGAGTATATACAAATGAATTGAACTTGTTGTGGCTTGTGTCACGACTTGCATGTTTATGCTACCATCAACCATGTTCACATAATGAAAGCTGTTCTTATGTGTGACATTTTTTAGCTATTCAAAGTTCTTGGTCTGTTAGTTCTTTCTGTTTGTAGTGGTAAAAAGATATCTGCACCCTACAATATTTGCTTTTTTCAGATGAGGTGCTCATGCAAGTGGAAAAAAGAGTTCTCCATAATCTATCGAGAACATTGTCATAGTTATAAAGTTGGCACTGACACCCAAGGGTGTGGCCTAGTGGTCAATGAATTGGGTTGAGAACCATGAGATCTCATAATCAAATCCTAGTAGAGACAAAAACACTAGGTCATTTCTTCCCATTATTCTAGCCTTAGTGGGACAGAGATACCTGGTATCTATTGTTGATGGGTCGTGGTAGGTATCCTAAGGAATAAGTCAAGGTGCGTTCAAGCTGACCAGACCCGTGTTTATAAAAATAAATAAAAAATAAAAATAAAGTTGGCACTATGGTGATGAGTGGTTGAGGCCTAAGAATAAAATCTTGCAGATCCCAGGTTTGGATCCTAGCTAGAATAGTTAGTGTGAATTCATTCGCTGAGTGTTGGGTTATGGTTATAGGCACCTGCATTTGTGGGTTGTAGCAGGCTGCTTGATAGATTGACCAGGTTTATGAGCACAAGCTGTCCCTATCACCACCCTTGTCAGAGTTTTGAAAAAACAAAAAGAAATTACCAAATAGCATTAACTTCTAATGGAAGGCCTTCTCCAAGTAGACCAGTCCCTCACATCTCCACCAGAGGTTTAGGTACCTCTCTCCAGCTTCCATGCTTTGTATCTATCCTAACTGATTTTTCATTCCCCTGCACACGCAGTCTCTTTCTATAAGCTCAATAGTGAATTGCTGAACAGTACCTTCTGAGGCAGGCAGGGTTTGAACTATTTCAATGATTATTGCCACAATAGGGGTAGCTTGGTCTGGGATTGTTGTGAAATACTAGTTCTGCAATGGTTGCGCTATCTGGTTTTCAGTTAGAGTGCATAGGAAGTTTGTCATGGTTAACAGAATGATAGATTCAGAATGGACTGAATAACCTTTTCTCCGGGTCCTAAGGCTTTGGTTTAGTATTGGTTTAGTTAGGTGCATGTCCCAGGTTCACATCCTTCTGCGGACAAAAGCCTAACATTTAAGAGGATAACTAGAGGAGTGGACCAATACTCCCTAGATTTATGCACGCCATCTAGAATCAGAGGCCCACAGGGGATTTCTTCCGATGCTCCCTCCGCCAAACCAAAAAGAAATTGTATTCCTGCTACAACAACATATCCAATAAATCCGATAAATGGGGTTTGGGGAGAGTAGAATGTTTGAAAACCTTAATATTGCCTGTGGAGGTAGAGAGGCAAATTGTTTTCCTAATAAATAATTTTAATAATGAGAAGAAAGGGATTGAAATCTTTTGCCATCATCATCAGTTGCTTTCTAAGACCATGTATGTTCATTCTGTTTTGATTCTTTACAATAATAAAGATATGTTTTGTTTTTGAGAAAGCAAGATAATGTTTTCACCCTCCTAAAGTGTATGTTCACATCAGTGTTGTCAAAGGCGAAAAGCTTTAAAAAGTGCTCTTGCTCTTTTAGGGCTTTATGCGCTATTAAAGTGTGGGCTTTAAGTATAAAAAGGTGCAATTAAGAAAAAAACTAAAATTATATGTGTAGTGCCAGAAAAAAGTAGCAGCAGCTCCATTCACAATTTTTCCTTAACGATTAATGTATCTCCTTGCCTATTATGTTCATTGTTTAGTACCTTGCGATTTAGGATAGGAGTATGGGTAATGAGGCACACACCTTAGCGCTTGCCTATTAAGTGCGTTTAAACGCCCTCCCTGAGATTTTTGAGCTTCAGGGCTTAAGTGCACTTTAAATGAGTCTTTGACAGTTCTGGCTCACATTAGATCAATGCATCGAAAACTCAATGTATATTAGATGGACGTCGCGATGATTTTGTCAATAAAGAGTATATTATTCTGTGTTGGGTGAGCGGTCTACTTGCCCTTCATCTACTCTCACCTCCACCTCACTGTTTTCCCATACACCCGTAAATCAACAGAGCCTGGTGTTCATTTGTTCATTCTCGTTCTTTCTCTAGTCTGATTGCTCTGTTTTACTGTTACATGATGCTGTTGCAGGGGACTCAATACCACAATGCTGTACAAAAATTTGTCGATGTGTGCAAGCTAAACGAATGAAATGGCCATGATCCTGGTAAACTGATTGAGGACACCCCTTATTCACCAGTTTTCTATGACAATATTGTTGTAATCTTTAGTTTATTCACCATCATTCCTCCACAAATACCTCGCCATATGCGGTATCTGGTCCAGGAAATGCCAGCAGTTCCAATTGTCACCTTCTGATGATTTATGTACGTTTATTACATGAAAGAACTGCAATTGGCCTAAAGTTGCTTGAACTATATGCCTTATTGCTTCCTGTAAGTTTCAGTGCCTTTTGAAATTGCATCCTTTTCTATGCATGAAGGTAATCCAGGAAATCACCTCTCTACTTCTATGAGGTAGTGGTAAGGTCTGCGTACATTCTACCCTCCCCAGACCCCACTTGTGGGATTCCACTGAATATGTTATTGTTGTCGTCGTCTATGCATAAAAAAACAATATTTGACTTGTGCCAAAAAATTGCAAAAATGTTTTGTGCTTAATGACCGTAATGTACGGACTTAAATGACTCATTTAAGAATAGTAGAGTGGAGAACATAAATTTACCTTTCATTGATATTGATTAAGAGCACAATGCACATAAATAATTGGACAAAAAAGATTTAATTATCTTTAAACATGGACTTTATTTTATGTTTTGTTTGCTACATCGTCAAAGCACTAAACATAAAGTGACTATGATGGGATATTATAGTAAGGAGATGGAAAGCACTATCAACAGCAATGGAAGAAAGTGGGAAACTTCAAGTAACCAACTTGTTGGTTATTTAATAAATAACATAATGTGCAAAGTCAACTTAATTACTCTTTAATATTTCAACCTACTAGACTTAAAAAAAATTTTAATTTCATAATATAAAACTGAAAGCAGGTTAATTATTACTTTATTTTCTTTGGACGGAGGCTCATTTAAGATTTTAAATTTGTTAGTGTGAACTGTGGATTTCCATTACATTCACTCTCTGATGGGTGCAAACTTAGATTGCGTTACAACATGCAATGTGAAGTCATGATTTGGAATTTTAAAATTTTTTAAAATGTAAAATTTGAGACGTAAGTTTAACCAATATTTCAAATAGCATAATAAATAAAAAAAAATTCCAATATTTACAATTTTTTCAACTAGTAGACGTCTTGGAATTTTTGCTTAAAATACGTATTGAGACATGATTTAACAGCATATTCTGGTAGAAATTTTCAGAATTATAAAGCGGATTCTCAATGTGAAAAGCCAACTAAAAAAATAAATAAATCTAAGAAGTCAAAATTAAAATTAAATTATTTTAATTATAAAAATATGAATATTCTTTTCCCAATAAAGAAAATTTCCTACGTAAATTGAGAAAAAGCACTACTAGACATCAAATATTAACGATCATACAAAAAAGTTAAGACTTTCATTGACATCAACATTTTTTTTTTCACTACTAAAAAATGTGATGCATCGGGATTATTTTGATATAAATAATTGAACAATAATTATTTAATATTATATTTTATCATAAAATTGTTATTCTCTTCATTTAATTTAATATAAAGTTTTATAAAAATAAAAAAAAATTAATTTTGCGATCCTAAATTAAATTATATTAAAATTGGCGGCCTGCCGGGATTCCCTTATCTGCGACAGAGAACCGCTTTATTTCCGGTCTCGCTAATCTAAATATTCTTATTACTGGTGACGCATCTTATTCCTTCCCGACAAACACGAAAAAAAGCCAAGTCTCAATTTAAAAATTACGCCTCCGTCTATTCAGAAAGAATAATCTAATTTGATTTGATACGAAGTTTAAAAAATATAAATTATTTTGTGATTGTAAATTAAAGTTATGTCAAATGTATCAAATTACTCTTTAATTTTGTGGCCTTAAATATGTCGTCACGTAAAAAGTTTAAATTAAAATATTATCAAAATAAAAAAGAGCTTATTCTTTTTTAAAACAAGGGAATATTATTTATACTTAATATTTTTTTTATTTGTTACTGTTTGATTTGATTAGGCATATTTAATTTTAAAAAATAATTATGAATATATTATGAGAAAAATAAATGGAGTAAATTTGTACGAAAAATATAAAATTTGATTAAATCTGGGACATTCGTAATTTTGTGGCGGCAAGAGCCATGACTTTAGTTTCTAGGTTTTTGGTTATTGTGGACTCTAAAATGGGTTTTTTTTGTTTTTGTTTGGTTTGTCTTTTCTCCAAATATAGGTGATATATGGAAGAAATAGTTTAATAATACTTTTTCCGTTCTATTTTATATGGTAAATTTTTGACCTGACATAATATTTAAGAAAAAAGAAAATTTTTTAAAACTTTTAGTCTGAATTCATTTTTAGATATTTGTGTGGCTGAGAAATATTTCATTAAGGGTACAAAGAGAATTTTAAAGATAAATTGTTTTTCAATTAGAGTAAGATGATATTCTTTTTGGGACAGATCAAAAAGAAAAGGATGTAAGAAAGGTTTTTCACTTTAGTAACTAATTTCTGTATAGAATCAAAAGAACTTCTTTGGATGGTTGTCACATGTTTTATACTCTCTGTTTGAAACAAAAATGATCTGATTTGATTCGATACAAAATTTAATATAAAGAATTCTTTTTTTTAATTTTGTGATTAAATTAAAGTTATGTTAAATATATAGAAATATTTTTTAATTTTGTGGCAAAAAATGCCACATGAAAAGTTAAAACTAAAATGTTGCTAAAAAAGAGAACGATATCATTCTTTTTAAAACGGTCTAAAAAGAAAAGAATGTCATTCTTTTTTAAACAAAGGGAGTAATATGTGGTGTTAATATATTGTATTCTATTACTTTCTCAAGTTTAAAAAAGTACGACCTACTCTCTTTTTATTCTGTTTCAACGTGACATATTTAAAACTACATTAAAGAATATTTTAGTATATTTGACATGGACAAGACTTTAATTTACTATAACAAAAACATAAAATGAATTTTTTTTCAAATTGTCACATGATTATAGTAAAATATTGATGAAGTACACTATAAAATAAGGGTTTTGAAGGCAAATAGTAAGCTCTTATCTGGAACAGTAAGATGAACAGTATTGGAACACTGTCTTCGGCCCATCACGTCTCCTCTCTGTCTTTTTGTCTTACATCATTTGTTGTCTTTTGCAAAACTCAGATTCTGCACACTCAACATCACTTAGAGCTCTCAGATGATTCAAATATATCCGAGGAAATCTCACAAGTGGAGTCTAGGGAGGGTAGAATGTATGCAGATCTTACCACTATCTCATAGAGATAGAGATACTGTTTCCTGGGAATCCTCATCACAAAAACCCATGAGCAAGATTTGTTATCAATGAATGAAAATTCAAATTTAATCGAAACTTTTAAGTGGGATTCAGCAATCGAATGAAAAGTTTAAATGATTAATTAAAATTTGTCACAAGAAAATTATGGTGTTTTTGTTACACTTCTTATTACTTGATAAACTTTGTTTATTTCTAATATTTTAAAGGAATTTGGATTATAATATTTTATATTTTAATTTTTTTTTCTTTTAAAGTTGATGTTATTCATCATCAACCTACAAAGAAAAAATAATAAAAAGAAGGTTACGAATAAGACACTTCTAAAAATAAATAAATAAATGGGTAGACTTTATTATCTCGTTTTATTAATTATTTCTTCAATTATTGTAGGTTTACAATGCTTATAATGCTATAACGTTATTATATGCCCCCAAAATTGATTTTTCTCCTTCAAAATTTGAAGCTCTAATGTTGGGAAAACAGTGACAAAAACAATAAGTAAACTGGAAAGAAGAAGAAAATGACAACGACGTCGCGATGCTGTAGAACGTCAAGTTACACCTCTTGCTAATTTTTTTAAAAAATTATATCAAATTTTATTTTGACAACTAAAATAGAACGAAATATACTATCGACAAATTAGAGGAACTTTTGCTTTAATTAATTTGTTATCCAAATGGCAAGCAGTGTAAACCCCATTCATAGCTAACGTTTCATATTAGTTTAATTTGTCTTCTTCTTTCCACTCACCAAATTATTTAATAATTCCTCTAAAAAAAAGGTACTATTTCCCTATAATTTTAATCGGTCCATATTGACTAGACATTCTCATTTCAAAAATAATTAAAAAAAGATTTTGTTAAAATTAAAAGATAAACCTTTTCAAAATTTTAAAATTAAATAAATATAACAAAATATTTTTTTTAATATATGAATCAAAATGGGAAAAATAACGTAACTAGGGAAACACGAGATGGTTATAGTTTGAAAAAATTACAATTTATAACTATAATTAGGGTTTTGTTGCTATTTTCTCTCCTTTCTTCCTTTCTCTCTCCTCTATTTCTTGCCGGATATACAATTATATATGTATACCAACAGCATATATTCAATTATTTTGACGGATATACATAGTCAATTTGACAAATAGATATATACAATTCGCCTGTCTCGCTCTCCTCTCTCCTACCTCTCTCGATCTCGCTCGCCTCTCTCCTCCCTCTCCCAATCTCGCTTGTCAGATTTACCAATACTTATATATATTAGTTACACATAAACAATATTTTGACAGATATACATATACAATTTGACAAATATACATATAAAATTCGCCTCTCTCCTTTTTCTCTCGATCTCGCTCGCCTCTCTCCTCTTCTCCAGATCACATAGCCGATGTTATATTTAGTAATTATGTAAAATATAATTATTTGACCATATTAAGTTTCAAGCCTAACTATTTATGAAAATATGTATTTGGCTTTATTGCTTCAAATTTCAATAATAAAATAATTACATTAAAATAAAAATTCTACAGAGTTTCTGATCAGTTTCTTCTGCACAGTTTCTCAAGTACAGTTAACAGTAGTATTCTTTTTGGACTTATGCTTAATTTCTGGCTTTCATCTGCACAATTTCTAAGTCACTGGTGGTGTTGTCCATGCAAGGTCAAAACTCAAAACACAGTCCAACACTTAAAAAGCAGAAATGAAATTTTATAAGTAGAATTTAAGGCGGACGGAATTTACGCAAATCTTATTATTACTTTATTGAGATAGAGATGTTATTTTTGAAAGACCCTCGATTCAAATGTGTTAGCTTTAAATAAAAGAAGAAAAAAATGATGAATATAAAATAACGATTAAAATGAAGAGTAATGTCAATTCTACGAGAAGAAATCATAAAAGTAGCAAAATAATCGAAGAATAATAACAACACAACTATAATGGCACGATTAATCGTATGACAAACCTTAAACTGTCACAAGATAAAGACAACATCCTACCACTATTAGCCTTCTACCCTAATGTGCAACCTCCATTCTTTTTTATCTAAGGTCATCTCCTCGGTGATATATGAAACTGCACCATATCCTGTCTAATCACTTCTTCCTAATACTTTTTCGATCTACCCTACCCTTCTTTGTAACTTCTAAATCCAACTTCCTGCACCTTCTAACAGAGGCATCGACACACCTCCTTTGCACATGTTCAAACCATCTCAATCTCGCTTCTCCAACCTTTTTCTGAACAACCTCATTCCTAATTTTATCATTCCGCATATGTTCACACATACATTTTAATATCCTCATCTACAACATGTATCTTCTGAATAACACTTATAACTTAACATTTGTTTAGCAATTGATAAGATTTTGACATGAGCTTCCTACTTAAAATAATTTTTTTAATTTAATTTATGTGACATAATTTTTTTTCTCATAAAAATAAACATAAGTGCAGATTTAATTTAATTTCAAATTCATATTAAAGGTAGAATTTTAACTTCAAGTTTATGATTTTAATTTTCTAAAATTTTAGGTCTTAATTATGTACGTGAAAAAAAAAAAAATCTTTTCAAAAAATAATTTAAGCCGTGTCGAATTTACTAACTAAAGAAGAGAATAAATTGAGTCATTAATTATTATTAATGGTGGAATAATATATTGAATTGACATCAATATATTTGATGCTTGGCATACTCTGAAATGGACCTAAAAGAACATATTATAGTCAACTATGTTATTTACTGTCATAATTGTATCTTATTTTATTGCTCATGTTTTTTTAATTATTTGATATCTGATATTTATTTTGAGATCGACCTAATTCAAATTTGTTTTGATAATTCTTATATAAAAAGTAAAACAAAAGTATAAAAATGAGGGGTGTTAAGCTTTTTAGCTTTTCAGCGTTGAGCTATTTTCCTGCAGGATCTCCCCTACAGTATTGTCATTGCAGTTGAGTTTAATCATCAAGTTCGGAATGGATTGGTGTGGTTCCTCTATGACTAGCTAGGACATCAGAATATCGAACTGTGAACGAAGAAATGCATGAGAGAAAAGCATATTGGCTAGTGATTGTTAGACCTCAATTCGTGAAATTCATAAGTATGGGCGGAGGGAGTAATAGAGAAATAGTTATAATTAATAATAGGGGTAAATTAGGAACTAAGTATAAAATTATCTCTTGATTTCATAAATTGGACAAGTATTGTTAAACATCTCAAAATAATATAGTGCACAAGTAAAGATAGATGAAAGGAGTACATAAAAATCTCGGTATTAGCAATATAAATAGTTTGAACACATGCATTCACATGGGTTAAATTTTAATTGTTCTTCGAAACTTTTTCAATATCCTTTCCATCATATTTATAGAGAATACTTTGGTAAATACATTTCTTTTTTAAAAATTATGATATATTATTTTTAATACATCAAATTAAATATCTCATAAAATATAACCACAGTATAACTAATACTATATTACATTCAAAATTAAATTTATACATTTTACTAAATAATCTCTACAAATTTAAATTTCACATTTTTTATTAAATAAAAAAAGGGAAACTTACGTAAATATACTAGACTAAGAAAATATTTACCATTTATAGCAAGAATAATTTTTTTCACCGAACACTTATAATACATTAATACAATTTAAATTCATATTGCAGACATCTGATACTTTAATACATTTATAATACTTTGTACCAACTTCATACTAAACAAATACTATATTTCAAAACATCTATAATACATTTATATTGTATGCATATTTAACTCAGATGCAGATTTATTATAGTATTGCTATATATTACTATAATACAGTAATTATTTATTAAAAAGTATCCGTTCTAAAAAATACTTTATCAGTTGTTCAATATTGCAGAGAACTATTTATAAAATATATATTATACAAGTTTCATTGATAAACGATTTGTTTATTACATACTTTAATATATTTATAATAGATTGTATCAACTTCTTACTAAACAAGCACAATATATTTCAAAACATCGATAATACATTTATATTGCATGCATATATAATTTACTTTCAATACAAATACAAATTTATTATAGTATTATTATATATTACGATAATTATTTATTAAAAAGTACCCGTTGTTTACGAGTTAGCACAATATTATTCTAAGTAGCTAACCGATATATGGAACCGCCAAAGGGACATCTTTAAGTAGCTTTTTCTTTGTAGCTTTAGGAGCAGTTTTCATGTGTTAAGAAAAAGTGGCTTGTTTTCATCATCTGTCTGAAGACTCTTCTTTCCCATTTGCTTTTGTTCAAATGGATACTTCTTCTCAGTGGCCACAGGTAATTAATTTCAACTTTACCATATAACTTTCTTTCTATCTAGGGTTTTACAAATTAATTCTTGTAATTAATTCCTAATTAATTTAAAAGTCACCCATGCATCCTTTTGATGTTGATCTTTCACATATTATCTTTTTCTTTTGTCTCCCCACCTTCCAATAAAGTTGTCTCAAAAGCCAGTTTCATTTGTTTTTTACTTGTTTGTACATATACTCTTTGGTATATATTTTGTAATTTTATCTTTATATTTGCAGGGTATAGGAGTTGTAAAAGGTGTAGAAACCTCATCAAAGTTGGATCAAAGAAAGCCAAGGCCACAAAAGGAACAAGCAATAAATTGTCCAAGGTGCAATTCAACAAACACAAAGTTCTGTTATTACAATAATTATAGTCTGTCTCAGCCAAGATATTTTTGCAAGACATGTAGAAGGTACTGGACTGAAGGTGGTTCATTAAGGAATGTTCCAGTTGGTGGTGGTTCTAGAAAGAACAAAAGATCTAACAATAATATCGATAACAATAACAATTCTTCGTCTTCACCTACATCATCATCATCAAAAAAACTACTACTTTCAGATCTGGCAAACCCTAAAGACCTGAATCTGACTTATAACCCAATCCACACTGCTGCTGCTACAACTACTGCCTGCAATTTTAGCAGCTTTTCTGAATTTATGACCTTACCCTTGAGCCATCCATCAGCTAATTCGGCATATTCAATGAATATGCCGAATAGCTTATATACGTCGTCATCTGCTACTACTGGGCTTCAAGATTTGAAGCCCAGTAGTATCAATTTTTGTTTGGATGGGTTTGAAAATGGGTATGGAGGTGATCATCAAGAGGCAAAATTGTTTTTCCCTATGGATGATTTGAAGATGAATGTTTCAACATCTAATGATGGTCAGTTTGAAGATAATAGAGGGCAAGAAGCTGATCAATCTAATGGATTTTGGAATGGAATGTTGGGTGGAGGAGGATCATCCTGGTAAAAAAATGGAAATTATAAAAGGTGGTGTTATTTTAATTTAATTTGTGTTTATTTTCACAGGGGACTGAGTGACATATTTAGTTGGTTTAATTTAATTTCCAGTATTTATGTATTATTAGAACTTCTATTAGTATAAATTCCTACTAACAGATTAGGATATATATATATATATATGTATGCATGCTTTTTTAACCTTCCATTTGCTTGTGCTATGAAATTTTTACTTATCTTTCGTTTGCACAACTCGAAAACAGCCTCTCTATCTCTATGGATCCCACTGAACATGTTGTTTCGTTTGCACAACTTTCAACTACGTGTTGTGTTTGTAAAATCTGGATTGTCTGTCTTCTCTAAGATTTAGGGGGGGAAAAAATTAAAAGATACATCCTCTTTTGAGTGACGATGAGATTTGAACTCGAACTTATTGTCAGCTTTAATATCAAGTTGAAGCCGATGCAAAAATGCGCCATAATGATTGAATTTAGTTAAATATTTATAGATATTTCGTGAATTTAATAAATATAAATATACCATTGCAAAAATTATTGAGTTCATATTAATTCTTAATTAGTAACTCTGCCTTGTCCTGAAGTGTGTGAGTGTTTTTTTTAAATGTTTATGCTAGATAAGGCAGATAAAAATACCTATGGGCTAGGATATATCTAATGAGATTAACTATTTTATCTGATATTAGTTAATTTTAGTGCATCTTATGAAATTAAAATGTTATCCTTTATGTATTATATTAATTAAATATAGAATAAAATAATATTACATTTTATTCATAAAATTGTTATTCCATCACACATGCCAAAATATTATGTCTTATATTAGGTCATTTTCGATTTAAATGGTATTTTACTCTCCATATATAGAGAATATAGACCATTTTGAACACAATTCTCTAATTTAATCTGTAAAAAGAATTTTTTTCTCTTTTTTATATTTTATTTTTATTTTCATATTTAAATTTTTTCTTTTAAAAAAAAAATCATCTTATATAATCTTGATGTAATATAACATTTTATTATTCTTAAAACTCTTATTTTAATATAAAATCATATTCTATTTTAAATTATATAATTGCAAATAATATTATATATTATACTCATTAATGCACAATAAAATAAAAGTGAAATCATTGATCAAATTATTTTACATAATAAATATTGTATCATTATAAATTATTTTAAATAACTATACATATTTAAAATTATTACGTTGCTCTCATAAATACTCTATTAAAGTATTATAGAATTTAAAATTAACACTTTTGTCCTTAATTTTTTTTCTTATATCTAGCTAAAGATAATTGAAATTGGAGTACGATTTTCATCCACTTCTGTTCCTGTTATTGGAGTTGGAGCTTTCGAAAAATCTTGAATTGATGCATTAAAATGTATATTCATTCTCGAAAATAGATTTGTCACTTAGAAATAAATTAATTCATGATAAAAGTTGTATACTTGTCAATAATATATTTGTAGAGGTTATATTACATTAGAAATAATTTAAAATATTAAAGACTTAATTAATAATTTTATATAATATAAATAATATTAAAATAAGTTTAGATTACATATAAAAAATGATGAATTTTTTTTAAAAAAAATAAAATAGAAAAATTATTAATTTAGAATGAAAGTAGTACATATACTTGTTAGTAATATATTTTTAGATGTTATATTACATTAGAAAATAATTAATGATCTTATATAATACAAATAACATTAAAATAATTAAAAATAAAATAGAGAAGATGAATTGTGAGATCTATAGAAAATATAGAGCAATTTAAAGTGTAGTTAAAGAGCCTACTTTCTGTTTTACTCTCTAAATACAGAGAATAAAGAGTAAAATATAATGCGGTTACAAATGGTCTTTCACGTTGACAAAATCTAAGCTGTTCGGATTTTTCAAAGTGTTGTTACACTCGTGTCGGATCCTTCAAGAAAACATTATTTTTAGAGAATTCGACACGCATCTATTGACATTTTTGAAGAGTTCGAGCAAGACAGGTAGCTTGTAACTATCTTCTATTCAACCACTCATCCAACACGCTTACTTTTGAGTCTGTTGGACAGGTCATATTACTAAGGATTGTCACTTCTTTCCAACTCTATAATCTTAATTTTGTATCCCACATTGTTCCAATCACCTTTTCCTCATGTTTCATTAAAAGTAGGATATTCTACTTCTATGGATAGCAAACTAATACAACTAATAGCCAACTAGCTAGGCTTACACATGCTAACATATGTACTTTTTAGATAAGTCCACCTTAAATGAAATTATAATGAACCAGTTTAGCATACAAAATTTCCAATCCTTTAATTGAATGATGGCATATGTTTCCATGAATGATGTGTTTGAGCTGTATACCTTTTACTTTTTATGTCACATTCTTGGTGACCATATTATATATACACCAAAAAACATTTAAAATTATGTTGTAGTAATAAAATAGAACAAAGGGGCCAGGGTTTAGTGCAATGCATTAATTACATTTAAAAAAAAAAATGGGACCTACTCAAAAACATTCTCCTTGGTAACAATGCCAGAAAAAAATAAATTACTAATTATGTTCAGCAAAAAAGCCTTTCTTTCTGGATCATATATAGTTGGGTGCACATTTCTTTCATTATTTATTTGTCATGTTTGGTGTAGTGCACCTGGTGATAGATATATATAGTCCATAATTTACTCAAAATCTGTTCTCGAATGTTCTTTCATGTTGGAAGGGGAGCCTTGGAGCCGTGTGACCAGTTGGTTCCGGGTTCAAGTCTTAAAAGCAGTCTCTGGCAGAAATTAAAAAGACCCTTTCACGAACCCTATATATAACAGGAGCTTTAGTGCCACCGGACTTGCCCTTTAAAGGTCTATCATGTTGCATGGTTAAAAGACTTGTGCAAGATTGAAATTAAAAGGAAAAATTGATTGGGATTTTACTTCAAAATTTCTATGGCAAACATACATCACAATGGAGCCATGAACAACAATAACATACCCAGTGGAATCTCACAAGTGGGATTTGGGGAGAGTAGAATGTACGCAGAACTTATCATTACCTTATAGAAGTAGAAAGGTTGTTTCCTGGGAACCCTCATCTCAATAGAGCCATAAAACTAAAATAAATAAATTAAACTACAAAAACTAGTTGTCTTTGTTAATTACTCTCCCTTTCCCATTTTACCCGACAATCTTTCTTTTTTGGTTCGTCCCAAAGTAAATATCATCTTACTTTGATTGAAAATAATTTAAACTTTAACATATGCGTTTTACCTTTAATGAAATAATTCTCAGTCGCACAAATATCTAAGAGTGATTCTAGATCACAAGTTTTTAAAATCTTTCTTTTATTTCTCAATAAATATCGTGATAAGTCAAAGAATGGCACAGAAAATAAAACGACGTAATGTCTTAGTATGTGGTGCTTAATTAATATCCTTGTCATTATAGATATCTTTGCATGTGACTACTTTTTCCTTGTACTAATTACATATTGAAAATCTACAAGAGAGAATATAATCTAATATTAGTTGGCGGAGGATCGATCATATTTTTACATTATAAATAAAAATTATTTTTATACATAATAAATATTAAATTTTTTTCTTTATAAATTTACTTTTTTACTCGTTTAAATACTTACAGTGCAAATTCTGTTTCCGCCACTACAAAACATCGACAATTATAACGAATGACACTAAAAATTTTTTGTCATGTATAACCATTTTTATTGGGCAAGACAAGTATGTCGTTTTCTTCAAATCTAACGTTAGATATCTTTGTCAGTCAGTTTATTATATATATAGATTTATACGTGCAAGAAATCAATGTTTTTGGCTTATTGCTTGGAAATTAATCTACAGAAAAGTAAGTCAACATCACATAAAATTAGATAAATTCGAAAATTAAACCCTAATTGCATATTTTGTTGGTTCAATTATGGAAAAAAATTACGCGGATAAGCAAATATATACTAGCTAATTATTAGCTAAAATAACTATAGTTTGAATTAATTATGGCTTGCGGCAAACATCTGGCTGTAATTACAATTTGAGTTTTGTTATAATACGTGCAATTTATACAAACTATTGTGCGCGATTATACAAAAATTATGTGTGAATCAAATTGTATAGTGAAATATACAAACAATGCGAATTGCATAGTAAATTACACAAATACTGCTACGTGCAAGAAATCAATGTTTTTGGCTTATTGCTTGGAAATTAATCGACAAAAAAGCAAGTCAACATCACATAAAATTAGATGAGTTACGGTTATTCCAGTCATTTTTGCTATATACGTAGCTTCAGATACAATTTGAGTTTTGTATAATTCGTGCAGTTTATACAAATGTTGTGCGTGATTATACAAAAATTGTGCACGAATCAAATTGAAATATACAAACAATGCGAATTGTATAGCGAAATATACAAACATTATATAAAAACTGCGAATTGTATAGTGAAATAGACAAACGTATACAAATGTTGCGTGAATTATATAAATGCTTCTATAACTATTGTTACAAAATATAATTACCCAAAGTTATAGCTATAAAATATAATTAAAATAGTTTTAAGTGACTATATGCGAAAATTCCTCCTAATTATATGCACGCCAAAAAAACGTGTGAACAGTTTTTGACCGACATTTTGTCAGTCAGCTGAAGTACTGTGGAATCACATGAGAGGGAAGACAAAGAAGAGTACTTATGTATTTTGACAACGTTAAAAATTTGGTCGCATAAAATATCTTGTGTTTACGTAGAGTTTAGAAAATATTTATCTTAAAAAATGTATTTTGACCTCAGATATTATTAATTTATTTTACGATTTAAACTCATAATTTATAAATTATTTAGAGATAAATTTCTCTATGAAGATATATGGAGACCAGTAATATAAATTATTGTTATGCCAAATTTGTAAATTTTTGAAATAATACATAAGTACTCTTAAATAGTGCTCGAAATTTCAATGACACATTTTAACTCAATTAGGATCTTATTTTACCACTTCGAGTTTTTTTTTTTTTTTTTTTTTTGCATTTTATACATCTTTTATGCTGATATGGTACCTCTACATCTATAAACATATTTTTGTTAAAAAAAAAGTTTTTTTTCAAAATTCTTTTTAAAAGTTTTTAGTTCTATTACTATATATTTGCTTAGTCACATAATTTTCTCAATATAATATCATCTGAAAATTTTACTTTGTTGCTTCATGTATTCATACTTCGCGTGTTTCATATTATTTGACTTTTGTTGATTTAGCCATCGCCTTTAGAAAAAATTTGATTAAAGACATATTTTATTAAACTAATTTTATCGATTATGATTTAGAATTCTAAATTTGATTATTATTATTAAATATTAAGGATAATATGAAGAAAAATAATCCTGATTTATTAATATGATGTAAATTTCTTTTTCTTTTTCTTTTTCCCAATTGTGTTAATGTAAACTTCGCCACTTCACATTATGCTTCAAACGGTCTCCCTGTTGGAACCCATAGCTCTGCCACTCCCAAAGTTACAGCCACCCAATGATCCCTTTGATTTCAGAGCTTCTAAGCATTCCGTTAAGAAATCTAATCTACCTCGGCGACGTGATTTTCCACCGCCCATCTCGACGGGGCAGACTCATTTCTCTCCTTTGGATGACCTTGTAAGTTCAAGCAACTATGCTTCAGTTCTTGATTCCTGCAAATGTCCCAAACTGGGCAAACAAGTCCACGCACAAGCACTCAAAAATGGGTTTCACGGACACGAGTTTGTTGAGACTAAGTTGCTTCAGATGTATGGGAAATGTGGTTGTTTTGATGACGCAGTCCAACTGTTCGACAAAATGCGTGAAAGAAATTTGTATTCGTGGGTGGCTGTTCTTAATGTTTATTTAAGTGATGGGCTTTTCGAGGAAGCTTTTAAGTGTTTTGGGCAGGTGCGGTTAGAGGAGTTTGAATTGGAGTTTTTCTTGTTTCCGGTCGTGCTCAAGATTTGTTGCGGTTATGGTGGCCTTGAATTGGGCGAGCAATTACATGGAACAGTGATTAAGTATGGATTTGCATCGAATATTTACGTGGGTAATGCTTTGATTGATATGTATGGCAAATGTGGGAGTTTGGATAATGCAAAAGAGGTTTTGAGGAAAATGTCGAAGAGGGATTGTGTTTCTTGGAATTCAGTAATTACTGCTTTTGCTGCCAATGGAATGTTAACTGAAGCTCTTGAAGTTTTTAATAAGATGTCTGCTGAGGACCATTTTACTCCAAATTTTATTTCTTGGAGTGCTTTGGTTGGTGGATTTTCACAGAATGGATACGACAAAGAGGCCGTTGAATATCTCTACAAAATGCAAGCTGCTGGATTCCAGCCAAATGCCCAAACTTTGGCAAGTGTACTTCCTGCTTGTGGTAGATTGCAAATGCTATATTTGGGAAAAGAAATTCATGGATATCTCACCAGAAATGAATTGATGTCTAACTCTATCGTTGTTAATGGCTTAATTGATGTTTATAGGAAGTGTGGGGATATGGAGAATGCCCTCCGAGTATTTTCAATGTATTCAATGAAAAATGATGTGTCTTACAACACCATGTTAGTGGGATACTTTGAGAATGGAGAAATTTCAAAGGCTCAAGAGCTGTTTCATCAAATGGAGCATGAAGGAAAGTGTGAGGACATAATTTCATGGAATTCAATGATTTCAGGTTACGTAAACAACTTCAAGTTCAATGAAGCGTTAAATATGTTTCACCAGGTAATGAGGAAGGACGAAATTGAAGCAGATTCATTCACACTTGGCAGTGCCCTTGCTGCTTGTGCTGATATGGGTTTGTTACGACGTGGGAAGGAGATACATTCCTATGCAATTGGTAAGGGTCTTCAGACAGATCGTTTTGTTGGTGGGGCACTTGTAGAGTTGTATAGCAAGTGTCTGGATGTTGGTGCTGCTCAGAAAGCTTTCGATGAGGTAAAAGAAAGGGATATATCTACATGGAATGCTTTGATAGCTGGCTATGCTCGCTCTGACAACATGGTTAGTGTTGAGTGCACTCTTGAGAAGATGAAGGCGGACGGATTTGATCCAAATATCTACACATGGAACAGTATTATTGCTGGCCATGTTGAGAATGCCCATAACGAGTCAGCTCTGCAGTTGTTTTTGGACATCCAATCCTCAGGTTTGAGACCTGATATTTACACGATTGGAACAGTCTTACCCGCTTGCTCAAGGTTAGCGACTCTTGACCGTGGAAAACAGATTCATGCTTATGCAATTAGGTTTGGATATGACTCAAACACCTACATAGGATCGGCTGTTGTGGACATGTATGCAAAATGTGGATGCGTCAAGCATGCTAGACTGGCATATGATAACATAAAGGACTATAACTTGGTCACAGAGAATGCAATGCTTACTGCATATGCTATGCATGGATATGGGGAGGAAGGAATTGCATTCTTCCACAGAATACTAGACGATGGATTCATACCTGACGATATAACCTTCTTGTCAGCTCTTTCTTCATGTGTCCATGCAGGACTCGTACAGACGGGGCTTGAATTCTTCAATCTGATGAAATCTTATAATGTAAAACCAACTTTAAAGCACTATACATGCATGGTTGACCTTTTAAGTCGAACAGGTAAGATAAATGAAGCATTGAAGATCGTTAACGAGATGCCTTTGGAACCTGATACAGTGATCTGGGGTGCGTTGCTTGGGGGCTGTGTTATCCATGGAAATCTTGAGGTAGGTGAAATTGCAGCAAACAAGCTCATCGAGCTAGAACCAGGAAACACGGGGAACATTGTCATGGTAGCAAATTTATATGCTTCTGTAGGCAGATGGGCTGATCTTGCCAAAATAAGACAACTCATCAATGAGGGGAAAATGCACAAAAATCCTGGATGTAGTTGGCTTGAAGATAAAGGTGAAATACACGTGTTTGTAGCATGTGATACATCCCATCAAAGAACAGATGAAATTTATGAAATACTAAATATACTGACATCACAAATAAGAGGAGAACACTAGAGAGAATTGTACTTTTGTATAGAACAAACAATTTACAATAATTCACATTGTGATATCGTAATGTCGCCAGAATTAACTTATCTTCCTATTGTAGCTTCTGGATAGCCATCCTTGTAACAAGGATGTCTGCCAGTGAAATTGCCACCTCTCTGAGGCTTCTGGACATCATATAAGGACAAAAATTGCTGAAACCTTACTGTCAATAAAGGTCTATTGACTCCAGTACTCTACGAGCTTGAATTTGCAAAGCTGTCAATCTCTGCTCTGGATCAAGGGTTGAACCAAATTGACTAGCTGCCCATATCAATGATGCAGATTTCTCACCAAGAAATCGCCTTATGTCGTCATGAATTGATGCCATGGGAGGCCGCTCCCTCCCGTTTACATGTCCAATGAGAAGCAGTAGAAACTCTCCACACTTGAGCCTGGAGAAACCAATAATTCTCAGAAATAATCAAACGAGAGTGGCTAAGTGAATTCATGCCTTCTATGTCACGGTTTGGTTTCCTTTTTTTTTTCCCAAGACAGAAATGGCACTATCACACTTCCCTAGGTATCAGGCATACACCACCAAAATATTTTTTAAACCACAGGAGAGACAGAGAGGAGGGAATATCAGCTCAACTCCACGAGGAGAAAAAGAAAGGGTGGAAACACTAGAACTATATGCAGGATGCTCTTGAAGGGATTAACATCAATTTAGTTAGAATGGCATGCACGTTGCAAGAGATTGTCATCATTCAAAATAAAATAGCTTAAAGAGATGAAATACCTCAATTTTTCATCTACTTGTTTGTCTCTAATCAGTATGGCAACTTCCTCAATGCCATTGCAAGCCTCGAATTCCTAGTACATCACCAGCCAGTGGATTAATCATGGGCTTAACTATTAAAGGAAGGAACCAATAAAATAAACGAAGTACAGATCATAATCTAAGGACAAAATAGATATAGAACTGCATAAATTTTGGATTGAACCTACTTTAAAAACACAAGTATTTTTTTTTTCTAATTGTTACAGTCTCAAAAGAAAAGTATTTTTAATCTTTTATCCTTCAGTTAACTGAGGAAACATATCCAGATGCGGCCGCTTATTAAAGACTTTTTTGGATGATTTCCTCAATACTAACTGAATATAGAATTACAGTAAAAAAAATGTGTTTAAACACCACTTCTGTCAATAATAACTCAAAAGAAAAGATATCTACCGCCTGATTGGCAGATGAATCCAGCATTATAGCAATTAAAGCATCCAAACAAGCTCCTTGTCCCAGGACCCCTCGAGTCGACAGTATGTTCATCAACACCTGCTTATTTCCAAGCAAGTTAAAATATGTCATCATTTTGAATTGCTATTGTTCATGAAAACATAAGTTTTGAGGCTATAAATAATCTCTGAAGGAAAATTTTCAAGAGAAAAGCACTAAGCCTCTTTTCCAACTACCAAAAGTAGCTCAAAAATGCCATGGAACAGATAATTTCAGAATCATTTGAAGACGCTTATAATTTTCAGCTAACTGAGGCATGAATTAGAAGAAGAAGTCACTAGATCAAATTTTGGTGAGAAGATATGACGAATGGGGAACTTTACCGGGATTGCCTTGTACTGATGGGCCAAAACATTACTCTCGCAATGAATTAGACAACAACCTTCCAGAACTCTAAGTGCTAGAGAAACTTCAGAATCAGTTGACGGGCTGGTTATTTCCATGGGTTCCACCGTAAATATGTGGTCTAGACTGCTAACACTTTGGTCCTCTGTATCTCTCAAGGAATGTCTAAAAAGAACTGGAACCACTGTTGCATAGCTCATAGTTAATAGCCTGATCCATTTTCCAAATAAAGCAAAGTAATCTTGAAATTGGAAGAGTAACTAATGTAAATTTTATCTATTCAACAGAAAATGGAGGATTTTACCCCCAAAAAATCACATAATAAACATCAATGAGGAGAATATTAGTAAGTTGTTAATTTTGCAGCTGTTATGGCTTCATCTGTATTCAACATCAAGTTTCAGTAATTGAACAGACTACCTTTACCATGCAAATACCAAGTTATCACTTTAATACTTACATCTAATTCTCATTAATGCTGAAGTAGCATTCAAACGATACCAAACATTTGTCCATATACTCATACAAAAAGATTGAAACTTGAACAAACAACCTATGACAATAACACATTTTGAAAGCTTCAGAGTCGAATTCAACTCAAAATTTATGCATTTTAATGATCTTCCAATGAGTTGACATAACACCTAACCGCCCCCCTCCTTGAAGCCAATTCCAATTCCATAAAAGTTCATCTTAGGTACTTAGGTAAAATGGATTCAAACAAGCAAAACTTCTTTTTCCTAAAATCCTTGCAGCACATTTGTCAGAAGATGAACCTCAATTACATTTCCCCAATTTCCCATCAATGTCATTATCAGAATTTCCACATTCACAAGTATATAACCAACTTCCCCATTACAGTCTCAGTTAACCAATAGGAGATAAGCAACATTCAGTTAATATTTCCATTGAACATAATCAAACGAAAAATCATTCAACTTCGAAACCCTAGGGTGTAGATAATGGAGGAGACCTTGAAGATCGGGAATGGATTGGCTGTGACAGAAGAGGTTGATGGTAGTGTCGGACTCGGCAACGGATCTAAGAAACTTGAGGATGACGCGGAGGCCACGAATACGGAGGAAGGAGAACTCCGCACGTGCATCACTAAGCCCTGTACGGAGTGCGAGTGTTACCTCCCTGTATAGTCTCTGTGTTTCAAGCGAGCTAATTAGCTCTGCCACCGCCGACGGAGATTCCGTCTGAGATTCAGAGTTCGCATCTTTGCTCCAAAATGGGGCTTTCAGATACATCCCTTCGCTCCGGTGTCTTCACCGCTTTTCCAGCTCGGCGGTCGAACCCTTTTCTTCTTTTAGACGGAAAAACCAACCCAAAAAAATAAAATAAAATAAATAAATAAATAAATAAATAAAATAAAACTTATAATTTAAAGTAGTCCTTATATGTGATTAATTTTTTTCAAAAATAATTGAAGTCAAATTATTTATAATTATCTAATTGTAATAAAATGATATTTTTAAACGAATTAAGAAAAATAATGAACAACAACATATATCACATTAAAAATTCATTTAAAAGAATATTAGTATAATTAGATGTAAAATTTCGTGTAAGCACGAATCCAATATATCAAATAGAATGTATTAATAATACTTGTATTAATAATTTTTGCATTAGTTATATATAGACTATTTGTTATGCATTGTTTGATTTGGTGTATTAAAAATAGCATACATTGCATTAAGAATTTATTTACAAAGATATTATTCACAATTATGGTGAAAAATATGTAAGAAAAAAGAAATTTGAGTGGTTATGTGATCTTTAACTATGTTAATGCATGCATTAAAACCCTTTGCATTACTAATACCTGAAAATCTATGGTATTAGTAAAACACACCTTAATACACCATAGATTGTTAGTTATGCATTAGTTATACATATCATGAAAAAAGTGTGAGAAACAAGGTATTGCTATTATAAAAAGTTAATGCATGCATTATTTTTCTCAATACACTCTACCAAAGGACTCCTAAATCACATTTTGACAGACAAACATGTCATTGTAATTGGTAGGTTGTATAATTACTATACTGGTAATTACTGTTGAGTTTAAGTAGCAAGTGTGAATTGGGAAATTAAATGTTGAAAGAATAAGAAAAATGTTGGGGTAACCAAGTAAAGGAAAATGAAGAGTTATTTCTCCCTCATCGGTAAAAGCTTCCTTTAACTTTTAAAGAGTCAAGTAAAAGGACCCCTCACGTCGTTGTCACTCGGCTTCGGTTTCGACAAATGATGTGATTGATTGATAAATTATTTGGACAAAATTTATTTAATCAATCTTGAAATTTTCCTTTTCTGATGTTTTAATTAGTGAATTTTTAATTAATTAATTACTTCATAACGGATTATTTATTAATTAAGTGAATTCACGATATTAGTCAATTTAACCGATTGATTTTCGCGCGTAAAGTTCTTCAAAACAGTCACCTCTTTCCCAAGCGACTCTGTACCTGTTCTGAACAGATGAGACTGTTCGGAACAGGTAAAATCGCACCCAACATTGCCTATAAATAAAAGTCATTTATGCATTTTCAGATATTGAATTTTCTCCTCGGCATATATTTTCTTATTAAATAAATTCGAGTTTATGAGACTCCATTGCTGGTTCTTTGAGTTCGCCGAAATTACAGAAGTTTGAGATACCGCTATATCTGTAAGAGTTAATCTGTTTCATCCTAGGAGGAAATAATCCATAACCTCGAGTACAATGAGGTGATTAAATTCCTTAAGGACATACAGTGTAATCTATGGACTCAGATTGGTTTATAATTTCATTTAATTTTATTTATTTACTGTTTCTACTATTGTTTGAATACAAAGGGAATAACAATTACTATCTTAATATGCAATTACACAAATTTCAATTATCAGGTGACTTTCCAAACAAACCTAGCAAACGTTAGACTTAGAATAATGTAGTGATGTGATTAAGAGTATGTTTGATCAGTAGGGACAAAAATGTTTTTCAAAAAAGTACGTAGGTTTCTTCTTTTTTGTGTTTATTACGTAAGCAAAAAAATACTATTCTATAAGCCTTTGTATATAATCTAGATAAATAATAGTGGAGAAAAGGATGAGAGAAGAATGGTGGTGGACAGCGAGAATGCCGGTTGAAGTGAAAATGAGATGTGTTGGAACATGAAAAAAACACAATCAATCAATGTGAAATACCTCTCGTGAAACTTATTTTACCTACTAGAACTATGAAAGTCATTTTACTCGTTTCTTTAAGAAACTTGTTTTTCTAGGAAAATATTTTTCAAATTTTTTTATCAGCCCAAACATGAAAGAAAAGATATATATATATATATATATATAACCCTAAAACTTAATCCTGAAAAAGTTGATTATTACTTATATAGAACTAGAAATTAACTGAAAAACAAATCTAAGAGCAATGTTACAAAGTATTAATTGGGTGCATGAGAATTGGCCAATATATTTAAATTTAATTTACCAAAAAAAAAAAAAAAAGGTTTAAAAGAACAATGTAACTAAGTTGATTAATTTGATTCCATAATTAATTGAAATTTCCTTACTTAAATAGTGTATATATATATATAGAATCCTGCATTAATTAAACCTTCCCTTAGAAGTTGGAAGGAAAGTTTTTAAAGGAAACAAAATCCATATATATACAGAGAGAACCCTGCATTATTGAATGAAGCCTTCCCCTTGAACAAGAATTTCAATGGCTGAAAACGAAAACGACTGGGATTTATGGGCAATTGTGAGAAGTTGCGGCAACATGAACAACTCTGTTCATGATGATAACAACGTTAATAATACCTCTGTTGTCGACGATCATGGTTTTCGTGAGGATCCTACTCATGAAAACTCTGTTACTAACGCACAAAACACAACTCTTTTCCCAGAAGAAAGTGATTGTTTTGGTGATTTCAGTGACTGGTTCCCCATCGAAAACGAGCGTTATTTTGGGTTAGATGAAGTTATCAGTCTTTCGGAGAACCTGAATACCAATTCAGGAATTGAAGAAGACCAAACTGAACAGGTGGTTGTAGAACATGAGGAGAGGAAGAAGGCGAGATACTCAACTGAGCCAGGCGATGCGTTCTGTTACCGCGGGAGGAGCACGGAAAGATATGAAATATTGGCTGAGAAATTGAGTGAGACGGATCAATGGAGATGGAAAAAGTATGGGATGAAGCTAACGAGGGGGTCGACTTTTCCGAAGAGCTACTTTAGGTGTAATGAAGTTGAAGATTGTCCGGCAAAGAGACATGTTCAGAAAAGCTCAACAGATCCAAACAAGGTGATTGTAACTTACAGAAACCAACACAATCACCCTCCTCCTAATCAACAAATTGGGATGGTACACAGGAGCCCTAATGCTGCTGCGCCAGTGGAAGACCCATCTTTTCCCTCTTCTACCTCCACCTTGTTATTCAACTAACAAGTCAGTTGGGATTGTTTCTAACTATACCATGTCTAGAATTAGCCATTGTTTGACTGAAATAGGATCTTCTATTTGGAATTTCTAATGTTATTGCTTTCTAATGTTCGTTAAGCCTTTACTCGGCATCTCTCATCATTGTCTAGAATAACTGGTATCTCTTTTTTTTTCCTAGAAGCAGCAAGAACTGAACCTACGGGTCGCAATTGGATAGGTGAGGTCAAATTTGAAGATTTCTCATGAGTCAATTTGTAAAAAAGAAAAATAAAAAATATTTTGAGTCAATTTGGATTACGTATCAACCCAATTTTTATTGGGTTTAAATGGACTGGGTTGAGCTAATAAATGCGCGGATAAATAATCCGTCCAAACTTAAACTCAACCTGCTAGTGAACCCAAGGTAATTAGACATTCACCCTCTACCTTTACTTATAAAACAGATGAAGCAATTCCTTAAATTCCTCATGCTTAAAACACTCTTAAAGGGCTCTTGGCTTGAACAAAGGGTGCACTCTGCACGACAAGTACACACTATCTTACTCCTCGTCCTCTTCTTTTCCCTACAACTAACGACAAGTACACACTATCTTACTCCTCATCTTCTTCTTTTCTCTACAACTAACCTGTTCACCCGAGTTTTAGGGACACTGCATCTGGAGCCAACTAGTCTATCTTGGATCTACCAACTTAAGGCAGAGTGATTTCACAATCCACTGCCAATAAGTTCAATGCCATTGCCATTATTTAAGCAGGTGTCACTTTGCAGGTGTGGGGAACAAGAGCTTCTACAATCTCTTATAATAGGAAATTCAAATAGTCACAACTAGCCCTGTGTCAGCCTTACCCATTGTTTTTTGCATCACCAGAACTGGCTGATGTGTCACATAAACAAAAGCCTGAATTTTTGGTTTAAGATTGGCATCCTAACCTGCCATTTAGAGTGATCGTCTGCAATCAGCTCTGGTTATGGCAGAACTTTACACATAGAGTATCAGGCTCTTCAGGAAACTATTTACTGTTTGAAGATAATTGTGTACAACAATAACTTCATGCAATAGTCTACCATTTGTTTACTAAGGGAGCTGCATACCCATGAACTACAAGAAACAACAGAGAGTAGAAATCTTCAACTGATCATTTGCAATTTTTCAGTTCGGCATGTTCTGTACAAGGAGTGATATTATAGATAGGACAAACATTACTTACATTAATTATTAAGATAAAGAATAATCAATAAAGAAATTGGTGGTGGACTACCAATTCTCTTTAACGATTTTAGATTTCTCAAGTATGAATTTCCCTTCCTTGTACTTCTGAGTTGGCTCATAAGCTCGTTCATATTTCCAGCCCAAAACCTCATTGCAATCCCCACAGTGTACATCAGCAACAGTATGAACACCAGTCATGAGAGTTCTGTCTTCTTTAGCCCCAACAACAATATTCATCACATGAGTAAACAGAAAAGCTCTGCCATTCCTTCCCTGAAAAGCAATAGTATTTCTTTTCTTTGGACAAGGCTCAAAAACAAGATGATTACAAATAAAACTAACTAATTAAGGATCATCTGATTCTTGAAGCGCAGAAGACAAAAAGCCTTTCCTTGCCCAGCTCAATCTTTATGCTCTGACAAATTCTGGGACTAAAAGGAAAACAATCATTACATCCCGGGAAGGCTGAAGGCAAGAAGTGGTAAAAAGCATCAATAAGAATGAGCTGATTCCACCTTATTTTTCTTTGTTTCTCATTTGTTTTTTCTTAACTTCAACTTAAACCCATCCTTTACTTTGAGTTCAAGACAAGTGAGAGATTCAGTAAATAAAATTCATCTGAACGCACTGATCATACACAAAAAAAATGCCAACTAGTACTGAATAATAATTAATAAGAGATAAACACGAAGCGTGACCCCAACTGATTCCGATTACCAGCCATTGCAAGCGTAATGAATATGCTTTCGAAGTTCTCGTGTGTGACTTAACCCACCATACGTCAAGTTTCAAGAATCATACACATACTAAACACCAACAGGAAGTACTGTAAGTTAATGAGGCATAGATAAAATCAATCACCTGAAACGCCTTAGAGATGATATCATCGTGAAGAGAGACATTGTTTCGACATTTATAGCAACTGTACAAGCGAGGTCCGACCAATTCATCCATTCAATGACAAATTCCTCACTGTTCACTTACCCCAGAAACCCAAATGACCAAATCCTACTGAAAGAAAAAAAGAAAAGATTTAAACCCGAAAATCAACAAACGTAAACCCTTTACACTATGGAAGCATTAAACCAAATCATAAGCCAATCGAGCTAAAAAAATATAGTAAATTTCTTTACCTTAAAAGAGAAAATGCTCACGACCCAGAATTCTACTCTAAAAGATAACAACAACCCAGATAGGTTTAACTTGCACGGCGTCGATAGAAATTTTTATACTCACAAAACTGAGAAGAAATTTAAACTGCTATGAAAATGACAGGATTACCAATATGCACAATTCAAAACAAAATATTAGTCAAGTGAATAGGAATTAAAACAATACAATATGACAAGAATCTGAGCTGTAAAACGCAAATTGACAATAATCAATGAAGAACAAAAACATGTTTGTTAGGAAAAGCAGAAATTGAGGGAAAAAATGGAATTGAGTAAAGGGTTTGTTATTCTTTGCTTGGACTCACTTACCAGCATGAAAATCAGGAACGGATAAAGACAATTACGTAGCCATTATTATCTTATTTTGGTTTGAATATTATGGCATACTAATCTTTTCATTAGGGGTTTTGAGTTGATCTGTGGGAAGATGAGAGCTCACCGTTGTGTACATCAGCCAATTTCATGGCTGCTCTACTGCCCATTGATTTTGGGCCGAACATATAAAGCCCACAATAATGAGCCCGTTCGACAAGCTCTCTCTATTTGATAGCTTCTCAAAATAATTTATTCGAAAAATTATGTAACTAGGTAAACATATGATATGTATTTAAATTAATTTTAAAAAAATTATAACGTATAGCTATATTTTCTCTCTCCTCTCTGTCCAACTTCTCGCCAGATATATATATATATATACACACAATTTTTCTCTCTCCGCTTCTGCCCTCTCTCACTCTCCTCTCTCCTCCCTCTCCCGATTTCGCTTGCTAGATATACAAATACATAGGTATATTAGTTAGACATATACAATCATTTGACAGATATTCACATACAAATTGACAAATATACATGTACAATTCGTCTCTCTCGATCTCACTCACCTCTCTCTTCCCCTTCCAGGTCACATAGCCGAAGTTATGTTGTGTAATTATGTAAAATATAGCTATTTGACCATATTAAGTTTAATGCCTAGTGTATACTTCATGTTTAATTAAGTTATTTTCCGCTTTGTAGAATAGTGTATAGTCAATGTATGACTCATACATAAATAGATTATATTCAGCTTTTTAAGTATATCATATATAGTCAGTATATAGGTTTTATATATATAAGCTATATTCAATATTTTCAGTTTATCATAATATGTGGTTAGTGAATACTTTTTATGATGTATAGCCATAATTTTTCAACTTCAAATTATATGTTAAATAAACCTTTGGTGTCATGTCATATGATTTAATTTTACATGGCCAAACATATTCTTAATAATCAAGAACTGAATAATTAAGATTCACATTTTTACTAAAGTAAATAAACGGTGTCTTATTTTAGAAAGTTAAAAAGTCAAAATTGATGAAAGAAATGGATTAAAATTTAAAATTGCTCAGGAGAAACTACTTTAAACCTATCATAAAAGATTATTTTTGTTATTTTCTCGCTTATAAAGCAACTAGATGAACAACCCCTGTGTTGTGCACGGGCCCAACAATTTGAATGGATTATTTGATTTTTTCTTGAGATTATTTTTATTTTTATCTCGTGTATAAAATTTTAATATAATTTTTAGGTATTTTAAATTGTTAATTATTGTTATTTATAGTAGTTTTAATCTAATTTTTAAACAGTATATGTTACTTTCCTTGTCTCGAATTATGTGATGCCAATAATTTTTTTTTAACTTTTTTAAATTATTGTGATTTATATAAATTTTTAAATCATTTTCAAATAATATATGGCTGATTTATTCCTTATTTCACATTTTAAAAATTAATATAATTTATTCTTTTATTTTTAAGCAAACAATTAATCATAATAATCCGACCAAACCAAATACATAAATATATAGTTAAAAATTACACACACATATATTCATATGGTTTAACTAATTGCTCAAAATGAGTTACGTATATATATAAAAAAAATCTTATTGGTGATATATATATATATATATGTATGTATGTATTGAGATAAGGTTCATTAAAGAATAACTTCTCATTTTTCAATTTGAAATTTTGACAAAAGAAGATAATTGCAAAAATATAATGAATGCAACCAAAAAAAAAAGTAAAAATAATAAGTTCTTAAATTTATATTTAGATTTATACACAAATAAATAAATTTATTTTTTTAATATATTTGACGAACCCACATGAATTTTATCTACTTTCACTCTCTTATTCTTTACTTCCATTTAAAAATACAAATTTTGTTAGTTGTGCCTCTGTTGTAGTAAATTTTTTCAACAAAAATAGGTTAGAATTTGGATTATAAAATTAGGTTAAAATTTAGTGGGTATTATAGTTGTCAAGTTTAGGTGGGTAATTAGTGTTATGCGACTTGCCACATCATTGATGTTAACTCTCGAGGATATTTGTGGTCTCTTAAGATAACAGCGAAGGTATTTTTTATCCCAAAGTATAATAAAAAGCGCAGATGATCTATTTCCCGTAATTCAGGGGCAATTTTAATCCTTTTTCAATATTTTTATTGCTCTCATTTTCTAGTATCTTCTTATGACTACGTCTGAAGGGAGCTTGGAGTAACTGGTAAAGTTGCTGCCATGTAACCTTCAGGTTCAAGCCTTGAAAACAGTCTCGGGCATGAATGCAAGATAAGACTGCGTACAATATATCCTTGTGGTCGGATCCTTCCCTAGACCCATAGCAAAAGTTTTAATGCACTAGGTTTGCCTTTCACTGCACCAGATCTTACTTGTCAAAGATAAAAGCTGCTTTTTTATTTTTATATATATAGAAAAGCTTGGCCTGTTTCTTACAGATTAGCACCATGATAATACACACCAGAAAGGCTAAAAGTAGTGTTTTCACCTCATTTTGATGACCAGAAATGTTATTAATTTAGACTGTTATTCTGGATGGAGCAGTAAGCATAGATTAATATTCTTTGAGAATTTTGGCAATCTCGATAATGAAACCGCCTTCTTGTATTTCTGTGCAGGATCATAAGCTTTAACATACTTCCAACCCAATTCCTGCCCACACTTACTGCAGAATATATCAGCAACGCTGAAAGTACCTGTCATTAGTTTTCGATCTTCCTTTTTACCCACCACTACATTCATAGCATGCCGGAAAAGGTACGCTCCTCCTGATTTTGCCTAACAAAACGTTTACATTCATATCAATTCATGGATCAATTGAAGTTAAATGCAATTTTTGAAAAATGATTTGGGCGTATTTTTGTCAAATACAGTCTCTCTGTATCACACAAATTAGGTGTAAGAGCTGCATACACCCTACCTTAGTCCTGATTTTGCCTGACAAAGTGTTAAACTTATATCAATTTATGAATCAATTGAAGTCAAATGCAATTTTTGAACTTATTTATATGGAATAAAGTCAGATCTGCGTACAATATACCTTGTTCATATATGATGATCAAATTGGGTATGTGGATCAACTGAAGTCAATGGAGAATTGCTTAAATAAACAGAGAAAAAAAAATATAGTCATTACCACAAATCGTTTAGAGATAAGATCATCTCGAAGAGCGATGGGATTCTGGCAAATCCTGCAGCTAAACAAAGGGTGATTATATGTAGCGTTCGCCATATACAAGGGAAATAAATGGAGAAGGGACTGGTGTGATTATATAGGAGGAGGAAATAAGAGGATAATTGATTTAAAGATACCAAATTCAATTGCTCTTTTTTTCTGCTGTGGAAAAGTATTACTACCTTTGCAAGGAAGATGAATTTTCTGGGCAACTACCCTTGCAAGGAAGATGGATTTTCTGGGCAACTGCTTTTGGACAGTGATGGGAGGATAGGGTAGGGGTGGAAAATGCAATTCAGATGGAGACATTTTTTTGTTGGAGGTCACGAACTAGAGTAGCAGGCTAATTGGACGGTAGAGATGGTTAGGTGAATGTATAGAAAGGTAGCAGGAGTAGGCGTATTTTATATCTGTCATATGTGTGTTAATTCTATCGTATTTATATATTATTGACATGTGATTTTTGTCATATCTAGTTTATTCTACTTATGACGAACATAAAAAAAGAACTATACAAGTGCAACACAAATAAAATATTTGTTTTTTGAACTCAAAGTCATTGTGAGATGTGAATTGAAAGTTTGAGTAACTAGTAAGGTATTAATATTAATAATATTAATATAAGTATAAAATAGTAAATTATTATAATTTTAATGAGTTATCAATAACTTAATTTTATAAAATCAAATCAAACTGATAATCCAATTTTTTTTCTTCGTAAAATCATTAAATATTCGTTAATCCAATAGCTCAATAACCTGAAATTAATAACATTCTTTTCGATTCGATTTTTGCACACCCCTATAAACAAGATACTTAAAAAAGAACATGATAAATCACAACAACATGAATAGTGAAGTAGTAAAATTTTATCATTAATATGAAATGTCGAATTATGTTGACAATGTATTATTCTAAACAATATGATAAAAGAAAAAACAAACTAATATATATATATATAACACATATTTACCTTAGATTTAAACTTTTTCATCCAATTTTATGACTTTCATACGTGGGGTATTGAAATTATCTTTTAATTGTTAGCGAAATATTTATGTAATTATATTGTAATTAATTCTTATTTTTTAAAATTTTAAAATTATGTAGTTATATTTATGCAACTATTACAAGTACAATTATATTATATTATAACAAAGAGAGTAAATATTTATAATTATTACTACTAGAAATGAAAAAAAGAAAAGAAAGATAAAATTCTGGTTAATTTATAGGACAATAAAAAAGAAGTGAAAAATCCTTTGGTACTTCGTTTTCTCAGAAGCTCACTAGAGAAGTACACGCAGAGGATCCTTGACGGATTTATAGCTCCGATCTCAGAGCAGCGAATCGAGGTGATCAAAGAAATGGAAGATGTTTACTGGAGAGTCACCGACGGTCTGATACACCCGGTATCTCTTCCTCCGGTCCCCGCTAAACGGCCTCGGACCGAAAATGGTACTTCCCGTCCGTCGTTCAACTCATTAATTTTCCTTCATTTCTGTTCTTTCCCTGAATTCCCAAAACCTAGGGTTTTTTTAGTCCACTCGAAGAGGATTTAGAAATCCTTTTTTCTTAAAGGATATCGCTCGTACAAGTGAGAGGAGCAAGTTAAAGATGTGGTGTTTTGTCATTGGTCTGCCTGAATTCGATGATCGCCGGAAACTTTATTTCCTCAGATAGAAATGGTTATGTATGTGCAATGTCGTTAATCTCAGCAGTCGTTAAAATGAATTGGGGAAGGGAAGGGGAAATTGGGGATGGGGATTGAACCCTCACCAACGAGTTGAAAGTTCAGGTGAGCTACTAAAGATCCCCACATCTCAGAGTTGATTAAAGGCTGGAAAACTTTTTTTCTTAATTATTAAGAGGAAGGTGGACGAATCTTCTCCAAGTAGTTGTCTTTGTTTTCCTTCTGTTCTCTCGTGGTGTTGGTTTTGACAATATTTGAACATCATCTTGCCTCAAGTTATGACTTTCTTGTTTGTCTGTATGTGTGTTCCTATAGCTTATCTATGAGTATACTATCTGAGTTGTTGCTTATTTTTCGCTATTGAGAGGTAATACTATCATTTTATGTTGTCACTACGTAGATGTGCCAAGTGGTCCTGAGATGCCTGGCCATCAAAGCAACAGTGATATACAAGGAATTCATCATGTCATTAGAGAAACGGATCCTATTGAAACATCCTATGAACGATACTTGCAAAGCGGGGTACCTAATCTTTGGTTCATTTGTGTGTGGTTAACTTTCATGTCCTTGTATGCTCAGTTCCTTGATGATATATTAGTCTAACATCTTGTCCAAAATATATCAGCAAACTTCTTCGTATGCTGGTGGTGAATCTGCAAGATCCATGACTAATGGAGTAATCAGTCATCCTATTGACAGTCCACGTGTTGTGGGTGCTGAGGGATCAGAACCAGATTCTGCTAGAAACAGGCCCATTGGGTTTGGAGGTGTTAGACCAGAAGTTCCTCTTCCACCTGAGGCTAGCAGTACATTGTTTGTGGAGGGGTTGCCTGCTAATTGCACCCGAAGAGAAGTGTCACGTATCCTTGTATAATGCTTCTCCAGTTCACTGTTTAAGTTACCATTCTGGTTTTTTCTTTGACTGCAGTTTGCAGATATATTTCGACCATTTGTAGGTTTCAAAGAAGTTAGACTGGTGATCAAAGAATCACGATATGTAAGAACACACCAGTAGATTTCTTTTTAGTCGTAGTTCGTAGTTCTGTTATGATGTTCTCTTATTAATTCTATGTTCCATCAACATATATAGCCAGGAGGACATCCGTTTGTTCTTTGCTTTGTTGATTTTGTGAGCCCAGCCCATGCAGCCACTGCGAAGGATACTTTACAAGGTGAGATTTCCACACCCGACATCACTAGAATTGATTGTGTGACTGATCTGGTTTTAGTCTTTTAGTATAGTCAGTCAACTATCAGAGCTTACTTATCGAAGAGGTACAACCAAAGTTCAGGTTAGGTACAATTTTAAAATGTTGAAAGGCTGAGTTGAGAGGATAGAGAGGGCAATTCGGAAGGAAGAGGTGTGGGATGCAGTGGACAGTCGTCCGGTAAAGATGGCTATAAAACTAAGAACTACATAGCATTTATTGGCTGTAAGGAAATGGAAGTTTAAAATAGCTTCTAAGTCACGAAAAATAGCTTTCTCTAGCAAGTCCCCATCGAGAGTGCAAATCATGACCATTATTTATCTTATGCAGTACTCTATAATTTAGTCTCTGTGAAAGCTAGCTTATACACTGATAGTGCTATTACGATCATTTCGTGGTGTTTGCTCGCTTTTTTTTCACTGGATGCATCTGATCATAGACTCTTTTGTGATAGCCCTCTTTATTTGGCAACCTGCATCTGAGACTAATAGCTTCAATGTTTCTAGCACAAAGATTCCATAGACAAAAATGACTTAGTCTTTTTTAAATATAGCTCTAGACAACTAATTTGATAGATAGTGTTCGTCTTATTCCTTCCCTTTCCTCTTGGTAAGTGGGGAGCAAATCTGCAGTCCGATTGAAGCACACCCAAAAAGTTATGATTTTGCCAAAAGAAATTAGGTTTCTCATTTTTCTTGACTAAAACAAGGAGGGAGTCGTCATTTTGTTTTCACCTGTTCTGTAGTTTTTCATTTTGTTTCTTCAAGTGATTTGCAGGTTAAAGTTTTTTCTTCTAGTAATTGAAAGGGAATTGGAGTTCATTAATGGTATACGAAGATTTGCGGAAGGCGCTGTTTATAACTTTGACATGCTTTTGAGTTTGCATGGCCTAATGAATTCTAGTGCAAATTTCATGAGTTGGTTTCGTGCATTAATTTTATAAAGTGATCCCGTGCCAGTTTTGGACAATGAACACTAAGTTACATATTTGCGTGCCTATACCTAAATTGTAAATGATGTGCATGGCATGAGATACTATATCTAAATCTTGCAGGTTATCAATTGGACCAGCATGACCGTGATTCGCCCAACTTAAGGCTGCAATTTGCTCGCCGTCCTGGTGCCAGGTCAGGTGGTGGGTATCGTGGGAAACATTGAATTATGTGTCTTTACAGGTGATATGCTAGACTATGTACGCTTGACCTTTAAAACTAACGACCAAAAGCTATGTTACAAATTCATCTATTGAGCTAAATTTTGGGACGACCCTCTCTGTAGGACCAACCTGAATTCGGAGATTACATGTTTAGATGTTATGCCAGCTTTGCGGTTTTGTGTTCGACATCTCTCTCTCTCTCTCTGAATGGGTGGTTTCATTAGGACCACTCTTTTCTCTTTGCATGGGAAGAAATGGTACTTGGGTATTAGCATTTAACTTTCAGTTCCATCTCAATTTCGGTGCCGTCCTTTACTGAGCACTGTTGTTGTTATATTTCATATTTTGATTGACGAAAGATGATTTCAGTTTTATCTGGCCGCGTAGGATGTTATTAATGCCATTGTAATTTTATTGCTAAGTGGGAGGTAATGTACTATATTTAAAGTTGCTTGTTTAATCATGTGGAAATCTTTTCGAGTTCACCTTTAGATTTGTTAAACAACTAATTTCAAGGATTCTATTTGAGGAGCTATTGGTTTCTGCTTGGTGATGATAGAAATTCTTAGTGCTCCAATGGATGTTTGATATACTGGAATTTATGATATCGAAGTAATCTCCTTCGATATGGTGAATTTTGTGTTAGCATGTCTATGCGTTTGTTTGGGGTAATCTGTTCATGGTTTTAGTTACATGTTGAACACAGTGAATGTGTCTTGGAGTGTGTATTTTTTCCTAGACTTATTTCCTATAATTGACACCATCATATATTATGTTTTAAAACCTGGAGGGATGCTGCAAAGGAAAAATAAATACCCCTGACATAGTTTTGAAATAATCTTCAAATGTTATTTAAAAGAGAAAATTGAATAAGTTACATATATAAGATATCTTATTATTAGTTCCAATAAGATTATTTCTCTTTCAAATCTTAACATTTTTGATAATTTATAGTAGTTGTCATAAACTTAGGAGTCTATAACCGACATGATATTTGTATTCCTTAATTTACTCCAGTAGTTTCAAGAAACAACCTTTCTACTTCTACGAGGTAGTGGTAAGGTCTGCGTATATTCTATTCTCTCCAGATCCCACTTGTGGAATTCCATTGTTGTTGTAATTTACTCCAGTAGTTTGATTTCATTTCCCTTTTCCAATTAATCTGAAAGATTTTGTTTCATGTGTATCGTCTTCAATGTCTTCTCTATTGTGCCGTTTTCCCCCTTGTTTTATTTCTTCTGAATCCAAATGCTACTTTATTTGGTGTTTTCATGGATAGTGGAAGTTTCTTATTGATCCTGATACAGCATGGTGGTATGTGGAATTGTACAGGTTAGTTATATACCCCCTCTCTTTCACAAAAGAAGAATGATTTTTTTCCTCTTTTTGACGATATTTTAATGTTAATTTTTCATGTAGCATGTTTAAGATTATAAGATTAAAAGACATTTTGGTACATTTGACATGATTTTAATTTATAATCATAAAATAAAAAAGTCTTCTTTATTTTTTTAAATTCCATGTCGAGTCAAATTAGGTCATTCTTTTTTAAACGAAGAGAGTAAGTAATTTCGTTTGAATTATTTACTATAAATTGTTTTATTTGTACTGTTGAAAACAAGTTACACAGCTGATAGCAAGTCGTGGTATGAATAGTGGTAATATTGTTTTTGTCTAATAAGGTATGCAATAAGTATGTAAATAAGGTCCATCGATATTTTAAATTATAGCAATGTATTGTACAATCACTTTGTAAAATCATGGCTAAAGTTATCGATAGAATTTAAACTTGTCCGTATTTTTTATTTAGATACCTCAACTAAAATTAGTTTCTATTAGACACTCTGATATTAACAAATATGTATCTATTGGACACAAAATAAAATTAGCTTTAAAAATATTGGGAGCATAACTTACGCACTTTAGTTAAAAAACATCACAAATAAAATTATGCCACATGCCACATGGATCCAAGAGGTTTTCTTCTTCAATATTAGGTTCGAGACTAGCCGTTTCATGTTAAAAGAGATTGGTATTTCATTTGCAAACGTCTCAAAAAGTTGATCTCTGAATGATAACATTGATTTATCCTCGTTATAACTGTTATCTCCTTCTTCAATCAATTTTTTGAGTTCAATATGATTCAATTCTTCAATTTTTTCGAGCCTATGAATCTTGTATAGAAATTGTTGTGCTCATGTTAGCAATGTAACATAATGAATATAAGTTATCATTTACAAGAGATAATTTAGCTACAATTATAAATAAAAGCTTTTTTTTTAATATAGTAAGAATCTGGACTACTCAAAGTCGGATAAAAATTGATTTGAAGAAGGGTTGAAGTTGAATTTTTAATGGAAGAGGGATATTTAAAGTCGGATAAAAATTGATTTGAAGAAGGGTTGAAGTTGAATTTGTAATGGAAGAGGGATATTTTAAATAATAACTTTAAAATTTTAACGGAGGGGTATTCTTTAGGTGAAAAACTAACGAAGAGTGTTTTGCTGCATCTCCAAAAATTAAGGGGTATCTTCGGCCCTTTTTGATTTCTTTTAGGACGAGGTGTATTTTCGAGCCAGAAATTTATTGGAGGCTTAATTTTGAGCCAAAAATATAATGGAGGGGTATTTTTGATCCAAAAATATAATAGAGGGGTATTCTTGAACCAAAATGTAACGAAAGGGTATTTCTGCTCCATTTTAAATAATTTTTTTTACCCTTTTCCCTTTAATATATTATAGTATCTAATATCAATAAAAGGAGAAAAGATTTATGCTTAATAAGTATATATTTTGAATAGTTTATATGTCTAATAGGACTTAGTCTTAGCTAAGGTGTCTAAGTAAAAAATGCGAACAAATTTAAATGTCTATAGCCTAAAATCATTGTAGTTCAACTACATACCAATGCATGTTATACATTACTTATCTATTAAACTTTTTGGGCCTATGTGTAGACATGTGGATAACATTGGTATGTAATGCACCTCATCTCGTTTACTAGTTACGAAAGTCCATGCTAGCACGGATTTAATGTAAATAATTTTTTAGTTTCAATTTATGTGATATTAATAAATTTCGTTTTATATTTTAAAAATATTTAAATTGTTAATTATTGAGACATATAGGACATTTTATTTTATCCTCTTGTCTTAGTTTGTACAGCACCGCTAAAATTTCAAAAGTCAAGATTTTTAGAACTTTTTTTAATGTTTTTTTCAATATTTAAGTTGTTAATTCTCGTTATTTATAACTTTTTTTTAATTTATTTTTAAAACATTTTAAATTCTCAATCATTACAATTTATGATTTTTTTATGCTCTTACGTATCATACAATATTTAATCACTAATTATTAAATATACATAATTTGTTAATATTAAGACAAATAAATTAAAAAGCCTAAGTTGCTCAAACAGACACGTCAACATGCTGCCTACTTGAGCAGCTAAGAAATACAAAATACGGGCGATCAAGCAGGTAAATTATAATAGTTGACTGTAAAAATTTTGATTATGGTGTTATTGTGGTTTGTATATGGTATATTACAGTTGATCTATTTCTGGTTTGATTATATTATGGTTTATACTCTTTTAATTATTATTTTTTTGTGTGATTGTAGTATATGATTTCTAAGATAATTCATTTTTTATTTGATCGTATTATGATTTATGACAATTGATTTTTGTTTGTTTGATTATGGAATATAACAATTGATATTTTTATGATTTGTACTATGATATATGTTAGTTAACATTTTTAATTTTATTTTTAACAGTTGTTTGATTTTTGATTTGATTATGATTTAATTCATTTATATAATAAAGTAAATCTTCATCTAATTAAATTGATTATACAATATATTTGATGTTTGTTTGTGTATAACTTGGTGTAGGTCATATATTATTGATCATGTTGAACTGAACATTATTATTTAATCATAATGTGCACCATATTGTATATGAACTTTTTGGTGATATAAAAAAGTTTAATCATCTATTTCAAATTTGATTGTTAAAATTTGTATTTAATAAATTTTTAACTTTTTGTTAAAATGTATTACAGGAAGGTATATGAATTTCAAGATAAAAGGAGTCATTTATGATTCAAATATCAATTACGACGGCGTAATCTTTAACGGCGTAATCAAAGATTACGAAAAAAAATTCCAATTTAACATATTTAGTAAAATTGTTTAATATATTGGTATTACTTTTGTAAAACAACACCATAGATATAATACTTTATAATTTAAATTTTTTATTAATAGAATTTTTTTAGCACTGGTGAATTTTTTTTTTCATATATGTTGGTCTAGTTATTTATTTATTAGATGACAATAATTGATATGTAATTGATGACATTATAATATAAGGCATTATATAGTTGAAACTAACAAAAATCAATTTTATAACATATGATTTTTAATTGGTGTAAAATTTGATTATTTTTTAGTGTAAATTATTCATTGTGTTTAAAATAACTGTACACCAAACTTAATCCATAATATACTATTTAATATACTCAACTTTAAAATCAAAATTATACAACAGTGTTTTAAATGTAACAGTGCATACTCCAATAGATTTGAGTATACAACAGTGTTTCATTATTATTATCATATGTTATTTATTAAAAAAATAAAATTAAAAAAATTATACATGCATATAATTAAATTTTAATATGATGATTTAAACATAACTAAAAATCAATCCAAATAATCAAAAATCATTCCACAAATAAAAATATAAAATAATATTGTATAAAACGTAAAATAAAAAATTTATTGTGTAAAGTGAAGAATAAGAATTTTATTGCGTTGTTTCAAGAATAACAATTTTAAGAATTTCATTGTGTTTTTAATAACAAGAATTAGAATTTTTTTTATTTTATTTTTAGACTTATAAATATAGAGTGAAATATTTTAAATATTTTGGAATGAGTTAATATTAAGAATTGAAACAAATAAAAAATTATCTTTCAGAATAAGTAAAAAAAATTTAACTAATTAGTAAAAGAATTTACTTTACTTTAATTACATTAGGATTACAAGTATTTTTAGATCTATTTTTGGACTAAAAGTTAGAAGAAAGGTTTTTTTAAGCCAGTTTTTCCTTAATTGTTGGACAACAAGACCAATCTCACAATTGTATAACGTAAAATAATATTCATCATTTAAATTTATTAATTTTCTACCTTAAATAACTTGGAATAAATCCACATAATCTTAAATAGTTAATTCATAAATCTTGTTTATTTCCATAAAATTCCTATTTATAGACAAACTTTTATTGTCTTTATAATCCATTAAGATTCTGTACTTAGCCATATTCTTTAACCAAATTAATGTTATATTAGGATAACAAATTTTAATCTTATCCTTCAGTCTATATAACTAAACCTTTTTTGGGGTTTTAGAACAAGGTTTCAATGGCAGAAATTCAAGTTGATCCAATGGATTTGTCTAAACCAGAGGTTAATGACGATGAAGAATGCCCTGTTAAGGAAGTTGAAATGACTGTGCCCAAAACTGATGATCCAACAACACCTGTAGTAACATTTAGAATGTGGGTACTAGGGATCACTTCATGTGTTATGTTATCTTTTGCGAATCAATTTTTTTGGTATCGTACTCAACCACTGACGATATCATCGACAGCGGTTCAGATTGCTGTGGTGCCCATTGGGCACCTAATGGCGAAAATCATAACAAAGAGGGTGTTTTTTGAGGGCACGCGTTGGGCGTTTACGCTCAATCCAGGGCCATTTAATATTAAGGAGCACGTGTTGATTACGATTTTCGCTAATGCCGGCGCTGGATCGGTTTACGCGTCGCATATATTGAGTGCTGTTAAGCTTTATTATAAGAGGCCACTTGATTTTCTTCCGGCCTTGCTTATCATGGGCACAACTCAGGTAATTTTCTATGAAAGTGTGTTATACGTTTATTTTTATAAAGTACAAAAATACATGTTAATAATATTTCTTTAAAGTGATTTTTCGAGTTTGAGACGAGTTTCCTATGAAATAACCTCTCTATTTCTGTGAGGCAGTGGTAAGGTCACATTGGAAAAAAAAGAGTACAAATATTATTAGCATAAAATTTGTAGGAAAGGAAAGGTTGGAACACGTAAGGAGGGAAAAAAAAATTATAAATTTGAAAATTATCTTAAAACTTGTATATATTTGAATTATTGTAATTTTAGCCTTAGTTAACATAATAAATTGTGAAGGATTTGAAGAATATTTTTATCAATTAATATTTATATTCATGCTTTTATAATAATATATATATAGATATGTGTGTTTGTAAAATTATTTTCTTTGTTTGGCTTAATTTGGGTTTGTTTGGCTTAATTTGGGTATGAGGTTAAACTAACTAATGCTATGACAAATTGGAATAAATAGAAATTGGGATAATATAGAATCTTTTAACTGTTTTGAAATAAAATTTATATATTTAAAAATTACATAAAAAATTTTTAAAAAAATATCTTTTATTATCCCATCAGAATGGATATATACATGTGAAAAGTCACTAAAGTTTTTCTTAAATAAAATATCTAATTTTATTGTGATTTGGGACATAAAATCTTCACTTTTTTAAAAATAAAACTTACATATATATAAACTACATAAATAATATAGTTTAGTCTTAATAATTAATAATTTAAAATACATAATAAATACTAAATTATGAACCCATATTCAAATAATGCAATATTGCTATGAGTTCAACCCTTTAAAAATTATCAACCTTGTCTTTACTGGTTAACTTTGTTTAAAAGTTTGTAGTTATAACCTGTCTGAATATTTTGATTTGATAACTTTAACACAAGTCATCAAAGCTACATTCTTTCATTCCCCCCTTTTATAATAGTATCCTCTTGACTCCACTCGTGGAAATATATACTGAATATATTATTGTTATTTGTACATCTACGAACAAATGGCAGATGTTAGGTTTTGGATGGGCCGGTATCTTCCGGAAGCTTCTGGTTGAGCCAGCAGAGATGTGGTGGCCAGGCAGCTTGGTTCAGGTCTCCTTATTCAGGTATATTACATGTTGCAATGCACCGACGATAACAACAATAACAATATATCCAATGGAATTCTACAAGTGGGGTCTGGGAGGGTAGAATGTACGTAGACCTTACTATTATCTCATAGAAGTACCTCATAGAAGTAGAAAAGCTGTTTCCTGGGAACCCTTGTCTCCGCAACCAATAAGCAGAATAAACAAAAGAAAGGAAAAGAAAGAGTGACTACTAATGAAACACATGATATTATGCAAACACGATAAATTTAACACATATAATACAGATAAAGACAACCCATGATATAAGGACTCGACAAAACCCACTACCGTAAGCTACCCCACAACCAGCATCCACCTCTCCCCAAACCTTCTTCGGTCTACCTCTACTCCTCCTGATGACTCCTAAATCCAACCTTCTATTCAGGTATATTACATGTTGCAATACACGGACAATATAAAATTTTCGTTTTAACGTTAATGTATTTAAGTTGAATGTGGTCTTATTGTGTAAATATTTTGGTACTTAGTATGTACACCATTGTATGATTGTACAGGGCTCTGCACGAAAAGGAGAATAGATCAAAGGGCGGTACAACACGGATGCAGTTCTTCCTCATAGCCTTAATTTGCAGCTTTGCATACTACATTTTGCCTGGTTACCTTTTCCAGATGTTGACATCATTTTCTTGGCTCTGTTGGTTTGCTCCCAAATCCATTTTTGTTCAACAATTGGGGTCTGGCATGAAAGGCCTTGGCATTGGTGCCATAGGATTCGATTGGACAACGATTTCATCCTACCTTGGGACTCCTCTGGCTAGTCCATGGTTTGCCACCGCCAATATTGCAGTTGGTTTTATACTTGTAATGTATGTGATGACTCCGCTCACTTATTGGTACAATGTTTACAACGCCAAGAATTTTCCAATTTTCTCTTCTCATCTCTTCACGGCAAATGGGACGACATACGACACTAACAAAGTCATTGATCAGCACTTTCAACTTGATTTTACTGCCTATAATCAATATGGTCAGCTGCATTTGAGCACCTTCTTTGCTATGACATATGGCCTTGGATTTGCTGCTCTTGGCGCTATTTTTGTCCATGTTTTTCTCTTCCACGGAAGGTATGCATTGCCTGATAATCAAGTGCTAGAGCCTTTAAGAGGCCGTTGCATGACTAGCAGTGATATAGTTCTTTTTTTTGCTTCTGTATATGTAATCTTGATTGGAAGAATCCTAAGTCATCTAGAAGGGTGTCTAAAATTTGATGTTTTTGCAGAGAAGTGTGGAGTGGATTCAGAGAAGTATTCAAACAGCACAAGAAATTAGATGTGCACACAAGGCTAATGAAAAAATATAAGCAGGTTCCTATGTGGTGGTTCCATATTATTCTTGTGGTAAACATGGCATTGATCCTCTTCATTTGTAAGCATTATATTGTAACACTCCAATTATCTTGGTGGGGTGTATTGCTAGCTTTTATCATAGCCTTTGGTTTCACTCTACCCATAGGAATCATATCTGCTACTACGAACCAGGTAATTCAATCATCCGGAAACTGAAATCTCTTTTATGTTGAAATTAGTATGTCATGTTAGTGTCGTTTTTTGACTTTATTCCTGTTTTGAATCAGCAACCAGGTCTTAATATCATCACAGAGTATGTTTGGGGGTATATACACCCTGGCTTCCCTGTGGCTAACATGTTGTTCAAGGTGTATGGGTACATTAGCATGGCCCAAGCTCTTAGTTTTGTCTATGATTTCAAGCTTGGTCATTACATGAAAATTCCTCCAAGGGCAATGTTTATGGCTCAGGTAATTAGGTCATCTTGTACTAATGTTTTGTGTTGACAAGAAAGAATTGCTTTCTGAATTCTAGACTTCTATTTTCTTTCAGATGCTGGGCACATTCATAGCAGTAATCGTATACACAATTACTGCATGGTGGCTAATGGGAACAGTGCCAAATCTCTGTGACACCTCTGTGCTACCAGCCAACAGCCCGTGGACTTGTCCATCAGACCGTGTTTTCTATGATGCCTCTGTTATCTGGGGGCTCATTGGACCAAAAAGAATATTTGGATCACTTGGTGTTTATCCCAAGGTCAATTGGTTCTTTTTGGCAGGAGCCATTTCCCCTATACTAGTTTGGTCGGCACACAAGATTTTCCCTAAGCAGAAATGGATTTCCCTCATACACATGCCAGTACTACTGGGCTCAACAGCCATGATGCCTCCAGCAACTTCGGTGAACTACATAAGTTGGCTGATTTTAGCTTTCCTTTCTGGTTATGTTGTCTACAGACGTTGGCCTCACTTGTGGGAACGTTACAACTATATTTTATCCGGTGGCCTGGATGCTGGAACTGCTTTCACGGCGATCATGTTGTTCATTACTGTGCGAAGTATTAGTATTGACTGGTGGGGAAATAATATAGATGGATGTCCATTAGCTGGTTGTCCCACGGCTAAAGGGGTTCCTGCTAAAGGATGTCCAGCCATATTGTAATTTGTTTTAGCAGTATATCTTTAAGTCATTATTTCTATACTAGTGTTCATGAACTCATCAGTCTTTCTGTATTTTTCTCTTGTTATGTATTGCATCACCCTATGGCCATTTAATTTGAGAAAATGATCTCTTATGAACGGACATGTGAGAGAGGAACGCTTAGGAACCGAGTCATAACTTAACCAAATAAATTGGTCCAGTGAAACAGAACATGAAAATTACTCATTGATCTTCAAATCTGCTTTATACCATTAGGCCACACAGGCATAGTGCCAACACTTTACATAGGAAAGACTTAAGACTCATATTTGACAGATCTCATTCTAAAATGTGCGCGTATTAAACAGTTTGAGATAATAAAAGCAAAAAACCAATGGTATGAATGTGCTATGCTTCAGTGGAGATGATCTACTCATTCTAAGCTAAATGTCCATTAGAAAAAGGAAGACTGTTCAGGAAGCACATGCAAGTGAGATAGAACTTTAGCAGCTAAAGATTTCATTTCACTTCTTCCATTCTGAGTGATTTCCACAAGTGGCATCTGGGCTGATGTCCCATATTTATGCTTCAATTCTATCATTCGAAATATCCTCTCCAAGGCCTTGAGAGCTTTTTCTTGTAAAATGATAGAGGATGAGCTCAACAATTTTATGATTGGAGTAATCACATTGGCTTCAGCAAGTACCTTAGAACCATTCTGCAATTGTTCACCTTCAACTATTGTCAAGATTGCATCTAAAGAAGCTTCAGCAGCTGCAGGATCTGGCTCGTCTAGCACTTGCGCGAGGGGTCTGAGAGCATTAGCCTCTAAAAGGCAGAACGAGGATTCCACACTGCAAAATCCTAGGTGCACGGGACAGTTCTGTGTCGGTGAGGAAATACAGCAACTTAACATCCAATTTTTCCTAGCTTGCTTCTGGCTCAGCTTTCTTGAACTTTCTGAAAATTGCTTTAAAGAAGTAGCTGCATATTTTTTGGTTAAACAACTGCCTGATGATAGTACGGATACTAGAAGAGGAATAATACCGGCTTCAGCAACTTGTGTTTGTATCTCTGGATTTGTTGGAACAGTAAAACGACAAAGGGCAGCAGCAGCATTCTCTACAACTTCATTTCTTAGTGAAGCATGGTCATTTCTACCACGCAGACAGTCTAAAATGACATCAAGTGCCCCAGCATCATGAAGGTGCTGGGACATTGAATAATCTTGAGGAAGATGAGAGATTATTCCCAAAGCAGCAGCAGTCTCTTCTCTGTTTTGTGAAGTTCTGATGATCCGTACCAAGTTCCCAATGCAGGTATTGTTTACATGCTCTAAGAAAATATCATCATTACCATCTTTTGCCAATAAATAGAAGAGTTTCACCGCATCAGCCCGTACCTCATGGTCATCAAGCTCACATAGGTTGACTAGGACCTTAATTGCGGAAATCTGACAATGAAACAATTAGTGAAATGACAGTTGAAATCAGAAGTCAAACTGTGTTTGTCTACTTGAACTTCAAGACCTGAAAACAACAACAACATAGCCACTAAATCCCACAAGTGGGCTCTGGGGAAGGTAGAATGTGCGCAGACCTTACCACTATCCCATGGGGATAGAGAGGTGGTTACCAAAAGATCCTCTACTCAAGTGCAAAAAATCCAAGTAAAAGGAGGAGACAAATAGTGAAACAATCATAACAACTAATAAGGAAAGCATTGTAGAGCCTACAAGCAAAGAACAAAAGCAACAACAAAATAATGTGATAAATGAAACACAATAAACCACATATGATATCAAAAGCAAGGACTACAGGAATACAACTAGTACTACGACACACCAAACAAGCCTAAATGTTTGAACAGTAACACAACACTCTACTACCTCCTAATCATCTACCATAATACGCAATCTCCACAACTTTCTATATAAAGGAGGAAACTTGTTCAAGGTCTGCCAACTACTCGCCTGGTGCCAAGGAGATAAAAAGGAGAGCAATCATGAAATCATTTCAGGTAATTAATGTAAAAAGGCGACCTATACCTGCTAGCAACTGAGACAACAAAATCTTAGAGAAATAAAGCATCAGAGCAGAAAATGCTTCTAACAACTTGATAATGTTTAAGCTTTTGGTAGTCCCTTAATTCAAAACTTCCTTCCGTTATATACAACCCAAAGCTTCATCATTCCCTTCCTAAGAGGATCATCAGTTAACTGTTTAAGTAGCTACCTTTAGAAGGAAGTGGGTTCTTCTAGAAGTTTATGTCTTGGGAGATGGACCAGCTATAGTATGACAAGTTATATTCAATTCTGCTAGCTTGTGCAAACATATCGAAGATACTTTATCAGATCTACACACCTGTCTCAGTTTGGTTCGGATATCAGAACCAGCAGGAGATTGGCACATTGCTTGAAAGATACGAAGAATGCTTTTTTGCACATTAGATCCAGTCAACGATACAAGAGAAAACAGTTTAAAGATATCGTCATGAGACTCCAACAATGTAGCCTGCTCATCCCCTGATCCTTGTGAACTTTTTGATATGGCAAGTTGCATAATTGTTGCTGCAACATTTTCCCGAATTTCTGTTGACAAGGTGTGACAAAATAGTAGTTCAAATAGGAGGTCACTGACACCTTCCTTTATCATCAGCTGACCATTTTTTGGGACAGTTGAAAGGCTTTGAAGTGCTTTGACAGCTACACTTTTCATCTCTGTATTGCTTTGAGAGAGAAGCGCAAGAAGTGGCTTCAGTGCCCCTTCTTCTACGAGGCATAGCTTAATCTGGTCGCTCAACTGTATGTCTGACAAGGTTTTGGCCATGACCATACACTTACTTTCAGTTCCTGCATCAATGAGATAGGCCTTTAAAATTGTTTTTACAGCTTCTGGAAGTAGTTCCAAATTAATATCAATCATAGTCCAAAATTTTCCCAACCCAAAATTCAGTAGCAAAGAAACACTTCGGGTTTAATAGGGACGACAGTAACATTCATGGTGAGCACTGCTTTTGGAGTGTACTTGTGCCATAATTATGATGTTTTAACTTTCAACCAACTCAAATAGTCAGTGTTGTGAAGGCCAAAAATCTTGAAGAGACCTATAATACTTATGCAAAATCCAACAAAGTTATTTCTCAACCAAAATAAGTTTTCTTTGACTATCAAAAACAACAATAGTCATGTTAATGGGAGAAGAATATCCATCTAAAGGTAACTTGGGGGAAGGGGTAGATTTTTCCAATAAGTCTTTTTGAGTTATTATTCCACAAGCAAGGGAGTTTCTTCTTTTAATATATCCTACTACAGTTTGATTTAAAATTCTATGTTTTGTCAATTCAGTTTCTTTATTTTAGTTGCAAACTATTACGCGAAAAAGAAAAGTAGTAGTTCCAAATTCAAACAACCATTGGTCATCAGCATAAAACCTGCCTTGTGATTGCCATGAATGGCAGATATCCTAAAAGATATCATTCTTTTCAACTGAAAATTTTGATAATTTTTAAGCAAATACCTGAACATAGATGTTGTAATAAGGGTGCACAATAATTTAATCTTGCCATCTCAATAACATTCTGATCAAGGAACGAGAGATTCTCTAAAACTTCACTTGCATACTTTGCAGCTACCGAGTCCTCACTATTCATGAAAGTAACAAGTAGAAGAATGCAACCCTGGACACTGCCAATCAAGTCCCGAACTACACTATTTCTGGATAGCTCCAAAAGCAGCTGCAAAGCCCATATGCTTTCTTCAGGTTTGCGTGCAAGAGATCGCACCACCAACCCAATAGCATTATCTACTGTACCAATTCTTTCCTGCCAAGACAACAAGATAAATAGATTTAAATCGTTTGGAACAGATCCAAAAGTTTTCCTCTTACTATAGTCTTAACATTTAGTAGAACATGTATCCATTTGATAACATTATATGTGGAAATTATGTGAGATATAAGTTAAATTTGAACAAATGTCATGGTGCTACTGATGTATTTGCATTATTTACCGGAGACGAATTTTGTAAAAGAGAATTGTGATATGTACATTAAACAGTACCTTGCCTTCTTCACTATCCTTTGCGAGAGCGTAAAGTATCATTAAAGCATATTTTCTTATCTCAGCATTATTTGCACGTAGAAGATCTATAGTAACTGGAACATAATTTTCCATCACTATCCATTCTCTCTGTAACTCACTTCTTACACAAAACTCCAGCAACTTTTGTAAAGATTGAAGCACTTCTTCCTCATTGTTTGTTTGAATTTTCAGTTTTAGTGAAGCAATTGTGATCATGATGTTTCTGTTTTTCCATTCTTCAATTGACTGACGCAGTGTTTTATTGGACCGAAGATCTGACTTTTTCAAGGGATTTTTTGTCAAGGGACACAGCTTGTTGCCCTCTTCTAACCACTTCTCGACCGCTGTCCTTTCAAATATCTGCCCAGAAGGAGTCTCCACTGGATCTTCCATGACATCTCCAGTAATTGGGCAATAAAATGACTGCAGAGGTTCTACTGGTTCCCTACCCAGAGAGTTTCTTTTAGTCAAGTAATTTTTCTGTTTTTCTTCTGCAGTTGTAAGCAAGTCAGCCTTGCCAAGCAATAGAATGATCTCTTCCATCCGTAATGTCTCCGTCAGGTTCTTCCCTTGTTCGCCACTAGCAATTTCTGCCTTGAATTTTCCGAATTCTGTCTTCAGTACTGATTGCTCATTTGCTATTCCAACAGCTCTAGCAATAGAAATGAGCAAATCATTTGCATAGGATCTATCAACATTCCTCTCTTGTATCCCTGATTCAATTTTCTCCGTAACTTCCTCCTCCTCTATAGAGACTTCATACTCAGTATCCAGCATGTTCTTGCATAGATCTTTAATCTGGTCAGTGATTTCTGGTAAAACATTCAGATATTCTGAAGTCATTAGCAACAAAGTCCGACTAATATCCCTTGTACTACTGTCAAAATTCTTGACGATTCTCCTACAACTTAAGAAGAGATAGATTTTGTTCCTATTTCTGCAGTCCAAAGCTAGTTGCTTGATCACTTCTATCTCCAACTTGAGATCCTCAAAAGCAGGATTGAAGTTGTTGATTTTACTAGTTCCCGACTTAGATAACTCTTTTAGGACCAAAGCAATCTTCTCCAAGAACTTCGAAAATTTATTGAAGTTCTCCTTCTGCACAACAACAGAATTTGCAGCTGCTATTGTTTCAAATATAAGTCGAGTTATCTCAGTGATAACTTCTGAAGCTGGGATGCGAAAAACATCGGTGGATGGATCCTCTGGCATGATACCACAGTTATGAAGGTAAAAGCAAATCCAAATCTCTTAATCCTCCTTTATGCTAACTCATTCGATAGCCAAACTTTAGCCCTCCGGGGGAACATGTAAAGATATGTTAAGGTCCCCCAGGAATACCTGCATCAATTTCCATCTTCATATCAACAATACAAAATGTTCAAGTGTGTTTCATACAGTTAATGTCTCTGACTTATAAGAAAAATACTGAAGACACAAATATACAAACACCAGATGCAGCAATCTATCTTCCTCAAACTTCCTAAAACCTCTTACCCACCCTACTAAAGATCAATCAGAATTTCCTTATTAGGTAAGATTATTTGATCTTCTTGATCAATGCTCAATCATCTGATTCTGTTTCTGCAAATGTAATCAGTTTTCTGGTCTTTATTTTATTCTCAAGGTAATATGCAGAAGTCTATTTGCACCCAGTATCAATTGGTAGAGGTAAAATTATACTTTAGAGACATTACAACTTGCTTGGAACTCTTGTTAGTACCCAAAATCTATCTGTATTAGCATGAGTTTGGTATAAATAGCCTTTATTTTGTTTTACAATTTTCTTTTTTTTGAAAACATCCTAGTAAAACACCTAAAATTTAGTACCATGATGCATATATTAAGAAGATGAAAGCTAATAACAAAGAAACAAAATGCAAAATTCCAGAAATCACTATGAGATCATTAACTGATGTAAAACCCATTTCCTATCATGCAGCTTCCTAGTATTAAAAGGCCTGGTTTTCAAGATAATCGGAAAGTCTGGTGCACAAAGCATCCCATATTAAGGGTTGCACCACAGGGCGGGTGACGTAGACAACCCCTTACATTCAAATTACGATTTGTTTCAATTGAACATATGATTAATGCTCATATTTCTGGAAAAGATTTTGCATATAATCTCAAGTGTCTATTACATAGTATACATTAGGCAATGAATATCAGTGCATAAAGGGGATGAAATTGAAGTTGCAAAGAAGCTATCATTAAGAACAGTAAGTTACCTCTTAAAGAGTCTATATATATGTGCAGTTTATGATCAAGCAATTTCTATTACAGAGTTGTTTCCCTGAGTTTTGATTCTGATTTTGGCAAAAGTTTGAAATAGGATTAACAAGTGGCATTTTCTCTTAAATTGTCGTTATGCAAAGTCAAGTAAACGTCAATGGCAGCAGAAACACGGCAAATGACCCATGAATTGAAAGTTCAAATTTAATGGAATGGCCCCTACCAACCGGGCCTCCCGCCAACTTGCCTATAGGATTCGTCACCCGACTAAATTCGAATTCATTCATTGCAAGACTCATTACTAGAAAATTTCAATAAACATATAATAAAAAAAATCAGACGTACTTTAAGATATGGGGTTGAATTATTTCTTCAAAAGATAATGGAAACTTTTTATTGTTATTTTTCAAAAGAATAACTTCAAGAATCCAATTATTTTACTTTGTATTGAGTTAATAGTTAAAAAGCTCCAGTAAAGTTGACACGCTTTATTAAACGAACATCTTCATTACGAGAAGTCTTAATTAACTATTAATTCATTTTCTTATTTATTCACTTTCTTTTCTTTTATAAATTAATAAGATATTTAAACTAATTACTCGATTTTTCAATTATTTTAATTTAATTCTTAAAAAAAAATTCTATTCATTATATTTACTAAAGATAACTCTTCCCCTCCAGGTCACATAGCCGAGGTTATATTGTGTAATTATGTAATTTGACCATATTAAATTTCAAGCCTAGGCTATTTATGAAAATTCCCCTAAAAAAAGACTAAATCATCCACAATTCAACTAATTCGATTTATGGGGCATATGGAAGAACTTTTTATATATTTTAGATAGCCTTACATACTTGGAAGAGAAAAATCTCTTGAAGAAACTTTTGATTTGCACTTGAAGATGAAGAACCCTAGCTTCTTCTTTGAGAGAACTTTGGACATAAAAATCTAATGTTTTCAGGGATTTATGCGGGGAGGTTATTAGGCTATAGAATAGGCTTAGGAAAGTTAATTAAGGCTAAAAGGTAAAAAATAACCTTTTGGGAAATTAAATAATCATTAAAATTGAAAAAAAAACTTTTAATGTGTTCCGTCGGCTAAAACAGCGGTCTAGGAGCCCCATCACCGAACCATTCGAAAATACATCAAATGGGAACCCTTGGTCGCCCTTTTTACATGTTTTGAGCCTTCTCGGGACATTCTGGCAATCAAAATCGGCAGATCGCCGAATTACCCAGTTTGAATAGGCTTTAGTAATGGTCATAATCTTTTACTTTGAACTCTGATTGAGGCAAAATTGGGTATATTGGAAAGATAATTTAAAAATCTTTAATCTGATATATTATGAGTCACATAAGTCATTATGTGCTGAGAGATATGACCATTTGAAGTTGACCTTTCTATAAACTCATACCGAAACTTAGCCGATGGAAATATTTTGAACTTATCTTGGCCTTGGGTGTTCCTTGTGACCCCAAACCACCTCCAACACACTTCAAATACTTAGGAAAGGACCTTAACATATATTCACAACCTTGAAGTTATTGGATCACCCAATTTCACATCGAAACTCAATCGGTAAGGATGGTTTTAACTCAAATTTGTACTAAGAGATTTTTATAACCTTTATTCATCTCAAATCTATTATCCCGCTGTAGAATAGGCTTTAACACCTATATTCAAGATTAGAATCACTCAATATGACTACATACATAGAAGAGAAAAATTTGAATCTTAGCTTCGAAATTTTCAAAATATTACGACGAATACTTTTACACATTTACTTCCAATTAAAGGTCTTCTTATGCCAAGCAAGATATGCATCAATGATTCTTCGGTAATATTTAGATAATTCAAACTAAATAAACAAAGCAGTAATAGATTAAAAAAAATCAAATATGCATACATGTAAGACTTAAAACAAAATCACTCCTACAATTAATCATTTTTTACTATATCGTCAACTATTACAATCAATCATCATCACCATCACATTTATCCGTTGGACATGAACTAGTACCGCCATTGGTAGAATGAAACTTAAGATAAAAGATATATGAAAATATCACGACAAGATCTATGAGTGAAATCTCAAAACTTCAAATCTTTTAATACTTTTCAAATAAGACTCCTTCAGAGGATTTGATGTCTAGGAACATCACTGCTGCCACTTCAATTTTAGGATAGAAGACATGTGAAAACAATACAACAAGATCTCTGAGTAAGACCTCAAAACTTCAAATCTGTTAATAGTTATCAAATGAGACTCCTTCTGAGGATTTGGTGTTCAAAAATATCACTGTTGCCACTGTCAAACTTGGGATAGAAGACATGTGAAAGCAACACAACAAAATCTATGAGTAAAACCTCAAAATTTCAAATTCGTCAATAGTTATCAAATGAGACTCCTTCAGAGGATTCAGTGTTCGGAAATATCAAACTTTGGAGTTGTAAATAAGCGGTCGAGTTAAATGTGAGTCGATAGAAAATGAGTAAAATAAAAATGAATAAATACTCAACTAGACTCATATACTAAACAATAAAAATGAGTTATTTAGTGGATAATATGAGTAAATATGAATACGCATATTATATTATAGTAGGAATGCTATTAAAAACTTCAAAAGCAAAATTTTCATAAATAATTAAGTCTTGGAATTTAATAGGTCAACATAGCTACAACTTAGATAATTACATTCTGTAATCATAGTTATAGCCGTTGGTTGTATTATTCGCATATTCGTTAGTATAATTTGTTGCCAATATACAAACAGACTAAGTATATATAAATTTTGTATTTATACATTTTAGAAATTCTTCAAAACTTATGCATATCAAATGTATCATTATGATGATTGAATACAAGCATATACAAATTCTGGATTTATTCAATTAGGAAATTCTAAATTTGTACAATTAGAATCTTAATTGCCCCAGCAACCCGGATTAAACTATAGTGGCGAATGGAAATCAATTTAAATATATTTTTGCTTAATCGCGCAATTTTCTCAATTGTATACCCCACCCCCCACCCCCACGCCAGCCCACCCTCTCCCCATCCCTACCCCCATACCCACCCCTCAAAAAAATTAACTTTTAATTATTTTTTTTAAAAAAATTATTATTACTAACCCTATCCCAAACCCACCTAACCCCCCCCCCCCCCCTTCTATGCAAACAGAAAAACAAGTTTCAAAAACAACATTTCAAGTTTAGTATATGTCCTCCCCACCCACCTAATACCTCCAACCCCCACCCTTGCCACGGTGAAATCCCCACTCCTCATTCCATCCCACCCTGATAGTGTATTGGTAGATAACATATAAATTTAAGCATAAAAAGAAGAAAGAAGAGCAAAGCGGCGTGTGTACATACGTATGAAGAAGAATACAAGAGTGATATTGGTTCGGCTCATCTGTAATCTGTTTGACGAATCAGAAAATTAGTGAGGCGAACCAATATCACGCCATGTCTGCTTCTCCAAGGATCATTTGATTTATTGCTCGATCTGGATATAATGAATCGTGTCCCTTTATATGCATGCAAAGGAATCTGGTGCTACTGTAGAAGATCATGGATCACGGGTTCCTGCAAATTAACAAATTAATAAGCTGTTAAAACATACCAAAGGACATTGCTATTACTTTAATTATACCATCCGCAAATATAGGATGAAAAATAGGGTCACTGCTTTTTGCCCCTTAAAAAAAACAAACAGAGAAACGGATATTGTTATTGGTATTTCCTCCGTTTTAAAAAGAATAACCTGATTTGATTTGGTGCATAATTTTACAAAAGTAAAAAATATTTTTCAATCTTGTGATCCTATGTCAAAGTTATGCTAAGTTTACCAAAATGTCTTTTAATCTTAAAACTGTCAAAAAGGAAAGTAGGTCATTTCATTTAATGCGGCACCCTTTGACGTAGCATGATATTAAAAAAAGAAAGACTTTTGACCTAAAATAATCATTACATATTTATGTGGTTAAGAACCATTTCGTTAAGGATAAAATTTTAAAAATTTTCTAATTATAATATTTTTTAGAACGGACTAAAAAATATGAGTGACGCATAAAATAAGACGAGCTAGTATAAGATATATATGGATAGATCTAGGGAACAATATATATTATCATGATCAACATCTAGGAATCCACTAATCACTAATTTAATGCATTTTATTATTTAAATGCCTCGTGATGTATTTTCTTTGCCTCCTAGATTGATTAGATGAGGTCAAACTTTAAACAGTAGTAGAGTCAGTGGAAACTTTTTAGGTTTAGGAAATATTTACCTAAACTTGCAAGCATCATTTATAACTTTATATATATATATATATATATATTCTCCATGTATAATGCTTTTATGTCTGCGTACACATTATTTCCCTGATCCACTTTATTATTTATTTATAATTATAATATATAAAAAGGGCAGAGGTAGATCGAAGAATTATTGGGGGAGGTGATCAGACAAGATATAGTGAAACTTGATCTCATCGAGGACATGATCTTAGATAGGAAGGAGTGGAGGTCGCGAATTAGAGTAGCAGGCTAATAGGTTAGTAGGTTGATGTCTGACCGTGGGGCATAATAGGGTAGTATGTCTGCCTTATATATGTTAATTGTCTCGAATTTACTTTTCGTTATTAATCGCTCTTTCTGTTTACTTTCTCTTTCTCTTCCTTTCATTTTTTATATCTAGCTTATTCTGCTTATGGGTTTTTGTGACGAAGATTTCCCGAAAACAACTTCTCTATGAGGTAATGGTAAGGTCTGCGTACATTCTACCTTCCCTAGATCCCACTTGTGAAATTCCACCGAGTATGTTATTATTGTATAATATATAAAAGGGTATCTAATGGAAATTTAAAGCACCAAATATGAGGGAAACAAACAGAATCTTTACTAGTTTATTTATGTTTCATTTTCTTTTTATGTATAATATAATAATTAATTCACTCAAAGTTATATATATGCAAATTGCAAAATGATTTGATAGTGGTTTCATGTCATATTGATAAATCAAATCAAATCAAAATCGTATTGATTAACCAAATCAAAATCTTATATCAATTTTTTTTAACAGATTTGATTTTGAATTATTGTTCAATTTAATTTTTTAACCATAATCATGAAAAATTCCAATCAAATATATGCTAGCTTATTAGAAAATATTACCTGTAATAAGTTTTTAATTAACTTTTAAGTGCATAAAAAAACAATTAGAACATCTTCTTTTCTTTTCTTTTTTTGGGGTTGTTTCCCACCCGATGTTTGATGCTCACGTTGAAGCTCGGCTATATTCAGACTCGTACCGCGTAGGACCTCATTTGGAGAAAAACACTCTCTATGAAGAATTTTTCTATTCAAAGAACTTGAATTTGAGACTTCTGATTAAGGAAAGAATAACTGACCGACCACATCTTTAAATATACACCGTACATATTTTTTTAGTCACGAGCAAAAAAGGAAATCTACCGTACCCCTATAATAATAATCAATAAGTCCAACTTGCTTCTGAATTACTTGGCTGTCAAACGAATCACATGCTTACAACTGGTTACTAATTAGGGCTAATTAAAGGTCGTTAGCCGCCATATCACTGTACATCACTTGGATATAGAATAGAGTTTTTAAAAATTTTATAATCTTAAATTAAAAATGTGTATAAAGTATCAAAATATTTATATAATTTTAAACATATCATATAAAAGTTAATAACAAGAATTAATTAATTAAAAGTAATGCCAATATTAGCTACGAGATGGTAGGGTCATTTTGATCATAAGACCATCAAAGCAATCGTTTGGGACGTCAAATTTTTTAGAGCTGCCATTTATATACATATATGGTTAACTTTGAAAAGAATATTACAATAATTTTAGGTAATTATAGTCCCATTTTTTATATGACTATGTATTTTATTGTCTCATTTAGATCTTGACGATTAACAAATTCATGCATCATTATTTATATTTTTATCCTTTTCATTCTCCCTTCAAAATTTTTATTTTCTTATTATTCGATGTTTAAAAATCTCCCAAACATTCAAATCTTTTGCATTATGTAAAAATCTATTGTTGCTTGTTTTAACAAAAAGAACTAATATGTTATTTGTGTCTTCTTCCAATTACTCAAAATTCTGAGCCAGACTTTATCATTCTAATTTAATATTGTAATTTTTTTCGTTGAAAAAATTAGCATTGTTATATGTTTACTTTATAAGGTCTGATTACACTTCACTCTCTCCAAATCTCACATGTAGGATTACATTGAGTATGCGATTATTTTTCATTTTATATATGTTAACTTAAAAAAAAAAATAAGATCACTCTATGAAGTTTAACTGTAGATACTCAATTTTATTGAGACGATCCTACCGTGAGGATTGCTCAATCAGTTGTTTAATACACCCTTTAATCGGGTGACAATAAACAATTTAAAGACTTTGATGATAGGTCTCAAGTGCGTTACGGTGATATGTGAATGACTCTAAACTTAAGTTGGGAGATTTTCACATATATAAAATAAAATACATAATTACAACAACATAGCAATAGAATTTGTTTATGTGATAAGTGTCAAAAACCTACTTGAATAGTTTTTTTTTCATACTTAAACTATTACTTATTAGTTTGAAAAACACAATTCTCTCTTTTATTCTATTCTCACTGCACTACACTCTCTTTTATTTTAACATCATACTCCATATGGATAAAATATTCTATTTTGACAATGAATAAATAAATTAAAGTATTAGCTAAAGTTAAATATTAAAGTTTTTTTTACAAAAAAAATTATAAAATAAAATATAAAATTTACTTACTTCATCTCCCTACACCTCTCCCCTTAAAATAATAATTTAGATATTATTTTAAAGTTTTTTAGAAAAAAAATAATTCTACCCTACCCACTAATCCTCCACTTTCATTTTTTCCTCACTTTTTAGAAAATTGTTTTTTTACTTCTTAAAATAATTTTTTAACTTGTGATATTCGGTACACAAGTAGAAACTTTTTCTAAGAAAATGTGTACAAATATATAAAAGAACGAAAAAGTAAAAAGGATAAAAATAAATTAGGAGAGGATGGTAAGACAAAGGTCAGATAGAATTTTATTTATTTTAGAAAATAAAATAATATTATTTTTTTAGGAAGGAATACATGATAAGGTGAGGTTTGAATTTTTTAAAAATATTTTTATAAAAGAGATTAAAAAAAAATAGGGTGGGGATTGTTTGGGAGTGGAGGTGGAGGGGGTACGCCAGGGGTGTGGTGGGAGTGAAGTAGGTGAGAAAAATATTTTTAATTTTATTTTTTAAAAAATAACTATTTTTAAAAAATAATATTTTTTGAGAGAATATTAATAGTAATTCTTCATTTATGAAATCTCTCATCCTAAATTATGGTCAAATTCTTCTTCTTTAATTTATGACTGAATTTTTTCTCCCACATTCAAATCAATATTATCCTTTTGTCTAATTTTGCCCCAACAAATTTCTAAATTCATATGAAGTCGTGTTTGGAAGTCACCTAGATATATTATTTTTGAAGTAAATAAAAATACAATGAAGCAAATTATTATAAAAATTTATGATAAGTAATAAAAATAATTAACAATGAGCAATGTACTTGTAAATTATGAATATGATATTAAAAATGCAAAATAATATTATCTCCATTTTAGTGGGTTTATTCTATTTTATTTATAGTCATTCTAAAAAAATATCTTTTTTATTTTTTAACAACTCTTTGATTTCAACTTTCTACGTGACATATTTAAAACTGTAAAATCAAATGATATTTTGGTACATTCAATACATCTTTATTCTAAAACCGCAAAATTTTAAAACATTATTTGCTTTCATAAATCCTATGACAAGCTAAGATAGAACAAATAAATCGAAATAGATGAATTAAATCAGCCCCCATACATGGTCTTACGACTTTGCCGAAGACCTGTGTTTTTGGTACATAGTCACCCGGGCCTGGTCACTGTGACCCCCTTTGTGAGGAGGCACCCCTTCTCCCGAAGTTACGGGGCTATTTTGCCGAGTTCCTTAGAGAAAAGGCCTTTTTTATTTAATTCCCGAACTATTCACTATGTGGATAAAATATCTTTATGTACATATATTATAAACATAAGCGAATTATCCGAAGAGGATTACTCGTAGCAAAAATGCGAAAAATTGAGTTTCTTATCACAACTTTTTTTCGTAGTAGAAATATTTACCGGTTCTCCAGAGAAATATATTGGTCTAGCAGAAATAATTCAAAAATTTCAATTGATCCGCCTTTTAGAACATGGTGGGTGGGGCTTGGGAGGTTAGTGGTGGCGTCGAGAGAGATTTTCTTTTCCGTCATCGTAATGAATAATAATAATATTAAAACGATAATTTTTTATATGAATAAATTCAAAAAAACTCTCTAAAATATTTAAAGTCAAATACCAATCTATATATCTTTTATATAATAAAATAATAAAAGTCAAATTTGAGTTTCATATTTAAAACAAATATTAAAAACTAGGAAAATATCAAATATACTTCTATTCTTTTGTTTATTAATCAACTTTATCCTTAATTATTCTATTGACAAATATATCCTCAATCCTTAATGGATTCCCCCAAATTGACCTCCTTTCCCCAATTTCACTTAAATTTACTATATCGCTAGTCTTTTGACCCGACCCGACCCGACCCGACCCCGACCATTAAATTAATTTAACCCGTACCACTTAAACCCCAAAACAATTTTTCGGACTGATAGATTGGAGGTCCAGAGAAGTAGAAGTTTGAAGTTGAAGCTGAAGCTGATGAAGGTTTAGGATCTCGAAGATCACATTGATGGAAGAAACTGCCGGAGAAATCCTATTTGAGACACGGCATCACGCTTCTAGGCCATATGTTTCCAATTATCCTCCACAATATCAACAGGTTTTCCCACTGATTTGAATTTTGTCGATGAATCTCTTTCATTTTTCTCAATTGCTAACATTCTTGTGTTTGGTTTAGTTGAATGAAGGCACCAAAAGCAGTTATCTTTCAAGATTGATTTCGTCCTCAGGTACATTCATTTTTTCGTGGAATGGGGCATTTGGCGAAGTTACAACAACTAAATTGGCTGAATTTTGTTTGAACTGATTTATTTCTGCAAATTTGGAAGCTTTTATGTTGATAGATGAGAAAGAACTGCTTTCTTTTGTTTCTTCCTTGATGTGATTTATAGGAAAGTTCTTTGTTTTTTGTTATACGAATGTGAGCTTATTGATTAGTTCGTTGAATATTTGTTTAGGTGGATATAGTCACCTCATGTTTGTTTAGCTGGATATAGTCACCTTTTGAGTGTGAGTTAGATTTTCTTTAAGGTCGAAATAGAAATCTGTGCGTGGATAATAAAGACAAAGGGAAGTTTCAATCGTTCTTCATTTTGGCATTTGATTGCGGAAATGCAATTAGTATAAAAGAAATACATTGGGTTGTTTATCGAAACGTGAAAAGAAGATATGGTGTTGTTGTACAAGTTTGTTATTGTTGTACAAGTTTGTTACTATTCTAGACTATGTATTGAAGTCACTCATCACCACTACCACTTAAGAATGACATGAAATATTGGAAACATTAAACATCCAAAAGGGATATAGGTAAATATCCAAACAAGTGCTACATAGATGTATTGCATTGCAGTTTTGAGATTATCTAAAGGCTGCATTCCAGTTTTGAGATATCTTATTTGATTATTGTGATATCCATATATGTAAGCTTACAGTGCTTATCATCTCTGAGATGCTTAACTGGCTTACAGTGCTTATTATCTCTGAGATGCTTAACTGATGAAATTCTTTTTCGTCTTTTGCATTTTGTTTTGGTTTCAGTCTCATTATCTTGGAGGCATTGTGTAGCGGGTTCACATTAGTTTGCATAAAAAACAATTAATTATTTCTTTCAGTTTTGAATTCAGATGAAATTTAGGCAGTTTATCCCACAAGTTAAACTACCTGCGGTTTGCTAGTGCAGAGTTCACGAGAAGAAAGAATAGGTTATCACAGTAAAGTTTGATAGAGAAAAGATTGAATTTTTAGACTCATCTGGACTATGCCACATAGCATCAGAGAAGCCTATGAATGCTGGTCTAGAATGAAAGTTGACAAATCCATTGGGAAAGTCTGGGAGATGATTCCTACCTTTATATTTTGGTGTGACTAGACACGGAGAATGGAATCACAGTTGCTTTGATGGGTTATCAACTCCTTACCACACTCTTAAAGCTAGATGTCTTTTATGCTATATAATTAGCAAAATCTAGCCTTTGAAGATTGCACTATAAACTTTTTTGTATTTTGTCCGCTCTTTTGCTCTAGCTCAACACTTTTTGTACCAGTCTGACTTCTCCTTCCATCTTTTCTACTTATTCCATCTTCTTGATGCCTATTATATAAAGTTTCTTACTTGCATCCTCTTGATGCTTATTATGTAAAGTTTTTTCAAACCCCCCCCCCCCCCCCCCCAAAAAAAAAAGAAGTGATTGAAATGATAGGGTGAAAAGAGGTAAATTAACTAGTCGAGAAAATATAGTATCTAAGTTACGATCTTCATAAAAAAGTGTCTAAATTACAATTAGATAGATAGTGGTAGTTTAAAATAATAAGAAGTTTTCCTTTTGAGGAAGTGGACCAAGGAAATTTGAAGAAAATGTAGATGTAAAAAATAAATTAGGTCAAGCAACTTCATATGTAGATATGTAGAGTATTAGTTTTACTTCACTTGTTATTCAAATCTTTTAGTTAAAATTACCAATTTTTGTTATGTATGAAGGTATTGCCCAACTCAAGGAGAGATGGAGAAAGCATGGGCATCCAACAAGAATAAGGAGATATGCATCCTTATTTGTTTCCCCAAGGGGTCATCTTGTGGCTGTAGCATCTGGGAATCAGATAACAATCCTTCAGAAGGATGATGACTACCAAAAGCCTTGTGGAATATTTGTCTGTAAGTTTCAGGAACCTAAAATAGAAGTAACAAACGGTGGTGAAGTAATCTCTTTTATCATACATTTATAATAGGGCATATTTTAACATGTTAAAGGGCTTCTTTGTTTTTAACGTTTCAAAGCTCCCTTCCTGCCTGCAGCTTGTCAGTGTTTTTCCTGTTCTTTTGATCTCTGTTTAGTCGCTGAACCAACACATTGTGCCCTTTGATATGTATTAGTGCACAATTGATGCTGTTTTCTTTCCTCTGAAATTCCAATTGATTTATGTGCGGATACGCAGGACTGTGCCACCAACTTATTGACTTCCCTTTCTTCTCTGGTTGAGAATTTAAAGATTCAGATTAACCCCAACCACTAATAGATCAAGAGTGTGGCAAGGAGGACTAGAATGACTGTCAAGTTACTTTTTAGAATTACAATTGGTTTCTTGTGCTACTCTTTATGATTTATGCAAACATATTGCTACACTCATCTATTATTTACTGCCTCTGTACATCTAGGCAAAAGCATTACTTCATTCCATTGTGGGGCTTGGTCTGAAACTCATGATGTTCTTGGCGTTGCTGACGATAGTGACACAGTCTATCTCATCAGAGCTAATGGTGAGGAAATTACCAGAATTTCCAAGAGTCATATAAAAAGTTCTTCACCAATAGTTGGCCTGATGGTGCAGGATGATGCTGATTTGAAGAAATCTTGCTTGTAAGCTCAATTATTTGTGGAGGTTTCTTCTCTCTCATAATTTTCAACTTATTACTAAGTTTGTACATCTATTTTGGGTGGATACATCTTTTTCAGGTGTACCTTCACAATAATTACAGCAGATGGGTTGATGCATGACATTGAGATCAGTAAAGATCCAAGTGCATCTATTTTCTCACCCCTTGCCTCGAGCAGCTGGACAATGCTGAAGCAGTTTCCACAGGATATGATCTGCCTGGATTACCAGCCACAACTGAGCTTATTCTCCATAGTTAGCAGTGCTGGCAGCTTACAGCTAACCACTAATGGTAACTCAAAATCTCTTAAATATATCTGAACATATTTATGTATTGGTTCTTAATTTTGCTTTAGCAGAGATTTCGAAATGATGCAAGCTACCTATTACTTTTCTTTATCATTGACATTATTTCTTTTCTAGGATTGTACAGTCTCTCCCTTTGCCGGAAAACGGGAAACTTAGACCTGGAAGTTCTCGTTTCTACTCACTTTGGGGGTATCTTTTCTATCTCGAAAGATTATGTCGGTTATACAACTTTTCCTAAAGTGTCAATATCACCACAGGGAAGATTTGTTGCTACTCTTGATGTGGGAGGATCTTTGAATACTTTTAAGTTTGATGAGGAACAACATTCTCTCTCAAAATGTTCTTATGGAGAGGGAAATGAATTACATCAGGGAAATAAGGACTCTGATAAGGGGAACATTCTCATGAATGGGGTTGTAGATTTTGCCTGGTGGTCTGATGTTATACTTGCTGTTGCAGAAAGGAATGGCAGCATCACTATGATTAACATATGTACTGGTGCTATGCTATGTAAGAAGGATGAGACTATGTATTCATTGCCCCTTTTAGAGAGATTGCCACAGTTGTCGGGAGAGCTTTTTCTACTAGAGACAAAACCATCCATTCAGAACAATGAATCAACTAAAGAAATTAGAGCAAGCAGCTTTCATCTTATGGAGTGTGATCGTGGTGATATGAATAATAAGTTTGACTGGGCCAATTTCCGATGGAGCTTAATTTCATTTTCTGAACGATCCATTCCTGAAATGTATGGTATATTAATCTCCAGACAAGAGTTTCAGGCTGCTCTCATGTTTGCCTATCAGCATGGGCTAGATAAAGACGAAGCTCTAAAGGCCCAATGGCTGCACTCCTCCCAGGGGGTAAATGAGATAAATACACTACTTTCAAATATCAAGGACCATGCTTTCGTACTTTCTGAATGTGTAGGTCGATTTGGACCAACTGAAGATGCAGTTAGGGCTTTGCTTGATCTTGGACTTCGCATAACTGACCGTTACAGATTTTCTGAGTCTGAGGTTGATGATCATAGTAAGGTTTGGGATTGTCTTATGGCAAGACTTAAATTGTTGCAATACAGAGACCGGATAGAGACATTTCTTGGGATAAACATGGGCAGGTGATAATATTATTCCTCTCAATTCTTTTTCTTCTTCTATTGTGAATGTCTTTTGTTCTGGATTTATAAGTTTTATATTGAACCTGATTGGAATGTTGTGATGCTCACAAGCAATCTTAGTTTTATTACGAAGCAAATATTCTAGTCTTTTTAATTCTCTATGAAGCTTCTATTTAACTAATTAGATTTTCTGAAAGTGTTGACAAAAGCTGAAAACTTCAGAATTCGGTAGAGGTTCCAAAACTACCGTGTCGCCTTTGACTTCCACATTTAACTGGATTTTTTGGTTAAGATGACAAGTTTTCATTTTCAAACCTAGCATAAACTTCTTTTAGGGGCATAAAGTGGCTTGTTGCTCAGTGACCCAGCTGTGAAATTGTATGTTTTTATTTTTGTTTTGTTTAATTTTGTTTCCTTTCCTATATTTCATTAGGTTTGCCTTTTTGTCATGTTTCTCGTAAGGGCCTATTTGGAAAGCCACTCTGGTAATTGGATTTGGTGTAATTAAGTGTAATTACACTATTTAGCCTATTTAGTTGACCATGTAATTACTTGATAGTAGATAATTAGGTGTAATTGACAAGGGATAATTACACTCTCCAATTTGCAGTAGGGGATGTGAATTATTAGTAATTACATGGTATAATTACAAGTTGATTACTTTTTTAATTTCTTCTTTTTATTTCTATTTTTATTATTCATTTAAATTTAACTTTTTTATTTTTATTATTTCTAATGTTTTCTAGAAATATTTTTTATACTATTTATATTTCATTTCCTTCTCATTCTCCACCTACTTCATGATATTCCATGTAATTTTTCGTATTATCTATTTTTTATTTATTTTATGCTTATTTTTATCATTGGCATAATTTTGTTGGTATTTTAACTTTTAAATTAAAGTATAATTCCTTGTTGAATAGGTTATACACTTAAGTTTTTCTTTTCTTTTAAATCATATTTATTCATATTATGTGAAAATTTGACATAAGAGTATTATGTTAAATTTTTTGTCTTGAATTTAGAACTTATGTTATATTTTCAGTTTCATTTGTTTTAGGAGTATTTTGTCGGTATTTTGCATTGTAAACTATTTTTTTAGTTAGACTTATCAGATCATCTTTTTGTCTCATGTTTTAATAATTTTATAACGTTATATTTAAAATATTAATCTTTTAGCAGACATGCTTTTCATGATGTTCATAAAAATTTTGTATTTTTTAGTTTTCATGATTAGTTTAATTAAAAACATTGATTTGAACCCTTGGGCCATTGGAACCTCCATGTTGGAAGTCTCAAGTTCGAAACCCCTTGCCAGCAAAAGCAAGGGGTTTGCCTTCTAGGTCGATCTCGTCGCACGACTTGCTTGGTGCGTGTTACCTCTCCTGTGTGGTTTGTGAGCTATTATATAGGAGTGATGGTTTTACCTGTGTGCACCTAAAGGGTAGCAATTGCGAGTTTTCTTTATCATATATATATGTATAAATCATTTTTTATAATATTAGTTTAAGAGCATATGTTCATTAATTAATGTATTCTCAAAAGACTATATATCTTAAATATTTAATTTAATGTTATTTATAAAGGCCATTACTTGACTAATATAAATTTTTAATTTTAAATAATTAACTTTTATTTTTAAAATTTAATATAACCTTATGATTACACTTGTGCAAACAAATAGTACACTAGTAATTATATCTATTCCAATTGTCACTTGGCTTTCCAAACAAATCCTAATGGTCCTACTGATTTTGAAACTAGGACGAATCGTAATACTTTTAAATAGTAGTAGTACTCAAATGGTTTCTACTGACTTGAAACTTAATGACTTAGCCTTTTGCAGGTTTTCTTTACAGGAGTACAAGAAATTTTGTAATTTACCCATTAAAGAAGCTGCAATTGCACTTGCAGAAAGTGGGAAAATTGGGGCATTAAACCTTCTCTTTAAGCGTCATCCTTACTCCTTAACTTCCTCAGTGTTGGATGTCTTAGCTGCCATCCCTGAGACTCTTCCAGTGCAGACTTATGGCCAGCTTCTTCCTGGGAGTTCCCCTCCTCCAATTATTTCTTTGAGGGAAGAAGATTGGGTTGAGTGTGATGAGATGGTAACTTTTATTATCAGCAGAGTCCCCGAGAGTGATGAGAGCTATACTCAGATCCGAACTGAGCCAATTGTAAAACAATTTTTGGGGTCTCAATGGCCTGCAGTAAGTGAACTCTCGTCTTGGTACAAAAAGAGATCTAGAGATATTGATACCTTAAGTGGGCAACTCGATAACGCCATGTGCTTGATTGACTTTGCTTGTCGCAAAGGCATTTCGGAATTGCAGCCATTCCTAGAGGAGATTTCTTACTTACACCAGCTAATCTATTCCGAGGATAATGAAGAAATGAATTTCTCCATGAGTCTTACTAGATGGGAAAGCTTACCTGATTATGAAAGATTTAAATTAATGTTGATTGGGGTCAGAGAAGATACTGTTATTAAAAGATTACATAGTAACGCAATTCCTTTCATGAAAAAGAGGTTTCACTTTTTGGCAGTGTCTTCCAGAGATGAGAAAAAGGATCACTCAGCTGAGTCATTTCTGGTCAGATGGCTGAAGGAGATTGCCTCTGAAAATAAATTGGAGATGTGTTCAGTTGTAATTGAAGAGGGTAGCAGAGTAATCCAGAATAATAACTTTTTCCATAATGAGGCTGAGGTTATAGATTGTGCTCTTCAGTGCATATACGCTTGCTCTGTTACAGATAGATGGAGTACGATGGCCTCCATTTTGTCTAAACTTCCATTTCCACGTGGTAAGCCTTTGACAAAATGCTATAATCCTGTCATTACTACCTCCTTCCCCCAACCTTGACAACAAATAAATTTCTGCTTTGTGTTGTTGTGGTTTACTATCTTAGCAGCCTTTGGCAGTTTTGCTAATGTTCCACCTTCTCTTCTTTCTCCCTCTTCTCTCCTCTGCTGATGTGGAGCTAAATGTTGATTAAATTCTAGTCTTAAGATTTCTTTCAAATCAGTTCTATATACATGTACTATAGATTTTGATTAATATGTAATGTTGGATATTGTCTTCTCATCTATGCTATTCTTTTGGATCATATGAGTAAAAAGATGTCACAGGCTTGCATGAAATGAATAGACTTCCAAAAACTAGTTGATTATGACTTATTGATTTTTTCCCTTACTCTCCTTTTCCTTTTTCTCCCTCTCTTTTGGGGAGGGGTGGAAGTTGCCATTTGCCTATTTATAATTTCAGATTCGGATGAAAACCGTTGTTAAATGCTTGGTATAGCTGGTAATTTAATATTGTCATAGTTGTATTGATTCCATACTAGTTTGTTTCATCTCACATATCTGTTTCTTTGTATTTTCAATGTCAAACAGCTTGTGACTGACATCTATAGGGTAGTTGAGTAATTGAATATTCTTATTTAAATTTACTGAAGTCACTACTAATTTTTTCCTTAGAGGTTACTACTTACAGAAAAAGAAAAGAAATAATTGTCTAAGTTGTGGTTTAACAGATTCTGAAGGTGCAAGCCTTAAGGAAAGGTTGAGACTCGCAGAAGGTCATATAGAAGCAGGAAGAATACTGGCGCTTTACCAGGTTAGGTTTTACCTTTGTAGTGATCATGTATAACCCAGATTTTCTCTCTTAGCCCCCACAGGATAGTATTGTTTCCATCTAGGCTAAGTTCTGCAATCTGGTGTTTTCGTGTTCCAAATTGTCATCAGGCATCTGTTGGATCATACTCCCTGGAACCTCTTTTGTCATATTCATTTATAGTAGGCGTGTTCTCTCACTTTCATCTGGGATTCATTGTCTGTACTCCCTCGTTTCCACAAATTGCTGCTTACAGTTCTTTTTATGGTTTAGCAGCCATAACTATTCCAGGCATGGGATGCACCTTTGATTGTTTAATGCGAATTTGGTCTTTACTTCCACTGCTATTGCCCACTTTAAATCACAATGGTCGTTGATGAGTGTTTTTTTTTTCTTCCCAACAAATTGTGGTGCCGTAAATACGCTGGCTTTGCTACTACTTTATATATATAAAATACTAGTTTCTTGGTATAAACATTGCACGTGGATATCAAGTGATGTAGTATAGATTTCTGTAAAATAATATTCACTCTGTACCAACTTATGTGATATCCTTCCCATTTTAGTTTGTCCTAAAAGAATGACACTTTTTTATATTTAAAAATAACGTAACATGAAATTCTCATTTTGTTCTCAAGTAGATAACTCATAGCCATATTTCATCTAAAACTTATTTTATACTACAAATTCCAAATGTAATTTTGCCTTGCTAAAACTCCGTGCCCAAAATCTTAAGCCTCAATTTCAGCTTGTCCAACAGATGAATGTTAAACATATGAGAGATTATACATCAGGTTAATTCAAGACTCATTTGGTTTAGATAAAACACAAGCTCACCTTAATTTGTGCATCTGCCTTACAGCCTCTCTCTGACATGCCTAATTTAACCTTTGCCAATACATCTATGGCTACAATCCGTTTGTGCAAAATCACTCACCAAATATTGCTATTAATTATAAGGCTTATTTAATTGCACTTATCAATATGTTGCTCTAGTTACCTGCAACAGCCTTCTCTCTTCGAACTACTATTTTATAGGCATGTTTTCTTTTTACACACACTTTAAATTTGCCTTCTACAGACAAATCCGTGGTAGTTACAATACCAAAGGAAGTCCTTCACATTAATTTTTCTTAGGTATGAACCAAATAGCTGAATCTCAAGTCATCTTGTAAATCTAGCCTTCCAATTGTTCAAGAGAACTTGTCAAAATGCAAAATTACTTTTTTGAACACTGCAGGATGTACAAAACACTGTTATGAACACTGATTTTTGCGAAGGGAAACAATGGAATATAATAACCAGCAGGGGGACGAGCATAAAAGAAAAAGTTATCTAATATCCAATAATCTTCATACGAAAAATCTCCTCATTGTTGTAAAGACTGTTAATAATGAGGTCCATGTGACGACTGATCTGTTGTGTGCACAATAAAATCTTCATATTTATGAAGTGCCAGTACATCTTTTTAATCTTTAAAAGGTATTTTATTAAATATCCAGCAGTCAGATTGTTAATTTCTCAAAAAAAAAAAAAAATCCAGCAATCAGAAGGTGTTGTGAGGAGTTTACAGGGGTAGTAACATTACATATTGTGTATTGAGCTAAAAAAATCTATCATGGACTCAATATCAATCATCTTGACATCAACAAACAAGTGATGACGATCCTCACTTATTATTCTTATCTACTTAATTTTTTCATGTATAATCATCTAATCGAAGCATTAATTTTGGAATATTGGTATTGCTTTACAAAATTGAGTACTACATTATTCACATACAAATGCTATGCACATGGCGAGCAACTTGTAATTTTTATACCAAAGGGTCACGTTGTTGCTTGTAGTTTTGACTAGTCATTGTGGTAGTGGATCCTTCTTTGCTTTTTGTCACAAACCCGGGTAATAATAGTTAACAGTTATTGTCCTGTAATTCTCAGGTTCCAAAGCCTATCAGCTTTTTCCAGGAGTCGTATGCTGATGAAAAGGGTGTAAAGCAGATAATTCGTCTCATCTTATCCAAATTTGTTCGCCGACAGCCTGGACGATCAGATAATGATTGGACAAACATGTGGCTTGACTTGCAGTCTTTGCAAGAGAAAGCATTTTGCTTCATAGATCTTGAATATGTGTTGATGGAGTTCTGCAGGGGATTGCTGAAAGCTGGAAAGTTTTCACTTGCGAGGAATTATTTGAAAGGTGCAGGTTCAGTGTCTTTGGCAAATGACAAAGCAGAAAACCTTGTTATTCAAGCTGCTAGAGAATATTTCTTCTCAGCATCAAGTCTTTCTAGTTCCGAAGTAAGTTCATTTAATCTATCTAATATTAGGAGTGATTACGTAATCTTATGTTAAAGTTACAAAGAGTGTAGAAGTCTCTACTCGTTGATGAGTTGTCTCGCTCTAAAGTTATAACCTGACCCCAGAACTCGCTATTTATTCTGGCTGATGTGTCACTCCTAGGATATTGAAACAAGTCCTGATCCGGGACTTCTCCTACTCCTGATTGTGTGTATCATGTTCTAGAGAATTAGTGAAAATAAATAAATCTCTTCTGACGTTGCCACTTTGGAAAAAAAAAGAAAGATCTCTTCTAATATTGTTCATTTTGCTAAGAAATGTGGCTGTAGCTTTTGATGTATTTGGAGAGTATTTTATGGAGGTACATTATATCCTAAGAAGTGATGTTTGGATTGAATGAAATTGGTGGCACCTTTGATGGTTACCTTTGCCTTTTTTCTCTTTAATGAGACCTGCTTTTTGTAATTACGACGAAGGATATGGTTGCTTGTTTTTGTCTTGTTACATGAGGGAAGTGATGTTGTATTCGGTCTGCCAAACCTCAAATTTCGCACTCCTCTCCCCTATAAAGCATTCAAAAGGTTGCTGTACTGTCTGTATTGACTTTAAGCATGCTTGTTCAGACTAGAGCTTTAACTAGTCAATAAACATGTAAGGGTCTGACTTAGTTTGTACCTTTTTCCTTTTTAGTATATCCTGTTCTGGCTATAAAAAGGAAAAGTGTGTAGCTTAATGGTCAATATAGTATATATTAACCTTGTAGAACAAGGTTCAAATTCTAACATACAAGCAGAGACAAAAATACTAGATGATATTTTCCCATTGGACTAAGCTTTGGTGTGCCGTGTTACCCGGTAAATGTGTTGGTGGTGAAATAGTCAGGGTGCACACAAGCTAGCGAAAATATTGTTGTTATAAATAAAAACATAAAGATGCATCTTGCTTTAGTTAAAGTGTGTCCAGGGTATGTTCCAGGAACTATTGCTTTACACTGGTTGCACATCTTCAAGAGTAGTCAAATGTTAATTAAAATGACAATGTATTAAGCTGCTTAATTCTGCAGATTTGGAAGGCTAAAGAATGCTTGAATATCCTTCCAACTAGCAGAAATGTGAGGGTGGAGGCTGATATTATTGATGCTGTAACTGTTAAACTTCCCAACCTTGGTGTCACCTTGTTGCCAATGCAATTCAGGCAAATCAAAGATCCGATGGAAATAATTAAGTTGGTTGTTACAAGTCAAGGTGGAGCTTATCTGAATGTCGATGAGATTATTGAACTAGCCAAACTTCTTGGGTTAACCTCGTATGACAACATATCAGCTGTACAAGAAGCTATTGCAAGAGAAGCTGCAGTGGTTGGAGATCTCCAACTGGCTTTTGATCTATGCCTTGTTTTGGCCAAAAAAGGGCATGGTTCTGTCTGGGATTTATGTGCAGCGCTGGCACGAGGTCCTGCCCTTGAGAACATGGGTATTTCTTCCAGAAAACAGCTGTTAGGTTTTGCTTTGAGCCACTGTGATGGGGAATCAATTGCCGAGTTACTACATGCATGGAAAGATCTGGATATGCAAGATCAATGTGAGTCTTTAATGGTGTTGACTGGGACAGAGCCTGAAAATGCCTTGGTTCAGGACTCAACTATGTCCTATAAACCTCCTTGTACCCAAGATAAAACGGGCTTGAAGGAATGTTCTGACCAGGAAGCACAATTCAAGCAGATTGAAAATGTACTCTTTCAGGTCGCCAAAGATGTACAGGTGGATGGTAATTGGACCATTCCGTCCATCTTGAGAGAAAATGGAAAACTGTTGTCATTTGCTGCTGTGTATCTTCCATGGTTATTTGAACTGAGTCAAGAAGCAGAAAACAATAAGAAATTCACATCGAGCTCATTTTCAGGGAATCGATATGTCAGTGTAAGAGCACAGGCAGTGGTGACTATCTTGTCCTGGTTGGCAAGGAATGGTTTTTCCCCAAAGGACAGTTTGATTGCCTGTGTTGCTAAGTCCATTATGGAGTCGCCTGTCTCTGAGGAAGAAGACATCATAGGATGCTCTTTCCTATTAAATCTTGCCGATGCTTTTTCAGGGGTGGAGATAATTGAAAGGAACTTGATAACAAGAGAGAACTACAATGAAATAACCAGCATAATGAATATTGGGATGATTTACAGTTTGTTACACAATTGTGGAATGAAGTGTGAGAACCCTGCACAAAGGAGGGACTTACTTCTGACCAAGTTCCAGCAGAAACATAAACTGATTTGCTCAGGTGATTTTGTTAATTTTGACCTGTAGATCTATCTAATTATTGTCTACTCTAGGTGGAGAACTTTCTGTCTTTTGCTTTGCATGTTCATTTTTCTTATGCTATTCAGACCTTGTCTTCTAATTCAGATGAAAAAGAACAAATAGACCAAGCACAATCTACATTTTGGAGAGAATGGAAACTAAAGCTAGAAGAGCAAAAGCGCTTTGCAGACCGTTCAAGGAGTATAGAACAAATACTCCCTGGTGTTGAAGCTGCTCGCTTCTTATCTGGGGACATGGACTACAGAGAGAATGTCGTTTTATCATTTGTTGAGTCCATTACCCCAGAGAAGAAACACAGTATGAAGGATGTACTGAAGTTGGCCAATACTTATAGCTTAGATTGCAACAAGGTATGCACTCTTCTTGAACAGAACCGTAAATGAGATAGTGAAATTACAGGTACTAAGATGCTAGAAAACTAAGGGGTCATTTGGTTTGGGGGTATCAACAAAATTAGTTACAGTATAAAAACCTGTATTAAGTTCTTCAATGTTTTTATTTTCTATATAGATAATACTTGAATAACTTAAATGATAATTCTGTATTGTTTTATATTGAATACAGGATGGAATAACTAGTACTTGAATTAACTATACTGGGATAAACCATGTAAAAAGGCAAATACCTTGGATGTTTTATTGTACTCATTTTCTCCAGACCATACTGTTCTTCTTCGGAGGAAAACATACTTCTGGAAAGAAGAACTGAAATGAAAATGAAAATTGTGCTAAACTTAAGCTTAATCAACAGTTACCACATGGTAATGTTGGATTATTTAATCCGAGGATCAAAATAAACTCCATACTTAGTTATCCAATATGGTTAGTTTCGGTGTTTCACTGCACACAGATGCATTGCCGCTTCACTTTCTTTCTTATTCGCCATACTTTTTGCTGATCTATATTTCTAGTAAGGATCTTAAAAGGGAATTCCCTACCCTTTTGTTTTTAGCCACTTTTTTCAGACTTAAAAATTAATTAAAAAGTTTGATTTTATAGAATAATTTGATTTGCAGTAGAACATTGTACAATAAGATATATGGAATATGGGAATTCTTGACCACTGGTGTTGATTGTCACACCTGGTGCAATGCAGAATATCTTAACCATAAAAGAAAGAAGAAAGTCCTACAGAAGTATAAGGGTTAAGTTGAAAAGCAAATATTATACAATTTTAAACCAAACACAAGTTTTAAGTTATGCATCATATAGGTTATCAAAAAGAAAAAGGTTATACATCGTGTATCCAACTTTTAATACGATAAACACCTCCACATTACAAACCCTGCATTACTAATCCATGTATTACAAACCCCGTGTAACTTGTTTCTAAACCAAATGACCTCTAATTGTTTCTCCCATTGCTCCTCTCCTATTTAGGTGGTGCTGCATTATCTGAGATCAATCTTTGTTTCTGATGCTTGGAGCACTGATGATGTTAGAAATGAAATGTCAAATCACCGAGATAAACTACTTGCTTGTGCTGCAGAAACAATAGAATTTATTTCCTCGTCGATCTACCCAGCAGTTGATGGACATGATAAGCAGAGGCTTTCTCTAATATATGGCCTACTCTCTGATTGCTACTTGCAAGATGAAGAAAAGGATCCAATGCATCCTCATTCTATTCATATTGCTCGTTTTTCCAAGATTGTTGAAGAATGTTGCAGGGTGTCCTTTATCGAGGATCTAAACTTCAAAAATATTGCTGGAATTCAAGATTTGAACTTGGATTGCTTCAATAGTGAAATTTCTGCTCACATCAATGAAAACAATGTTGAGGCATTGGCAAAGATGGTCAAGAACATTGTTTCTGCTTGTGATGGTCCAGTGCCGGATGGTCTCTTTTCTTGGCAGAGTGTATATAAACATCATACTTTAAGTTTGTTGACAAAGTTGGAAGCCAGTGCTAAACCGGGGGTCGATATTCAAAGCTCTGAAAGTCTTCATCGCTTAATCAGTGAGATCGAGCAGACATACAATACCTGCTGCAAATACTTAAAATCTGTCCCAAATCCGGCTCGTCTGGACATTCTGAAACGATTCTTGGCCATTATACAACCTGCTGAAGGATCTTTCAAGTCTCCGCCCTGTGGCTCAGGTTGGCAGGTGTGCCTTGCCATGCTTGTGGATACTTGGCTCAGAATGATGAATGACATGCATGAAGTTGCACTCCTTGAGAATTCGGAAGAAAGATTCTGCTTAGAATGTATAGTGACATGTCTTAATGTTTTTGCACGTCTAATTGCTGGAGAAAAAGTTTCATCTAGTCAGGGATGGGCTACAGTTATTGGCTATGTAGGCTATGTTCTTGTTGGTGATGTTGCTGCTGAAATCTTCAATTTCTGCAGAGCAATGGTTTACGCTGGTTGTGGCTTTGGAGCTGTTGCAAATGTATATGATGAAGTCATGTCTCACTTCCTGCATGAAGCTGGATCACTGACGGACTTAAAAAAAGAAGCTGCCAGCGTCCAGAATATTCAAGATCTCTATCTTTGTATCTTGAAGAACATCTTGCAGGAGTTGACTGATGAATCCTGTGAGCATCAGTATCTACACTATTACTTGTCATCTTTGAGTAAATTAGATGGTGACTTGGAAAATCTGCAGTGTGTCAGGCAGGCAGTTTGGGAGAGATTGGAAGAGTTCTCTGAGAACTTTCAGCTCCCAAACCATGTTCGAGTTTACATACTGGAGCTTATGCAACTTGTTGCAGCTGCTGATAAAAGCAGCAAAAAAATTTCGTCTAAGCTACATGAGGAAGTTCACTCTTGGGAAGGTTGGGTGAATTTGCACAATGCAACTGCAAACTGCGAGAATGCTGCCACTGATGGGATTTCAAACAAGATAGATGCATCTAATAAGTTCACAAATACTTTGATTGCTCTAAAATCTACCCAGCTCGTCTCCACTATCTCGCCCAGCATAGAGATTACACCAGAAGATCTTTCGACTGTGGAATCTACTATCTCTTGCTTCCTTGGAGTATCTAAATTTGCTGAATCTGAATCACATGTTGAAACATTATTGGCTATGCTCCGAGAATGGGAGGGGCACTATAGTAGGGGAGAAATTGAAAAGGACTCTGGTGAGGCATCTGATGATGGAAATGGTTGGGGTAACGATGATTGGGATGAGGGATGGGAAAGCTTCCAAGAACCCATTGAAGAAGAACCAAAGAAGGATTCTCAACTTTCAGTTCATCCCCTTCATGTCTGTTGGATGGAGATATTCAGAAAACTACTGACTATATCCAAGCACAACAAAATGTTGAAATTGTTGGACAAATCAGTGGCAAAGCCAGGCGAGGTATTACTAGATGAAGAGAATGCTCAAGGTTTGAGTCAGATTGCACTTGAAATAGATTGCTTTTTAGCCCTTAAGTTGATGCTCTTGTTGCCATATGAAGTAGTCCAGTTGAAGTGCTTGGATTCTGTCGAGAAGAAGCTGAAACAAGAAGGCATATCTGACAAAATCGGCATGGATCTTGAGTTTTTACTTCTTGTTTTATCTTCTGGAGTTATATCAACTATCATCACCAAACCTTCGTATGGTACCACATTCTCTTATATTTGCTATATGGTGGGGAACTTCTCTCGGCAGTGCCAGGAGTCCCAGTTATCAAGTTCTGGACGTGATGGATCTGTGGAAGGTGAGAATGTTTCAAAAGATCATGTTGATCTTTTCACAAGATTGATCTTTCCCTGTTTTGTCTCGGAGCTTGTGAGGTCAGAGCAGCAGATTTTAGCAGGATTTCTTGTTACCAAGCTCATGCACACAAACCCTTCTCTTAGCTTAATTAACATAGCAGGTACTTGTCTCACAAAGTATTTGGAGAGGCAAATTCAAATACTACGGGACAGCAATTCGTCCTTTAGGGACGGGGTGGGATTATCTGAACCATTGGTAAATACGATATCCAGTTTGAAGGACAGGATGGAAAACCTGATACAATCTTCACTATCCTCGCTTTCACATGATCATAGATGATTAGTACATTTGAGTTTTCCCTTTTGTTTATGTTCATAGTCCAGTCATTGTTCTTTGAAATCTTTATAGCCAGAACATTTTTGCTAGAGCGTATATGTTCAGGAGGAGTGATATTTGTATACAAGGACTCAAGCAGCTTAAACTATTGCATTTCTTTGTACAAAAATATTTGGGCCATGGATTTAGTTTCAAAACAAAGCTTGTCAGCTGTGAAAATTGAATTTTGCAATATCTAGTTATTCTATTTATGGGTTATTGAGTCGAGGGTTCACAGAAAACAACCTCTCTACTTCTATTACGAGGTAATGGGAAGGTCTGCATACATTTTTACCCTTTCCAGATCCCATTTTTGAAATTTAACTGGGTATGTTATTGTTGTTGTAATTGACAAAGTGATATCAACTAAAGCCTATGTTGGTGTTTTCACTTTTTTTAAAAAAAATAATTATTTTCAGTTCCATCATTTTCTTCTTCAGGTACAAAGGACAATAAATAAAAGAAACTTTCAAAGAACAAAAAGGTATTACTTGTAATACTCTACAAGCAATTTTTCCAATTGTATAATTAAACAATGGCCAAATACATAAATAGACATTTACTTTTATGAAAAAGAAATTTTTTTTTGGACCGCAACTATTTATTTTTGGCTAAAAAATTAAAAAAAACAGTACTAAAGAGGGCCAAGTAGGATAAAAGTGTTTAATGGGATCAAATCTGAGCAGTTGAGGTGTCTATTAGAAACTTGTCTTAGTTTAGGTGTCTAAGTGAAAAATGAGGACAAATTTAGGTGTTTGTTTATGTATTTGGCCTTAAACAACTGCGGAAAAGAAAAGTCCACACCCCTCATGCTCACAATATTGTTTACTTGTTAAAGTTAATACGCTATATATATGGGTTTTTTTTTCGAGCAATTGTTTCGAAAAGATAAATTGTCAATCTTTTCTTTCATCTTAGAAAACGCCATTGGAATGAGTAAATTAAAATCCTATCGCGAAATAAAAATAATTTTCATATTTATCCTTTTTTTTAGCATTAGCAAGAATCTATTTCAATAGTATACAATAAAGAATTCGAGCATCCTTTATGGTTTGATGCACAATTCTTGAGAAATGGTAGATAAAAAGAAAAACATTAGACGAACCTTTTGCCATATCAATCATGAAACAGTTCTCTTAATTCTTTAAAATTTGTTTCCTGTTTAATCCAACATTTGACTTGATACGATGTTTAAGAAAAAAAAAACAAGACTTTTGAAATTTATGGTCTAAAATGATTTTTAAATATTTGTGTGATTAAAAGAAAAAATTTTAAAGTTAAATTATTTTTAATTAAAATAAGATAACATTTTTTTTTAGAACGAACCAAAAAAGAGAGGATGCCGCATAAAACAGGAGATAAGAGTAATATATATAATGATAAGAAGGATGAGAGGACAGCATGGCGAGTACATGCACACATGTATACTTGAGAAGGTATACAAATAAATAATTTGAACTGTGACAAAGAAATCCAGCACAGCAAAAAGGAACAAAAAGGTGAATAGTAAAGTGCACTTGCAAACTGAACCAAATTTATCTCATCCATTTTATCAAGTCTCTCCTCTACATAACCCCCAAACTCTGATGGAGAATTTGCCACCTGAACTTTTTCTCAGAATCTTCTGTCTCTTGGATCACCGTAATCTTGCAACTGCTCAATTGGGTTGGTGTCTTTTTTTTTTTTTACAATTTATTCTTCTGATTCATTTTTGCCAAGTTATGGTATAACAATTTTGCAGTTTGTATGAAGGATTTTTAGTTCTGGGTTCTGAATTTAGTATGAATTTAGCACTAAGATTGGATCTCTCTGTTTTAACATGAAAAGTCAAAGTTCCATTCTTTTCTCCATGCAAATTAGTTAATGGGTTTTCAAGAAATTGGCATTAACAGATTGGATCTATGCCAAAGTTCCATTCTTTTTCATGAAGATGAGTGAATTGTTTCCAAGAATTGGGGAATTATTATACCTAATGTCTTTATTTTTTGTTTGAAAGTTTGCAGAAGATGGAATTTTTTTGGTTCAGATCACAGCTTATGGTGGGATCTGTTCATAGAGAGATGGGGATCAGATCAAGCTGCTTTTTATGCCCCTGCTGATTCCAAATCATGGAAACATGTCTATATGGTTCAACATCGTTGCGATCGGAATGGATTGTAAGCCTAAATTTTCCAAAATTCAACTAATTGTACATGTTTTCACCTTTTGCATTTGAAATATAATACCAGAAACTACCCCTCTATCTTTGAGTTAGCGGTAAAAAGTCTGTGTATACTCTACCTTCCTCATATTACACTTCGTGAGACTACACTGGATATGTTATTGTACTAGTATTAGAAGCTAGTACACGGAAACAACCACTCTGCCTGTACTAACATTTTACATGGATGTCTCTTCAGGGGAATGAAGATTATAAGGGAAGGGGATGACTACTATCTTATACACCAGGGTGAAATTCAGAGACATTTAGGTTCAAGAAAATCGAAAATGGATGATTTATCTGATTCATCAGCTGACTGTAAAGATGACAGAGAGGAGGTACCAACTTTAAGCATCATGGACAAGATCCTTTTCTTCATTGGAGACTTGGAATCTGCTTCTGTCCAGGCTAAACGAAGCCGATTGGTGTAAAGAACTTTTTCTTTTTGAGTAATGCTAGTGTCTTGATCAGTTTACATGTGCCTCGATTAGTTTGGATGGCTCTGCTCCGCTCTCCAAAGCTTAGGCAAATGCGAAGAAATTAGCTAACATTTTTTTAGTTTGTATCTTGTTGAAATTCTTAGTTTTGTGTAATGGTAAATGTTTCAATATATTTCCCTGTTCTTGTATACAATATGATGTATTTATTTAATAATTGAAGATAATTTTAAGCCCCAACTTAGTCTGTAACCAAATAGTTGTGTCATGTGTGTAATATGATTTGAACTTTTGAATTCTATATTTATACAAAAACTTGTCTTTTACACGCTACACTTAATCATGGTTAAGTAATATATATTTTCACATCAACTTATCACTTGATCGCGATAAATTAATAATATTTGATGTAAAATATTGAGTGAGTAATTATTTTTACCCATCAATAGGTAAACATAACACCATTTGGAGTTGAGTTGTGCTATTGTGTATAATCTTCTGCATTTATTTGACGGTTATCGGACAGTGTGTTAGCTAACCTCTAATTACTATGGTACTTTTCTTTCGATGAATACATAATCACACCTTACAAAATAAGGACTTCTTTTTATTATTTTAAATGTATTGAGCCAATGAGTAGTGAAATAAAAACTAGTAGAGACAAAGACATAGGTTACACTTTAGAATGATGGAAATTAGAATGAAAATAGACAAATGGATTTCTCTATATACCTTTATCTTTTTTAAGCTTTAGTGATTTGTTGACTTGCTCGGTATTTTTTAATTAAGGCTATATTTATATGATTACAAAAAAGTAAATATATAATTATTCTTATAATTATGGTAAAATATTGACTACGTAAGATAAAAATGTAAGTATGATAATTTTTAAAAATTAAATAACCCGCGCCACCAATTTTGCAGTTGACTTATAGGTTACGGATCGATTTTGAACACTTGCGTGACAACTCAATCACCATAGAACTTCCCAAGAATTGAATCTTTGCTTGAAAAGAATTGACTTGTGCTTTCAACTATTACATTAGGGAGATAAATTGTCAAAAAGATCAAAACTATGACATAAAAATAGGCCTCAGTTAACCAAGGCCAAGAAAAACAGGGGGGAAATCAGAGTAACTAATGACTATCCCAGCAGCACGAACGTTGTTTGTCTTCTACCAAAACAACCAGAATGAGAATAACACCAATAGCTCATCTGCCTCCTCCTTATCAGCTTGGCAGGAACAGCTCAATTTATGAATCCCATGGTCATTGCTCTTAAAATATTGTAAGCTCAACTAATAGAAAACCCGGATGGTCGATTATGGTAACAAATAAGATGTTCACAGACAAATTTCCAGAGAATATTTGACTGCTCACCTTGATTAACTTAATCAAGGTGCATTCAATGGATCAGCTTCAGTATCCCTTTCCTTCATTGCTGTCCAATCTTCTGTTTCTGCAGTCAGTAATATTGAGTCAGTACATTCACCAAGATACATAGAGCAAAAGAAAAGGTGACACCGCAGTTATCATAACCAAGTAGAGACTGGTTCATGTGAGAGCAGTGATCTGGAGAATTTGGTACATACTTGGCTTGTCTGCAATAGCTGCAAGCCGTCTTTGCAAAATGGATGCAACAAATAGGAAAATTGAGCACATGCCAAACATCACAGTGATGGGAAAGGCGTTGACCTACAAATTGACCCCAAAAAATCATCCATAATCAGAACTTGATGTGACATATGAATTGTATGTTGCAGCAGAATAATTACTTGGGTAATTAAATGTAAGAAAAGAAATATGTGCACCACAGTTACTTAGAGCAAAAGAACAGTAACATACATTGTAAAGCACAATGCAGACGAAGAGGTTGAGGGGAATCCTGAAGAAGTTCATTATGGTGCTCCTTGCTTCCTCGGGAATGTATTGAGACCTCATCTTCATGATGGACGGCCAGAAGATCCCAACACAAGCCTCGAAGGTACAGAAGCCAAGAAGCTGGACACTTCCAGCAAAGGAGATGCCTCCTCCTTTCACATTTGAAGGAGGTATCAAGAACTGGTCCAATAAAAGATGTTAAAGAACTGCCAAACCACAAGGCATAAAATTCTAATAGTAAAGGAATTTCCTACTTACAGTTGTTAGAATGGGCAGCAAGAGAGATGCAGAAGCTAAGACAAAAACAATCTGCATGTAGCTCTCAACTTTAGGCGAGTTCTTCGCCATAAGGCGAGCTGCAAATGAGCTTCCCAACATTGAAGCCAACATGAAGGTTGCAAAAATAAAACCATGGGGAATGTCTTCATCATTTGGGCTGAGGGCAGGAGTCCAGAGAAACACAAATGTATACATGGAACCTTCAAATAGAGATTGTATAGCACCGAGTAATGCAATCTTCTCATCTGTCAAAAAAACCATCCAGAAATAAGGACAGAGTAGAAGTAAATGAAACAAACAAAACAAAGGACGAGTGCTGACAAGGTGCAAGATACAGCTTGAATAAGGAAAACTTTTTTCAATCAAACATCAATTGAGATATCAAACAGATATGTCACAAAAAACGCAGTATCAGGACAAGAGAACAAGAGAGAAGTCGCCAAAGCTGCAACCTACACCTTCTATAGCAGCCCAATCTAACTTGGAGTTTTAAATCCTAATAGATAACCTGGTGAAGAAACACCGTGTGCCTGCAAACTTGAATATAACAGGATGTAATTACTCTGATAATTGTCCAAAACCAAGTGCCCCTCCCAAAATCTAGAAGTCCTCATCCTATGAAGCTCTAAATTCTAATGGATATATTGGGAGAATATGGAAAATCTACATACACGTTGAATCTCATCGGCAGGGAATCACTGTAACAACATACAGCACATGGCTGAAAACTTTCTCATGAAATAAGAAATAATGTGTGGCATATCCAGCTATACCTGAAGCAATGGCCACAGCTGCACCTTTGAATTGAGTGAGCAAGTCTTTGCTCTCTGATGGGTCTCCATAGTTCTCCGACCATGATGATAATATGATTGCCATTCCAATGGCAAGAAAGCAGGCAGCAGCATCAAAAGGAGATACAGGGCCGAGATCTAATGAATCAACCAGAAAATTTCCAAACAATCCAGCAATAATTGCAACAAGACCATTTCCAACAAATATTGCCTTGGAGAAAGTAAGCGAGAGCCATTGGGAGTCAAAGCCCCTCTGCATGAAGAAAGCAAGTACTATATTAAATATTCTGAAAAGCATAATAAATTAGTAATATGCCAAAAACAAAGAGCAGATAATTGCTGTGCTGTTCAAAGGATTCTAGTGTGTGTATCACAAGGATAACGATAGCAGGATCAACATTCCATGATGATGTACTACTTAACAGTTCATACTACTTTTCCAGTTGATAGTAAGCTTGATAATAAGGACATGCACCTTAAAGTGTTCTGCTACAAGCCATGACTCAAACGATGAAAACAGTAGAGATGTAGCAATGCCACCCAAAATACGTCCAACCATCAGAATCCTGTATTGAGGGGAATGCTTGGTGATGCAGCTCAGTATGTATGTGATACAGTAAGTTACACATGCCCTCTTCCGACCCCTGAAATTAAAAATGCAAGGAAGATCACTTAGCTAATAACTTTTGGGTATTAAAAGATGATTGACGCACAAATTCTGAATCATACTGTTTGTCGGCAAGAGATCCAACAATTGTGCCAAACAACATGGAAGATCCAAATCCAGCAATGAATAGCTGTCCAATATCCCCCTTGCCAAAACCATAAGTGCTGTAAAGGTAGTATACATATGGACCTTGTAGCCAATCACCAGCTATTACCACACAACACACAAGCATTAGATATGAATCACCACCTTTCACACATGATTTAATAATTCATACAGCTTAAGTGACGTACTACATCAACAAACAAGAATATCATTGGCCAAAATTCAAAGAATAACTCAAAATTTTCCCCACTCTTTTCAGAAATGAATCTGAAACAGCGCAAAACTTTAATTATTTATACCACACACTATGAGAGCGGCACAGAAATCACATCATAAAAACTGGAAGTATCACCATTTCTTGCTCATTCATACAATTAAAATATAATTGCTAAATATCAAATGATTCCAGCATAAATTCATCCAGAAGTGAATACTATATAGTAAATATTGAATGAAATGCTCATGCACAACTAGATCTAAAGACCATTAAGCAAATTGAAATGCATATCAACACTTGGAAGTTGATTCCGCATTCAGATTAGAGAAATTAGGATCGCAAGACGTAAAGAGAGCAGAACCATTTAGATTCCAACAACTTCACCACTATGAACAGCAAACTCATAATCCCCAATTAACCAAAGTAGACGACATTTCAAGTCTCAGATCCAAAATCCCACACTCATATAATCAGATCGAGCACATAAATACAACAATTCAAAATTGTGAAAATGCAGAGTTGAATCAATTAGCAGAAAAAAAAAACCCAGATCTGAAAAGCCAAAAAAAGAACAAAAACGGAACGTACCCATCATAAGAGAGTATACAAGAATGTAATTGTTCTTGAATGAATTGAAAGCCTGAGAAGTTGTGATGCGATCTTTGTTGCTCTTCCCGCCCAGCTCAAGAACTGCCACAACAGCAGCCATGGCTCCAAACACAACATAGTAGAACAACTCCATTGCCCACCACCACTAGCTCCTCCCTCGATTTCTCTCTCTCTCTCTCTACTGCCACTCAGATATATTCTTCACGTACAAATGGGAGTGTTTGTTCGTTATATATATATACTGAAGCAACTTATACGCGGTTTCTTCTGCGCTGTAATCCTCTAAAGAGACGTCGCTTTTTTAACTGTGAGGATTTTAACAGATTTAATCTCCGCCGTTCATTCACGACAACGTGACACGTGTCGATAATTTATTGTGTGATATCTGTCGGTGGTTATGTACCCAACTTCATAGTATCCCTATTGCTCCCCATCTAAAACAAAAGGATAATTGAAATCGTTTCATGCACTTTTAGGGGTCGTTTGGTTGGTAACGTGGGATAATTAATCTAATCTAGATAATTTATTTTATTATTAAAATTATTATTTAATATTTTTAATTAAATATGAGATAAAATAAAATTATATTTTATCTTAAAATTATTATGGCTTATATCTTACATTAATATACACTATCAATTCTTTTTTAATTGTTGTGATTTTTTTTAGGATCACAGACTATTAACTTTGAATAATATTTTAAGATATATTTTTTTATTATATTAATATTAAAAAATTTATAATATATAGCATTTTGTTATATATTTTTTGAATATTTTAAATTTTTACTTTAAAATTTCAGATGAATGTAATCTAATTAAGATTTAAAAATTAGTCAAATGGATGTTAATGAGCATTTATATTTTCCCATTGTGTAAGAAGTCTTTTTTTGTTCATTTCAATTTCAATATTAAAGGAAAACCTATGCACTCTGTCCTAATTTATATGACACTTTTTTTAGCACGTTCTTAAAAAATATTATCTTATTATGACTAAAAGGAATTTAACTTTAAAAATCTCTTTTAATTTTTAATAAAAAGATTTACAGCCATACAAATATCTAATAATTATTTTAGTTAAAAAATTTCAAATATATTTCTTTTTCTTCTTAAATACTGTGCTAAATCAAACAATGTTGTATGGAGAGAGTATTATCTACTCCATCTCATTTTAACAGTCATTATAGCTAAAATAATTATTATTTAAAATTATAATTGAAATCAATTAATTAGAATTATGCTTCTAATATTTTTAAAAATGTACAATATTTAAGAGACACTAATTAATTTATTTTATTAAAAAAAGTATAATTTAATAAATTATTTCTTATATATATATTTTATAGTAAATGTGAAATAAGTTACTTCTTTTGAATTTACTTCTTTTTTAAGTGGCTTATAAGTTAATTACTTTTGACTTTTTTCGGTGTATATACTTTTTCAGCTTTAAAAAACTACTTAAAAATCTTTTTTGCGTTACTCAAATATATTTAAAATTTAAAAAATGTATATTTAAAAATAAAAAATTACTAAAATTAAGTCAATCAAAATAGAATTACGAAGAATACCAAAATATCCAAATATAAATGCATTTGTTTTCTTTCGCTTTCAGTAGCACTATTTAATATCACATGGGCTTTGAATTTATTGTTTCCACTGAAAATGGTGGATAACCTGTTTGTCTTCCTTAATTATTTGCTGGTAAAGTCACACTCTAGCCATAAATAAGTAAAATAATAATGGAAAATGGCCAAAATCTTGTAAAATTTTATTGAAAATAAAGTAATTTTATATATGTAATGTCATAAAAATATATTTCTTAGCAATTATGCTATTTGTTTGTTTCTTTGAACACAAATGTAACCTTTATTATTATTTTTAGCCAAGTTGGTATGTTGTTTCTTCACTAACGACGATCTTCGTATTCGATATAAATTAATTACGTAGCATATTTAGTGTAGTTATACAAATACACTTTAGGGAAGATAGTAGGTATGTAGTTTTTGTTTCTACTTTGAAAGATAAATAATAGACTACTTTCTATAGATTCTCAGTTCGGACGAAAAACAAGAGTGAAGAAGTCAAGATTAAAAAAAATAAAAAAAAAATACACAAGGCATACATAACAGTGACCCAAAATAGTTAAAAATCAAATTAAAGGAACAAGGACTTACAAGAGTAAAACTATATATATATAGCTATTGGTAGAAGATAAGCGAGACTACACTTAATATTACATACCAACTTATCCTAATTTGTATCGTTCATAATTTCTTATATGAAGTTATGTGCTTGGTAAGTTGAAATTGCATCATATCTTGTCTAATTAACTTATCATTCAAATAATATTTTTTTTCCAATCTATCTCTAGTTTTTTTAACACTTCCGCGCTACGCATTTGTATATCTCATATTCACATAACTGAATCATCAAATGTAAATTAACATAGAATAATATTTTTTGCTAAATTAAAAATTCAAACCGCAAAAAGTAATCTCGGTAATTGTTGGAATATGACATTTTAATATTAAATTCTAATATTGAAGTGTATCTTTAATCTCAATTTACACAATTAATGACCAAAATAAAAAATATGTGAGAATTTTCACTAGTTGCAATGATTTCAGCTGAAAATTGAAACTTTTGGGTTGATTTTCTTTCCGTCAAAATAAATTTACCTTAAAATTAGAACTTTGAATTAATTTTCTTTCTGTTAAAATGGATTAAGTTTATTTTATTTTATTTTTTTGAAAAAAAGTTGAATTTGGGTCTGCTTATGGGTGATTTTTATATAGTTTATTACTTGTGTTATATTTATTGTTTGAGTATTAATTTAAGCTAATGTTCTAATTGTGATATAATATTGTCGTGATTGCCTTTTGATGCGGAGTCATTAGAAGAGAGTGGACATGGTTGATTTATTTTCAATAGTCGATCATAATTCACGGCGTTACTTTGTTGAAGAATGACAAAAATCTCACATTGATTGATTAATAAGATAAGTGAACTCGTTATAAATCTTGAACGCTCCTCTTTTCTTTGAACTAGCTTTTAAAATGTGAGTTACATCCAAAATCTAATTTTACACACTTATTCTAAGTTACTGCTTGGTTTTCCAATGGCCATATTAATTAGTGGTCTGACTTGTTGAAAGATTATCGTTGAAAATCAGGTGGACGATAGATTTTTCTCAAAAAAGTTAAAATGGATCATATGATATTTAGCTTGCGCAACTCTAAAAAAATTACTCATGCTTGAAAACGAAATAGTTTAAATGTGTTTCGAGTTTTTAAATTTAAAAATGGAGGAGGAATACTTAATTCAAAGCCTGCTGCGTAGGTAGCACATGATGAGTGCCTTGCACGAACATCACTTGTCAAATTACGATAAATTCGACGAATCTCTCAACTACTCGTCTCTCCAATTATCCATCATTGGAAAGTTATAAAAATTAAGAGTTGCACAACTCTCCCGTAACTGAATTTGATGTAATTATACTGTCTTTGTATATTTAGTTAGTTATATAATTATTTAATTAGCAAATAATTGAGTGTAATTGACATGATAATTATATTTTCCAATTCTTAAGACAAAGATTGTCTGATAATTACATAGTATAATTACAATATGATTATTTTTAGTTTCTTTTATTTTTATTATTTTTCCTTTTTAATTTATATTTTATTATTATTATTATAATATTTTATATATTATGTTATTTATATTCATTTCCTTCTCATTTTCAAACTTTATTATATTTTTATTTTTTTTCATTAATATAATTTTGTTAGCAATCTAATTGTCAAATCAAGTAGAATAAAGTTATAGAGTACAATCATATTTATGTACGTTATGTTGAAATCTGACATAAGAGTGTTATGTTAGATTTTTTGCTTTATTTAGAACTTATGTTATATTTTTAGTTTCGTTTGTTTTAGTAGTGTTGACTTGATATTTCAGTTTGCAAGATATTTATCTTTTAGTTCTTTTTATTCCAAATACGTTAATATTTTTTTTTTATCAAACATGGATTTCATGATGTTCATAGAAATCTTGTTTGTTTAATTTTTATGACTAATTTAATTAAAATATACAAATTTTTAAAAATATAAATTAATTATATTTTTTTATAATATTGGTTAAGAACATATGTTTATTAATTAACATATTTGTAAAAAACAATATATATCTTAAATATTTGATTTAATACCATTTGTAAAGAGTCTTGTTTGTCTAATATAATTATCTTTTATTTTAAAAACAGTGTAATCACATTGTGTAACCAAACAGTACACCATTACATTGCCATTCCATTGTGGAAAACAAATAGGTCATCGTAATTAATAGGTTGTGTAATTATTTGACTGATAATTACTATCCACGTACTTGTGAATTCGCTTGACTATTTTTTAGCTCGCCAAAATAATGAATTAATTCGACTTGACTCGTAAAATTTCACTAGTTCAGATGGGTTAGATTGCCCCATATTGACAATAGTTCTAGACTTCTTGATGAGACAAGAGTCAATTGCTGGGCTCAATTTAATTGTTAGCCCAACCCAAACTTTTTCAAGCATGAACAAACGAAATGAGTTGTAATCTTCAACTTTTCAAGACTATTTTTGTAAATCAATTGGTAGAAATCAAAATTTTGTAGTATTCTACAAAATGAATCGTAAAAAAATCAATATCTCAAATATCCCATAAATTCTGGGGATATTTATCAAAAAATCAAAATATGGTTCAGGGAGATCAAAATCATCCTACGTTCTAGAAATACGCCACTAACGACCCTCAAATCATAGAAAAATCTAATGAGAGAAGAATCAAGGGAGAAACAAATTTGTACCTACATTATTTATGAACAAATTTATGTTTCTTCATATTTTATTTGTGGTTGTAATTTATTTTTCATCACATTAAAATTTGTTGCAAACATCATTTTCAAATAATGAAAGAGCAAAACACTAAGACCGAAAAAGAGACAAAGAACAAAAAGGATACATATAAAAGTGTCAAATGAACGAATTGATTTAAATTTAGATGAATCAAAATAAGTTGAGATAAAACAGGTCAAAAAGTTACTTAGGCCGAAAGAAATTGAACTGAAATGAGCTGAAGAGAGGGTCATAGACCAACCTATTCAATTATATTTGAAACTATGTTAATAAAAATAGGGAAATGTTTTATAAACAATTATCACTTTAGCTCCTGCAAAATATTTTAATTAGGGTTGGCAGCTTTGTCTCTCCTGTTGTGTATGTAATTTGAAATTTGTCCATTAAGACGACAAAGAAGAAAATGTTATAAAATAATGATAATATATTAAATTTAAATAGCAATGAAAGAGAAATATGATAGTAGTAATTTTTTTTAATTCTTTTTTCTTGTGTATATATCATTTTTTTTCGGAGGAGGCAATTTATAAGCACCTTTAGGAGTGCAACTGTTACCGTCATCTTCTATAGTCAATGAAAGAGTGATTTGGAATAGTAGAAAAGATATACATATGGGCATTCACTTTATTTACAACACTCCACCTTGAATATCCATACACATTTAAAAAAAAAATTAATGTACATAGTTATTCTTAATACGCATTATCTACTGCCTCATTGAAAATCTTACCAGGAAAAATCCAGTGGGACAAAACAAAAACCTTGGTTAAATGAAATAAGGTCATTTAAGTCATTAAATTCATAATCCTTTAAAGTCAAATTCGCTTCAATATTATCATTGTACATTTGTGAAAGTCTTGCCTCATTAGTTTCAAGGTCAAGTGTGACTCTATCCGAGCATTAGAAGAAGAGGCACTATCTTTTATAAAACATTTTTTGAAAAATATTTTCCTTCGTACCAAAAACATCCTTAAAGAATAATTAGTTGTTTGTTTTCATATTTATCCTAGTGATAAATATGAAAAAGATTAATTTGGTGCAAAAGAGGAAAGTAATCTCACAGTTTATCTTTACTTATTCATTGTACTAAAAATAAGTATTGATTTTTTCTTATTATTTAACTACAGTTTTCTCTCAATACATTTTTTTAAATATTAAAATTATTATATTCGGAGTGTGATAAATACAATGTCAACAGTCAAGTCAATACTAAATAAGTAAAGATAAATAAAAAAAGTATTAAATTGAAAATAATATAAATAACTAATAAAAATAAAGGAGTGGAAAGTAGGGCAACTGCCATAATTGCTACTATCTCGAATTTACGTTACAAATTAGATGGCTGGCCCATAAGTCAAAGAGAAAAAGAGGAAAAAAATAATAATTAAAGATGTATTCTTTATTTTATTTCATTTATTTTTGTGAATTATTATTTTATTCCTTTTTTAATTTTACGTGGTTCCATTCATTGTTCATCATTGAATTGGTAAAGTCATAGAAGAGATCAAATTTCTACAATGTCATGCAATCAAACAATAAAGTCAACCACCTTTATTAATGGAAATTGATTGATCTTTTCTACCTTACCTTACTTCAATGGGGAATCAATAAAGTTTGCTATCTTCAACTACAGAATTCTTTTCAATAATAGAGAATGATGTACTTCCTTTTTGAACTTTCTAGAGAATAAAGTCTCACGAGTGGAGTCTGAAATTATGTCGTAGATATTATTTATTCTAAATTAATTGATATTCTGATTCACACTTAACCTACTCTTCCACGTGAGTACACTATGATATTTTAGTTGATCAAACTTCTAAATGGGGTTTTTGTTTGGAAGAGGTAACATAATACAACAATAACATATTCAGTGAAATTCCACAAGTGAAGTCTGAAGAGGATAGAATGTACATAGACCTTAAAAAAACTATTTCTTGAAGACCCTCGTTACAAAATCCATAAGCAGAAAAAGCTAAATATGGAAAACAGAAAAGAAGAAGTAATATAATGGAGCTACTAATAATAGTTGGAAGCACATTTGAAGAAATTAGAACATCATCCTATACGTGTGAGAGTAAGATAACTTTGATCAATAATATATTAATCAATATGAGAGAATGAATTCTAACTACAAATTTTATGTTAAATCAACTAAAAAAATCACTCACTAGAGAAATATTAACTTTGAAATTAAGCTAAATAAACTAATGATTGTGCATGTAAGGGTCCATATATGTTAATTAATCATGCTTCGAATTATCCTTATCCGATGTATCAAACTCGAAAGATGAATCTTTTCTACTACTCTTACTACGTAAAAGTCCATAGAGCTTCTTAAACTCTCTCAAATTTTCTTTGCAGAAAATACCCGAATCACCTGTTTCCGCCGCGGTTCGAACCGACCCGTTTTCGCTCAACCTCCGTGCGTGCCGAGTCGCCGCCCTTGACTCGGTGTTGATTTGCAGAGCTGAAATGACGGTTTTCAATGCGCGGGTGGGGGAGTTCCGGTTCGATATCATGATTTCGCCGATTTGAGCCGGGCTGAGAGCCGCCCCGGTTTGGAGAATCTCCTCCACTTGTGGGAAAAGCTTGTGATCTTTTAAACCCAAATGGCTATTTGCTAGGCTTTTGAAAGCGTTGAAATTGCATAAAGGGAAGTGTATGTGGACGTCGATTCTTCCTGGCCGGAGAACCGTTGGATCAATTTGATCTTTGTTGTTGATGGTGAATATCATGATTCGCTCTTCCCCACAACACGAGAATATTCCATCCATAAAGTTGAGAATTCCAGATAAACTCGGAGCCGTTGATTTGGTCCCAAGGTAACTATCGAGATCTTCGACAACGATTAGCGACTTGCTCGTGGTTTGTAACAGAAGCATTTTCAGATCCGAATCGTCCGTGAGTTTAGATAAATCGACGTCGTACACGTCGTAGTTCAGCATATTTGCTATTCCGGCGATGAACGTTGATTTTCCGGTACCGGAAGGTCCGTAGAGGAGATAACTCCGTTTCCAAACTTTGCCGAGTCGGTGATAGTAATGTTTTGATTTTAGGAACGATTCCAAATCGGATTTCACCTTGTTCTTGAGATCCGTGTCCATCACCACCGTATCAAAAGTTGCTGGATGTGTGAACGGCACTGATCTCCACCGTCCATTTCTCTGAGGTTCATTATCTACATTGACGAATAATCTCACCTCCTTTTTCCTCTGCTCGATTTCATCGAAAACAGAGTGTATATACTGAAGATAAGGCTGTAGAATTCGACGCTTATCCTTTTTCCTAATCTTCATAACAAGCGATTTCAAACCCGTCAGTTCATTCTTCTCATTGATCCAAAAAACTCTGGCGCTGAGGAATTTGTCAACAACAATCTGATTAGAATCCAAAACAACTCTAATCTCATTGGACTTATCGCCGGAGATTAGGTTGGTGAAATCAGAATCTTCAACACAGGGAAGCGAATTCAGATAAGTACAAACTTTTCGATACAGTTGATTTTCCTGCATGTTGTCATTGAATTGCGGAACCCTGTAGAACTGGTAAACATAACAACCATCCTCCAAAAATCTCCACCATTTTTTTACAATTTCAAGTAAAGAAGTTTTCAACAGAACCTTCAGAAACAAACATGAAGCAATTATTGCAACCAAATACAAATACATGATGGAAAAAACCCAAAAATCAAACGGAGTGATGAAGTATAATGATGGAAAAGGGAATTTGAGGGGAAGATGATGACGAGAAGGTGGATGAAATCATGAAGGATATAGTAATAAAGAAAGTATATAAAGTAATGAGAAAAAAGATAAAAGAAAGAATTAGTAGTATAAATAATGAATTTAAGGGATGGGGATTAGCAGGTTAGAAAATTAATTAATGAATAAGTCTTTATAAAATGTGTTTGTTTGAATTGAAGAGACGGCTTGCAGTCGGAGACGGCATAATTTGCTAGGTTTAATTGGTCAAATGAGTATTAATTGTTTTTCTTTTTCTGTTAGTGAAAATTAATCTCTTATACACGGATTAAATCTTACATAATTATGGATTAAATCTTGTATAATAAATAGATATTATATTTAATAGTGGGTTAGGAGTTAAGTTACTCCTCCTTTTTAAAGAGGCTTTTTTGGACGTTCTATGATTAAATCGACTAGTGGCACTTTCGAGATGCTGAACCTCTCTTTGATTCTCCCCGAAAGCGCTCTTTTTTTTTTGAGTCCATTTTTAGAGAATTCGAAATTTTTTTTGTAAAATTCAAAAGGGCTCGAACTACAGGGATCTGATACCTGACTTTCTTTTCTTTATTATTGGGAATTCTTTTGTTAAGACCCTATGAATCGATTAACCCCCCAACCCCATCCCCCACCTCCCCAAAAAAAATTGTAATAACCCATTATTTTTATCTTAGTGATAAAATATACCCAAATTAACAATATCACTTATTTTAAAAAGGAAAAAATATAAAATGAGTACAGTGTATTTATTTAAAAATCCATGGAATCATCAAATTTTGTAAAAGTTTAGCAGAAAGGATGGGAAAATTTATATATTATATTATGCAACATATGAGGTGGATTAATCATAATTAATATCTACATAAAATAATAAATAAATTTTATCATAACTAATCATTATGTTACTATTATTAGCATCATTTAACTAGCTGCAAAATAATTCCTAACAAATTAAATAATGATAAAAAAATCTCTTATAAACAATATTAAAACTAAAAACAGGGCCGGAGAATAATTATTCTCCCGTTTCTTCGATGTGTTTATCTGACTAAATAATTGTATATATGTAAAACTAATTAAAGTAATATAATATTTCCTTTGTATTTTCCTTATGACTATTATTAATTATATTACTAGTAAAGACTAGAGATTTATTTCCCTGTGGTTTCCTTTTAAAAATGAGTATATTTTTCAATGTTAATTATTCCATGTGTGATACTATAGTTATAAAAGTCCCGGTGGTCATATTTGATTTTGACCAAAATATAATTGAAGCAGCGTTTTTCCCATATGTACAAATTAAAAGTCGCATTCAATATTTAAGTTGCTTTATTTATATGCCTGTATCCATTTATGTCTTTTACTGACATTCCTCTTTTCTCATTTCCCAATAAAAATAATGGCATCATTTACAGGGTTCATTTTCTTATTTCTATTATTGGCGGGACATAAATATTGAAAAATCATTTTTTTCTTTAAAAAAGTTTGGTTTTTTTAATTTGGTGTTTGGTGTAGGGGTTTTAAAATTTTCATGCATCGAAGAACCAAACAAGTAATGAAACAATAGTAATTAAGTTATTCATGAAACAAGTCAAAGTAGCAATAAGTTTATTTTTTGCCAATTTATGTCATGTAAAAGATGTCTTCGTGCTTGTTTTCCTCAAACAATAGTTGGAGGTGCAAGTTTTTGACAAAAGATAAATACAGTTTTTTAAACACAATAAATGTTCCATGGGAGCACATCAATTTTTAAGTTTTTAAGTGTCTCATATATTGATTTTGTCCTCATTTTATTTTTCATTAGTTTGTATCGAAAAAACATTTTCAAAAATACCGAATCGAACTAAACCAAAATATTTCGATTCGGTATATGGTGTATCCCTTCTTCAAAACCAAAAATTAAAGAATCGAATCAAAATTTACTAAAATCGAATCGAAAAATCAAATCTCCACCCCCCTAGTTTCTATTTCTATGAAAGGGAGAGGGAGGAGACAAAATGTGTATTTACATATACATATTAATTAAAATAATGATGTGTTAAAACTTAAGGTATGTAATTATGGTGTTTGGTAGAAATACTAGTTTGAAGAATAAGCATTTTCTTACATGGGGGAATGTAGTATTAGGTATAAATTTGACGTTTGACACAAACGAATTTTAAGATTGGACACGTTCAACCATGATATATTTTCAACAGCACAAACTTTGTCCTACGACTTGCCATAGTTTGAAATTAGGTCTAAGTTCAACAAAGATTAGTCTACTTGAAAATTTAACGTGATATTTTTTTAGGACGAACTAAAAAAGAAGGAGTCACGTAAAACATGCAACATACGTCATTGCAAGTACTAAATAAGATTCGTTGTTTTGGTTATGTACGAATGGGATCAATTGGTTTGATGTGTAGTGTTAAAAGTTTTCTGGCCAGCCCTATAACTGTTGGGTTATTTGCCTGCAACTATAATCATTTGCATTTGTACATGAACAGCAATGACTGTGACAGGGTCCCAAAAGTAGCCAAGTAATCCCAAAACTTTAGAGGCAAAAGGACAACACAAGGGCAGAAGGGTAAAACAGGAAGTTCTGACACTTCTTTTTGACATTTTGAATCAAACATTAATTGGCACTACAAAATACTCCCAACTAATTTCACCCCAACAAAACATCCTAAGTTGCCGGATATTAAGCCAAGATTAAGGATGTGTTGGAAAATAATTTGTGTTGGTATATATAGAAATAATATTATTCTAAAATTATTTATTCATAATTTAGATAAAATATTATGAGAGGTGAGGGATGGGTGGTCAGGAAAGGGGCCACACGAGATGGAGGTAAAGATGAGGTAGGTTTGACCATGAAGAAGACACAGTTAATGTGTATTTCCACTTGTAAACTTGTTTTTCCTAATTCAATTAAGAAAGTTATTTTTCTCATTTTTAATCAAATTATATTCCTAGAAAAATTATTCTTTAAAAATTTCGAACAACCAAATATGAAAAAATTGAAAAAAATATTTCACCATACTGCACACACCAATAATAGAAGAACATGTAGTCTCTAATATAGGGTCAGATCCCAGTATCAATTAAGTTGATAAAAAATACTATTTTTTTTAAAAAAAAAGGTTAATATTCACATTTCAATTATGACAATTAAAAGTAAATTATTTTCATCCGTCCAAATTTGATATGTGATACTGGTATGAGATAATAATTGATCAATAAAATAAAGGCATATCACTCTGATTAAAGAAAAACGTGCAGCCTTTCTAAAGTGATAAAGAGTATTCACTGCCCATCACCCCTACAGAATTCAACAATGATTGCCTCTCTCTTAAGGATGAATTGCTGAACAACAATAACATACTCAGTGGAATTCCACATGGAATCCGAAAAAGGTAGAATATACGTATACTTTACTATTACCTTATAAAAAGACTGTTCCGTGGAAACCCTCATCTCCTAAGGATAAATTGTTGTGATTTGATTAATTAGGATACACTAGGCAATAAGCAGTTATGGGCCTGATGGCAAAGGATAAGTGGTGGGTATCAGAACTGTCAATAACCTACACAATTGTCCCAATTGAAGTCGAATACTATTTCAAATTATAGAGAATTTATGTTCATCTGGATATAAAGACATATTCTGCTCCTTTTTATAAAGAACAAAAATTCTGTGACCTTTTGATGATCAGGATGAAGTTTGATGGAGGTCCGAACCAAATGATATTGAAAAATTAACAGATGAGTAGTGATTAGGGGTTCACATTCCCATATACCAAGCTAATTAAATAAAATGAAATATGTTAGAATCATATAGGATTAAAAAAGATCTAACTTATCTAAATTTTATAGTGTTAAAAGCTAATTACATTATTTTTCTATTCTTTTTTAAATTACAAAAATCTCTTAAAATTTATGAAATTTGAAATACATCACTAGACATTTGAATACATCACCAAACATCAAGATACATAGCAGAGGAATGTATCAAAGAGAAAGACATCCAGATACATAGAGAAGGGATGTATCAGAAGGAATAGATGTATTCAAGCGAGATATAAGAATGTAACAAGGAGAGAAGAGTGATGTATCCAAAAGGAGATTTCAAACTTTTTCAAATGGAAAAGTATTCTAGAGATTGTGATAAAATAAGATGTGTATTTAGGTAATTTATTCATGAAAAGGAAATCTCATTTTTCACCACTATACTGTGAAAATCAAATAATGCTACTTCAAAACTATAAATATTTTTACAAGTTAATAGCTGAAGTACAGTGGTCTAAAGGACTCCTTAGACATCCACATGATAGCCACCCAAAAAAAAAAAATCAAACTCGACAATGTATAGGAAATCCTGTAGCTAATTAGAAATCCTAGTTATCTGACTGGTGATTCAGAATTTGGGAAGCCACAAGCTTAGAAATCTCGTTAATTGCAACCTGTACAGGATAAGAATCGGAATCTGAATCTGAATCTGCACGCCTTCAACTTAACTTGCTGTAATCACTTGCAGCAACCTTTGTTTTCTTCGACGTAGCTAAAACCCTCTCCAAATCCAATTTTGACAGCGGCCTCGGCTCCTGGTTAAAGAGGAATAATGATACTTAGGCCCAGCCTAACCCAGATAAATTGCATAAGTCCCTCTCTATTTAAGCAACCTTGTTACTCTAGTTCGACAGCTTAACAACTTAGTGTTGGGATGTGGAACCTGTACTATTTTTTTATTATTCTCCGTGTATTCTGTAACAATGTTATTTATTAATATAAATTCCGCATCACCGTGGAGGTTACCCACAAGGTGTTACCACGAACTTTTTCTCTCTCTAGATTTACTAAAACTGTCATGATTCTTGAATTGTTCTTCGAAATCACAGAGTGTTGTTGTAATCGATCCTAACACTTAGTTCTATCAAAACCATGTGTAGAATAACTATATGCCAGTTGCAGATGCAGTGTTTGTTTAGAAAGAAAATAACATGAAACAACAAGATCCTTGACTGGTTGTGCCGTTCCTATAATTTTTTTTACCTATGGTGCCTGTTACGTAGTTGAATCAGACTACTCCTAAAACTATTTGTTCAAAAGGATCGCATGTATAAAGGAGATTTAGACATCTGAGAAGGTTCCCTTTCTAGGAAGAAAGGCAACACTATCTGCAGTGTACAGACATGTTAAGTAGTTCAAGTGGAGTAGCTATTCCTTGTAACCCAAAAAGCTGTTCTTCCATCTTAATTTCTTCCTATCTATCCTTTTTCTTAAATGCGTTCATCAGACAAGGCAAAATCGCTAAAACTACATTTGTATCAGTAACTATCACTAATCAACTTTTTCTGAAGGAGAGTACAGCTTCAAAATAGAAATTTGAGAAAAAGAATACAATACTAACCGAAGTTTGCTTTCCATTCTTCTCATCATTAAGCAAGTCCCGGATGGGGAAGTAGGCAGCTTTTGCACATAGGTCATGAAGATCAGAACCAGTGTATCCATCACAGAGACTAGCGATGCTGTCATAGTCAATGTTATCTTCTATCTTCTCGCCCCTCAGGATCACCTTCAGAATCTCAACTCTCTCTCTGCGGTCAGGTATTCCAATCTCAAAGGCCTGAGGAAGACGTCGAAGAATTGCTTCATCAAGTTCAGATGGCCGATTAGTAGCAGCTAGAACCATAACCTGTGCATTTTCTACATAAGGATAACCACAGTAAATCAAGTCACCAGAATTTCCTTGGCTAAATCATTAACTAGATAAAAGACAACCATCTCAAATTGCATAATTTCTTGGGGAAATGCTGCAACATACGTGACGGTGATGAAACCTACTAATAAAGAATTATCTCATTAAGTTGTGCACCTACTATCTGTGGTAAAACCATCCCATAGTGCCATGAATTCAGTCTTCATGTTTGTTAACGCCTCATTGTCAGTAGACTTGCGCTGACCCAAAAAGCTATCCACTTCGTCAATGAATATAATTGCTGGCTGAAGTTTATGCGCCAAACTAAACACTGCAGCAACTGTAGAAATATAGAAGCACAAATCAATGGGAAAGTCTTTAACATCACAAGTTGAATCACTAACCCTATACAAACCCCTTTTTGAGTCACTTAATGTCAATCAGTAACACAGTAAAACCACAAGTAGAATTCTAGTAAGAACATCTAAGACTAATAAGATTTTTGCTCCTTCAACGCTATATACAACCTTGTGCTCTATTCAGGTCTTCATACAACCTTTTATATCCTTCTGCTCTATCCAGGACCATTCCATTCCAAATACTAAATAGAGTATCTTTAACTACATTTTGCACCAATTGACAACCTACAACAATCCTCTTTACTTATCAACAGTGTAGTCAAAGGCACGCTTAAGCCCTGAAGCAAGGCTCAAAACATGTTAAATGTTTTGCGTCACTTTATGTGCACTTCAAAGTCATCATAAATGTTCTAAGGCAAACTTTTCCTTGCCAATGAGCCTCTTTTGAAGAAGTGACACTAAACAATTGATATTTCATTTTATCGTTGTTAAAATAGGAATAGTAAGAAGAATAATATCTACAATCCTACTTAGAATAGGAATAGGAATAACAATATTATATAGAATCCTACTTGGGAAAGGAGTGTGTTATATCATAGTTGGAAAAAGAGTCTAATATAGTATCTATAAATAGGGCCTCAATATAATAACGTTGAAACAACAATCCAATAATATACATCTCCAGTATTTGTCACAATCGTAATTTGTTTTCAATTTATTTGGTCAGATATTTGTCATTCATTTTTATAACTATAAGTCTTGGACTAAACATATATATATGTACTTTTTTTCTCCCTTTTGCGCCTTTTTTAATTTCAAGCCTTTGCTTTATTAGCAATTTGCGCCTAAAGCCACAACGGACCTTAGAGCTTTCTTGCGCTTTTCGCCTTTGATAACACTGCTTCAAGCACTCTCACTTGTCATTAACCTCTGCTTATCTGTCTTACCTCTCCCTCTTTCCAGCTAAGGTGGAGGCCCAAGATAAATTTTTTTGTAACAACAAATTCCCAAGGGTATTGGTGCCCGGTCCAAAACTCAGACGGATAATGGGCCAATCATTGTATTCTTCTTCACTTAAATATTAGGTTTTTCTGCAGTAAGATTCAAAGTTGTGACATGCATGTGACCCACACATCAGCATTGTACTCTTATCACGAGAGCAAAGCTCGAGGACAGTGGAGTCTCAAGATTTAACCAAACCCAAAAAATAAAAAGAATTTGTAGATCTGATGTAGTTTGCAGTTTGCACTTCATAGTGGTAGATAGAAATCCCTCATTGGCATCTTGCAAACAGTGTAGTAGAATTCTTCCAAACCAAAGATGAATGGGACAATACCTACAATGTCTATACCAACAGTCCTATAAGAAGTGTAGGACAAGAAATCAGACAATTACTTTTTCGATGTTCCAACCCCTTTTTCCCTCTTTACTTATTTTATTTTTGTGTTTTGATAATCTATGATTCTTTATCCTATTCCTAAAACTCAGAAATGAAGCATGTGGACTTCCCATGCTGATTCATGAATTTTGAGGCAAGAAACTTGTTTGAAATTTGTTAGCTACTGGATGGGTTACTTTGTGGATCACAGTCAAGTGTAACATCGAAAGAAATATGTTTAAACTGCCAAATCAGCTCAGACCAATGCAATTGCAAATTCAAGTTGAATATGTTCAATTTGAAATTGACTTTAAAAACTACCAGTTACAGCTCCATTTGAGATTTTATGCAAAAATCACCCAGGAAAAAACCGTGTGCGCTTCAACAAGAACAATCAGAATGAGCAAGAACACGACATGCACATAAAAGTGCAGATCATGACTTGTCCTCCTTCCAATATGCACATAAATTGGAAAGAATGTAAGTCAAAATATAGCAACAGAGACTCAAAATCATGCTTTTGTTTATCCCCTGAAAAGTTTGTTTTAAATGAGAGAATTCCATTAAGCAATGATAACTACACAATTGTTAAAGACTGGCCTACACTAAACAACTTCTCGGACGACCGATGATGAATTTTAATCCCCTCGAAAAAAATATAATAATAAAGTTGCAAAACACTAGGTTCTCTTGGATATCTATCTCACAATGGAATAATGCTTGTCGAGCCTGACCTGAATTACAACTGAGACAATTTTCACAAGTAAAACAAAGGCTAAGCAAATTTGATTAATCAAAAGACATACCCGAGGAAGGACAATGCTGAGAAAGAATCTTGAAAGAGCAAGGACAAGATCGAACTCACCCAGTTTTTGGGCATCACCAAACCATTTGCTCATCAAATTCGATGTTCTCACATTAATAAAAACAGCAGTTGATTCTTTCGCAATTGCTTTGGCAAGCATCGTCTTTCCAGTTCCAGGGGGTCCATAGAGCAAAACTCCTTTTTGAGGGCCCAGAAGCTTCCCAGAAAAGAGTTTGGGCCTCCTCAAGGGAAGAATTACCAATTCATATAGTGCTTGCTTAATAGATTCCAATCCACCAATGGAATCAAATTCCACATCTATATGATCAGGGTTGATTACATCACAGGCTATTACATCCTGTTGAGAAAGCACATGGAGGCTTAAATAGTTCAATATGAAAATGATTGTTTTTGACTGCATGCTACCAAGCGTACCAACAAGGATAAATAGCATAGAAGATAAAAAAAAACATGTAGAATTAGTAATCATAACATCCATGTGAACCAAATTATTTCAAGGGGGGAAAGCTCTTGAAGACCAGTAGTGAAGTGTTCACGATCAACAAGCATACGAATTTGGTCCCAGCACAACAAAGAATTTTAAATGAAACATGCTATCATCATGTAAAACAAACTGAGTGATGCAGAGAATGATTTCAGAGGATGAAATAAGCGGTGCAATTTTTAGTAACTTTGGATTTGGGTGCATTTGGTAAGTATGAAAATGTTCCCATGGAAGGTCATAGAGATTATTTTCTATTAGCTTTCCGCATTTGGTTGAGTATACAAATATGGTAACCCTATAAGATTGAGGTTAGGGGATACAAATAGTACAACAATAACATACCCAGTAAACTCCCACAAAGCAGGGTCTAGGGAGAGTAGAGTGTACGCAAACCTTACTAGTACCTCATGGAGATAGATAGCCTGCTTCCGAAAGACCCTAGGCTCAAATGTATCCGCCCCAAGTAAAAGAAGAAAACAATAGAGATAGAATAACGGCTAAAACAAAAGCAACGTCAATTCGACAAGAAAAAACAATAGAAGTACTAGAATAACTTAAGAACAGTAACAACACAATCATAACAACACGACTAATCTTATGACAAGGGGATACAAATGTGTTTAGTAAAATCTGAAACAGTGTATAAATTGTTGGTTGAAACAAGTGATATTTTGAAAGGAAGAAAGTGAAAAAGTGTAAGAGTTAAGATACTTCTAAAGAAGAAAAGACTTCCTCCCATAAGTGAGGAAAATCTTTCCATTTTAACGAAAACATTTTCTTTGGATACAAGATAGACAAATACTTATAAATGATTGAAAACACTATCCTCCATACAAAAACACAACCTATCTGTTTACCAAACACAATTTCATGATTATTGCTTGACCAACAGATTGTTCACTGAATAAAGGATGATCTGCTCAACTTAATTCTAATTTAATAGTAGCATATTTTACCATGGAGACAAACTTTTCTATTGACATTTTATCATGATTGGAAACACTACTGCACTAAAGCCTTTCTCCGGTGAGTGCCATGGCATTGCTCATTCCATCTCACAACAAGATTAACCGATACATCTATGGCAAGCCAATTCCCCACTCCATGACCCAAAAAAGCACACTTTCATATTATTAAACATAATTAGCTCCTCCAGCAAACAAAGTGGAAAGAATATTAAATTTATCGAGGTCTAAAATATAAAACCAAAACTTAAAAAAAGATTGAGCGTACAAGCTTACACCGTTCATTCCACAGGTCATTACAATTGCCATTTTAGAATTTCAGCTACCTAGTATGCTTGTTTTATTCCAAAATAATAAACAGAACAATAATAGGGAACTCTAAAGCAAAAAAAGAAAAAGTATTTACAACAAAACCTTTTGTTTTTGGTTTCACACTCGGTTTCTGGTCGAGGGTTCCCAGGAAACAGCGTACATTCTACCCTCTCTACTTCTATACGAGTAGTGGTAAGGTCTATAGATTCAACTGGGTATGTTGTTGTTCACACTCGGTTTCTGGTATCCACATTGGTGAGAGAAATCCTAAGTTGGGTGTTTAAGTGTTCCCTCGCAAAGGCGACTTCAGATGGTTAAGAATTAAGGAGTTACTCATCCACAACTGTTGTTGGTTATTTACAACAAAACAAAGGTAAACGACTCTAACATAACAATTAGGAAAATTAAAAAGAGGGAACGAGCGAAAGAGATTGGATAGTAACCTCATAGGAATCGGTTTGAATAATGGGTCGACCAAGGCGCTTAGCAAGTTCCTTCTTGTGCTCAAGAGCCTTTTTAGAAGCCTGTCGATTCGGGTCGAGTTGTCGGAGCCCCACAAACAAAACAAGGCTGCTCAGAGCTGCGCTCGCCGCATACAGGACCAGTTCTTTCCACCACTTCGTCTCTGATGAATGTTTCTTCATCTTTCTTCTCACGCAAATCCAATGGCGTTGCCCCATACGGAGACGAGTTTAATTCACCCAAATATTTCAATTTTATACGGTTTATTTCTCATAATTTTGTCTCAGATAATATTTCTTTTGTCACAATTTTTATGAGCTACACGGAATTTAAGAAAAACATTAAAAAAAATTAAAATTTTGTAATTTAAAATAAATTATAAATATTTATATAATTACAAATCATTTTATGAAAAATAAAATAAACATTTTAAATATAAATAGTACAAAGTGGGATAAAAGGAATACCTACTAGTAGTACTTGGTTGAGTTATCATTTGATAAAAGGAAAATTATACCAACAGGATTTGATTGTGAAATTATTTATTAGAATAAATTTAGTTCAAATTATTTATTTATTTATCTCATTTTTTTCTTTTTTATTTGAGAAAAGACTCATAAATACCCTTAACCTATGGAAAAAACTCATAAATACTCCTCTCCCACCTTTGGGTCTAAAAATACCCCTAGGGTTTATTTTTGGGTCCAAACATACCCCTCAACTTAACATAAATATTTGATTTAATTGTTTAAAAAGTCACGCGGCATGTAAAGTTGCAGCATTTATGTATATATTTGGACCCACTCGTGTGATTTTTCTGGACACTTGCGCGCGGACCCCATGCAGCGCCAGAATCTATGTGCTAACATCCTCAAAAAAGTATCGAAATCGCATGTTTCCTGTTCCTTGGGCCATAAAATCCTACCAGGCCTCCCCCGCCGCCGTCGGGCCCCCTAAGCCTTTTGCAGGGCTCATTGCGGACTCACTCGTATGATTTTCTTGGGAAACTTGCCTTGGGCCCTATCCAGCGCCAGAATCCGTGGGCTAACACTCATAGAAAAGTGTCGAAATCGCTTGTTTCCTGTTCCTTGGGCCATAAAATCCTACCAGGCCTCCCCCGCCGCCGCCGTGCCCCCTGGGCCTTTTGCCGGGCTCGTTGCGGACTCACTCGTACGATTTTTTTGGGGAAACTTGCCTTGGACCGCCATCCAGCGCTGGAATCTGTGGGCTAACACCCATAGAAAAGTGCCGAAATCGCCTGTTTCCTGTTCTTTGGCCCATAAAATCCTACCAGGCCTCCTCCGCTGCTGCCGAGCCCCATGGGCCTCTTGCCTCGTTCTGGACCCACTCGTATGAATTTTGGGAAACTTGTACTGGACCCCCATGCATCGCTAGAATCATGGGCTGACACCCACATAAAAGTGCCAAAATCGCCTGTTTCCTATTCCTTGGCCCATACAATCCTACTAGGCCTCCCCCCGTCGCCGGGCCCCCTGGGCCTTTTACCGGGCTCGTTGCGGGCTACTCCTATGAATTTTTGGGAAACTTGCGCCGAACCCCATGCAACACTAGAATCCGTGGGTTAACACCCACAGAAAAGTGCCAAAATCTCATGTTTCATGTTCCTTGGCCCATAAAATCCTAACAGGTCTCCCCCGCCGCCGTTGGACCCCCGGGCCTCTTGCCGGGCTCATTGCAGACCCACTCGTATGATATTTTGGGAAACTTGTGCTGGACCACCATGCAGAGCCAGAATCGGTGGGCTAACACCCATAGAAAAGTGTCGAAATCGTCTGTTTCTTATTCCTTGGCCCATAAAATCCTACAAGGCCTCCCCCGCCACCGTGGGGCCCTCTGGGACTCTTGTCGGGCTCGTTGCATACCCACTCGTATGAGTTTTCATGAAACTTGCGCCGGACCCCCATGCAGCGCCATAATCTGTGGGCTAACACCCATAGAAAAGTGCTGAAATCGTTTGTTTCCTGTCCCTTGGCCGATAAAATCCTACCAGGCCTCCGCCGTCGCTGCCGGGCCCCCTAGGCCTCTTGCCGGGCCAGTTTCAGACCCACTCGTATGAATTTTTGGGAAACTTGTGCCGGACCCCCATGCAGCGTCAGAATTTGTGGGCTAACACCCATAGAAAAGTGCCAGAATCGCCTGTTTCCAGTTCCTTGGCCCATTAAATCCTACCAGGCCTCCACCGTCGCCGTCGAGACCCTTGGGCCTCTTGCTGAGCTCGTTGCGGACCCACTCATTTGATTTTTAGGGAAATATGTGCCGGACCCCATGCAGCCCTAGAATACGTGGGCTAACACACATAGAAAAGTGCCGAAATCGTTTGTTTCTCGTTCCTTGTCCCATAAAATCCTACCAAGCCTCCCCCGCCGCCGTTGGGCCACCTGGGCCTCTTACCGAGCTCGTTGCGGACCCACTCATATGATTTTTTGGGAAAGCTGCGCCGGACCCCCATGCAGCGCTAGAATCCGTTAACACCCTCCGAAAAGTGCCAAAATCGCTTATTTCCTGTTCTTTGGCACAAAAATCTTAATCAATGAATTAATTTATAGAAGAGCATCAAAACCTGGGAATAAGATGTGTGGATCGATGACAATTTATGCAATAGATTTCCCTCTAAACATTACATATATGAGACTTATTTCTTCAGCTTTTAGTATTATCAGTTGAATTGAGTAGGTTGAGCTGACTTGCTTTGGAGGATTAGGCGAGTTCCATCACACTCATTTTTTGGATCGTGACATCTATAATTTTATAGAACACCAAATGTGTTTTACCAAAATAAAAACTAAACGATAAATCACACTGAAATTGAAAGTTAATTTGGGGTTGAGGGAGAAATCAAGACGGAATATTTTACCCATTTAATTTTGATTTTGAAACTCTAATTTTATTTTATTTTTAATCTCTATTAACCTTTACTCATTTAGTTAAAATTATTACTCTTTCTTTTCAATTTATATGACCATGCAAATTTCGAGTCAAACAATTTTGTTTTGACCGTATATTTGAATATGTAATTAATAAGATTTAAAAAAAAAATTACATATTTAGAAATTATGTAAAGAGTACTATAAGTTTTAAGAATAAACAATTCAAAATATTTTAAAAGTATACTAATTAATTGCGGTCAAAATTATTTTTGTTTGACTATCAAAATTTGAATTATGCCGTATAAATTTAAATAGAAAGAATAATTAATTAAAATCACTAATAAACATCCTGATTATATTAGGTGGATAAGATTAGTCAAGTGACATTTGGCATTTTAAAAAAAAAATAAAATGAAGCATGCATAAGATGCATTAATAACTCATTATTAAGATATGTTTTATTACAAATAGAGTGACAGTTTAAATAGATAAAGAGAAAATAAATAGTCAAAATATGAAACTCAGGAAAAAATTTGACTGTTTGAAATTAGCTTTAAAACTAATAATAGTATAATATTTAAATCTACTTCAAACTTCTAATTTGTAAAGTCAATTTATTGTATTACAAAATTAAATAATTTGTAACTCATCTTCCAGATTTACAATTTTCCTTTTTTACAGAAGGAAAATAAAAGTTTGACCATAATAATTGTTGTGATAAGTAATTTTAAATTTTGTTTTTGAGGTATAAATTAAAGTCAACTTTTGTATATTACAGGTTAGTCTCAGCTAGAAAAGTCAAAAGAAAAAGAACATAATTAAATTTTTTTTACTAAAATTTATTAAAAAGGAGAAGATAATTCTCTAAATGGGAAGATAATAAATCTTTTTAGATTTCATTTATGATTCTCCCATATAATTTTAACATATTATTTTGTTTTGTCAAATTATAACATTTATGACACTAGTGAGAGTCTAGCCTATAAATTTTGCCCACAGTTCTTAGTCTTCCATGTCATGTTGAACATGTTATAGAGGTAGTAATTTACATTTCTTTTTTTAAAAAAAAGTTTTAAATTTTGCTTGATTTGAATATCCATATGTTTAACATTGATTTTTCTTTTTCTTTTTAGAATGTCAGGTTTCAATCCTTGGTTCTTCCGATGTCATTTATGTAATCAAATCAGTCGCACTTATCATGAATTCACGAATCATGTTCGGTCTCACTCAACACAGTCACAACTGCAAATCCACATAGCAGAAGGTTCAAACAGGGCGAATGTAACATCCCAGTCAGTACTTGCACCAGTGCAAAATGCAAGATTCTCAAGAAATGATCGACGCGTGTCACAAGGATCATCGTCACATCGTGAATTCACGAATCATGTTTTGTCTCACTCAACACAGTTACAACCTCAAATTCACATAGCGGGAGGTTCAAACAGGGCGAATGTAACGCCCTTGCCAGTACTTACACCAATGCAAAATGGAACATTTTCAAGAAATGAGCCACACGTGTCACAAGGACCATCGTCATATCATCGCAAGTTAACATCACCATCAATACATGCGCTACTATCACAAAATGCGAGAAACCTGAATGAGAGACACGTGTCGCGAGATCAACCACCATCGTATCATCGCCGTCTAGTTAGACGTAACGTTGATGTGGCACAAATGCAGTTGTCAGGAAGAAGTAATCAAGTCAGTGAGTTTATCACAAGACCTTTGATAGATCAGCTGGATGTTCCTATTGAACAAATACCTTATGATGTTGATGAAAACAATGGGTTGGATCTAACCTTAAAGCTTTGAAGTTAAGAGGATCTATGTCTGAAAGTTATAGTTTTTTTTCTTTCCTTTTTGTGCTTTTCTACAATAGACTAAGTGGGAATTATTTGAATATGATGTTCTAGGCAATTCTGTTTTTCATCTTAGTTTTACTTTCTTTTCTAGTATTGTTCATGTTGCAATGGAAAGTCCAGTTCTTTCTTCTATTTCAATTTGTTTGTCTTACTTTTTTATTGAATATTTCGTTCATTTTTAAGAACTCTTTAATTCTAATTTTTCACAAGACATATTTAATACTGCAAGATAAAAAAATTAATATTTTTAAAATATATTTTTAGTTTTAATCATACTAAAATATATAAGTATTCTTTATTTATTTTTAAATTCACAAAAAATCAAAATTAAATAAACAAATTAAAACAAATAAAGTATATTTTTATCAACTCAAATTCATAGAGTAATGCATGGATAAACAAAAACTAGTATATAGTATTTGCACTTAATACTTATCATATACTTTTGCCCTTAAATTTGCCAATTATGTGAATGGCAAATTTCAATTATTATTCCTTTCCTACATTATTTAAAAAAAAATAAAAGTAGGCAATAAAATTCAATATGGAAAAAGTCATGATGCTTTTCGATTGCATTTTCTAGTTTGATTTTTTGATCATTTATGTGTCTCCTAGACCATTTTTAGATTATGAAAATTCGACAACAAATAACGAAATTTTGATATTTTTTTTTTAAATAAGGAGTTTACTTTAAAATAATCTGTTTCGCACCATTTAAATATTTTGAATATGTTTACAAGAAAGATTAGTATGACGCTAAAAGTATACAGTTTTCTCCTCATAAAGCTCGAATGATTGATTTGAGGTCATATTTCTACATGAACTTCTATCTAAAAAATAATAAGTTAATCTGTAAAATAATTTTTAAAAAAATTCAAAACTATTCACTTTTAAGGTCGTAGTTTGATTTCCCTTAGGTATTACTATCTTCACGAACATTTCCCTTAAGAAAATTGAGTTAATATTACGTGAATCAGCTATCCCACATATCATTGATAAAAGTAAATACTCCTCTGCTTAAATTTTTTTCCTTTTTTTTTTAAATGACGATCTCAAACATTGTTTTTTTTTTTTTTTACTTTTAAAGAATTTAAGATAAGGCCAAATACATAAACAGACACCTAAACTTGTCCTCATTTTTCGCTTAGACACCTAAACTAAGACAAGTTCCTAATAGACACCTCAACTGCTCAGATTTGATCCCATTAAACACTTTTATCCTACTTGGCACTCTCCGGTACTTTTTTTTAATTTTTCAGCCAAAAATAAATAGTTGCGGTCCAAAAAAAAAAGATTCATAAAACTAGATTCTCAAAATTCTCAGTTAACCATGTGATAAATCTTAAACTATTTTTGGATAACTGAGAATTTTGAGAACCTACTTTTATGGGGAAAAAAAAATTTTGGACCGCAACTAATTATTTTTGGCTGAAAAATTAAAAAAAAAGTACCGGAGAGTGCCAAGTAGGATAAAAGTGTTTAATGGGATCAAATCTGAGCAGTTGAGGTGTCTATTAGGAACTTGTCTTAGTTTAGGTGTCTAAGTGAAAAATGAGGACAACTTTAGGTGTCTCTTCATGAGTTAAGCCTTAAGATAATGTGCAAGAATTTAACTTTTGGGTTTGCTGATTTTAAAAAATAAAAGAAAAAAATGACTGGCTCCAATAAGCTATTCATCCTCTTTTTAAAGGTTAACATCTCATACTTAGTATAGATATAGTCATTAGATAAATCTTAAACTATTTTAAGATAAAATAGAATCTTTTTACCTCAAATATTTTTACTATTAAATGTGGTAAAGATTTCTTTTCTACCTTTAAAAATTTACAATACCATCTTTTTATCTCAAATATTTTTACCATTAAATGTGGTAAAAATTTCTTGAATATTAATATTAATATTAAATATATAAAAATTTAATATTAATAATATTTATTGAATATTAATTTTATTCCGTCATTTTTTGCTTAATGAGAAAATTTATTAGTATTTAATTATATTATTAAAAAAATAAATTAATTAACGAATAACTATTGAGCTCGTACATTGCACGGGATCTTTGTAACCTGATGCCCAATTTTGTCATTACTTGGTCAAGTTAGACCCATTCAACTATGCATGTTCACATTATGACACAATCCTTCAGTATAATGCAGCATCTGTTTGTTGCTATCTACATTCTAGTCTCTAACTATTTACATTATGATGACACATAATTTTAACTATATTAATGGCTTGCCTTAATTAGTGCAATATATCTTCTCTTTCATGTCAAGTATTATAAGTTCATTTATATTTTAGTTTCCTCTTCACTCAATGCAGTAAAATATAGACAAACAAAACTCAGAAAGGAAGTTTTCATCAAAGATTTTTGGGTCATTTCTGATATCCAAGGTACTAATCTTTTTAGTATGTTTTACTAAGAAATTTTTATATTTATTTTTTAATTAGGGTTGATTGCGCTATATTTTTAGTTCTTTTGATTTTAACATTTCTGTTTACAATGATTTTTCCCCGTATAAGGGTCTATTAGTTCATTCAGCTTATATATAATCCACTTTCCTTTTCTAATGAAAAACAAAGTTAACGTTTAACTGAATGATTTTTACAGAAGAGTAATCTTTTTCTTATGTTGGATGATTCAAATATACTGAACAATGTCTCTTTAATTAGTAGCCATGGCTTTATAATTTGTATCCCTCTTCTAAGTATGCTAATTTGATTATTCAGTACTCCATCCGTTTAAAAAAAAATGAGTTCATTTGACTTGACATAAAGTTAAGAAAAAAAGATTTTTTAATCTTATAGTCCTAAATTAAAGTTATTTTAAATGTGCCAAAATGTCCTTTGACCTTAACATGTCACGTAAAAAATTGAAATTAAAATTTTACCAAAAAAGAAAATGGGTCATTTTTTTAAACATATCAAAAAAGGTCATTTTTTTAAATGGAGGGAGTACTAAAAAATCCACTATTTTGTTGCATAATAAAAAAGTTCATGTGATTATTCGCACCAATAATTTGATTGAATTGATGTCCAAGGGAAAAAAATGATTTTCACTATTTTGATGTTAATATATTTTTCCTCGTGCATTTTTTCAGTGAACTGATTTAACGAGAAATGAAGGGGTGGGAGGGAGTCACAGTTCACAATGAGTGGAATTTTTTTATTTTGTTTGTTTATTTCTAGTAAGTAGCGATTATGACACTAATTTTTCCAATCATTTGTATTAATTTGCACATAATCTTCAGGAATTAAGACATGATTTATTTGGCTAAAATAATTACTAGTATCATTAATTGATTGTTGCATTGCAGGTTGTACAGTACTATCAAGTAATTTCTTAGAAAAAAATATTAAAAACACTTTTAAACTTGACTTGAACTATTAAGAGTGAAATATACTTTTAAATTCTTGTCAAGTTAAAAAGTATTTTTAACACTTACGATAATTTGGAGGCGTATTTTAGTTTAGTTAATCGAATAGAGGAGTGTTTTTAAGACCGTCAATAATTCAATGATAAAACTAATAACTTGTGCTAAGTTCAATTATATTTTTAATAATGTCCTCTAATTTGTTGCCCTTTTTAGTTTGGGAGTGAGTGGGGTGGGTGAGAATTAAAATAAGAAAGATTTGCTCACAGTATGAATGATCCATCTATGTAAATTTAGTAAATTATTAATCATAAATTGATCACTTAGAAAGAAAGTAAGTCACAGTGGACTCTTTTTCAAACAAAAAATTCATTAAAATCCAAGTTGTACTACATCAGCCACAACAATAACATATTCAATGAAATCTCACAAGTGGAGTCTGAAGAAGATAAAATGTATGCAAATTTTACCAGTACCTCATAGAAATAGGAAGATTGTATTCTGGAAACCCTCGTTTCAAAAATCTATAAACAGAATAAGCTAAATATGACAAAAGAAAAAAGAAAGAAAACGAAAAAACGACTTGTACTACATCAGCTATTATAAATATTACCAAAAAAATTCCACTTAAAGAATTTATTTGCTTATGTACTGCAGAGTGAGGAAATAGTCAACCGCGGCGGATGCAGCGTAACGTCAATAGTAGCTACCCATAAGGCGATTAAACAATAACATGATTACATATATTTATTAATATATACCTTTTATTTTCAATTATAATCTTGTAATAAATGTATAATTTAATTTCGAAATTACAAAATCTTTATCCCACATAATTTTGCACTTTTTATAATTTTTAAATTTGACCAACATGAATTTTGATACACTGATAAAATTATTTAATTCTAATAAATTTTTTTGTTGAAAATGTCACTAGACTCTACAGTATACAATTATTTTTTTGAAAGCTCCAATAGGAGTCCAAATATTCGTGATATGGTATGATATGGTTAAGAATTAGAATCACGTTTGTTTTTATTATTTCATTAATTATATGATATAGTGTAATCATAAAAATCATCACTCTTTGAAACCACCAATTTGGTGGTATCCTATGGTTCACTAAATTTTTTTCTAGTTATACTCTTCTTTAAATTTAAATAATTCTAATTTATCCTTTATGCTTTATCAAACTTTACCCAAATATATATACTGTTTTTGTATTACTTATTTTCTCTGAATCAACTTTTGAAACTTCTTTTTCACCTCCGGTCATTTATTTCAGATTTAGTCTATTTTGTGAGGTTCGAGTTTTTTTTTTAAAGTTCTTACTTTTTTATTTTCTTGTATTGTTTATATGGATTGAATATATATTAGCTTGTATATTTTTCTATTTGATTTCATGTAATTTTTTTTTAAAAAAAAAATCTATTTAAAAAATATTGATAAATTTTATCGACCACCTGTTACATAAGAATCGCGACATTAATTTGAGACCTCTGTTGTTGGGATTTAGGTAATTTTGTACTCCACCAACATATATTTGGGTTCTTGTACTACTCATGTCATGCAGTACAGCCTCCTTTCACTTAATAAGGTTTTTGCCTCTTTGATTCGTCTGCTATTCAAATTCTTCATCCCAACAACCCCCACATTCTGTGAATGAAACAACATTTATGTTCAATTTTGATTTCTCTGCAAATCTTGTTCAATTTTACCATTTCTCGTGGTGGATGAGATCGCAATAACTCACCACGAAGAACAACTGACACGCCACTTCGGCACGCTTCTCAAAAATCTCTTCCCTGATCAAAAAGGCGATCTTTTTTTTACATTTTTAGGTACCCTTTTCAGTCTTTTTAAGCCCATCGTGTTGTATTTTTGGTTTTTCTGATTTGTAGTGATGAAACATGGACAGGGAAATGAGTAGAGTTGGTGTAGAATTGATGGAGATTGAAAGAGAAGAAACAGAAGAAAGGATAGATGATGCTGAAGAAGTGAAGAGAATTCCTCCTTGGACTAAACAGATTACAATACGAGGAATTATTGCGAGTGTTTTGATTGGAACAATTTATAGTGTGATTGTGACGAAGCTTAATCTCACTACTGGACTTGTACCAAATCTCAATGTCTCAGCTGCTCTGCTTGCTTATGTGATCTTACAGTCATGGACAACGATTCTAAAAAAAGCCAATTTTACATCCACACCCTTTACTAAACAGGAGAATACTATTATTCAGACTTGTGCTGTTGCATGTTACAGCATTGCTGTGGGAGGTAAGACTCTTTTTCTCATGTTGTATGTTCTTAAAAGATATCTCATTCAGTTCAGTATGATGATGATATGAAATGAGCTTAAACAAAGAAATGGGATTCATAGAGCCGACCCCAATTACTTGTTTGGAACTGAAACATAGTTGTTGCCATAGCTGATATCTCTTTCAGTTCAGTATGATGATGATATGAAATGAGCTTAAGTGAAGCTATGGGAATTCATAGAGCTGGCCCCAAGTACTTGTTTCGAACTGAAATGTAGTTGTTATCATAGCAGATATCTCCTCCATTTAATTTGATGATGATATGAAATGAGTTTAAATAAAGAAGTGGGAATGCATAGAGCCGACCCCAACTTGTTTCGGCTTGAGGTCTAGTTGTTGTTGTAGGCTTGTAGCAGATGTCTGGTTCATTTAGTATCAAGATATGAAATGAGCTTAAATAAAGAAGTGAAGATTCATATAACTGAGGGAACTTGCTTGGGACTGAGGCATAATTGTTGTTTTAGCAGACATATCCTTCTATGTGCCAAAATTGGGATTCACTCAAAATTTTCTGGTTCTCTTTGTTTGTGTTAATTTAGGTGGCTTTGGATCATACCTTTTGGGACTGAACAAGAAAACATATGAGCAAGCAGGGGTTGATACAAAGGGCAATACACCAGGGAGCCACAAGGAACCTGGGCTTGATTGGATGATTGGTTTTCTCTTCGTTGTTAGTTTTGTTGGTCTATTAGCCTTGGTTCCTCTTAGAAAGGTATTTTCCAATCTTGCAGTTATCTTCTTCTTCTACACTTGTTAAACGACTTAGTAGGCACTTGGACATCAATTGGTGGATATTGAAATAAATAGTATTTGAAGTTAAGTTGAAAAGGGATATTTGGAACTCAAAATTGTGTCTAGACATGAAATGACTTTTGTAAGTGAAAGCATGAAAACTTCTAGAATCATTATAAAATTTCATATTTCAAGCTTGAAGTTGAAATAAAATAGTCCAATTTGATAAACCAATGCTTATTTGAAATAATATCCAAATTTGTTTCACATATTAATGATGATCATCGCGATTTCACATTATCAAATCCTACAAATACAATCTTCCATGTACACCTTCAACTGACTCTTGAATTTTTATTTATTTGTTGTGGTGCAGATCATGATAATTGACTATAAATTACCTTATCCAAGTGGAACTGCGACTGCTGTTCTAATCAATGGATTTCATACACCCAAGGGAGATAAAATGGCCAAGTATGAGAAACCATAATTAGGAGTTAGGACTAACTTAACCTTGTGAAACTAGTCTTTCTTGAGAAATGAAAACTGTGTTCTTCAAATTTTCAGGAAACAGGTTAGAGGGTTCATGAAAGTTTTCTCATTCAGCTTCTTGTGGAGTTTCTTTCAGTGGTTCTATTCTGGTGGAGCTGATTGTGGATTTGCCAACTTCCCCGTGTTCGGATTGAAAGCTTGGGAGCAAACGTGTGTACTTGATGATATAATTTTTTAGTGGCTCATGAATGATTTCTCCATTACTACTAGCACTAATTTATACCATTGAATATTTCCAGGTTTTTCTTCGATTTTGACATGACTTATGTGGGAGCTGGAATGATTTGTTCCCACATTGTTAACTTGTCTTTGCTTCTTGGAGCTGTGCTCTCTTATGGTATCATGTGGCCTCTTATTACTGACCGCAGTGGATCTTGGTTCCCTTCAAGTTTACCACAGAGCAGTATGAAGAGTCTAATGGGTTACAAGGTTTGTTAAAAGTGAACAAATAAGCTATGCGCTTAATTTGACCGAGAATGAAATAAGCGTTCTACTTTTTTCTCATCAGAACATGAAATTTGTATGCAGGTTTTTATCTCCATTGCTCTCCTCCTGGGAGATGGCCTTTACAATTTTGTCAGGACACTTTATTTCACTTTTAGAAACATGTATGCCACACTGAAAACAGGAAGGCATTATTCAGGTAAGTTGATACCGTTATACGTCATTTCATTCCAGCCAGTGCTAAATGAATTGTTCCTTTCCAATAAAATTCATTGAATATTGAATGAATTTTCTGTTAGCTATGAAAAGAGGGGCACGGCATTTTCTTGAAATTTTATCATTAACTGGTTTGCCTTAATCTTTTTCTGGCAGCATCCTCAGAAGAAGAGAATCTTCCACTTGAAGAGCTGCAGAGAAATGAGATATTCATCAGAGAGAGCATTCCCTTCTGGCTTGCTTGTATTGGCTACTTGATTTTTTCCCTTATCTCCATCATTGTCATTCCAATTATGTTCCCTGCTTTGAAGTGGTATTACGTGCTCGTTGCCTACGTTCTTGCACCAGCTTTGAGCTTCTGCAATGCTTATGGTGCCGGTCTAACAGACTTGAATATGGCATACAATTACGGTAAAGTGGCTCTCTTTGTGCTTGCTGCATTATCCGGGAGAGAGAACGGTGTTGTTGCTGGACTTATTGGATGTGGACTGATCAAATCCATGGTTTCTATATCCTCTGACCTGATGCACGATTTCAAGACGAGCCATCTGACCCTCACATCTCCGCGTTCCATGGTACTTAGCCAAGCTATTGGGACTGCCATTGGCTGTGTCGTAGCACCGCTTACATTTTTCCTATTCTACATATCTTTTAATGTTGGAGACCCCAATGGGGAGTACAAAGCTCCTTATGCACTCATCTATAGGAACATGGCAATCTTAGGTGTTGAAGGATTCTCAGCTCTGCCTGAGCATTGCTTGCAGCTCTGTTACGGATTTTTCGCCTTTGCTATGGTTGTCAACTTGGTGAGAGACATAACCCCGGAAAGAGTTGGGAAATGGGTTCCCCTCCCAATGGCTATGGCTGTGCCTTTCCTTGTTGGGGCTTCCTTTGCAATTGATATGGCCGCGGGCAGTTTGATCGTATGCATATGGCATAAGCTCAACAGCAAGAAGGCAGATTTGATGATTCCTGCAGTGGCTTCAGGATTGATTTGTGGTGATGGATTATGGATCCTTCCATCAGCACTACTTGCTTTAATCAAAGTTAAGCCTCCAATTTGTATGGCTTTCAAAGTAGGCCAGTAGTGAAATTTCCTGATTCTTGAAACTGAGTAGGTGATTCCCCCCAAAAGAACATTTTAGAAGTATAGAAATGAGATAGATATATAGCCTAGAAACGTATTTTTAAGGATTTTACCCCCAAAAAAAGTGTTATGGGTACAATTTAGAGGAATACCTAGTCTGATGTTAGCTTACATAAAGCAAGATTAGGAAAATAACACCCTATTATCAGTTGTCTTTCTGTCTCATAAAGGGAACTTTGGATAGCTTGCTCATACTTTGCACAAAATGATCAAAAATATTATGCCATGACAAAAAATATTTCATTTTTTCCAGACATATGTTAACTTGCGGTTGAATTTTAGAATTTTTAAGAATTTGAAAAATATCATAAAAGGTATTTCCGCTCCAAATTATTCATAAAAGTCAGAAAACTCCAGTTTGTATTTATGATCAAATACAACAATAATATACCAAGTGAAACCTCAAAAGAGATGACGCCTATATTTGCATGGAATCAGAATCTTCTTTTTGTTTTGATTTGAAATTGGAATTGACTCACTAAAGTTTGCAAATTTGAGAAGCAAGAATAATTTTGTGAACGCTGAATTTCGAACATTAGGATGAAAAACAAATATTCTTAGACCCATCACAATGGATTCCAGTGGACTCACCACACATCTCAAAGATTTTTTAGTTTTTCATAAAACAAACCACTTTGTATTATTGCATCAACGAGCTACATATCTAAATGATGGGGACCTATTGTGATCACTCACATCCACACAATATTATTAGAACTGCCATTAAATGTGTCTTTTTCATACATTCCACAAAAAAAAAAAGATCTATTCTCTAGTCACTTTCAATTGAAAAATCTACCTTCTGGAATCATCCAAGGAAAACATCTTTAAGCACTAGACAATTTGTAATAAGAAGAACAAGAACTGAAGAGCTAATTGACAAATTCATATAGATACTCTATGAATGTTGAAATTTGCAGGTCAAGAACATCTAGTATTGGTCTAAGCAAATGAACCTCATCACTGAGCAAATAACTTCCCTTTCTGCATCTTAATTTAACCCACCGGCTCCTGGGAATCAATCTTTGGCTTAAACAGAAGATATGTTGGTCAATCTCTTCAGCCACTATTGCAGATCAGAGAATACTAATGGTAGACATGACTATATCCTTTTTTTCACACAAAATATTCACATTGGCAAAAAATAAATAAATTATAATACAAGTTAGAATTAAATATTAAAGTATTTTTATTTCAAATAAAATATTACAAAATAAAATATTAAAATATTTTTCACTCTACCTCACCACTTCCTCTCACAGTACCCCCTCCAACAAACCAATATTTTTTAAAAAATTATTATTTCATCTCCCTCTTAAAATAATAATTTAGATATTATTATTTTTTTTTTTAGAAAAAATAAATTTATGCTATCCAATCCTCCTCTTCTATTTTTCAAAAAATTATTTCATTTATCACAAGATTTTTTTAAAATAATTTTTTATTTATGTTATATTCAATAAACAAGTAGAATTTTTTTTAAATATGTGTAAATATCTTAAAAAAAAATTAAAAAAGATTAAAAAAATAATAAATTAGAAGCGGAAGATTAGATGCAGGTGGATAGAATTTAATTTATTTAAAAAAAATTCAAATTTTTAGGTAAGAGTGGAGTAAAAAAAGAAATTCGAACTTTTTAAAAAAAATATTTTATAAAAGAGATTAAAAAAAAAGAGCGGGGATTGTTGGGGGTGAGTAGGGGGTACGTGGGGTTGTGAGCAGTGGAGTAGGTGGAAAAAAAATATTTTAAATTTTATTTTTAAAAAATAATATTTTTTTTTGGAAGAATATTTATACTATAATCTTTTACTTTTAAGTAATACAAATACTTTTATTTAATTTTTGTCAATGTGGCGTTACATGTGACAAGATTTTCTCCAATAAAAGAGAGAGAGTGTTACACACACCACTAAGGTATGTTTCTCAAACTAATAAGTGATAGTTTAAATATGAAACTAAAAAAAAAGAATAGTTTAGATATGTTTTTTATACTTATCTCTTTTTTCTAATAAAATAAGTACTTTTCAGCAAAAATCCAGCCTCCTCCTCTTCAAACTGGCAGGAAGGAGTATAATTGGATCAGTATTAGACTTTACATCAATATAAAAAGGGAAATTACACCAGGATTTTAACTGCAAACTTATACATTTGAAACAAAGAATGGATGTACATTTGTCCTTGAAACATCTCCCATTTCTTTCTTTCCACACAGCCCAAAAAGTTGAGGCAGAATATGATCCATTTGAACATCTATAGGCAATACTTTAACACTGCAGATAGCTGATGCCACTGCCTTGAGGTTATTATACACTCAGCAATAACTAAATATTCACACATAAATGTCATACATCAGAGTGTTAGTCAGCTTTCAGCCTCTACCAGAGACAGTCACCCAGATCCACAGAATAACAACAACATACCCAATTGAATCCCACAAGTGGGGTTTGGGAAGGGTAAAATATACGCAGACCTTACCACTACCTCGTATATAGAAGTAGAGAGGTTGTTTCCTGGGAACCCTCGACTAGATATGACAAAAGGAGGGAAAGGGAACAAAAGGAGAAATAGAAATAGAAATAAAAAGAGCGACTACCCGAATCCACAGAACAATTAGTGAAAATTACAAGCAATCAGGAATATCATATTATAAATGAAGCTGAAGTCTTGCAATTCAATAAACTTTGACAGTGAACATCAAAGAAAATTTGATATACTTGCCTTACAAGAAACAACGAACAGCATAAGAGCAATAAACTTACATACAAATCAGGTAACAATTCTGCTGGTATCTCCATTAATAAAGATTTTCACCGTATTGCTTAGAGCCCGAGAACTAGACTGTAAATTTTACTTTTGGGCTTCTTGGAATTATTAGTAACAGCAAAGCTTAAATGAACTATAATCCAAAATGCCAAATCAAGTTTCTGAAGATGATAAAAGTTGCAATAGAACTATGAACTCTAGATTCAGGGGCCATGGGAAGGTAACTTTTTCAGCTGCAAATGTCAAACTACGCGTATCGGTTTACATGTAGTAAAACCCCACAAGTATATACCTTGTAATTTTCCTGCAAGTTTTGCCTTTTCAGCTCGGCTGAGCATAATTGCCATCATAATATCAACCAAAATTAACCTCACTAGTCCCCATCATGGAAGATTCTCAGATAAGAAAGACTAATGAGTTTAAGTATAGGCATTCATATCATGCATTTATGTAACCAAAATTTAGTGAATTCATCGCCAACTGCGTGGGCAAGTGAACACCATTCTTCAAGGATGCCCCACTTGGTAATTCCCCTACAACTACATTATTGAGCTAACATAACAAGTTCACATTGAATGAATCAACATAATACCATTTTCCACGGCAAAGGAAAGCATCTTATTGTTCAAATCAAGCTATAACTGGAAAAGAAATTGGGAAGACGATTACTTCACCATAATGCATAATTACAATTAAACAACCATTTTTCCAAATGAGAATGTCAACAAGACCAAATTCTAATATACAGAGGTTGAAATGAACGTAGAGCAACTGACTCCTTGGAAATTAATATTATTCTTCAGAATTCAATTACTAAAAATAACAAATTGCTTACCCCTTTTTTTCCTCATTTTGGGGGTGGGAGGGTTGTTGGGTCAATCAATAAAACCTGTTTTCTGAAATACAGCGTTACGAACACGCCGCAAATCCCTTCCTTTCAACGTCCGCCCGACGCCTTCGAAAACCGAAAAGGTCACGTGCGACTGAGCCACCATCACGTGAGGAGGAATCATTTCCTCCCCTTCCAGGTCGTCTTCCACCTCATCGAACCGGTCAAATCCACCCACCGGTCCATCCTTCTTCTTCCAGACGGGCACGTTCAACGGAGCCGATTGATGAAATTTCGGGAAAGCATTAGGATTGAAATTCTCAGAACGACATACAGGCGGAATCATCTTGGCAGCGGATGCTGCAGACACGGAAGGGTTGAGGGTAGATTTACGGCGGACAAGGGGGTGGTGGTCATCGGTGAGAGCAGCAGAGAGACCGGAATTGGAAGGTTTGTATAGGGTGGGGGGCCGTTGAGGGAAGAGGCGCGTAGGTGTAGGAGGAGATACGGAATTGGTTACAGTGGATTCCGGGGATTCGGACCATAAGATATCGCTCTCGTCGAATTCATCGATGATGTTGTTGTTGGGTTCGGAGTCGGGTTGTTTAAGGAGACCCATGAAGCGGATGGAGGAAGAAGAAGATGAAGTATTGGTGATGGCAGAAGGCATGGAGTGTTGACTGAGGGGTCTCGATCAATGCTAATTGTTAACAGAGAAATTAAATGGGGAGACTCTTTTTTATTTTATTGTTATCAATATTTACTAAATACTCCCTCCCTCCATTCCCATTTACTAATAAATTTACCTCTATTAATTTTCATTTAAAATATAATAAATCTTTTTCCTTATTTTACAATAACATACCAGTGGAATCTCATAACTGGAATCTGGTGAAGATAGAATATGCATAGACTTTATTATTATCTCATAGAAATAGAGACACTAAAATTATTTTTCTCATTTTAATTTATCAATACATAAAAATATAAATCTTCAAAGATTGACCTGATGGTAATTGACTTAGCACGCGTTGGGTCGACGAGGAAAATGATGGCAACCGCCGCCGCCCACTAATTCTCATGCTACGACTAAATGGAGCTTTCCCACTTCCCAAGTATAAATAAGATAATTCAAAATTTTGACGTGAGATTATTTTAATATTATGAGAGTTGTTTGTTAGAGTTTATTAGAATAATGCCGTGTAGTATAAAAAATAATTGTATTAGTGTTAGGTTAGTACAGGAATGAAAAGTCGAGTCAAATATGAGTCGATTAAATAAGAATTAAAGTAAAAATGAATAAAGTATTCAGTTGACTCCTATTTTAAATGGGTAAAAATGAATTATCCAATTGATAATATGGATAAACATGAATACTCTAGTAGAGATCATGTTAAAGTTTTAAAAATAAATTTTTTTAGTTTTTACCCCACCCAAGCTCCCCATCCCTGTCCCCCACCCCCCGGCCCCAAAAAGAAGTTCACAAAACATTAATTTATTTTCTTAAAAATATTCTTAAATTTTTTAACCTATAACTCCCACCCCTCGAGTGTCTCCTTACCCTCCATCCTCCCTTAAAAATATATATATATACACTCCCTCCGTCTCATTTTATGTGATTCCCTTACTTTTTTTGGTCCGTCCCAAAAATAATGTTACCTTACTCAAATTGAAAACATTTTACCTTTAAAATTCTTTTTTACCCTTAAAATGATTCTCGACTACATAAATATCTAAGAATGATTTTATACTACAAGTTTTAAAAATCTTTCTTTTTTTTCTTAAACATTGTGTCAAGTCAAAGGGTGCCACATAAAATGGGATGGAGGGAGTATAATTTTTTTACAACCCCACCCCTACCCCAAATAAGAGTGTGCAAAAATCGAACCGACCGATAAACCGAACTGATAAAAATGTTATTGGTTTATTGTCATTGGGTTATTAGGTTATCAGACTTTTAATGATTTTGAAAAAAAAGTATTTGATTTTCGGTTCGATATCGATTTATACTATTGGATTATCGGTATAATAATTTATTATTTTATCCCTTTATAAATATTAAATATTAGTAAATTAGTCTTAATAGGACACTATAACCGTCCTTTTAAAGATTTTTCAATGAGAGAATATGTATGTGTATATATATATATCAAATATTGGGAGAAATTCATAATTAAAAGTGGAGATTGTTTATAAGAGATTGTGAGTTTGTCAAGATTGAAAGACTCCATAGCCTTTAAAGTTTCTATTTAAAGCTCGATTCTTAAATTCAACATATCGTATATGTGAATTGTTTCGAGCAACAATATAACAAAAAATTCGACGTCAAGAGAAGATAATATCTAAAATTTGGGATTATTTAGAAGAAATTTGAATTGTTGAGGATATGAAGAAAAATTAACTATTTGAAAAAGATGAACTATTGCAACACAGAGTATATAATCAGTGTTTATGCATGCATAATATATATACACATCTCAGATACATAGTGTTATATATATATGTACTATTTATACAACGTTGATACATTATGTATACTATTTGAATAATATGAATAAATTATATAATTATTTATATAATATCGCGATATTAAATATATGTAATCATTTTATTGAGGGGTGACAGGAGAAATTCTTCACCTGTATATTTTTACAACTTGCAAGCTCAAAATAATTATCGAGTAAAAGGCAAAATTTAAACCTAACCCGTTAAAGTTTGACTCGCTCATTTATTAGCTCAATTCATCTCAATCAACCCATTTATAATTGGGTTGATATGCAATCTGAATTGACTTGAGAGAGATCTTGTCGAAATATTTTTAAAATATTCTTTTTTAATTTGATATGTTTTATATATCCATGATAAAGAAAAATATAATTTAATTAAGTACTAAAATATTGAAGAAGAACAAATAAAATAAGTAAAAGTTGTGTCGGGTTGGATCTTGACCTACTCTATTTTAATTTGAAATGACCATTATTGAGCCGGTCGAGATCCAACCTGACACAACTTTTTTTTTATTTTAATGTTCTTTTTCAATATTTTAGTACTTAATTAAATTATATTTTTCTTTATTATGATTATATAAAACATATCAAATTTTAAAAAAAGTGTTTAAAATTAAACATGTTGATTATGGATCAGCTTTATTATGGATCAACTTGATTCTTTGTTCTTATCCATACATTATTATCAATTTTATTCCTATTCAATACAAGAAAAAATTCTCACAATAAACAACAATAATGTTTCTTTCTTTATGAAGTGCATGAATGAAATATGTTAAGAGTGAAGAAATATTATAGAGTGAAATAGTGAAATAGAGAGTTGAAACACAAAATATTTTTAGTTTTCAACTATATTCAGTACATAGAAAGAGAGCATTTATATGTTGAAGAAAAGTGTTTTTATGGAGCTTTCAATTCCTTAAAACAATCAGGAATTGTTTGAGTTATACGACGTTATTGAACTGTTGTATCATAGAGGAGACAAGTCAAGAGATATATTGCTGGATTAGTGTAGATTATGCCTTGCACATCGAGCTTAAGTCTTCTTGAAAAAGCGAGATATTTATGTCTCATCCTAAATATATTCTTTTACTTATTTTGTTCATTTTATTTTTCAGTTGTAATCTATTACTAATTGTAATATATTACACTATTATTATGTAAAAACAAAAAAAGTTTGTAATAACTACTCAAAAAGAGAGTAATTACATTACTCTTTCTAGTTCATATTTAAATAAATTATTGAGATAAGACACACTTTTCTAAAAAAATTATTAAAGAAGAAAAATTAAAAGAAATTTGCAGTGGTTTTGTTGGAGACTGGGGTGGATGGCTGGCTGGCAGAATATCACAGTATTTTTTAAAAAAAATAAGAAGTATTGTAAATACGCACGTGACTTTTCATCATGCCATTTTTTAATAGACAGCCTCCCAGCTATATTGGAGCATGCTAAAAATACACCTAAATTAAATTTAATAAAATTACGCGACTAAGTAAACATATATTATTTAATTATTTATTATAGATATAGTTTTAAATAATTATTGTTTGTCGCTATTGTTATAACTAATACAAACTTCAGAATTTGTATATGCTTATCCTAACTTGAATATAATTATCATAATGATATATTTGATTTGTATAAGTTTTGAAAAAAATCCTAAATATATTAATATGTAATTTGTATACATTTACCTTGTTTGTATATGTAGAAAATGTAATTACCTAAATTATATTTTGACTTTATAAATTTTCGGATTAAGCTATTTAATGGAAATAAATTGAATAAGTATTTAAAAATAAGAATAAGAAGGGGCTAGAGGCGTAATTTTAATAGGATTTGAAGGGCAATTTCGTATCTGGAGACTATAATATAGACCTGTACTTGCGCCTCCACACGCAGAAAAGGTGTTTGGTGCACAATCGGAGAGAGAAAGAGGATCCGAAGAAACTCTTTCTGTGTCTCTCTCGTGAGTGTATGTAAAAGTTCATAGAGATTTCCATTTTTTTTTAATTTTTTTGGATGCGGAATTTTGTGTATTTTGATTATTTTTTTTGTGTTAAAGTGATCTTGCCGGTGTTGCAGTAGCAGGAAAAGATGGCGTCAGATCGGAAACTTCATGTATTTGAGGAAGTTGCTAAGCACAACAAGACCAAGGATTGCTGGCTTATCATCAGCGGAAAGGTTACATCTACGTTTCTTCTTTCTATCAATTTTATATTAGTTATAGATGATCCTTTTGGTTATCTGGTAGTTTTGAATCTGTTTTGTATGTTATCTAGTTAGATACGTGCTATCACATTGGAAATATCGAATTAAGAGTGCTTGAGGATTTTGGTTATAGCTTTGATTTGATTCTAGTCACTTATTTCTAATGTCTAGTTGAACGTTTTGTTTGCAATTTCAGCCGCTAACTTACTAATTGCGGTTCCGAGTTTAATTTTTGGACTCTTCTTTGTACCGGTGGTGTTCAGTTTGAAGTAAGAAAATTGGATTAAGTGGAATCAGTAGCTTTTGCTTTGACCCAGGTATATGTGTTAAAAATCAACAGGAAAATACAAATGTTGGATTTTGAACCCTGTAAATCTTATATACCGTGGTAGAGTACCGAACTTATCCTAGAAAATTCAATTCTAGATCCACGTTAGTTTTGAGAAGGATCAGGAGATTTGACTTTCCCTACTTAAAGTAATAGTTTGGTGGTCTGTAAACAGTAACTATCTTTTGCATGGGTTGATGAAGGTCATGGTGGTATGGTAGCTAATATTGGAATAAACTTTTGAGATTTCAGCCTTTCATCCTGGAAAGCAGTAAAACTGGGGTAGTTGTTTGTCATAGAGATTTGATGCGGCGAGGTTAGCATTGTGGATATGGAAGAGGGAAGTAGAAAGAAAGAAATTAAACTAAATTTATATAGTTGAGAAAAAAAGACAGTTGAGTTATATCCCCTGATCCAAGCTGACCAGTTTGCCAATTACTTTTGCTACGTTGAAAAAAGAGAGTAGTATTACAAGTGTTGAGATCAGCTCTTTATGAATTCAAATTTTGTGGCACAGATACGAAAACAAACATGTGACACTGAACTTGCAAATCTGAAGTTCTTCAGTATTTGCAAATAATGGTTTTGTCATTATTATTTGCTAATATTGGACTTTAGCACTTCAAATACTGATGAAATATTTTTAAAAATTGAGGAGCATTTGGAGTAATGGTTTTCTCTTACAGAACTTCTAACTTCAAGTGAAATTCATGTCTGAACTCACTTTCAACTTTCAATATTCTCTTTCAGACTTTAAGTTCGAATGCTCTTTTCTTTTTCCTAATTCAATCAAACATTGTCCAAAATCCTACTAACATGAACCCATGAAGATATTTGTCGAAAAATTGTAACAAAACTGCAGATCAGATTGCTTTTTAAAAATTTATATGACTCAACCTAAATTAGATCTTCAATCTTAAAGTATTTAAAATATAAGAAGTATCTGCTATGTGTATTTACACCTATACAGCTCAGGAATCTGAGTTTTGTTAGAGATTGTTGTTTTGAACCTTCTGGTGTGAGTGAGTCATCCATTTTCTTCGGCAAATGTTAGTCATCTTTTCTTCTGAAGTTGATTGTTCTTCATGAAGTGTTAAGTGATTTGTATCTTTAAGGATAACAAAGTCAAGTATATCTAATGCTATGGCTTGAAGGAGATGTCTAGAAATAGGAAACATGTTTTGGTTATGCATCTCATTTGTTTTCATGTCTCTTTTTAAGTCTTATGTCTTGATATGTGAATTTTGTTGAGATATGCTTATGGAGAAAAACCTTAAATCTGGTACAAAAAGGACGTGTTACTCATGTGATGGTATGAGTTGCTCAATTGAGGACATATTTAAAATGCTCTCAGGTGTACGACGTAACTCCATTCATGGATGATCATCCAGGTGGTGATGAAGTTTTGCTTTCAGCAACTGGTAATACTTGGTTTTCTTCACTTACAGTTTGTTTATTTGGGTAATAAGTGTTGATGGTTTTGTGAGGCGTGAATTCTTATCTTTGTTCTGTTACCAAAAGGGAAAGATGCAACAAATGACTTTGAAGATGTTGGCCACAGTGATGCTGCTAGAGAGATGATGGATAAGTATTACATAGGGGAAATCGACATGTCTACGGTTCCCCTAAAACGCGCTTATATTCCATCGGAACAAGCCGCATACAATCCAGACAAGACTCCAGAATTCATTATCAAAATTCTACAGTTCCTTGTACCCATTTTGATCTTAGGCTTGGCCTTTGCAGTACGACACTACACCAAGGAGAATTAATTCATCTGAATTCCAGCTTCCATCGGGCCACTTTTTCTTAATTTATCATTTATGTAGTTGTTGAAAGAACAATTGGCTTATCTTGTTTTAGTTCATTATGGAGCTGCAACAACTTAATGTGGTCATCAATTTTGTACTGTGCTTCACAATTGCTATGTCTGATGCCTCTTGGAAATACTAGACTTGTGTTTTATTAGATATTTGAAAATCTTTATCCTTCATCTTTAGATTTTTGTGCTGTCTTCTGGTCTGTACTGGTTAATTTAGTTGCAACCATTACACTGGATATCGAATCGTGTTCTTTAAAAATAAAAATTCAGCTATGCGTACACCTCATGCGTTACCATATTATTAATGACATTATCTCAATAACATGAATTAAATTTAGAAAAAGAAACATTATTTCCTCTGTCCAGGTTCATTTCATTGTTTGTCTTGGCATGGGAAGATTTCTGAAATTATGGTCTGAATTTTTTATAACTAGAAAGGAAAGAGTGCGGAGGGAATAAGACTTCAAACCAAACTCATTTTGATTGCATAGATTTTAGAACGAGCCAAGAGTTTTGTTCTGGATATCACTTGCTAAGAAAGGTTCTTACTTTGGGTAAGTAATTTCAATTTTTTCATGTTTGATTAGTCAAATTTTTGTCGGAAAGTATTTTTCTAGAAAAGCGAATAACATTCCACATTATTTGTTTTTGTTTCACCCTTCCCCACACCTCATTTTCACTCCCATCCATAGCCTCCGACGCCACTCCATCAGTGTTTGCCTAAATTACTTACGAATGCTTTTAGCATAACATCTTTTGCTTGTGTCCAATCACAAAAGAATAAGACAACCCAATCATTTTTCTAGAAACATTTTTCAAGAAAACCTTTTTCTGTCGAAGCATTTTCCTTCGTGCCAAACACATCCTTCGTTCACTTTTGGACAAGAAAACTGGAATAATTCTATCAATGATTAGAAATGTTTCTACAAACATGCATCTGCGCCCCAACTTGTTCTCTGATCATTAGTGACTACTAATATGCCACAGAACTGATACCTGATCTGAAGGTGATGTTTTTGAACAGCAGCATTAATTTAATGCTCAGAAGAGCAGATATATTCTACAGCTGAACTCGAGACATGTCATAGGAAAAACATCATTGAAGCTTGTAATGCTTATGATATAGCTATTGCTTTGATGATAAAGTTACAAACCAACCACAGTGCGTGGAAAGGTATGCTGTTCTATCATCCACAATCCCGATTCCATATTCAAAGTGAACACTCTAAATGAAACCCCAGTTACCTTGGGGAGGTTGGGGTAATAGGAGATAAATACTCCAAATAAAAGCCACCTTAGGAGAGCATAAACAAGAGACTTAAGTTAAAAATTCAATATCAAGCATGGTACACCAATCAGGCTTCCAGCGATTTGCTACACTGAATTCAAGCAATTTGCAAGTCTGTATGTAGGAGATAGTCACATAAATTATTTCCCAAGTGCAGATTCTTTTGACATTTGCATGTTCTTTAGCAAAAGGAAAGCAGCGACAAGTACTTGACCATAAGCTGTCTTCAGGTAGAGCAGTTCTTCGTGTGTCGGAGATGCATGCAGCGTTTAGTAGCATCATCCCCACAAAATAACGTTCGAGCAGCAAAGAGAATAAATTAGTGTAAGATCTTGGAAAGCACCATACCAAAGGTGTCTAAATCTTGTCATGGAGAGTAACCACCAAGTCATGGGCATCATCTAGAAGCTTCCATACATCCAGTTGACCAGCCATGCTTTGACACTCCCTTAAAATTTCATCCATGCTACTATACTTCTCTATGATCTGTTTCCTCCGTTGTAATACAGATGCTGCAATTGCATAAAGCAAGAGATCATCTGTTGGTGGGGCACGCAGCCTAATCCTACTCCAGGCCGACTTGCCAATCCCAGCCCTAATAGCAGCCTGGTCTGCCCACATTACTTCCCATAGGCAGAGCGTTTGCTCAAAAGATAATTCCCTCCTGAAAAGAACTACCACCATTCTGTACACAAAAAAGCAATCCTCCGCTTGGAGCTTCTCCAAGTGTCGATAGAGATGTGAATCCTTTTGTTTGATGATTTTAGAAATAATATTCAGTTGCCTCCTGATACCAACCTCATCAAGCCTGAAGTTATGCCGAGCCTTTGTCATGAAACCAACAAAGCACCAAAAAGCTTCATGGTCCTCTGTCATTACAGAAATTATGGGTGAAAGTAAATCGCTCATCCCCTGGCAATAACCAATTTCAGGGTCATATAGTGCATACGCTTCAAGAACGGAGACTAGCCGAGCAGCGTGTAGGATCCTAGGGGGCTCTAGGTGTTCATAGTCCTTCAACCCAACAGCCTCTGCAAAACGGTGAGCCCTGCTTTCTGATACTACAGCTTGAGATGGGGAGTATGCTATCCATTCGGCATTAGCACGAACCGCATCAAGCCGAATTATTCGTTGCCATGTAGCAAAATCTTCTGCACTGCAAGGCCGTGACTGGACTTCTGTCTTAGAAGGAGAAGAGTCCTCCTTAGAGGTCACTTCAGCAGTATTCTCATCCATGCTTTCTGCCGATGGGACAGTTTGACTGATATCAGGATCTGCCGAGGAATCTGAGTCTGATGACTCAGAGTCAGAGACATCATTTGGCTCTGTCACTCTTTTGGAACTGGAAAATTCATCTGACATCGTACCACCGGGATTATCAGAATCCTCAACATACGTGCTTCGATCTTCACTGGAGAGAGACTCCCGGGCAGTAACAACATCGTCATAGTCAGGAGAATCCATCCCTTCAGTGATATTTCCTTCACCATCGCTTCCCATTCCACCAGTTTCCTTCATTTTAAAGGTCCCGTTGCGTTTTAGCAGTCTGCGACATTCCCTACGATAGCTCTCATATTCCCTCCTGCAATCACAGATTAACTACACCGATAAGGAGTATGAATCATGCAGTCAAAAGGTAATTGGAACAAATATTAACACAAGGATACTATGACCTGTCAACTGAATACACATGAGCCCTCTACATTTTACAAGATAAAAACAAAGAGGCTTTCTTGTATCTCAATCCTTTTGGGGGGCTAGGGAGGATCAATTATCTGGTTACAATACCTTTTCTGATTTCTTATACAATCTCTTTCTTCTTTAGAGCTGTTCAACTCGTAGCTGCAGAGAGACATTAAGTAAGTCAATTAACCGCAACCAATGCATTCACTGCATAGCAATAAGGAAAAAACAGCAATCGCAGTTGCAGAACCTTTTTTGACAAATAAAGAAATGTCACTGATGTTTTCATTTTCAGAGAACTTGACACATATATGGAAAACCAAAACATATCCACACATAATTGGTTTTTTTTTTTTGATTTGCACCGGGTATCCAAGTCTCTTTGAGCCTCGACTAATCCCGGGGGTGCACAAGCCCTCGGCAAGGAGTTTCCCGCAAGTGCACCATGGTTACTTTAGGTTTTACCCAGTCTGATGACCCTCAGAAATTGTTTGCACCCAGTGGATTTCGAACTTGAGACCTTGAAAGGGAGCAAACCCCAAGGCTCAAGTCAATTGCCACCAGGCCAACCTCAGAAATTTTTATCTGGACAACCTTGTATGGATCTTGCCGTACTAGGGATAATCTCAGCAGAAGCAGCATTCATAATATGAATAATTTTATATGTGCCAGGAGTCTTGAGTGTGAAGCATCTATGTCTGCATTGCACAACAGCAGCTGACATTTGGAGTATGTTTTTCTCAGTTTTTTGGAATTGACTGGGTCATGCCATACAATATCAAGGAAGCTTATGAGAGCTATTGTTCATGGAGAATCAAGATATCCATCAAAAAGACTTGGGCAATGGTGCCTGGTTCTATTTTTTGGTGCATCTAAAATGGAAGGAGCCGTAGATATTTAGATGGGATTTCAACTCCTAACCATACTCTTAAAATTAAATGTTTATATAACTTTGGTACAATCTGACGCCTGTAACAAGTACTGAACTTTTTCTGGACTTTGTCTGCTCCTTTGTTCCATAAGTTTTTCTATAGGAGCAGACATGCTCTTTTTCGTTGCAACTTTTGCTATGCATCGTCTTGATGCCTTTTAATGAAATACCCTTGGTACATAAAAATAAAAAATAGAAACAAACTTGCAACAAAGTAATTATACTGATGCAGAAGCCTTGCAACTGCTCTTAAGGCTTCATTCGGGTGATGGATGCATTACTTTAAGAATAAATGACATACAAAGGAACTCATATTTTTGCCAATTGAGGTATCTCGTGTCATTTAGACTTTAGACACAACTATTCAGGCAATGTAGCAATTTATTATGCATATTTTATCTAGAGATATATTTTTTCAACAATTTGGATTTTATATTTTTTTATCTTTCTTGCTTTACCATCTAGTGCCTGGAACACGTTCATGCCGTAAAAGCTCATTATAACGGCTCATTATGTGGGGTTCTAGTAATCTGTATCAAAGAGGATTCCATCCCCAGTTTCGAGCCGGGGTAATGTTAAAAGTGGGTTCAACGTTGAGGGATCGTTTGGTTGGCAACATGTTATCCTAAGATAAATAATCCCGGGATAAGTTAGCCTGGGATAAGTTACCCCACCATATATATGGGATAACTTATTCCATCACTAAAGCAAAAATGGTGGGATAAATAGTCCAAGGATTACCATATACCTCCAACCAAACATGGGATAAAATAATCCTACATTTTATTTGGGATTATTATAACTTATAACACCAAACGACCCCTGACAAAAAAGATAAAGCTGACTTCCAAATATTTTTTCAATATTAGAATAGAGAAAAAGCGTTGAAAAGCACAAAGAAAAAAGTAACCCTTCTAGGGAAATAGACAGGTGTCATCTAGCCAAAATATGACATTCTTCACCATGTTTCAAAAGTTTTTGCAGGTAATACATTACTTTGACTGAGCACCTTTTTAGCCAAATCTAAGGTTTGAGCCTAAAATTTTAAGTGCCTTTTAAAACACTTGCTCAACCTACTGAAGCAAACTATTAAGTTCCTATTTTACATTTACTTGGTTAACTAAATACTACACATATTTGAATGTAATTGCAACAAACACACACTTGATGATGTTCTGATATATATTTTCAAATTTATCGTATTTACATAATATCATGTGTTTTTCATTTAGTAGTCGCTCTTCCTATCCCTATCCCTTTCTTTTTGTCATATCTAGTTTATTCTGCTTATGGATTGTTGAGACGAGGGTTCCCAGGAAACAGTCTCTCTACTTCTATGAGGTAGTGGTCAGGTCTGCGTACAATTTACCCTCCCCAGACCCCACTTGTGGGATTTCACTGGGTATGTTGTTGTTGTTGTACTGTACAGGAAATTCTTACTAAATATTGCACTCGCTTTGCTCCTGTTATTTTTTTTTTTTGGACCTACTTTAAAATATTTTTTCCTTGAGCCGAGGATCTATCTAAAACAATCCTCTACCTCCCAGGGTAGAAGTAAGGTTTGCGTACACTCTACTCTACCCCCCCCCCTCTCCCTCCCCCACAAAAAAAAAACAATGCTCATCTCTCACTTCAAAAGGTGAGTATATCTACATGGTAAGAGTAAAAGGCTCCAGAACCTAGATTGTCACCAAATGTAGTCTCTTAGCACTTCAAGAGCAGAGGTAAACTTTGACACAATCTTCCACAGAAAAAAATCCTCACGTAATTGAAACCAAGCCAGTGACCCTAACATAACTGGCGGTCCAGCAAAAGGATGTGTTAAAAGAGTGACAAAGCATGAGATTACTGGTCCCAAATCTGAATGTAGTATATGGAGATAGTTATTACATAAAATGAAGGGGAAATGTATAGATATAATTTTATAAGCCACTAAGAAGTAAACGTGCAGATGATAAATTATTACTCAAAATATGTTAGAATTCCCATGCTACTCCTGTGGAAATTAAGCAGAGCTACAATTGTCTAATCAAAGCAGAAGAGGACAAGATAAGAGAAGCAAATATGTAATTTATCCTAGAAAAAAGGAGAAGAAAACAATCAAAACTCAGATTATCACTCTTAACAAGATAAATATTACATGAGAAAGAAATACTTACACTCCCAGGAGGAATGGCCAAACCTCGGCCCTGATACTAGGATCAACACCCTACATGAAATGGCCAATAGTTAGTCAACATATTTACTCTTGTTTGAAAAGCGAAGGAAGAGAAACTGTGATTTCAAAATTTCCACCTCCTTCTTCAGTTGTAAAACGGAAAGAGTTGAATGGCTTTCTCACTAGGGCACAAAAAAAAGATTGAGATCTGAAAATTTTAAAAAAGTTGGATAATTCACGACTTCCTTTCACACTCCTTTTTTGGATACCAAGCAAGACAGAATGATTTTTCTACATCTTCCATTATCCCTTAACCACACAAGGTAAATAGACTTTTTTTTTTCTTTTCCCTTTGAGAAAAGTCTAGATTAAAATTAATGATGGTTGGCAAATCTACTTCACTTCACATTCTTATGTCCACCAAACCAGGGAGGATGGGTTTTATCAACTCAATCTTATGTATGTCCTTTAACCAAGCAAGGGAAATGAAATCATTTCTCTTTCATGTTCCTATTCCTAACTTCCCAAATCAACATTCTGAGGTTTACTGGCCCGATAATCTTTGAGTACATTGAGATAAGAAAAGAATTTAAGGTGGATCAGAAACTCACCCCGCTTCGGACTTTCTTCAGAAATTTAATTCCACCATCACGAAGTTTTCCTTCTGGTGTGAAAAAGCTTCTCCACTGTTGAGGGGCAAGAGCGCGTTTTCTTTTTCTACGAGACCATGGTGATTTAAGATGACCTCTGAAAAAAATCATAAGCATGATTAAGCATTTTGGCAAGCATGAAGCGGGTAATAGTATATTTTTTGTTTGTGCTAAGTGTCAAGGTAACAACATCAGCAACTCTAATTAGATCCATCAGAGTGTCAGACAAGAGTGATATTCAGCATGATTAGAAATTTAACATCACTTCAAAACCAACTCGCTCTAGAAATGAGAGCTTTACAAAGGTTAACCATCATGACAAGAAGAAAATAGAAGTAGTAGGGAAACTGCAACTGAGAATGATAAAAGAAAATAAACAAACGGGCAAGAACACAAGTTCACAACCACAAAATAATGCATTGAAGGTAATGAACTTAAACAACTTGAAGCAAGGAAGCAGTTGCAAGGTATATAGTGTTCAACAAGAAATCAGTAGATCACTTAACTACTACATATAAGTACATAATCTGTTCATCAGCCTATCTCTCACGGATGTGATATAGCAGCAATATAGGCAGACCCATTCATGATTCACGTTCAATCAGAATACCCCAAAACAAAGCACTCCTAATTACCTCCAAATAACACCTCACTAAGAAACCTGTGGAATCTAGGGGTGAGACTGCACCGTGAAGAGTCACACCATGTTGCTACTTTAGTCTCAATCTTAAAGGACTGTGGCCCCTACATGCTAAATCATCACATTATGCTAAGCATTTTCCAACACAACTTAATTAAGAAAAACCTTCACCATTGGAAACATTAAATGTAAGCAAAATATACGAAAAGACCACCTAGAAACACTGCAACACATCCCATCCCATTGTTAACAAGCCAACCCATTCAAACAGTATCTAAATTACACAGGCAGTAACTTCATCTGTCAACGAGCCAACCCATCCAAACAATATCCAAAAACAAAATACACGGAGAGTAACTTAAGAGTGAGACTCTGGCATAGAAACTTAAAAGCTGACATTAACATCTAGATACTACCTACATTAGAAATTCCCTTTCAACTAGTGAAACCTCACCCCAAAAGCCTCCAGATAAAAATATACAACATCCCTGTCCTGGGAAAGTTGGAGGAGATTACATATCATATCAAATTGCTATTTCTTTTGTGCACTTGATTCATCAAAAACACATAGTTGGAAGACTTTGTGAAACTTAAAACACCAGGTCAACCAACTTGTGTCACTGTGACAAAGTAGAGGAGGAGACATCAGCAAGAGGTTGAAAAATTCGTAGCTTTCAGAATTTTGATCAAGCATACAAATATAGAAATATAGTCCACATACATCTAATAAAAAAATGTTATCACCTAATGAGAGTCTCCACCCTTATCTCATATAAATCAAATATATTATCATGACTTGTTCAAAGTTTAGCTGAAGGAATCAATCCACCAGATTATTAACAACAACAAATCCAATGAACTCAAACACTTCTATTTTAGAAAAATCTAACAATACAGCCATAAAAGTCAAATTTAGACTCAACATAGCAGCTAAACGAATAATTTAACAAAACATAGTAGAGACTAAGATTGAGCACGGGTTGAAGGATTAAACTTTAGCACTGGGGCATATCCTAGGCAAAAAAGAAAAAAAAAGAGGACCTGAGATCGGATCTGAAAAAGAATAACTATGCAGATGAATCTTATAGAAAGTGAGAAGCAGATCGAAACATTTTTAGAGAGTGAAAGACAGGAGAGACTCACCTATTAGAGGAGGAAGAAGAAGCTGGTGAGGAGGCAACAACGAATAGAACTGATCTCAAATGAATCCACGACGATGACGATGATGATGGTGATGATGAAGACGGTGAAGAGGAATTTGAAGATGACGAAGTCTGACTTCGTCTGAGAGCTCTCATCTACTTCTACACTGACTGTTTTAACTGTGGAAAAAAAGGATAGGAAAAAAAAGGAGAAAGATCTAGTCTACAGATTTCTAGGGTTTCAATGATTCCGTTTCTTTTTTCAACAATTCCTTTTAGGTTACAACAAGTACTGGAAATTTCAGTCCCTGAGAGTGTTTCTGTTTGTTTGTTTGTTTTACCTAGTAGTGTAGAAAACGGCGGCGGCCAAGGCGAGACCGGCCAAGGCCGTGACAGCAAAAGCTATACCGGCATTGGAAGTTTGACGGTCCATCCAGAAAACACCACCGTTTCCACCGCTAACGCCGATGAATCCTCCACCGAGCTTACTGATTCTTGTGCCGATGGATTCAACAACATTAGAAGCGACGGAGGTGAAGAAGAGAAGGAGCATGGAGATGGAGATGGAGAGAGAGAGTAATCTAGAATGACGTTTCTGCCCTTGAGCTGCACCGTGCCGATTAGCTTTTCCACCATAACCAACCCAACCTTCCCTTCTCAACTGCTTTCTTCTTTTTTATTTCTCTCTTCTTCTCACGAGTCTCTTTCTAATGAGTGCTCTGTGATCACTGCGAGAGCGTACTAGTGGGTTCTATTTCTCTCTTTTATTTTTAGTAAGTAGTGGGACTAGAGAGAGAAAACAAGGCACGCTTTTACTTTTGTTACTTGGGGTTCTCTTTGGCTTTTTTACACTTTCTATTCATAACTATTTTCCAACATCGCACCGACTCAATATATGTTATTTTTCTTTTTTAATTTTTGTGATCTAGATAAAATTTAGAGAGTCAATAATTTTAATATTTTTAAGTAGTCTTTAAATAATACACATAATAAAAATAATATTGTAAAATTAGGTAGACACTTTAATAGCCACCATAAATTAAGTAGACACATTATTATAATTGCATAATTGAACTAGATGAATAAATTTTTAAATGATGATTAACACTTTAATAGTCACTGTAACATTAAGCAGGCACGTCATAATCACTAGTCTATTGCATACTTCGCTCCCTACTTCCACGTTGTTAAGGTTCGATCTCGAAACATTTAATTTAAGATGTCAGGTTTGAACCATCAAGCCAAGCAACTCAACAGTCACTTTTTTGTTTGAAGCTACTGAAATAGGCAGCTGAAGCAGACACGACGACCCTAAGCTCCTCAATCTAGCGGATTATCATATAAGAGAATGTGGTTGTTACCACATTCGTCCCGTGTTATATGGACATCTTTGTATAAATATTTGTCCTATATTATATGGACAGTTATTAAATTAGGATAGAATTAACTTCTTCTTTTTTTCATTTTACCCGCACGATTAATTGATGTATTAATGATTTTTTCTAGCTCAATTTAATTTACATTGTATAAATAAAAGATAAAATGGTTAAGTTTAATTAGTACATTAATAATTTCTTAATAATTATATAAAATGAAAAGTACCCATATAATATAAGACAGAGGGAGTACCTATTATTTTATAATGTATAAATGGAGAAATAAAATAAAATTATAAGTCATATCAAACTCCCAATGGAACTAAATTGAAGAAAAACTTGACTAATAATTTGATTTTGACTTATTTTGATATTGAAATTTTTTTTGATATTTATTGGATTGATTTGATTTTAACTTTAAAAAGTCAATTTAAAATCAAGTAAACTAGATATCATTTGTATAATTTTTAAATATTATTCTAAACATAAAAATATTTACTTTGATGTAATTTATAAATATCTTTTTAGTTTTTACCTTTTAACAAGTAAAATTTTTAAACAAGAGAGAGAGTGTACACGTCATTAGAAATTAGTCGATATGTTTTTAAATAACTATTGATTCAATTCATGTTAATCAAATTTCAAGATAAAAAACAAGCTATAGGATGAGAAATAAGGGTGAAAAATATTTATACCTACGAACTTTGATTTAAAAATCAAAATTCCCCCTCATTTTTATTTTTATCTTTAATGAAATGATTTATACCTATATAAACATCTATCATTTATTTTAAATCACAAATTTTAAAAAATATTTAAATTATATGTCAAGTCAAGCTAATTCATATAAAATTAACGCGTATATTGAAAAGACAATTAGTGCTATAAATGTTCACGATGACTTGGTTTTCATTTTTGAGCAGACAAGAGAGCTTTATTGTGCCACGTTTGGCCTTGGGTTGAAAATGTTTACTAATCACCAATTGCAACCTTTCTACGCACGCAAGTAAAGAACATGTCGATTCTAATTATCACTTTGGGGTCAAATGACTTCTCCCTCCCTTAGAGTTTTTTACAAAACAAAAATTAATACTTCCTACAACCACATTTTTGAAAATGCAGTTAGTATAGATGGCAGAGGTAGGTTGATGTATGATCTTTGTGATATGATGGGTTAGTAAAAGTAGTCGTGTCTTTATATCTGGTGATGTCATTATTCGTCTTATATTTATTATTTTTATTGTATTTACATATTATCATTTGTTTTTCATTACTAGTCGTTTTTTTCTTCTTTTTTTTGTATTCAGTATCTTCTACTTATGATGCTTGATTTTTAGATGAGGGTTTTTTGAAAACAACCTCTATATCTTTATGAGGCAGTGGTAAGGTCTGCGTACATTTTACCTTCCCCAGATCCCACTTGTGAAATTGCACCGGGTATATTATTGTTGTAATTCGTATAGATGGTGATAGAATAACTGAGATTTCTCCCCTTTTAATCAGAGATTTTAAATCTTAGTTCTTGAAAATAGAGAAGATTCTATTAAAAATCTCTAGAAATAGATTTTACTACAATGCACAGTTTGAATTAATCACGTCTTAATTAGTCATAAAATAGAAAGTTGCAAGCCAAAGGAAGGTAATGTGCATTTTGTTGTACTAGTTAATATCAAATAATATTTGTATGTTTCAAAGTCTTAACTAATTTGTAGAAGGAAATCTTAGTAGCTTAGTTGGTTGAATATCTGAACTTCCACCTTGTTGGTGAGAATTCGATTTCCCACCTCTATCCCTAATTAAAAAAATGATTTCTTATTGATCTTGAAAAATATTTAAATATGTATTTAGATATGTATTACAATGAAAGAAAGCCCTTATCTTTATAGGAAAAAAATAACTTAGAAAGTAATTATGATTACGAAAGCCCTTATACTTATCACCTAAGATCGACGAAGTAGCTTATTGTTTCAACTTCTTGGTCTTGTCTTAAAAAGTAATTATGGTTATGAAATTTTAAATCTCACATTAAATTTATACTTGACATGTTTAAATATATGCAAATTTATTCCTCGTGGACCAATGAATAAGACTAATTAAACATCTCTTGTCAAATCATTGATTCAAGTACTTAGTTTTTTTGATAGTTTGACAAATGTAAATAATCTATAAATATACATAAAAAGTAATATAAACACGAAATGCAAGTGAACTTCTTTGTTATTCGGGGTCGGTTGGTATAAGTTATAATAATCCCGCGATAAAATGTAAAATTATTTTATCTCATATTTAGTTGGAGGTATAAGATAATTCTTGAAATATGATAAGTTATCCTATATTTATGATAACATAACTTATCTCAGATTAACTTATTCTAAAATTAATTATTTTAGAATAACGTGTTCCAATCAAACGATCCCGAGAGTATATCCTATCCAATTTTATATGCTCTTTAATTTTTATTTGTTTAAATTAAATGGGCCACTTTTTGTGTTGGTAGGAATAGTGTGGCGGATTATTTTGACTCATATTTGTGCCTTTTTATTTGTCCAAAAATCGAGATGAGTCTAAAGAATACCTTTTTTAATTTTTCTTTTTTTTTTTAATTTTTGGTCTGCACTTTTGCTGTTGATAAGATATAATAGTGTTCCCCTTTGCTTTTTCGAACCATTCCTAACTTTATTTCACTGAGAGACAATTCTTGAAATCAACGCTCCACTAAAAAAGAAATTTTGAATCTCGGTTAGTGATAGAATTAGAATTTTTTTAAAAAAGTTTAAAATTTAAAAAGTTAAACATATAAACTAGTCGAAAGGGATTCCACATTTATAAAAACGAAAAGAAATATGCTAAAATTCAAACGATTTGTCTTTTTATATCCAAAAATAACGTGTAGATGAAGGTTATAATTTAATAAAACTTTAGCATAAATACTCATCATAAAAATCATGATGGATGAGTACACTGTCAACTGACACGTGTCCGTAACAATTTAATGTGTATAATCAATATCAACTAACTCTCTTATACTATAGTTAATAAATTTATTTATTAATTACTACTATCAACTACTCCCTCCGCAGTGTCTTACTTATTTTCGATATGTCCAAAAATACGTGTGTTTTTATACTATATTTAATAAATTTTTCATTTTCATAATTCAATTTGAGAAGTTTAAGATCATAATTAACATTACTCATATTTTTAATTTAAGCTTATAAAATTTTAATTTTATTTTTATTTTTAAAAATTTGTACCTGTCAAACTAAGACATAATATATCTTATTATTTTTTTAAATATAAATAGAAGCCTCTCGATGCTGGTGTTTGGTAACTAACTTTAATTTGATTACCAATTTGAAGTGTTGCTTTACAAACCATATGAGGCGTACTTGTTGGACAAAGTCCCCCCAAGTATTCCGTCAAAAATACATAAGCCAACACAAAGAGCAATTTGAGTCAATTCTAACTATCAGGTTCCAAAAGGACAAGTCATCGACTTTATGGATAAAGATTATGATTGACGAGTCATCCTCCAAACTTTGCAACTTTCTCTGTGTTAATGTGAATTTTCTGGATTACTTGCTTGAGCATTATTGTTTATAGACTGTTTTTTATTTTGAAAAATCTTGAAACGTGAAAAAAAAGCATATTTAGGGAATTGGAATTGTTGCATGAAGGCCGTAATTTATCTACATTTACGATCTCAACAAACTACAAAGAACCAAAGCCATTCCTTTTTTATTTTAGTAGTAATATGTACTATAATTTATTTACAACTCTCACTTTTTAATATGCATTTAATGAACTCTAACCAAGTTGAGGAATTTTTATACAAAACAAAATTGCATCATGGCCAAGTAGAGTACGTGACAATTGTGCAAGTTGAATTTTCATTAATTATATGCTTCAAAAGTAGATTCAACCAATGTGCAAACTTGGATCTCTCTTTTAGCATGCATGCATAGGTGGAAAAATATCAATGTACGAGTCTTGTACAACAACAATAACATATCTAGTAAAATCTTATTAGTGGCATTTGGGGAGGACAAAATATAGGCAGACCTTATCATAATCTCATAGAGATACAAAGGTTGTTTGCGGAGGACCCATGACTCAAATATATCAGCCCTAAAATCAGAAAATACTAAATATAAAAACGGCTATAGTGAAAGAAATTGAAAACTCATAAATACAATATAAGTAGCGAAATAAATGGCGGCCAATAACAATACAATATATAATGACACAACTATTTCTTCAATCCTACTATATCATAAGACACGACATCATCCTACCCTTACTAGCCTTCTACCCTCATACACGACCTCCATTCAGGTCATGTCCTTGGTGATATGAAGCTATACCGTATCCTATCTAATTACCTCCCCCAATACTTTTTTGGTCTACCTCTATCTACCCCTCGGCGTAACCCCTAACTCCAACCTCTCGCACCTCCTAACAAGAGCGTCAACACTTTTTTCCTGCACATGTCCAAACCATTGTAATCTCGCTTCTCTCATCCTGTCGATCTGCTACAGAGGCCACCCCTAACTTTGCCCCAATGATCATATTCCTAATCTTGTCACTCCTGGTACATCCATACATCCATCTCAACATTCTCATCTCCACGACCTGCCATGAACGAGTCCTGTAATAAGTAAAAATGATTAATCAAAATTAAAAAAAAAGTTTAATTTTTTACCTAGTGTGTCAAGTCAATACGAATCTATAATATAAAACGGAGAAAAATAATAAGAAACTTGACAAATTGTGGTGCTTGGTCCGGGCACCATGAAAGACATAAAAGATCTTTATTGAATCACATAAAGGATTGTGTGTATATATAGTAGTATATATTATTGGGGACAAGAAGCAATTGCTTTAACGACAAGATATATAATTTTTATAATTATTTCAACTCTTTAATTTAGAGATCCCAACAACCTAAATAAAATAAATACGTATAGCTAGAAAAACATATCTTATCCATAAGAACCACTTTGTCTTGCATATATATATTTTGTAATATAGTCTACTTGCTATCTAAATATTAACAATATTTTCAATTGGTTGAAAATTATTTAAAATATTTAGAAAAATAATTTTCTTAAAAATGAAGAAGATGATTTTTTTCGTGGAAATAGAGAAAATAAGTTTCAGAAATGTCGTTTCATATTGAATGTGTCCTTCCTATCTTACGATACACCTCATCTTACCTCCACCCCCACCTTCCATAATATCTGTTTAGATTATATATATATATATATATTTTGGAATAATATTTTTTACTTATGTACTAAGAATAAAAAGATTAATAACAAAATCAACTTATTTTTTTAGAGAATATTTTCCATTGTATCGAACACACCCTAAGTATGCTTTTAATTATAAGTTGCTTGGGGAAATTTTGACATTCTAGCTTGGGCCTTGAAGAAGTATGGGTTGAACTGCCATAAGTTGCCACTATTTGTTAGGATAACTTACACAAATCTCATACTTTTTGGAGCTAATTTCAATTAATATCAATTTTTTTTAAATTACCAAAAATTTCTTCTTTTTGATTAAAAAAAAAATAATGAAACTAGTGGTACATGTCGAAAAGGTAAGAGCATTAAAGGATTTTAACTATGATACGTGGATTAGTAGGGATTGTAATTTGTATCAATAAGTGTTGCAGTTTTATATCGTTTAAGGGATTTTTGTAATTTTTTAAAAGAATCAAAATTATATGAAATTATATAAATATAAGTTGTGTATTTCTGTAATTTTTCGTATTTGTGATGTAGTCACCAGCTAGGCCTTTTGGGCCTAAATCATGAAGAGCCCGTTGAGCAATGAAAAATGGAAAAATAACGTGACTTAGTAAATCTAATCATATAAAACCAGAGTTTGAAGTTTTACCGTAGATATGCACCTATGCTTAAACAAATATATTTGAAGAATTTTCGCATGTAATCGTCCAAAAATATCTTACTTATGCTTCATAGTTATAGTTTGGGTAATTACATTTAGTAACTATAATTATAATAGTGTTTGTATGATTCACACAACATTTGTATATGTTTATATAATTTGCTATACAATTCGCAGTTTTTATATAGCGCTTGTATATTTTGTTGTATAATTCGTACACAACGTTTATATCACTCGCTATACAATTCACAGTGTTTGTATATTTCATCATACCACAGTGTTTGTGGAATCCCACAAGTGGGATTTGGGCAAGGCAGAATGTACACAGACCTTACCACTACACAGAAGTAGAGAGACTATTTACTAGGAACCCTCATCTAAAAAAACCTATAAGTATATAGCTAATATCCCTAGACTATAATATAAATTTTTTGCGACATTCATAGCACAAAGATAGTCGATTTATTTGTCCACAAAAATTTGCTACTCGTACACTCAACTTCCATGACCTGTAACCATATCAAAATTCCATTTAGAAAAATTGATCAAGTAATATTTTTGGCTCAAAATCTGGACTGAAAAAAAATGAATTCTAGCTGGTAACACAAAAGTTGCTATTTCTCTTCTAGCAGTTAACATAAAAATTGATTTTTAACACGAACAAATAATGAATAAAAGAGTAATAATTGATTTTTCTTTGTGCGAAATACGGTTAGTCCCACATCGGTGCCGCAACTTATCCCTTTGCTTTTTATAATGCAAGACACAGAAACTGAAGGACACGACCTTACTTGAACAGGATCTGTTCTATAGGCTCGTACCACTGTATCCTTGATTCCTAAGGAGACAGGAAACCAAGTCTGGTTGATGAAGCATGGCCATGTGACCAGAGCGTGATTAGCAGCCTTCCATGGCTTTGACAAGCTGTGGAGACAGTAGATGATCGTTCTTAGACCTTGTTGGGTTTGAGATGGTCTCATGGCTGTCTGACAGACTCTTCATTCTTTTTATTCCTTTTTGTTTCAACACAGTTTGCTCCCATTTAGTTTGAATAAATCCAAACTAGATGTCTGCCTGTCTGGCACTGCCAACATGAGTAAATTGAGCAATAGCAGTCCATACAGAAGCAACAATCTATGTATAGCTAAAGCCCTGGTGTTACTGCTGTCAAAGTTCCTTCATTTACAAACTTTATGATCAAATAAGCTTAGCTTTGCACTTGGCATTTTACACCGTTACTGATACAAACAATAACTTGTAGATGAAAAGATAGTAACAGCATAAACTGCAGTTTTATTGATAGTCAAGGATCATTACAGTAACAAGCAAGGAGAAAACGTCCAAAAAGTGGATCACGCCATACAAAATCCTCAACATGTTACAGAAAATACTGGAAAAACAAAATACACACAGCAGTGGAGCACTAATTTTGCAATTCACACATCTTCATCCTTACAACTTTGAAGCTGCAGCCTTGTCTAAAAACCAAACCAGTTCACCTTCAGGTGAAACCATCTGCACGGGCAGCAAATCGGTATTTTTATCATCACCTAGCGATTTATGCACTACATCTGCCTTCCCAGCACCTGCCACTACAAGTGCAATATTTGCAGATGAGTTTATCACAGGAAATGTAAATGTAATCCTATCCGATGGAGGTTTTGGAGAGTCGTTGATGAAGGTGACCCATTTCTCTTTCTCATGGACAAGAGGATGTCCGGGAAACAAGGAAGCAACATGTCCATCTGGACCCATACCCAATAGCATTACATCAAATTTCGGAAAACCACTCTCTTTACAGATGTCTACAGTCCTTTTCTTAACTAAGTGCCTTAAGCAATTCTCATAATCATCAGCCGCAGCCTCTGCTGATAATGCATCATTTATGGCATACACATGACCAGCAGGAATAGGTATCTGCCCAAGAAAAGTAAAGGCGAGGTTAGAAATTTGGTAGACAGAAAAGGATTTGAAATGAGAACAATGATGAAGTAACAATTATTACATGATAAAGCCAAACAACATAAGACAATTCACATGTGAAGCAAGTACTATGAGTTATGAAATCCAAAAGGATGCCCTTGCCAGCCATGCATCACCAGAAGTCTTTTCTGATAAGAAATTTTGTAGTTTAATTCACAACCACCTTCATATTAGATGCTCTGCTTTAGAGCTGGTCAGACTGCCGATGTCATGGCAAGCCCATTTAACCTGATAGAGTTCACAAAGGGTGTTCAAGAAAGCGAACAGGTCAAGATTGAAGCTGCAATTCAAATCCGCTTATATCATACTTAGCTGGAATTAAGCAAAGTCAACATGAGTTCAAGTGTCCAAATAGCCTTATCAGCAAGCTCAAAATCGTATTTGAGTTGGGAAATCTTGCTCATTAAATTTTCAACAAGTACAATTAAAAACTAAGCTTAAGCTATATTGAATCACTTGTCAGTTGATCGTCTAAACCTTAACCCCACTAAACTCCTCTTGCTACAAAAATCTCCAAATCATTCTCATTAAGCAATCTAGATAACTGTAGAAGTCTGCAGTATTTTGCTAATACTACATAATTGTTCATAATACAAATCCCCCACAAAAGAAAATGGGAACCTCAATGATAGTTTTGAAGTCATTCATTGAAGAGCTTCAGGGCTGACAAGTTCTTTATATCAGGATTTTATGTATATGCTATGCAAACCAAAAGTAAGTTCTGATGTTGTTTATAACAATTTCTCTTGTTCTACAGTGTAATATATGATGTGCAAACCAAAAATAAGTTTATAACATCTTAATTTCTTAAGGAGATTGAGACCATTAGCATAGCTTGTACTTAGGAAAAAAGCTTTTTTTATAAACATGGTGTCCAATACTCCTGGTGACCGATAGTGAAGTAGTACCGTGGGATAAAGAACACCCCCCCCCCCCCCCCCCCCGGAGTGAAATAGGGCACCTCTATTAATACTATGGGGTACCTTATTGTACAGATGAGAATAAATCACTAGTGCAATAAACCTACTGCATCCTACATTTTGATCGTACAATCAAGCAAAGGATCACAACAGCTGGGGAAAACAAGTAACAAACAGGGGGAGAGGTGAAATATAATAGGTAGAAAGCTAATGAAGAAACTATGGCAGCAGTAAATAAAATCAATACATTGTAGGAAGGTCTGCAAATATACCTTGGATAGAAAAGCATCATAAGCAAGTAAATAATTACTGTCAGGATGATCCTTTGGAACCACTCTTTCATCCACCCAGAACACATGCCATTTGGACCAGTCTATTGAATCAATATATGGTGGCTCCACCAATTTCCTGCAACAAACATTAGCAATACCCCCAATATCATACTACTGTAGTAAAAACGAAGAGAATTAATCAATCATTACCTGAGAGACTTGATAAGCGAACCACCGGAAACAACCACAGTAAAAGCTTCCCTCTCTTTGCAAAATTTCTCCGATAAATCGGCAGTATACTTCGCCAGAGACACAGCAAGTTCCTCTTCCGAATCAAACACTTTGACTTCCGGTTTACTTTTCCCGGTCACTGTCTCAGCCATTGATGCTTTTGTTCTGAATTGAGATCTCGAGGAATTAGTACTCGACGCTGAGATTCCCCGATTTGGATTGGAGCAAAAAAGCGGCTTCCCAGCAACAGACGGAGAGGTCAAGGGAAGAGATCGGGGAAGAGGAGAGAGTCGAGTAGGTGAGATGCGCAATTTAGCATAGAGAGCGCGATGAGAGGAGGGTATGCGCAGTACGCACTCTGTCATGTTATATAGGAATGAAGAGACCGGTCCGGTCCACCGGCGACTAGGAAAGAAAGAAGTTAAGGTGGTGGAGGTTGGTGAGTATCTGGGCGTGGCATTCGATGAAGGGTTTAGGAATCACAGACCGGCACCTGTGTTATTTTCATGTTATCAAAAACATTTATTCTAAATAATTATTAATTTAAATAATTAATTTTTTTTAATTAATATTATACACATATATATTTTAATACTATCAAATAGGAAACCTAGCATTAGTATTAACTAAATATTTTGAAGTTTTTTAAATGAAATTGATTAACAAAAAAAAGTGATTTGTACTTTCTTTTGAATATATATTTTTACGTATGTGTTATTTTAGTATGATACAATTGAGACTTTTATTAATTATTAAAGTCATAATACTTTATTATTGTCACAATTCGAAGTCCGATGTGATGGCACTTCCTTTTAACCTACTGAGATAAATCAATATAAAATAAAAAATAATAAAAAATATGAAAACTAAAAGAATAACACAGTCTAAATAGCAAGAGACAAGCATAAGGAACATATTTTGATTAAATTAATAATAAAAACTATAAACACAAAATTTATACGAACATATGAAATACAATGTTTGACAAAAATATAAATATAATATCATAGAAAAATTATTAAAATATTTGACAAAAAGATAATCTATCAAATCTAACTAAAAAATAAATGGTTTGTAAGGTAAATATCGAGTCATATACTACTAACACAAATGAAATTAAAAACATAACATGATTTCTAAATTCAAAAAAAAATAAAAAAATAAACATAATATTCTTATGTCATATTTTAACATGATGTGCATAAATATGATTAAAAGAAAAACGTAAGTTTATAATTTTATTCAACAATGAGTTGAACTATATTTTAAAATTTAAAATGTTAATAAAATCATACTAATAAAAAAATAAACATAGAATAGATAAATAAAAAAGATAATGTGAAAATTTCATGGAATCACTTGAAGTAAAAACTCCGAATGAAAATGAAACATAAATATTATAAAATAAAATATATTTTTAAAATAGTAAAATAATAAAAATTAAAAGAATTTAAAATAATAAAAATAAAAAAAGAAAATAAAAGGAAAAAACAAAAATTTAAACGTAAACTAGTGAATTACATGCAATTCACAGCTTCGATATTTGAAATGGAGAGTGTAATGACACCCTTCTACTTACACTGAATTACTTGCTGACGATGCGCCCAACCAAATAGCACAAATAGTGTAATTACACCCAATCCAATTATAGGGTGACTTTCCAAACAGCCCTTTAAACTAGCACGCTTCTACGACGTCGTTCTGATCAAGGGGAAATCCTGAACCCTAAAATCCACCAATATAAGCTTCCTGAAGGAAAAAAAAACACCCGAAACCTCGCCAGAGAGACAAGATGCAGATCTTCGTTAAAACCCTAACAGGGAAGACCATAACCCTTGAAGTTGAGTCTAGCGATACCATCGACAATGTCAAGGCTAAGATTCAGGACAAGGAAGGTATTCATCTGTTAAAAAATCGATTTTTTTTTTGGTTTAATTTCGTCTCGTATTTGATGTTTGGAACTGAACTGGTGTTCAAGTGGAAATAATTAACCGATCTCAACAAATGAATTTATGGTTTCTCTATCTAGGTATTCCACCGGACCAGCAGCGACTGATCTTTGCTGGTAAGCAGCTTGAAGATGGGCGTACACTGGCGGATTATAATATCCAAAAAGGTTTGTGTTGGATTAAAATTTCGCATATTAGGGATTGTTTCATTGTTAGCTTGCTTTTTTAATGAATTTATGTTGTGCAAAACAGAATCGACTCTGCATCTTGTCTTGAGGCTCCGAGGTGGGATCATTGAGCCTTCTCTCATGGCCTTGGCCAGGAAATACAACCAAGAGAAGATGATTTGCCGCAAGTAAGTTCTCCACTCAGCACGCTATCCTTAACTTCTTATCTCTATCATTTGATGAACTCTATTCTATATATGAGAAATTATAATGTGTTTGGTTCTTTCTGTTGCTCTAGAGCTTGGGAAACTTTTAACTTACTGCGGAAGATGTTATTGAACATCAAATCTTTAACCTGTCCATTAAAGTAATATTTTTGTAGTAAAAAATCTGAGTAGATTAGATGGCATTTGGTGACTAAAAAACTTCTTACACTGGATAAAATGGAGATGAAGCTAAAAAAATGGTGTATGGGAAGCCACTGGTGTGGTTAAGTCCAAAAAGAACCTCGGGTGTAGACACCTTGATCGCAAAACCAACAATTTAGTAGCTGTTTTCGCTCTGATTCTAGCTTGCAAATTTTTGAGTTCTGTGCTCCTCCAAAGGAGAAGTTATGGATCTTACAGAGCGTCTGGTGTGGGAAATTCTATCAAATGTTATCTTGCTACAACCTATGAACCCTGTTGCTAGATCCTTCACTACAGCTGTTCTATTACACATTTGCATTTAAATAATTTCTAACCATTTCCATAGATGTGATACAGAGTTAGCATGAGAAGTGGTTTGAGCATGGTATGCTAATTGTTTTGTTCATTTATCTATCTTGAAATTGTAATTTGGTATATTGAAAATCTGTTATTTGCTCAAGCAGCTGTGGAACAGGTAGTTTTGCACTTTTGTTATTGTTATATCATTTGAGCCTTTGAGGGCTATTGCACCAAGTGATAATTTTGAGTACTTGTCCAGGTCCTTCCTACGCTCTTTGCTTTTATATATGCAATGGTTATGTGCATGCATGGTTGTGCTTTTTTATTCCATCTATTTATCCAAAACTTCAGTGTATAATCACGTTTTCGCTGCAGGTGCTATGCCCGTTTGCATCCTCGTGCAGTGAACTGCAGGAAGAAGAAATGTGGTCACAGCAACCAGGTAACTTCTTGTTTTCTGCAAGATTTATTATTATGTTGTTCAACTCAACTCCATCCACTAAACTGTTTCTTTTGTTACTTGCTTTGCAGTTGAGGCCAAAGAAGAAGATCAAGTAGACAGACATACAATTGCATTTCCTGTTAGAGATGTTATGCCAGTTGCATAATTTTGTAGTTCTTTTGCTTAGCTCACAGTTTGGTGGATCTATTGTTGTCTGTTTAAATGCAACACACATTTGTTTCAATTCCAGTTCCATTATAAGAAGAATTTAGTGCTTGCTTTGTGTTTTGGTAATTTGAGTTGTGTTTTTGTTCTTTTATCTTCTCAACAAAGTCTGCAGTTGGTTCTTTGGTGGGCATGTGTTCTCTTCTTACCAGCATTAGACGATTAGTTGAGGGAATGTTGATGTGTGTTGGGGATCCTACTTCCTTAGCATCGATAAGTATCTAAAATTTTACCTCCACTTGTAGGAGATTCATTATACCTGTGCACAAAGCTACCTTGCAGATACCTTAGAAAATACCCTTTGAAAGATCAAATGATCCAAATGTGTATGTATCATTTTGCTTGATTTCATTACCTTCTCCAGTTATATCTTCCTAAACGTATTTGTTATTATGTGATGTTATCACTTTGTCTGAAATACGTTTTGGATCATCTTCTGTGGAGAATCAAGAGCAGCAGATTCTAGTTGGAGCAATTCATCAGAAGTGAGTTGCCAACCAAGGGCTCCTAGATTCTCTTCAGCTTGTTTTACAGACTTCACTCCAGGTATAGGAATTGCACCTTTGCATATACACCAGTTGATCGCTACCTGCATAGAGACTTATTGTTAATAAGGGAATGACTACCGTCTACCAACATGCAACGACAAGTATATACGATGCTCCACTTTAACTTGGAGATGCAGTGGCCTGCTTGTTGGTATGAAAAGAGAATTCGTCACTAAAATATTTACCTGTGGTATTGTTTTGCAGCGTCGTTGAGCTATTTCTGTCAGTGAGGTAAGTAGAGGCTCCAATCCAGGAAGAATTTGTCTAAAGAGTAGTCCCCTACAAGTGGATTTTTACGTTGACACATGTATCAAATAATTTGCTTGAGCTCTACTTGCTCGTCTACTAGTTAGAAAAATTGAACATGGGAATAAATTGAGAGCGCGTACCTTGGCCCAGGTGGGAGATTAGAAGGCGTATATTTCCCAGTGAGCATGCCAAGACCCAGAGGACTGTAAGCAATGACCCGTATGCCTAGAGAATCACATATATTTTTTATCTCCATCTGATCACTTCCCATACTCAGCAATGAGAATTGTACCTGAATTTGAAGAGCTCACATGCTTAAGGACACCAAAGCAAGCAATGATTCAAATTAATTTAAAAACAATTTGGTCATATGGCGATTAGACAGGATATTACGAGACTTGATGTCACCGAGGAAGGAGTAGAGGTCGTGAATTAGAGTAGAAGATTAATAGGTTAACAGGGTTAGACTGATGTCTAGCCGTGGGGTATTGTAGGACAGTAGGTTTTGTTGAGTCTGTATATCAGTGGTGTCTTTATCTGTATCATATGTACTAAATTTATTGTATTTACATGTGTTTTTCATTAGTAGTCGCTCTTTCTATGCATTTCTTTTCCTTTCCGTTTCGTCATATCTAGTAGTCTGCTTATGGATTGTTGAGACGAGGATTCCCAAGAAACAACCTCTCTACTTCTATGAGATAGTGGTAAGTTTGCTTACATTCTACTCTCCCAAGACCCCACTTGTGGAATTCCACTAGGTATGTTACGTTGCGTGACCTTGATGAATCTATGGGATGCTATCTCCTACCAGCACATGTAAGTCAGTTCCATCAGAGGTGATTCATTTTCTTTAAACTTCCCCAAAGTAATATACATGATCGGTTTTTGACCCTTTTAAACAACAGAGCATTCCACAGTGTGTGTAAATCTAACTTGAGCATGGTACATGTAATAAATTGTACCTGAGCTGAGCGCAAAGGAACTCCTCGTTCATCAAGATATTTGTGTATTTTTAGCAGCTGCTTGGGTCCATAGTTGCTCACCCCAACTGCGCGAACTAAACCCTGAACGCGAGAAACATTGTGATTTGATTCTATACAATATGCAAAGATCAAAAATAGTTTTGAGTTATTAGTAACCTTCTCGTACATGGCAACTAAACCATCCCAAAGAGCTCGTTCCTGCAGAGGTGCATAATTTGCAGTTGACCAGTGCAATTGTCCTATTCCAATTTGCTCAATTTGTATCCTATCCAGAGAAGACCTGACACAAATTTCTATTTAACATAACCATCTTCTTGCTTCATAAGAAACAGCTTAATGATTATCAGTATGTTCAGAAGAAATGTGAATGAGCAATACTTGCAAGCATTCACAAATTGTCCAGGTGTTAGGCGCCATGGGTATGCTGCGAATTTCGTTGCAATCACAATGTCATTCTTTACTTCCTTGTCTCCTGAAAACGTGGTAACTTAGAAACTTAGAAAACAAAAGAGAATGTAAGCAGCCTTGACAAACTTACTGAGCACCAAATGCTCAGGCAGCAGTCCAACCCTGACAGTTAAGCTCAGGTTCTATGGCTTTTCTGTTTCTCTTCCTATTTCACAAATATTATGTAAATCCAGGTTATGAATCTTACAGATTCACATATATAATTCCTTTTTTTATATATTTTTAATGGCTTTAGTGAAAATTTCTACTCCGCCATTACCTGAACCATGGGAATTGCTGTGTAGTTCTACTCCTAGTAGTTCTTAAAGAGAATGACTAAAAGTATCAAATTAGCTTGAAAGGCTCAAAAACAAGAATTGGGTTAATTAAAGCAATCAGCAATGTCACCTGGAAACTCTCGAATGAATTTTCCAAGAAGTTTCTCACTTTGTCCATTTAACTTTCCAGTCCCATAAGAATCAGCTGTATCGAATAGGTTAATCCCATTCTCAACAGCAAGATTGAAAGTCCGCTGAAGTTCAGAGTCCATGGAATCTTGATAACCCCAGAGAAGCTGATTGCCCCATGCCCAAGTACCAAACCCCATTGGAGATACAGTTAAAGGTCCCATCTTTACCTGTAAATTCAACTCAATTAGACTTTATTTTCTTGAAATTGGAAAAGGAGATGAAGTACATCCAAGAAATTACCTTTTGCCATGGCCAGAAACGGGGAATTTTGAGGGATTTGAAAACAGAGGAAGATGGAATAGGATCACTTGTCGAATTGCTACATCTGTAAGCAATGGATTTTGAAGCTGAGAGACAGAGAGCCATTGGTTGCAGTGATGAAAGGCAACTTTTGGATAAAAACCGATATTTTCAGCTGAAAAAAGCACCTCCACAAATTTGGGGGAAAAAAAAAACTGACGGCTGTGGGATTTGAACCCACGCCCTTTCGGACCAGAGCCTAAATCTGGCGCCTTAGACCACTCGGCCAAACCGTCGTAGGATGACACAAAGACTCTTCTAACTTAATTTATTCGTTGATTGATTCACAAGCACTGACAATAACCCATTACAACAACAACATACCCGATAGAAATCCATTACAACAACAATATATCCAGTACAAATCCATTACAACAACAACATACCCAGTGCTATTTCTCGTGAACCCTCGTCTCAAAAACCCATAGGGCAGAATAAATTAGATATAAAAAAGGGAAGGAAAAGAAAGGGAACAAAAAGACGCAAATCAAAAACAAAAACAGAAAATGACAGCACAAAATATACATACATATGCTAAAAGTAAACAAATACAGGACTGATCATGACAACCGACAATAATCTATTATATTTTAATTAATTATTAATTGAAGGTTTAATCTAGTTTAGAGAACATCATTAGGAACAAAGCTAGATTTTTCTTTCTTTTTCCCGATGGTTTCTTGCAGTTGAATCTTTCTCAAGAGTATTTACTCAATTGTCTTCTCAGTAGATTAAAGTTAAGTAATGGATGGTTGACAAAAAAATTAAATGGAAAACCCCCTGCAAATTTCTAGAGGTATCTACATGTATCTCCACTCCAGTGGTGTTATTGTTAATCTGGTTAATTAGCAGTTGTTTTAAACTTGATAAGTAACTCTAATTTCATATTAGCTTAAAAAGTCCTATGTAATAGGCAATTTGATTATGGTCACATAACTTTTTTCTTCTAGTTGGAGTTTGGGGCAACTACCGAGTTGTATCCGCGCGATCTATATATGTGACGTGTTCAAGCTCTTTGGAATCAGAATTAGAGATTTTTTTTCACCGTATCGTAAATATATCGATGAGAAATTTGTATCATAAACATTACTTTTCCACCCTATTCCCACACGGTGGAAAAGTAAGAAATAGTGAGTTTTATGTGAATCAGTCATTAATGCTCGCATTAGTGTATATTTCCTATCTTACACCGCGATACTTCCTAGATCCTACGTTAATGCGGGATGCTTGGAGTAATGGACTACTCCTTTTCCCTCTTTCATTGCAAGTACTTTTTTTTTTCCCTAGCTGCTACATTTTTGCTTAAGCTTTCTTGTGAACAATAAGAAGGGTTGGGAAAAAAACTAAATGAAGCATCTTGTTCCTCTTAAGACCAGAATCATTTTTGAAATAAAGCTACATTCTGATTCATGGGCACAATGGTAAACAAGAAAAACAGATAGCTGAAATATATATATATATATATTCCTTCCTTCTATTGTCCTACTACTTAAAGAAAATTCTGTACAATTGTGAGTCTCAAAAGTCCCACAACTTGGAATTAGAGATGCTGCCTAAGCCAACACACCAATGTTCTAAGGAATTATTATCATCTCCTAATTCCTCCAGGTTCCAAAACTCTGCTTCTTCTTTAGGAGTGAAGAATTTATCTGTTCCTTCTGTTATGTCATCCTCCTCCTCATTTACACTCCTGTGACCAAATCTTGAATTGGAACAGCCTGAACAATCTTTCAACTCTAAGTCTGTAAATCCATTTTCTGGACTTGTCTGCAGTTCACTGTCTCTTGAATCTTGGCTTATGCTGCCTCTAGTGTTGCTGTTTTCTAGCTGATCATTTAATGTCTCCAACTGTTTAGAAACACCAAAAATTTCCATAAAGAAGTAAACAAATGAAGTAGTCAACACGATTCAACATCTACTATATATACAGGAACAGAAAAGATACCTGAATGAGTAGTCTCTCCTTTTCTGCCTTCAAGGATTCATATTGCATGTTTAAATTGTCAAATTTTGATTGAAGTATTCGATATTCGTGTTCTAATTGCTTTGATTTCCATCTAGCCCTTTTATTCTGAAACCAAATAGCTACTTGTCTTGGTTGCAACCCAAGATCTCTTGCCAATTTCAGCTTCTCTCTTGGCTCTATCTTTGTCCCTATTTTAAACATGGACTCAAGTAACTTCACTTGCTCGTCAGAAAACCTTTTAACATTTTCACACTTCTTCTTTAAGGGTTTTTTGAAGTTGGCAATCTCAGAATTTTCATCTTCTGGTTCCATTTCACACTCTGCTGAGTTCTAAGTTCAGAGAAAAGCAGCTAAGTGTTCTGTTTTCAATAGTTTATGACTATTTGTATTGAATGGAAAATTATGTTAAAAATTGCTGAAAATAGGTGTCTTTTAACTATTATATAGTCACTCATGTGACAAGCATCTCTTGTGGTTGCTTTCATTGATGGTGACTTGTGGTTTGCTGGTTTATTCAAGCCAATTGTCCAAGGTGTCGTGTATTTTTTTCCAACCTATTTCTTTTGGATATTTGTGATACCTTCCATCTGTGCACTCCTTTTTTTAACTTGTTGCTTTACTCTCTTATTATCTTCTCACATTCACGACTTCTCTTGTACATAATTTTTATGGATAGAAAGGCAAATTCAGTGCACTAAAACTTCCGCTATACACACGGTTCGAGGGAGGCTCTAATTGTACTCCAACTCTTATTGATTTAAGAGTCATATTTCCTTCTGTAGGCTTTGGCAGTTTCTTATGTCAGAATTAACTTCTTATACAGTCACTCAACTAATAATTGTTATCTCATAAAGTCACTGAACTGCATTTTGTAACACCAAAAGTCATTCAACAAGATTACACTGAGCGTATAGAAAGGGATTTCTTGATGTAACCTTGCAGGTGAAATGACAATAATTGAGTAACATTCTGAGATAATAATTATTAATTGAGTGATTTTTTTAAAATAAATATTCGAGATATAGCTATTCTGAATTTTAAAGGTAAAATTTGTACACAAAAATGGAAATTTTTATCCTGTTTTATTTCCATATAGATGTATTGTACTGTACATAAAGACAAATAATGGATATATATATATGGTCGCCTAATAGCTACAAAATAATATAGCTTTTTGGTTCTTGTATTTTATTTATTATTATTAATAATAATAATCATAAGGAGGAATAGAGAGCCAATTTTAGGACTTTACTTTCGACACAAAGATTCCTAATTCTTATGATTATAAGCATACCACGTATGCTATCGATTTCTCAGAGCAGTGGCGGATTTAGAATTTTAATTCAGTGAATTTGAAATATAATAAATGTGTTAATATTTATATAAATTAACAAAATATAATTTTTAAAAAAATAATTAAAAAAATCTAAAAAGTAATAATTTAAGTGAGATTCGAATTCCTAAGCATAAGGATTCATTTTATAAAAAATTTACTATTATGCGAGACTTTGCTTATTATTTAAGGGGCTCAAATTTAATATATATACTAAAATATGAAAAATTTACCTTATATATACAATATATTTTTTCATCATGAACCCTCTTACTACACCCTAGGTGCGCCTTTGTCTTAGAGTTGTCCTTTTTTAAAAAAATTGTGGCATTGATAATTTTTATCAGCATAAATATTGAATAATTTCTTTTAACATTATTTATTATTTATATTTTTACTAAAATTTAAATTTGAAATGTCGAAATTCTTGTACTTCACATATACTTGAATTGTTTGTTTGATGTTTGATGTGGTTACTTGTTCTGGTTAGATTTGAAGTGTCTCCTATACTAAATACAGGTGTCATATGTTTTATGGTATGTTTTCTTTATTGTGTCTTCTTTTAGCCGTGAATGTTGAAAATTTGTCCTTCTCTCATAATTGTGATAAGCTTGATAAATATTATTTTTTTGTGAGGAAGAAGCTACACTTTGTGGTAGGTGAAGTTGCTATTCATTATTACTAGTTATAAACGAGCTTGATGGATTTTTATTTTAGTTTTTATATGTTAGGTAGGTGCGAGAAAGCAGCGATAAATTCAAAATTTAGATAGGTACATATGTTTTGAGTTAAAAGTTTAAAAGAGTAAATTTTGAAAGTTATATTTAATTTTAGCTATCTGATTATATGTAAAATAGTAGATCTCGTCGAACTCAACTATCTCTCGATTAGGAGAGAGCTAGTACTTGTTGGTACCAATAACTTACAGATTGTTGTTACAAAAATAACACGTTTACTTTTTTAAGAAATCTGAATCTAAAAAAATAATTGCACCTAGCTAAAGACTAGAAAAACTTATTGACTCCTAAATAAACTCGACAAACTGACTACTAGACTACAAAGCTAATCATGTAGCTAACAATAACGCATCATAAAATTTCAGTTCACATTTAATTTTTAAATTTCAAGTCGATGATTCATTTAAGAGATGTTGATTGTTACTTAAGTAGAAAAATGAACATAATAGGGTCATGATTCATGAGTTTATAGTTATCTTAAACTATTATTTTCATTGTGTTACCATATTTGAAATGAAGTTTTTTGAGGCTCAATAGATGGAAACAAAATAAATACAAATAAAGAAGTTAGAAAGATAGAAAAAGATGCCTCATAAGTCATCACTACTTACTATGGTCTATGTGTATGTTTCTTTTGTGGGGACTTCACAAGTCTTTCTTTTTAGACTTTTTTGTGTGACTTTTGAATTATTTATATATTAAAATAAACCCATAAAGAACATAATATTGCTCCTAGTTTCTTGCTTACCATGTGTGGTTTTTTGAGTCCATCCATGATTATAATGTATGGCTTTAATCAATAAAACATAATTTCTTAGTGATCTGATGTTCGATACTTACTTTGAAATTTCAATTAATTTGAATTTGTGTTATGCAAGACCTACTAAAAGGAAAAGTTATATGGATCAAGATAGCTGGATATATTGAATGGGACACTTGGAGATTGAAGATAAATCAAACAAGGCGCAAAAAAGACGATACCAACCTTGGTGTATGAGTTTGTTTGGTATCATTATACATTTTCTCCTAAGGTCCTGTTATTCTTGTTAGTCTAGTTACGAAGTCATGAGATCGGGTCATATTCCAGTGACATGCTAAAAAGAAACTCAAAGTGCAATAAGTTTTTACTCAGAGGGTTCGAAATATAATAAAGGTATAAATATGTGAATAAATCAACAGAATACAATTTTCAAAGGAATAATTAAGAAAACCTAAAAAATAATGTTTTAAGTGAGATTCGAACCTTAAGCATAAGAGTTCATTTAAAAATTAACCTATCATTATGCTACACTTTACTTATTATTTAGAGAGCTCAAGTTTAATATATATATTAAAATATAAAAAATTTACTTTATATATACAATGTATTTTTTCATCGAGAGAGTTCGGATGAACCCCTCACTCACAGCTTTCCCCGTGACATAGCCCAAAAATCAGGCTAATAACATTCGTTATTTGGTATCTTGTTAATTGTGTCAATATTTATATATTGCTTTCATAAATCAAGTTTAGTCATGTCTAAAAATCAATTTAGTATTAATAATCTTGTTAGTACTTATTTGTCTCAATCTACGTGTTTTTTAACCACATAAATAAATTCAATATTATACCCTAATTCACCAATTAAGGGATAACGTAAATGTTTTCTATCAAGATTTTTTTATAATTATTATTATAATAATTATCACAATTCCAAATTCAGAAATTATAATAATATTAGCAATAATAATAAAGAGAGTCTATTCAACCTGACGATAACGCTGAATTTTGTGATGCTTATTAATTTTATGCTTGTGGGAATGAATAAACCTATGCCCACTTTGCAAATTTTGCTAGTGCATTGCACCTTATATTAAGTATCAACTCCCTGAAAATGACACCCAAATTTGTCCTAAACGGCCATGATTAGACTTTCCTTTTCAATTATAGCAAGGTATTGCCTAATCACTAGTTTTCTACTTTAAATATGTTAAAACTTTTCTAAACAATGCTTGTATAAACTAATAGAGGGATTAATTTCATGCTTAATTAAGAAATGGCCATTATTTTGAACTTTAAAAAATGAACTTGGACTTATAGGTTGTAGCTCGAAGTAAAGAGTCCGAAGTTAAAACGGCGGAAGCTTCAAAAATTTAACAAGAATCTTAAAAATCTTATATTAATTAAAGATTTGGCGCAAATTATGTATTACTTACCAATAAATTATTCATTGAGAGAGCATTTTGCTTGAGCTGAGGTCTATTAAAAATAACATTTAATAAATTATTTTTGAGATGCTAATTGCCACGAATGATAGTTATTAACAACAATATATGTACGTCAATTATATTATTGTGTCATGGTGATAAAAAAATTTCGAAAGTCTCTCAGCTCAAGGGTAAATATGCCATCAAGGCGCCCATTATATCATTTCTGAAAATTTCTCTTCTTAAATAATATCTTATATATGGACGTTGAAGATAATCAATTAAAATAACATTTTGTTAGGATGCGATTAGCTAAAGTAATGAAGTGGCACTTGACCAACCATAAGAAAGGTTGGGCTATAAGCCCACGATCACTAATAGAGCTGTCAAAATGGGTTTAGTTAGTAGAGTCGGCCCAACCCCACTCGTTATTGAGTAGGGTTAGGACATGATTTTTCAATTCCATTTAGAATTATGGCTTGTAAGCCCGGCCCAACTAAGGCCTTGGTCCTTGAGACTTGACCAAGGTTGGCCGGGATTGGCCCATGGGCCTAAAATATTTTTTTAATTTGAATTAAAATAATTAAAGTTGTAAGGCGTAATTGTTCTTTAGTTTACACATTTATTTTCTCAAATTTTCTTTACTTATTTATTTGTCTAAAAAATGTTATTATTTCCTTTAATCGTAAGATGACTCAAATTCATGATAATTGTTTATTATATTTTATTTGAAAATCTTGTTGTTATATATTTCATATATGCAATTATAATTAAAAGCACCACTAATCATATGTATAATGCATATTATGATGTAATCATTATATTTTTCATATAATTTTGTCAGATATGATAAAAAAAACTTAATATACTGATGGAATTTCAAGTTTAAATTTAGATAGAAAAAAATATTTTTTTATAAAAAGAAGGGTTGACCCGTCCCAACCTACGGCCCTACTAGGGTTGGACTGAACTGGTCATTTCAAGGACCTTTCAAATGAAAGGCCGGCCCATCCTAACCCTTCAGATTCCTTGGCCTGCGAGACTTGAGCTGGGTGAAGCTAGGCTAGCCCATTTTGACAGTTCTAACCACAAAGCTTCATTTAACAATTTTGGGCCCAAAACTAGAAATGGGCCCAATGAATTGATGTTGTTTCTGGCCCAAGTAGATAACATAGCTTATTTTGAGATAAATGAACTTTTGATCCTTCACTTATTGCCTTGTTGAAAATCTAATCATCAATAATTAAAAATATGTATTTTCATCCGTTTTCTAAGAATTTTGAAATGTTTAAAGTAATTCCAGATTTATATTTCACTCAAATTTGAGACAACAATACAAATTTATAACACATCTGCCATCTGGTAGTCAAATGGTTAATCCCTTCATAATTTGTTAAATTTGTCGCCTTTTTGGTTCTTTGGCGACTCGAACTCACCTTTTTAGAGTTGAAAGTAAGGAATACTTACCATCTGAACAATTCACTATTCTCTGAGACTGATAATAAAGTGTGTGATTTATTTATATTTTGATCTGTCATTTTTAATGATTTTTTCGAAAAGTTAAAGTAGGGACAACATCTGCATATATCTTATTCTCTGTAGGCTGGAAATCTTAGGAAAAATAACAACAACAACAACATACCCAGTGAAATCCCACGAGTGGGAATCTTAGAAAAAATATTTGATCATAAGACATGCAGAGAAATCTTGGAAGTTTAAAGCATGTCAAAAACTTACTTGTAAGGATACATATTATCTGATATAAATATATATCTAAAATTCAACAAACTCTTTTAATATAAACACCACTTACTTCAAAATAGAGTGAGTAAATAACTAATGGAGGAGATATGTAAATGTTGATATGAAGAACCATATAATAACTTATTAATGATTAATGATCTAGTCAATTTGAACAATAATATTCATTTAAATAATACTCCTTTCATTTATTTTTAGTTATCAAATTTTAACTTAAAATACTTAAAAAATAATTATTCATATAATAAATTTATCATTTCACTCCTATAAAATAATAGGGTCCAACCAGGAGGCAGGCACACATAGTGTCTTGTGGGTGCTCAAACACATATTAACCTCGACGTAAAATGTGTGTCGATATATGAAAATATTGCAAAATATCTATAATTGACTCATAAGCACCCCATTAATAATTGTTGGATTTGCCTGTTAGTTAGGGAGTGTTAAATTTTTGGTACCTCAAGGACATGGGATTAATCCTATTGAAGGACTTTTTTAATTGTAATTTTCTTCTCCAATTCTAGATTTCTAGTTCTTCTTTAACAATTTCTAAACCAAACGCACTATTATAAATTTTTAATTAACATTTTATTTAATTATTTACAAATTTTTTGAATTAATGCCCTACCTTTTCTTTATGTAATCACAGATTCTTTTATTCAAACTATATAACAAGTAATTTTAATATATTTATAAAATTATTTAATTCACTATGTAAAAGATCAGATATTTGCAAGTGTAAGCAATGTTATCATTACTTATTTTAATTTCAAAATATAAAAAAATTCATTGAGTACATTATAATTCGTGACTCAAAATCTTCTTTCCTAATAGCAATACTAAACATAACTTTCTTATTTAACTTTTTTACGATTATATTCAATTAGCCCTAACACTTATACTAATAAACGATCAACGTTACGTTAAAAAAATTAAACACTCACTATCTTCAAATTCCAAATTCCACACTTAATTCAACTATTGAAATTTTGGTCGTGAGATTATGCTAAATATAGGTTGGTTTGTTATTTCCAAGGAAAGGCGTTAATGTCTGAATAGTGAAAAGAGAAGTATGAAACAGACAAAAAGTTAAAAGGAAAAAAAGGGGCAATTGGCGGATGCTCCACTTTTTCCAATGAGTAAAACCGCGTCAATGAATGGAAAAAGCCTAAAGTGTAGGGTCTCATTAATCCCAATTTCATCTATCAAGCCTGATGTCAAGTAAATGATAGGGATAATTTTATCAAATTATTATTTGTGTATAATAAATATATTATTTTTGAAAAATATAATAGGAAAATAATTGTAATTAATGATAAAGATGAATTAGAAATTAAGTGTAAAATTATTTATGAGAAAGTGACTAAAATGATCCTTAATATATGAGTAATGCATTTATGTTTGTCCTCAATATATTTCGCTTGATTGAAATGGTTCTTAATGTATAACAAAAATGTTCATTTGGGTTGTTAATATATTTTACTTGATTGAAATAATCCTTAATATATAACAAAAGGTGTTCATTTTTGTCCTTTATCCTAAATCTAACAGACTTATTAAAAAAAAGTATTAAATTTGATTATAAATCTTATGTGGCTAACAAAATCCACTTGTTAGCTTCAAATAAAGAACTCCATAAAGTTTAACACAATTTTCTCTATTTTCTCGTTCCTAAAATATTATTCCACTGAAGTATAGATAATAATGTTAGATTTCATGAAATATTTCTTTGGAATTAACTAAGAAGATAAAAATGATGAATTTTATAAAATGTAAAGTAACACAACTAAATAGAATTAATATATATGATAGATATTTATGTCCAATAAGATAATTTCTCCATTCGATATATCATAACTCGAAAAATAAATTTTTATCGACTTAAATCCAAAGCGGATAATACTTCCCATAGACTTTTCTCCGCGACAAGCTTCGTATAAATGCAAAGAATCTTGACTCCATCATGAGTCTTTAAAAGCTATAAAGCAAGAAGTTTTTTACTGTCCTATTTTTTGTGTTTTACTTTTCTGGACATAATTTTACCCAATTCACCTGCAAAGATGTAGGTCTAGAAATTTGCAAAGAATATACTGGTTGTAACAAATTTTAATGTGATGAAAAATATATTACAATTACAAATAAAATATGAAGACACATAATTTTATTCATAAACGATGTGGGTACAAATGTGTTCCTCCGTTGATTCTTCTCTCATAAGTTTTCTCCATGATTCGAGGACCGTTAGTGGCGTATTTCTCGAACGAAAGATGATTTTCACCTCCTTAAGCCATAATTTTATCTCTCTATGGATATTTGAGATGTATTTTCAAGGGTATAATATATCCTTTATATAAGCATGAATTAGGGTTTAATGTACAATACCCTCCAAGAAACTCTTATTGAAATAGGACTCATCTTGTAGAGTCCTACAAAATGTTGATGTCTACAAATGCCCCTGTTTCAAGGCACAGGCTTGTCAGAACGTAGACTTGATGGAAACTCAAAGACAGAGCTTGAAGTACTCATTTTTCCACGGAGAAGAGATGAAGGGCAAATTTGGCCCCACAGGTGTGCCTGTTTGCAACAAATTTTAAAGTAATGAAAAATAAATTACAATCACAAATAAAATATAAACAAACATAATTTTATTCATAAAGGATGTAGATACAAATTTGTTCCTCTCTCACAAGATTTCTCCATGATTCGAGGGTCGTTAGTGGCATATTTCTCGAACAGAGGATGATTTTGACCTCCTTAAGTCATATTTTGATCTCTCAATGGATATTTGAGATGACTTTTTAAGGAAAGAGTAGCCTCCAAGAAATCTTAATTTTATAGAGTCCTACAAAATTTCAATATCTACATATATAACACTACACTGTAATTTGCATAATAAAATGTTATGAAATCATATTGTAATAAAGTTTTGGACGTGTGGAATACTCTGTTCACAAGATGCTGACTGAAAGCAAAGGACAGCATTGTGCGATCAAGTCAAATAATGAATTGTAAAGGCAAAATACTGTAGGAATTTTCTTGTCTGAGGATGTGACAATATATTCAAATTGACCAATTTTTCAAACTAAATGCAAATGATGCGATATGCATATTGTGACTTGATTATATTTTAAGTTCAAATTTAAAATATATGATTAAGAATAAAGTAATACTCAACTATCGTTCTTCCACATCCCGTATTAGTGATGAGACTAATTTTGACAATAACAAGCCTAATTACGCAATCAAGTGAATATATACTATTGAATTACTTATTATATTTATGATTTAAACAGATTACCATTTGCTACTATAGATTAATCCTAGTGGTCAGGGATCCACGTTTTGATTTGTATATCACGTCTAAACTGTTATTTATTGCCTTTTTTTTTCATTATACAAAATAATCTTTCTTTCTTTCTGATACTTAATAATTCATCAATTGATTTCCTTAATTCACTCAATTACAATCAAATTTGTGTTTCAAGGATTTTTTGAATCCCCCAAATCATAATTCCTCAATTTCAGTTAACATCCATCTATTTTCAATTTATTTTTTATTTTTGGATTCATTTGCATATGTTTCGATTGGGGTTGGGGGTTGGGGGGAGGTAAATAACGCTCTTGTTGAATAACTTCAGAATGTTTCAATTGTAATATGTCCAATAATTTGAATTTCTACTGCAAAAGTATTTACTAGGTACTCATCTTTCTTTGTTCTCCAAATTTTCTTGTAATCTAATATATTATCGATGGTGAAATTGAACTTTTGAAAAGGGATGAACGTCCAAGGTAGGAAAAATCTTCTATCCCTATCGAAGAGGCATTTTTATAACCATCAACCAGTGAAGAAATTAAATCCAGAGAAGAGTATAAATCTATAAATTTGAGGTTTTGTATATTTTAATTTTGTATATATTTTTTGTGATATGTATTTGTTATAAATTTGATATTTTGTTGTATATAACTCTATGAGTTTATTTATATCCACATTTGTAATTATATGCTATTTGATTTGTATATTTATATAAGTATTTACATAGAGGTGAATTTTAGGATTCATATTTGTATATAACCAACAATTATGCACTCTAGATATTAATTTGTATAATTTCAGCATTTGTATAGTTTATCTGTTTATATAAGTATTTGTATAGCATCTCGTTGTTGAATAATTTATACAACTATACATGTTAATGATGTTTATTGAAGGAATTTGAATTTTTCATTAAATGACCATGACAAACAATGTTATATATGATGCATACACAAATTATGTATTCAGTTCATAAATTATGTATCAACTATACATATCCAATAGTCAATTCATATAAATACAAAGCAAAAGAATCTTTTGATATATGTACAGATTATATTATCAATTAATACATATTCAATAATTCTAGTAGTCAATTAATACAAATATCAATCAAAAGAGTTTTTCGATACATATACAAATTATGTAATCAATGGATACATATCCAATAACAATAATAATAATAAAAAGATCAAATAATCAATCTATAGAAATACAAGTCATATATGGTAGGAAATTCTAATCAAATACAATAACCATAATTTGTGGGATTTTTCATAATGAGAGATTTATTTTAGGTAAGGATCTCTGATTACATTGAAAAACCTTAATTTAAGGGATTTGTTTTCCATTTTTATTTAAAAAAGAGAATTTCCCTCGCCATTCAAAATTTCAAATTTGTACAAACAAAAATGACTCCAGATGCTATAATTATAGTTATATAATACAATTACCTAAACTATAGCTATTTCGTCCCATTAAGTTTCACGTCTAGGCTATTTTTGAAAATTTCTCATTTGAAAATTCTTCCCCAAAATAAAAAATAAACTTATATAGTAATTATACAATTATAGACCATAATATTTTGATATAATTCATACGTCATAAATATATAATTGCACCATTAAATTAGTGAAATAAATTTGATAATCCTACATGTATTTGGTTAGATTCTTGAGTGAGGTAAGAAATGAAAAAACATACAACTTAAAAAGTAAAAAGTATAGTAATGATGGAAATAAGACAAGTGGAATGTGAAGAAAATATAGATGTATTAGTTTTTGGAGTGGTATCATGGTTCAAGATTCCATTCAACATCTTTTCTTTATATTATATGGTGTAAATTAAAAGCCATACAGCAAAGCTTTTTATATCCACCTTAAGCAAACAACAACTACTCCACTTCTTAGTAAACATTGATTCTAAATTAATTTACATGGTAAAATATACAAAAGTATTAATAATAATTTCTAGGGAAAAAATTCACTTTCTAAAAATTTAAAAAATAAGAAAATTGATTAGGGTTAGTTCAAGTAATTGTGAGCAAATTTAAATAAGCAAAAAAAAAAAAAAAAAAAGACCACCATGGTTACTATCATAAAACTCGATAGAATTTTAACTTATATACACTAACAATGTTTTTACATATTCAGACCAGTTTATAAGATAATAGTGTGCAAATATCTTTACAATATATAAGGGTATCATATTTAAGTTAAAAATATTTGAGAAAACAAAAGCTTATTTTAATTTTTAAAAATAATATGGAAAAGTATTTTTTTCCCTGCATTGTATTTCATGTATATATGTCTTTTGAATTTTGTGGTCTTCGACTAAAGTTATATAGAATGTAGGCTTAAGTCATCAACAACCACTTAAAATTGTCTGCATTTTTCACTTGGACGCCTCAACTAAGACTAGTTTCAATTGAACACTTCTACCATTCAAAATAGTACATATTAGACACTTTTTGAATGATAGAAGTGTTCAATTGAAACTAATCTTAGTCGAGATATCTAAGATCAAAAATTAATTAACAAAACTTTAATTAATTAAAATCATGAAGCTCAAAAATATTCTTTAAAACAAACAAATTAAAATAAATTGAGTAATAAAATGCAAGGGCAGAGCTACTTCCTTGACGAAAAATATATCATTTATCCATAAAATCAAAATTATTTCTTTACAAGTAATATAAAACCCTCATGCATATCTTCATCATGTGTTTACTTTTAATATTTAGAAGGTCAAATACATAAACAGACACCTAAACTTGTTCTAAGTTCCTAATAGACAACTCAACTGCTCAGATTTGATTCCATTAAACACTTTTATCCTACTTGGCACTCTCCGGTACTATTTTTTAATTTTTCAGCCAAAAATAAATAGTTGCGGTCCCAAATTTTTTTTTTTATAAAAGTGTGTTCTCAAAATTCTCAGTTAACCATGTGAAAAAAAAATTTTGGACCGCAACTATTTATTTTTGGCTGAAAAATTAAAAAAACAATATAGGAGAGTGCCAAGTAGGATAAAAGTGTTTAATGGGATCAAATCTAAGCAGAGTGTCTATTAGGAACTTGTCTTAATTTAAGTGTAAATGAGGACAAATTTAGATGTCTCTTTATGAGTTAAGTCTATTTAAAACTTCCTTAGTGAAAATTTTGACTCTCCCTATTTACGTCTTGTGGCAGAGGGGACAAGGCGGCAGTGTATTAAATACTCCCGTGTACAAAAGGGAGAAGCAGCCTCCAAATATACTCTGTCCTACGGTCTACACATTTCCCCTTCCCCTGTCCTTCACCACAATAACATATATTCAAAAGCACCATTTATCAGAATCAAATCATTGTAATAATCATCATGCTGTTTTCATCTACTCCACTACAACTTTTTTTAAAAAAGAATAACTAACACCAGATGCTATTTCAATTACTGAATCAATCAATATTCAGGAAATTATTGCTGAATCAAGATGAAGGAGAAGGAGAAGCTTCCAGATTTGAGGGGAATGTTGTCTGGATCGAAGTCATTATGCCTTACAAGTACAATATGTTCACTACTATAGATCGAATCCATCCAATTTTGTAAAAAATGAGATAGTGTCTTCGGACCAGGCTTCATTCCCCCCAATTTGGAAAGCAAAATTGCACTTCCAAATAATTATCTATCTCGGTGTCGGCTGGTGAGATTTCTTTTATCACTGTATTTTTGGGATTTTTTTTCGATATTTGAAATTTATTGGTTAACTTTGAATTTTGTGTGAATGCAAAATCAGGGTTTTACCGACCGGAATGTTGGAATAATAATGATTTTTGACCCCCTTTTTGGGCTAATTTTCCTGTAATTTGGGGCAGAATAGCTGTTGGTTTCATTATTACTGTCTCTCTCTCTGCTCTTCTCTTTTTGTTTTTGTTCTTTTCAGAGGTTAAATTCAACCCTAGCTATCATGGCTGTGTAATTTGTTTGTCTCTGTCTCATTTGAGGCTTTCTACTATAGGTTTCATCATTCACCACTCATTGAAATTAAAGGACCCTCAAATATGATAACAAAAATTTATCTGATCTACTACACTTAAAGCCTAAACAGCTAAAACAATTATCTACACACCCAAAAAAAATTTAAAAAATCCAAACTCTTCTCTACTTTTTAGGGTTTCTGGATATGAAATGAGAGAACAACAAACTAGGAAGTTCAACTGGAGATGAGAATCAAGCTATAAGTTACTCCAACTTTGCAAAAATGTCCGATCAACGTGTTTCAGATCCTCCAAAAATAGTACACTTTCGGATTATTCAGCACGAATGGAATAAACCTATTTGGAGATCTTTCCATGACAAAAATCCTTATGATCTGATCGATCTCTTAATTTGCTACATAATGTGAACAATCTCATATAGATAGACATACAACATTCCTTCTTACTTTTGTATTTGCCAAATCTGCCTTCTCTTCTTCTTACTACAACAACAACAACATACCCAGTGGAATTCCACAAGTGGGGTATGGGAAGGACATAATGTACGCAGACCTTACCACTACCTCATAGAGGTAGAGACGTTGTTTCCTGGGAACCATCGTCACAAAAACTTCTCTTCTACTTACTAATAGCATTATTTAGTATTATCCTATTAATATAATTATTATTTGATTCTTTCATTGTGTTACTATTCTTGTTCCTTTCATTTGGATTATCCATACTATTCTTACCTTAAAGTATTTTCATCATAATGAAACTTCTTAGCAAGATTAGCGGATGTAACAATAAGTATGAAAGACCAAAAGTGTTTATCAAAAAATTAGGCTATTTCACTCTTTTATGCATATTTTACTCTTTTCAGATCCCACTTACGATATCACATTAGACGTATTGTAATCGTTGTCAGTGATCATTCCATGTTATCAAGTCTTAAGTAGTTCTCTAGTGTTAGACACTAATGAAATTCTATGAGCTGTAATTTGCATTTGGTATGCACATGCTATAGATAAGTGATACTTATATATATGTTAAAGTTGTGTAATCTGCAGAATGGATTCTGCACCTTTCTTCTTTCTTTCAGATGACAAAATATATATATTGGGCATCTGGCATCTACAAATGGTAGCTTTTCATTTTTGATAAACTATGTGCACCTTTTCCCATCTCCTTCTTAGCAAAATCAGTCTACTTTTTCTTGGTTTTTTCAACTATGGAGGAAAGATGACCAAAGAAAATTCTAGCTACTATATATGATTATCTTTGTGCTATATAATTGTGGAGTTCTTCTGGTTCATGACTTCATTCCGATGAATTACATTGCATCTAAAAGCTTAAGCAGTTAGAAGAGAGTTATATTTGTTTATGACAAGCACATGATGTGTCCTTGGATAGTGGGTGGCATGCTCAAACTCAGATTTAAATTATCAAAGAAAAATCTCACTTTTATTTACTTTTTTTGGCATCGTTTGATTTGGCACGACGTTTAAAAAAAGAAAGAAAACTTTTGAAACTTGTATAGATATTTGTGTGGTTGAAAATCATTTCATTAAGGATAAAAGAAGAATTTGTAATATTTTTTTGGGGACGAACTAAAAATAAAAGGATGTCACATAAAATGAGACAGGAGAAGTAACACATTATGTCTTATGCTTTTTATTATTACTCCTTCTATCCAAATTTTTATGACATTATTTTGATTATTAGAAACAAGTTCTTAGTTTTGATTATTCAAAACTTACAACCCAACACATGATATATGGATTCGACAAAACCTACTATCCTACAATACCCCACGGCTAGACATCAATCTAACCCTGCTAACCTATTAACCTTCTACTCTAATTCGCGACCTTCACTCCTTCCTATCTAAGGTCATATCCTCGGTGAGATCAAGGGTTCCCAGGAAACAACCTCTCTACTTCTATGAGGTAATGTACATTCTACCTTCCTCAGACCCCACTTGTGAGATTCTACTGGGTATGTTGTTGTATATAGAAAAGAATATAGTAAAAAAAAAGATTAATTTGAATCTCAAAATTCAAAAGATACTGAATAAATTAAGACTAAAAGAATAAATTTTACTCACATTATTCTATTTTATGTGACACTCTTTTCTTTTTAATCCATTGCAAAAACATATTACCAGAAAACAGTCTCTCTACCTCTATGAAGTAATAGTAAAATCTGCGTATCGTGAAATTTCACTATTGTCGTCGTAAAAAGAATATCACCTCATTATAAATAAAAACAATTGCATTTTATTGTATCCTGACAGTGTTATTTTAAGGTGTAGCTGTGCGTGTATATCCAATCAGTTGGAATTGAGAGCTTGGGAAAGTGAGACACAAAAATGTGAAGTGAATTTGACAACTCACTGTTTTTGCTCTTTTATTTTACTCTCTGTGTATTTGCAGAATTACTGCGTCTTGTGATGAAGATGTATGCACCACCAGAATGTTATTCTCTCCGTTTTATTTTATATAATATTTTTTAATTTAATGTGATATTAATAAAGATAAATTTTTAAAATTTATAGTGTAAAACAATTTGTGTAATTATAAATTATTTTATTAAAAATAAAATTATTTTAATAGAAGAAAGATGATATTCTTTATAAGATAAATTAAAAAGTAAAGAAGGGAGAATATCTTATTAGCTTATCTAAGTAGCTACTGCTTTTATGTACTCAATATTTTCTTCTGGGTTTAAAACGGCATATTTTCCTTCTAAAAACAGACAAGTTAAAGCTTCAAAATTGCTATTTATATGCAACTATCCATCACGTAATACTATCAATATATAAAGGAAAAACGTGAAAAATATTCTCGAACTATTTGAAATAGAGCGAAAATATTTTTTGTTAAGTTTAATTTAAGAATGCCTCTTAGTTATATTTTTGGTTCAAAAATATCCCTCTCTGAGCAAAAATACCATTCGTTAGTTTTCTGCTAAAAAATTATTTCTCCGTTAAAATTATTTCCATCGAAAATTCAAACTCAACCCATCTTAAAATCAATTTTGAAATTCTTACTAGCTTTTGTTTATATAGTTTCAATTGAATTTTCTCTTGAAAATGATAATTTATGTTGATTGTTTTATATTGCTGATATGAGCAGCATAACTTTTATACAGATTTTGTAGGTTCAAAAAATATTCAGCGTTGAATCTTATTGAACTCGAAAAAATAATTTGAGGAGGAGGCAACAATTATAATGAGGATGAATCAGTGTATCATTCAGAGATGGACTTTTATATACACTTGTCAGCGAAATGACAGCCTCTTTTGATAAGAAAAGATTAGTCTCGGACCTAATATGCGAGGAGAAAATCTCTTAGATCCCTAAATGGGATTCCATGTGGACTAATCATGTGACGCTTTTTGTCCACATAGCATGCATGGTTTCATTTTGTTACTGAGAGTTGCATTTTTTTCCTGCAAAATTTTAAGGGAGGAGTGTTGTTGAACCAAAATCGAACCACGAGGTATTTTTCTCCATTTATAATAGTTCGGGTTATTTTTGGCTCCATTTTTCGTTTTCGTTAGTGAGAGGGGTATTTTTTTAGTCAAGAATATAACCTACGGGGTATTTTTGAGCAAAAAATTTAACGAAGGAATATTTTTAATCCAAAACCTAATGGAATAATATTTTTGTTCCATTTTAAATAGTTCAAAGATATTTTTGACTTTTTTCTCAGAAAAAGGGGAATAGTTCATAAATAGATCATTTTATGTTCGATTTTGAATTCGAGTCCTACCGAGAGCACCACCCAAAAATGAAACCAACAATATAGAATTTAATTGAATTCTAAATTTTTAATAAATCCAAAGAAAAAGAGAGGGGAAATACAAATGCATATTTAAACAAATCTTATAAGAATAAAAGTATATTAATTAGATTATTAACGTGAGAGGCAAATTTTAACCATTTCACAAAATTGAAGAGTAAACTAATTGGACGTTTTTCTTTACCATTATTGAACGCTTCATTTCCGTTTAGTATTACTCTCTCTGTCTCATTTCATGGTATGTCTCAAAAATAATGTCACATAAATATCTAAAAATGAAATTAGATCACAAATTTTAAAAGTCTTTTTTTTTCTTAAATATCGTGCCAAATCAAAAACTGTCACATAAAATAAAACGGCGAAAATTATAAAATTATTTCAAGTATATTGCACGCTTGTACTTTTGTTTAAATATTTATAACACCTTTATTACTTCCAGCTCATGTTAGGATAGCTCAACTACTCCACTTAAGGACCAGTTAAGAAACGTAGAGAAGAATCCAACTAATGAAAGTGACTCATAAATATCCACTCTCACTTCAACTTAAACCAAAATATCACAAGCTACCAGATATTAGTAGGAATGACTGTCGTAACATGCATGATTTTTTTTAATATAAAGTTTGAATTTAATCGAATCGTAATATATATCGAATTTGATTGGATCTCTATTTTGTTTATTTGCTTATATTATTACTTTATCTTAAAATGGTCTATTGTCTAAAAAATAAAGAAGATTTTTAATATTATAATTTTAAATTAAAATTATATCAATAGAAATAATAGGTAAAATGTACGCAAATCTTACCACTACCTCATAAAGATAGAGAGACTGTTTACGGAAAACCCTCGTCTCAAAAATCAAGCCTCATAAGCGGAAGGTATTAGATATGGAAAATACATAAGGAAAAGAAAGGAAAAAGAAAACGACTAATAATGAAAAGCAAATGACAGCATGTAAATATGATAAAAGTAACAAGTATAAGATGGAATATGACAACACCGGATATATAAAGACACAACTAATCCTATTAACTTACTATATCATAAGATTAGACACCAATCTACCCCTACTAGCCTTCTACCCTAATACGCACCTTCACTCCTTTCTATCTAAGGTCATGTTCTCGGTGAGATGAAGTTTCGCCATATCTTGTTTGATCACCTCCTCCCAATACTTCTTCGATTTACCTCTACCCCTCTGTATAATTCCTAAATCCCACATCTCACACCTCCTAACAGGATGTATCGGTACTTATTCTCTGCACATGTCCAAACCATCACAGTCTCGCTTCCCTCATTTTATTAGAAATAAGGGTCACCTCTAACTTCTCTCAAATGGTCTCATTCCTAATCTTATCGCACCTGGTATGTCCACACATACATCTCAACATCCCCATCTTTTGAACATATAAGATTTTGATTGGCCAGCATTTTACCCATATAGAAAAGTCGGTCTAACCACCATTCTGGTAAAACCCAACTTTAAGTTTAGGTGGTATCTTCTTATCACACAATACTCCAGCGGCAAGCCTCCATTTAGTCCATGCTGCCTCAATACGATGTGTAACATTATCGTCGATATCACCACGACACTGGATGATGGACCCTAAAATTAAAATCATATCAAATGTATTAAATATGTCACGTGAAAGTGTGAAATTAAAGTGTTCTTATAAAAGAAAAGGAGATATTTTTTTAAAACACACTAAAAAAAAATAAAAGCATTCTCTTTTTACTCGGAGAGAGCAATACTCAAAATACAACAACAACAACATACCCAGTGAAATCCCACAAGTGGGGAATATACGCAGACCTTGCCACTACCTCATAGAGAGGTAGAAAGGTTGTTTCCTTGGGCCCTCGTCACAAATCCCATAAGCAATACTCAATAAAAAGCATAATCTTTAGAGATCATCGATCGAGTGTATTGACAAAAATAATGTGCATATTAACATGATACACTAATAGTATCATTAGTTATATACTTTATTATAAATTAGGATGTTAATTATTAATATCATGAATTTATGGATATCAGTAATGCTAAGAATAAAATTTAAAAAAAAAAAAACTTCGTTATATTTGAAATATGACAAGTATTATACCGAGTGGATATTTGGTTGTACTTTGTATTTTTGGAATACAAATGGCAACCGCAGAACAACGGGCTATTAGGAGAAATTCCTCAAAATTCATTAACCAAAAATATCCATCTCGTCTTCTTCTATCTTACAAAAAAACTCCCTCTGCAATTTGCGTCTTTTTCCCAAAACTCAAACCGCCATTGCTGACCTCCCAAAACAATTATGCAATTCCAACAACTAATTACAAAAAATAAATCACCGTCCTATCACCACCGTCACCGGCACGGTGGCCGGCGAATCATCCACCAACAACCACCACAACTTTCTCTATGAGAAAATCACCTTTCTTTGTTGTTAATGGCTCCGAAGCATCTCTTTCATCTTTTCCGTTAATACCAGGTTCTACAATATTATCGTCACCTTCCCATATCCCTCCCGATTTCAATTCCAGCTTTTCCTTAACAGATCCGGTATCGAATACTACTTTCCTTTTCCCTTCTGCTCCCGTTCCAGACGGAACCTTTGATTTCGTCACGATTTGTTTCATTTCCGGTCTTCTCCTTCTTTCTCTCCTTTCCTTCGTCTTCATCTTCCATCTCCGCCTTAGATCTCGTCAATATACGCATCTTCAAAATTTCAATTCTCTCTGGACGGTCCGTTTACTCCTTGTTTTCTTCGCTCTCCTCTGGGATTTAAACGAAGTTTTCCGGCTACATTTCATTACCCGGAGATACATTCTCCCTTTTTTACCATCTCTAACCCTAAATCAACAAGCCTGTCTGTGTAAGGTTCATGTGGTTCTCTCCCTGGGCTTATTCGAACCCGGGTTCTTAATCACCCTTCTTTTCTTAGTGAATGTGTCCATTAAGAAACAAAGCCCAAGTGGAATTTGGGCCGTTATCGTCGTCTGGCCCATTTGCTTACCCCTTTTGGTGCTTCAAATCCTTTCTGTGTTCTTCTCGCCATGGCAGGAGCATACACCGAATTACATGCACTCCAGCTCCTTCCTATCCACGGATATCTTGGGGAACAAGACGGTGCTCTGTACTTACCCTTTGTACAGTTCCATTTTGTTTGGGGGATTTACTATTGCTTACTTGTTAGCCTTCGTATTTTCGTGCTGGAGAGTTATATCCTTTGTTATTAACAGGAAAATTCAGGTGCGAGTGAATTTGCTGGCTACTTCCTTCATGATTGCGTTGCCTTTGCAGATTCTGTGCTTAGTATTGTTGCCAATTTGGCCGGCGGAAGAACCTATCCACGGTGTTGCCGTGCTGGTGATGTTTTTAGCTGCTGCGTGGTGTGTAGCAGTTGGAGAGGTTACTTTGGTAATTAAGCCGATTGTAGATGCATTTGCCGCCGGTAGAGCAAGCAGCTGCCGTTGGAATCCCGGCGCTACGTTAGGACACCCGAACGGCGATGGAGGATGGGTGGAAGGACGGAGTTAGTAGCAACAAGAACTGGCCATGACCGCCGGCGGAATTATCAAGAGAGGATGTTAGAGTTATAGTTTTTCAGTATAAATATGAGTTTGAATTATTACTTAGTATAGTTTCATATGTCCTTTTTATCTAATTGTTAGAAATTATTGTATCATATAATTAGCAGTTGTTCATTAGTTTCAGGATTATTATCAATAAAGAAAAATCAGCAGCTATAATTAGCTTTTGCAAATTTTAAAATAACTTAAAATAAGTTAAAAATTATTTAAAATAAGTTAAAAGTTAAAAATTAATTCTCCTATTTTTTTTTCGCTTAAAAAAAGTTATTTATGTGTGATCAATAAATTTATTTTTTTATCCTTAATGTTTATTTATAATTTCTATATTATTTTGCTCCTATTTTTTTTTTCTTTTTTGCTCTTTTTTTTCTTTTCCTTGTTCTTTCTTTCTTCCATTTTTCCCTTCTTCTATTTTATCTTTTCTTTCGTAGACAAAGTGGATTTGGATTGTCTTTCATTCCAAGGCATAACTTCTATCCATGCGCTTTATATTCGCCCGGAGTTCGCTCCCAGAAATATAGCCATCCTTGTCCTCTTACGTCAATCCCACGAGCCTCTGATCCATTCGTCGAACGACGGCGGGGGAGCAAATCCAACTAGAAAAACTCATATTGGGCTTAAGGTTAATAAGGCTTGAACTGGTGACTTTCACCATGTCAAGGTGACACTCTACTGCTGAGTTATATCCTTCCCCGTTTTTTCTTCTTTTTCTTGCTCTTTTTTTTTTCTTCTAAATTATTTTCACCTTATTTTATTCTTTTTATAAATTATTTATGGTAAAGAAGAAATATAGTCATTACTTATTATAAATATAATTAAAAAATACTCAAATATTTCATATATTTTATTAAAATTATATATTTTAAAAATTAAAAATAACTTAAACATATAAATTAACTTATATAATCAATTTATATTAAAAATAAATTAATTCTAACTTAATCTAATATAAAAATAAAAATTTAAAATAATAATTAACATTTTATAATATGTTACAGTTTTATTTCACGACAAACTAATTAAAATCTTCATGCCATAAAAGTGCACCTTTAGTGTTCTATAAAACAAGCATCGCCCTTATGTTTGTAATACGCATAGTTGGGAACTCACATCAGCTTTTTGGCAAAACCAAAGTCTCCATTTCTCTGTTAAGAACAGTCAATTTTCAAGGTAAATTTTTTCTAATTATACATTCTGAATTTCTCACGTATTCTTCTTATGAATCAGGAGCCAGATATGAATCAGTCGTTGATTCTGTAAATATGTATAAATATTTTTGAACGTGCTCCACCAACTGCAGGATCAACCAATATTTTTGGATTTTGTATAAATATGAATATAAATAGAAGCAATATGATGTTACTTGCTTATCGCCAACTGCAGCATGAATGAATTTTGTGTATATATAAATATAGATAAAGGTTAACAACTTGCTATTAATTGCTTTCCAAAAAAATTGAATTCGATGAAAAAAATATATAAAATAGCTAAACTTTCATTAGTCGCAATAAACTTAATATACACCGTAAGCACGGGGCTGACCACCACTAGTTGTACAAATAACCAGAGGCTTTATATTATTTGAAGGCCTAACTATCTGAATAAACACACATTCATACATTATATATTAATATTAGAAAAATTACTTAGGCGGATTTTTTTTAACAAAATAATTAATAATTTTAGCGATACTTTTTATTTATTATCATTTATAACAATATATAACAATATTATAATAAATCTGCATTTATATTTAAAGTGAAATATGCATTCAATATAAATGTATTATAAGTGTTTTAAAATATATTGTACTTGTTTGGTAAGAAATTGACACAACGTATTATAAATAGATTAAAGTGTGTGATGAATGTATTATAAATAATGTGATAACTATTTTATTCATCAATAAAACTTATATTTTCTCTCCTCTCTCTCCAATTTCTTGCCTAATGTACGCATATATATGTATATCAGTTGCATATACATATTTAATTCAACAATATGCATATGCAGTTCGCTTCTCTCCACTCTCTACCCTCTCTCACTTGCCTCTCTTGATCTCGCTCGCCTCTTCATCCCTCTCCCAATCTTGCTTGCCAGATATACAAATATATATATGTATATCAGTAACACATATGAAATTATTTGACAGATATATACATACAATTTGACAAATATACATATAAAATTTGTCTCTCTCGATCTTGCTCGCCTCTCTCGTCTCTCTCATCTCGCTCGCCTCTTTCCTATAATATGTAGCTATAAATTGTAATTTTAGCAAATTATAGTTATTTTAGCTAATTTTTACCTTATTATATTTCAAATGTTTGTTTTTTTAAAAAAAAATCCTCATTTTTAAATGGGTAATATGAGCTTTACTCATTTTTTATCCATCTTAAATAGGTTGAGTACTCAACTCGTTTAAAATGGGTAAATCTGGATAGGTACCCAAATAACTTACCCATTTTGCCACCCCTACTCGCCACTAACATATCAATTTCAATTTGAGTTTGTATAGCGGAATATACAACCAATGCAAATTGTATGGCGAATTATAAAAATACTGTAAATTGTATAAGAAATTATACAAATACTACAAATTGTATAGAGAATTATACAAATATTGTGAATCGTATATCTAATTATACAAATATTGCGAATTGTATATCGAATTATACAAACGCTACTCAAATTGTGTGCGCGAATTGTATAGTCGAAATATACAAACACTGCTATGACTATAGTTACGAAACATAATTACTTAAACTATAGCTATTTCGTTCTATTAAATTTCAGGACTAAATTATTTATGAAAATTCTTTTTTCCGAATCTTGTACAGCTAGCTAACAACCCATATCTGTAAACTAATGACGTGGATTTCAGAATCAACGTATTGGGCCTTAATATTTTTTGGTGTTCAAAGGCTTCAGGAAAAGGGATGTATTTAGTTAGTCAACCAAATTCTTATTGTGAGGCTATAAAATCAATATGCCAAATTCCCCTCAACTAAAAACATAAAAAGGAACCCCCAATAATCCTTTCTTTTTTATACCAAAAATAAAACTAGTGATACATGTCGAAAAAGATAGAAGTATTTAAGGAATTTTAACTATGATACATGGAGAAGTAGAGATTGTAATTTGTATCAATAGGTGTGGCAGTTTTGTATTTTTGTAATTTTTTAAAAGAGTCGAAATTATATGAAATTATGTAAATATAAGTTGTGTATTACTGTAACTTTTTTCCATCTTTTAACTCCAAACAAGATTATTAGGTGAAGTAAAAAATTAAGGGTGTGTTTGGGTGGTAGGAAATCATTTTTGGGAAAATATTTACTAATTTTTCATAATTCATTGATTATATATATGTAAAAATTATCTTGAAAAAGTAACTATAACTATCTTAAAAAGTGACTTACTCAATTACGAAAATAGAAAAAATAATTTTCATAAATGATTTTTCAAGTTCATTATCTTTTTCTAATCCACCAAAACCCATGTCTTGACTATCGCACCCTCGAAGCTCCACTCCTCACACCAACCCACCTCCATAGTCTTTCGCTAAATTATACATAAATAATTTTAAAATAACACTTTACTTTACTTATTTTTTAATAAAATATTTTCTTTTTCGACACAATAGATAATGTTGATTAAATTTAATTCCCTATAAAGTCGCTCTTAGTTTTTAACACGCATGTGTATCATAAAGGGCAATTTTCCAAGAATTTAGGAGTACAATTTAACACGTGACATAAATGGTTACGTTAATACATTGAAACTAACCACGTCTACGCTTAACCCTATCAAAATTCAAAGTCATCCTCGTAACATGACATAAGATGAATTCAATTTGTGTATTGACTTTGAATATACAATAATGTATTGAATTTAAATTATACTTTACTAAAAAAAAATTATTTTATAATTTTAAATTAAAATTATATTAAATATAATAAAATATTTTTTAATTATACGTCCTTAAACATACGAGATGAAAAGTTAAAATTAAAATATTGTATGAATAAAAAAGTTTTTTTTAAAAAAAACTAAATCTAATTTATTCCAAAGTTGAAACTTTTTCAAATACTTTACCTTCCAATTTGGTTGGTGTCATGTTGTAAAATTCGTCGTTATGAATTTTAAGTTTCTAACCTCCCTCGTTACAACTTGTTTGGATGGTGGTTTTTCGTGGTATGGTATGGTATAATTATTAAATATGTGATATTTGTTTTGATTGTTTTATTAATTATATGATATGATATGGTTTAGTTTTATGGTTCTGTAATCAAGAAAACTCTTACTTTTTGAAACTATCAATTTGGTGGTATTCCATGGCTCCCTTATTTAAATTTAAATAATTCTAATTTATCCTTTATTTTTTATTTTACTTTATCCTAATATATGTATTGTTTCCGTATTACTTATTTCCTCCCCATCAGCTTTTGAATCTTTTTTCCCGCCTCTCATTTTATCTTTCACATTTTATTCTATTTTTTGAGTTTTGTTTTTTTTAAAATTTCTTACTTTTTTATTTTCTTAGGTATATTAGCTTGTATGTATTTCCTACTTGATTTTATGTATTTTTTTTAAAAATAATATTTAAAAAATTATCGATAAATTTTATATTTATACTAATTAAGAATATTTTTATAAATTTATACATAACGATTAAACAATAAATTATCATTAAACAGTAATAATCCATACGGTCTATCTAAATAATACCAAACCACCGTCCAAACAAGGTGTTATACGCGGCAATTGGTGAGAACTTACCCCAGTTGTTCCGCGTCTGGAATACACCTTCTCTTCTTCCGCAAGTAATCTATTAAGCGGCGTTTGACACGTTCCTCTCCCTTTTTGCTTATATAAATACTCCCATTGATCTCCGATTTATCTGATTCAAATCTATTCGAGACTATCAATGGGGAGCGGAATTTTTCACCACCACCACCACCTGAATTTCCATGTTCTAATGCAATTTCTGTTTCACCTTCATCATTCGAAGGAGGAATTTAGGGACACAGCACCGAGAGGATGCGTTACAGTGTTGGTGGGTCAAGGAGAGGAGCAGCAACAGAAATTCGTGATTCCAGTGATGCATATTAATCATCCTCTGTTCTCCCAATTGTTGAAAGAAGCAGAGCAAGTTTACGGATTTCATCACAATGGTCCATTAAATATCCCTTGTCATGTCGAGGAGTTCCATTACGTTGAAGGTATGATTGACGAGGACGATCGTCACCACCATCACCATCATCACCACCATCATTTGTGCTGCTTCGAAGCCTGAGCTTGCATCTAACTTGTATGTATAGTAATTGTAATTGATGATGACGAAAATTGATATGCAGTAATATAGCTTCAATAAGTGTACTCGTAATATGCAATTTCTCAAATGATTCCTCAACTACTTTAATGGCGGATTAATTCTCCATTAATTAGCAAGCTATTTGGGAAAACTCAAAACAGGATTAACAAGCTCATTTCGGCAGAGACAACTCATTAATTTTATATCTGCTCTCTAGTTAAATCTTCCTTCCTATAATGTTGATTATGTATCGAAATTTTGAGTCTCCTAAATCAATAGATGGCCCAAAATTTATTCGAAAAAACAGCTCAAAAAATATAAATTTAAATTAGTCTAACTTTAATACGTTTACGCAACACATTGATGGAAAAAAAATATTAAGTTTGACTTTTGGGAGTTGTGAATAAGTCAAAGGAAGATGTTATAAAAATATAGTTATTTCTTTGTTCTAAACCTAAAAACAAAGGATTGTGGAGTCCTTATATAAATTCACTATGACAACTTATCATCTTGCAATTATCCAGTGGAATTCCACAAGTGAGGTCTGGAAAACTCTTATTATATAGTAGTACCTAAAAAATAACCAAATTTGTTGGTTTCATATTTATTTTTCTGGTCTATATGTCTTGAATTTGTTGGTCCCATAAAAATCTCCTGTTCTAAAGGAACAATTCAATTTATGGTTTGTGGAAATTTTAAAACAAGAATCTTATACGTACAAAGTGATGGAAAGTGACTATTTTTATGGCCTATATATCTTGATTTGATTATTTTTATGAATTGTTTATATCATATAGTACCACGTTGTCCTCCCTCCTAGCACATCTCTTAGTCATGACACCTCAAATAAAAAAGATGAATGTGACCCAACAAGTGGTTAATTACGATGTATTGACGTCAAACTATATGCGTTTTTGAGGTCAAATTTAAATTAGCTACTTCAATTTAGCTTTGAAGTTTAGTCAAGTTGACCTCGAAAAACAAAATAGTGATAAGTAAAAATGAACAAAAAAAATTACCTGTTGAATTGAATATTTTATGAATTGCTTATATCATATATTAGCACATTGTCCTCCCTCATAGGTCATTTCTTAATCATGGGTTCATACATGTATGTGACCCAACAAGTTAAAGATCTACAACTTGTTAATAAGTTTGACTTAGAAAAATCGAAAACTATGACGTATTTCAATTAATTATTTGAAACACATAATAATTTTTTATTTGTGTTTTGAAAAAGTTTCATAAGCATCCATTAAGCAAATAGTTAATCACATAAAATATATTTTCTTATTAAACTATACTTATCAACATCAATTGTAATATGCATGTAGTTTTAGCATTTATTAAGACTAATCGAAGAACGTGACATATTTTAAATGGTTAATGTGTTATAAAATAGACGCTTGGGAATACGCGCAAAACTTTTATGAGTTAATATATGAATACTTTATCATGTGTATAGGTGTTCAATCGTAATATGACATAATTTAATCAAGTGTTTCAATAGAATTTTCTGATAAATTGAAGGAGACTTGATTATCGGTATATATATATATATATGGTGTAATGATAGCAGAATTATAAACATAGTTCAAAGGTCAATATTTTTAAATCTTCAACTTAACATATCTAAGTTCAAATAAATTCAAAAAATGCATGAATCTGGTTATTAATTAATTGGGTGCACGTATCTAGTTATACTCTAGGTGGCCCTTGGGACTTTTTTTTCCTACCCGTGAATCGATATGTCTCCTTAAAAATTAATGACTATATATAAAATATAGGATGGAATTTCTTCGCTATAAATCGAAAATGTCAGATTTAAATCTTGAGAAAGGAGAAATATCTATTAGGGAGCATTTTGTTTTTTGGTGGAATACTCTTAATAACGTAAATTTGAATATCAGGAAAATCTGATACACTAAAGCTCTCTTTATGCGCAGAATTTGAAGAAGGATCTGCCAACAACAACAACATTACCCAGTGGAATCCTATAAGTGGAGTTTGGGGAAGGTAGAATATACGCAGACCTTACCACTACCTCATAGAGGTAGAGAGGATGTATCCTGGAACCCTCGTCACAAAAACAGGAAAGGAAGAGAAAGAGTGATTAATAACGAAAAGCATTTACGAGACTCTTAACATATATAAGGTAGATAAAGACAACATTGGATAACTCCTACCATCTTACTATGCCCCACGATCAAACATCAACCTACTGACCTATTAGTCTGGTACTCTAATTCGCGACCTCCACTCCTTCCTATCTAAGGCCATGTCCTCGGTGAGAAGGATCTGCCGCAAGAGTATATTATACACAATCTTATGATCGGATATGTGAGATTAATAAATTTTAAATATTAAATGGTTAAACAAAAGAACAAGCATGATGTTGAAATGAAGTGTATTTATTCCAACAGAAACCATATGCATGGACTTCTTTATCTTTAGGAATAATTGAGGTGTGGGGGATTACTTATCTCTTGCTCCATAATTAAAGTAAAAATTTGCCCCAAAAGCAAGGCAAGATCTCAAAGGGAAAGCACCATTTTAAATATTGAAATGTTTAACTTATATACACATCGATAATATAAAAAAAATTATATTATCGATCAATTTAACCGACAATATATGGTAGATTACTGCTCTACTATTTAAGTTATCATCGCTAAAATATACACGGTCTATTTAAAGAAGAATTATTTTTTGCATTATTCTTCCTTCCTTTAATATTTTCATTTAAAACTCATAATCTTGTGAATTAATTAAGAATTAATCGATTAATTAAGCTGGTTAACCCCAGAATCCTGTCATAGACAAAAAGGTCCACAACCAAATCTGGCACCAGATTGGGCCCTGGCCCATTTATGCCCTAACTTGCGGCCCCGCTACACTAATTATGTTAGCCTTATCTAATTACGCAAACATTCTTATCATATATACAAATTCACTACAAGTTCTAGATAATTACATATTATTTTAATAATTAATAATTTTGTGTCGAATTTTAAGTTAGATACACTACTTCTTCAAAATTCTCCTCTTTTCTCTCGCTTTCTCACTCCCTTTCTTTCTTCTCTCACTGTGTATGGATATGCAGATGAATGTATCCATGCATGTTTTGATATTAGATACATGTATCTTTGATATTCGATACATAAAGAGGGAGGTGAGCGAGAGAGGCAACATTTATCTTCGACACTAGATACATGTATTTTTTTATATCAAATACATTTTGCAATACAAATACATAGAGAAAGGGGCGGGAGAGAGAGTTAGTATATCTCAAATACATATGGATGTGAAATAAATTATGTCTAATTTAACCTGTATATGAGATACATGTATCTGACGAAGAAAAAGTGATTGAAAGGTATAGTAAAACCTAAACCAGTGAAATTTGTGTTGTTTGTTATTAAAACAAATAATACTTATTGATTTTGTAATTTAAAATTATCTTATCAAACCGACAAATATCTCATTAAAAAAAAAGGAAAAAGGCATATGTTCTTTTTGTATTAAATAAATAGGGACTCTTACATTTTTTAGTATTGTTTGAACTTTTTGCCCTTTATCAAAAGACTCTGTTTTAGATTAAATTGTTATTTCTCCATTTTTCTTTAAATTATTATTTAATTATATTTATAATATTAACTTTTAAATATATATGAAAAAAGTGATAAAATAACTTCTAGCCGTGGAAAGACTCCTAAATCTTCCTTATTTGATAGACTTCTACTTCTTCCTTATTTGAATCAAGAAAAATACGCTCCAGTCGCTAAGGAAAATTCTAATTTACCATGAGTTCTAATATATTTATATATAGGATTTTTATAAATAAATAATTTATCAAAACTAGTGAATTATTTATTTTTTTTACAAGTTCATAATTAAATTTAATATTTCTTGCTTTAATCACGCGCAAAGCGTGTACAACAAAATTAGTTTATTAAATAAGCGTAAAGATGACAATTAATAGTTAATTATATTTTATTTGTTTTAATTACAACTATTTTTTTTTTACAACAAATAAAGTAGATTGAAAAATGTGTGTTTTCTATTTTTATGAAATAATTGCAAAACATATAATTAATAATCATGGTTGTCTGCCACGCACTCTTCTCCTTTTTCTTTTTTTAACAATATTTCATCTTTAATTACAAGTTTACAACAAATTGTGTCAATTTTAGAAGGGCTAGTTTCGGTAATTTAAGACAAATATATTTCCAATACTCAGTAAAAGAATTTTTAAAAAGTAAATAAAGAGTCAACTATCAATATTATGATGCTTATGTGGACCCCATATTGATGACCTGGCACTTACATCCCTTCTCTCCCACTTCACACCTCGAAACGCACCCTTCTTATAGACTTATAGAGATAAACACGCTTTCACATCTTCTTAACTCGAAATGGCTGGGGAGAGGAAAGGTTCCTATTTTTGAGGGTACTCTCGAGAACAGATCCAGTGGAGACGGGGTGAGGTGCGATCTGCGTACATTTTATCCTTTCCAATTCCTACTTGTGAGATTCCACTGGAGATATTGTTGTTGCAGCACTTCAGGGTTCACAAGGTATTAAATTGGGCCCCACTTATGGGGCCAATTCTAGGAAATAGTTTTTCAAAAGTTTTTTTTTTTATTGCAAGCTCGAATTATTTTTTTTCTTTTGCTCAAATTGTTCTATCCTATGCTTTTGTTAAAGCATAAATAGTGATAATATCTAAAATCTAATCAATAATAATTATGTCACCACTTTATTTTAAAAAAAAGCAGCATATGCTGCGGATGTACTTTCCGTCCTTGATAATAAATAGTTTAAATGTGGAAAAAGAAAAGGTTAAGAATCTTAACAAATTCTCCCCACAATATATGCTTTGTATATAAAAAAAAGGATTATTTATTTGTTAAAAAAATTGATTTGTTCTTTACCTATGTATTGAAATGAATAGTTATTTGTAAAAGTGGAAATATGGATGTATATGTTATTAATAAAATTATGATTGATTACTTCCCCCACTTCTTAGGAGGATAAGTAAACTCATCGATGATGATGCAGGTGGTCAATCATCTGAGCACGTCTTATTTTTTTATGATCAATTATTATAAAGAGGGTTCTGTGTAAAATAACGTTATAACAAAATAACTGATAAAGTATTGAATAAGTTTATTGATAATTACATTTCATATTTTTCGGATAGAAAATTATATAGAATACCCATTAAATGTAGTGGTCTTGATCTTTTACCGTCCATAAGAAAAGTCTTACAAAATTGTTTCTTTTTTCATTTTAAGTGGAATCAGACTACAACTTTTATGGGGGCATTTTTGTAAGATATTTTTTATGAGGGGCAAAATATTAAGACCACCTCTTATGAGGGTATTTTTGAACATAACCCGAGAATCTTTAATTGAGTTCAATTTAATCTCCAATTTCAACCCGTTCTAATGTATGTTTTCTATCCATTTTATATTGTATTTGGAGAGATGAGATGTTTCTCCTTAATTGTTAATCCTTATCCTAATATTTTTGTATTAACTAAAACCAAAAACGCATTGAAAAACGTATGCTAAAACCTCCATGTTAAGGAGTTTTTGGTTTTAATAAGCAACTAACTTGGAAAAATTTAATTTAATTTAAGATCTTAAACTGGTAATTATTAAAAACTTTAAGCAAACTAATCCAGTTAAAGACTGGCCCTCTGGCCTCTACCAACAACGAATTTAACAGAGATTATTTAAATAATTAATAATTATTAAATATATGAAATGGACCAGAAGAATAATTTTAATGCACTTATGAATTAATTAAAAATAAATTCAATATACTCAAATCAATTATCAGAGGGATTTATATTATTTTAAAATAAAAGCACGAATACTTAATATTTTAAAGATTAATTAAAAGGTCAAATTTCCTTTTCATTTAATTATATTATTTTCCACGTCTTCTTTTAAACGATTTTTTGACAGCAATTTTTTACCTGCAAATAACAGCTTCTCTTTTACGTATTTAACTACTAATTTAACCTCTTTAACTACTAATTACGATTTCTAATTGGATAAGGCCTTTGTCATTTTTACTAATATTAAATTAATTAATATAAATTTATGATAAAATATTCTATTAATTATTTTTTTTTACTTTTATTTACCCACCTAATTATATGACTGTTTCCTTCTCCTACTTTGTGTAGATTATTGTACTTAATTATAAACCTAAAACGGATTAGCAGTTGATAAACCCCTATATAAACATCCCTTTCTATCTCTCTGAAAATATTATTCATCATCACAAATTTAATTTCAGATAGCTACATGCGTTACAATATTGAGAACAAGCCCAGATAGATCATGAGCAACGTTCCAAGATCTTTAACAGATTCATCATTTACTCTGTTCAAATTAGCCATCTCTGCTTCTGATCCCTGGCCTGATTCTGTTACAAGTGTTATCTTCTAACCTCTCAACAATTCTGTACAATCTTTTTCCTCAATTTCTTGTATAATTTGTTGAAAACTTGAGGAAAACCAGAGATGGGTAATGGAGAAAAACATCATCATCATCTGAATTTCCATTTTCATGTGCCGCACATTAGCTTCCATCATCATGGGAAGAAGGAATTGAAGAATATACCCAAAGGGTGTCTTGCAGTTATGGTGGGTCAAGGAGAAGAACAGCAGAGGTTTGTCATCCCTGTGGATTATATAAACCATCCCCTGTTTTTGCAGCTACTTCAAGAAGCAGAGAAAGAATTCGGATTCGATCATAAAGGACCGATTAATATCCCTTGTCATGTCGAACAATTTCGCTATGTTCAGGGATTGATTGCTAAGGAAAATCTCCATAACCATCATCATTCATGGTGCTTCAAGGCCTGAACTTTTTTTTTTTTTGCTTTTTTCTATAGTTCCATATCTTTTGGTAGTTAATTTTTCTTTTTTGAGGACTCGGAATTGTCAATGCTTCCAATGATGTAAATTTCTTGTTTTGGATCAAGTCCTTTTTCTGAGTTTTTTTTTTTAATGCTCTGTTCTTAGATGTTCATGTACCCAAAAGTGTAGTGATAGAAGATGAACAAGTTGGAAGTTAATATTCATAATACAGATTTTCTTTTTCATGTTTCTGAATTTCTATTTAATCTATTATGGTTCTCCAAAGTTTAGTTATTTGCTTGAAAAGAAATTCTGTTCTGGAATTTGGTTTCTATTTGCAGAATAAGATGAGTGCAAATTTTAATTTCTGTTTTTGTTTGGGCGCAAATTAGTAGTTTAGTAGATAGTCGAGTTTTAGTATTATCTATTTTATTTGAATTAAGTATCTATCGAAAATCGTACGGTATGTTATTGTTACCTTGTCTGCCGGGTGTTAAGAGTATTGAGTGGTCGATGTTTTTGGTGTGAAGGGATGGGAAGAAAGGTCCCCGCCACCTTATTGCAGATGTCAATTTTGACATCACTAAAAATCTCAAAAATATGGCCTTGGTTTGTTCATACTTAGTTTTCAAAATTTCTGTGGTTTCTACTTTTGATTTGCTCTATTCATGTCAGCTTTTGTTTGGGTATGTTATCCAAAATTCTAGGCGTTCATCCATTACATGGGACGACCACAACAACAACATATCCGGTGGAATTCCACAAGTGAAGTATGAGAAGGGTAGAATGTACGCAGACTTTACCACTACCTCGTAGAAGTAGAGAGGTTATTTCGTGGGGCGTCCATTATATGGGAGAGATATTGCTAAAGTGGTAGATGATGTAATTTAGTTGTTTCCTTTTTCTTTTTTTTCTTTTTTTGTTGACAGGAGTTTCACCTTGTGTTTACAACAGAGATCAACATATAGTCATTGTTATATAATAATTGAGATATGAGAAGAGTAAAGTGTACATTAGTCTTATTTTTTATTGTGTGTCGATGATCTCTTAACGAAAAGTTGTAGCTGGAATCGGATGTTGGAGTTACATGGACACTCTTTAATAGATTTTGCTCATGTGAATGAGGAAGTTAGTCGTTTAAATGTTTTTTAGGATAAATTTATTCTAAACAGGCAAAATAACACAAGGCCGTAATATGTTAGATGAGAGTTTTATTTTCCTTGAGTAGTAATTATATATAATGATGGACGGAGAATTTTGATTTAGGGATTTCAAAATTTGAAAAAGTAGATACGTGAACTTGTCAAATGGAGTTCTACATATAATATATGTATATATATATATATATTAATCATGTACAATATAATATAATTTTCACCGAAAGGGATTCAACCCGATATACAGTTCAAATCTGAAATTATTATGGACTCTTTTAGTAAAAAATTGATGCTTTACTAGCAAAGGTCTTTTAATTAAGGACGGAGTGATCCTATATCAAACTCTGAATAATTTCCTGCTATAAATATATACTCTAGTATTTACGGATGGTAAAATCAAATTCAATTCATCCAAATTATTTAAGTTTGAGTGGGTCAACAATCCATTTATTTATCTGAAATAATCTGTCCATTTATAATTATGTTAATCATTTAAAATTGGGTAGATATGTAACCCAAATGACTCTAGAGAAATTTTCTCAAATATTTTTAAAATCTTTTTTTGTGATTTGATATGTATATACCCATGATAAAGAAAAAAAAATTATTACATACTAAAAATATTATAAAAAAACAATTAAAACTTGATAAAATTGGATCTTGACCAGTTCTATAATTCATTACCCAACTCATTTTGATCCAAGTAAATTTAGATTGAGTAGAATCTTGATCCATTCTGATCTGTCCAAATTTGATCTAACCCGCTCAATCCTTACCTACTAAATCAGTACACACTTTAACATTTCTTTGAAAACATCAACTAATTCATTGAAAACAATTTATTCTTGAAGAGTGCAAGAGAAACCTAGCCTTTTCTTTCTTTATGATAAAGGGACTTCCATGGGTGTTAACCATATATAGAGATAGATTTAGTGCATCAATCAAGACTAATGATTACTTCTTTGCTTAATGCTCCACTATTAAATGGTGCTTAATAATTTCATAATTAATCATAATGTGAATGACAAGACTAAATCACACATGAGATTTCTCAATAACCATGTAGGGGCCATGTGTTAGAATAATTTTTTTTTTCTTGAACAAAGTTTGACAATCTTGTCTTGAAAGAAGATGCTAGATTTTCTCAAGTTGCCACAATGGCAAAACATGAACTGTAAGCAACTTACTTGGATTCTTTTCTCTCCTTCACACATGGAAAATTTTGGATGTCAAAAAAACAATTGACTTGGGAAATTTTTTAAAATACATTTTTCAAATTCTTTTGACTACTTATCAATTTGTGGCTTCCTTTTGATACAACTACTTTACTCCAAAAAAGGTTGAAAATTTTTGCATCCATTTAGACAAACTATTGGTCTTTTTTTAATGTATAATGCATTTCCGTTAAGGCTCTCCGTTTAGTTCAGATAGATTCTACAAAAAAGAGTATAACTTTTTGTTTCAAAATCGGGATGAGGTGAAACTAGATGCGTTAGAAAGATAATTCAAATATCTTCAATTTGATAGTTCGTGGATCATCCAGTTCATTTTATGTTAAGAGATATGACCATTTAAAGTTGACCCTTCTAATGGGATATTACCTGTTTTCACTAGTACATATACTTAAGAGTAGTAATTTTGTCTACTAAATTTGATCAAGTGAAAAGAAATCACTGTCAGGGTGGCAATTGAGCGGGTTGGATTAAAGTTGAGCGAGTCATAATGGGTCAAGATCTAATCCAATCCAAAATTTCTTAGGTCAAAATGGGTTGCGTCAAAACGGGTTGAGTAATGGGTTATAAAGCGAGTTAAGACCCAACTGAACCCAACTTTTACTTATTTTATTTATTTTTTTCAATATTTTAATACTTAATTAAATTATATTTTTCTATATTCTGACTATATAAAATATATCAAACTAAAAAAAGTTATTTTAAAATATTTTGACAAAATCTCTTTCGAGTCAATTCGGATTACACATCAACCCAATTTTAAATGGGTTGGATTTGAGATGGGTTGAGCTAATAAATGAGTGGGTTACTAGTCGGCCCAAACTTCAACAGGTTGAACAGATTAACCTGATCGGATTTAATTTTGCCACCACTAAGCTACATTTTTGTCTTAGCTAAACGGAAACTTTGATCACCGCCAACGAAAAATATATTATTTCATCATATTTTATTGAGAAAATGAAGAAATTTGTAGTAGTTTCTATCTTTAATTTCAGCTTTTAAAGGCATGGTACTCTGACAATATAAATTTGAATTAATGCAAGTAGGTAAAATTGGATGAAATAGTGGAACCATTCATTCCTGTCGTTGCACCTTATTCTTATTTTGATATTATTTTCTCCAAACAAAGTGGAATTCCCCTAATTAAAGGGAAAAAGTAGTCTCATCCCATCATATTCACTTCCCTTTAGACACATGTCCATTTCTCGGTAAGAATGGGTGAAGATATTCCATCTTTTTCCTGGATTATTCGGGTTCAAATACTCATGAATTATTCTTTGAGCTTTTGCTTATTTCTTGTGTGTGTAATGTGTGGTTCACTTTCTTCTAGGTGTGTTGTGAAATTAAAACAAGTAAATCTTTTTATTTATTTATATTAGTATTTGATAAGTATTGCGAGTTGTATTTTATAAAATTATTTGAATCATACAACATTGTTATGCTGTTGTATTCTAGAGGAGACAAGATATACAAGTCAAGAGATATACTGCTGGATCGATATATATGTCGCAATGAACTTTGAATCTTGTTGAAGAGAGCAAAATAACCGTGCTGCAACCTGAATATATACTTTTTTCCATTATTTTTTATTTTATTTTCGACTATAACGTATTGTAACTATGATATATACACCGATATATTTTGTTTTCTGAATTATTTTTCTGAAACAAAAGATGCTACAATAGTACATGTGTTTTTTTTTTACCATTTCCGAAGATTTTGTTTCTTCAGTAATTTTTCACATTCTCAGATCTAGTAAAAACTATAGCTAACAAATCGCCCTTCATGTGTACGATCGAGAAATATGATGAGATGGTTGGAATTTCTCCGTCTTTAAATATCTTGATTTCAAACAATAAATATGAAAAAACTTCTAGTAGAAAGTGATTTAACCACCTCAATAGGCTTACAAATATGTATTCGAACAATTAATAAGTGAAAAATTATATTATTTTTTATCCAACAAATCAAACGATCAATTTAAAAATAAGCCAGAACAGTTTATATTCAAACCAAACAACTGCTTTGTATCTTTAAATAAGAACACAATTAATTATATTATTTCTAAAAAAAGAACAACAGTGGGAGTTCATACGTTGTTAATATTCAACTACAGTTATATGTCATTTGTTAGTTTGGCAGTGGTTGTTTTCGTTGACAGAGGAAATCCTACGACAATACACTATTGTGACTTGTAATACGACAAATCAAACCGTCGATATATAAAATATTAGGATTTATTTTATATTTATCGTGTTATTGATAAAAAATTTTTATCAAGGTTTAGGTTATTTGAACTAAGAGGCTAGCTGATAGAAAGAATCTCGACCTTTATTTTTAAGATAGGAATAAGGTTTGCGTATATACTGAATTTGTTATGGTGGTAAATGGTAATTATCCTACACAATTTTTTATACAAATATTTGATAGTGACTCATATTGAGCATTGTAGCTGTGATTGAAACCTAAAAATATAATGTTATTCTTCGACCTTAGCCACTCGATGGGTGATCTCTTTAAGCCGTGCCGGATTCAGGTTTTTCTTAAGGGGTTTAAAATTTTAAGAAGTAGATACACGAATTAACGGAAGGGAGTTCAACATCTATTATATATACATAAGAAAAATTATTTTTACCATAGAAAAATAGTATAATTTTTCATCGAAGATGGGGGGAGGTGATTAGACAGGATATGATGAAACATGATCTCACCGAAGACATGACTTTAGATAGGAAGGAGTGGAGGTCGCGAATTAGAGTAGAAGGTAGATAGGTTAGCAGGGTTAGGTCGATGTCTAATCGTGGGGTATTGTAGGGCAGCTGGTTTTGTCGAGTCTGTATATCATGTGTTGTATTTAGCTGTATTATGTGTTAAATTTGTCTATTTCTATGTTTTCATTAGTAGTCGCTCTTCCTACTCCTTTCTTTTCCTTTCCTTTTGGTCATATCTAGTTTATTCTGCTTTTGGGTTGTTGAGACGAGGGTTCCCAGGAAACAGTCTCTCTACTTTTTTGAGGTAGTGGTAAGGTCTGCGTACATTCTACCCTCTCCAGACCCCACTTGTGAGATCCCACTGGATATGTTATTATTTTCATCGAAAAGGATTTGGATGAACCCCCTTATTATTATGTGGCTCCGCCACTGCCTTTAGGGACTTTTTTTTTTCGTAGTGGATTATTGAGGCACAAATGGACTAATTATTGCCTTGATGATAATGTTTGAAGATTAATTTGGTGAATGACTTGTTGAGAATCAAGGTAGCAACTAGAGATAATGGACCATTTGCCAGATTTGTTTGTTGCTTTAACAGATATTGGCCTGGTCTACTCGAGAAAAACATGAAGCATATGGCATGCAATTCCCACTTAGACGTCCCTTCATCTTTTCAAATTTTTTAAGTATCAACGAACAATATTACATCATGTTAAATGTATTTTTTTATTTGTTTAGCTCAATAATTAATATCAGAATCAACAATGGTCATGGCACGAGAGTCAAAAACAAATTGTGTAGACCTAACCCAAAATAAATAGTATCACGTCATGTTAATAGTATCTCTAATTGATTTTAGCCCAAATAACTGATACGAGAGTTGTTCAACAATTCTTGTTTAGGCAGTTCATATCATCCTCTTCCGTGTCTCAACAGTAACATATTCTTCCATAGATTTGCGATACAAGTATAGAATTGGCAAAAAGATAGTGTGGGCCATGACTTACTACCTTTGGCCCTTTACGGGTTAATTAATTTGAGGATGTTTGGATTAACTTTTCTTAAGTGACTTATAAGCTAAATGTCAAAAGTAGGTTTGATTTGTTTATTTTTTTGTATTTTTTATGCTTAAAGCACTTTATGTCTTTGCCAAAACACTTCTAAAAATTAAAAAGCAAAAGTCCCATATTAGTAGCTAGAAAAGAAAAGGGAAAAATAACGTAACTAGACAAACATATGATATGTATTTACATTATACAACTATAGTTTGAAAAAATTACAATTTATAGCTATAGTTTGGGTTTGTTACTATTTTCTCTCTCACGCGTGCCTCTCTCCTCTCTCTCTCTACAATTTCTTGTCAGATATACAATTACATATGTATACCCGCTGCATATATATAATTATTTTGACATATATACATATATAATTCGCCCCTCTTCACTCTATGTCCTCTCTCTCTCGCCTCTCTCCACTCTCTCGCTTACCAGATATACAAATACATATGTATATTAGTTACACATATAGAATTATTTGACAGATATACATATACAATTTGCAAAATATACATTACAATTCGCGTCTCTCCTCCTCTCTCAATCTCGATCTCGATCTCGCTCGCCTCGCTCCTTCCCTCCAAGTCACATAATCGAGATTATGTCATGTAATTATGTAAAATATAGCCATTTGACCATATTAAATTTTAATCCTAGGTTATTTATGAAAATTCCTCGAAGAATAATAGGTGTATAGATAGTTAGATACTCAGAGTGAGACCTTTTATGCTTGATCACACCGAACAAATAATTTTGAATTAGTTTAGCCCAACACAATTGCAAACTTGCAGTCACTTTAATTTTCAAGTTAACAGAATGTGTGAGCCAGATTGACAAACAAGCAACTCAGCACCCTCCCTGAAGTTTTCTTCCCCAGAAAAATCAATTTCACAGATCCAAAATCCAAATTGCTAGTTATTAAAGAATAAAGATGGAATCCTCACAACATAAACTGAATATCTTTGGCACTAGATAAGTTTACCACTTTCTATTACTGCACAAATGAAGAAAGAACGAAAAGAATAGAAATTATAATCTCTTGTGCTCTCTTTAGAACAACTTGTGTGCTCCACGCAGCCATGTTATCGATGATGTCTTGTACTTGAACCTCGAATTGTCACACCATGTAAAAATTTGGTATAACCAAGGAAACTCAATTTCCTATCAGATGGTCTGATGCAATCCTTGAGAAAAGTGCAAGCCGAAGGACCCAAATTCATTTCCTGCAAACACAGATATCACATCAAAAATAGCAAGATGAATCAAAATACAGGCACTGCCAGTACACCCTTGGCCTACCTGTGCTAATTCCTGAACAGAAATGGAACGGTTTCCTTCTTGCTCAAAATAATTGAAAGCGGCACTAGCAATTTGTTCCCAGTTTTCAAGAGCCTCAAGCTGATATGGACTAATTGCAGCAGCACAGAACTCTTCAAAGTCCATTTGCTTATAAGATAATGGTTCAAGCTTCAATTTTAACAAACAAAAACATGAGTTCAAAATTGTCAAACCGATAAAATGTTGGGTTCAAACACAAAAATACAAGGTGCAAGTTCACGGAACTGTGATCTAGAAAGAAGTAATTTCACATGCTTTTCAGGAAGCAACAAACTATTGGGATTTATCTTTTCGTTTGGCAACTAATTATTCCTCCATGCCATAGGAAAATGACATTTCTTTACTTAAATGCTTCTCTTTTAACTCAGAGCAGAGCTTTCAGAAAATGAAGATGATATTATTTCTTGTTTGCAAGAGGGAAAAAAATGAGAGTTAAACAATATACAGGAGGCATAGTAGCAGAAATAGAAGGATAACCATCCCATTGTATTTGAATTTAGAAACAAAAAGGAGCCGCATCTTGGTCGAAGGGTCCCTTTTAACTAGTAAGGACACAGAAAGCAGAGAAAACTTGCAAGAACAACGTTATCTTCTATGCCCTCTCCAAGGTTATCAACTTGCAAGAACAACGTTATCTTCTATGCCCTCTCCAAGGTTATCATTGATAAGTGCATTAATCATGATAAGCATGTGCCCTCACTCATGATTATCATGTAAAAGGATGAGTGGATATCTAGGACGTTAATATTGTAATGCATGTACCAATACATAAATGATAGAAGTCGAAGAGAAAAAGAACACAATCAGAACAAGTTACTACAATAAAATAGGTGTCTCACCAAGTTTATGACGTCAAGAACTCTGGCCTCCCTCATGGCATCAGTCGTTTGTTTCATAAGTGCCTGCACAATCAATTCATGATGATGCAAATTAGGAATTGTCAGATATATGAAAGATGGTTGGAAGACATTTAGCGAATAATTGTAATTTTTTGTGAAATAAGAATTAAACAATAAGACCACCAACCATCCTAAAATTATCGAGCGACACAAAACCAGCTTTCGGTTCCAATAAATTGAACTGAGCCCTGAGGTATATTAACTCTTCTTCTGTCAATGCTTTTGAAAGAGCCTGCATTATAAGAATGATTGAAATGGTTTTTACACTCTCAAAATAGCAGACTTCAAAAGAATGCTCCAAAAAAGCAATTGAGAACCGCCAGCATAGGAATTACCTTCAGTGCTGCACGTTTCAAGGGTGATGTTCGAATATAAGACTTGACTAATTTAAAGATCAATATGTCTAAGGGTACAGAAGGATTTTCAGTCCTTAACCACGGATGAGCTGCAAATGCAAAAGGAAGCCATCAGAGCCACAGGGTGAAATGTGTGAACAGTAAAACTAATTTCAAATTGATATATGCCAAAGAGAAATCCAAACACTAAGCAGCGAGTATCTCCCTGTCACAAAATCATTGATAAATGGCCAAATACACAGATAATCCGACAAACTTGGAATGAAATGTCAGTTAAGACACCTTAACTCTAACTAGGACCAGTTAGACACCAATACTTAACAGAATTGTGTCTTGTGAACCCTTCAAAAAACAAAACATATGACTTTTACACATCGATGATGATCAATAAAATAAAGATACATGTCATTCTAACAAGTCATGTTATCCCATAAAACACAAACAGAAAAATATGAATGTTTAATCCCCATCTCCTCCCCCTCATTTCCTTTGTCTTTACAATAACAATACTCTTCTCTTCGTAATCCTTTAATCCCTTAAGAAAATGGCAAAGCTTGGTGGCACAAGTTTGGGTCATTACCAACAGTACCATCAAGAGAACTTCAAGGCAACAACTGTAGATGCATTTCAGAAACAAGGGGAAAAAATGAAGTGGCTAAAATCAGATACAAAGAGATAAGAATAATTGAAAAAATCAATGATGAAGGCTCAAGAAATTGTTAAGGCAACCACCAACATTTGAATTGATGAAAAGAGGACTGCTCGTTGATGGGTAAGCTTCAGAGTTGAATGCTGTTATTGATGAACTAAGACAGTCGATGATGGTGGTGATAGAACATCTTTAAGATCGTTGGTGAGGAACTTTCTAGAGATTCTGCAGCCAAGACTTTAAGTCATTGACGGCAGTGGCTCAGTTTCATCTTTGGGTGAACCTCAAAATAATTTAACATCTCTCAGCCTTTTAGAAGCTTGAGTTAACTCCTTTTTTTAATTTCGTACATTGAGACCTGGAATTTTTTTTTAATGAACTGAACCCCTGCTCTGTGGTTCATGCAAGGAAGAAGAAAGATATGTTCAAGGGGTGGATGGTTCTAGGGAAGCCTGAGAAAATTGGAGAGGGTGAAAAGGTGATCAACTGGGCTTTTCATACAAGAGAATGAGAAAGTTAGCAGAAAAGAGGCATGTTTACGCACTCAAAAACTGAGTGGGACGTGCATGGTTTGCCACATCAGCATTTTGTATTTACGAGACATTTTTTAGTCAATTAACAGTGCTCATCTGGTCATGACTAAAGATGAGGTGTCTAAATAACATTTGGAGCCAATTTTGAGGAGCTGTCTATGTATATGGCCTTGATAAATGGATTTGTTCTAAAGCTGATAAATTGAACATAAACAACTTACTCAGTGCTTGAGAAGCAGTCATTCTCTTCCTATGGTCTTTATTCAAAAGTCTTTTCACAAAATCTCTGGCCTCTGCTGACACTGCAGGCCAAGGCGAGTCCTCAAAATTAGGATCAGCTCGTAACACTGAACGGAAAATGCCAGATTCTGTGCGTGCCCAGAAAGGTCTGCTTCCACATAACAAGATATACGTTATCACACCAATACTCCACATATCTGCTTCAACGCTATAGGACCTATGAAGTACTTCGGGTGCAACATAATATGCACTGCCAACAATATCGTTTAGACGTTGATCTGCAAAAGCAGATGAAATGATTGTTTACATCATAAAGGCAGTGTTGAACACCAAATTAATAAGGATCGGAAGTCTCACACATAATAAAGCAAGTAAAAGAACATAAACTGCAGAAAAAATTTCATAAGCAAAAACCACCATAAATCAGGAGTACAATTAAAATGAATCAACAAAATAAAGCACTTCACATCCTTATCACAGAGGAGCAACTTAATTAAAATGGAGTATCAGACCTGGCTTAGCAGAGAATAATTGGCGAATGAATGACTGTGATATATTACTTCAAGAAAACTGTCTGCCTGTAATATGTATAATGATAATAATGAAAAGTTGCATGCCCTATAACGGCAGAACTTCCTCAAATAACACCTAATCCACTTATCTTGACATTTCCTAAATTTGATTTGTTAAGCAGCTGACTTGTTGTCCAAGGCGATAAAAATCATCATAAACGAAAGAGAATCATGCTGATATTTCAATTTACATATAGCAACTGAAAATCTGCCAAAAAGAGGGCCATCAACTCCGCTGCTTTTGATTTCTAGACAGGCGCGGAGCCACCTTATTGCTAGGGCCCTCAGTGTTGTGAAAGGCGATGGCCTTGTCGCCGATGGCGAGAGGAGAGGCGACCCTTCATCGCCTTTTAGCTTTATGGCGGAGCAATCTTCAAAAGGCGACGCATAGCAAAAATGGCGACAAAGATGAGAGGTGAGAAAGGTGTCACCTTTTGTATTTTCTTAAAAAAGGGGTTTTAAAAGTTGAAAGAATTTTAGGATTTTCTTTCCAAATTTGCGCAGTTACACTGTTACACTTAGACTTCAACTCTAACCAAATGACCCGTCTAGACTTCTCCGGCGACTGGCCAAACTTTTCGAAAGACTCCTAAGTCCAACCAATAGGTATTTCTTTTTTTCTTTTTCTTTTCTTCTTGAGATTTCTCCTTCCTGTGTTTCTTTTTACTTCTTCTTTTTCTTCCTCAGACTACAGAGTTACTTCTACCTCTATTATTCTCCTCACTATTTTGACTTCTGTTTTGTTTTTTCCTCATTCAAGTTCTAAAGTTTTAGCATCTACTATCTATATTTAGTTTTTGAATTGAAATATTTGCTAATATGTTATAGAGATTGAGATTTTGATTATTTATATATGCAAGTGGCGAGGCAGACCCTTGTCGTTTTTCGCCATCTAAAACACCAGCTAGAGGGTTCGTCGGAACCCCATTTGAAGAAAAATTATACTATGTATATAGTGCTAAAATATTTTTTTGTGTATATATAGTAGATGTTGACTCCCCTTCGACTAATTCGTGTGTTTGTTTTTCATATTTTGAACCTTCTTAATTGAAATCCTGGTTCCATAACAATTTCTAGGCATCCAATACTTATACAACTAGTGTTTTAAATAATAGTTTGGGAACTCATATTGGGAAAGAGAAAAATGATATTCACAGATGGACTTTCAAGCTGAAAGTCTTGTGTCCCACTAAGCTATCACCTTACACCAAAAGCTTGGAGCTATACCATGTAATCTGGCTCACTTGTTGTGCCAAATATTTTTTGATAGGGACCTCTTGTGCCAAACATGCAAGTAAAGGTTGCATCTAAGTTGGGTCTTATCTTAACGATCTATGTATGTTATGTAAAATGTGCAACAACGAAAGCAGGGGCGGAGCTACCCTTGCCCGAGAGGTGTCGCGCTTGAGACCCCCCTTCACTGGAAAATTACATTGCATTTATAGGTCAAATTTTGGTCTAATAAATATATATACAAGTGTTGACACTTCTTGATACAAGCTGAAGACTTAGTGCAGTGGTTAAGGGATTGAGAAAATTCCTTGAGGTCATGTGTTCAACCCTTGTTAGCACCATAACAGTACAATACGCACTTATTATTACTATGTAGGTCGTCGAACTAAAGCGTAACTATCTTTTGCTTTCATTCGTAAAATTTATTTTGTTGGCTTTCTCATTGTTGTTCACTTCTTTATATTTTGAAACCCATTAATGAAAATCCTAACTCCGCCACGGGTGGCAAGAACTCCACAAACAGCACTACAACCTAAAACTATACAAAAGTGAGTCTTTGCCCCTTAAGATTAAGAAGCTTAAACTGCTTCACTTGAGATCTCTTATAGAGACAACCAGTTGCGACTATGGAAATTGTTAACGTTTAGATAAAGATTGCTAACCTAATTATGATTAGGTTTCCACTGATTACTTTCTATAGTGAGTTCCACAGTTCAACTACTCCGTCCATTTCAATTTGTTTGCTTTCTTTTTTAATCCATTTCAAAAAGAATGTCTCTATCCATTTTTAGCAACTCTTTAATTCCAACTTTCCACCTGACATGTTTAAGACCATAAGATTGATTAAAAGGCACTTGGTATATTTAATATTTCTTTCATTTAAGACCACAAGATTGAAAAGTCTTATTTACTTGCATAAACTCCGTGCCAAGTCAAAATAGGACAAACAACTTGAAACGGATGTAGTAGTAAAGTATAATATTTACCTACAATGACAAAACTGACCCAAGTAATTACACCTGCATCTATTAAATTTGTCACAAGACAAAAAAGAGATTATTTTCAAAGATGTGAAGCATCCTAACAAAGACCTTCCAAAATATGGTAGGCCCCACCTCATCATAAAATTCAATAACAGAAGCAGGACAGGAAGTCAGACGTTAAAACTCAAAGGAATTATTTGTAGATTACATGCATTTTTAAGAAGCCACAGCATCTGTGGTCATTACATGGCAGCTGATAATCAACCAAAACGAAAAAAATAAAATCTAAATTGTCTGTCTTAACCAAATGCAATCATTACCTGGTCTAATGAAATCTGATAGACCAAAATCAATAACCTTCATAAGTGAATCCTCATCTTTTTTTGCAAAAAGAAAGTTCTACAAGTAAGTCAATTTACAGAAGCAGTTAGATCAGTGGAATAAGAGGAGAAAATCTCTCCAAAATGTTATTCACATTCATGAGCATTTTTAGTGAGTCTGATTTATCTAGTACCTCGGGCTTCAGATCGCGGTGCACTACACCTTGAAGATGACAAAAAGCGACAACGTTTAGAATTTGAACTACAATACTTTTGGCATCCTCCTCTGTGTATCTCCCACCTCTGGAAGGAAAGAGAAAGGCATTTTAAAATTAACTTTTTTCTATTATAATTAACATGCATAGCAAAAATTACCTTGATAGAATCCTGTCCAATAGTTCCCCACCTTCACATAACCTATTATAAAAGAAAGCATTGGAAGAAAAATTAGTAGACAGCTCACTTCAGAATTAATTTAAAGAAACAGCAACAACCACATCCTAACCAACAGATACTCAATATCCATTCCGCGCCATTAGTTCCCGTTTCATTCTAATATGAAAGTTTCTCTTTAAGACAATTTAAGGTTATCTAACATTAGAGATCATATAAGTCTAAAACTTACTCTTACACTAACGTACAAATCTTTGACAAACTAAAAGGTCTTCTGTCAAGGGTGACCTAATTGAAAGTGTACCAACATAATAGAATAATGTTAAAAGCCAGTTCAAACAATCATACCAACAAACTGGAGGCTATCAAAGGGAAAAAGTTTGGAAATGAAGATTCTTGATAAAATAGAGTTACCTAATCAAAGCATAAAATTTGTGTAAAGAAATGGTTTCTGACATTAACAGAAAGCATCTCTAGCGAAAGCAGCATAGGGGAAGTAAGACGAAATTGAAGAGAAGGAAAGACGTACTCCATTACTATGTAGACATTGTTGGCATCCTCAAATGCATCATAAAACTTGACAAGATTCTGATGTCCAGATAATGCTTTCAATATCTTCACCTCCCTGCGAACATCTTCGATAGATATAGCGGTTGTCATCTGCGAAACAACATTCATCCCATCAACAGCACACTCCCAAGTCAACCTTAACACCTATGCACCATGTCACTTCCAGAAAAGGTAGTATCCGCGCAACATAAAGGTTATCCCACTTTAGAGAGAACGGAGTGGCATCGATTTGAATAGCAATCTCTCCTACCATAACAAATGTCCACTTTTGTGTGTGTGTGTGTGTGTTACAAAGAATTAAATAAAATGCTTATGGATGTATCTGAAATGTCTCCAATTACAGAATTTCATATGTAAGTCTGACTAAACGGAAAATCAATATTGACAGAGACAAACGACGCCCTGGTTGGTTGTCTTAGTATGCCATCAAGTCATGCGCACTTGTTTTAACACCAAAGAAGAATTCAAATATATGTAGGCATATACACAGCAAATCATCAGTCACCTTGTAGAATAGCTATAGCTTATAAGTTTCTATTAATTGCCTTGCACCATTACTGTCTAGTCTTATAGGTGACACTGGCTCGAAAACAGTTCATTTCTCTTAGAATTCTATTAACATGTATTCTAAAAGGTGCATTTTTTTTTTCGGGCACAACAAAGGGTATATCATTCCATGGACACAGCCACTGTTTTACATTGTACAAGACAAAATTCCCATATTCCGGAAAGAGGAAACTCCGAAACTACAGAAGACTTCCCATCTACATTATAGCTAGCTATGATCTTAGCAGAGATCTTATGGATTTAATCTGAATTATATAGCTTCTCTAGGAAAATTGGGTGATGATGCACCTCATAAGATCAGAAATGAGTGAAAAATAGCAGCAAATGCATACATATACCACACACCTTAGCTTTGGAAATGATCTTCACAGCCACTGGCTGATTTTTGAGTTCGCCTTTTTTACCTTTAGCCCAACAAGTATGGCCAAAATGCCCGCGACCCACCTCCTTTCCCAACTCATACTTTGATGCCAAATTCTTTGGATAGCCGAAGCTTTTATCAAGCTGTCTCTCACCTTCACCACCTTCATCTTCCGGTATTGGCCCTTCTTTCGGCTTCGCTGACGTCGTTCCCTGTCGCTTAAGGATCGCTGCTAATATAGGCTTCGCCGGCGACGGCGGTGGAAATGGCCACTTGAATTTCCTTCTCGGCGTTCCGGCTGGAGATGGCGATGGAGCTATCCCCGCAGGATACGGACTCTGAAACGGACTGGTCGTAAATGAGTGAGCTGGCGTACTGTTGTTGGTGTAATTCGTCCCGTTCCCGACTGATTGAGAAACCGGTGAAGGTGGTGGTTTAGGGCGATTATTGGTAGAGACCGCAGAGTTCCCATCACCAACGGCGACGATGGTACCGCCATTGTCACCGGAAACACCCTTACTGCAACACTGTCCCATCGACGGCAAGAAAAATTCCGATCACGGCCAGTCAAAGTCACTCATGTGCCGGTCAACGAAATCAAAAATTACAAACCAAACACCGGCCAAGTAGAATCAGAAACGCGTCTTCAATTGAAAATGAAAAATCTGTGCCCAGAAAACAGAGTAAAAAAATAATAATTTAAGATTTTGTAAAATTTTCAAAGTATTAAAAAGAATAAATCAAATCAAAAATATATAGGATAAGTATGTAGTTATTGTTGACATTTAAGACATTTTTGGATCAGAAATCTCAAAACCTTACCTCTTAATCACTTGTAATTAGAGTGTTAAACACAACAAAATCTGATTAAAATGAACAGAAAAAATTGCAAATGAAGGACAAAAAGTAACAGCTTAGGTCTCGAACGGCCCGAGAAGTTTCTTTCTTTGATATAATCGCCTCTTTGAAACTTTCTTGTTTCGTGTACTAGTCCACTCAGTGTGTATCTTTCAAAAAACGCCGTATAAAGCAAGTTTTTAACAAAAAAGTCAGTTAAAACCTGTGAAACACATTGCCAACTTGCTCTTTATTGGACCTTTCAAATTGTTTAAAACCTTAATTAACCTTAATTAAGCATAGGTTTTCACATTATGCATATTTATTATTTAGGAATATCCTCTTTTAAACTTGTAGAATTTTCCTACATAAATTTTTTCCCAACTAATTTTGACCAGTTTAGAGCGTTTCGTTCCAATTTATCTAATGTTTATGTAAGAAATAACGGATTTTCTTTTTACGACGTTATGTTTTTAACTAATTTTTAAATTCCGCAGTATATTAACTTAAAGCTTCATTTTGTACGAGGAATAAGAAATAACTTGTCCCGAAATTAGTTATTTAGGAATTATAATGTTAGTTTTATCTGATATTAAGGATCTCATTTAGAATAAATTATTCTCCAACCAAATTACTAAATAGGGTAATAAAGCAAACGTGGTAGAAAAATCATTTTTAACTAGCATAAATAATTTGAATCGAATTACTTTATTATTTCTAAGAAATTTTTAAAATAAGAATATTTTCTCTAATATCTTAAAACAAATATGAGATAAAATTGTTCCTGAAATTTATCTCAAAATTATTATCTTATCTCGATCCCTAAATATTTATGGATCTACAATACCCATAAATTAACATGCATACATAAAGTAAATTAGATCCCAGACCCCACTTGTGAGATTTTACTGGGTATGTTATTGTTGTACATAAAGTAAATTAGATAAAATACTTCAAAGAAAATATGATTAAAAAAAAAAAAAGCAAAGTATAATAAATACTAGTCAACTACCAAAAAATTATGTGTGAGAGTCAAAGCTATTTGGTGTGTTCTTTTTCAATCTCCGGTGCCAAACTAGATAAGGCAATTATTTTCTCCGTTCATATTAACTTAATTTTTTTAATTATTTAAAATAGTTAAATTATTTTAAATTTAAGATAAATATTTAAAAAATTATATTTATTATTTTTATTTATATACTTAAATATTTTTTTAATATGTATATATTGTATTATAAATTAAATTAATATAGGACGGAGAGGAAGTACAATTATAGGGATTAAGTGTAACTGTTCGAGTAGTTGCACGTTCAACTACCAAATATTGAATCTTCTTTAATTTTCCATGTTAAGAAAAAACCAGAGAACAAAAAAAAAAAAAAAAACTGAGATTTTCCAATGGAGCTTCTAATTTTTATTTTGGATTTATGAATTTCCTATTATTTTCCTGTTTTTTTTCTTAAACTAGCATAAAATAAATTAATGCTGCAATTAATTAGTTGTTGAGCATTTCTACTTCTAGGTTATTGTCTTGATCCATTAAGTTGTGGTGTACGACAGAATAATAAAAATTTTAATTTAAAATGAGATCTCTTGATCGGATTTCCTAAAAATATGTATGTAGATCTCTCCGCATATGTCTTACGCAATTCAAAGTGGCGCAATTCAATATTTATTCGCAAATCGTATAGTAAAATCGAGATTACTCGTTTCATCAATATTTGTTGCAATTTCAGTTTTTGTGTTATTTACCTAATTATACTTAACCTTAAATTTAATTGAATTTGTGGGTTCATTCCAATTGACATAGAGGTAGAAAGGAGTTTAGATCCTGCTTTGGTTAATTTATGTATTAAGAGAAAATTTAATGTTGAATTTCTCTTATTTTTAATTTCAAAATCATGCTTTAATTATCTTTAGATATTGATGTGAGGCTTGCCAATCAACCTATCCCCAAGCGGGAAAACTTTAGGCATCTGGGGTCCATTATACAGAGTAGTGGCGATATCGACGATGATGTCACACATCGTATTGGGGCAGCTTGGTCTAAATGGATGCTTGCCTCTGGAGTATTGTATGATAAGAAGATACCACCTAAACTCAAAGGTAAGTTTTACAGAATTGTGGTAAGACCATCTTTGTTGTATGGGGTGGAGTGTTGATCAATAAAAAATGCACATGTCCAGAAGATGAAGGTTGCAAAGATGAGTATGCTGAGGTAGATGTGTGGGCACACAAGGAGGGATAAGATTAGGAATGCGACCATTCGGGAGAAGCTAGAGGTGGCCCCTGTGGCTGATAAGATGAGGGAAGCGAGACTGCGATGGTTTGGACATGTGCAGAGAAGAGGTATCAATGCTCATGTAAGGAGATGCGAGAGGTTGGACTTAGGAGGCACTACAAGAAGTAGAGGTAGACCGAAAAAGTACTGGGGAGAGGTGATTAGACAGGATAGGGCGAGATTTAATCTAACTAAGGACATGACCTTAGATAGGAAAGAGTGGAAGTCGCGTATTAGAATAGAAGGCTAATAGGTTAGCAGGGTTAGGTTGATGTCTAGCCGTGGGGTAGTGTAGGGTGGTGTCTTTGTCTGTGTTAAATTTATAGTAGTTACATAATATTATGTGCTTTCCAGTAGTAGTCGCTCTTCCTATTCCTTTCTTTTCCTTTCATTTTTTGTCATATCTAGTTTATTCTGTCTATTGGTTATTGAGACGAGGGTTCCCAGGAAATAACATCTCTACTTCTATGAGGTAGTGGTAAGGTCTGCGTACATTTTGCCCTCCCCAGACCCTACTTGTGGGATTCCACTAGGTATGTTGTTGTTATTGTTGATGCTTTAATTATCTTTGATTGTTTTACAACATTGAAAAATTGGAAACTTATACAAATGAGAGTTAGTATCTCAAAGAAAGTCTATTTGGCAACACTAATAATTAATATTTATTGTTTTGATAATTACTGGAGGATCAATTAATATTTATTTGTTTCATAAATTAAATCACACATTTTATTTAGGTAAAAATTAGTTACTTTGAACAGAATAATGTGTAATCATATAGGAAAAAATTGCTATTGCTACATATTTAAAGTCACTTTAATAAAATTAAATTGCCTGAATAAGAGGATGTATACTCATAACATTATTAACTTTATCACATTTTGAATCATCAAAGGATACTCAGTGTCATTGATTGTTAAATTTATTTGTGAAAACTTAAAGCAAATTGAAGTACAATAATAAATAAAGTTATTCAAATTAAAAAAAAAAAAGTTATCTAGATCGAAATGTTTTGATTCTTTTATACGATTCTTTTCTAATAAAATGAACTCATTACGCTACACTTTATTGTATTGCAAATACAAAAAGTCTTTAATAGACTGATCTTTCTCCTTGAAAAGTTTAACTCCCTCTATATTGTTGTGATATAGCAAGAATTCGTTTGTAACTTATAAATATAAAAAAAGAAATAAAGTTTAGCAAAACATTGGAGTCTAATAAGACAAAAGAAAAAATTGAAAGAGATGATGGCGATAGAATTATGATGATCTTTTATTTAAAGAAAAAAAGGTTGATATATTTGAATTTAGAGATTTAGAATCGATATATCTTTTATTATAAAAGTGATCATATATTTTTTATTATTACATAAATTGTTTAGAATTACTTTTTTAGTCTAACAGGGCGAAAAAATAATTCTCATTTTCTTATTTATTTAATAAATATTTTTAAAAATCTATTATTTTGATGATCAAATTTATTTTTTTCACTCATCTTCTTGTGAAATATATCAAAGATGCCCTTTTTTTTTCTAAAAAATAAAAAATAAATTACAATATAGCCATTCAAAAAATATGATTTTAAAAAAATTTTTTAAATGTTTAAATTTTTTTACTGCTATGTTTTAAAAAGATTTTTTTAATTGTTTTAGTTCTCTTGTGAATTTTTTTTAAAGTTATTTTATTATTTTTTATTTATTAAGGTGGGAATGAAAGACACTCAAATAAATATCGATATTGATACATTACATGATTATTGTCGCGCCCTATTTTTCCTCGCGGAGAAAACGGGATCCTGGACGACGTCGTGGCAATGACTCTTTTGGGATTTTCAATTTTAGAGTCGCCACCTAATGAATTAAGGTGCATTAGGACACCATTCTAGCCTAAGGTCAAAGGTCAAACCAGAGAGAGGGTAAGGGCTCAAGTTACCTCGAAGGGAAGGTGTTAAGCACCCTTCGAGGTCCGCAAATGCGGGTCCCGACCGTGTCTCGTATTTATGTGAGGGTTAAAACACAAATAAAGGTCTATATTTTAAAAGATTCCTAAATTTATTCTAAGTGATAAAATAAATCAGCAAATAAAAGAAAAGGAAATCAAATTGCATATTTTAATACTCTGAATTGATTCTAAGTGATCAAATAAACAAATAATAAATGAACAATAATTAAACAGATTGAGTTATTTAAATTCTCGGATCAGTTACTCGGCTATTATTCGGAGAAGGCTTCATATGGCTTAATTGAGCCAAAAGGACAAAACCGGAGTTTGTTCCATTGAGCACGAGTTTAACTCATCATTTCCGAGTCCTATCTACCCCTACCCCTCCTAAGTTGATTTATTAATTAACTTAAAAGCGGACTAAAAAATATGAAAATACTAACGTATCCTAGAATGCCTATCGTCCCTCCTAATGTCCACGAGGCATTTGGACTTCTATTTGGTAGTTCTAGACTCAACTTAGGTTTCCTATTAGACTCGCGCCAAACAAAATGAACAAGATGAGCATGTAGCAAGTAATATGTCAAGTATGCCTCTTTTACACATATGAATGTTTCTTAAAAATATACCACAAAATAATAGAGCCAAACCACAGATTTTAATTCTCTTAAAATGGAAAAATATACTATGTTAAACCTTGAGGAAATCTTATAAACATGATTTTATTTATTATTTTATTATTTTTTAATATACTTTTAAGATACAAAGTTGTTAAATCCTTTAGGCGTTCTAAAACATATAAAAATAAATAGTGATAAAAATGAAATGCCCAAGTCCTAAAATATGATATCTAAGACGCATTATTATTATCAAACAAGCTAGGGATGATCTTATCCTTTTAAACTTCTTATTTTAGACAAATAAAAGAAAGTTGTTAGGCATGTTATTCACATTACTCTTTTCTTTTCTTTTTATCGAATCCTAAATTGAGATTTGCCTATGTGAATTATGCAAATTAAAAAAAACATGTAGCACACAATTCCCCTCCCCCTTTGACTAGATCCCCATCTTTACTATTATGTTATTACAAGATTTGCAAAAAAAAAAAAAAAAAAAAAATAAATAAAAAAAAAAAATTAAAAAAAATACAACATCGAATAAATAAACGTATAAATAAAACTTCAAGCCTCCTCCATTATGTCCCCTGACGACTCTTTACGTCTAGATTTGGATTTAAAACCTGCTACACAAAAATAAAAGAAGTGACTTGTGCAAAATAATAACACAAAAATAATATGCTTACCCACCAGGAGAATCCAAAGAGCAAAGAATAACCAAATGATTCGTTGGAAGAATATGAGAGAAGTAACCGTATCAAAAATAGAGGGGAGATTTTTTATTGTGAAAAAACTTTAAAAATATGTGGACTCTTCTTATTTTTCCTGTGTAAGAATTCTTTTCTTTCTCCCCTCTTTCCTCCCCTCCCTTAGGTCTGCTTTATATAGTGGAGAAGAGCAATACAATAAAGGTAGGAAAATCAATCAACCAAAATTAACATTACCACAAAAGAAGAAAACTAATATTCAAGGTTTGAAAAATATATATTTACCAAAAATAGGCAAGTAAGAATCATAACATGCCTAATATGAGTTCAAAGTTTTCCATATAAGCAAATAATAATCCAATTAAGTAGGCAATCGGATTTGATTCTACCCAAAATAATCACGTAAGAGATATGTAAGATAATAGTTGTACAAAAAATGTTAAAATATTATTTTTTTAATAAACTGAACATGGTAAAATATGATGACAATAATAATAATGGTGAATATATTAAAAATACTGAAAAATAAAAAATAAAATTAGTTATAAGGATTATGAATGTTATATTGAATACAACAATATATATGATAATAATTCGTAACACACGAACAAATTTTGAAATTTTATTTAAAAATACGTGGTTATTTTGATAAAATTGCAAATAAACTTATTTATTTTTTAAAAGTTAAAAAGTATTGGTTTAATTAGATGACGATCCAAAATGAGTTATAGGTCGGTCAAAATTGGGTGTCAACAGCTGCCCCTTCTTTGCTCGGGAATGAAGGATGAATTGTTGAGCAAAGAAAGTTGACGGAGTAGCCGATTTTGTCTGACCGATGGAATATTATCGGAGGGACCAAAGGTATGAGTGGGTTGTGAAAATATTACGGCTGAGACTTCGGTTTAAAGTCGCCTACATATCTCTGGTCATACGAGAATCAGGCCGTGTGTAGTTCTAATTTTAGGAATGAATGAAATTCCTAAAGATAGAATTAACGTTATCAAACTTAAATAGCTTGAATTGGGAGGATTAGGTATAAGGCGGTATAAGTGGCAAATGAAAGTGCGAGAACAGCTTATGATAAAGCAATTTCGTAGGAGTAAGGAATCGTGTATGAGTTGAGACTCATTTTGAACCATCTTTTACTTTTAAGCGCTCCATACCTGCAATTTCTAATATAACTAGAAACAAAAATGGTTAGTTTTCTAATTTACAAGCATAATTAAAAATATGAGTGAGATAGGAAATCATATCTGTTTAGGAGGAATATGCTTAGTCCATCCGGCTTTTAAAAGATGGTGCTTGACCCTGTGTGGCTTCTTGAAAGGTAGAGTTTAACCAATCAACTTCTAAAGAACAGTGCTCAGGTTTTCGAAAGGTAGAGCTTGACCAATCGACTTCCCAACGAACGTGATTAGCTTTAGGCAGCTTTTCGAAAGGTAGAGCTTAACCAATCGACTTCCAAAGGACAGTGCTTAGCTTTGGGTAGCTTTTCGAAAGGTAGAGCTTAACCAATCGACTTCCGAAGGACAGTGCTTAGCTTCGGGCAGCTTTTCGAAAGGTAGAGCTTAACCAATCGACTTCCGAAGGGCAGTGCTTAGCCTCGGGCAACTTCTTGAATGGTAGAGCTTAACCAGTCAACTTCCGAAGGACAGTGCTTAGCTTCGGGCGGCTTTTCGAAAGGTAGAGCCTAACCAATCGACTTCCGAAGGGCAGTGTTTAGCCTCGGGCAACTTCTTGAATGGTAGAGCTTAACCAGTCAACTTCCGAAGGGCAGTGCTTAGCCTCGAATAGATTTGTTCCTGTAATTCCTGCACTCAAAGAAAATTGTGAGTTTAAAACAAAATGGGGGATTGATTCGTGCCTCAACTCATCATTCGCTTTCCTTTTCCACTACAGCTTTGTTGTTCTTGAGCTTGAACTCAATCTGGATGCCTTTATGTGAAACCTTTAATGAAATTTTTGAGGACCCCTCAAAAATTTCTGCCCCAGTTCGTTGTTATGTCAAGCTTGAGTATGTGGAGATGCTTATCAATAGAATTTTTGAGATTGTCTCAAAAATTCTGCCCCAGTTATTCTCCAAAAGGAAGATAGAAAATTTTATTATGATATGACCGAGCCCCATAGGAGCGCCTACGTATCCCTCTTAGACGGGAATCAGGTCAACCGTAGTTCATATTACATCAAAAGGAGTCATAAAAGAAACATAATCTTGCCCCAAGTGTGTATCGCCAATACCAATTGAGAAACTTAAAGTAATTATCCAAGTGCTTGAAAATTTGAGGAGGAGAAACAACTCAACTTCCTTTTTATTGATGTCGATCAGGTATTGAGTCGTGCTCAGAAATCAGTTATGATCGTGATAAGAATCTTTCCCATGTATCGTTTTGGTGTCAATCAAATTTTGAATTTGATCTTTCAAATTTCGACATTCTTCTGTAGTATGCCCCTTCATCCCTGAATGATAAGCACAAATTTTGGTGAGATCGAGCCACTTAGAATGTGTCTTCATCACTATTTCAGGAACAGGAGAGATATAACCAGCAACCCTCAGTCTTTCATACAGTTGAGTTATGGGTTCAGCCAAAGGAGTATACTGTTTGGGTAGACATTTCTCCATATTGACTCGCGATTTAGCAGATTGAAAGGATCGTTGACGCCTTGACGGTTTTCCATGAATCTTTCGTTCATTACCTGCAGGTGGAGGGACTTGATATATGGGTGCAGGTTGCTGGAGTAGGGGTGGAGCCGCTTGACGAATCACAACATTCACTTCTTTCTCGACTTTGTTCTCATTGGTCCCACCAAGTTGCGAAGTCTTGCTACTAGCTTGCAATGCCTCTAAATCTACTATGGTACCATTTTTTATGCCTTCTTCGATCTTCTCACCCAACTTGATAATATCAGAAAATTTATGATCTTCGATGAGCATCATTCTCTCGTAGTACTGCGGCTTTTGGGCGCGAATAAAGAATTCTTTCATTTGAGATTCCTCCATCGGAGGTCGAACCCTAGCAGCTTCAGACCTCCATCTTATTGCAAATTCTCGAAATGATTCTGTAGGTTCTCTTTTTAAATTTTGAAGGTAAAACCAATCAGGAGCATTCTTAATATTAAATTCAAACCTCTTCATGAAATCAGAGGCCATATCAGTCCATTTTGACCATTTCTTCGAATCTTGTGCAATATACCATGATAAGGCCTCTCCAGTGAGACTTCTCCCAAATAATTTCATTCGAAGTCGTTCATTTTTTCCAACTCCAATTAACTTATCACAATATACTCTCAGATGTGCCTTTGGATCTCCAGTCCCACTGAACATCTCAAATTTAGGAGGTTTATATCCTTCAGGCAACTCGATATCGGGATGTATGCACAAGTTTTCAAAACTTAACTCTTCTGTCTCCTTATCTCCTTCAACATGTTGCACTCGACTGCTCAACTCCTCCAATCGCTTTGCCATTGTTTGTATCAATATGTCTTTTTGATGGGGTTCGACAGAAACAAAATTGTGTTTTTCTGAAATAGTAGTAATAGACGTTGTTGCTATATTTTGGGCATGAGAAGTATCTTGGGAATGTGAGGCATCTGGTGGGGCTAAGTAGGTGATGTGTGATGTATTAGGCTTGTGTTGTGGAGGATATATGTAATATGGATATTGCTTGTTTTGGGGAAGAGTGAGATTTGAAGTACTTTCAGGGTATAAGGTAGGATGGGGTAAAAAGAGAGGATTCGTAAAGGTTGTTGGAGGCTTGGTTATAGCATTTATCTCAATAAGCGATGGATTCAAATTGCGAGCATTAGAGAGTTGTTCCTGCATTTCTCTAATCTTTTGTTCTAGCCTTGATATCATCTCATTTTGTGCAGGTGGATACTCTTCTCTCGAAATATTCAAACCGTCCTTTTGAGTTGTCATACCAATTGTGTCAATAGCACTATTATTATTCTCCATGCAGTAGAGCAAGATAAAAGCAGAAAACTTCTTCCAACTGAGAGCGATAGGCACGAATCAACCCACTAGGAGAATCCAAAGAGCAAAGAATAACCAAATGATTCGTTGGAAGAATATGAGAGAAGTACCGTATCAAAAATAGAGGGGAGATTTTTTATTGTGAAAAAACTTTAAAAATATGTGGACTCTTCTTATTTTTCCTGTGTAAGAATTCTTTTCTTTCTCCCCTCTTTCCCCCCCTCCCTTAGGTCTGCTTTATATAGTGGAGAAGAGCAATACAATAAAGGTAGGAAAATCAATCAACCAAAATTAACATTACCACAAAAGAAGAAAACTAATATTCAAGGTTTGAAAAATATATATTTACCAAAAATAGGCAAGTAAGAATCATAACATGCCTAATATGAGTTCAAAGTTTTCCATATAAGCAAATAATAATCCAATTAAGTAGGCAATCGGATTTGATTCTACCCAAAATAATCACGTAAGAGATATGTAAGATAATAGTTGTACAAAAAATGTTAAAATATTATTTTTTTAATAAACTGAACATGGTAAAATATGATGACAATAATAATAATGGTGAATATATTAAAAATACTGAAAAATAAAAAATAAAAAATAAAATTAGTTATAAGGATTATGAATGTTATATTGAATACAACAATATATATGATAATAATTCGTAACACACGAACAAATTTTGAAATTTTATTTAAAAATACGTGGTTATTTTGATAAAATTGCAAATAAACTTATTTATTTTTTAAAAGTTAAAAAGTATTGGTTTAATTAGATGACGATCCAAAATGAGTTATAGGTCGGTCAAAATTGGGTGTCAACAATTATTTATACAATATTGATACATGATTATGCACCATTTACACAATGTTTATACATTACATAGCTATATATATAATATTGATACACGTTTATGTATAATTTATACAATATTGATATACGCTTACATACTATTTATATAATGTTGATACATGCTAATAAATAATTTACACAATATTGATGCATTACATAATTATTTATATAATATTGATACAGGTCTATAGACATTTATACAATATCCATACAATGCATATACCTCACATAAATATTTGTACAATTTCAAGATACTATATATACCCAGTAATAATCATTGGAAAAAATGAAAAAAAAAACTTTTTTATTTAAAAAAAAAAGCAGTAAAAAATAAACAAAAAGACAAGTTTGTCTTTTTTTTTTTAAAAAAAAAATCAATGTTGCAAAATGAAGAAAAAATGAAAAAGGAAAAGAAAGAAAACGAAAAAAAAAAGACTACTGTCTTAGGTTGGTTTTGAGTTCAGTAACCGGGCTGGTGTTGGGCTCAATAATTGGATCAACTTTGACTATTTTTCTTGTAAAAAGAAAAAAATGAGCAATTATATATATGTATGTATTTGCTGTCATGCCTGTTTTTTCTCCTTTATTATGTGGGATCAATAAAAAATATTTTGTGAGTTTTTTAATTTAATCTTTTTAAGGTAGTTACGTATTGACGTGTCTGCTTCGATTGTTTTATTATATTTCTTTAATTGTTTTAACTATGATTTGATAATATTACCCCTAATAAACCTCCATATGATCCTCGAATCGATCAATCGCTATCAAAAGTATATATTACGCGTCAAAAGGTTCATTTTGATACCCATATTTGCCACGAATTAGCCTTAGGGGCAAAATGGTCAAAATTAGGACTAAAATTTGAAGTTCTCGAATCTGAAAATTGATATTAAAAGCAGGTTCTACACGAAAAATGGAGTCCGTGGGTGAAAACCCACAAAAAAGAGAAATCATTATTTTAAGTTTCAAAATCATAGACTAGAAATCCTCAATTTTGGACATTCAAAATCATGAAATTCAAGACAGAATCAAAATAAAACCAATGGAAATTAATTAAAAAGAGGTTAGAAATACTTACCCAAAAGAATTCTTCGAAAAACCTTCTTCAAAGATAGCCCAAAAAGCTTGATATGTTTGAAAATGGGATAAAAATGATGTTTCTCGGATATATCACTGTTCAGGTGATAAACACTCTGCGAATGCGGGTAGGGTCCCGCGAACGTGGAGAGTTAGCATCACTAACCTCTGCGAACGTGGATCACAAGCAGGCACACCTCCGCGGACGCGGAGAAGAAATGTGACTGCACCAACAATGCTCAAACAACTCCCAAACTCGGAATAGACCCTCGGAATTCAACCGAAATCAGAATTACACAACCCACTTACATACTCATACCCAAAACAACGATTCAGACTCAACGAAATCATCAAAAAATGATTTCGAGGCCTCTTCGCTACATTTACCAATGTAACTTAATGAAACTAGTTTAAAACTCAAAATATCAAAATTGCCTTCGGCAACTCCGAAAAATATTACGAGACCAATTCTAGCGTTAGTTTCCCCATCCAGAACTACTAGAACTGTCGGAATTTCGATCCGAATTTTCGAGCTCCGAAGGTTGACCAAAGTCAAACTTTGGTTTCAAAAACAAATAAAAAACACAAATTGGGTCTAAAAACCTCATTTTAACTCTGAATTTAGTTTTGTAACCTTTAATAGACTAGTTTCGATATGCCGAAGCTAATGAAATCGACGAATCTTCGATCCAACGCCTGAAACTTTGAATGGTACAAAAATTCACTTTTTTTAACAACTAAAGCTTCTAAATATGCCAAAACTCATGTTTTCCATTTTTAAAACCCAGGATTTCAGTTTCAACAATGCAAATAGCTCAAAATATGTCCAAAGCAACTTACAAAAGTGCAAAACAATAATTTTCATAGATAAGCTAAAAAATGACCAACTGGGTTATTACAAAAGCTAAATACCATATCTATTCGTGCCTAATGATGAGAATGCTGAAGGTAATATCCTTACGCTTGATCCGAATTGATTTGTCCATCTTTAAGTTAATTGTTGATTGTCTCGGGAGTTTGATTGATTGATTTTTGAAAGGAGTTTTGATTATTATTCGTGCTTTGAGTCCATTCTTAATTACTCTTCATTTGAGGATGAATGATCCCAATGAGGAGATATTGTTACACCCGATAAAATTTTCAAAATATCCTAGATCAGAGAACACTCGCATAACGCATCATCCCGAACTTCTTTGGAAAATCTGAAACCGAAATCGCGATCAACATGAAAAAAATTGTGGGAAAATAGTCTCAGTTGAATTTTAGAGCAACCGAATCAAAAGATAATTTTTCGAGGTAAAAGTGCAATTTCCAGAAGAGCGCGCCGCAGCCACCTCTGTTTCGCGAACTTATACTTAATTTTGATCCCATTATTTTCTACGAGATTAGAAAATCGATCAAATTTTTTTATAAAAAATTGTACTTAGAGAGACCAGGTCCGCATGAAAAAGACAGATAATTTTAGAAAATATGATAAGATAAGTTGTGTATTTAGATAATTTTTCTGACTGTGAAAAGAAATTTGGAACACTTTTAGTTAAATTAAGATGTCCCTTGTATCCCTTCCCCATTGATATAAAGACAAAAAATTCTCTCTCCCACTCACTACAGCACAGTATTTGAGTATTTCAGTCATCAAAGCTTTCCTCTTTTTACTTTTTAGTCCTCTTCAAAACCCCTTTCTTTCCCAAAAACCCCTCCGCTTGCTCCAAGGTACAACATTTTATTCTCACTGTGCTCCATCTCTCCCTCCCAATTCTCATTTCTATCATCCAGTATCTCTTCTTGATTCAAACTTTCTTTGACCTCCATTTTTGCTCTTTCTTACTCTAGGGTTTCGTTCGCACCTCGTTTTGCATCCTCTCCTTCTTCCTTGGTCGATTTTACCTTTGTTTTACCGTTTTAGGGTTTTGAGTGAAGCGGTAGGGTTGGAGCCGAATCGTACCGACATGGAGGCTTCGGCAGCGGCTGGTGCCGCCGCTGCACGCGGTGTTTCTCTTCCTGTATCATCGTCACAGGCTGCTCGCAAGGAGTGGCGTGCTGTCTCTGAGCAATCGGTTCGGAATTCCAGCAGTGAGGTAAGTTATCGATGATGAAAAATTCTTTTTGCATTGCCTTTTTTTCTGATCTAGGCGTTGTGTTTTGGATGTCGTTTTCATTTTACACCTTTTGGCGATGTATCAAATGTAGGAATCGGAACGGTCCAGATTAGGTCAATCAGATGAGAGATTGATATATGAGGTAACGAATTTAAATTAAGAGAAAACGTTATGATAAGCTTAGGAAAATTAGAAGAAGTAGTTGCGTTACGATTTGCAACCTGAACGTGAGTATAATGAAGGTGATTTGGTTTTGGCAAAGGTGCAGCAAGGGAGAGAGCCGGTTGATGTGGACTTCTGTTCAATCACTATTGATGGAAGTTCAAACAATGATATTCTGCAACAGAGACTACTTAGTGTGGTAAAACAAAAAGAAGAGTTGCACCAGATGGAAGTTGAACTACGAGCTCAGCTCATTGCAAGATCAGAGATTATGGAAATGCGGAATAGCTTTGATGCTCAGATAAAAGAACATGCCACTGCCAATGTTAAGCTTCAGGTTCTACAGTCTTTGGTAAATATTTTGACTACTGCTTAGGACATTAATGGGTTTACTAATCAATTTGTTGTTTTAATGCTTCTTAAGGACCAAATACATGAAAGGGACCAGAGGAATTATGAGTTGGAGAGGAGGATGGAAGAGAAAGAAAGGGAACTCACTGCAATTAGACTGGACCATGAAGCGGTTGTTTGATCATTCTAACTCATATATTTTATTTTTCAATTCTTGTGGAGTGTAGCTGATGTTCTATTTAATCTACCTTTTCATTGATTTACCAGGCATGGGCAAAAGAGGATCTCCTTAGAGAACAGAGTAAAGAACTACAATCTTACAGGTTGCTTTTTTATTTTGTGCAAATGAGAAACAACTTCTACTTTTTCGTGTTGTGTTTCTCTTATATTTTTGGTACTCAAGGTATCTGCTCAGGTTCTGCTGTCTAGCTCAGGAATTGAAGTTTAAAAATAATTTTTACATCTACCGTCTGAATTTGGCATGGCATTGTAATATCAATCTCATAATCAGAATAAAACTTATCAAATTTTAGGAGAGAGAGGGAAAACATTGACGCAGAAAGAGCTCAGCATATTAAACAACTTCAGGAACTCCAAGAGCATATTCAAGAAAAGGAGCGTCAGTACATTGAACTGCAGGAACAGGTGATGGTTTCTTGTTTTCCTTCTGATTCTTTACAATGAAGACTTGTGTTTCTCCTTTGATGTTATTAATAGTGTTTCATCTTTGTCCCTCATGGTGTGCATGGCTATATTGTTTTTGTGAATATTATCCATGGTTTGTGTAATTTAGCATAAACTTTGGTGTCATTGTGTTCAGTTGACCAAACATGGTGGTTTAACTGGGATTACAACAACAACAACAATATACCCAGTGGAATCCCACAAATGGGGTCTAGGGAGAGTAAAATGTGCGCAGACCTTATCACTACCTCATATAGATAGAATGTGTGGTTTAACTGGGATTAAAATAATCAAACTTGTATTTTCTATACCCCTTTCTTGTGTCAAAGACTAGGAAGACAAATAATCCCTCCTAGATTTTTTTTTCCTTCCCCGCATATATCCCTCGCTTCCTTATGTCTAGTATTTAGACAAAATTGACTTTCTTTCTATTTAGAATAGAAAACTATTGATATGTCTTATGGCAGTGAAATATGGCAATAGTAACAGTCACACTACTCCAATTTTAAAAAACTAAATCAAAATAAATGAAAGTCAAATACTCTTCTTCAAAATCTACATTACATACTCTTTTTCTACGAGATATGTAAAATATCACAGTGTGATAAAAGAATCAATTAAAAAAGATCCCTAATTCCAATTAGGAATTCATTGGGCCCTTTAGGAACATGCCTTCCAATTGAGAATTTTTATTCATCTTACCATTTAATAACTCATAATCAGATCTTAGTAACTAAATATTTGCAACTTGACAATTTAAAACGGACTTTTCAAGTGATTAAATTGAAATATTATTTGATGGATGAAAATGGAAAAATTTTGAAGTGTAGTATTAAGTTGAAGTTCATATAATAAATCATAGAATATGCATTATATTGGTGCAGTTTATAATGCAAGCCTTAAAAAAAAAACCAATAAATCATAAAATATACATTAACTCGACTAAACTAGCTAAGGTCTTCAGAAGATTTGTGTGGTGAGAAAATACAGTTCCATAAACATTAATTCAACTTCGAAATACTGTTTTCTTCAAGTTCTTCTTCAGCTTTGATTGAAGTTCTTTTTTTCATTTTCAATATTTTTCCAAGCATATTTTCATTGTCATAAACAAAGAACTGCTTTTTATAGAGCTTTGAAATTTTTTGTCACAGTTTTCCAAGCAAACTTGACTGAATATTGTTTTAGCTGTACCAGTGAAGATTCCATTCAAAAGGGACATTAAAAATAAGGAATTTCAAGGTAGTTAATATTACACGAAATCGAACATGATTCCATGAAAGAATGATTTTAACTTTGGGAGAACAGGCATCCTGAAATTCTTGTTATTCTAAAACCATCATCAACAAACATGAAGTTCAGTCGACCTTTTAAACTTCATCTCATGGGGTTTTTAAATTTTTAATTCTCACTTAACATAAGTTCAAAATTGCAGCTTCTTTGATTTGTGCTAGGCTGGGGGATCTACAACCTTTCTTCACCTCTATATTACTTGAATTTTCAGGCCACTTGCTATGGTAGACTATGTGTAGAACTTTGTTAATGGTTTGTAAACATTTTTTTGTGTTTCGTTTTACTCAAAAATACTGGAGTTCTGTCGTGTTCCATTTTAAATTTTAAATTTTTTATTTTCGGTTGGAGCCTTCTCATTTGTTATACCGTAAAAAAATCATGGTTATAATGTCATTTTTGACCTCTTTAAATTGTATGTCATCTTCTGACTAGTTGTCATTACTGTTATTTTTCAGAATAGGATAGCTCAGGAAACAATCCTGTTCAAAGATGAACAAATAAGGGAGGCCCAGGCTTGGATCACTCGTGTTCAGGAATTCGATGCTGTGCAGCAAGGTGAATTACGGGAGCGCACAGAACAATACAACCAGCTTTGGCTTGCCTACCAAAGACAGGTGCTTCAACGATGGATGATTCATTGACCTTAGTTAATTCACTTGTTCCAACTAAAAATAACCTTGATTATATTATATTGTCCTAATATGACTTATTATGATCCTAGTTGGAGTGATTCAAGTGCTGAATATATTGCAGTTACTTCTGCTTACAAGATTTCTTTTTTCCTGTTAGTTCGGTGAGATGGAGCGCTTGCATATGCACATGCAACAGCTCCAGCTTGAATTGGCTGAGGCAAGAGGTGGAGCTTACTCTGACGGTTCACAAGTCTCCAATCTGAATTCTAAAGATTCTAGTCATCTTGGGCAGAGCAATGGAAGCCAACTTAATGCTAGTGGAAGCAGTACACCTGGTGAAAGTTCCATAGGCCTACAAAATGGAACTGTTGAAAATGCTCCGTCTTTTGCTTCAACTGGGAATGTAACAACTCAGGTACAGATCACCATCCTGTTCACATTTTTCTTTTGACGAGATCTACATTTTCTAGTAGACTAGTACTATGTTGATTATATCAATGGTATAGGCACTGTAAATAAGAGGTCTGTAAGGGCCTGATGATTTGCTGTAGAAGTATCTTTTTAAGAGCTTTCTGTGGTTTTCTTTGTCATTTATGGTCTGAAATTGGAAAATGGGTGATTATTCTCATCCTTGGTCATATTATATTATATTTGAATTAACACTGAGCGTGATCAAAATTATGCTGTAGTTATTTATGAGTTCACTATGATGCAACAACTTATCAGTTATAGTTGCTTTTGGTCTATAGGATTTTTGCTTCTTCTGTGTAAAACTCCACCCAAGGCTGCAAAAGAGCTAAAAAAATTTGACTAGATGAATAGAATTTCAAAGTCCTCATTCTCATAAAACTTGCAATTTATGAATAGCTAAGTTTGATTCCTTTTATATACAACAACAATAACATATCCTGTGGAATTCCACAAGTGGGGTCTGGGGAGGGTAAAATGTACGTAGACCTTACCACTTTCTCGTAGAGATAGAGAGGTTGTTTATGGAAAACCCTCGTCTCAAAAATCAAGCCCCATAAGCAGAAGATACTAGATATGAAAACAAGGGAAAAGAAAAGAGAAAAAGGAAAACGACTAATAATGAAAAGTAAATGATAGTGTGTAAATACGATAAAAGTAACAAATATAAGATGAATAATGACAACACAAGATAAAAAAGACACGACTACTCCTACTAACCTACTATCACAAGGCCATACATCAATCTACCCCTACCAGCCTATTAGCCTTCTTCCCTAATACACGACCTCCGCTCCTTTCTATCTAAGGTCATGTCCTCGGTGAGATGAAGTTTTGCCATATCCTATTTGATCACCTCCCCAAATACTTCTTCAGTCTACCTCTACCCTTTCGTGTAACCCCTAAATCCAACTTCTCACACCTCCTAACAGGAGCACCAGTACTTTTCTCTGCACATGTCCAAATCATCGCAGTCTCGCTTCTCTCATCTTATTAGCCACAGGGGCCACCTCTAACTTCTCCTGGATGGTCTCATTCCTAATCTTATCACTCCTGGTATGTCCAAACATCCATCTCAACATCCTCATCTCCGCGACCTGCATCCTCTGAACATGTGAGTTTTTAATTGGCCACCACTCTACCCCATATAGCCGAGACGGTCTAACCACCATTCTATAAAACATGCCTTTAAGTTTAGGTGGTATCTTCTTATATAATTGAAATTTGAACCATGAATTATGCCTATTATGTAGGTACCTTAGCTTCTAAATTGGTCAATGGATACTCATGAGAGGTGTAATCCTGTATATCGAGGATTGCTTAATTAGCTTCAGAAAAAGAGAGCAAATCTTTATCAACATTTCTAATTAGCTTAATATATAGCTTTTTTTCCTCGAATTTTGCCCAGGGTTTGTGTTTAAACAAAAACTATGTAACACAATATTTGGATGTTATCTGGAGCTGCTGTTGACTATGAATGTGGTGACACTAAATGACTAAGAATTAACCTAATCCCACCTCCACACTCTCATAAAGAAACAAAAAGGAGAAGGAAAATCATTCTAGGTCTCTTTTGTTTGTCCTTGCTTCTGTGCTCACAACCTTTAATATTCTCTTTCCTTGGGTTCCACCAGTCAGATCATGTACATGGTATGCCAGTTGCTCCTTCGTCCTTGCTTGGAATGACAACCTACCTTCCACCTGGACAAATTACTGCTCTGCATCCATATGTAATGCATCAACAGGGAATTCCTCCTTTACCATCACATGTTCCTCAATCTCATGTTGGACATTTTCACTCGGTACCAGCAGTATCGTCTCTTCAGCATTGGCCAAACCAGCAGGTAAAATAGAGAATCTTGGTCTAGTTCTCCTTGTTACTCTTGCTTACGCTGTAAAGATAAATTGTTAATCCTATGGTTTTCAAGGCTGCGCCAGAGGGTTCACAGATCTCTAGTCACAACCAGTACTCTATGCAACCTCAGTCAACCGTGCCAAGAGCAGATTCTCAGTATGATCATGAAACAAGTGTCGATGGACAAACTCTTCTCAACGTGAACCAAGGAATTGAAACTCAGGATCCAGTGGTTCAAGCTTCAAGTGGAGACGGACAGGTTGAGCACCCGACATCTATTGCTTGCAGTTACCTGCATTTTTCTCCTGTTTTGTATGCCTAATTTCTTGATCTACCATGATTTTGCAGGAACTTGAATCTGTGGATAAGAATTACCTCTCGGGTGTACAGACACATCAAACTTTGCATCAGATTTCTTCGCAATTCAATGGTGCTTTAAGACTGGATTCTCATGAACATAACAATGAGACAGAGGTACTTCTCTGAAAGGGAAGCCATCCCAATTTTTTTTTGTTGTTACTTGTGTTTGTGTTGTTTATGTTTGGCTTAAGGGTTGTGGTGGTGCTGGTGTTAAATGGTGTGAATAAGCAGAATCATCTTGCACTCATTGCCAATGCTGCAGGTGAACAATGCCAACTCTTCAGCTAATTACATTCTAGAGTCTCAAGGGTTGAGAATGGGAGAATTTAGTTCCAATGCTGATAAATCGTCAGCGGAAGTTCCAAATAATGTGCATAATTCAACCGAGTCAGTAACGGATACTGTTTCAGGCGCTGTTTTGACAGAATCATATGTTGCTGGAGGACAGAAGAATGCATATGCAGTTGGTAAATCAGCAGAGGTTAATCTCCTAGACGAAAAGGCATTGCTGGCTTGCATAGTCCGTACAATTCCTCCTGGTTCTGGTGGTAGAATCCGGATTAGTTCTACGGTTAGTACTACTTAAATAGTGTGAAAGCTGTTTTTGGATTCTGTCACTTCTTCTAGTCCATAGTTGTTTTTTACTTTGTTTTTGTCTACTTATGATTTCAGTTACTAATGCATGGCCTGATTTACAGCTTCCTAATAGACTTGGTAAAATGCTTGCCCCTTTGCATTGGCATGACTACAAAAAGAAGTATGGGAAACTTGATGAATTTGTGGCAAACCATCCAGAAGTATGTATACCTTTATGTTTTGTTTAGTGGATTTGTAATGAGCTGGTGCTTTGTCAGTAACTAATTTAGTCTTTCTACCATTTAGTTATTTGTAATTGATGGAGACTTCATTCAACTTCGTGGAGGTGCTCAAGAAATTATAGCAGCCACAGCTGCAGCTGCTAAAGTGGCTGCTGCTGCTGCAGCTACAGCGCCTTCGTCATACTCCTCCCTTTTGCCTCCTATTGCTGTCACCCCTATGCCACAAAATCACCGTTTGAAGAGGGTGCCATCAGTTGAACCAACATCTGAGAAGGCAGTTTTCAAAGACTATGCTGTTGCCAGACCTGCAAATTCTAGTGACAACCTTCAAAGTCAGATTTCTAATGGTGCCTCTTTCAACATTACTGGTGGCATCTCAAATGTAAAAATTTTGACAAAGCCCAGGGACCAGGTGGAGCTAAATGCATCTGAATCTAGAGCCACCTCATTTGTACAATTGGGCTTTGGAAATGGAGCTACTGCTGACAAAAATGACATGGGTAGTTCACAAAACAAGGTTTCATCTCATGGGAGACCTGGTACAAATTTAGTGGGTAGACAGGGCAGGTATCATATTTGAAATTCAAAGAGCTGTAGTTTTGTTTTCCAGTGCCACCATTAGGAGAATCTCATACCAAATGTTCTTTTTATGTTTTCAGGAATGCTGGGATTTCATCGGGCTCTAGAAGATAGTAAGTGTTAATGAAAATATTGGACAATTGGTGTGTTCGGTATGAAGGAATGTTTTCCAATTTTCTTATGTTCGGTTGGTCAAATATTTTTTTTAGGAAAACGAGCTCCTTAAAATTGAGGAAAATGAGCTGCCTAATGGGAAGTAGGGAAACCAAGCTCTACTAGTGATATTCCTTATTGATTATGTCCTCCCCACTCTCCAACACACCTCATCTTCACCCTCACTCCCCTGTAGCAGTCATCCCACCCATTCCACACCCACCTCCCTTTTAGGATGATAGGTTTTGCTTATCAAGTTGCACAAAAAAATAAGTAAGAAACCCACTTATTTTCTTAGAAAATATTTTTCAAGAAAACATTTCCTTCGTACCGAACACACCCAATGTTTTATTTGTTTTTTTAGATCTCTGAGCTGTTGCCTGCTCAATCCATGGGTTTGTTATTTGACTTGGTATCGATTCTGAACGCTTAAAAAGTTTTAATAAAATAATAAAGAACTTACAAGCTTAAGGCTTTGGCGTGGATGTTACTTTTGAATGAGGTTTCCGACTAAAGGTTTACTGTTCAGTGCTGCTTGCATTGGTTCCTTCACTTTATTTGGTGATTAACAAGTCATGTTTGGCCATGGCAGGGCAGATATTGGATGGTTTCGAGTTTGGCTGGACATATATTGGATGCTGATGGATGTGGAAAGTCAGATTTTGGATGCTGATAGGTAGGTGTGGCAGGACAGATTGGATGCTGATGAGTATGGCTGATCATTTACATTTGAAATTATCCAGAGGGATAAATTTTATTTAATTCAAATTAGAATGTACTGTAATGTTTCCTTTCACATATCAAGTGGAAAAAAATTGTTGATCTAAGTATGCATACTCCATTTTGTTGGGAATCTAGCCGCTTCAATGGCGACTGATCATATTACTGGGAATGTACACTTAAATTGCACACAATGGCTTTGATTTGCAAATTGCATCTTGTCGAATTTTAACGTTAGAAAAATGTGATTATCTGCATGACCCAGGTTTTAAAAAAGACAGGTTGGGCTATTTTTGGTTAGATTAAAATGGATTGAATTGATCAGTTACAATGGCAACGTGTCTGAAAGTATCAGGGTTGGTGCTCTTAGATTTGAGTTGAACTTTCCTATGGTGGCAGCGTTTGTCTGAAAGTTTTGCGACTTATATTCAGGTGATATTTTTCTTTTTGGTAAGTAAAATATTTTATTTACCAAGTAACTCTTTACAAATCAGGGAAAAACAAGCTTGGACAGATAGCTCCAATCTTTGTTTCAACAAATACTAAATCTCTTCGTAAAGTTTCCTAATTGATATGCCGGCCTAGGATACATAGAATCTCTCGCGCATGAACATCTTGAATGATGAGTTTGATAATCACTTCTGCATTTTGTCCCTTGCCTTAAAGAGTCTATAGTTCCTTCCCTGCTAATGTGGTGCGGTAGATTTGGGCCTTGGGCCTTGCTATTCTTTCCTTTCATGTGTGCTAGTCCCCAGTTAACTTCATTCTGTCAATTCAAACTTCTTCGATAAATGCGTTGCCAATCCAAAAGTTTCGACCAAATAACAGAGACAATAATAAATGATCTATGCTCTCCTCTTCTTCATCGTGCAGAGAACAAGTCGTTGATTCAATACATCCCCACTTGCCTTTGTAAGTATTCTTCGATGCAATGCCAAGAACAAGATAAACTTCCATTGTTGGAGCTCCATAGTTAGACCACACCAGCTTCCTCCATTCAACTTCGTTAAGCGCTCCTCGCATTTGTTTATACATTTCACTAATAGATTTGGTTGGCATGCTCAGGACGACTTCATCTTCATGTATATCAGCCTCTATGAAGTATGTGTAAGCCTTTAGGATCTTTTGGACAATCCCCATATGCTGCCATGTTGCCCATAGTATGTGTATCCACATCACCCATAGTTTATCCTTCTTTTGACATACACTCCATTAGAGCTTGCACAGTGCTGCCTTGTTCCATGTAGAGACATCCAGCATATTCAGACCCCTGCTGATTTGGGTTGGCATAGTGTGTCCCAAGTAACTAAAGTTTTTTTTTTTTGGATATATCAGCCCTCCATATCTAGCTTATTCTGCTTATAGGTTTTTGTGATGAGGGTCCCCAGGAAATAATCTCTCTACCTCTATGAGGTAGTAGCAAGATCTGCGTACATTCTACCCTCCCCAAACCCCACTTGTGGGATTCCATTGGGTAAGTACAGTTGTTGTTGTTGGATATATCAGCACTACCAGACTGCATAATGATTCAATCACCTGGATAATCTTTTTTGGTATAACAAAAATTTGGGACCAATATATTTGAATAGCAAATAGAACACTCTTGGTGAGTTGTGTCCTTCCAGCATAAGATAAGAATTTAGAAGAATATATTCAGGTGATAATTATATTTGTATAATGACATTTAAATCTCATTTAATTGCGCTATAAAAAGTTTGCAAATTTTTCTTATACTCATGATATAAATGAACTCACAATATTCATTAAATTTAAAATATCAATTGATTTTCATATTACATTAATTAAAAATTGAAAAGACTAATATATAACCAATAAATTCATAATTTGCTGTATCATACTGATAGGATTTAAATTTAAGGAAAACATGCATTGTTTAAATTAAAAGTATGGTGGGATACATTTCTTAGATGGTCCTAATTATGACCTCACTATTTTTCATTATTCACAATGACAAGTTTAACTTTTTCTTTCACCATTGCTAAATAATACAAATAGTACCTTAAATTTTACATCGAATCCAATAGCAATTATAATTTTTTTTTCCCGATGTATGCAAGGTACAAAACTCAACTAATAATGAACTCGCTCATCTATCCATCTTGGTTTCAATATCAAGTTTTTAGACTAAAGATGACCACATATCTTTATATTTGGTTAGTCAGATAGCCCCATATAAAATTATGATTAAAGTGATGGTTAAGAGAATAGTTCACAATGTCTACTGCACAAAGGCAGGTAGTACCTATTAGGTCTGAAGGCTTGCTGGTTCCTTTTGAAACTCATGGGAAACATAAAAAAGAGTCACTTCCACAAGCCACAGTGACCCATGATCCTAAAACTTGGCCATGCAAAAAGAGCAGCTAGGACTGGAGTATGGGGGTGGGGGGTATTTCAACTAAACACATGCCTGTGGAAGGTAAACTTGATGCCAATAGGTCAAGATTTTAAAAACAATAACAAAGCTTTGCCATGAGTTGCCTTTGATAACATAATTTTAGGTGTTCCTCAGTTTAAAATACCCTCATCAAACATACCTACAGCGATAAAATAGGGTGCATAACAATTTTAAGAAAAAAAGAATTTAAAAGTCTACTCTCTCTCACCATTAACATGTCTTCCAGCTGACTTTCCAAGGCCATCACTGGGATTACCTTCTAAGCTGCCTGGCTTATTTCCACGTACATCCAGATTTCCGGAGCTGCTTAGTCCAGGTTGCATAAGTTGACGCATTGCATTGTTGGCAGTAGGTCCAAAGCCATATTGGCCTTGGAATTGTTGCTGCTGCTGAAACTGGAGCATTTGCTGTTGCTGCTCCTGGGATGGAAGGGCATTGAGTTGGAAAGGCAGTTTGGAAACAGCGACACCTTGTTGCTGTTGCAGCGCAGCCTGAGTTTGCTGCATCTGGTTTCCAACTTGGGGAGTAGATGGAGTCTGTAACTACTTATATATTAGGGAAAGACAAGTAAATTCACAAGAAACACTGAATCAAACATCTAATCCACCTGTGAGGTTGCAGCTGATTGTTGTGGTTGGGCATCAGCGATAGCAGCTAAATACATCAAATTCTTCTGAAGCATGGCTTGATACCTATGACATAAAAGTTACTTCTAAAAGTGTGAAACAGTACCGTGCCATAAGATTCATGATGCAAAGTAAACAGAGTCCATAAGATAGAAAGTGATTACCCAATTATATTTCTGTTAGTGACACAACATGGTTTTTTCCTGATCCGACTTCAAGAAGGGCAAAGTGTGCCCCTTCTAAACATGCAACAATCAACTTCTAAATACGTGTCTCATGAAAAGACTCATTATTGAACAAGATCACAAAATATACTTTCTAACATGTAGAAAACATGATGCAAATCACAAGGGCATTTACAGAATCACTAAATTTCTATTCTCAATTTCATTCATATTAAGTCATTTTGGACTTGATAAATACTTTCACTAGAAAGATGAACGACCTACTAAATTGAGTGGTCTAATCAAACTTGGGGCAATATTAATTGATTTCCTCATACAGCAACATCACTCAGACTAGATAAACTATAGTGTGCAGAATATATTTCCTCTATGCTTTTGATACTCTAGCTATCTGTTCACATACTGCTATTGCTTCTACATAAACTTCTGGTTCAAGTCTGGATGCCTGAAATATATTCCTCCAACAGCTTTCACAATTGTACTCCCAAAGTAACTAATCTAGGGCAAAAATATTTTTTCCTCTATCAATTTTCTCATTTTGAAAGTAAAAATTTTCTTAGCTCTTTTCTCCAATTTAACCCTTGTCGTAACTTCATTATGCTAAGGGTGAAATGATTCTATAAGTGATCGGATGTGTTTCAGAGAAGATTTTTATCTTTGAAGTGTAGAATCCACAAAGTTTGACCAAAATCAATATTTTGGGTTAACGAGCTTGGAAGTGGGTTTTGTCGATACCATTGGGTCTAGAGGATACTATATGACTTAGTCAGATATTCTGCATGGATCCTGGGAGGCTCGGGAGTGATATAATACCACTGGTTGATATTCTAGTTAATTTGGAAATTTTGGGTAGACTACATCTAATATTTGGTCAAGACGACCTCAGCTTGGTGTTTTGATAATTCCAATAGTATTGAAAAACATTTTAGGAGTGGTCCACTAAGTTGCTCGGACTCGAGTGCGGGTATCCGATGCGGATGCAGATCAAAGGGGTTGGATTCGGCAAAATCTTAATTTTAAGATTTGGGAGTATGGGTCTAGGTATGGATACAGGTACATGAATTCAGCTAAAAAAATTCAAAATTATAAAATATAGCTATAAAGATATTCTAAATTTTGAAAGATCTTATAGGTCATCTTTCCGAAAACCTCCAACTTCTTCTTTCAAGCTCTTTGGTTCTTCCCCTTGGCCCTCAGGAAAGTAAAAGAAAGTCATTCCAGACCTTCAAGTAACTCTCGTTACAGATTATTGCTATTGTCTACCAAAAGTCGAAACACAACCGCTTGAATATTTAGCTTCTCTCTATTTGGCTTAAACATGAAGCAACGAATATTGACCAAGAGGAAAAGCTAGAAAAGAGTCACAAGGACTACAATATGAAGTTATATCATTCCTCATGTCTTAAATCTATTTTATATTTTATCAAAATCTCAATTTTCCCCCGAATTATCCATGGACTCATGGTCAAAGTATCCGATGTGCGTTGACCGAATCACTAGTCAATCATATCATTCCAAAAAAAGAAATTTACATGTATAGAGATATCCCCTCGATATCCAGATAAAACAGATGTTCATGGATAGACAAACATTCCATTGAACGACGGTTCGACCCCGTTCTTGGCCTCAAGCAGTGGTGAACAACACGGAACTTCTTTCTTGTTTAAATCAAATGGCATAGTATTAGGATAAGAGGCTTTCCTTTGTTAGAAAAATCCACAGATAAGATTCTAGAACTTCCAAACCAAAGAAACAAATTTTCTTTTTTACATGTATAGAGAGATCACCTCTATATATAGATAAAATAGATGTTCATGGATAGATAGACATTCTATTGAACGACGGTTCGACCTCATTCTTGGCCTCGAGGAGTGGTGAGCGGCATGGTACTTGTTTCAATCAAATGGCATAGTATTAGGATAGGAGGCTTTCCTTTGTTAGAAAAATCCACACAAAAGATTCTGGAACTTCCAAACCAAAGAAACGCAAGATGAGGAGTTGTTTTACGTTACACTTCAGTAGAATGAATTTGGTAAGGGTAAAATAGGCCCAATGGTCGATCGAAGGTGTTGCGCCACTTGAATGAAGTTAGATGATACAACTCTTATTAGTTTAATAGTTTAACCAAGAGTTACTAAATGAATCAGTTGATTGAAGTTGCAGGATGGAGAGATGTTCCAGATAACAGCCTCCGTCTTCTTCAGTGGTCAAGTTGAAGCGTTCAACGTCGGCCTACCAACTTTTTTTTCCAAGACCGAGCTTGTTCAATTGAAGCTAATGCTATGTTGCCCTTCCCTAGTTCAAGAGAAAGTGAGGACTTTCTTTTAGCTACACCGCACCCACATCCGTCTCATGTTGACAGGATGCGGCAGCAAAAATTTAGAGCCACACAACTTAGATGGTTTGCACTTTTGGTTCGAAACTAGAAGTTTCTAGATGAGTTTTGAGGGTTGATCCCATGTTTTCAAAGTTTGGTTTGGTTGCTGGTTTAAGGAGTTCTGATGGAGTCGCTTTTGTGATCATAACCCACTTTTGTAGCGTCAAAGTTGTGGAAGGGGCCAGCTTCTGCACTGTGACTCCTTCAAAGAAGTTTCCTTTTCTGCAGAAGGTGCATTGAGTTCCGCTAATGCAGAAGGCGTTCCACATTAATGAGTCCGCTTTTGCACAAGTCTTTTCGCTTCAACAAAGTCATCCAGGATAAGTGGCCTTTGCTACTACGCTTTGTTTTCTGCTTCAGTGAGCGCGCAGGTGTGATGAGAATCTTGCTTCTACAAAAATACCTAGGCAGAAAACCCTTTAAGTCCCTATTATGATTTCATTTGTGCTAAACTCAATTTTGGAACTTTGGGAGCTTGGTTTAAGAGATTTCAAGCGAGTCAGGGGGGATTAAGGAATCTAACCTTGAACTTTGTGTTTTTATGCTATTCAATAATTTAATCTGCTTTTCGGGGTGAGAAGAGTGCAACAAATGCAGAACCATCCACGCTGTCTATTTTATAGCATCATCAGAACTATTTCCTAGCATACCAAGCTACGCAAAGATTTAAGTTTTAACTTACTGGGCACAAAACTAATCATGCCATTTAAATCATGCTCATAGATCTCAATGTTATATAAGTAGGAAGTATTTAAGTTTTAACTTACTGGGCACATTCTGAGAGTTTTCCAAGATTCTGGTTTTCCAGTATGGCAAGAATCAAATTTTTGTTCTCATCCAAGAACTGTATCAAGAAGAAATCCAGAGTATTAGAGAGTCCAAACATAATATTCAAGGCGCACGTGTCTTTCGACTGAGGTACATAGGTAGTTCAAAACATCATGTAGACCCCCTTAGTTTTGTGCAATCTAACAAACTACTTCAAACAGTGGTATTAATAAAATGTCACAACACAAACAAATAATAATTTATGTGTAAGACCATCCACAAACACCTTCCTTCTTATTACATTTAAATTCAAACTGTTGGATCGGGAAAAAAGAACAATCGTGTATTGGCTGCAGATAGCACACATAAATTGGATACAAGCATCGACTTAACATCCTTTTTTGGCTAAGCAATCTGATACAAGTACACCCACACATATGAAAATGTTGACATTTTCTAAGCTCTGTGGACAATCAGAGAACAAATAAAAACCAACATGGCCAAAAAAACCCTTTGAAGGAAGAACTTTTTTCCAGTTAACATGTTTGACTTCAGTAGTGGCGGAAAACGAAGATCATTTGGAGTACGATTAATCAGATATTAAAGGCAAACATTGAAGAGGAAAAAGATATACCTTTTGAATCTGCTCGGTAGTTATGGCACTTAGAGGCATTGGAGGAGCAGAGTTCAAGATTGGGGGTTGTGGCTGTGGTTGTTGCTGCTGCTGTTGTTGCATTTTTGCTGAAGAACCCTAGAAGAAGAAGCTTAAACCCTTTTGATTTTTTTCCTGAGAGAAGAAATAGTGAAGAAGAGGAGAGGGCTATGAGTGAAAGGAGAATTTGTCTGATTTAAAGGGACACGGAAGAAAGAGAGAGACGAAAAAGGGCTAAAATGATTTTTGAGATTAAAATATTCCATGGTGAACGAGGAACAATAATATATCCATTGAAATTTCCATTGAAATTTAACGAGTATAATGAAGGATGAATATGCATAGATATTATTTTTATTTATGCGGCAAATAATAATATAGTTATTTAAACTTTATGAATGCAACTGAGAGTAGATATACAAAGATATTATTCTTATTTATGTCGTGAGAGAAACCTTTTGATAGATGCTTATATAAAATTAACTTTGAGTATGATTGAGAAATGTCTACATTGATATTTCTCTTATATATATGTAATGTGTGTGAGAGAGTTTTAATAAATGCTCAGATTAAAGTACTTTATGATTTATAACAGATTAATAATATACTCAATGAAATTTCACGAGTGCGATCAAAGATGAATGTCTGTGTGTATATATATATGTATTGTTTTATCTGTGTAACGAGAGAGAGTTTTGTGTAGAACTCATAAAAACATAACTATGATTCGAATGTACACAAATATTACTCTTCTCTAGAGAAAGTTCTTGATAGATATTTAAATAAAAAATAAATATACCATTAGCTTTTCATGAAGAAGTTGATGGTAGCAGAGCCATCGAGGGAATCGAGTGAATGACCTTTACGATCGTTTTAGAAGTAGTGCTTTACAAGTCCGATGACTCAAACCAAGGTCATCCCTCTTTTTTAAAACTAATCAATTAGCGACCCACCAAATAATGGCACATCACGTAATAGCCAGTTCAATGAAGTTTTTCCCATATAAGACTGAGAATATCGAAAGAGAAAGATCTTTATTTAACCATATAAAGAGACTTGAATCTTTAGATACTTATAAAAATATTTTCCAAACTTATGTCGAGGATTACTTGGCCCGTCAATACACAATCTTGGTAATTAATTTATATGAATGAGGTACTTTTGTGATAATTTTTTTTTATTTCAAGAGATTTTTACCCCCCCACCCCAAATTTTATACAAGATCAATTGCATTAATACAAAATTATAAATCTCATTCTTTTTTAGGATTCTCTCTTTCATGTTCTTTATTTAAAAATAAACAATAGACTTTCAATTTTAAACCTGATTTTTAATTCGTCATCACTTTGAAAGTATTTTAACCATCTCAATTTATGATTTACTTTCTTTTTTAGTCTTTTTTTGAAGTAATTTTTTTTTTTCATTTTGACAAATCTTTAATTCAACTTTTCTAGTTAATGATCACGTGATCCAGAAAATACTACTCTCTCTCCTTTTTTTTTTTTTAAAAAAGGAAAATTTATTAAATCCAAAATCAGTCAAACAAATTAAAAGTGAATGAATAATTATTTTACCTAATAGTTTTAAAGAAAAAAAAAAGCAAATACAAGAATAAATAAATTATGATTAAAGTATCGATGAGAAAAAGAAATTGACAACAAAATTTGTGACGATATCAAAATCAAAATAAATAATATTCATACTAAAATAGAATAAATGAAGAAGATTTTTAAATCTCACGATCTTAATTGAAAGATGTGCCAGATATACTAAATATCTGTTAATCATGTGATCTTAGACGTGTAAATATGAAAAGTTGTCTGAAAAAAGAAATAAAAGACATTTTTGTTTAAATATACCAAAAAAAAGTAAGACAAACAAATTGAAACGAATATATAGCTGAGCTTTTTAGTAGTTTCTTGATTATGTAAAAAAAATAGGCTTAATTTCAAGTATATTCAATAAACTAATTAACTTACAATAAATATATCCGTATTTTATTCACGTAAAAAATTATAAAAAATATAGATTGATCATACAATATAGCTTATCAAAGTCAAAGAAAGTATACTGACTATACGATATAGATTACTTATACATGAATTACACCTTAAATACATTATGATACATTTAAAAGTTAAACATAACTTTACCAAATATGAAATATACACTAAATATACACGAGAATAGAAAGAAAATGAGCGGTCCAGCCGAAAACCGTGTTTTTTTTTTTTTAATAAAACCACCTCAATTATTTGGGACAAAATTGTAAGAGCAAGGCGGCAGTTACGGACGAAAACGCCAAAATGTAAAATTAATACTAACCAGAGTCACAAGAGGGCAAGTTGTTCCGCATGACCCCAAATAAATAAAGACACAATATTCTTGGAAGGTACATATAATAAAGACAATTCATAAATGATTAAATCATCCTATGTTTTTTTTTTAGAATACTTGATTTGAGCAATTTACTATCATCGTCACTAATAAATTTAATATAATTTTATAAGTGGAGTTGTTGAAGATAAAATATACATAAAAGACTTTATACGATAAATAGAAATAAAAGGATAATAAAAATATCAAGCGAAACAAAAGGGGTGGGTGGGGAAAGAACAGAAGAATGTTGAAATCTTGGAAAGAAAATGAAAATACTTGATATTTAACTGGCCTTTTACTTTACTCGTCGACGTCTACACTCAAGGTTCATTTTCTTGGTAAGTAGATTGCGTTATATGCTAAATGACACAATATGATAAATGACATCCCGCCCCAAGTATGATCATAGCCCAATATGATAAATGACATCCTCGTCAATCTCTATATTGTCGTAGATCATTGCCCCAAGTACTTGAATTTCTTCTATTAATGATGACTTGTGTTTCAAGCCTAACATCTACATTCGCTTCCTAAGCTACATAAGCACCACTAATCAATGACAGATTCAAAATTTTCACTAAGAAGATTTGAAAAATAAAAATATAATGCTTGAGATATGAATTTAAAATCTCATCAACGTGAATTTTGAACCGTCTATACTAACCTCTAATCTTATGTTTAGGAAATTCAAAATTTTATATATACATAAATAATTTTAAAAATGTCTTATATTTACAGTGAATTCCACACCCCCTTACATCTCCTAAAAGCCTCCCGTGAGACTTTTTCATATGCTTTTTTTTAGTTCTATGAACTTAGGCAAATCTTTGTCATATTCAAATTTTATTGCAAACTCTTCTCTCTCTATTTTTTTTTTTTTGAAAAATGAAAAGAGAACCTCTATCGCGAATTAGAGTATCAGGTTAATTGGTTGGTAGAGTTACATGGAGGTATAGTAAGGTAACACGAGTAGACGTGTTTTATATCTGTCGTATGTGTATTAATTCTATCGTATTTATATATTGACATGTGCTTTTTGTCATATCTAGCTTATTCTGCTTATGGGTTTTAGAGACGAGGATTTCGAAGAAACAACCTCTTTACTTCCATGAGGTAGTCGTAAGATCTGCTTACATTCTATTCTCTTCAAACCTGACTCGTGGAATGATATTATTGTTGTTTGTTGAAAAGAGAACCTCTTATTTCATGGGGACATTGATAATTTGACAAGAGTATTACATTTTTTTGCTGCTAGAAATTTTTGCTAATTGAATTAATAATAATCATACCAAATAAAAATTCAAAAAATTGAAGCTAATGCATTGTTAAATAAATAATTTTAGGAGAAATAATTTTTTTCTTTCAAATTCATATTATCTAATAATATTCACGAAATAAAAATCCACTCTCCATCCTGATCCATTTCTAAGATCACATAGAGAAACTTTCAAAGTGTTAGGGTGTAGCGCCATTGAAATTGAACTTTACAGGATAAGTGAAAATTTGTTTGTTTCAAATTGAACTGTTACTGTTGCGGATTGTCTTCCATAATTTGAGTTGCTTTTTGATTCCCATTTCCCATGGCTCCGTCCAGAATCAACAGGTAAAATGCTGTTCCCAATTTCACCTTTTTATCCGTTTCTTAAAGCTCTTTGTACCATTGATTAACTAGATGGTTTGACTTGGGCAATGCTAATTTTATAGTGCGTGCACACAGCTCCTTTATAATCATAGGGATTTCAAAAATTGGAAGTTGCCAGGAGTAAATTGATTATGAGTATTTTGAGGTGGATTGATGTTGAATATCTAGGTGAAAAGGATCCAAACATGTGGACTTGGATGCATATCAGTCTATCAGCATTCGGCTTTTGATTGCAAAGGATGTGGAAAACAACAATGTGGATGACTTATTATGATTGTAACTGAGGTCAGGTATTGTTGCATCAATCTATTTTGTGTTCTAGGTTCATGACTTCGTGATCAAATAATACTTTTCCATTTCCCTATTTTGTTGTTCAAACGATATTGATGGAGAGGATGAGAGGTTTAGTTGGTTCTGTATCTTACATAGGCTTTATTTGTGTGTTGTACATAAACTAGGCATTCATCCTTAAGATCATATGCAAAAGCTTTGGTATACTTCATCTTGTCCTTTAAGGTTGTCCCTTTGATATGTAGTATAAGGTATAATGGTGTTGATTGACCAAAAATGTTTTAGTTAAAAAGATGTGGTGCATAACTGATTATAGATTGTCTGGTGTAACCTGACTTTAAGGTCCCTAATTTCATTTAGTGTATCTACATCCAAATGACAAAAATATGTTGCATAAAAATGTTCAAGTGGAGAAAACTACAAATAAAATTGTAGAGCTCGAGCATTTTGCAAATTTTTATTATTGTTTACAGTTAATGAAACAGATCTGCAAGCTCCATTAGGTATCTAATTCTATATGACGTGATCAAGGACATACTGTCTTTCTAATGGTAATTTCTTACTTCCAGTGAAAATGTTATCCTGTATCTCCATGCCTCAGTCCATAGACCATGTATATTAATGAGTTATTCTTCAAGCTAGCTGGTCTTAAGTATAACCAAAGAACACCACGTCTATGCACATTGAGCTGCTGATTTAATCTAGTCAGGCATAGGTAACATAGCCAGTATTGGAGTACTCTAAATTTGTACGGACTCTTCAAAGTAAAAATCCTGAACCCTGCTTTATTGGACTGAGGAAGCAGATCAGTTTAACCTTGCTTTTTGATATTTCATGTTGAGGCTATTTCGAAAATCGGTTCGGTAATTTGAATTTTTTCTTGGAGCATTTTATAGCTTTATATTTCTATTGTCCCTATCTTTGGACACTTAGATTTTCAAACATTAATCTGTACTCTAACTTCAGCAATGTGATTAGATGTAGGATATGATCAGCTGTTTTTGAGAAATTTCACCTGTTCTGCTAAAGAGAAACTGTAAAGAACCTTTTCTTCTTAAATTTTGGTTTTCGTTTATCCTAGCTTTTCTATAATGCGGTTTAGTGTCTTATATTTTCTCTTTTGAGCTGCTTGTAACTTTAGTATTAGAGGAAGCACCAACTTCCTAGAGTTCGTCTTCTCAAATCTTCTGGCACAAAAGTGTAATAGCTAAGAGCAGAAGCTTGGGAAATTAGTATTTGGCTCAGAAGGGACGCTCTATTACTTAGATGCCCGAGACTTGTCATCTATGTGATGGTGCTGCACTTTATAAGTGCAGAACTTGTGAATTTAGTGGATCTGACTCAGAATGGAAGCTCTGTCAGTAGAAGTCTGAGATTTGTCTTCATCAAAAAAAAAAGAGTCTGAGATTTGTCAGCATACGTGGAGCCATATGAATATATCCAATGCAAATTCTGGAGAATATTTTAACATGAAAAATTCTCAAAAGCTTGTGCGGATTGTCTTGTAATGCACATCCAAGTCAACTAGATAAAATACGAAAAAGGAATCTGGAGTATTGAAGTTGGGCTTCTCCCACTCTAATGATTATTTAGGTGTGCATTGTATTACACTCTGGTGTTGCAGTTTTCGTAACTGAGGTACGTTTTTCATCTATTTGTCACTTACAGAGTATCCCGGCCAATTTATTCTTGCAGCTCTTGCATATTTCCTTTCTATCGAATTCTGATTAATTATCCAAGAATTATTATTGTACTCTCCTGATCTGATATTCCTATCTATTTGCCATTCCTCTGCCAAGTCTTGTTAGAAGTCCTGTTGGTAACCCATATTTGAGTTATATCTATCTTATTTGAATATCTGTATTTGTTTGAAATACAATGATTGTCCACTAGCCATTTCTATCCATCATATCTATCTGTTCTTTTCTTTTCTGAAAATAATTCAGCCACTGGAAGTTTGGAACACAAAGAAAGACCGGTAAGGCGGAGGTTTTCTGCATTCTTTTGCACGAACAACATTAGTATGACCAAATTCAACAAAAACTTATCTTTTGGGTGGAGGAGGGTGGGGTGGGGTGGGGTTATTCTTTAGATTTCTCTTATAATCCGGAATGTCATGGTCCATAAGATAAGGACTAGCTTGTAGCAAAGCACTGTTCCTTCACACTCTCTTTTTAATTTTGATACCTGAAAACTGTTCAGATTTTGGAGAAGCTGGAGAAAGTAATAAGCAAAAACTGATTGTGGACAGCGATCCAGGATGAAAAGAGCTATGTCTAGAAGGTGAAAATCGATTTTACCAAAAATTGATTTGAAACATCATGCATTTTCTTAGTCTATGATGCTACATTGGATGTCGCAAAGTTAAAATGAAATCCCAAGACCACGATTGTGTTAAACTGAAACATCATGCATTTTCTTAGTCTAATTTTTTTATGCAAGAAAAAAAGAAAAAGAAAAAAGAAGAGATGTCAGAATTTGGAAAGATCACAGGTTTCACTGCTAAAAGTTACATTACTTCTCTATACATCTTTTATTTAACTCAACAAGAGACCTTACTACATCCCTCATTGCAGGCCTGGTGCTTGCCTCGAGTTGAGCACATTGAAGTGCCAAATCGACTATTTCCAGGGCCTTCCATTGTTCTTCTACATCCCACAGACTAATATCTTCATCAAGAAAACTAAGGAAATTGTTGCTTCTCTGCAAGTTTTTCCTCACCCAACAAACAATGTCTAATCCTTCTTCAAAACTGGGGTCTACTGGCATTTTTCTGCAGAAGAGCTCCAATAGAATGACTCCAAAGCTATAGACATCACTTTTCTCTGTCAATTGAACGGAGTATGCGTACTCTGAATAGATGGAGGGACAAAAAGAGAAAGGGGGCGGGGGAAGAAGGTAGTAAAGTTATTAGTGCATTATAGTAATCTGCCAACTGAATTATACTGAATATAAGCATAGTAATGTGTGGCTAACCTGGAGCAATGTATCCTAGAGTCCCAACAATTTTGGAGGTAGTTGAGTTTTCTTCATCTGATACCATTTTAGCAATCCCGAAGTCGCCAATCTTTGGCACCATCTCAGAATCCAGCATTACATTATCTGATTTGAGATCTCTGTGAATGATTTGAGGCACAGAATCGTGGTGAAGATATGATAGACCTTGAGCTATACCAAGAGCAATATGGTAGCGAGACTCCCAGTCCAAGACTACAGGTGGTTTTATCTGGTGAAGGACATCATGAAGAGTCCCTCCAGATATAAATTCTGTTAGAATGAAGCCATATCCATGTCTTATGCAATATCCTCCCAATCTTACCAAATTACGGTGTCTGATAGAATTTAGGCTTCTCATTTCATCATTGAATGCTCTCTGAGCCAAGTCAACCTTCTTGACAGCCCAAAGCTTATTGGATTTCGCAGATTCCATCTTATACACAATTCCATGCGTGCCTTTTCCAATAACATATTTTTCACTCCAGCCTTCTGTTGCCTGCACAATGTCCTCAAAAGTTATACCATCCGGTAGATCTTCAATTCCTGATTGACACTTGACGAGCCGATGCTTATTCAGCAGGGATGGGTGCCAAATCCGAGTCACTAGTAAGTACATTGCAGCAACTATGATTGCCACGGAAAGCACACATCCAACAATTACACCAGCCAAAGTCTTCCATTTTACTTGTGATTTTCTCACATGCTTGCAGTTGCTACCTTCAGTGTCTAATAAGCAGAGTTCTGGATTTCCCAGGGCAGATCCTGGACGTGAACTTAATAGTTTTTCCCATCTACTGGGTATCTGCCCCGACAAGTTATTAAATGATATGTTGAGAAATGAAAGGGACCTCATATTTTCCATTTCTGATGGTATTGCACCAGATAGGTGGTTGCTTGATATATCAAGGGTCTCCAATTTGTCTAAATTGCCTAGGCACCTAGGAATTTCACCAGTAAACTTATTCATGCTCAGATTTAGTTCTAAACCAGGTTGCATAAGCTTACTCAGAGTGCATGGAATTTGGCCTTCGAGCAAGTTATGTCCCAGGTGCAGCTTTGCAAGCTTTTGTGAGGAGGAGAAAGTGTCTGGAAGAGCACCAGAAAGTTTATTGTCCTGGAGTAGAAGATCTGTCAATACTGAAGATGAGGCAATTTCTTTAGGAATTCTTCCTGAAAGATTGTTGTTGCTGAGATCCAACTCTGCCAGTTTTTCAGAGTTACTCAACTGAAAGGGAATCTGTCCTGTCAGTCTGTTTGAAGAAATGCTCAGTTTTACAAGATTCTGAAGCTTTCCAAGTTCTGCAGGTATGGAGTCATTAAACATATTTTCTGAAAGATCAATCATTGAAAGATTGGTCCAGTAACCAAATGCTGCTGGAATCCTTCCTACAAGCATATTCTGTCGAACATCCAAGAAAGAAATGTTCTGATTCTTTTCGATATCGTCAGGAATATTCCCCTGCAGATGGTTGTTGGAAAGCTTCACCCTATATACCGATTTGCAATTTGCTATGTTTTTTGGGAAACTGCCATTGAAACGGTTGTTTTCAAGAGCCAGGACTGCAAGCCTGTTGCCATTACAGAGTTCAGAAGGAATCTGTCCACTGAAATCATTATAACCTAAATCAACCTTAATTAAGCCAGGAAAATTATCTTTTCCAAGATCAGGTGGTAGCTCCCCCGTAAGGTTATTATGAGCCAAGGACAGAAATTCAAGTTTTGTCATATTTGTAATTCCAGGCGGTATCTTGCCGGTCAATCGGTTCTCATAAAGAGCTAACTCCTGCAGCTTGCTTATTCTGCCAATGCATTCTGGAATTTGGCCCTGAATTTTATTTTTGAATGCATTAAATGTTTCTAGGTTTTGAAGGTTGCAAATTTCTGCAGGAATTTCCCCACTGATGAAGTTACTGACAAGACTTATCTCAACTAGAGAAGTGCAGTTCCCAACTTCTGCTGGTAATGAACCACTAAGCATGTTATTATACAGAAGAAGCCTGGTCAAATTCTTTAGACGTCCAACTGACTTGGGAATCTGACCACTTAATTTGTTAAGTGACAAATCAATATAATTTAACTGATGACAACCACCAATCTTTTCAGATATACTACCATTAAACTTATTCTCAGAAAGAGCCAACTCTTGTAAGCTCCCATTCCATAAGGTCTCGGGAATTTCCCCTTCAAAGTTGTTATCATATAAATAGAGAAATTGGAGACTGGAAAGGCCTCTAAAAACCTCTGGTGAAATAACTCCTCCAAGATGGGCAGATGTTGCATAGAATGCAGTAAGGTTGTGACAATTACTTAGGGAAATTGGCAAAGAACCTGAGAAGAGATTCTCATGAATAAGAAGCTGGGAAAGTGAGCATGAGGATGGGAAGTCCGGGAGAGGTCCTGTCAGATTATTTGTGTGGATGAAGAGATCTGTCAAGTTTGGCAAACCAAATAGCTCTTTTGGAATATTTCCACTAAGGAAATTGTTCCACAGCCCAAGATATTGAAGGCTTGTCGAAAGGCCTACCTCAGAAGGAATGGTGCCATTGAGTTGATTGTAACCCAAATCAAGGTATAAAAGCTTTGTTGATTTGAAAATCTCTGGAGGGATGGATCCTGAAAACCTGTTGTCATTGAAGAGAATCGTGTCAAGTTGGCTGCAGTTACCGAGCATAGCGGGGACGCCACCAGTGAAATGGTTGCCACTGAGATCAAGGTAGACCAAGCGAGGAAGACGGCAAAGATTGGAAAAGGCCTTGTCCAAAATTCCAGATAGAAGGAAGTCTCTGAAATTCAATGATTGGACATGTGAAGTTCTGTCTGAATAGCAGGTAACACCTTTCCATTGACAGTGTGAGACAGACTGATTCCAAGGAAGCAATTGTTGAGAGGGCTCTGGAAGATTGCTTCGAAACCCAAGTAGATGAACGGAATCTTGAGGCAATGAGGCCGAAAAGACGGCTACAATACTGGCAAAGAAGATGAAACAATGAACAAGGCCAAGTAAGTACATTTCTGAGCTCTTAAACACTTAAATAAGCTGCATTCAGTAAGAATAAGGAGCTAGTTCAAGAACTAATTTTTGGGCTGGGACCTGAGACTGTTAATTTTTTTTTCTTCAAGTCACATGTGGGCAGTTGATGATGATAATGAATGTCTGAAGGAACGATGAAGATAGGAGAATATTTTAGGTAGTGCTTAGGTTGGTGTTTGAAAGCTAGATTTGAAAGGTCAATAATTATAAACAGGTGGTAAAATGGAACATCCATTGGAAGTGGAAGTATCTATCTTTAGTTAGATCAACAATTGGGAAGGCGTTGAAAAAAGAAAAAATGGGGAAGGTGGACGACAATGCTTTTAAAAAAATGGCCATGACCATGAGGGGCTGCTTCATACTTTTCACTCATTTTTATATAAATATTGGTAGTTGTTCTTGAGATGTACGCAATTATGTTTTTATATGCCTGTCATGCCATGACTCAATTATTTTTTGACCGTACTAGGACTGGCAAGTGGCCGCTAGTGCGTCTTGATCAATTTTAATGATAGTATATATAGTCTTGCTGTACAAAATTGAAAAGCATTTTGATGCATTCAAAGTATAAAATTCAGAATTTTTTTTCTCACTTTTTAAAATGTCATGTCAAATCAAAATTGAACAAATAATTTAAAATGGGGGAGTGACTTTTATAATAAGCTTGATATCGATAAATAAGTTGTCTCATAAAGTATATATTTATATTTTCAACTTATATAATTTAAATCTATTTACCCCTATTACGTTCGGATTCTATAAACTTTTCGAGTTATACTTCCCTTTCCCTTTATTATTTGAATGATGAAGCTCTTTAAATTTTTAGATGATACTAATATTTTTTCTAATGAAATAGTTATAATTTTTTTATGAAGTTGACCAGAAAATAGCAAGAATGGTAGTATTATATAAAATAATAAAGTGAAAGTTGGTGAGTCTTAGAAAGACTGAAATTTGAAAGTTCTATCACAATTAACAAGTTGAATGACTAAAAATGATGGCTTTTTGATCTGGTTGTCCTCTAAAAAGGCCTTGCTTTCATATTGTCCTTCCCATTTTCTATTAAGATGTGGATTTATTTTATTTTTGGTAGCAGGACCCTCAATTGCCACTGCACAAATAAGTGACGTGCTATTTATGTCATATTACATTACTCCTATATCATACTCCCTTTGTGGAACAGTAATTGTCAGTATTGAATTTTATCAAATCATTCTTATTAAATATTTACTGTTGTCTCTTGTATTCAAAATAGTAAACCAAAAGTAATAAAAATATGAAAATGAAGAAGTATTTGAGTCCACCAAATATACTATGTGTGCTTAAGAAATTTAATCTCCTCATTATATACAAGGTTGTGAATTATTTCATCCTAGAATAAAACGAATATCTCTGTTAAAAAAAAGTAGTACTTTAAATTTCAATAATTTTAGCGAACTTAAAAGTCAACAACGAAATTACACAAATATTCTACTTTTATTTGTAAGAGAAATGCATGCTGAAGAAGGAAATTCAAAAGCTCAAAAATGAGATAAAACCTCTGTATTTATAGCCTACAAAAAGTGTTTATTGTGCCTTTCATATCGTTTGAAAAAGACATAATCTTTTAAAAAGGTCACAGCTCTTCAAAAAAGTCATGATCCTTTAGAAAAGTCACAGTTTTTAAGAAAAGTCACAACACTTTATTTTCATTCACACCTATAAAACCCAACATTTACTCCCTTTGTCACATTTTATGTGGCACCGTTTGACTTGACACAGTGTCAAAGAAAAGAAGGAAGATTTTTGAAACTTATGGTCTAAAATTATCCATAAATATTTGTGTGGTTAAAATCATTTCATTAAAGAGTAAAGAAAAATTTCAAAGTTAAACTGTTTCTAATTCTAGTAAAGTGATATTCTTTTTTATAATTTTTTGTAAAATATACATAAATTGGTTTAAGATACTTTCTTTTGAAGTTAATGTTTTAGTTTGATTTAAATTTGAAACACTAAAAGAAAAGTATCTTAAAGAAATTATTTTACTTTAATATTAATTAAGTCAAAATTATTAATATAGCAGAGTACTTATTCTATTTTCAGAAAAGGGCTTAAAATATCCTTGAAGTATTAGAAATTGTGCAAAAATGCCCCTCATTCATTTTTTGGATCTAAAATATCTTTCCCATTTATCTTTGGGGCCTAAACTGTCCTTCTCCTTAACAGACTTTTTTTAAAATAATTTAAATAATTATTTTATCCATGGGACAGCCAATTAAAATTTATTTATTTATAAAATTAATAACCTACCCATATTTTGACCCAAACCCACCCGCCACCCAACTAAAACTCTAACACACTTTAAACATTTCCCAAAATCATTCCGTACAATTCTCACTTATTCCACGCTCCAATTTTTCCTCAATTCTTCACCTGAAAATTCTCCAAAAACTTCTAAAAACTTCATCTTCTTCGTCTATTTCCCATCATGAACAGTACTTCATCTTCATCTCCTGATATTTAGGTTCTTTTCATTCACAAAGAGCGTGTTCTTCATCTTCTTTTGTTCTCCCTCATATTGGCCCTACACCCGTCCTAATTCAATCCTTTTCTTGTTCAAATGTCAGTATGTCACAACTATGGCACTGATATATCCCTTTAAGCAGCTGATTCTTAAAGGGATACTGACCCAAATTTTTATAAAAATTTGACAAACTAAAGTGCTCTAGCTGCTCATGCTGGTATGTCAATCAGCTACCTGCTTGCAAGTTCTCAATGTTATTCAGCTGCCTACTGCATGCAAGGCATGTCGATAATTTCATTGGATAATGATTTAAAAAATTATTACTAAAATTATTTGCATTTCTAATAAATATTTGCTAATAAAAAATTTATTACTAATTAAAAAGGAGATCGTGAACAATATATTTTATTTTAAAAATATATTTTAACCCACTAAATAACTAAATAACAAAGAGAATATTTTTGGACCAAACAATTATCAATAAAGATATTTTTAAACTAATATTTTAATTCAATTTTCTATAGTTGAAAAATATTTTTGACTCTTTTTTATATATAACATTTTATCTGTCTCATTTTATACGACATCATTTGACTTGATATGATATTTTATTTATATAATTGCGAAATTATTTTATTAAAAATAAAAGTGAAATTTAAATTAAATTATTTTTAATTCGGAATATTTTTCATGGACGGACTAAAATGAAAAAATGGCGCATAAAGAGAGTATTGCTATGCATCGTCTTCGGGTTTTGATTCCGATGACTCCATTATCAATCAACAGGTACCACCGCTGCTCCTAATCTCACCTTATTTTTGTTCACTCTGTTTTTGTGGCAATGTTTAGTTTTCTGTTAAGCGGACAATCTTTTTATTACCCTAGAATTTCAAAATTACATGTACTCAGCTATTGCTGTTCCTAATATATATCTCTACTCCTCAATATGTTTGTGCTGTTAAATGCATCTGTGTTTTCTTGTTAGTCTGGATAATTTTTTTCTCAAGTTTCAGTTTTAATTTGAAAGTATTGCTGAGAGGACTTTTTTGGTTGAGTACCACATTATAGGGGGCAATGGACTTCAATTTAGCCGCTCATAAGTATTCAATACCCAAGAACATCATGTCTATGTACATGATTGAGCTGTTGATTAAATAGATAGATAACATAGCCAGTAATGGAGTTGTTCTTTGTATCTGTTAAGTGCTCCGGAGCCTTGCTTTATTTTCCATAGGAAGTAGAAAAGTTGAACCTTGTTTTAGTATTTCACCTTGAGGGTATTTTGAAAAGCTTGATGTTACATTTTCTCTTGGAGTGTTTCTGTAGCTTCTTGTTTCTAAGGACCTTATCTTTGGACAGTAGGGTTTTCAAACATTTACCAATACTCAAATACAGCAATGTGATTTGATGTAGAATATGATCAGGTCTATTTGAGAAATCATCATCATCTGTTCTGTTGAGGGAAACTAAGCAGAACTTTTTCCTCTTCAGTTCTTGTTTTTGCTTATCCTAGCTACTCCATAATGCGGTTACTGTTTTATATTTTCTTTTCTAAGCTGCTTGCACCGAGATTTAGTATTAGAGCAAGCAACATATTCCTGGAATTCGTCTATCTTTTCTTTGGCAGAAAGGTGCACTTGCTAAGAGCAGAAGCTTGGGAATTTAGTGGATCTGACTCAGAATGGAAGCTCTATTACTTGAAATCTGAGACTTATCAGCATATGTGGTGTTGCCGTGTGAATATGTCCAATGCAAATTCCGTGAACAATTTTAGCCTGAAAATAGTCAAAATCTTGTGGGGATTGGCTTGCAATGCACATCCAAATCAACTACATAAAAAATCCAGAACAGGAATCTGGAATGTTATAGTTCAGCTTGTTCTGCTCTGCTGACTATTTAGGTGTTTACTGTATTATGCTTCGGTGTTGTAGTATTCGTAACTGAGGTATGTCTTTCATCTATCTGTCGCTTGCAGTTCCAGCCAGTTTGTTCTTCCACCTCTTGCATATTTCCTTTCTACCCAATTATGATTAATAATTCTCCAAGGACTATTTCTGTACTCTCTCATCTGACTTTCCTATGTATTTGTCATTCCTCTGTCAAGTCTTGTTAAGTCCTGTTGTAACCCATACCTGAGGTATATCTACCTTATTTTTAAGTATCTGTGTTTGCATGAAATATAATGATTGTCCATAAGCCATTTCTATTCATCATATCTGCTTTTTCTATTTTCTTTTTGTGAAAATAATTCAGTCACTGAAAGCTTGGAATGCTAAGAAGACTGGTAAGGTGGACGTCATCACTATTATGACCAAATCCAACAAAAGCTATCTTTTTCTGCTAAATGTGAAGTGCTGTTTTCTTTTATGATCTGTAACACCATAATCCATAAGATAAGTACTAGATTGTAGCAAATCTTTGTTCTTTTGCACTCTCTTCTTAATTTTGATACCTGAAAACTGTTCAGATTTTGGAGCAGCTGGACAAAGTATCATAGAAAATTTGATTACGGATAGTGAACCATGATGAAAAGAGCTATGGCTAGAATGCGAAAATCACTTTTACCAAGAATGATTTGGAACATCATGCATTTTCCTAGTCTATGTTGTTGCATTGGATGTCACAAAGTTAAATAGAAACACACAGGATTAGGTTATGGTGGCATTTAGCCCCTGAACACAAGGACGAGACACACTAATCGAGAAATGGTCCAATTATTTTATGTAAGCAAAGAGGAAAAAAAAGGGTGTTGGAATTTGGAAGAGTTGATCATGGCTTTCACTAATCAAAGTTTCATTTCTTCTTTTTTACATCTATGATTTAAATCGACAAGAGACCTTACTACATCCCTCATTGCAGGCCTGGCGCTTGCCTCGAGTTCAGCACATTGAAGTGCCAGATACACTATTTTCAGGGCCTTCCATTGTTCTTCTACATCCCAAAGACTAATTTCTTTATCGAGAAAATAAAGGAAATTGTTGTTGCCTCCGTGCAAGTTTTTTCTCACCCAGAAAACAATGTCTAATCCTTCTTCAAAGCTGGGGTCTACTGGCATTTTTCTGCAGAAGAGCTCCAGTAGAAGAACTCCATAGCTATAGACATCACTTTTCTCTGTCAATTGAACCGAGTACGCGTTCTCTGCATTGATGGAAAGACACGGAGAAAGCAATAAAAGTTATTAGTTCATCAAAGCAATCTGCCAATTAAATTATTAGAGAAGACTAGCATAGTAACATGTGGCTAACCTGGAGCAATGTATCCTAGGGTCCCAACAATTTTGGAGTTTGTCGAGTTTTCATCAGAATCTGATACTGCTTTAGCAATCCCAAAGTCTACAATCTTTGGCTCCATCTCACAATCCAGCATTACATTATCTGATTTGAGGTCTCTGTGAATGATTTGAGGGACAGAATCATGATGAAGGTAAGACAGGCCTTGAGCAATACCAAGAGCAATACGATGGCGGGACTTCCAGTCCAGGCTTACAGGTGGTTTTATCTGGTGAAGGACATCATGAAGAGTTCCTCCAGGTATAAATTCTGTTAGAATGAAGCCATATCCATGTCTCATGCAATATCCTCCCAATCTTACCAAATTGCGGTGTCTGATGGAATTTAGGCTTCTCATTTCATCAGTGAATGCTCTCTGAGCTAAGTCAACCTTCTTGACAGCCCAAAGCTTATTGGATTTCGCAGATTCCATCTTATAAACAATTCCATGCGTGCCTCTTCCAATAACATATTTTTCACTCCAGCCTTCTGTTGCATGCACAATGTCCTCAAAAGTTATACCATCCGGTAGATCTTCAATTCCTGATTGACACTTGACGAGCCGATGCTTATTCAGCAGGGATGGGTGCCAAATCCAAGTCACTAGTAAGTACACTGCAGCAACTATGATTGCCATGGAAAGCACACATCCACCAATTACACCAGCCAAAGTCTTCCATTTTCCTTGTGATTTTTTCACATGCTTGCAGTTACTACCTTCAGTGTCTAATAAGCAAAGTCCAGGATTTCCCAGGGCAGATCCTGGATGCTCATTTAATAGATTTTTCCATCTATTGGGTATCTGCCCCGACAAGTTATTAAATGATATGTTTAGAAATGTAAGGGACCTCATATTTTCCGTTTCTGATGGTATTGCACCTGACAGGTTGTTGCTTGATATATCAAGGGTCTCTAATTTGTCTAGAAGGCCTAGGCACCTAGGAATTTCACCAGTAAACTTATTCATGCTCAGATTTAGTCGTAAACCAGGTTGCATAAGCTTACTCAGACTGCATGGAATTGAGCCTTCAAGCAAGTTGTCCCCGAGCTGCAGATTTACAAGCTTTTGTGAGGAGGAGAAAGTGTCTGGAAGAGCACCAGAAAGTTCATTCTCCTGGAGTAGAAGATTTGTCAATACTGAAGATGATGCAATTTCTTTCGGAATTCTTCCTGAAAGATTATTTTTGCTGAGATCCAACTGTTCCAGTTTCGCAGAGTAACTCAACTGAAGAGGAATATTTCCTGTCAGTCTGTTTGAAGAGATTCTGAGTCTTACAAGATTTTGCAGCTTCCCAAATTCTGCAGGTATGGAACCAGAAAACATATTCGCTGAAAGATCAATTTCTGAAAGATTGGTCCAGTGACCAAATGCTGCTGGAATCCTTCCTGCAAGCATATTTCCTTGAATATTCAAGTAAGAAATCTTCTCATTCTTTTCAATGTCGCCAGGAATACTCCCCTGCAGATTGTTGTTGGGAAGTTTTACCCTATAGAGGGATTTGCATTTTGCTAGATATGTTGGGAAACTGCCATCAAACCTGTTGTTTTCAAGAACCAGGACTTCGAGCCTGTTGCCATTACACAGTTCAGAAGGAATTGGTCCACTGAAATTATTATAACCTAAATCAACCTTCACTAAGCCAGGGAAATTATTTTTTCCAAGATTAGGTGGTACCTCCCCAGTAAGGTTATTATGAGCTAAAGAGAGATTCATAAGTCTCGTCATATTTGTAATTCCCGATGGTATCTTGTCAATCAATCGGTTCTCTCTAAGATCTAGCTCCTCCAATTCGCTTAGTCTGCCAATGCATTCTGGAATTTGGCCCTGAATCTGATTTTCGTACATTTGAAATTTCATTAGGGCGCGAAGGTTGCAGAGCTCTCGAGGAATTTCCCCACTGATGAAGTTAGTGGCTAAACTTATCCAAACAAGAGAAGTGCTGTTCCCTAGTTCTGCTGGTAATGAACCACTAAGACTGTTATTATACAGAAAAAGCTTGTTCAAATTCTTTAGACGTCCAACTGACCTTGGAAGCTGACCAGTTAATTTGTTATTTGACAAATCAATGTAATTTATCTGATGACAACCACCAATCTTTTCAGATATACTACCATTAAACTTATTCCAGGAAAGAGATAACTCTTGTAAGCTCCCATTCCATAAGGTCTCAGGAATTTCCCCTTCAAAGCTGTTTTTATGTAAATAGAGAATTTCGAGATATGAAAGGTCCATAAAGACCTCTGGTGAGATAACTCCTCCAAGATGAGCAGATGTTGCGAAGAAAGCAGTAAGGTTGTGACAATTACTTAGAGAAATTGGCAACGAACCTGAGAAACGGTTCTCATCAATAGAAAGCTCGGAAAGGGAACACGAGGATGGGAAGTCGGGCAGAGGTCCTGTCAGCTCGTTTGCTTCAAGGTATAGAAGTGTCAAGTTTGGCAAATCAAATAGCTCTTTTGGAATGTTTCCACTAAGGAAATTGTTCTGCAGCACGAGAGATTGAAGACTTGTACAAAGTCTTACCTCAGAGGGAATGGTGCCATTGAGCTGATTGTTACCCAAATCAAGGTATGAAAGCTTTGTTGATTTGAAAATCTCTGGTGGGATGGATCCTGAAAACCTGTTTTCATCGAGGAGAATCGTGTCAAGTTGGCTGCAGTTACCGAGCATAGCGGGGACGCCACCAGTGAAATGGTTGCCACTGAGATCAAGGTAGACCAAGCGAGGAAGATGACAAAGATTGGGAAAGGCCTTGTCCAAGGTTCCAGGTAGAAATAAGCCTCTTAGATTCAATGATTCGACATGAGAAGTTTTGTCTGGATAGCAGGTAACACCTTTCCATTGGCAGTGTGAGACAGACTGATTCCAAGGAAGCAATTGTTGAGAGAGCTCAGGAAGACCACTGCGAAACCCAAGTAGATGAACAGAATCTTGAGGCAGTGAGGCTGAAAAGAGTGCAAAGATATTAGCAAAGAAGAGAAGGGAATTAAACAGAAACAACGACATTCCTGACCAAAGAGTAGGAGCTGCTAGTAATTATTTGGGCTGAGAGATTGTTAATGATATACTTCATTAATGAGTGGGGATAGTAGGTAATGAACAACCGAAGAAGCTCCGAAAATGGGAGAAATATTTTATATTTTGCTTTGGCTGGTGGTTCAATAATTCTGAAAAAGGGAGCCAGTCTCTCTCTGTTCCTTTTTTTTTTGAAAAAAAAAATATATAGCACGTTTTTTATGTGCGTCGGCCATGTGCATTTCCGGTCTTCAGCCCACTGCGGTGATACTCCTTTCGATCCCTTTTATATGTCATCTTTTGTGATTTTACTATTTTGCTCTTATTTAATGCACATCAATTGTTATTTTAGTTCTTCTAGTTGGTCAAATATATTTGTTTAAAGTTCAGGTAGAATAGGAATAACATCATTTATGCTTAAATCTTGTGAAATGATATATATTAAGGATCACCTATAAGAAAATAAAACATAATAAATACTTTTTTTAAAAAAAGAGAAGATGGTTAGTTTCAAGGGTGTAAGTGAGTCAAAAAAATTAATGAAAGACATTTTTTGGACTCAAAGGTGGACGATGAGGGCATTTTAGGCTCAATAGGTGGATGAAGGGTGTATTTGTACCATTTCCAATAGTTCAAGGACATTTTAGGTCCTTCTCAATTTACAGTAAGGACAACATATACAAGGAACTGGAGAGAGTACTGCACTATCAAAATCATTCATCCCATTAATTATTGTGTTCAATTCTATGCAATGACAATGCAAAAAGTTTCTATACAATTGGAGTTAATTCTACATTGTAATTCTTAATTACTTCCTCCCTTTATTGACTTCCTTCACCACCTCTTTCTTCCTTATTCTAAATAAAAAGTCTGTCATTCAAGTGTAGTATGAACAGACTTATGGCATACCATAATTCATTCAAGAATTAATTGACCCTTGCAATTAATTTTTTTTAAGGGGTGAATTGGTAAATCAACCTTTTTATTTATAATTTTTTAATGTGTAAAAAGAAAAATGATCAATTAATATGAGACAAAGGGAGTATTTTTAAGTAAGTTGATTGGATTTACTTGTCAAATTTTAACTTAGCACACCTATTTTAAAAATAATGATTGATATAATGAATTTATCAGTTTGTCCTTTTGATTGATAAAGTCTCAAACATATTTACTGGATATACTTTTCAAAGATATTAACTCAATGTTAATAAATTTTGGGTATGGTAAAAAAAAAAAAATATCCTTCCTTAATTTATTAAAAATGATAAATAAAAATAAAAATTAAATTAGAAAATATTGAACAAATAAATGAGAATAGAGGACGTATTGTTTTAGCACTATTTTTGATGAATATTATACTCCTTTGCCATCTAATTTATTATACGAAAAATAAATATTCAACAATACTTTTTCTAAGAAATGCTTCTTGAAATAAATGGTAAATAAAATTTATGAGCTATCCCTTGATAATTTCGAAGAAGATGGATCTAGAATTTATTGTAATTTAGTCTACCTCAAATACCAGAGAGTCCATGGTCATTCACTGTCAACCAAAAGCTTACACTTCCAGCTGACCTTTCTCCTTCCCCTTCTTCAATTCTTCTATACATGGCTGCTCTGTACAATTCTTCCCTTTTCTCTTTAGCCTTTCTTCTCTTAATTGCCACCGTTGTGGCAGAGATTCGATCCACACAGATCCGATCCGATTCTCGTTCTACCATACCTTTTGATGAATTCGGGTATACCCATTTCGGTCGTCTCAATCTCACCGTCACCGACGTTTCCTTCTCCAACCCGAAATCTGGGCCGGAACCCGTTCCATCCGAATTGGGTTTCTTCCTTGTCACTCGTGAAGCTTGGCAGCACGTTCTTGAGCAACTCCAAGATGGTGATATCAGGTGTACTCTACACTCAGATCTCGTCAAGAGGGTTTTCACTTTCGACCAATTGCAACCCTCTGCTCGTCAATTCACAACTTCGTATACTGTATCTGATGCGAATCAATTCACTCTTGTTTTTGCCAATTGCATGCCTAATTTGATGATTTCTATGAATGTTCACTCGGTCATGTACAATTTCAACCCAAAAAGTGGGCAGCTTGATTTTCTGTCTGCAGGCAAGACTGCTCTTCCAGGGATTTACTTTTTGTTTTTCGTGGTTTATGTGTTGATGGGGGCTTTTTGGGTTTTTGCACTTTACAAGAAACGCTTATCTGTTTATGGAATTCATTTCTTTATGCTTGCTGTTGTGATCTTGAAAGCATTGAATTTGCTGTGTGAGGCTGAGGATAAATCGTATATTAAGAAAACTGGCACTGCTCATGGGTGGGATGTGTTGTTCTATATATTTAGCTTCTTGAAGGGTATTACTCTGTTCACTCTGATAGTCTTGATTGGAACTGGTTGGTCATTTTTGAAGCCTTACTTGCAAGATAAAGAGAAGAAGGTTTTGATGATTGTTATTCCTTTGCAAGTTGTGGCCAATGTTGCACAGGTTGTGATTGATGAAACTGGACCTTTTGGTGAAAGTTCATACACATGGAAGCAGGTTTTCCTGCTTGTTGATATTGTGTGTTGTTGTGCTGTATTGTTTCCGATTGTGTGGTCGATTAAGAATTTGCGTGAGGCAGCTAAGACCGATGGCAAAGCTGCAGTGAATTTGATGAAGTTAACATTATTCAGGCAGTATTACGTCATTGTGATATGTTACATATACTTCACAAGAGTTGTGGTTTATGCTCTGGAGACCATTACCTCCTATCGGTATCAGTGGACTAGTGTGGTGGCTGCTGAAGCGGCAACACTTGCCTTCTATGCCTTTACGGGGTATAACTTCAGGCCTAAGGCTCACAATCCATATTTTGCGATTGATGATGATGAGGAAGAAGCTGCTTCTGAGGCTCTCAAGCTTGAAGATGAATTTGAGCTGTGAATATTATTCTTCACACCATGCAGGTATATTTGAAGAGGCAAAGTTGAAAATACTCACTCAGAGAAGGTTCTAACATTTTTGAAATCACTGCCTAGTTGTTTGTTAATTAGTGTGTATATTCAATTTAATAGATAGCTGTTATGTCTTTATCTTATATTGTTGCACTATTTTGTTATGCATTGAACTCAGATGTTGATTATCAAGTCATAAAATGTTTTTACGTTTCTTGCTAAGCTTGAGACCAGCTTCATATGGTGACTCTATTAGGGATGTGTGTTCTTTTGCTTTGTATAATTTTGAACAAGCTGCTCTGCAGTATAGTTCACATTGATAACTAAATAAAGAGTATGCAATATATGGTGTTTTCATATATGGAAGGTCTTTGTGCATCATTTGCATCCGAAACTACTCAAGGACCAAGAGATGGATGATAGCTGACTAAAAGCCGGTTTTGCTCTGTGTGGAATGGCCAATGAGTTGGCTATGGATCTCTTGGTTGAAAGACTGCATGAGGCTGCTTGCTCTTGTTCTTGTATAGGTTCTCAATCTGTATGAGTATTTCTCAACGTCTTTAACCTGATAATGGGGTTACAATTAGAATTTACATCTTTGGCTTAGATCCAAGTCTGAAGAATAAGATTTGGACAGCAAAAGGCAATGGTATCATATGTGCAAAATTCAGACCTTCCACCATAGCTTAGTGGAGTGAGGGTTAGGCATAGACCCCAACTTGTGTATAGATCACAGAAAGGTCATGGAGGGGGATATAAACCAAACTTCCATGTAAATAGGCATAAATGAGGAGGAATTACAGTTGTTCCTGTTATGCAAAACTTGCTAAGAGTTGAGAGCATTTACACAAGATGGTATGGTGATTCTATTCAGACAAAGCTTTTTCGAAAACGTTTCTTCTTCTTTGAGGAGATACATTTTCGAAGCCTAGTGTGTTTTCGATTAGGCCAAGTAGGTTGTATACAGAGGAAGATTACTAGCTGGGAAGTAACGATACGATATAATTGGATACCTACCTGTCAATTAAGCCTTTTTCTGAGTATGTTTGGTTGTCCCTTGAGCAACCAAAATGAATTGAGTCCAACCCCATTTTTCCATCAAACACAACTGAATCCTTTTGAGGTCCATTTGGCTGGATGCTTCAAGTGTCAATTTTTCAACATTGTTAATACTTTATTTTGCTACCAACATAATGCTGCACATTGTAAGAATTCACAAGTCTTAAACTTTGAATTCGTCTCGTCTGTGCGTACAATGTGCATTACAGTCGAAACATACAGTTGCGAATGCAAGTCGATAATGTACAAGTTTGAGAATTCTGCAAGATACATTGGAGTGTCGACTAATTCAGATCACACACTGTTAGACCTATTCTGAGGCCACACTTCAAGTAAAAATTTCTCCATATTTAAAGCTCAAACCTGAGACTCTAATTAAGAATGAAGCAGTTCCATCACTATACTATAACCAATGTTGATTAAAGAGAACATAATTCTATACTTAATTCAAATTAGATTTGAGCATTATTTAATTATTTACGAGGCCCAGATTTTATGATGTAACTAGATAATTTGCTGATTTATGTTAGTTTCTTTTATGCTGGAAAACAGAGATTGAGGACGAAGGGACGCAAGAGACAGCAGGCCCTTTATTAGGAGGCGGCAACAACAAGGGCGAAGCGTTGCTTTGAAAGGAAAGGGGAGGGGTAGAGTTATAATACAAATTTAATTCATATTATAAACAACTATTTATAATACAAACAATAATATATCCAGTGGAATCCCACAAGTGGGGTCTCAGGAGGGTAAAGTTGTACGCAGACCTTACCACTACTACATAGCGGTAGAGAGTTTGTTTCCTGGGAACCCTCGTCACAAAAATCCATCGGTAGAATAAGCTAGATATGATAAACAGGCAGGTAGGAAGAGCAATTCATAGTGAAAAGCACGTGATAATAAGTAAATACAGGAGAATTAACATGTAAAGGCAAATAAATTACATATAAAAGGTATACAAGTAACAACTCCTTCCTATCTACTCTATTAGTCTGCTACTCTAATTCTCGACCTCCACTCCTTCCTATCTAAAGCCATGTCCTCGAAACAACAACTATTTATAATACAATTTTTCTTTTATGAATAATAATAAATTTATCATACACTTTAATATAATATATATTGTGTCAATTTTTATCAAATAAGCATAATATATTTTGTAAATACTTAAAAATATTTATATTGTACGTACAATTCATTTTTAATACAACTACAAATTTATCATAATATTGCTACGTACTACTATAAGTAATAATAAATAAATAAAATCGCATAGTATTTTCATAAAAGTACTAGTTCAAATAATTTTTTATTTTAATTAAAAATAAGTGTAGTAATATTTGCTCTATTTGTCTTATTAGGACAGGAACAGCTCATCCTACTCTACTACTGTGCCGTCTATTAATTGTGCCCCTCTTTCTCTCTCCCCCCGCTCCATTTTCCTTTTTTTTTTTTACACAAAAGTTTAATATTTAGTATTAGCATTTAATTTTAATTAAACATGTTTTTAAGGTAATAAAATTTTGTTTATTAAGTTTTATATCTAATTAAACTAAAATATCTAATTAAATTATAGAGAAAATTTCTTAATATCTTTAAACTTTGATCAAGTAAATAAAGTTGATAAGAAATTCAAAAACATATATATAGATAAACTTATAGTAATTCATTTATTCCTTTTGATTAAGTGAGTTTGAAATAATGAATTTCTTTTAATAAATAAGCTTGAGGTTTAAATATCATTAACCTATTATAGATAAATAATGAGATAAATAAATCTCATTATTTATGAAGTACTACGATGTACATTCTTTGTTTGTTCAATTTTTTAAAATATGTTTTTATAAAGAATATTTTTTAAATTTAAGATCTCAATATTCAAAAGTTCTTTTGATTTTTTTAAATTCTGTATTAAGTGAAAACAAATAAATAAATTGAAACAAAGAAATTAAACAAATTGATTGAAAAAGTTTATGAGATTGTTTTATTTATACTTATATAAGATAACAATTGATTTGAATTAGCTAGCATTTGAAATCATACATAAAATAAAGAGTTAGAAGGATAAAATCATCCTATTTTATTGAATTTTATTTATAAACTATAGAGAATGAGTTTTTTTTATCTAAACTATTATCCATATTAACAACTCTATTTGATAATACATTAATTTTTTCAAATATATTTCAATTGACGTCTTTTAAATCCTCAACTATCTCATTCTAAGTCAAAAATATCGACGCCAGACCAAGGTATTGATGGTGATTTTCGAATCTCACAGAACAGAATGTGATACGATGAGATAGAATGCAATAGAAATAAAGACAGGGAATGGATTATCTACTCTTAACGGGCAAAGCAAGCCCCTTTATTCTAAATTAAATAATTCAGAATCAATCACTCGGTTAAGAGTCAACCGCTCTACCACTGAGCTACCGAGAAATCATAGGAGATTCGATCTCACAGAGTTCAATTTCCGTTCGAAAAACAATGGATAAAAGCAGTAGTACGGTGGTGAAACTTTATCCTCCCCAGAAAACGATAGATAATGCAATTATGAAGTAGAGAGAACAAGTGTTTGTTACTTGTATTTTTCTGTCTACAACACAACGCTGCGAATGTTGGAAGAATGGAAGCAAACCAAAGGCCAACAATGGCGGCAAAAAAATAATAAAATTTAAATCTGCAAAATTATTCCCATACACTAAAATTTAACTTTTCTGGAGTAATATTTTTTCTCCATTTCTCTGCATAATAGTAATAACAACAACAGGTTGAAATCAAAGATGGTGAGGTTGAGGATAAAGTGAAGAGTTTCCTAACAGGGTTTGGTCTTGTATATCTTTTTCTATTTTGCCTTTTTGTTAGTCATTGACAAGGAAAGCCAGTGACTTTCAAAGAGTATTTTCTTTTTCCATTTTTAGGGTGATTTTAATGGCTTTAGCGTTTTGGACAAGGCAACATCAACTCTAAGAGGGTGGAAAATTTGTTGTGATACTATTTGTTACAGTTACCAACTGTGGAATACTGAATCATTCCCTTCCAAGATCATGATGGGTCATCATCAAGATCCTCACTGTTCGTCCTCTGATGGTGGGGCTAACGAAATGCCTTCTAGTCTTCTTTTTTCAGCTCCTCCTCTCCCTCCAGCTACTGGTGGTGCAGCGGTTGTAAGGACTTTGCAGCCTTTTGATATTTCGACCGACTCCCAAGGTGAAAAAAAAGGCTTTTCTCTTTTTTTCCTTTGTCCCCTTGACCTTAAAGTAGTACTTTCTCTTGTTCTTGATGTTTCCTTTTCAACCCCTTTGTCGAAAAAGAAAGATCTGAATTTAATACTACTACTGTTGTGTTGCTCCTGCTACCTATAAAGAACACAAGACTGAGGGAGGGGGGGGGAAAGAGTTGTCTGTCTGAGTTTTGGAGAATAAATGTATGTTTTCTGTGTTGTTAAACTCTGCAGGAGGGATGGCATCTGCACTGGGGCACCCTTTTACATGGGCGCAGTGGAAGGAACTGGAGAGGCAAGCTATGATCTATAAGTACATGGTTTCAGCTATATCTGTTCCTCCAGATCTCCTCTTATCAATATGCACAAACTCTTCTGGAGCTTCACATGCTAACTGTAACAACCTGTTGTTTATCCCTACTTCTCCCATCAAATTCTTTTCCCTTTGTTTCTCCCTGATTGATTTAAGTTTTTGGTGCAGCGGCTACTGGATTAGTACAAGGCCAGCGATACACAAATATCAGGGATCTAGAGCCAGGAAGGTGCAAAAGAACTGACGGCAAAAAATGGAGATGCTCGAGAGATGTAGCCCCTCAGCAGAAGTACTGTGAGCGCCATATGCATAGAGGTCGTCCCCGTTCAAGAAAGCATGTGGAAGTTAGCAACGCCAGTGACAATAAGAAGACTCGCGTTCATGCTCCTCTTGAATCTGTTCCCATGGTGGTTCCTATGCCCACACCTGCTGGTCAAATCAACAGCCCTTCAACACAGCAGCCTCTTAGATCTACCTTTCAACAAATTCAGGATCCCCTGTTTTTCCATGATAAGATGGATGAACTGCACAGGTTCTCATTTAACTGCTGATTTTCTCTTAGTTATGAATGTTAAAACATGTTCATTCTCCTATGCAATTGGTTCGAGCCTAAGTCACAATTTACTTTTGTTAAATTATTTTGTGTTTTGCATGGTTAAAGAAATTCGGGCTGGATGATAAAAGGTGAGTTGGTAGCAAAGGCCAATTCTGGACAACAATGGCAACATTTCATGGAATCAACTGCAGGTTACTCAGCTGATGGAAGTGTACATTCAGATTTGCAGCATTCTTACAGGGAAGAGACATTGAATTTATTGGCAAGTAGAGATTTGGAAAGAACTGAAGATGTCAGTGTCAAGCACAATGGTGAGTTCAATTTCATGATAAATCCTGAATTAGTAAAGAATACCTCTAGGGACTTGACTAATGCATGGTCCGATGATAACGTCTACAACAATAGTAACAATGAGAGTATGGAGGCTTCCTTGTGGCCATCACTAGGGAATATCTCGCCATCATCGCTTACTTTGTCTATTGCTATGGCTGCTGGTGATGTCCTTGATGAGGATATGGGATTGGATAGTAAATTTATGAATGCTAATCAGCACAAGTTTTGGGAGAACAGTTTCCCTTTTGCATTTGGAGGACCATTGGCTGAAGCTTTACACCCTAGCTCATCTATTAGTTTAGGTGAAAATCCAGCCTCATCATACACAAGCAATGGTGAGTCCATCAGCCCTGCAACGACGACCGTCTCATCACCATCCGGGGTTCTTCAAAAGACATTGTTTTCGCACTCTGATAGCAGTGTTTGCAACAGCCCAATACTTGCAGCTCCGCTTAATGTTTCACCTGAGACGGTTCAATTCCAGTTAGGATAGATTGCCAGAATAGCTCTTCCTTTTTTTATGTGTGTTTGTTTCACTTTTCTTGCTTGCTATCAACTGAAGCCAGAAGTTTACAGAGTGACTGTCTAAGGTTTATTTTCAGGCAAATCTCAATTCCAAAACACAAGAATAAAGAACTTTCATACCATTACTATCGTACAAATTGTTAAGGAAATATGCAGACAGCGCACTTGTATGTCAAAGTGTACAATTTTCTGCCTTATCTATGTTCCTGAACTGTTTTGCGTTATTAACACTTAAAAATGGATAAAATGACCTGATCTCGGGTTTATCATGAGAATGAACTGTGTCATTATGGACATTTGGGAATTTTTCATTTACTGTTCGGTATCTCCAAATTCACTTTTGCTTAGAGAAGTCCCGCGTTGGAGATAAAACGTTCCTTAACAAAAGGTTTTTGCACATAGGGAAATTTGAATTCGATACTTTTGTCTATGATTGAATGAGTACTTATTACTCGATCACAATCTTTGTGCGGACAAGTTTTATCTGCTCCTTATTGGAATTAGCAACTTTTAGTTTTGTCTTCAGTTACACTGGAATCCCATGTCGTTTCTTTATATTCATTCCATCAGTCCGAATTACAGAAGATAAATTCGCACATGGTAGAACATTAAATAAACTAAACATGCAAGATTACATCATAAACTAAACAATGATTCATGTAAGTTGAGATGGCCGAGTTGGTCTAAGGCGCCAGATTAAGGTTCTGGTCCGAAAGGGCGTGGGTTCAAATCCCACTCTCAACATTACTCTTTTTATCCCTTAACAGCAGTGACCACACATTTCAAACCTACTATTATGGACTTACTTATATTTGTGCTCATTTTGACATCCAAAGAACATTAATTCGCGAAATTTCTGAAATACAGGAGTACCATTTTATTCAGTTTAAGGAATGACTTGATTTTTTATTACAAAATTTTAAAAATATTGTTTTCATTTTTTAAATTCTATAAAGCATACCTCCTCCCTCCCATTTTAGTTATCATAATAAAATTTAGTATATTTCTTATAAAAAATTAGTTAGAAGTATTTTTTGATTAATTTATTTTTATAAATAATTAAATTTTTATTTATATATGTACCTCTTAATTTTAGTATAATTAATGTCAAAGCGCAAAGTTGAAAGAAAATACTCTCTCCTTAAAAAAAAATCCTATTTTAATTTGGCACGAAGTTTAAGATAATAAAAAAAATCTTGTGATCCGAAAATAAAATTATATCAAATGTATTAAAATATTCTTTAATCTTCTAGTTGAAATTAAAGTATTAAAAAAAGAAATGAGCTATATCTTTTTGGAACAACAACAACATAGTTGAATCTCATGAGTGGAGTCTGGGGAGGGTAGAATGTACGCAAACCTTACCAGTACCTTATAGAAGTAAAGAAATTATTTCCCGAAAACTTTCATCGAGTTATATCTTTTTTAAATGAACTTTAAAAAAAAATTATTGGGAGTAATTAATTCTCTTTTTATTATTTAAATTTTAAATTAATTATTTTTTTAATATATTTGACAACCAAAATAGGTCGGAGGAAGGATGAAACATAGGGGGGTGAAAAGGTAAAAATGCTGAAAGAGAGACCCTAGCTTTCAAAAATTTGAGAAATATGGCGATGTTTCGAGAAGGCAGCAGAAAACAGAGGAGTGAGACTGATCCAGAAAAAGTAGCAATCACCATTTTGTAGTTTCATCTAAAACTTTCATGATTTCTCCACACTCTTCTCTCTTCTACCTATAAATACCTTCTCCATTGCACAGCTTAAGCAACAAAAACAATCGACCTGCAAATTGAAGAAGAAGAAGAAGATATTCTCTATCAAGTTTCTTTGCTTTCGGGATTTCTTGTGCAACAATTATGGCTTGCTCAAGTCTTACATGTTCATCAGCTTCTCCACTAGCCTCAAATGTGAATGTTTCTAGGATTAACAACAAGGTAACTTCACCTTGCTCTGTTTTCTTTCCGTCCATGGGAAGGCCAGCAGCGTCTAGACCGTTGGTAGCTCAGGCCACCGGAGATCACAAAGATACATCAGTCGACGTACACCACAGTAACGGTCAAGGAGGAAACAACCAAGCTACTGCTGTTGAACGCCGCCGCCCTGCGAGGATGGCTCTTGATGTCTCTCCTTTTGGTAAGTTTGCTTCAATTCTATTTTATTTCACTCTGACCACAGCTGCAGTTTAACGTGGTACTATTAGGATTTGAATTTTGTATTTCTTCGCGTTTGAAGCTGTATCACATGAATCCGTGCACTAGACGGACGAGTATTGTTTAGTCGTGCGTGTGTGTTGATGTATTTCCATTAGCATTTGATTATTTCTTCTGATATGATGAACAGGACTGTTAGATCCAATGTCACCTATGAGAACAATGCGGCAGATGATAGACACTATGGACAGACTATTTGAGGATACCATGACATTACCAGGAAGGAACAGGGCATCTGGAGCAGGGGAAATTCGCACACCTTGGGACATTCATGATGATGAAAATGAACTCAAGATGCGTTTCGACATGCCAGGGCTCTCCAAGGAAGATGTGAAGGTATGTGTTGAAAATGACATGCTTATAATAAAAGGGGAACACAAGAAGGAAGAGGGCGGAGACGAACACTCATGGGGGAGGAATTACAGCTCTTACCACACTCATTTAACTCTCCCGGATAATGTTGAGAAAGATAAAATTAAAGCAGAATTGAAGAATGGAGTTCTTTTCATCTCCATTCCTAAGACCAAAGTTGAGAAGAAAGTGATGGACGTGCAAATCAACTAAAATTAAAACTCCCAACCTTTTCTTCTTGGCTATTTTGTAACCTTGTGTAAAATGTAAGTCTGCATGTAAAGTAGTATAAATTGTAAGAATGGAATGAGCTTAGCTATTATACTGTTTTGTTTGTCATTCTTCTTTGCTGCTCCTGTTCCCCTTTTTAGAATTACTCAACAACAAGAATGTACCTAGTGAAACTTTACAAGTGAGGTTTTGGGAGGGTAGAATGTACGCAGATTTTATCACTATCTCATTGGGATTTTCGTCACAAAAATTCATAAGCAGAATAAGTTAGGTATGAAAAACAGAAAAGGAAGAGAAAGACGAGATAATTAACATATGATAACAAGTAAATATGAGATAATTAATATGATAGCAAAAGCACATGATAACAAGTAAATACGAGATAATTAACATATGATAGCAAGGTATGAAAAACAGAAAAGGAAGAGAAAGACGAGATAATTAACATATGATAGCAAGTAAATACGAGATAATTAACATGATAGCAAAAACACAGGATAGCAAGTAAATATGAGATAATTAACATATATAAGGTAGATAAAGATGACACCGGACAACTTTTATCTATCTAATGTATTAGTTTGTTACCCTAATTTGCGACCTCAACTCCTGAATGTGTGTATTTCCAAATCTATAAATAGCAGAGGAGCTAAATTAAGATTTGAAAAAGAAAGAGCAGCACGGTTCTCTCCATATTTGTTTCACCAGCCAACATCTATTCCATTAAGGAAAGAAAATGCAACTTTTTGAACTTGTGGTATGTGGTCTTAGTTATTTTAATAAATTTTTAAAATTATTTTTAATTATAGATAATTATTTTGAAACGAACTAAAAAAAGCAAAATATATCAAGGATATAATTACATGTATTATTGTTTTTGTCACATTTTTAATATATTATTCCTCGATGTTATTCTTCTTTCTCCTTCGATTATTACATTATATTTATTTTTGCTATTTTTCTTTGTTTTACATATATTTTATATGGCATTTCTTGATTAGGTACAGAAAGATAAAATGATTTTTAAAACTTATGGTCTGAATGATTCTCAAATTTTATTAGGGATAAAAAGAAAAAATTTAACAATTAAATTATTTTCAATTAGAGCAAAATGATATTTTTTTAAAAATTGGCTAAAAAAAGATGTCATTTAAAATAAAACGGAGGGAGCATATTTAATGTGCTTTATTCGAGTTAAAGAATCTGGACAATCTTTCTAACTTCCACAAAAAGGACAAGACGTATTCAACCTTCCTCCTCAAACCCTTGAGTATGTTATTGTTAGTGGTGAACAAGCATTTAAAACCATTTTCTGGCACATAACAACCATCAAAACAGACATATAAAATAATGAGAACAAATTTGGGGCAACTAAGAAACTAATAGGCTGAATAATCATCCTGATATATAGAACAAAGAAAGAGAATAATCTCTTTTTAAGTCTCAAGTTTGAAGTTGAAGTTGCTCAGAGAACAGGAAGTCACCTGTTAGAAAGTCTTGATAGTCAAGACATTGCCTTTAGAGACATAATAATATACTGAACTCTTAAATTACATCAACAAAAACACTCACAAACCAGCCAACACTACAAGCTTAAGAACAAGTATCCAGAAGGTGAGAGATGTCCAGCTGAGTAACGCGAATAAACTAAAGGAGAAACAGCATGAGTACTTGACGGAATCTGTATCTACGTATATATTTAGATATTAGATCAGACCATGACAGCAAAGTGATGTATTACTTCACCACTGAGCGAGGAGTACGCGGTCGGACAGGAGTCTTTGATGGGCTTACTCTGCAGTATGGAAAAAGTTTTAAGATCAATGGAAATCTTAGTAAAAATAACGGAGGAGCATCATACTGGAATTAGAGAGCAACCTTATAGGAAGTGATCCCAGGATTGCACCACTGCAGTTCAGTGCAGCAATGGCACTCTCAGCCTGCAAAAATCAAAAAATTCATTATGAAACTATACCAAACAGCAAATAGCCATGAAATGCAAAGTGAGAGGTAAACAAACGATAATACAACAGAGGATCAAAATTTTCTACTAAGAAGTTCCTTAAAAATATACTACAGTACATCATGGGCGGTCCAGATTTTAGGTATCAATGATTGACATCGTAACATGCAAGACCAATGCAAACTAATCTCGAGTAAGAAGCAAAATGAGATAAATTACACCATTCCCTTAATGTAAGCAAGGGAGCCTAGAAATAGATCTTACCAAGACAACAAAGAATAAGCAAGAAGACTAGGTCTCTAACACAAACAAAGTTTGTCATTGTCGCAGCAAGAAGTGTCCTAGAAACAAATTGCATCAAAGCTAAACCCAAGGATGGTATTCTCCTATACAAAAATAGAAAGTGTGACACTAGAGATATCTCGTTCTCCCTCCATTTCCAATTTATATGCCATAATTTGAATCAACCACCAATGAAGAACTTTTGACACTTGTGGTCTAAAATATGTCATAGCCTTCGTGTGGCTGTAAAGCTTTGGAACTTAGGATTTCAAACATGGTATAACATTTAAGGTAATCAAAGCTTCTCATTTTAACAGTAAAGTAGAAAGTGTAAAGTCAATAATTTCCCAATTTAGAAGTGTGTCATTCATTTTGAAACCAACTAAAAAGGAAAATGAGGCACATCGTTGGAATGAGGGGAATATAAGACTAAAAGACTGGCACAATGTATAAATTTCACGTGTGTTAATGCATAGAAAACAGCTTTGCAATGCATCAATGGAAGTGGATGCAGATTACACCAGCAACCTAGAGAGTGTGCGGTGAGGAAGTTCAAATCAAGAACCTCCACCAAAGAGATTAATAGAACCTCATTTATAGTTCCCTACATCCAATCTCAACAAATGCCGTGATTGAAGAGATAGCATACTAGATGAAAGCCAACTGAGGAGCAGAAAAAATTATCAGATATGCTGATCCAAGTATATTGAAGATACTTGTCAGGGAACTAGAGTTCACGACATCTTAGGTTCTAAAGTAATACTCGCTTCCCATCCCAATTTAAATGGCACCTTTCTAATTTTGTAAGTGAAATGAGTTTTTCTTTGACCAGGAATATTTTCATATGCATTACAAATATTTTGAATTGTTAATTGTGGTGAGTTATAGTACCTTTTACATAATTTCCAAACATGTAAATTTTATTTCAGAATACTTGAAGATTTTATGTCTGAATTCCAGGTCAAAATAGAAAGTTCGACTCTCGAAATCATGGTGCCTCATAAACTGGGACAGGAGTAATACTTTTCTAGTTTTCTCCAGTGTGTGAATTGATTGGATGGTAAAGCTGATCTACTTATTACAATAGTATTTCACAGAGGAGCACCAAGGTTAAAGCATTTCCCTTCCAACTTCATTTAAGCATACAGAATGCTCATAGTAAAAGTTGCAATCCCCCACAAAAGCAACAGTTACAAATGTATATTATATCCATGATCCCCACACAAAGCAACAAAAGCTCGTCATTGAGAGATGCAGAACATCCCAATATATAACACAAGCTTATTGAAGTAACCAAAACAACATTACAGGCCACTTCATTTCCTGCTGTCTAGGAAACATTATCTAAGTGATTAATGTTGCTCAGTGTCGTTGAATTTCTTCTATAAGTAGTCCAGTTTCAAGCTTTAGAACAAATTCACAGTTTATCCAAATTTAGTGATTCTAAAACCTTCTATATGCTAAGGAAATAAGGGGTGGTTTGCTCACGTTAGTTGCCAAATTAATCTGGAGTGAATATAGGGTCTTTTCGTCTGTGTGTTATGTGTCCCAGCAGAGACAAAAATCAGAGAGGGAAGAGATCACCTAGTGTTTTCCTGTTCTGCTGGGATTTGAACCATTGAGACCTCATAGTTTTGAACCACTTCGGAAACCACTAAGACACACCCTTGGGTGCTTTACTTAATAACTATTAATTATATAGATTTTTATGTTAGGACTGGTTTTTGTGCGACTGATATAAAGACCCCTCTCCTTCCAGCAATAACTCAATCTACAGAACTAAAACACCTCAAACATTAATACTGAAATAACAAGTGGGTACCATAGTTGCCAGCCACTCTACTACTCCAAGAATGAAGCATAACTTAATAAGAACATTAACTACACTGAGAAATAAACACAAGCACATTGCATCCACAACTAGCATGACCTGCAAATGATGACCTTTCTCATACCACGAAGTTTCAACACTAGTAAAGAATATTAAACAAAAAGTAATGATCACATGGCTTATGTCATCTAGTTAAAAGGATTAGAACTATTTTCTGGTGGCGAAGAGAGATAACAACATAAGCTTAGACTGGCACTCCAGAATGCAAGGGGAGAAAAACTTGAAATTCAAATTCAGTTTATGTCAACATTATCTCAAACTCCAATAAGTGGCCAAACTACTACCAAGAACTTAGTTCGTCCACATGAAATCCAGAACAGGACAAAATTGATATTTTTACACTCTGAATGTAAAAGAATCGAATAAGTAAAACATCATAATAATGCTAAATTACAAACATGGATAAGTGAAAGACCACATATTCCGAATGGACATTCTTTGATGAAATTCCGAATGGAAATTCCAGTAGTTCTTAAGAGTAGAAAGAAGCAAAAGTCCAGAGCAGTCTAATATATCGGACAGCAAAACCAATAAAGGTCATGGTACATGTTACTTACCATTACAAACTCGACAAAACCTATACGAGTGGAATGATGATAGTCACCAAGCAACCTCAAGCGCTTAACCTGGTAGAAAAGAAAACCGCATAGAGTAAGGAACTTTAGTAGGATAAGCACATGCAGACGAATCAGGTGAAAAGCTACAAACCTCTCCACAGAAGTACTCAAAAAAGAGCTTGACATCTGCTTGAGTAACCTATTTCATACAAATGAACAAGTAATAAAGAATTATCTCCATAGATGCTCTTCAACAACGTAAAACAGGGATTATAAACCCAAAATTACCTTTTTATCAATGTTTGTACAGTATATAGTCCTTGCACACATTTCCCTTTCATCTTCAGACTACATATCAGCACCAAAGGTAAAAATTTCAGTATTAGCAACAGAGAGGTATCCCTTCATCACCCTCAACAGCAATTTTGTGGAAGGGAAGTAAGAAAATATACACAATTTCTCACCCTTGGAAGAAATGTTGGATTAACTGGTGCGATTGCAGTTTTGGAGGGAAGCACTTTCACAGGGTAAAACCCTAGCATAGTTCCTGCAAGACTCAGAGCATTCCTTGCACCTTCTGCAAACCATACATGGGACAATGTCAGTGTTAGACAACAACTACTTTAACCCAAAATGAAAATTGTCAAACAAAAGATTATGGTTCAACATACCTTCATCAGTAAATTCAATAAATGCAAAACGGAGTACAGAATTGGGGTCTCCACATATGCGACAGTCAACCACCTTCATCACATAGGTTAGTCAGATTATGGTAACAAAACATTTCATGAACATATTATTAAGTGCTAAAAATTGGTTGAATGCGGAGAAATGACCGAACGGAAACATATTCACCTGCCCACAGGTAAGAAAGAGTGTAGCAAGTTGCTCTTCAGTCACCTACACAAAATAAGAACAATAAGTCCCACGGTAAAAAGATGAAGGTGACATAACCCAATAAATAATGAACAAGTACCCAGTGCCTGAGAACCCTCTTTTTAATACCTGATGATCAATGTCAGACACATAAACTGTCCTCCTAATAACCTCTTCGCGTTGGGCCATGCTTGTCCGGACATTCATCCTTCTCCTACCAAGACCATTGCCATTTCTCTTCTGCCAGTGCATTTCAACCCAAATGTTAGCCACAACTCCATGACAGTGATTCATTTCAAAAGGTGATGGAGATTGGAGAATAAAGGAACTTGTCTTTATAAGACAGCAGGGACAGACAGAAACATTGAACGTCTCCATTTTTTTTAATGGAGTAAGTAGAATTATAAATGGCATCAAGAAGATGCATAAGGAAAAATAGTTACAAAAGAGTGAGATTATAAGTTCTATTACAATGAGAAACGTTCTCCATTTTAGACCTCAATAACTATATCCTCCTCAATATATGTCCTTGCGTGATACCAACTATGAAATTTCCTACTGTTTATAATCAATTAGATTCACCATACATAAAGCCCAGGCTGCTTATTGGGTGGACAATTTTGCCTAACCATTCGGCTTATTGATTATCGGTTTTAAATGTACTAATCGGCTAGCCAACCGATAAGATACAGTTAGTTCAATTACGAATTAGCAATTATCAGGTGTGTATTGGCTAACCTTTATGGTACTTTCTTTTTCGATGAACGCAACTTACAAAAAGAATGAATCTTTAACTGTTTATAATTAATGCAATGAGCCAGTGCCAGGGAAAATAGAAGTACTGAAAACACAGGGCACTTGCCTCACAAAGTCAAAAACAATGCTAAAAATACTTAACCTTTACCTTACAAAACCAAGAACACTTACACTTAACACTTGACACTTAACACACTTGATAGATGCCCTTCAAATGTTTTTTAAGACATGAATCTCAGATATATGCCCCATATCCCCTTTTATGCTCTTTCAGTGTAACTACCGACCAGCTCACCTCTTTCAAACTTCAATAAACGAAAATAATGTTTAACACATTAGACGCCTTTACACTTTAGGGTTCATAATTAATATTATATGTTCTTAAATTGCTAGTTCATAAACTCTAGTGTAAAAGTCCAAGTATGGTAACTCTTAACGGGTTAACCGTTTATTCAATAAAAAATTGAATAATCTAAACCTATAAGCTGGTAATTATAAAATTTTAATCCATTCACCGACCGTTTATACCATATCCCAATACCAATAAGCCAATTTTGCGGTTCGGTTATGGTTATGGTTACGGTTCCATTTTGAACAGCCCTACATAAAGCAACCAGAAGAGGAACAAACAGCAAACTAGAGAACCTAACATTTTCATATGCATAGTTGTCCAGTAGCTACTAAATGAGAAACAGGAAAAGGAAAAAGTGATGAGATAGATACCCTTCTGTTGAAATTTCCATCACCGGGTCCAGTTTGCATGACAAAATTGAAAGCATCAAACCCAAATTGTTCTCCACCGGGAGGGATTGGCACTACTCCATGGTTGCTGGAGAGTGAAGGAGGCACAAACTCTTCAGCCATGGGGTTCAATTTGGAAAGCATTTCCTCCAAATCCCTCATCTCCCTGTTAAAGCCTTCCCCTCCATGAACCTCATCAACCCCCCCTCCATTTCTTCTCAAATCAACACCGTTCATTTTCTGATGCTGATGTTGAAAATTATGGTGACCCATCACTCCATTGCCGTTCTGCTGTTGAAAAACACCCATTTGAGGCTTATGCTGGACCGTAGTTTTCTGGGGTTGCTGCTGCTGTTGTAGATGATTACCAGACATGATCACCTGAATATTCTGATGATCGGGTGTCGTTGACCGTGTCACACCATTCTGATTTGGCTGATGATCGACAGCAGCGGAATCATTCTTTACAACACTATCATCCGTCCGATTCAACGACCCATTCTCATCCACGGCCATGACTGTTCCTTCAGCAACAACTCTGTGTCACAGTACCCAAGACTACTCCTTTTTCTCCTCCTCCTTTAACCCTTTTTCCCAAATTCAGTTTCTGTCAAAAAGCAAAACCAAAAATTAAAAAAAAAGACCCTCCAGTCATTTCCCAATTCTTCAATCTGTCGCTTTTAACACCTTAGAAATCTTCACCTAAAAAAAAAAAAAAAGACATACAAATGGAAATCGATAGTCGAACCTGCTGGTCTAAGCGATGGTGTCCATTAATGAACGAAGCAGACCCAAACTCAAAGATGGTGAGCTGGGAAAAATGGGAATTACAACAAAACTTTTCTTTCTCTTTGAAGAAATATAGAAATGGAGTATATTTAGCTCATAGAGAAAACAGACGAGCTTCTTCGGATGGTCCGTTTCGCCACGGCTGTGCTTTCTTTTTCTTTTTATTTTTATTTTTATTTTTATTTTTTGAGACTTTTTTCATACAGTAGATAAGGACAAACACAACTTATTTCATGAATAAAATTCGATTATTATCGCAATATAGAATTAAATTTAATATTAACTATATTATATAAAGAAATATTAATACTATACAAAGTTTGAATAAGACCTAGAGTTCACACTATTCATAAAATCATAATTATTGCTTCCTCTTTTTATTTATGATTTTTGATAAATTAAGATAGGATAAAAAAAACTATCTATTATGATTTTAGTTTATTGTTATTGAGTTAATGATGTTAAAAAATATAGTGAATGGATTCTATCAATTAATATGGATAAAATGATAAATTTACTATAATAACTGTTTTTTTTAATAAATGTATTAAGTTAAAATTTGATAATTAAAAAAATAAACGAAGAGAGTATGTTTTTGTCTCAATTCATCTGACATTGTTTGATTTAGATTATCTAAAAAAACAAAAAAAATATACTTTTTTAGTTTTGTAAAAAAATTATATTAGTATTTTAATTTTGTAAAAAAATTAATATTTTTAGGAGGAGGGAGGTCGTGGTAGAGGTTGGGTGAAAAAATAGTAATTTGAAGTTGAAGAAAAGGTTGAAAAATATTTTTCTTCGAAGAAAGTCATTTTCCTTTCGAAAAATATTTTTCTTACTAACAAAACACACCCTAAATGTATATAAATTTTCCAAATAAAGGAGTACTCACAAACACCATATACATAATATGTTTTAAATGCAAGGAAGTGCCAAAATGATGCAAGAACTATGTGAAAGTACTAAGATGTCCTACTTATCAATGCATGATTTTGGAGTTTTTCATAAAGACAGGTAATTTAAGTGAAAAGAAAAAACAAAAAAAATTTTGCCAAGTGATAAAAGAAAAAATGAAAATAAAAGGGCTCTGAAAAGAAAAAACGTACATATTTAATTATACTAGATTTTGCATTATTTCTGTGATCATTAATAAGTATGGTCTGTTCAAAAAGAATATCATCTTATTCTAATTAAAAATATTTTAACTTTAAAATTTTCTTTTTTTCTTTTCCATTTCTGCTCTTTATTATATTTGATGATTATTTTCACATTGTTTTAGATTCTTAAATTTATTAGTTGTTAGATATTGTTTATGTTTGTATAATGGGATTTTTCAAAAAAGAGCAAATATTTGCAATATAATAAGGCAAAAATAGTTATACTTTGCTAAAATTATGATTTATAGCTACATATAATAGAAGAGAGGCGAGAGAGATCGAGAGAGGGAGGAAAGAGATAAATTGTATATGTATATTTATCAAATCGTATGTGTATATGAGTATATCTGTCAAATAATTATATATGTGTAACTGACATACATATATATTGATATATCTGGCAAGCGAGATTGGAAGAGGGAAGAAAGAGGCGAGCAACATCGAGAGAGGCAAATTATATATGTATCAATCAAATAATTGTATATATGCAACTAGTATACATATGTATCTGGTAGGAGCTGACCCGTATTTATGATGACCAATTCTGCAAATATGAAAGGGAAGGGGGGGACATTTTCTTTCCAAAAGAATAAAGTAGGTCCGGGATCAGAGGTTAACACAAGGACAAAAGGAATTTGTCTTCTTTTACAATATTTTAGAATTTGTTTGTTTATCACATGTTTAACTTGTGTGTTGAATACTCTCTGTTCTTTCTTGAATTACATGTTCCATCAAATAATGCAAAAAAAAAGTTAAAAAGTACAGCTTGCTCAGAGAGCAAAACACAGGAACACAAACCAATGGAGTAGAGGAATATCAAGGAACTCACTGGATCAATGTCACAGTTAGAACATCAGTCAGTATTGGTACTAGAGGCATTGCCTAGAGGAACATAAATATGCCAAACTTAAACTACATCAACATAAGCACCCATAAACCAGCACACAGTACCAAGCATAAGAACAAGTATCCTGTGGGTGAGAGATGCCCGGATGAGTAATGCGAATAAACTAAAAGACAAATGCCACAAGTTACTCGATGGTATCTGTATCTACATGTGTATTTAGATATAAGATCAGATGATGAATGCAAAGCGATGTATCACTGCACTGGTGAGCGAGGAGCACGAGGTCGGACAGGAGTCTTTGATGGGCTTACTCTGCAGTGTATGGGAAAAGTTTAAGATTAATGGAAAAGTCAGTAAAATAGAGAAGAAGCATCAACACCAAGTCTACTGGAATCAGAAAGAAACCTTATAGGAAGTGATCCCAGGATTGCACCACTGCAGTTCAGTGCAGTAATGGCACTCTCAGCCTGCAGCAATCAGAAAATTCATCATGAAACTAAACTAAATAGCAATAGCCGTGAAATGCAACGTGCAAAATTTCCTCAAAGGGAAAGGTAATCAAAATAATAAACAGCAAAATAGAGGAATTCAAAATTTTGTACTTTCAATTTCATCAAATATATGACATGACATCACGGGGAGTCCACAGATTTTTGGTATCAATCATTGACATCATAACATGGCAAACCAGTTCTAACTAATCTCGAGTAAGAAGCAAAGTGAGACAAATCCATACCATGTATGTTCCACTAAAGTAAGCAACAGCGCATAGAAATAAATATTCCAAAGACAACAAAGACTAGGCAACACGGTCAGAATCCACATGATAAAGCAGTAGTGCTCCCATCAAAGCAAAATCCATACACATATATAACGTTCATGAACGCAACAGGTTAAAAGTTGGTCACTGAGAGATGCAGAACAGACTGAGCTAGCTATTGAGAAATAAACACAAGCACATTGCATCCACAGGCTTGACTGACCTGCAGATGATGGACCTTTCTCATACCACAACATTTCAATTATAGCACGGACCATCATAGGTAGACCCAGGATTTGAGTGTGGAGGGGGCACCGATGTCTTTCAGAAAAAAAAACATTGAAACTTCCGGTGGTGGGCTGCGGTCCTGGGACTGGTAATACGAGATAGGGAGAGAGAAGCTGGGTTTGGAATTGGAGAAAGAGTTTGTTAGTTTCTTGTTTCTATCATGGACGGAGAAGTGGGTTGAGACTTTTTGGGGAAGGGATTAGCTCAAAAGAAAAGAAAAAGAAAAGTGGATTCTGATTTTCTAAAATGTGGAGCAATTCAAACGACTACCAGTGGGAGAAGATATACTTAGCTGGCAAAAGTATAGCAGTGGAATGTATACAGGCAGTTCAACATATAAAGATTTGAACCAGGTGGGTTCCTAAAACAGTCTATGGCATTGGAAGCATATACAGAAAGTGAGGGTACAATATAAAGTGATTTGCTTTACTTGGTTGATAGCTAGAGAATGATCCTTACTCAGGAAAAATCTAAGGAAGAGGGGAACACAATTTTGTTCAAGATGTTATTTGTGTGGGCAGGATGTTTTTGAGACATCCACCGTCTGTTTCTTGTATAGTGACCAGCTTAACTGTGGGATTGGTTCATCAACCTCAGAGGTATTAGATGTTAATGCCGGGAAGATCTTCGGAACTCTTGTTGAGGTGGAATTGAAAAATTGTTCAAACAACCGTTTGGTGGACAATGTGGAAGGAAAGGAATTCAAGACTCTTTGAAGATACAAGTAGTCCTATACAAATGATCAAGATGAATTATATTCTCTTCTGAATATTGATGATCTTGATTCAACTTTAGAAGTTTTAGATTTTCCTTCTAGGGAGAACGAGGACTGCAGTTGTAATAACAAAGAAAAATCAACAAAAAACAATAATTTGGTATGCTAAAAGAAGTTATACAACTGGCCAAACTACTAACAAGAACTTAGTCAGTCCACGTGAAATCCAAAACGGGACAAAACTGATGTTTTCACACTCTTGAATGCAAAAAACTCAAATAAGTAATAACATCATAATAATGCTACACTACAAACATGCACAGTCAAAGACCACACATTCTGAATGGAGGTTCAAGTAATTCTTCAGAGTAGAAAGAAGCAAATGTCCAGGACAGTATGATATATCAGACAGAAAAACCAAGAAAAGCCCATGGAAGTTACCATAACGAACTCGACAAAACCTATACGAGTGGAATGATGATAGTCACCAAGTAACCTCAAGCGCTTAACCTGCATTAGAGAAGAAAACCGCATAGAGTAAAGACCTTAACTAGGACAAGCACGTGCAGACAAGTTAGGTGAAGCTACAAACCTCTCCGCAAAAGTATTCAAAAAAGAGCTTGACATCTGCTTGAGTGACCTATTTCATACAGATGAACAAGTCTTAAAGCAATATCCCCACAGATGCTCTTCAAGACTACAGCCATGTGAAACAGGGATTACAAACCCAAAATTACCTTTTTATCAATGTTTGTACAGTATATAGTTCTTGCACACATCTCCCTTTCATCTTCAGACTACATATCAGCCAAAGGTAAAAATTTCGGCATTAGCAACAGAGAGGCATTCATTCAGCGCCCTCAACTGAAATCTTGCAAAAAGAAATACCAAAAATATACACAAACTCACCCTTGGAAGAAATGTTGGATTAACTGGTGCAATTGCTGTTTTAGAGGGAAGCACCTTTACAGGGTAAAACCCTAGCATAGTTCCTGCAAGACTCAAAGCGTTTTTTGCACCTTCTGCAGACCATACATGGGAAAATGTCACTGTTAGACAACAAGAACTTTAACCAAAAATGAAAAATGTCAAACCAAAGATTATGGTTCAACATACCTTCATCAGTAAATTCAATAAAAGCGAAACGGAGTACAGAATTGGGGTCTCCACATATGCGACAGTCAACCACCTTCAGCACATGAAGGTTATACAGATTATGGTAACATAAGATTTCATTAACATTTTAAAAGATGCTTTAAATTATGATTGAATGCGAAAGCATGACCGAACGGGAAACATATTCACCTGCCCACAAATAAGAAAGAGCGTAGCAAGTTGTTCTTCAGTCACCTACACAAAATAAGAACAATAAGTCCAGGAGGAAAGATGAAGGTGAAATAATCAATAAATGATGAACAGGTACCCAGTCTCCTGAGTATCCCTCTTTTTAGTACCTGATGATCAATTTCAGACACATAAACTGTCCTCTTTATAACATCTTCACGTTGGGCCATGCTTGTCCGGCTATTCTCCCGTTTCCTACCAAGACCATAGCCATTTCTCTTCTGCTAGTGCATTTTAACCAGAATTGTCAGCCAAGACTCCATGACAGTGATCCATTACAAACAAGGTTACAAAAGGTGAGAGACGAAAATTTGTCGTTTTTAAGACAATGGGGGCAGAGAGAAACATCAGTGTTCTCCTTTTTAGACCCCAATGACCATATCCTCAATATATGTTCTTGCATGATACCAATAATGAAGTTACCTAACTTAAGTTATGGATTACATTTAACATACATAAGGCAAACGAACTGTCTTTCAGTAACTATTAAATGAAAAACATGAAAAACAAGGAAAGATAAAAAGTGCTGAGTACCCTTCTGTTGAATTTTCCATCGCTGCGTCCAGCTTGCATTACAAAATTGAAAGCATCAAATCCAAATTGTTCCCCACCGGGAGGGATTGGCACTACTCCATGGTTGCTGGAGAGTGAAGGAGGCACAAACTCTTCAGCCATGGGGTTCAATTTGGAAAGCATTTCCTCCAAATCCCTCATCTCCTTCTTAAACCCTTCCCCACCGTCATTCTCATCAACCACCCCTCCATTTCTTCTCAAATCAACTCCGTTCATTTTCTGATGCTGAGTCTGAAAACTATGCTGACCCAGCACTCCATTGCCGTTGATGCTTTGTTTTTGCTGTTGAAAAACACCTATTTGAGGCTTATACTGCGTACTGGTTTTCTGGGGTTGATGATCAACAGACATCATTTGAATATTCTGATCACTGGGTGTCGTTGACCATGTCACACCGTTCTGATTTGGCTTATGATCGACGGCACCGGAATCATTCTTTACAGCACTCTCGTCCGTCCGATTCAACGAGCCATTCTCATCCACGGCCATGATTGTTCGTTCGGCAACAACTCTGTGTCACAGTACCCGAGACTTCTCCTTTTTCTCCTCCTTCTTTAACCCCTTTTTCCCAAACTCGGGTTCTGTGAAGAAAAAAGCAAAACAGAAGAAAAATATCAGTACTGTCATTCCCAATATATCCACCATATGAGCCAATAGAATCTTCAAGAAAAAAAAAATGGAAGTTGATAATTGTACCTGATATTCTAAATGGTACTATCCATTAATGAAAGAACAAAACCCAAACCCAAATATCGTGAGCTGGAGGAGAGCAAAAACAGAGTCTGCAGAAAAAAGACACTATGACGCGAGAGAGAGAATGAAAACAGGAGAAACAGTAGAGCATCCACTATGGAGTATTTATTAGTCCGTGGAAAAAAATGAATACTTCTTGTGGCCAAACAACTCCTAACGGTTGTTTGGCACTCAAAATTAAAGAAAAGAAATTTTTTTAAAAAAATTTATGATCTAAATCTATCTTTTTATATTTGTGTAATTGTAAATTATTTTATTAAATATAAAAAAAATAAATTAAATTATTTTAAATTTTAGTAAAAAATAATATTTTTTGGGGACGAATTAAAAGAAAAAGAGTATACATTTTAGTAAGGTGACATTTTTGCGATTATATATATATGCTCTATTGATTTTTATAAGAGATATTTATTTAAACAGAAATAATGTGAGTAAGGTGATATTTTTTCAACTATACATTTATATTTTATTAATTTTTAAGAGAAATCTATTTAAATAGGGATAGTTTAGTAAACCAGACATTATATGTATTGATTGATTTATTTGGTAACAACCATAAAAAAATAATACCATAATCAACAAAAAAATATTTAAAAAAAAGATATATAGATTTTGAATTTTCTCAATACAAGACTAGAGAGAAGCTCGATAGCTCGTGGAATTCAAAATTTCCCTTGATATTCTAAATTATGATATTAATCATTATAATTTTATTTTTCAAATTTCTTTATAAGAAAACTAAAATATTGATCCCTTAAATTTCAAATTCTAATTCCACTTTCACATTTCAATTTTTATTAGCATAAAAACCATAATTATTATATTGGTCAATTAAAAATACATAAACACGTTATTGTATTCGTATTTATATTGCGTGTATATCTTGTGTTGTCATTTTTCATTTTGTTATGTTAAATTTATCATATTTGCATGTTATTATGTGTTTTTCCTGTCCTTTCCCTTTCCTATATCTAGTTTATTCTGCTTTTAGGTTTTTGTGAAATTTCACTGAGTATGTTATTGTTATATACCTGTTATCGTATTATATTAATTAAATAAGATAAATAATAAACGTGCATCTATTTAAGTTTGCTCTAGTTTATGAATTGGTGTGCCAATTCGAAGCAACTTGTGAAATCCTGAGTAATAAACAATGAAGCAGCAATCTCTAGCAAAGAAATGCACGTTTACACGACTAAAAATGTGAAAATATTAATAATATTTCTCTTTCAATCACAAAAAAGAAAAAAAAATTAAATGCACGTTTAAAAACATTAATGCAAGATGCAGACTTTTCACCCTAATAAATATTATACTTTTTGAAAATTTTACTCTAATAAATAAAATTCTCACATTTAAGAGTATTAATTACTAAGGAGAAAAATGCAAATGATTAATTATTTTTTAATTCTGTAAATTGATAATTTTAATTAATTCTGACAACTAAATTGAGACGAAGAGAGTATCTTAAAACAAGTTTTTTGGCCTAGCATTTAGTGCCAATAAATTTTGGAATGACATTGCAAGTTGCAATATGAATCATGTGCCTGGAAATCACATCACAAAATTGATATATGTGTACTTCCACCCTTCGACTTGTCAATTTTATGTATTTATTTAACTCTATTTCAAAGTAAATATTACTATTTATATTTAGCAATACCTTGCATCCGATGTCCCACAAAGTAAATATAATATTATTAAAAAAAAATATTTAATATATTAATATATATTTTTAATTAGATAATTAGTCCGTGCGAATAAGTAATCTAATTAAGTTTATATATCTTAATACTAAAATTAATAAAATACTCTAAAGTTATTACAAGTTCGATTCATTATGTACAATTTAATTACAGTTATCTTTCGAGTGATATGATATCTTTTAGAAGAATTGCTTCCGCTTAACAGAGGAGGCCCTTTGTAAAGAGTAATAACTGTGGCTCCTCCAATACTTGCTATGGTTCCTAGAACTTTAGCCATGCCATCTCTCCTCATAAAATGAACTCTTTTCTAGCCTGAAAGTATGCAAACATATACTTTAGTTGAAATAGTTTGACACAAAAATCGAATGGTGGTTAATGAAGTTAAGTGAGAATTATGAGGTCTCAAGTTCAAATCCAGTTATTCTTGTAATCTATTTTAGCTGACAGAGTTTTCTGGTACCTATTACAGGTGGAAGGTGACAGGTATCTCGTGGAATTAGTCACGATGTAGAGAAGCTAACCGGAAGAATCATTTTGATGAGCTCTTGCATACCTTAGAATAGAAGCCATGATAAAAGGAAGAGCAGGAACAAAGTTTTGCATTGCTGAAGAAAAGGTTGGGGATGCATAATACAATCCTAAGATATAAAAATACTTGATTTCCTGTGATTCTGAGAAGCAAAAATTTACAAAGATCAGATTGTTGATGGAATAAGAAGCATGAGGTAACACAGGGAGGAGGATGATAAGCAGCATACCCGGTAAGCGGCATGTGCGTGAATATTATACATGAGATTATTAATTAAGTCTTTGAAATGGGGCCCTACGTGGCACGAATCCAACTATAGTTTGATTTCAATGTGGGTACCGAACACCAAGTGAAAAATAGAAAAAAGTCTCGAGTATTCCTAAATTTTTTCGGATGATTTATTTCATTTTATAATTTTTATCAATTGTAATTTCTGTAAAAAGAAATAAATTACTTAAGAAATTAGTTAGTTTTATTATAATATTTAATTTTATTAAAAAAAATAACCATCCCAAAAAAATGAAAAGTACACGTACAAAATGAGTAACTAAAAGAAGTATCTATATATTGTTGAAAAGTATATTATTTTTTATCGTGAATTTTTTATTTTAATTGTCGCTTTAAACAGAGTGTGATTGGAGATGGTCTTTGGAGTGTTTATCAATTGATTTAGTCCAACTAAATTTATGTATTATTAACAAGATTCCATAAGAATCGAGAAATGTTAATAGTTTTTTAACTTGTTGACATGAGAAAAGAAATATAACATAGAAATTAATTCTTTACTTCGTTAAAAAAAAGAGCTTAATATGATGTCATGTGAGAATACATCAAAAACTAAAAGATGAAGTTTTTATAGCAAAAAAGAAACCCAAGCTCAATAATTGATCGGAATTATCCGAAAGAAGGAGTACAAGAAATTTATATATCAAAACACTAACAAGAAAATTCCCAACAAGTTAAAAATTGAACTCTTTTAAGGGCAATTGAATCTCCAAGAAATAGAAAAATGTACACATTAGATGGTACCAAAAAAATAAATATGTCCATTAATTCATCAAGCATTGCAAGTTTAATAGTTGGCCTAAAATTTGTGTGTTGGGCTTGAAAAAATAATAAAGTTAGAGTTAAAGTAAAATTTCACAAATTACTTATATTTTATTTATGAATAATATACAAATAATTATAAAATTTATAAACATAATTTCTCAGTTCAGATTAATTATTTTTTATCTTTTTTTAAAGTAAAAAATCAATCCAAATCAAATAGTATCAGTTTTCAAAGTTTAAAAATAAACCTAATCAAATCAAATAAAATATTAAATTTTAAAATTGATTTGATTCGAACTGAAGTTTAATTTGATTTTTTTGGCATAATTATGAACAGCTCTAGTTGTACACAATGGCATAATCAATTCATATATAGAAATAGTTTCATTTAATTTATATATACAAGATAATTTTTCAATATAAGATTTAAATTATGATTTCGTTATTTTCCTGATGGCACGTATGATAAATAAGTAGCGTAATTTAAGAGGAAATTAGGGGAAAATGCTTTAGGAAAGAGTCAAATTAAAGTTGGTGGTTTATAAATTCTGTGTTAGGTTAAGTGGGGGTTTATGCAAAGCGTATAAATTAATTGCATCATTAATTTATTAATTAAACCGGAAAAAAGGTGAAAAGAATCAGAATAAGCTCACAAGAGTTGTTATCTCATCCTAATTATTATTTTGTCTGTAGTTTGGCGTGCACTAAAGCACGATTATTGCATGCACTAATATTCTTTAGGAAGGATCCACCAAACCCTGTAATAATTATTTATCTATCTAATTATTATGATAATACGATTAATGTTGAGGATAAAATACGAAGAAAAAAATATCTTACAACAATAACAATAACATATCCAGTTGAATTCCACCAGTGGGGTCTGGGGAGGGTAGAAATGTATGCAGACCTTCCCATTACCTCGTAATAGAAGTAGAGAGGTTGTTTCCTGTGAACCCTCGACTCAACAATCCATAAGTAGAATAACTCGATATTGCAAAGGGAACAAAGAATAAGTAAGAGTGAATTAAGAAAAAAGATAATTACATTCAGTGTGATTACTTTCTTTTTTAATTTAAAATGGTAAATTCGGTCGATATTGCTAAATTAAGTAATCTGTGTATATATTATATATATAAATATAAAAATATTTCATGTCACTATTTTCTTTTTTCAAGTCAACATCAGAACAAGAATAAATAAAAAATAACTTGTCAACGTCTTTTAGGCCTCCAATGATATGAAACCTTATTGATTTTGTAAGGTTTTTGTGTGGAAATATACTTCAAATTAACAAAAGAATTGTAATGCAAGATTAAAACAAAAATCATTCTCATATAAGAAAGTGGATCATAATCAAGATTAAGGTAAAATGTTTTTCCCCCGTCTCATCATACAATGCAAGGGAGATAAATGGGCCACTTAGAAAAGTCGGATAGATCGACGGAAAAGTTATCTAAATATATTATATTTTAAAAGGAGAATTTTTTGAAAAGAGTGAATACTTGAAATACGATGAGGTAAAAATAGTTATATTTTGTTGATTACGATTTATAGCTACATGTTATAGGGAGGTGAAAGGCGAACAAGATTGAGAAAGGGAGGAGAGAGGTGAATCGTATATGTATATCTGCTGGATAATTATATATATATATATAACTAGTATGTATATATATGTATCAACAATTGTATTTGTATATCTGTTGGATAGTTGTATTGTAATTAATACGTTTATGTATCAATGAATGTAGTAATAGTGAATACAATTTGTATTCCAAGCACAATTTATATTAATAAATAAATTGAATTAACAAATACATTTGAATCAGTGGTATATCAAGTTCGAGAATTGATTATCATCATCATATCAATGTTGTATTAATTGTATTAACGAACAATTTGTATTCGAATATATTATATCAATGTTGTATTAAGTTCAATATTTATATAATTGATTGTTATCATTTGTGTCAATGTTATATCAACAAATATATATGCATTTGAATTTCATATCAAAGAATTTGTATAGTAGACACCTATCATTTGTATTTATATAAACTACGACCAACATTTGTATTTGTATAATTAACTATTATAATCTATATTTGTATCAAGAGAGAAGAGGCAGAAAGAGGCATGAGAGAGGGGGGGGGGGGCATAGAGAGGTGAGAGGCGAGGGAGAGAAATGAGCGAGATTGCAGGGAGAGATGAGAACCGGTAAGAAAGGGTAGAAAATAGTAATAATAGAAGTCTAATTATAGCTACAAATTATGGAGATGAATCTAATTATAGCTACAAATTATGGAGATGAATGATGATTTTATTTTAAAAATTATCTCATAAATAATTTTTAAGACAATAGTGTCTCAAGCTAATATAATAGAGATTTCATAGCATTATATACCTTAAACAATTTTATTCATTTTTTCTTATTACTCTTACTCTTTTTATCCCATCCTTGTTTGAAATATATAAATAATAATCAATATAAATATTAGTTGAGGGCGGAAAAGATTAGTAAATGTGGAGATGGATGATGGTTTTATTTTAAAAATTATCTCGGCCATATCATTTTTTGTGTTGTAACTTTTTTTTTCACCCAATGTCCGATACCCATATTAGAGTCCAAGTAAATCTGAATTCAAGTCGAAATGTCCCATATTGGAGGGTGAAGTGTCCCCTAACAAGGACGATTCTATACCCAATGAGACTTGAAATTGAGATCTTAGTCATAACCTTTTTCAAATAACAATACAATATTTTTCTGTACTATTGGTGATTTATTTGTAAAATTATTGAAAGTTTTTCTTTTACTTATCTTCTTAGCAGTGAAATTACAAAAGAGAGATTTTCATAAATAGCTTAATCCTAAAGTTTAATATGTTGAAATAACTACAGTTTTAGGTAATTACATTTCATAACTATAGTATAACAGTATTTTGATATTTCACTATATGATTTATACAATATTTGTATAATTCACTATACAATTCACACAAAATTGTGCTCTTGATTTAACAATTCAAGCAAATAATCAATCTTACAATAATCAATCTATAAGCTAACATCAAAGCACACGTGACCATCTCATATTGATGCAAGCAACTATTAAAATTATATAATTTTAATAGATTTACATGACAGGTGAACTTGCCCATATTCATATTTATATATATTTCAAAAATTCAAAGAATATGCCAATCTTAGCTAGTATAATGATCATTTCGTCGCGAGAAAAACAACATCTTTTATTTCTTCAATATATAGCCATATGAATTCTCTATTATTTTTGCAATGCAAATTCATCTTTTATCTCAGTAAACTTTTAATTTACTTTTGCATGTACTTTCATCATCATATCCTTGTTTATATACACAATAAACGAGAGGAAAAAAACTACTAACTCTTTATATAAATATGTATAATCCACTTTAACTGTGATACTTTTATCGTATCACAGGTATACAAAGGGAACATGTGTAATTAAAGCAAAGCTGAAGGGTTAAAAGAAAATAAAGTGAAACATCCTACACCGTTCGCTTTATAACCAGAAAAGCCCTAAACTCGAGAACTCCCTGGAAGAACAGCACCGGGAGAGAGTACCCGACAAGAGCCGGAGAAGAAGTTGATCGCCAATTTCATCAGAATTCCATTGAAATTCCTGGTAATATTTAATAGATTTATGTTCTTACAGTCCTGTTCTACGATTAGGGTACATTATTAATCTACCATTACCCGAAAAGGGTCGGGGGGAAGAAACCCTAGTTTCGATTCTGTAAACTTTCTTACCGAATTTAGCTATTTCTGTGTTTTATGGATGCTTTGTGGCGCGAATTGATTGTTTTCTGCTTGTGGCAGAATGGGTTCATTTCTTTATCCCAAGTTTTGTTATAGCCTGGGTGTTATTTCTCACTGTTCATCGGCTTTTGTTTAAAAAGCCTGAACTTTTTTTGGTCGTATCTCTTGTGGTGATGTTTCTTGTGTTACATAACACACTGTTTTTCTTCATCAGTGAAGTTCTAACTTCAATAGCATTTTTCGCCTTCAGAGAGCTGCAACCATCATATCGGAATTGCTTGGCAGGAAATAATAGGAATATTGGAATTGAAAGATGAAATTCTGCTTGTGTAACATGAAAAATATTTGATGGGTGTGCTTGGTATGACAGAATTTTTTTTATTGAATAATGCTTTCCTCATTGAAATTGTTCTCCCATGTTGGCTAACTTAAATGATTGAGAATTCACCAACCAAAGGGTGAAAACAACTGAAGTCATTTTCCGTTTTGAATATTCCAAATCTCACTTCATATCACTTGCTTGAGCCAATACAATAAAGGTTGTTGTCAACTTTAATAGTCAAAGATTTCATCAAAATACCATCCTCCATCTTTTATGATTGCCAGGGTGGAGCCACATTACAGTTTACGGGTTCGGTAGCTCTGGCCCTAATCCTATATTTTATATTTAAAACTTCCCTTAGTATGCATAAATAATTTATCTAGAATACATTCTTTAATTTTATAAATATGTTTTTTAAAATCCAACCAAACATTGAAAAACAATTTAGAGAACGATCGGCCAAAGTAAATCCTTTTTCACTGTAAATATTTTGTGTCATATCCGATTCTCATCTTTGTAGTATCCACAGTTCAAACAGTGTATTACTGACCATTGATAACTTAGAAATTTTATCTTATCTTATCTTAGGGTTAAGGGAAATGATATCAGTTGCATTAAACTGGTTTTATGTTAACATAAACAGGAAAGGTACATATTGCATGCCCTGTAGGATGGTTTCTGAGTGCTCTTAAAAATAAATTAAGAAAAGGTAAAATGCATTGGTATGTCGTAATCTCACCTCATGTTATGACATAAATGCTTTCTTTATGATAGATTTCAAGCGCTTGGAACAAAAATGAGCTTTGGAATCATACATAGGGATGTATTTGGGGGAGTGGGACGAGTCAGGGTGGAGTATTTGGGTTTTATGTATAGTTGGAGGTTCTTCCTCACTCTCAGAAGAACTATCATCTGCAAAAATATTGAGTGGATGAGGAGATCAAATATTAGTTCAAATAATTTTTGCATTGGAGCATCTTGGAGCATATGAGCAATGGAGCTTGTGGAGCATAGCTTAACTTGGGATTGCTCTCTTGGTTTCATAATTTTTCTGTTTGAGTCTATTATTTTGGAGCATCTTGGAGCATATGAGCAATGGAGCTTGTGGAGCATAGCTTAACTTGGGATTGCTCTCTTGGTTTCATAATTTTTCTGTTTGAGTCTATTATTTTGGAGCATCATGGAGCATTCGAGCAATGGAGCTTGTGGAGCACAGCTCAATTGAAGGATTGCTCTCTTGGTTTGCTTCAGATTTTTCTGCTTGAATCTGTTATTGTCAAGTCAAATACAGAATGATAGAAATTTATCTATTGTAATTATTTAATTATTTCTCTTCATTTTTAACTGGAATGTCAAAAATTGTTAATAAGTTACATCTACGTGCAGTTTTGCTGTGAATTCTCCTTTCATTGCTGAGAATGAGTGGCCGTTTTTCACGTTCGATCTATGTTGGCAACCTTCCAGCAGATATAAAGGAAGTGGAAGTTGAAGATCTATTCTACAAGGTCTGTTGCATTCTCTTATTTAAACACTCTTAGCTGCAAAGGCTTATTTTCTTGTGGAGAAGTTAGTCATCAATTGTACTTGAATCCTAGGGCTCTGGATTTAACCTTCGATGCATAAGTTAATACTTGTAAACGACAAAAACAACGGCCTTGGTTGAGATTATGTTGCAGATGATTGCATTCTCAGATATGCTCGTTCTCTTATTTCATTACGATGTAGTCTATTTACATGGATGAAAATTTTTGATTTGCCTCTTGTAAAATTTTAGAACAAGAAAGCCTAAATGTTGTCTCATAATGGAATCTGATGCAGTACTAGTTTCAATATGAAGTTATGGTTGAAAACAAATTGTGATGGTGAGGGAGGCTTCTTCTTTGGTTTTCTGCACTGCATCCTCCTTGCCTCCTTTTCATTTTTCCTGTTTTGGGTTCAGTCTGTCTCCCCTACTTGCTAGTAAAGCTATAGGCAGCGATGCTCAATACCACCAATATACTGTTTACCTGATATAGAGTCATAAACAGTTGGGAGGCATTGATTTGAAAGCAGTCAGACTTGTCTTGAATTATAGACAGTGGCGGAGCCAGGTTTTTTAATAAGGGGAGTCAAATGAAAATACATATGTTGCTACCATGGATAGAACACATGACCTCAAGCAATTTTTGCAACCCCTTTAACCATTACACTAAATATTTTGCTTGTGTCAAGAGGTGTCAATACTTGTATAAATATTTTTTAAATCAAATTTTGACCTATATATACAATGTATTTTTTCGAAGAAGGGGTGTAGCCTCGGCCAAGGGTGGCTCCAGCCCCGATTATAGAGATGGTTTAGCAATTCTCTTGTGTAAAATGTATCCTAATCTTGTAAAAGAACCACTGTATCCTAAACTTAAAAAAGTGCTTACTGTTTTAAATTCTATCCTGGATTGCAGTATGGTCGTATATTGGACATTGAGTTGAAGATTCCACCTCGTCCGCCTTGCTATTGTTTTGTGGAGGTAGCTTATTTAGCATATTTACATGTATACAGTTTTCTGTTGTTTGAAGTCTGACCTTTGACTGTCAGTTAATTCTTTTTTCCTTGTTGTCAATTGCTTCTTTGTCTGCTGATTATCTGTCATTTTCCTTCTCTGAATTCTTTAGTTTGAAAGTTCTCGAGATGCAGAAGATGCCATCAGGGGTAGAGATGGCTACAACTTTGATGGCTGTAGGCTACGAGTGAGAACAATTTCTTTCTTGATTCTCTCATATTCATAGATACACAGATCTATGTAGGAAATAAGAGCTTCATGTGTTTGACAGTTTAGATGCATGATATAGGTTGAGCTTGCTCATGGAGGAAGAGGGCCATCATCTTCAAGTGATCGCCGAGGCAGTTATGGCAGTGGTGGTGGTGGTGGTGGAGGGCGTCATGGCATTTCTCGTCATTCTGATTACCGAGGTTCCACTATAATTTATTTGAATGTCTCGTGAAGTTTCCTAGTCTTGATTGCCATAGATGTAATTGTCCCTGATCATATAGATGTCTCTTGACTTTTTTGTGTCGTTTATATACAGTTATCATTCGAGGTCTTCCATCTTCTGCTTCTTGGCAGGATTTGAAGGTAAGTGAAGTCGGCAGAATATTTCCTTGTGATAGTTTGTATCTGCAGCAGTTGCAGTAATTTGCTGGGGAATGTGTCAGGATCATATGCGGAAAGCTGGAGATGTGTGCTTTGCTGAAGTTTCTCGTGACAGTGAAGGTATGAGTAGACATGTATGAGTAAACATTCTAACAGGATCTGTTGGTTTGAGTCACCAAGGGAGCAAAAAAGTAGGTCTCCTAGGGAGGGGTAAGGGAAAAAAAAAGACGACCAATTGTTACATGCTCAAAGACATATATAACATGATTCTTTTACTTGTGAGTTTTAAACAATACTCAAGAATACTGGAATCACACTGAAAAAACTGCATGAATGCGATTCTGATCTCCAAGGCAATTAAGATCAGAAAATTCGCGATGAATTTAAGTATATAAACAATTAAGTAAACCAAAGTAAGAATCTCCCCGTTCGAAGACCATATTAAATTTCTAATGCAAATGCATATCAGTTCGAAGTAAACCAATTAAGTAAATTTCTTCAGATCTAGTGTGTAGTTTTCTTAATCTTAAATTTCCAATTTTTTTCCTAATTACTGTGTTATTCATTCATAAATGTTCCTGTGATGATTAATATATCACTTTGCCATATGGGTGTAATGAGAAGTACATTGTAGCACCTTGCTGCTTGTAGTGAAGTGCTGAGACAGCAAGGCAGAGGCCATGCTTCAATTGGCTTGTTCTTTTGGCCTTTAGTGTGCCTCTAGCAAATAAACATTGCTTTTTTTTTTTTTGCAAGAATTGAATATTCAGGGAAATGTTTTTAGGTGACATTTGTGTTCTGTTCTTGTTCTAACTGTGTTTATATTTATGTCTGTAGTTCTAAAACTTTTTTGTCCATATCAGGAACCTTTGGCTTGGTGGACTACACAAATTATGAAGACATGAAGTATGCTGTAAGTTTTTTGTCTGCCTCATTTCCTAATGGGTTTAAAACACTTGTCTCAATACTTCCATCTTCTTTTTATTATTGAGGAGGCCAATTGAACTTTTAAGTTCCTTGTTCATTAACCTTTGGAAGGATGGTCATTTGCCCTGTTTTTAAACAATTTTTTCTGTTAGTAATTCTTGTGTTTTGCTAATTTCATTTTTCATGAATGTTTAAATCTGTGACTCCCTTGATGGTGGTTATTTCTTATTTTTTTGTGTTCCTTTGGAAAAGGACCAAGCTTGTGGTTAACATGTTTTTCTTTTTTCCCATTTTCAGATAAGAAAACTTGATGATACTGAGTTCAGGAATCCTTGGACAAGAACCTACATCCGGGTATTTGTTTGTCCTTGTTATTCTTTACTCTACATTTTTTCTTAAGTTTTCCACCTACAACCCAAACTCTTGGAAATGCTTTAGTTTTAAGTCAATGCTTAATCTCTCAGCATTTTCAAGGGTTATGATGGTGGTTTCCTGATTCGATGGGTGGTTTTAATACTCCCTTGTTCAATTTGTCCGTCTTACTATCCCTCAAGTCCGTTTAAAAAGAATGTCTTTTTTCTAATTTGACAAGTCTTTAATTTAAACATCCCAAGATTAATGGACATTTTGATATATTATGGATATATTTAGTTTAAGACCTGAAGATTCAATAGTTTTTTTTTTCACTTTGTTTAAACTTCATGACAGGTCAAATTAAGACAAACAAATGAAAAGGAGGGTGTATTGGATATCTAGTCTGTTTTGCGATAGAATTATCCAGTGAATGTGTGCACTTGAGTTAGTAGTAGCAGGGATTTTCGTATTTCCAGTGTATTTTTTGTTGACGCTCACTTCAATTTTCTGTTTAATATATAATAGGTAAGAGAATACAAGGGCAGTCCTTCAAGAAGTCGTAGCAGGAGCAGGAGCAGGAGCAGAACTCCGAGGAAGAGTAGGAGGTATTTCCAGTTGCAGATAACAAATGAACTTGTTTATGTATATACCTTTTTCTCTTGATGTCTTACTGGGCGTTTTTTCAGATCACCCTCCCGTTCAGTTTCGAGATCACCATCGCCGAAATCTAGATCTGCATCTCCTGTTAAGTCTGCCAGGTATATGACATTGCGTATTACTTCAACTGTATTTTTTTCCTGGGTGTTAACATAGCCTTTTATATTCTATTTTCAATTTAGCTTTAAGGCTTTTTAACACTTAAAGCTCATCATCTGCGCCCAGGTCCAGGTCCTTGTCCAGGTCCAGGTCAAGGTCAAGGTCAAAGTCAAGGTCCTTGTCCAGATCAATGTCAAGGTCGAGGTCGAGGTCACCATCAAGGTCCAGATCGGCATCACCACGGGGGGTAGGCTATGTTTTTTCATTTAATAAATGTTTGATTTGCATCTGCGAGATTACCTTTTTGTTTGTGTCGGTTGCAAATGGTCCTGACCAGAATTTTGGATGCTTCATATTGTCCATGTCCTTGGGCCTTCCTAATGTTTTGCATATTATGGTCTAATTTCAGGCGCAATCAAACAGTGGCTGATGCTGATGCAAGATTTGTTTTGTGGTGTTCTCCTCTTGAAAGGAGAATGTGAAACTCTTATGTTCTTAAGTTTGATAGAGTCTGCTATGGACTAGAGCTGTATTAAAGAGTGGAACCTTTGGAGGTCTGTCCTATTAATGTGTTGTTTTATCTGAGAGCTGCAGTATCCTGTTCCTCTCGGCTGTCGTTAGTCATTGGGCAATCAAACATTTAGACTTCTGCACAGTGTTTTTTCTGCTTAATTCAGTTCCGACTATTAAACATTAGCTTGTTGAGTCAGTTAATTTCATTTGTATCTGGTTCTGTTCTTGCACTTGGTATCTGTTGAAGCTTTTGATATTCGCAGTCAAAATACCTAGCCAAGTTTATTCTTCTGTGATTTCTCTACACTACTACAAAGTTAACTTGGTACATAAAGCATCCTGCATTACCAGGGTCTTGGGAAGGACTTCTGTATCCTAATGCAAGCACTTGTTACAATTAAGTGGTAGCTAGTTTGTGCATTACAGGTTGGACGTAGCTGGATCAAGTATGTTTGATCTCACAAAATGTGAATTTCTCCAAGTTAGTAGCACTAATTGATTTGAAAGAAGTATATGTGCAAAATGGCTGAAGTTTACACTGGGATATTAACAAACTCCAAGGACGCTTCAAGTATAATCTGAAGTGGTAGCTAGTTTGTGCATTAGTTCGTATTCATTCAACAAATTTGTATATATCTATTTGCGACACAAATAATATTCATCAGCAAATTCAATCAACGATATTTAAATATTCTACAAAATTTTCATAAATACATTAATTAATGCTATGAGTATCAAAATGAATACTCTAAGAGCAAATTGGTGTGTTCTATAATTTTGGTAATAGAGGGAGGAATAATGTTATAACCGTTATCGATAATGAGTTATTGATTTAATAGTTTTGATAATGATTTAATTTTTTTTATTATTAGGCTATCGATTTTTAACGGCTTTTAGATTCTTTCTTAACGGGTTAACCGATAATCCATAGTGAATTAAATAATTATATTTGTACCATTATAGTTTCATACTTTTATTTTTTATTATGTCAAACTCTCAGTTATTTTACAGTGCTATAATGTTTGCTTTTGAAGAAAATGTAATCTGTTAACTGATGTGTATAGTTAATTTTGTTTGTCAACTTGTTTCTAAGTAATTTTCAACAAAGAAAATTTTGTGTCAAGATCTTAACGGTTAAACCGATAACCGAATCGATAACGATCAATAATCAATAAACTAATAACTCATAAGCCAATATTTAATAATTCTATAACGATTTAACATATCTATGAATCGATAATCGATAAGTCAAACAGATAAAAATTTTAATATCGAATCGACCGATCCGTTAGACTGAAATTCGTAACGTACGCCTGGAGGCAAGATCTCACCCTAATTTTCCGGACCTCTTAATTTTACAGTCCTCTAAATAGTAACGCCTCTTTTTTCTATACCAAAACTTATTTTTGTTTCTTCTTCTTGTGCAAAAATGTCAGCTGGGGAAATTGGTTGTACCTACGCTGCGTTGCTTCTTTTCGATGATGGCATTCCCATTACTGTAAGAATCATCTTTAGTTTCATCACCCACCCCGCTAATTTATTTCTTAATGTTTTGTTTGTCACAATTTCAGGCAGAGAAGATTGCTAAGGTGGTGAAGGCTGCGAATATCTCAGTGGAGTCTTATTGGCCCAGTCTTTTCGCCAAGCTCTTTGAGAAGAGGGACATTGAAGATCTCATTTTGACTGTTGGAACAGGTGGCGGTCCAACCGTGGCCGCAGCCGTTGCTGCTGCCCCTGCTGCCGGAGTCAGCGGAGGAGGTGGTGCTGCTCCTGCTGCAGAGGCTAAAAAGGTTACAAATTTGTTTGTTTCTTCGTCCCATTTTTCTAATGTTACAATATTTGTGTAATGGACTAAAACAACAACAATGACATATCCCATAACGCAAAGCTTACCACTCCAATGACGCGTTTGTTTGATTGTGTGATTGCAGGAGGAGGTAAAGGAGGACAGCGACGAGGACCTGGGATTGAGCTTGTTTGATTAGGAGTTTCTCATTTAATTAACATATATGCGGGGGACATTAATTGTTGGGCTTCAGGTTAATTTGCTAATTCATCATTATTGTGTTGTTGATGATTCTGGAATGTGTTAATTAAGACACTGAATTGATGTCTAAATATTACTCTGCTTTGCTGGTTTTGTTCTCTCATTGTTCATGTAAATTTATGGTTTTTGTTTTGATCATCTCTTATTAGTGATTTTACTGGCTGCAATTGATTTTATGAGTTCACAGAGATTTGGTACACTAGGCATATGATGTCCTATCTGAATTGTTTGTTACACAGAGCCTACAAATCATGTCTTGTTTCCATGAAAACTATGGAAGGTCACCATTGAATTGTCTTCCCATTGTTGCATGTGCTAGTGTGAGGAAACAAATTAATAGCTACTCATAGACGAGGTGAACATAAATTGTGGCTCGACACTACGTATATTACTCTTCATGCAACATATGTTGCAAAAGCCGAATATATAAATAGTCATAACGTAATATCTAAAGATTGCTACTAATAAATAGTAAATGAGACAATAATAAAAAACACATCAGAAATTTACGAGATTTAGCAAAGTTTTGTTTTCTTTTACTTGCTCCTCGAACACAATTAACCAATATTTATTTCATTCCAAAAGAGAAATAAAATCATATGCTAAGGCAAGTGACAAGATTTGTTACAAATGAACCAAATTCTTTAAAAATCATTTAATGATTTAATGTAAAAAAAATATATAAAAATTTCCTTAAATGATTTATATAAAAATATATAAAATGTAATCATTTAATGATATATAAAAAAATATCAAAATAATTTGTAAAAAATCATTTAATGATTTGTCAAAATTTCAACTACAAATTTCCTACCTCAACTTTTAATACCAATGAATCAAAATTTTCACACTAATTCATCTCGAATCCTATCACAAATTAACGACATAGACAAAGGTGTACACACGATTTGTCTTGTGGTCTATTATCCAACATAGAATCTATAACCTTAACGCATCTACATACATCACTTCCCTATATTCACCTTTCATGATTGCTTGCCTTACATGTATTGTTGGAGTATTAACAATTACCTCACGTAACATTATATCTAGCTTTATAAGTGACATAAAAGCCGTCTTGTTCTTTATTACTTTTCCGTTTCACTTTTGCTTTGTCACTATTTCACTTATTGAAGTTAAATAATATGAACTTTGATCGATATTTTAAGATATATTTTTTTTTCATCATATTAATATGAGAAGGATTACAACTTATAATATTTTTCGTATAGTTTTCAACCATCTAAATTTTAGATTTCAAATATTAAACTTAGTTACTTCAAGTTAGCTTTGAAATTTAGTCAAATTGACCTCAAAAAGCGAAACAATGAGAGAATAATATAAGAGGTGTTTGACAAGGAAATATTAGATGAAACAATGTATATATAAATGTTGATATTATTAATTCTTTATTTCGTACCGTTTTTTAATATATAATTGCCCCTATAAATGTATAAAGCTAAAGAATGTGGAGAATAATTTTTCTCAACAAAGTAGTATTCTAGAAGAAATTATATAATGTACATTATTTTTAATATAGCAAAATAAAAAATAATATAAACATAACTAGTCCCATCATTATTGTAATACCTTACTCAACCCTTCCTATATACCCCACCAAATAACTCAACAATAACAATATACCAATATACCAATATATCCTGTGAAATCTTATACGCAAATTTTATCATTATTTTCCTAGAAATAGAGAAACTATTTCTTGGAAAACCCTCTTCTCAAAAACTCCGCCAAATAACGCATTAAGTCTAAATATTGATTAACCATGGTGGAAGAAGGTTCCTTCATTTCACTACTTGCTAAATAAACAGAGCAAGTCAAGATTTTGACCCAAACCTCCTTTTAGTCAATCATAGATGTTTCAATTTGAGAAGTTTGACTGCAAGAACCCATAATTAATAATCTATCATCTCAAAATAAATATTATTTTAATAAATATATTTTCGAAAATATAATATAAATATATTATGCAGTGGTAATTTTTTTCTTCATAAATTCCTAAAACACATATATTTTAAAAGAATAAGCTTTGTTTAGTAAACTGACCGCTTTGGAACGGAGGGATGGATCCCATATTCCAACTTGCATAGATTTCAACCTCAAATTCATTGATCACGTCAGTCCCACCAATATAGAATTAGTCCTTGAGCTTATCCACACTGCCTCGACCTCCAAAAAAAGGGCAAATAGAACACGCAGTCAAGCCTCATACCACAAAAAACATGACACCTTTCAACCTTTTTTTTTAAAAAAATATATTGGGCGTAGAGGAAGAAGAAATGAAGGAGGGAATTATAATATCGGAAATTAAACCTTCGCCAACAAGGTGAATATTCAAGTTGTCAACCAACTTAGCTGGTAAGATTCCCAACATGTTTCATCCTTCATTTCATTTTGTACCATTTTTTTCTACCGAAAAATATGCCCTCTCTACCATTTTTACTTAAAATTTCAACTTTTATGTAAATTTAAAATTTATAAGTTTTTGAAGTTATAATTTAAATTCGTCTTATATTTGTTACTTTTTCGTATTTACTTACTATTATTTGCTTTTCATTATTAATCGTTTTTCTTTTTTCTCGTTTATTCTATATCTAGTATATTCTGCTGGAGTTGATTCTTGGGATGAGAGTCTCTCGAAAATAGTCTCAAAATAATAATAAAATTTGCTTACATTTTACTCTCTCTGGTCCTCACTGAATATGTTGTTGATATATAAATTATAAAGACATATCACATGAAAAAATGTTTTGTTAGTGGAATTGAACAATTTCCAAGTAAAATCGAGAAGATATACATCAAAAAAATCATACTAGTAGACCCAAATGACACGCGTTTTTTTTCTGATTTTTCGCCGACCCACTTAGAACGAGTTCAACGAATTGCAGAAACAGTATTAAATTTCGTTTCGCCTACTCCCACTTTCCAGATATTTCCTATCTCGGAAAAGATTCCCAATTCTGTAACTCTACCCCCTATATATACTCTACTTCTGCCCCTTCTTTTCTTCACTGTGAACTTTTAACAAACTTCTATAACAAATCAATCAAAAAAAGCAATACTCTTGTTATTTCTTTACTAATTTGCAAGTTAAAAGCAATACTTACACAACGATGATGATGTCAATTTTCAGTTCCTTTGATGCCCTTTCTGCTGAAATTTTTGGGCAGAAATTGAGTTTTGCTAACGCATCCACTACTGAGGCAAAACAACAAGGAGAATTAGTTGTATCAGATACCAAGACAACCGCTGCTCTGCCGTCTAATTCTTCAACCGGTGTTGTGAAGAAGGCCGGAAAGGCATCGCCGCCGTCATCTTCGCGGCAACAGCTGCAGAAGAGGCAGAGATTTGCGCTGGAACTCGACGGTGTTCACTGTTTCGAAACGATCGTTCCTTATTGATTTTTGTTTTTACAAAATTTACAGATTGAAAATTCATTTATTCTTCTCCATTCATGATTATGGTCATGTACTCTGATGTAAATTTCAGGAAATTTAATATATATAAATTTTTTGAATTTTGATATGTTCTTATTTTTTTTGCTTATTTTTAGAACTCAATTCGTATTTTCTCCTTTTCACTCAATCATAAGTGTTTTAATTTGAAGGCTGATTACAAGTTATCGGGGGGCTTAACTCCACTAAAAATCTAAAATTAAAATAAATTTTTGAATTTAAAGTTAAAATTGAAGGATTTAAACTTAAAACTGAATATCGAATGGGATCAATTTTAATTTTTGATAATTATTATTTAAAAACAACTTTGTAGTTTATTTTTATTACCAAAGAAAAGAGACTTGGGAGCTAAGACACTTTTTTTTTAATTATTACTCTGTCATTTTATGTGGCCTTTTTTGTTTGATTAGTCAATCATTTTTAACTACATAAATATTTTAATTATAATTTTTAAATTCTACAAATTTACAAATTTTAAAAATTTTTATTTTTTAAAAAATTTTAATTCTTCGATTCCAGTTAGTAAGAGGGATCTTGAACTAAAAAGTAGACCCTAAAAGCTAAAAAAAAGGCTCTTTACGCTCAATTATTTCGGATAACGCTTGCATCCTCTGAATCTTCGCGGTTGCTGGCACAGAGTTAGCCGATGTTTATTTCCCACATACCGTCATTGCTTCTTCTCCGAGAAAAGAAGTTCACGACCCGTGAGTCTTCTACCTCCACGCGGCATTGCTCCATCAAGCTTCCGTCCATTGCGGAAAGTTCTTCACTGCTGTCTTCCATAGGAGTTTGGGTCATGTCTCAGTCCCAGTGTAGCTGATCATCCTTTCGGACTAGCTACTGATCACACTTTAATAAACTATTGCCTCACCAACTAGCTAATCAGATGCGAACCTCTCCTCTAACGGATTTTCCCTTTTACTCCTCAGCTAATTATATTAAATTAAGCAATTGCCACATAAAATAAAATAAAATAAAATAATTAAATAAAAGGAGGAAAATTCAGATGGAGAAATTAGGTAATTTTTAATTCAATGGAGAAGATATACATCAAAATAATTGAACCCAAAATAATCAAGTTGCTTCGCCGACCCACCAGTCTTTGTAAAATTCATAAAAAAAATTAAAATTACTTGCAAACCAATTCAACCATTTTAGAAATTTCCTTTCATTTTCCAGAACTTTCCGAGTTTAATCCACTCTCCCTATATATACTCTTACTTCTGCAGTTCCATTTCTTCGTGGACAAGCTAAGCTGATCAACAAAACAATACTTTCTTCCATTGTCAAAGTATTTCTTTCCCCAATCAGAAGCCAAACTTATATATATATTTGATGATGATGATGTCAATTTTCAGTTCCTTTGATGCTCTCTCTGCTGAGGTTTTACGGCAGAAATTGAGCCTATTTAAAGCACCTCTTGTAGTAAATCGCCAAGACGTCGCTTCTCCGCCGTCTACTTGTTCGACCGGTGATTTGATCAACGAATCTGGAGAGGCATCGCCTCCGGTATCTTCGCACCAACATCAGCACAAGAGGCAGAGATTCGCACTCGAATTCGACGGTGTTCACTGTTTCGAAACTATCATTCCCTATTGATTTTTGAATTTTACCAAAAATTCATTTATTCTTCTCTAGTCATGATTATATGGCCATGTACTCTCTCCTGTAAATTAAGGAGATTGATATATAATAATTTCAAATTTTGGAATCTGTTTCGAAACTATCATTCCCTATTGATTTTTGAATTTTATGTCTCTGTTTTACTCTTTTCGACTGATGATTTTTCCAGCTAATTTTATAAGATGAAATTGAAAGGAAGACTATTTTTAATTATTCCAGAAAGTTTATTACGATGGTACAGGATTGTTCATATGCCAGATTTCTTCAACTTCATTCCAAAATTCAAAGCCAAATTCAATGATCCTTGTCGAAAATTGAAGCTTTTAAAAGCAAATTCCAAACAAAACCACGTGAAAGCTACAGGATTGAAACTTTAGGCAGCTAAATTTGAGCAACTGTAAGTTCAATAGATTGATATAGCAGTACTAGAATAAATCAACATCGACTTTAACGCAAAATGCGGGACAAAAACAGATACTCTTATATTGTTCGATTTGGCCAAGCCCGCATGGCTTTGATATATATATATTTGACTTATATATTCAAAAAAGTTTTTCGACAAAGAGTGTTCATCTGCCCTGTCCTTGATGCTGATCTCATCTATATAGAGCTGGTTGGTGGTCTTTTTGTTTAGGCACTACCATATATAATATATGGAGGACGATCAACTTGTTGTTGGCCTTCAAAGCACTGCAGTTTGTAGTTTCTGTCTTTTTAACTAACATAATTTTGGGTTAATTGAAACTAGCCAACAACTTGATTGAATTAGCTTTGAGGAAGATCCCAACTTGGACCAATTACGTGTATTTGCTAACAAATATCTACGCACCCCTTAATTTACCAAAATCTATAATTGCTAGCTCTTTGAAGTTTTAGTTGACTGCATGATCCATAAATTCCATATGCAAATTGAAAATAGCTTTGAGACTTCAACTCATTGACCAGGTCAACAATTACTTTATTTTGTTAATCATCAACACAAGTCCACCAATATGGATTAGGTAATTTGGGTCCCAGACTTAATAGATTGTTTTTTGAGTATGTACATGCCAAACCTATATTATATTAGTGAGAGAGACAATGCATAAACAATAAGCAAGTGGCTTGTTGCAAAATGGGGTAATACATACAAAAGACACTCATTGGGGTATGCTTATACCACGGGAAACAAGACACGTTTCACCATTATGCGATTATATCCATTAAGAATCGATAATCCATTAGATAATTCAACTTGATAAATTATGTATTTCATGAAAAGTTTTTACGTAAAATGTGATGCAAAATTTAGTCAGGTAAGGGAATTAGGCAGCTTCCCATTTAATCCGGATGAAAAAATATCATGTTGTTCCAAAAATAGAAAACTAGTGAGCCATCACGCGTTATAGGGGCCGTTTAAAATTCGCTTATCTTAAAAGTGGGAGTTGGGGGCAGTAAACATACTTTAATCTTTTTAAGATAGCTACTTAATTCAGATATGATTTTATAATATTAATCTCAATAAATAATTTTTCAATAGTAATTATATAGGCTCCATAAAATATTTTGTGAACTTTTTAAGACTGTTTACTTCAAATATGATTTTACAATATTACATCTAATAAATAATTTTTTGAGTTGCTTCAATTAAGATAAAACAAATTTCTCTTTAAATTCTGGATAAATAAAATTAAATAATTATTAATTATATTTATATCTAAGAAAATACTACATATATATATATATATATATATATATATATATAATTTAAAATAACTTTATCATTAAGTTATTTAGGCAACAAAAATTGCTAACTAATTGAACCAATTAAATTACGCAAGAAATACCGGAAACTTGCTTTCTCCTCTTACGCTTTATTTTACTTCTTCCACCCCTATTATAAATACTACTTTTCCAGCTTCTTTTCTTCATAGTCAAGTTTTCACATCTCTTGCATAAACCATTCAGTTAAGCAATTCTTTCTCGTCTCTGTTATTTGTTCCCAAGGAAGCCATAGCAAAAAGCCATCAACTATGATGATGTCAATTTTCAGTTCTTTTGATGCTCTCGCCGCTGAGATCTTTGGCCAAAAGGTGACCCGTCCTTGGGCACCGGCCACTTCTGACGACAAACAACAACAAGGTGTGGGCCCTCTTGTATCTAATCGCGAGATCGCCGCTTCTCCGCTGTCTATTTCCTCCACCGGTAAACTGAACAAGGCCGGAGAGGCGGCGCCGGCGTCTTCTTCAAAATCGCTGTCGCGTCCACAGCAGCAAAGGAGACCCAGGTTTGCACCGGAGTTGGATGGGGTCCACTGTTTCGAAACAATTATTCCCTATTGATTTTTACATAAGAGTCTTAAAAGATTTAAAATTCTTTATTCTTATCTGATTTTAACTAATCACGGCCATGTATTCGTAAATCACGGAGGTTTATACAATTTACTATTAAATCTGATTATTCTTTTTTTTTTAATTTTTTTTTTATATTTACTTGTTTGAATCATATTCCTTTTTTATATGATAATTCTTGTAGTGCACGTTAATGTAATGAGGTTGAATTACGATGCGATAATTCTTTACTCTTCTCGTCTGTCTATCGAGGCAACTCAAATGATTCAAAATCGAACAGAAATTGATAATTCCAAACAAAAAGAAAAGTTATTAATTTATCAATAATGAATTATTGATTTAATAGTTTCGATAATGATTTTAATTTTTTTAGTAAATTATCGATTCTTAATTATTTTTTCTAATCATATCTAAATATATATTATATGTTTATCTAATTACATATTTTTTCCTAATTACATAATATACATATATATGATGTAAATACATCATATATTTGCCTAATTACATAATCTTTTTTCTTATTCTTAACATTCTTAACGTGTTAACTGATAACCTGATAGCAAATTAAATAATTATATTTGTACCATTTAATATATAAAATCTTTCGCAATGTCATATTTTTATTTTTTACTATTTCAAACCTTCAATTATTCTACAATGACAATGTTTACTTTTGGATAAGTTGCTGTTTATTAACTCATAGTTCATTCAGTTTGACATTTTGTTTCTAAGTAATTTTCAATAAAGAAGACTTTGTGTCAAGTTTAAAAATGGTTAAACAATAACAATCAATAATCGACATATCAATAACTAATAAGTCAATATTTTAATAATTTTATAACGATTTAACATATCTACAAATCGATAACCCAATAAATCAGATCGATAAAATTTCAAAACCAAACCAATATGCAGTCCAAGGCAACTAACATCCCTTGGCTTTGAACTACTCTATTCCTTTTGGCTCATTGCTTAAGAGCCTAAAACACTTTCCAGGACTCTGCTTGTAAAAGGCATTGCTTTTATCGATCACTTAACACTAGGCTAAAAGGAAATTTATGGGTCACGGCCTTGGACTTGCTCTTTTTCCTATATTTCCAAACCTTTTTGCTACATTAAACAAAAGTGCCTTAGGTATGATTCCTTGCTCAAGAGTACAGGCAAAAACCAAAGCTCCACCAATGATAAGTAGCTTAGGTATGTGTATACTGCCCTCGCGTTTTGCAGGTGAAACTTGTACTTCAGTCCCTGATGATTCCTCGTCCCCAGCCGTTGACTTCAAGTATTCTGGATCAATTTTCGTATTTACTTGGGCCATTAAAGCACAGTGAGAGATCTTCGCGTTAGATGCTCTTGATTTCTGGTAGGAACGAAGTCCACGTTCAATCTTTCTTACAGCCCCCCACATACCTTGCCTTACCCCAAATTTTGCGATTTCCCATGGGATGCCCATATCTTCGTAATGGAAGAGAAGCACCTCGCATGCAGTCAGCTGGCCATTTCCTTTCCTTGATTCCACTGTTTCATGCACAGCACAGATGGATTTCAGAGTCAGATGATCATGACTTTTAAGTCTAAATCTTGTGAGGCGACACTTGCAGATAAGTTGATAATGAATTGCATGAAATACATGCCCAGTAAGTATAAAAACTGAACAAGATGATGCCAGCCAAGCTAATGCACGTCTAGATATGATAGCTAGTTGGGAAAGCAAAAGCATGAAAAGTTAATTCCCCAGCCTGGAAAAGAAAAAGGAAGGTCATACCAGCTTGAATGAACCAACTTGAGTAGTACAGGTCAACACGTCTAGGTTTATCCTTCCTGGGAATAGTAGGACATGGCACTCCCTGGTTAACAAATCACAAGGAAAATCATAATTAGAGGGGACCTCCAAGTATAGGAAAATCAGCTCAAAATGTTAATTGGAAGAGGATTAATAAACAAAGGTGTAGCAATTCATTAATTTCTTCCCATTATTTTTGGGGGGTTGGGCGGGCTGAAGGGGGTGGTTACACATGTTTTTAGGTAGTCCATTAACTGTGGCATAGAAGGAAATACTTTTGATGTTTCAGGCATCTCAAGCTCTGTCCATCATCCATTTCTCTAATTGAAGTCCAAAGAAGGATTTTGTGAAAGTTAAGAGAATCCCAGCAAGTAAACTGATGTCAACAGACAACTACACTCTTCACAGAACATATTTTTTAATATTAAGTCTCAAAAAGAACCATTGTCTTGTGGCTCATTGCTATTGTATTTCTAGGACCAGCCTAAGTGTCGGTGCCACAATAGGTATATGATCTCACAATTAGGTAACCTGACAATTGTACTGCCTAGAGAAATAGGACTTTCCGCAAGAGATGCCATCCACTGAACAACTACCTTTGTCAAACGTCACTGAATTACTCAAAGTGGCATTGTGACTCTGCACCTAATGATATCAGGCGCAACAATTCTACTAACATATTCATCCATTTTACAGGTCCAAGACTGATTCATTTACGAAAGAAACTTAAGGAAACAGCACGTCATCAATCATACGATAGGCACATTGTAAGCATAATATGCAACCAACTTAAACACAACAATTTGCCACCTTCTTATCAGCTGAAAACTTGAAGAAATGAAGAGTTGAAACAACAAAATAATATCTAAATTAAGAGCAAGATGGATCGGCCATGTAAAACTTTGTTGCGTTTAAGTTCATCTGAACAGAATATTATACGTACAAACCAAGAACAAAAGAGGGGAAATTACTCAGAGTTATGTACCTTTGTTACACAATAATATGACCTTCCTGACTCCCATATTCGACGACCAAATATATATTCTCTGTCACTGCAGAAAAATGGGAACTGCACAAAAAATATCCGAATGAATTAACTACTTATTAGCTAAACAAAATACCGAGTGTGCAAAAGAGTACATTGCAAATTCTTACTTTTCGAACCCAATGCACTACCATCGTTCCTGTTGTGGGGCACTCTTCTATTGTTTCAGCATGTACAAGCATGTCGTCCCACTTAACTCGAAACTCATCATCCCAAAAGAAGTCCCTCAATAATTCAGGTGTTGCGTCCTCATAAACAGTCCGGCTGCAATATTGAGGGGGTCCAGTCTAGAAAAACAAACAAGGAAAAATCACTAAACAAGCCAGGCAAATGGGAAAAATATAGTGGCAATATATTAGACTATAGCCTATACTACCTCTGGATCACGCTGCCACGCTTGATAGCTCATATTAGGGGTAGAACATTCCATCATGTGTTTCCACGGAGGGCCACCGTCTTTCCTCTCAACAAGATGCCATAAATGATCCAAATCTTCATCTGATATTGGTACAGTATTCAGCTGCGATGGACTAAGAAAAAGGGGGGAAAATCAATGTGAGTAGTGACCCCATCCAATTAAAGCCAAAACCAAGATTATTGAAAATTCTCACACTAGAACAAACAGAGTGAGTATTGTATTGTATTGTTGGTTAAAACACAATGTTTGTTTTGACCATTACTTAAATTTTACTATTTCGTATCGTTAACTCCAGGTTACGTAATGACATGAAGTTTCCTATCACCTTTTTACCTTATTTTCTTCTTCTCATTTTATCTTTGCTTATTATCTAATAATCCTATTTTATCATTCATCCTACTTTTATATAATAGCTCTCTCCGGTATCCTACTTTTCTTATAGATTGTCCAAATTGTTCATATGTGATAGAATCTATTCAAACGTTGTATTCATAAAGACTAAAAAATACATTAATCAACGAAAATATATAACGACCATCCAAATAAAGTGTAAGAAAGCATAAATTTTTCATTTTGAAATAAACAATAGAGCTGCTTACCCACTGTCAAACTGTTCAATCTCTGCGCAAGCATCCGCATAAGAACAAACACTTGGGGTGCGAGTCTTAGGGGACTGAAACCTCTGTGGTTCAATCAATTCCAAACCTTTGGAGGTAGAAGGAACCAAAACAGTAGGAGAAGAAGGGCCTGAAAAATCAAATTTACAATTCTTCCAGGTAGCCCATTTGGGTTTCCAAATCCATCCCAGCGTAATACCCAAAAGAAATGCAATCCAGACCGGACCTAGAAACAACATAACCTCTACAAATACTGCACCTATCGAGGGTCTATCAAGAATCTCCATAAATTCCTCAACTAACACCATACCTACATCTATATCAATTACCCAAAAAAGAAAAAGTACAAAGAAATACAAAAAGGGTAAAATCTATTACCCCAAGAGGTCTAAAGGAAGGAAAAAAAAGGGGGGGCCAGGAAGATAAAAAACAGAGGCCAAGATTTTTTCATAAGATTGAAAAGGACATGAAAGGTGGAGAATGGGTTTCTGGAAATTACGGGTAATTTATTACTACAGGAGATGAATTCGTAACGGATAAAATGCTAGAAAGAAGGAAGAATTTGGATAAGAAGAAGAAGATAAGATAATTACTCAGCAAAATTGTGGACTGTTTAGCGGTAAGAGTGGAAATCTCAAGGGAAATCAGGAGCGGACAAACGACGGGTCTTCCTATGATGTTTTCTGTTGTGGATATGCTGCCTCTCGTGTTATCCATTTTCCTAGGTGAATCAAAACTCTACACCTGTGCACTCACTTTGAGGAAGTACATTTTGTAACGGCAGTTATAGTCGCGTTTGTATAATTCGTGAAACGTTTGTATATATTTGTATAATTCGCTATACGATTCGCAAATTTTTATATAGCTTTTGTATATTTCTAATCCTCCACGAAAAGTAAGAAAGTCCGCATATTTTGACCAATTCAAGGTGAAAAACAGGATTGCTCTCTCGACAGAACTGGGATAAAGTTGAGTCCGCTATACAATTTATGCACAGTATTTGTATAAGTCGCTATACAATTTGCAATGTTTTATATTTTTGCTATACAATTTGGTTCGTGCGCAACGTTTGTATAAATCGCGCGAATTATTATACGAAACTCAAGCTGTATTTGCGCATAACATTTGTATAAATTGTAGCGAATTATACAAAACTCAAACTATAATTACAGTTAGATGTTTGTCGCGAGTCATAATTAATTCAAATTATAGTTATATTAGCTAATTAACTTGTATATATTTGTTTATTTTTGTAATATTCTCTAATTTTTTAAATCATGGTTTTACTTTTTTAAGTTGATTCATAAATTTATAATTTTAAATTTTATAAAAAAAAAATTATGCTTAAGGCGAAGAAATTATCCTTATCATATGAAAAATATTACGTGAATTCAAAAAATTGTAATAATATTTAATTATAACTATTTATCTATAAAAGTAAAATGGGCATATGTGACTTATTAATTTGGCGTATCGAGATATTTCGATGCTCTATTTATAAATATAACTTGCTTATTTAGTAAGTTTGTATTAAAATTGAATTTTTCCTTAATAATCTTCACATTTATGGGATTCTCATATTTATAAAAAGTATCTTTTAATTCCTAATTATAATTTTTGGTGACTCTTTTGATCAAGGAATGAATTAAAGTCACTTAAAAGCTTAATTAAGTTAAGTTGGGACCAAATTAAAGAGATTAAAAACTTTAGGTGTATTCTAAAACTTTAAAATGCTAAAAAGATCTTCTCTTCTATTTCAATTTTTAAAATTTGAATACTAACCCTTAATCATTATCTTTGAATCTTACTCTTTTGTTTCTTGCGTTGCATGCTTTTCATATTTCTTTCTCTCTTCCTTCATTTTCTTTGTCTTTTTTTTTATCATTGTTGTTATCGCCATTGTTGCTGCCTCCATCGCCATTGTCACAACAATCATCCGTTTTATCGCATTTTTCTTTTTTTTTTTTAAATTTATTTTTATGAACTGTTTTGCTTTGATTTATGAAAATTTAAAAAAATTGAAATCTGCAAATGATAATTTTGTTGCGACAAATGACTCTTTTGTTGCAACCAATGACTATTATATTATAATAGATGATCCTTCTACTGCAATAGATGATTATTCTATAACACATGTGATGGTAGAGAAAGACGTGATGGTTATTGCAGCGGTAATGGTGATAATGAAGGAGGAGGAAAACGTTGTGGTGGTGTTGGTTGAGGAGGAGGGGGAAAAGGAAATTCATGGTAGTGGAGGAGGAATAGGAAGAGGTGACGGTAGTAGCGGAGGAGAAGTGGTGGTGACAGTGGCAGCAGCAGTAGAAGGAGTGTAAAGACTACGACAGAAGAGGTGGGCAGGGGAAGGAATAAGATGGGGAAAATAGAATTTTTGTGTAAATACTAAGATTTGAAGATTTTAAAATCGAAATTTCAAAATTGTATCTTTACTCATTAATTAAAACTTGGATTACTTTTTGTTAGTTTTGAATTTTTTTTATCACATTTTTTTTTTAAAAAAAGGTTCCAAAAAAACCAATTAGTCCAAAGTAACTTTATGTATCAAGCTATAAAATGTACTAGTTTTCCTAGAATCTTTGAGTATCCTTTGGATGACTTCACTTTTAATTTGTAGCAACATATATGCTATATCTTTGTGGAAATTTTGGCCTCCTTTTAGTGCCTTTTGAATAGCAAAGACAGTTGGTGGCATCATCAACTTTAATGTGCAATTGCCTTGGTCTGTCTATTGTAAGCAACAACATATCCAATCAAATCCCACAAGTGAAGTCTGAAAAAGATAGAATAGACGCACACATTATCATCATCCCTCATCTCAAAAACCCAAAAAGAGAATAATCTGTCTCTGATAAGCAATTATCTGAAAGTGCAGTCCTAAGATCAATTCTGTATTCTATAGAATAATTTGGCAAAAGAAAATCCCCTTGGAGATTTCCTTCTTCACCTATAGAATGAAGATTCCTACAGATGTAGCTTCCCCTCTAATTATCAATGTGGCTCAGTTACCAAAAAATTAATACCATAATAACACTTACTAATTAAAACTCAGCATATAAATATCAAATATTAACAAATAAATACACCAATCATCAAACTTTGAAATCAACATGTCACTAAACAACCATTGACTATTTTTTGGGTTTTACGAATATCAAATACAATCAACAAACTTACCATCATTTTTTAAAACAGTTGTGAATAATATTAAATAATATTAACACCAACAGAAATAACTAAATACGAGGAAAACCAGATTAGCATTAAATAATACCTAACCTAATAAATTACATCAAACAAACTAAGAAAATATCAATCAAATACTAAAAAAAATACCAACCAAATATATCCCATACAGATAAACAAACAAACAAACAAAAAAAAAACTAAACAAATACCAAAAAAATTACCCACCAAATAAATCACACCAAACAAACCACTAAAAAAATAACCAACTATACCATCGTCAATTCACCAAAAAAAAAAAAAACTAACTATTTTCGTCCAGTACAAATAAAACTAATAAAAATTATTTATTGTTGATTAATATTATTTTTTAGAAAGAAAAAAAGGTGAATGTCATTAACTATTATTTCAATGAATAATTAATATAGATATTGTTTTTATTTTTTCTTCGTTTTCCTCTAAGTGTTCATTTATTGACGATACATTTACTACTTTCTTGGTACTTGATTTAAATTTTTATTAGTCCTTTGTTCCCCAGAATAATTAATGATCCATATTTTCATCAATAGTAAAAAAATAAAAATTTCAAGTAATACGGTTACTTAAAAAGATTTGCACCATGTATTTTTTTGCAAGTACAAAAATTCATAGTCAAAATCAAACCAAATCAAGTTTTAACAAGAGAGTATTGTGTTTTATGTTCAGCATATAATTTATTTGTCTTTGTTAATTATACTTAATACAATACATTTAAGGTAAAATCCAATCTCTTACTTCAATAAATACAAATAATAAATTAATGAAAGAGGAAAAACCAATTAATTAACACCATCTTGTGGTGTCTTTATTTGTATCATGTGTGTTTTTCATTAGTAGTCGTTCTTCCCATGCATTTCTTTCCTTTAGATTTCATCATATCTAATATTCTGCTTATGAGTTATTGAGACGAGGATTCCCAGGAAACCATCTCTCTACTTCTATGAGATAGTGATAAGGTCTGCTTACATTCTACCCTCCCCAGATTCCACTGGATATGTTGTTGTTGTTATTGTTATTGTTATATTTTTTATTACTTATTTGATATTTAATATCTCGTTGAAGCACGATTAATTCGGATTTGAAAAAGAAGGTGCTATTTTTTGGAATGATGATGGTAGGATTAGGTGGTTGTTAATCACAATTACTGCTACTATATATACTGTTTGTCTGTTCTTCCATTTTCCCTCCTACCACTTACAAGCAACGTGTCAGCTTTGCCACATTTCAATTTCTACACCGATGGCAGCTTCGGCCTTTTTCTCTGCAACAATCATGGACTCTCTCAATTAACCCTAACCTCAACCTTCTTTAATTTCTCTCTCAACAATGCTTTGTTCCATTTCTACCCAGAAATCGGCCGGTTCAAACTGGCTAGACCGGCTCCGATCATCAAAGGGGTTCTCCTGCGCCGACTACTGCAATCTTGAGCAATTTCTCACTCACCACATTCCTAGTGGATCCGATTCTCTTCCGGGCAACAACGAAACTGAGCTGAGAGATGATAATGGCAATAATACCGGGTCGGAATCCAGCTCCGATCCGATTCAGCCCGTACACGAACCGGTCCTCCGTCGGGACCGAACTTCGGCAGCATCACGTAACAGTGGAGAAAACGAACAACTGAGTAGTGTAGTTACGAATGTTCTTTCCGAGCTGTTTTGTATGGGGGAATCAACTAGTGTCCCTAAGTTCAATGTGAAAAGGGGTTCGCGCAAACAGGCAAACCCTAGATTTTATGCTTCGTGTGAAATCAACAGTGATGCGGTAGTCGAGGATGGTCAGGGGAAAGAAAAAACTGTGTTGCTTGACAAATGTCAGGTAGAAATAAGGGATTCTCAGGTTAAGCTATTAGAGCAGGGTCATAATTCGAACTTAGCAGAAGAGGAGGAGAAGTCTCACGCCAATCTGATGGGATTTTCCCGGACCGAAGTAACGGTGATAGATACGAGCTGTGCGCCATGGAAATTTGAGAAATTGCTTTTCAGAAAGAAGAACGTCTGGAAGGTTCGTGATAAAAAAAGTAAGATGATGAATTTGGGGAAGAAGAAGAGGAAAGCAGATGGGAAGAGTGAGGATGCTTGTGGCGAGAAGAAACAGAAGGTTATAAGCGGGCATGATGGTTATGCTACAAAAGGGAGAGAATGCAAGTATTCAGTCAGTGAAGTAAGTTAATTAAATCAATTGTGCTACTAGTGATCATGTTCGGTTATATGTTTGTTTGGGTAGTACTTAGTAATTAAGATCCTTTTTTATGGAATGTGCTATCGCATGCTGTGTTATTGATGAAACTTTTTAGTTATATAGAGTTCTTATTATTTTATGTTTCAATAATGCAAGAAGCAACTTAAATCTTGCATATCCTTGTCGTTCTCGTATGGACGATGTAGTAAATGCACATGCAGAATGTATCTGCATATCAGTTAAGCTCGTGCTGCTTTGATGTAATGGAACTATGCATGCCCATTTTAATGATGGGTAATGATATGGTCATACAACGTATGACCTACATATTTGATCCTGGTTTCAATTGATCACATGTGCATTGCGAATTAGAACGTTGATCACAATAGATATATGAACACTTAATTATATTAAGCTGGCAAAAGTGTTCCAACTTTATTTGTGTTAAGTTGCTTGCTTATAAAAAACAGTAGATACAAGTAAGTGTAAACTAATTATTGAAAAGAGTGTTCTTGCGGTGAGACTATATAGTGTTTAATCTTGGCTAGGGTTTATCATGTACTGGAGCTACTTTATGGTGACTGAAGCATGCCATATTACTTTCTGAAAAAGATGAACAATGTGTAGTTATCTCTGATTATTTTGTTTTTGAAAGACCATATTTGGTATTTACCCCTAAGATTGACTTCTTTAGCATCTGATGCGTAGTTCGAACCTGTATCATTCAGTTTGAAAGTCTGTTGTATCTGTGAGATAACTCCATTATATCGAATCATGAAGTTTTGTTCTGGTTGTACAAACTTCATTTATCTCTATTCCTTTCCTTGGAATGTTGCAAATGACTGATATGCCACATTTTTAATCCCTCCATTCAGTTTTACTTGTCACATTTGTACTTGACATGCCTATTAAGAAAATAATGATTGACATCGCTAATTTACCACACTAACCCTATTAATTGATGCTTAATCTCAATAATTGAAACCAAAATCTCAAACGTAATTATTAGAGCCATTATGAGGTTCCAAGTTTCAAAGCTAATATTTTATAGGTAACAGCACATTCTAAGTGGGTTAATGAAAGGATTCGTGTGCCAATCTTAAGAATAAGCATTGGTAGCTAAAATTGATCATTTATCATTTCAAAAAGTCTGGGTAAATGAATTAAGGGTAAAACATGTATGTTTTTATTGTCTTTTGTTGATATGTCAAAAGTGGCAAGTATAAAAGAAAATCTATTTAGGGAATGGGCGATGAGTAAAAATGAACAGAGGGCATGTTGGACTTACTTTGAGTTAGATTGATTCACCAGTGACAAAAATTGTAGTTAAAATGATAGAATTTGGTGTACTATGTTTCTCTACTAGAGAATAAGCAGGATGGTTTCTGTAGTTCCCATTGAAATGCCTTAGAGGATAGTGAATCAGATTTTGTTTTCGTTCTTCACACCCTTTGTCTCTTTATGGAGACGCTGAATTTAGTAAGAACATGGCGGATCTCAAACAGTGATGTCCTTTTTTGTCGAGATATATTTGCCAAAGAGCTAGGAGTACTAGTTATGTCATTATCGGTAGATTCTTTGCTGCTTCTTTCTTTAAGTCAATCTTATCATTATTTACTTGCATATTTTAGAAATATATATGCACAAGTGGCGTCAGATTTTAAAATGAGGAGAACAATGTAACGTCATATTAAAAAACAACAAAATATATACAAAACACATTCACACATTGCTACTAACTTTTCTTTTTTTATTTCATTGGTGAAATGTCTTCAAAATAACTTCATTAGAAATAGTACTTAACACTTTGTTTTATATAGACCAAATGATCACTAAAATATTCGTTGTTCACTTGCTTCTGCAAATCATTCTTAATCAATTTCATAGGCGAGAAAATAGATGAAAGGAAAAAGAAAAAGAAAGAAAATAGTGCAAGTCCATCCCTCTCTTAATGTCCAAATCGTTTATTGTGCAAAGAGTCAACAAATGTTATTATAATCTAATTAGTTCCATGTTTTGTTAACCTTCAAGAGGTCAGCGGTTCGAACTGGATGGCTGAACATGTTCCTTTTGTAGTGCTTACTCACTTTTGGACTGTCACTTCTTACTGAGGTGTAAAAATATTACTAAAACAACAAATGAAGCTGCGGAGCTTCGACCTCATGACCTCTAGTAGAAAACTGAGGCACCTGACCAAGTGACCAGTATAGCTCTTGGTGTTGGGCGGTGTCATTTTACTCTATTTGTCTACTTTCTGTTTCTGCATTTAATTATACAGCCATATTTAGTAAAATTTCCTGCTGACATGACACCGCTTGGTTTATGATAAATCCACCCTTGCACAGAAAAATATAACACAAACAGATTTTTCCACGTGTGTATAAAATAATTATGGAGATGTATATTCAAAATTTGTTACTGTAGAAGTCCATAACCTTGAATTCACATGCATAAAGGAATAAGGAATTTGATCGACTATTCTGCGGATTTAAGTAGAGAAGGGTTGATGTAAAGATATTATTAGGCATTGTTGTCGGACCAGGTACCTAATAGTTATCAGTAGCTGTTTTTTAGTTTTACTAGAAGAATATTGTTCAGTCATTTTTTAAGTTTTCTCGACTTGTTCTGTCTTTTGCAGAAGCTTCAGTTGAACGATAAGTCTGAAGAAACTTGTAAAAGGACATCTGATTCTGTTGGCCAGACTTCCAAAAAGAAACACGGGAACTTGTAAGAATCTCTTAACTTGCAATTTCTGTCTTGTGATCTTTCTTGAGTATGTGATCCATACTAAAAGGTCTGATAATATTTTGTGGGTTTCACAGAAAATTAAAGAAGGCATCTTCATCAGTTGTTCTAATTAAGAGCATTCCAACAAGTAAGAAAAATGGAACAGGCATTGCTAAGAATTTTCTGAAGCCATCTCATCGACAGTGTCAGGCGCCTCAACCAAACACTCTTGTCTGACTGCAAATTCATCTGTACCTTCCATCTTTGAATAGTGAAGCATGACATTTTCCAGAAACAAATACTCCATTATATGAGGTGCCCAGTGGAGCAGGAAGAATTTTATAAATACCACTATATTAGTGTGCAGAGGATTAAAATTGTGCAGTTCTTTGTTGATGTAACAAATTGTTTTGCTTATCAGGATGCAAACATTCAAGCTATTTTGATATTTTGTTGTTCAAAGTCGAATATATTCAGTCAATTTTCTTACTGTAGTTGTTTTGTTGCTCCAACTTGAAATGTTCAGTCAATTTACTTATATGGGCTACTAAACATTTGCAACAGCTGCTAGGTAATCTGTTTGAGGACTAATCCAGTCAAGTACCAGCTGAAGCTCCTATTGTGGCAATGTAACAGCTTCTTATTAGACTAGGTAGTAGCAGCCCGTGTGAGCACGAGCCCAACATTAAAAGATTTTTGGAATGTATATCTGTTCGCGCGTATATCTGCATAAATATTATATATATGGTAGAACAAGCTATTTACATATATGACGACAAAGATAACTCTTGAAAGTGCTTTTTATCCTTCATGTTTTTTCCTTAATAGCTTTCTTCCGGTAGGTTTTATGCCATTCTCTCTCCTCCTTTTCCTTGGCATGATCTTCTTCGATTAAATCCACCTCTATTACTACACTTTTAAGCTCCCTAACAATTGTAGCTTCGATTTCATCGACAAAAATCTATTTATTCTTTAAGTATTGTTTTTTTTTCCGTATTTGTTGATTTTAATTTTAGGTGAGTTTTTATTAGATACATAGAAAAATAATCAAATACACAAAATATACAAATTAAATACATCTAATTATTAAAGTACATATCAGATATATAGAAGAAATGATATTAAATTTATAGAACTTTACAAATATATACACAAAATTAATAGATTAGGTACATCCAATCATCAAGTGCATATTAAATACATAAAAAAAACTAAATCAGATAAAATGAACGAATAAAATACATCTAATCATTAAGTATATACTAGATATATAAAAACACAATTCAAGTATGCAAAAGGATTAAAAATACAGAGATTCACATTTTAGAAGAAGAAGTTATAGTTTGATGATACTCGGAATTTTTTAATTTTATTTTTACAATAATAATAATATACTCAGTGGAATCCAACAAGTGGGGTCTGAGAGGGCAGAATGTACGCAAATCTTACCACTACCTCATACGAGTAGAGAGGATGTTTCCTGGGAACCCTCATCTCAACAATCCATAGGCAGATTAAACTAGATACTCCACGATTATTGTTCGGGTGATTTCCTTCAATTGTTTGAAATTAACGTATTTCCCAGTACATCCGACGTAAAAGGAAATTGGGTTTTAACCCGTTACTAGTTGGAGACTGACACTAGTGGAGCCTCGTAACAGCTTAATCTTCTTCATCTTCTACCTTATCGCCAAGCAGTGTTGCTTCCTTTGCTGCCATGTCGACGCCCACCAAATCTTTTCCCCTCTCGCCTTCTGCTTCCTGTTTATCTCGGGTTTTATCTCCTCCTATACGAACTCTCTTTCCTTCTGCTTTGCTCTCTTCTCATAGTATCTCATTTTCCTCTAATAACACCCCACACAAACAAGATAAACTACCTTTACACTTTCTGGGTCCTCAAGATTCCACGATTTTACTGCTCAAATGCAACGCCCTCGCCATCAATGGCAGCTCTACAGATTCTTTCGTCGATTCTGGTGAGTTTCTCTCTCTGAGGTCAAATATCAAACACCTGATGTGTTTCTATAATGCCCCATTTCTTTGACTGCTCTTGCTCTTGAATGGTCTCTTTTATCAGGGGTAATGCTATTTCCACTATTTCGAGAAATTGGGTTCAATGAGACGGATACTGAAGCCCTTTTGGACGCCAACCCGGTGATTAATCTGACGCCCTTCGAATCCATACGCACACGAATTCATTCTTTGCAGTCCCTTGGAGTCAGCGGCCTTGCTCTTTCACGATTGATTGTGAAAAGACCAGATGTTTTAACAGCTGTGGAAACTGATGCCGTTGTTTCTTTTCTTCTCAAGGGTGATTTGGAATTGGCAGGAAAAATCAAACCTTCACAGATTGAACATCTTTTTAACTCAACAGAACCTAGATTTCAAGCAGGATTTGAAACAAAGGTTAGATTGTTACTCCAATTTGGGATTACCCAAGAAACGATTGTTCACGTTCTCAACAATGCCAACTTAACAAAGGCATTTTGTCTCAAGTCATTTGAAGATATAGAAAGAATGCTTACTTTCTTGAACCGTTTTGGTGGTGCTGATTTGATTCTTCGCCGACCAGCACTTCTCAATTATGACCTTGACGTGCAGTTGATTCCCAGGGTAGGGTTCCTCTTGGAGTTGAGTGGAGGTGATGAGACTGGAACTGCAACTGTGTTGCGTAAGTTGCCATTTGTTGTAGCATACAGTGTAGATCACTTAAAAGATCATGTAGAGTTCTTGAAATCATATGCTGGCTTAAGTGAGGAGGAGATTTTTCGAATTGTTTTAGTTTATCCCAATATGTTTAGTGCCAGCAGGAAAAGGAAATTGCATCCTCGAATTGATTTTCTAAAGCAATGTGGGTTGACTTCACATGATATATTCAGGTTCTTGATAAAAGCTCCTTTATTTCTAAGTCTGTCATTTGAGGGTAATCTCGCTTACAAGCTGGTCTTTTTGGTGAAGATTGGGTATAAGAAGAACACTAAGGAATTGGCAATGGCAATGGGAGCTGTTACCAGGACTAGCTGCAAAAATATGCAAGAAGTTATTGGCGTATTTTTGAACTACGGCTTGACTTTTGATGACATAATGGAAATGAGCACGAAACATCCGCAGGTATTACAATACAATCATGAGTCATTGGAGGAGAAGATGGAATACTTGGTTGAGGAGATGGGTCGTGAAGTTGGGGAGCTATTGGCTTTTCCTGCATTTCTCGGGTACAAGCTTGATGGAAGGATTAAACACAGGTATGAAGAGAAAAGAAAGATCTTAGGGGAAGGCCTGTCGCTCAATAAACTTCTGAGTGTGTCTGCAGCAAGATTCTCAACAAAAAGCAAGAGGAAGCAACGAGTTCCTGCCATTAATGGCCTCAATGAGAGTGATGACTGACTGGAATGATTTTTGATGCATATAATGTCGTCGTAATCATGTGAAAACCTCTATTAAATGTTAAACCAAAAGGTTTGATGGTTCCATTAGATCAATTCAGTTATAAGGATTCCTGGTTTTGCTTCTTCTGCCCGAGTACGGAACATGCCTATGGACATTTTTGCAGGGGAATGGAAGAAAATATGGACAACGCCGTCTTTCATTGGCTGAGCATTGGATGTTAAGGTATTGGTGTTCTTCATGGCTGAGTGAGGACATGATTTTGAATTTTAAAGCTGTCTTTCTAAAAAGGTTCGGTTAGCGTCCTTGTATTGTTAGTAAATAGGACTTCTTATGAACTAGTGATTGTACATTAGTGCAAGTGCTCAACACAACTGAAAGTTGACGGCACACTGAAACTGCTTCTGTTGAAGATGTACTACAGAGCTGCCAATCCATTTGATACTTATAAATGTAAATCAGTACCATATATTGCAAATTCTGAATTATCTAATGCCTATATTTCCTTTTAGAATTTGGCGCATATCTGCTTTTCAAAGACTGACATTGTGGATGCTATTGTGAAATTTTGTTAATTTAAGTGTCATTGTTTTCCATGATCTGATCCTTGAAAATCCAGTTGGCTTCCTGATTCCTACTCTTATTCTTTGGATTTTGAATTGATGCTTAAGATTGGATAATTTCCTAAACAACGACGACATATGCAGTGTAATACCATTGTATAGGTCATATTCTTTTGCTGGAGAAACAATAACCTTTTGATAGTCAAGAAAGCAAGAGTGGTCACGACAAATGGAGAAAATCACTAAATTCTTGTTGAACAACCTCTAAATGCAAAAAAGGTTGTGTGGATCAGGTCGTGGCTTTAAGAATTCTTCCCCATGTCATTATGGACGATTATGTAAAAAAGAATTGACTGAAAGTCAAACCACCATACGCGAAAAAACAGAGAAAATCACATATTCCTGTTGAGTGGCCCCTAAAGGCTAAAAAGAGTTGCGTGAACCAAGGCAGTAGAAATTCTTCCCAGGTAATTACCAACAAATGATTGAAAGCCATAACACACAAAAAAAAAATCATGTGCTAACACACGAAAAATAGAAAAAATCGTTTAATTCTTGTTGAGTGACCACTAAATTTTAAAGAGTCGTGTGAATCAATCTGATGCTATAAGAATTATTTCTCATACCACTAAAAATCTCTTAATTTTTGTTGAATTATTTCTAAATGCAAAAAAAAAAAAATCTACATGAATTAGTCTAACATTATAAGAATTCTTCTTCAGGTCATTACGAATGATTCCATAAAGATCCTACAAAAAAAATTGATCCAAAATCATTCTACCCAAAAAGTCATGAAACTAATTCAAATAAAAACGTGAAACTAACATGAACCTTTATGAAAGAAATTTAATAACTTATATAAATATTACGGTATAATTTTTAACAAAGAAAATTTAGTTAAACCTTTCTTCACCAAAGACTTAGTCTCAACTGACGATTAAATATTTTAATATTGAGAATGTATATTTAAACATTTCACTTCTTTTCTCATAAACATTTAAACACCCAACTTATAAGACAACGACGAAAACAACAACATTTCAGTGGGGTCTAGGGAGGCAGAATGTACGCACACCTTATCACTATCTCATAGAAATAGAGAGACTGTTAAAAGTCATATCAAAGTTGGATAATTATAATAAGGCAGAATGGCCTAATAGGCCCCTGTACTTGGTCCCGTTTGTCACCTAAGACCTTATACTTAGAACTTTGCCAACTAGGCCCTTGTACCCGCTAAAAACCTACATTTTAAACACTATTTTCTGACCTGGCATCCTAAGTGGCATACCAGGCCAGGTGCGTGACTTTCACGCCATTTTGGAGCGTGAAGGGTTTGTAAAAACCCCTAACGGTCGTCTTCTTCCCCAAAATGCCCTAATATTATAAATCTCCATTTCTTCTTCTCAAAATTCTTCAATCTTCTTCTAGTTTTTGTCTCTCCAAACCCCATTTTCTTGTTGGAAATTTATTTTTTCTGCGTAAATGGGTTTTTTCTGCAGGGTTGTCGTCTTCTTCTTCTCAAAATGTAGGGAAGACAGTTGTTGATTTTTTTTATTACACGCCTTTTTTTTATTCATTGAAGTTTCTTCTTCTTCACAATGACAATTCGTTTTTGCTATTGTGGACTTCACGCTGAACTTAAGATGTCAAAGACATCAACCAATCCTGGGAGAATGTTTTGGGGTTGTCAAAGATATGCAAATGGTAATGGATGTGGATTTTTTCGATGGGCTGACGAAGTTGATCTTACATACCAAGTTCATCCTATATATGAAGAACAATACTACATGAATAACCCATCAAGAAATGCTGACCATGGAAGACATGGAAGACATGGAAGACATGGAAGGCATGGAAGGCAGGGAAGGCATGGAAGGCCCGGAAGGAATGGAAGCATTCCGCCTATTGATATTAGTGTTATTGTGATTGTTATCATTTGGTTTTTATGTTTTGTACTGAAAATGGGGTTGTGAGTATTATGATGATGAAATATAATGTAATGAAAAAATTTAGTAGACTTATAATTACTGTGTTTATGCATAATGTTAATGTCTATATTTAATCTCCTAATGTTATGGAGGATTTTAATTGTGTACTGAATGTAGAAGAGAGAATAGGCAGATCAGTCACCTTAACTGAGGTAAGGGACTTTAGACAATGTACTCGAAAATTTGAACTTTCTTCACTTGGAACAACAAACAAATAGAAAATGATAGAGTCCAAAGTAAAATTGATAGGGCATTGATTAAAATCCTGTGGCTAGATCAAATGTTAGCAGCTGAAGCCTACAACAAATTTACAGTGAAAATTAAGTCAAAACCAATCTACACAAAACATAAGTTAACTGTTCCAACCCATCAACATTAAATAAGTTTAAGCTACACAAAAATCAAGCTAAAATCAATACACAAAAACTATGTGTCTTGAGTGCTTGATGTGGACTGATTTATTCCAGACTGGGTGCTTGTAGTGGCATGAGTACTTGTAGAAGAGTTGACTCTTTTGTAACTTCTTTCTCGTAGCTGTCTTTGAGTAACTGCAGCTCCACCCTTCCACCTAAGTCCACTTGGTTTGTAGCCAAGGTCAATATTGGTAGGTACTGAACTCTTTAATGCAGTACCATGTAACACTCGATCAACAGTTCCAGACTGATAAAAGACAATAATGTTATCAGTTAAAGACAATAATACTATCAGTTAATACTATCAAATAAAAGTCCTTAAATGATAACACTTACCCTCTCTATCACACTGTTATTTTCTCCAAATAGGATACCATAACCAGCTGTTCTTGGCCTTTTATATCCAGTATTTGCTCCACCTCTTTTACATGTGTTACTCTTCCTTTTTAAGCCACCAACATCAGTAGTAGATTGTTGGCTACTGATTTGAGTTGTTTGTTGAGAAACATTTTCACTAGCATTTCCAGATGTTGTTGCACTTCCAGCATTTCCTGCACCAGCATTTCCTCCACCAGCAGTTGGGTGCATTTCAACACTTGCACCAGCAGTTGCTTTAGTTGAAGTTCCAGTTGTGGAACCATTTTTCTGGATACACAATATTGAAAAAGAGAGTTAACAAGCATTGGCAAAAATAAATTTCAGCAATAATGTTAAAGAAGTGAAAGAAAAGCTTACAATAATTGGACATCCTTTCTTGTTATGCCCAAAATTCTTGCAGACTGAACATTTCATTTTCCTCCCCTTTCTTGTAGCCTTTCCAAACTTCTTTTTAGTAGGCTCATCCTTATCTTTTCTCCTATTTTTCCTTGGTCTTCCTGGCATAACACTGATTTCAGGTGGCTCAATGGCTGGTTTTGAACTCTTTGGCCACATCTTCATGTTTGTCATAGGTTGAATGAAGTTAGAGTAGGCTTTCAAATATGTCTCCTTCTTGTACCAGTGGTCAACAAATGACTCAACATCTAAATTTTTGTAATGCATTGCAGTAATTGCATGTGCACAAGGAATTCCCTTCAGTTGCCAAGACCTACAACTACACACCTTCTTTTTCAGATTAACAACATGCTTATATGGTGAATCCATAATCTCATAGCCAGTATCTCCATTAAATTTAACCTCACAACTAGCTGCATGTTCTGCATTTTCTCTAAGAACTTCCACAGCCATAGGTGACACATCAGTTACCCACTTTTCAGAAAACTCTCTCATTTGAGTCATTCTTTCCATGACTTTGACTCTAATTTCTTCTAACATAGTAATGATTGATTTGAATCTAGCTGCCAAGATCCAACTATTGAATGTCTCACACATATTATTCTCAACTATGTCACACTTGCTATGTTCCTTGAAAAATGCCCTACACCATGCCTCTTTGTTGTACTTTAACAAAGATTCCACAATTCCTTTTCCCAATAGACTCATTTCATCAAGTTTATCTTGTAAATGAACTTCAAATGGAGCCCTAGCAACTTGCCAGAATTTTCTTCTTCTCTCTTCACCCCTCCACTCCTTCTTCCAGTTGGCCTAGATATGTCTGGCACACCATCTATGCTCAGCATTTGGCAATAAATCAGTAAGTGCTATGTGAAGACCCTATTAAAACAAATAAAAAAGTAGGAGAATAATCAGTATAACACAACTGTTGTTACAACAAATAAAAAAGAAGCAGAAATTAATAACAATGTGTTATCATACCTTCTGCATATCAGACATGACTGTGAGTCCTTCACCTTCAGTTTCTGCCAACTCTAGATCATGTTTGATGCATTTAATAAACCAAGACCATGTATCCTTGGATTCTTTATCAACTACTGCCCATGCTATAGGATACATTTGATTATTTCCATCCTTGGAAATGCAAGTCAATAGTTCACCTTTACAAATGCCTTTTAAAAAGGCACCATCAAAACCAATTATTCTTCTACACCCCTCCCTCCATCCATTTTTCAGTGCTTCAAGACAAATATAAATGCCCATAAATACCTCTTTTCCAGGAAATGTGTTCTTGGATGTCCTAACAACTACAGTACTTCCAGGATTAGTAGCCTTCAACTCCTCAGCATAATCATACAATCTAGCAAATTCCTCCTTGAAATCACCCATATGATCATGTAGAACTTTTACTTTTGCCCTTCTACAACTTGTTTTGCTAACATATAGCCCATATTCCTTTCTTATCAACCCTTGAATTTGATGGAGTTTAATGTTAGGCTCACTCATGATTCTGTCTTTGTAGGTCTTACTAATCCACTTTGGAGTACATAGCTTGTTTCTTGTTCTTTTACAACACTTATGGACAGGATAATATGTCTTCACAATGAAATTTCCACTATTTCCCTCAATACTTCCAAGAATATGCCAAGGACAACCATTCTTACACTTTGCCCTGATTCTGTCCTTTTCATTAGGTTTCAGCTTAAGGTTTACACCCTTTTGAATGGAGTAAGTTTGAAGTGCTTCCCTAAACTGAATATTATTCACAAAAACCATATACAACTGAAATAGAATCTTTTTGGCAGTTGGGTCAAAATAAACCTTGGTACTGGTATTCCTAGCTGGTGGATCTACAACTTCATCAGATTCAACAGGTACCCCTTCATCTTCACTAATTTCACTGCCAGGATCTGAGCTATCAAAATACAATTCATCCCCACCCAATTTCCCTTCATATCTTCCCCTCTTACCCTTATTAAGATCCTCAAAACCACTATCTATACCTACAGGACCAGAGGGTATCTCCTCTACATTTACCCTAGCAGCCTTATCTTGTTCTTTTTGAATATTTGACTTTCTAGCTTCAACAAACTCCTCATCCAAGTTACTTAAATCATCAATGTTCTCATCAACATCAAAGAGTGAATCAGAATCAGATAGTGTATCACTTTCATCAGAAGTTTGAAGATGGTAAGAAGAAAAGACATTACCTTCACCTTCATTTAAGTCCTCAGCACTCTCTTGATTTCTTTCTTTGTCTGCCCTAGGCTGCTGCTGTTCATTTATATTCACATCAGCAGCATCATCACATGGTTGATCATTTTGATCAGGTGGCTGATCAGAGGACACATCAGCCCTAATATTTTGATCAGGTGGCTGAGGAGAGGACACATCAGCCCTAATATTTTGATCAGCTGATTCCATATCATCTTCATCACATGGTTGAGGAGAAGACACATCAACCATATCATCTTCATCACATGGTTGAGGAGAAGACACATCAACCATATCATCTTCATCACATGGTTGAGGAGAAGACACATCAGCCCTATCAGTAACAGCAGGTAGGGACAGCTGACCTTTTTTAGGAGTTAGCAATTTGGCCAGTTCCACCTCATTTTCATCCTCAACAATTAAAGGTGTACTACTTTGATGTACCACATAAACATCAACAAAGTCCCCACCTTTCAATCTATTAATAAATCTCAAGACATCCATATCACTATTTAACATGTGAAAACGACCTCTTTTATTAACTTTGCACCCAAATGTTTCAACTTTTTCAACTCCCAATTCATTAGCTAATTTATGGAACAACATGATATGGAGCTCATCTACATCTACATCTATTTTTTCAGGATCAGTAATTCCATTTATATACCTGAGTCGAGGATCTGATAAAAAACAGCCTCCAAAATGCATTTGAAGTGTTATAATTATTGAAGCCATATTGTTAACATGCCTGCAAAATCACAATCAATAATTACTGACTGAATACAACAAAAAGCCCCAATTTTTTACTTTAAACAAAAAGCCCTAATTTTTAAGTAATTTCTTACGAATAACAAGAAAAACCTATATAATAATACAATTGGACCACTAACAAGAACAAAATTCAACGCAATTGACAAATTTGTACTTATTCAGGCAGAAAAAACCCTAAAAATCTGACCATATTTACAGCAAATGCCATTAAAGGCATAAAACCTCTACAAAATGCTATTACGCGCTGAAGGAAAGCAAATTCTTCCAAGAGAACAAAATATCCACCAAGAGAACATTGCATGCAAAAATAATTTCATGAATCTAAGTTCAGAAACATACAACTAAGTCCAACGCGAAAAGCTTCTCAAATAAGCAAACAGACAACAAAAGGAGAAATCGATGTTGAATAAAATGTTGGAAGAGAGATGGGTTCTTCTTCGTATGTGGAAAAAGAACTTGGATGGTTTCTCGGCATCGACTTGCCGCCTTCTCCGTATGTGGAAGGAGCGGGAAGTGAGAAACGTTTTGGAGGCTGCCTTTATTCAATAATAATACGTGGACATATTATATGACCTGGAAATTACGTGTCAGCGTTTGGAACTCACGCACTAGGCCGAGTCAGAAAATAGTGTTTAAAATGTAGGTTTTTAGTGGGTACAAGGGCCTAGTTGGCAAAGTTCTAAGTATAAGGTCTTAGGTGACAAACGGGACCAAGTACAGGGGCCTATTAGGCCATTCTGCCTTATAATAAGGACAAGTTAAAATGTATATATATACTTTTTTTTTTTTAAGCTTAAATATTTAATTATTCTTGTACTACTACTTATAAGAAGAAAAATTGGCAACCCCTCTTGTAAGTTAGTTCCCCTAAACCCTAACTTTTTTGTAGAAGCAAAATTCACAAATTTAAGGTTAGATAACTGAATTTTCTACCAAAATTTTAGTTATTAGAGAGGATTTTAGTTTAATTATGGTTGTGATATTTGCAGGTTGTTCAAAATGGTTGAAACTCTTTTCGAAGATATATTTACAGTCACTCAAAAAGATCCTGATGGGAAAAAATTTGATCGAGGTATGCGAAAATTAATGTTGATTGTGTTATGTAATCAGTTAGTGATCAATTAATTTTAGAGTATGAGCAAACACATGATGATATTTATGTAGATGAATGTGAAAAAGTTATGAGTATTTGTAATGGGTTTGTTAATCTATTCATATTTGCTGGAGTAAAGTAGTTTTTTTTCTGTTTTGTTCTTATTTTGTTCAAACAACATTATCTGTCTTATGGTGAGGGCTGTGTTTGGGACAAAGGTACGATCTTTTGTGACCTTCGTTGCTATAGTTTCCGCTATAGGTGATTCGACTTTTGGTTTATAATGTTACCATTCTCAAAAAAAAAGGGGGGGGGGGGGGGGGGGGTTTGCCTTGTTGTCGGGATGGTTGCATTGGGCTTGCCGAGTGCGGGTTAGCTCTCCTATGTGGTTTATGAGCTATGTGCCCGCTCCAAGGTAGCCACTGCGGATTTCCCTTTCAGAAAAAAAAAAAAACTTTTCTTTTAAATAGTTGTACTTCTAGTTTCTCTGTCATAAGTAATAAGGGGCTTAGGAAGGAGCATGGAGTTGTGTGGTGGCTCTGCAGGCTGTTGACTGACCAAATAACTATTGGGAATGGGAGCACTGAATAGTAGAGTAGTTATAAGTGTCTTGCTGATTGCACATATGAGGGAGTTATAAAATGTTGAGTATGTGCAGTTTTCTTGGCAAAACCATGTTTTGTGGCATGTGATGGACTATGTTTTGTTTATTGTTGTCGCCATGTATTCTTCGAACTGTGACAACACTTTTTTTTGGTTGCAAATAATTTGATCGAATATACAATGCATTTTGTAGTTAATCGCATTGAAGCACGGAGTGAGCAGTTTGATATGTTCATGCTACTGGATATAAACACGGAAGTATATCCTATGCGCGTGAAGGACAAATTTATGATGGTTTTAGCATCTACTTTGAATTTGGATGGGACACCAGATACCGGTTATTTCATTCAGGTAATTTGGTATAGTGGTTCATATATCTATCGCTGCTGTTTTGCAAGTGTTAGCCTGTCTGATTGATTTGAATTTTGTGATGTGTAAAGAATTAAAAATAGGGTACCTGAATCTATGTAAAGTCTCCGAGATTTTCCTACAGAGCAGGTCTTAAGAGTATTCGTGCATTTAGAATGTACTGTTTTTGTTTCCAAAAGACATCGCGAACAAGTGATCCTCCTTGAAAAAATATTTGTTACCTCGTCTTTCTGGAATTGTTTTGAAATCTCATCTATTTCATAGTTCAGCAGTTAAGTAGAATTAGAAACTCAAGAATAGATCAACTTTTTTGTTGTGTCTGTTTGCACGCGTCATCGACACGTTTTTGTTCCACTGAGGTGTGATTCCTTATGATACCTTGTGATGGATGTTCAAATGGGTTCTAAAATAATGGGCAGGACAAACAAATTGTATCTGCCAGTGCAAGGGTATAATCATTTGGTATTGGCATGTATCCAATCTCCAATCAGCACAGAAAGATCCATCTATTGTGCTATTTGGAGGATAGTGAAATGTCTTTGTGGTCCTTGAACTATGCATAGGCTTTCCTTTGCATTTGAGAGAGACTCAAAGACTAAGGAACGGGAAATCAAGGAAAGGGAGCAAAAAATTGAGGGACAAACCCATTTTCAAAATTTTCATAACCAAAATGCTGAAACTCATGACTCATGGAGCACCTTCACTATGCAGCTTTTACATCAAAAAACAAATGGTCGGATAAATGTATTTACACTGAAGGTGCTCTAAGCCTCTAACATCCAATGAGCCTTTAGTGAATAATTTAAAATTTTCAAAATCTTGCTAGTGGTTTTTGTATTTTGTTTGGAGATCTTCTGTCAGTAGAATGAGTCTCTCGTGGGGATTCATATAGTTGACTCCAATTAGCATTTCTGTCTTGTGGACTTTGCACTGCGTTTTCTTATTAATGACTATGCTTTCTTCACTGTTTTCTTCTTTTTCACTTGGGTTTGATGCACTTGAGCTGAGGGTCTTTCGGAAACAACTTCTCTATCTCCTTGAGGTAGTAGTAAGATTTGCGTACGCTCTATCCTCCCCAACTCCAATAGGATTTCACTGGGTATGTTATTGTTAATGTTGAGGCGTACTTGTTCTAAAGTGTGTTTTTAAGAAGCTACTTTTTCATGGAAGCCCCTAATATGATACTTGATTTTTCTATGTGATAAAACATTAATGCTTAAATATATAATGCCTAACACAACTGTCAGGCAAATGCTTGTACTAACGTTCTTTTTTTTGTGTGTGTTTTCCTTCTTCCTTTTTTGGTTTGACTGATGAGTCTTTTTCTAGCTATGGTGGTCAAACACTTGGAAATCCTGATGGTAATTAATGGTTTTGCAACTTGATAACAGGGTAACAAGAAATCTCTTGCTGACAAGTTCGAATATGTCATGCATGGGAAGCTATATAGGATCTCAGAGGAAGGTTCGGGGAAGCACGTTAAAGCGTACGTTTTGATAACTAATCTCCTATAAATAATCTCATATTCAATTCCATGAACATGGATTTATATTTCTGATATGTTCTGTTCTAGCTTTATCATTAGTGCAATACCATCAAACCTTAGCAATTATATGCTTTTGCTTCTTGTTTCGAAGAGTTGGCTTAGATTGACTTCTTAGGTCTCCTATATGCTAAGATAAGATTTCCATTTGATTTCTATGACTTATATTTTAGGAGTTTTTTTTCCTATTGTGTTTATATGTGGAATATAATTTATTTTCTTGCAACCCTACTTTATGAACTTTTCTTTTGAGCCGAGGGTTCCAATCGGAAACAACCTCTGTAGACGTTTACCCTTCCCAGACCACCCCCACTCGTGACAGGGCGTTTGTTGTTGTTGTTCACTTGTGGAATATAAATGTACTTACTTGACTTGGTTTTAATCTACTTTTTTTTTTGTTGTATATTCTCTTTTTAAGTTTTTAAATCTTGAAAATATATTGTCTGAGAGTTGTCTATGTTCTGTTACTGGCTTACTCATTTTGTTGGTTTCCGATTAGCAAATCATGAATTTTTTCGTTAATATAACAATGGATTTACGGATTTTTATTGATCTTCAGAGACATTTTTGTTTCATTTGGAGGACTTCTTATGCAGCTGAGAGGAGATCCATCCATTGCAGCTAAGTTTGAGCTTGATCAGAGGATTTTCCTTCTCATAAGGAAGGTTTAATGTTAAAAAATCTGGTAACAACCCAATTTTAACTTAAAAGGCGATTGACTATTTGTGAGCCCCTAAGCTATTGGCACGTGATAAATCGCGTGGTGGTCTTAGTTTCTTGTGGATACAAAAGAATGTAACTGAGATATATAATAACGGAAACCATGATATCGAGAACTCTCTATATGTTCGAGGTGTAGAAACCTAGTGTGTGCAATTATGATCTTTATTCCTGGTAACATAAGAAGAATGTTTTCATGCTAGTATTCAAAGGAACCACGCAAAGTGCAGAAGTATCTGCTTTTGGGGCGCCATTTAATTTATGACTGAAGTTATATGACTGCATAAGGTCGTGTTTGAATTCAAACATTTCAAACATTTTTGTTTGAAGTGATGTTTAGCCTTGGCTTGCAATTTGATGAAATACTATAGTATACTTGTTGTCTTGAAATTGTGAGTGTGAAAGTCTTGAATTTAGTGGACTTGCTCATTCATCAAGTGAAGTAGTCATCGTCTGACCAATTAGCTCGGATACTAGACTATCCGTGTACCTATACCTATTTTGTTTCACCCTGAATGGAATGGCTCTCTTAGTTATGTTGCGCTTGACCAAAGTCCGGTGTCTGCTTAGAAAAATATGTTATTCAAGATTAGAAGAAATTACCAAATATGAATCAACTCTTTCATGTAATTGTAATTTTGGTTAAAAAAATCATTCAAGATTTTTTCGAGATTTATATTCCAAAGTAAATATATGATTGAATATAGAGTTATCTCACTCAATCATAGCTAATTAATGTATATCTTTATCTCATTAATAAGTATATGGCATATATATGATTGAATATCATGATTAATTATACATGGATCGCGACATTCAAAATGACAAAACTACCCTTACAAATCTCCTCAAATTCCTATATAGTCTTCTTTTAATCCCTACATTACAAATTTTTGTCTAATATATCTGTAAGAGGACGTTCATTAAGCTAATAAGTTGATCAAATTAACTTTTAAGTATTATTTTTCAAAGCTTATTTACTCGTTTAGTAAACATTAAGGTATAATTTTTATCCTATTCTTCTTTATTCTCAAAGTAAAAGTTATCAATTGTTTTTTAACAGCTTCAACACTTCTATTCAAACACGTAACTGTCTATTATAAAAATCAATTTTGACACTTAAAAAATATTTATCAGCTATTTACGAGACGGACTCTAAACCAAATGACCCGTTAAATTTTTTCAAAATTAATTAAGCTCTAAAAAAGGGCATGTACTTTACGTCTTCCCTTATTTCATCCGTAATGTACGCATTTTATTTATTTTTAGAATCAATTAAAATTTTAATTGAACATTTGAACTCTTCTTCTTCTTTTTTTCCCACTATAAATATTTCATCTATTTTCCCAAATTCTCTAAAAAAAAAAATCACTTTTTCTATCCACTATAAAAAGAAATGAACATTTTTTTCAATCGACAATATATGTATTCAAAAATTGAAAATGAAGACAAAGAAGATATACAACATAGAAAAGCACAATTCTTGATTTACAAGACATTAAAGAAAGCAGATTTTGTTGTGTCCAAGAAAAAAAAAACATCAAATTGGTTGAAAGTGAAAATTTTCAAGTTGAAAATCAAGATTGGGAGGAAATTAAAGAGGTTGAGAAAGAAAATATTGTTTACATTTTCTTCTACTTCTACTAGTAAAGTTTGAATTGTTTACTTCTTGAGGTATAGATCTGTGTTTATTGTATCGTATCGTTGAATTTGTAGTTGGATAATAGAAAGAAAAAAAATTACACTTTGTGTAATAATTGATTTGGTTTGATTGTATCTTTATCTTCTTTCTCTTTTTTTTCCCTTCTCGTTTTGTCTTTATTTCATAATTTTATTTTATTTTTTACCTGAATAAAATAAAAAGTTGACAGTCACACAACACAATGATGGTAGAACAACAAGATGGAATGAGAATTACTCTTTTTTTTGTATTGTCATCTAGGAATTCTATTGAGGTGGGAGAGATCAAGGCTATATACACCCCATATCAACACGAAACTCAAGATTCATACTTCGTGAAAAAGAAAAAGGATAAACCCGGTGTACTAAAGCTCCCGCTATGTGCAGGGTCCGAGGAAAGGCCTGACTACAAAGGTTTGTTGTACGCAGTCTTATTTTGCAAGTCTATAATAAACCATCAAAGACTCCGTAGACACCACTAGCCACGGACGAACACTACAATATCGGAATGAGAACCACACCCCAAGAGCTAGTTATTGTGGTAAGAGAGCCCAAAACTATATCATAACAAACCACCATCTCCACATTGATTGTCCTCGAGAATTGCATGTCATGAGCTAGCTATTAAGGTGGGCGAGCCTCAAACTATATCAGCACATTTTCGATACTGATGTGGAACTCGAGTCTCATACCTTGCAATGGACCATAACCCAAAAGAGCAACAACAATAACATACCCATTAGAATCTCACAACTGGAGTCTGGGGATAACCCAAAAGAACAGAAAGATACAAAAGAAAATTAACAAAGTAAAAGAACATTATGTAACCTTGAAAAGACTTTAACTCATAGAAACTTACCTTATGTGCATTTGTTAAAAATGCTTCATCAGGATTTCCAAATTATACAAAGGCAAAGTTTTTGTCAACTGGAAATATTTACATGAAAGTCTACCTACTGTGTAATTTACTTACAAACATTCTTATTACCAAAAAACATGCAAAAACAGATGAAAAAATTTTGTCACAACAGGTGCATGATTTTTCTGCATTTGTACATTTTGAAGTTTTGATGTCAATCAGATGCCTTCAGAGAACTGTAAGTTTCAGACAGTTTCCTCTCTGGTCAAGATTTTCGCGTCCACGAAACACTGCTAGTAAGAAAGAATGGCAGCATTGTATATACAGCAGACTTCCAGTATCATTGAGGCCGCCAGCAGAAGGTGCGACTGTATATTTAATCCATTAAAACCTGACAAATTTACGAGAAATCAGTGTCATGAGAAGTCCGAAGGTTATCTATCTTTAGCAAATTTCGAAGTGCAAAATCTAGGGACATGTTTCAGACGAGAGTAGAATACCTTAAGCAACATAAGATGGCATTATGAAACCTATATTTTAGCTACAACGACAAAATACCCCGTGTAATCACAGAAGTGGGGTCTGAGGAGGGTGGTGTGTATGCAGCCTTACCCCTACCTTATGAAGGAAAAAACTACAAATGAGTAAGTAAATATTCTTACTGATTTGCCCCGATGCTACAGCAGGAAGTGCAGGAATTCTCACAGCTGCAAAAGCAGGAAGTTCCAATATACATCAGTGACGAGTCATATAAGAAGAGAACGTTTTCGCAAAATGAACATAGTAAGAAGGAATACGTCCAACATACGCTTCTTGCATGATGAAGCTGGTAACTGAGACATAGATGGCCAAGGAGCTGGAATGTTGTCATTTAAGTCGCATACAAAGCTGATCCCCATAGTTTTGTCCAGTATTGCATCCGATGGTAAACTAGGCAAAAGACACCCCGAAACTACTCCAACAAAAAGAACAACAAATAAATATTAACTATTACAACAAAGATAACAACTATGGTCTTAAATATGTCAAAATTGTCACGTGGAAAGTTAGAATTGAAGGGTTGCCAAAAAAAGAACGAGGCGTTCTTTTTTAAACAGACTAAAAAGGAAAGTAAGATTCACAGCTACAAATTTCAAAGAGAAAAGGGGTAAGACAAACAAATTGAAATGGAGGGAGTACTACATATTTTAAGAGTAAATATAAAGTTCTCCTCCCATAAGCAATTTCCCACTTTGTTAATCAAGGTTTCAAAGTTATCCACCATAATTCAATAAATTGCGCTTCTGTACAGCCAACATTAGTTCAATATTTCAATTTTCTTTATCACCGAAAAAAGTTCTGTCAGTCTTAATCTTCTGTGAGTTCATAATTTACCATATGTATCAAAGCATCTCGATCAACATCTTCCAATGTATCTTAATCGAAAAATATAATACCGTATCATCAGGAGTATTAATTGTCAATGCAAGTAACATGATATGATAACTAAGGAACAAAACGAGAAACTAAAAAAGAAAAGGGAGTATGGCAATGGACTAGCGAACACATAAAGTAGGTATGTTACCTTCTGGTTCAACTGGTGTAGTATAGTCATTTGAAGATAACCAGATGCCACAAACATGACAAGATCAAAATTTGACGTCAGTTCAACGTATTTGTATGCTGTGCAATGCAGCAAAAAGCATTCAACTAAAAACTGACCTTGTACGGAAAAATCCTTGAGGCTAATGTGACAGAGATTGTAGACATTTTTGGTAATATTGTCTTTCTGTAGCTTAAGTCCAAGTGAGGCAGCACAATCCATAGCTTGCAAGTTGGTGACAAAGCTCTGCCTCTGTAAGTGAGATACATACCTCTCAACAGTCTTACAGCATGTTGTTTGGTTATTCATCCCATCTCCACAAGCCTTTGTAATATTTTTCATGTTAGGAAAAACCAAAGGGCACGCTAAGGGAAAATAAAACAGATCAGTAGATTTACAATAATACGGAAATGCAAAGATAGAAGGTAAGAATGGAAGCCAGATTATAATTTCTTTAGCAAGAATTTTGGTAAGTTTGTGGAGCCAATAGCATTAAGGATAATTGAATAACCACGAGTATGTTTGGTTTGGGGAAACAAGTGGAATTATAAGATAGGCATTAAAAGAAATGGTACTTTCCATCTTTACTTCTGTATTTTTTTTAGCTGCTCGGATGTTCGTTACTCGAGCCTGTTTCCGAAACAGCCTCTCTACCTCCTTGATGAAGGGTAAGGTCTAGTTACACTCTACCCTCCCGGATCCCACTTATGGGACTACATTGGGTTTGTTGTTGTTGGTAATGGTCATGAAACAAAAGCAAGCAAGTATACACTTTTGGAATTGCTCCTAGTAATGATGATAACTTAGTTTTCTTTTTGCCATTCAATAGTAATAAGGAAAATGAGGGGGGCCAATGAGTCAGCCAAGGGAAAGTACTCAATCAAACATCTTATCCTTTCCTCTCCCTTCCCCTTCCAAGACAAAAACTTTAACATTATTGATCAAAGCTAGCTAATAAGATGTATCACAGTAAAATTTATTACCAAATAAGCATAGTAGGATATATCTATGATGTGCTTATCAGAGATCACTCCCATTATTTACCATATAAAGCATGAGAAGCGCATTTGCGACGAAGAAGCTCAAATCTAAAGGGTTAAAGAAAAAAATTCCAACAAGTCCTTCATTTTTAACCTTTATGTCTACACATTTTATTTGGGATGCCGTACCTATCATTTCCAGATCCATGCCTACGCTTCATGGCATGAAGGCTTTTACATTATCAATTTAAGCACATATTTAACAGATAAATACTATGCAATGAGAAATCCAAGGTTGTTATACAAGAGAATCGGTATGTACTTCTCACCTTTATTGTTTTTGCAATTAGCAAGTCCTCTAAGAACATGTTTTGCTCCAGTAGGTTCAAGTTTACTTGCCAGCCATCGGTGTACAATCCTTTTACAGTCGTTAACTCTGGTCGTGTGATCGGACAGCACATGAGGGCCATCCATCCTTGAAATATCATATGCTTTAAGTGCAAGTTTCTTAGCAGCTTCTGTTATAGCATTTCCACAAGTTTCCTCACAACATTCATTCACAAGATCGATCTTGCCACAGGCAGCAAGTAGGCTAGATGAGTCCACGGTGGTGTCAAACTCATGAACATCTTTGACTGGGCAAGAACCTTCAGTAAGGTTTTCCGGATGGAGAGAGCATATCTTCTGCAGAGTATCATTGGCACCCTGACTGACCAGGAGTTGCTGAAAATCTGATAGGCAATGCTTTGCGAGAGTCCCATTTAAAGCAAGCATATTCGAGTGTTTACTAGACATCCCAATAAGAATAACAAGAGTTGTTTCTAGTTGAGGGCAACACATGACATTAGCCAGATACTCTGCAAATGGTGCTACACAATCTAATGATGTCACGGCCATCATACTTTTCACAGCATCAAAGTTCAGCGTACAGAGTCCTGGAGAGGGTGAATGGAAAAGTAAGAGAATACAGAGGATATTGAAAACCTTTGATTCTTCTGAGGTCTATTCCTTCTCTAAATCTATGTTGCTATATTTTGTTTTATAATTGATGGTGTCTGAGACAGCTTGCACACCTCAACTATTTTATTGGGTACCTATTATCTCCCATCACCAGGTACCAAAAACTCTACGGCACCATTGCTTAGTCAAATGGGAAGAACTCACCTAGTGTGTTTTGTCTCCACTAGGATTTGAACTCAGGTATCCAATCTATGCTGCTTTATAAATTGACCTTGGCATTTTTAAGATATAGTTCTTGTTAAGACCTAAGGAGTTTGACAAAAGTAGTTTCTGAAAGAAAACAGATAACATAGGTACGCAACTACTTGTAAAACCTTAGTTAGCTTGTGAAGAAGCAATCTATATCATCTTGTTATACTGTTTTTTCCCAAGCAGTTCTTACTAAAAAATATTGGCATACTGTTCCATGCCCGGTGCATTAAGCTCCCACCATGGGCTGGACCACAAGGGTCTATTGTACACATCCTTACAGGCTTCTTCCATAGCTCGAACCTGTAATCTTCAGGTCCCATGAATAAAAGCAACTTTACCAATTATGCCAAGGCTCCTTTTCCATACTGTTCCAGGTCAGAAAAAAAAAATCGGCATACTGTTGTTTGTGTACTTTTCACTACTCCAAGTTGTTCATTGGGAGGTTGGTCTGAATTAAAATTTATTCAATGTTAAGGACCAAAAGTTTTAATGTGATTAGTTTCTGAAACAAACCAGATAGCTTAGGCGAAGTGCTGTTTGTGAAAGGTGCCAATGGAGAAGGTGCAAGAAGGGGCAGAAGGGGTTGCGGAGCAGCAGCTGGTGACGTCCCTATCAAACGAGTATCCTCCTTTATGTCCATGATTAGAGAGCCTTTTAGATGATTCAGTGAGCTGCAACTGGAGTTCCGGAGGCCTGTAAAAGTAGCAAATCCATCTGATATTCGAAATAGCACTGGATCCTAATGAACTGCCAGCAAATGCACATAGACAGAAGTATACGAGACGATGGTGCAAGCATCATAGGTGAATGTACCATTTTAAGTGTTCAACCATGAATCCACATGAATTATTCAACCAGAAACCACTAAAAACCAGCAGATTATATAGTCGCTAAAAGAGAAACAGTGGCAGCAAGCAATCACTTTCTGCTGACTTATCATCCTCTGCAAGTTGAAGACCTCATGTTGAGATTTCAAAGATAGAAATTTGTATACCTAGAGAAATCCAATATCATTTTAACTGGACTTTATCCTTGATTTCATTCAGTTTGGATCAAATCTGAATACCCACAGAAACACTATCTGACACATTTCGTTAAGTATTAGCTCATGAAACCATTTTATACCTTGTAAAACTCTGCATTGCCCTGACCTTCTTTAGACTACACCATATTCAGAGTTGGATTACAAATTCCCATGAATATATTTCCCTCCCTAATATCAAAGCAATGCCAACAGTAGAACTGATTCAAGCAGCAGGAGATGCAAGGGAAAGAGAACATCTCTTGAATAAGATCTCGGTCTCTCGGGTCAGAAATTGTTTGTCCAACTAACACAGAGGCTAAAATAAGATTGACATAATACAGAACTACAAGAGAATGCTTATATGTGTGTGTAACCCCTAGAGAAATATTGGAAAGATGAAAGTACAATGCAAAATTCTCTAACAAAATGCATTTTCTCAAGCCTCGACTACCCCATCTTGATTCAGATTAAAATGATCATAGGAAACAGTTTCAGTTACTCATTCACAATAATTTTTCTAATTCACATATGTTCTTCACAAACAGCTAATAGCATATATCCATGCAAATTTTTCACCTTTTCCCAGAGTTGAACTCCCGAAAACGCATTTGGCAATAAAATTTTGACATTTTCAAGAATTCAAAAACCAACCAAAATGTGTTTTCACTTTTTTTTACTCCAAATTACTCATAAAAAGTCAAAAACAACTCCAATTTGTATTCATGGCCAAACCCAACCTTTTTTTTCAAATATCATTTTTCATCTTCAAAACAAAAACTATTTTGTTACAATTTCATAATGAAACATGGCCAAACGCCCACAATTCCAAAACTTAGTGAGGGAACTCAACTCATACCCTAAGCATGGACTAAAGTAACTTAAATATCACTATCATCCTTAGGACCTACACAACCAGCCAAATAGAAGAGACATTGGCCTAGCCAACACACAACAATTCCAGATACTGTAAGCCACCACTGGATCACCAATTTCCTTAAACACCATCATAAAGCATGAATCTTTATCAAACCCCAGCTGGGGTTTTCAGCAAAATTTGGTAAATTTCAAGAATGTACTCACAAATCATCCAAGAAATAAGTAAATCAACCAAGATATCTAGCACAAAAAAAAGGGGGATTAAATAAGACTTACAAAGAAGCAGCATAAACACAACCAGAAAAAGGTCAAGACTGAAACTTTCACCGACCCCTCCTCTCATCTCTGCCTTCCTTTTTGCTTCAAGACCCAAAGAAGAAAGGAAACAGCAAATGCAAGAAGAGACAAAAGGGTCAAGAGTTTGCAGCAAATCTTGGAATTTCAGCTGATCAGAAATGAGTGTTTTGTATAGCAATGTGAGAAAATGGGAACTGAAAAATTAGAGGAATGAGCACTGGGAAGTGGAGAGTAAAAGTTGGGGCAGCCATTAATGAGGTGCTCTAGTGGGTGGGGGCAACAAGCAGTAATGAAGAATTGCTAGCTGTAGGAATTAGTATAAGACCCCACATTAAGGGACCAAGACAAAAATCTTGGTGTGACACTGAGATAATGAAAAATGGCTGCATTCTTAACAACACATATGGTCGTGGAATGGTTGAGATCTCCATAGGAAATAAAATATTGTTAGAAGTCTCACATCCAAATAAATTTTATAGTGCGTAAATTTGTATTAGTCGAATGTCAATACATATTTTTTTGCTTAAAATTTGGGACAAGAGAAGATAAATAAAAAGGATATTAGTAAATTGTGAATAGAATTTTTACTATTAAGATAAAAATTCAAACTCTAAATATAAAAAATATTGATGAAAGTATCGTGCCATCTTCGAAAATAGATCTTGAGGAAATTTATATTAGTCGAATTTCAATACATACACATAGAATTCAGAAAAGAATTACAAATGATGAACCAAATTCTCATTAATAAAATAAAAATTCAAATAATTAACCAATTAAGTTATTAAAATTTCACTGCATTAAGCACCAAATGAAAACAAAAATTAAAAAAAGGCTGCACTCTCGAGGCATTTAAATCTGGACAATTCCTCTGGTCATGCCATTTTTAGTGAATAACATACTTTTCTATTTTTGAATTTTCACTTAGTTTAAGATTTGACTCATTTAAATTTATATTTAAAAAATTATTTTAAAGCTAAAACATTTTCTATGAAAGATCAAATATTAAATGTAATGAGATAATATAGTATAAGGAGACCCTACTAAGGAACCAAGACAAAATTCTTGATGTGAAATTCTCACTCTTAGGACATATTAAATCCATCAAATGTCTTTTCTCTAGCAAGAGACATTATTAGTGCATGCCTTATTTAGATTAGTTCGTTAAGTATTGATTCTCCCATCGAAGGGTTAGTATGAATGTTACTCACAATCCATTCAGGATCGTGACATTTAATAATAAGACAATATACAAAAATAATATTCTTTTTAATTTGTTAAAATAAAATACTCATTATTAATATACGAACTAAGTAAAATCAGACGAAGGAAGTAAATAATTAAAATAACAATATAAAAAAAGAAGTAAAAGTTAAAAATTTGACATCCGTAGTTTGTTTCCTAAAAAATGCTAAAATATGTATTAGTAGAAGATACAAATAACAAGTAAAACCTTACTACAAACGGAACATCAATCAATAACGTAATTACATAGATACCTGTTCCTTCCCTTCTCCGTCTTCGTGTTTAAAAGTTTGGTGAGCTAATATGTACATAAATAAAAGATTCTAATATAAAGAACTTTTCTCACTTACTTGAAGACTTAAATTATGTTTGAAATAAATAAATTTAATACAAGAATTATAGCTGTAAAAAATAATACAAAAAATTGGTCCTTATATTCTTTGATTCCATTGAAAATGTCATGTTCACATGTTATCTAATTTACTTTTTTTTTTTCATTTTAATTTATTTTATTTTTGTTCTTTCTAGATCCTATTTTTTTATTCTTTTCACATTAAAAAAATAGTCAATATGCATGGATACTTTCTATTTTGGTAGAATGGTAGGTAATATGGGCGGAATCATTCAGGATTGCGATAGAATAAATATAAAATTCTTCAATTCTTAATTTGAAATTTTGATTTCAAGCATTGAAATAAAATTACGTATATCGTAAATTTGAATTAATCGTAAAATATAAAATAAATCTAACTTCGTGATAAATATTTGTAAAAGGACAATTTTTTCTTCTTCAAACTTTGTACGTCTTTATCTTAATCCATGCAAAATAAGGAAACGTTTTGAATCTAACATCATAGATTTTTTTTTAGATATATAGTTTCAAACTTTTTCGAGAATCCTTACTATTTATTTTCCCGTTTTTTCAATTTATATGACAATATTTGTCCCTATTAATTTTCTCCAGAAAGAACGATAATTATTTTCTAAATTTAAATATAGTTTAATTTAAGTCTCTCACGTTATTCTTAACGAGAAGTTTTTATACATAATCACACAAATAATATGATATCACATTTTCAACGATCACAAGTTTTAAAAAATTCTAATATCACATATATGTAACATTTTCCTTCTTTAAAATTTATATTTAATTTGTTCGAACTGTACCACATAGATTGAAACGTACTACGAAAAAAATATAGATAGAGTAAATTGAACATAAAATGGTTGAACTAATCATCCTTGTCTGCTACCCATAATTAATTGTTTATAAATATAATAAAAAAAGACTATTTCTTACTTTATGTCCTTCCCCCCACCTTCCTCACCCCCACCCCACCCCCCACTTTTTAGGGTATAAATAAAGATGCATAATGTAAATATCAAATCTCCACCTCTTTCATTTTTCACAAACATATTAATGAGAAAATAGTATGTTTAGATAAGTCTTCATTTTTATTTAATTATTATAATCGCAGTATTCAGATCAATTTACTGTTTACGGAACAGTTGTTATTTTAAGATGGGAAATTGTTGTAAACGTGGATCGAACATAGTATGTGCAGGAGAAGACGATGATGATGAGTGGGAATGTGTTGCTGTAGCGCCAGAAAAGTTAGTCGAAGAGAAAGAGAAGTTATTTTCGTCTTCTTCTTCATTATCATTATTATCATCATCTTCTTCTTCGGTGATAAGTTATAAAGAGGTGAAAATACGAATATCGAAGAACGAGCTTGAGAAAATTCTAGCTGAGAAAATTTACAATATGGAGGAAGTTACAATGGAACAATTATTGTCAGGATTTTTAAATTCTAGCAATAATAACTTTGATTTTGAGAATATTCAACATCAACATTCTTGGAGGCCTTGTCTTCAAAGCATTCCTGAAGTTAATTAATTTATTAATTAACTTTTTTTCAGGGGGGTTTGGTGGGCGGATAGGATCAGAGTAAACAATAATGTCGAATCAGGCAGCTCTTTGCCTTGAAAGAATTCACACGGTACACGCAAGAAATAGGCTAATTCAACAGTCTTTTGTTCAATTTCTCGTGGAGTCAAATTCTCATCAGTATAAGTCAAGGGAGTCCTTATGTATATATATATATATTGTAATTTATTTATTTTTGGTTAGGTTTTAGGTGTGTCTTGATGTTGTAAAGAAATTTGACAAAATATGATGTACAAAGTTGACTATTATTTTCAACATTTTTGAAAAAGTCGACGTTTGTATAATTCAAATATTAGTAGTTGAGATTATTATTATTATTATTATTATTATTGTTATTATGTATTATTTTATATATTTATGTGTCATTAATTAATATTTATTAGTCAATTGAGAGGTAGCTTCATATTATCGATGCGCTAAAATTTTTTATAAATTCTAACTAATTACATAGCATATGATATTTGAAAATATATTTGAGGACGTTTTATTAGGCTTCAATAAAATATAAAGATACATATTTTTTCTTTGAAAAACAAAAGAGTTACTTAAATAAATATTACGTAGTACTTTGTATTTATTAAAAATAATTTGAAGTAAATATTGAGCTTTTCTTCTTTCATTATCAAAAAAACACTTTTTCATATTAATGTCACATCATATGGATAAGTAATTAAGATCCATTAAATGATTAGTTAGCTAATCAAGTTTTGTACCATATTGATAAATTCCAAACCAGACATTTTAATCTTGATTAATAAACACTTATCCCAAGAACTTTTCCACGAGACAAAGTCAAAGTTTTACATCATCAATGTGCATATGGATGGCAATGGTCAATGGGATGAGACGGGGAGGATTTAGAACTATGCGGGGCAGGACGGGGCGGGGCGGGGCAGGATAGGTTTAAATTTATGTGGGATGAGGTGAATGTAAGGTGGGTTGCAATAATTATTTTTAAAATTAATGCAGGGTGGAGGGATTGCGGGTTTAAAGAACGAAAAATATTTTATATTAAACATTGACTTTAATTTTATTTTGTCTAAAATTTAAATTAGACATGTTCGGTAAATGGTTAGTTGTTGAAATGTTAATTAGAATTTTTTAATTAAAGATTAAGAAACAATTGTTGAAATGTCAACTAAAAATAATTAATTAGTTGTTGAGATGTTAATTAGCAAAAATTTTTAAAAAAATTATGATTTTTTTATTTTTCATATTAAATTCAATTAAAACTTAAAAACTTGAGACAGGGCGAGTTAAAAATAAAAAAAATTATCATGCAAAATGGGATAATTTAAAAATTTTATGGGTTGCGTTCAACCCACTCCGCCTCATGGTCCTCCCTAAATGTGCATGACTTAAATTATACACTTTTTAAACATTTTTTTTAATATTGAAAAGCAATTTAATGCTTATCTTTTTATTGATTTAAATTCATGTTGATGTTATCTTAGTGGTAGACAAATTGCCATGAAAATTCAAAGAGAATTTTTGTGATCCATGTAATTCACAGTTGATAGATTAAGGGCTCGTTTGGTTTTAATATAAGTTATGATGAAATAAGTTATATTTTGATTATTTTTTAGTGGGTGTTTGGTTTATTCCATAAATTTTAAGAATCTGTTGTTTGTTTACAAAAATAACATTCACTTTATTAGTTTTTTATGCATTTTCTTTGCTGGTTTAGTTATTCAATATTTATTTTTAAAATAAATATTTCATCTTATATAACTTAAATAAAACTTTCTTCTTTTTTAATTTAAAAATAGAACTTTTATTTTTAAGTTTGTTAAAGTAAAAAAGATTTATGAAAAATCAAAATATATATAAAAAAATGAATTAGTCAATAAAAATTATATGTTTTATAGTGTAATCTTTTAATAGAAAAATATGAAGAAATATCATAAAAATAAGGAGTGAAGGTTGTGAATGTTATTATATATTGTATTAAAAATAATGTATATATACATAAATATTCAAAATGAGATATAAAAAAGGTTTAAAAGGATTCCTTTGTCATTTATCCTTTTTATCCCGGGATAAGTTATCCCCGGATTCGTATACCTCAAGAAGAGGGATAACTTATTCCGGTACTATTTATTAGTCCCGGGATAAGTTATCTCGGGTTTGCCAACCAAACATCAATTTAAGGGTCACTATATTTTTATCCCGAGATTCAATACATTTATCCTTCAAACCAAACGACCCCGTAAAGGTTTGGAGACATATCCTAGAATCTAAATGTTTTAGGCTAAGCAAGACTAAATAGGATACCTAAAATACAGGTTAATGAGGTAGCACATGAGACGGAGGTGAAAGTGAAGATCGATGCACAAAGTCATATCTAAGTGAGTGAGTTCCAAGTATCTCCGGTCAATAATTCAAGGAGAAGAAGAATTAACAATGACATCGTTCATCGTAGTGGAGTGGGGTGGCTAAAATGAAGGATCACCTCTTGGGAATTATGTGATAAGAATGTGTTATAAATGTTTAAAAGTAAGTTCTACAAAGTAGTGATTAGACCAACTTTGTTGTATGTGAAAAAATGTTGACCAGGCAAGAATGCTCGCGTTCAGAAGATGACAGTAACATACACAAAATGCTCAAATAGATATGTGGATATATTAGGAGGGATATGATTATGATTAGGAATGAAGTTATACACACAAGGCAGGAGTGGTCTCCACCGTAAATTATTCGGTGTCGAAAAACAATGTATTAATGATGAAGTAAGAAAGCTATTAAATAGAGTTATAGAGGAAAGACTCCTAAATAGAGTGGTTTCCACTGTAAAGTATTTTGTGCCGGCAAACGATGAAACACTCCTAAATGAACCAAGAGAAAGTATAAATTCGCTAATACAAAGGTTGAAAGGTTGATTGTGACAAGAGTTAGAAGATATAGAAATACATCAAAAAAGAAGTAGAGAAAGATGATTAGACAAATACACGACATTTGACAATAAAGGCAGAGGCTAGCCTCTTCCTCTTCTCCTTATTAATAGCATTACTTAACATCGTGTAATTTTTTATTCTTTAATGTGTATTACTATTATTATATGTTGTTTCCTCTTTTCTTATTCAATTGAAAGACTCTTACTTTTCAATTGGATTTTCTTTTCCACCCCTTTAAGGTTTACTCGTTTTGATTAAGCCACTGACAGCTTAAGGCAGGCCAAAAATTAAAAAAAGATTGCTAAAAAAGACCTTAAATTAACCATTTAAAAGACCTACTTTCCACAAGAAATCTGTTTTCTTTTTGCTAGTGGGGAAAATTAAAGAAGGGTAGACAAAAGAGAGAAGCTGGCAAAGAAAGTGTGTAGCATTTTCATGGAGTTCTTCTCACGAGCTTAATGAAGTCAATGGACAATATTCAAATCCTTGGCATTTTCTGATCTGTGGAATATCTTCAAGGTACTAATTTGAGCTTCACCACTCGAATCTTTAAATCTCTATCCTCCTATTTTACTCTGCCAAAGTTGCAATCTTTTTACTATATTAAAACCCTCCAAGTGCTTGATTTTCTGGTAACTTGTTGAGGAATTGAACTGCCCAAAATTCAATCTTGTCAAAGTTGCAATCTTTTTGCTCTTTGAGCCCAAGTTGTTGATTGTTGGTAACTTGTTGAGGAATTGAGGTACCTAGAATTCAATCTTGTTAAAGTTGAAACCTTTTGCTCTTTAAACCTCAAGTTCTTGATTTATTGTAACTTGTTGAGGAATTGAAGTGCCTAAAATTCAATCTTGTTAAAGTTGAAACTTTTTGCTCTTTAAATCTTAAGTTATTGATTTATTGTAACTTGTTGAGGAATTGAAGTTTCCCGAAATTCAATCTTTGTCGAAGTTACAATGTTTACTTAAACCCCAAGTTCTTGATTTGTTGTAATTTGTTGAGGAATCAAAGTGCTCTAATTTCAATCTTGTTGAATAAACTGTAGAAATGGGTGGTTGTTTTAGCAAGAAGTATACCCAACAAGATGCTAATGGATATAGGGCAGGAAGGAGAAATGTTAATCAAGAATATCAAAAGTCACCACAACCCCAGCCTGAAAGGCCATATCAACCACAACCCCGGCCAGAAAGGCCATATCAGCCTCCGCCACCGCCAAAGCCACAACCTCAGACCCAGCAACGGGCCCACCCTGTTCCTGTTGCTGTGCAGCCTGGACAGCCTCAAGACCAAATGCAAGGACCCCATTTGAATAACATATTGGGGAAGCCTTTTGAGGATATTCGAAAGCTCTATACACTTGGGAAAGAATTGGGCAGGGGTCAGTTTGGAGTGACTTACTATTGTACCGAGATTTCAACCGGGAACCCTTATGCTTGCAAGTCCATACTTAAGAGGAAGCTTGTAAGGAAGAATGATAGGGAGGATATGAAGAGGGAAATTCAGATTATGCAGCATTTGAGTGGGCAGCCAAACATTGTGGAATTCAAGGGTGCTTATGAAGATAGGCAGTCAGTGCACCTTGTGATGGAACTTTGTGCTGGAGGAGAGTTGTTCGACAGGATTATTGCCCGCGGATATTACTCGGAGAAGGATGCTGCTGAGATTATCAGACAGATTGTAAATGTTGTTAACATTTGTCATTTCATGGGTGTTATGCATAGGGATCTCAAGCCAGAGAATTTCTTACTGACTAGTAAGGATGAAAATGCTATGCTGAAGGCAACGGACTTTGGACTTTCTGTCTTCATTGAAGAAGGTCAGTTTCGTATCCCTCATGATTAATTACATTACAGCGGAGTTTTCAAGAATAAATTGTTGTGTTGTCAATATTATGTTACTTTTGAAATACTTACGTGACGTTTCTTGCTTGGATGTGTCCTATGTTGCTCGGACTCGGGTCTCCGATATGGGTGCGAATCTAGAGGTCGGCTTTTAAATTTTAAGATTCGGGGGTATGGATCTAGTACAGATACAAATGCGGGGATTCGGCTAAAAATTAATTCAAATATCTAAAAAAAAATAGTTATATCTCTAAATTAGGAGAATCCAATAAGGAGTACAAGGAAAAGGACCGACATAGAAATTTCTATATTCAAGGCATTCTATTTTCTTCAATTTCACCATAGGTTTTGCTTTAATTACAGAAATCATTTTCTCCGTCCCGAATTTCTCTGTTAATTTTGGTTAAAGTACCCAAAATCAGTTGAATATAACTACGGATTCTAAACCCTCACCCTCACCCTCACCCTCATCCACACCCACGCTGTGTCAACATGGGTGCAACACCAGAAGTGAAGAATCCAAACAATTGAGGTTGTACCTCTCAATGTATGACGACAAATGCATTTTTAGTGCCAAGACACGTTAGTAGTATCTATTTGACAAACTTTCAAAAAGAAGATATTTGATTAGGGTAAAATGTCAAGATGCACAAATATTTATAGAAGTTGTATTCTAGTGTCAGCTAGAATAAGAATTGCTTCCATCCTACCAATCAATGATTACCCTGAAAACAAGAAAGATTGATTTTAGACTTGCAGGATTAAGTGGAAACTTGACAGGTCTTGAAGCTACTAAGATTTCAAAAGATCTAGCTGATCTATATTTTTTATGTTCTGTGGTGCAGTTCGCTGTCATAGTTCGTATAATCTAAAAGGATTTTTCATGCTATAATCATGGTCCAATCTAGTTTTTTAAACCCGAATCTTATCTTGCTACTATTCGCTGCCATCTGTGGCCTGTGGGTAGTGAAGGTGATTGAGTGAGACTCTCTAACCAAGAGTGTGAGTTTCTGTAGGAGCATCTTTTATCACTGATCAATCACTTTCTGGGTAAAGCAATGTGTCTGTTACAAAATTGCCAGAAGTGTTAGCACAGAGCACTTGTTCAACTGAGTCATTTACTGGAAGTACGTTGTTTATGTACAGAGGACGTGCTCGGTGAATATCTCAAGAATATCCTCCTTTCTGATTAATTTTTGGTGTACCCCAAGTTCCCCATTTGTATGGATGATTGCATGTCTTTCCTATAGAACCATATTTTCATGTAGGTTCTCAACTTTTTCGGTTGTTGCTTGTATACAAGAGGTTTATCCCAAATCAATAGAATTATTCCTTTACCACAAAAAAAGAGGGTATATTTGAGTTTTCTATCCCTTAAGATATTCTTGGCTGAGTCAGGCACGAGTCATGATCCATGTATGTAAGAAAAGAGAGAAGGATTGCTGAGGTTGATCCTGGGACATCTGAAGTGTAGGAATATAGTTATTGATTAGAGCCGAAAACCAGATTTAACCTCCCGAAGTAGGGGTTCATAGAATCACCAGAGAAACAACAGAAGTTTGCATAAGATTTTAATTTTTTTATAACTCTCCCCTCGTTTTACCAAAGGGTGTAGCCTAGTGGTCAATAAAGTGGGAGATGACCTATGAGATCTCAGGTTCAAATATCAGCGAAGGAAAAAATTAAATAAAGTAGGTGATTCTTCTCATTTGCTGAAGCCTTGGTTGGCAAAAGTTATTCGCCTGTATAGTTGAGGTGTGCGCAAGCTAGCCTAGATAGCACAATCATAAAGAAAACTTTTCCCTCTTTTCCCTCAGTATATTTTTGCTTTCTCCTTTTGTCTTGTTATTATTATGTTTGCTCTTTTTTCAGGAGATATGTATATGCACATCCTCTTGTCTTGTGATCTGAGTTTCTTGGGTGCTTTGACTTTAGCTGATTTCACAGACTACCAAAACCTGCATCTCGTTCAATATAACACATCTTTTTCTCTACGCTTTTATATCATGTGCTGTCTTGCCGCTATTTGTGTATTCCAGCGTGGATCATTTCCATAGTTGACTTCAATCACTTTTTTGTTTCCTCCATTCTTCTGTTTTAGGATCTAGAATAGATGAACTTATGTTTCATTTTTATACGTCAGGGAAGGTGTTCCGTGATATAGTTGGTAGTGCATATTATGTTGCCCCTGAAGTATTGCGGCGTAGTTACGGGAAGGAAGCAGATGTATGGAGTGCAGGTATTATTTTGTATATCCTACTCAGCGGTGTACCTCCATTTTGGGCTGGTAAGGATCGCAATATAAGTTTAATAAGTTGGTTTACTTCATGTTACTTGTCATATTCTGTTAACGTCTCTTCCCGAATCCTTCGCAGAAACTGAAAAGGGAATATTTAATGCCATACTAAAAGGAGAAATTGACTTCCAAAGTGATCCATGGCCATCCATATCAAATGGTGCCAAGGACCTTATTCGGAAAATGCTAACACAGGAGCCAAGGAAGAGAATTACTTCAGCGCAAGTTCTTGGTATTTCTCTTTTCCCTTTGTGTAATCAAAAGTTACAGCAGCGTTAATGTTAGGCCTCTAAGACGTAATATGTCCACCAACATGAGTGTTGCAGAAATGTGGATGTTGAAATAGATGTGCAGTCATACAATTTTGGACAACATTAGAAATGGTCATATTCTATTTAATGGTGCAAGTAATATATATATGTGTGTGTGTGTGTCTCTCTGTGTGTGTGTGTGTGTGTGTGTGTGTATAGATCTCCTCATGCATTGTTCTATAGATTCAACATTGTAATGCTTAAAACACTAAAAGAGGATGTGGTAATGCTAAAATCCAATTAGGAAAAGTTATTTAATAAAATCAATGAGAATTTAGCTAAGAACAGAATATAAATAGAAGGAAAGATCCATATAGGTGTTATCTAGTTGTTACACTTGTATTAAGTTTGAGTTTGAGCTTTTCTAGTCTAGTTAGAGATTTGTATGCCAGTATAAAGATAATGTGAACCGATGAACCTCTAGTTTTAGAGAGTACCTAATTTGCCTTGAAAACAAATTATTTATCAGAAAAGTAGAATTGGAATGAACTGAGACCAAATATAGTGGAATAATGATGAGTCATAGAGACAATCCCAACTTTGGTTTGATAGACTCTTAAATTGAGTTAAAACAGTCTCGGGGTTGAAAGTAAATTTTGGAAAGAGAAATATACTTGGTATAAAATAGGATTCTGGACTTTGTGCAGACTGCAGAATCCCTCTCTCTTTTCAATTGTCTTAGATTTCTTAGGTCTTTGACTGCAAGCAAAAGGCGTCGCTTTCTTGTAGCTTGTATTTACATGCTCTATATAAGTTCTGCTTGCTCATTTAACACTTAGCATTGATCATGCTTTTTTCTACAGAACATCCCTGGCTTCGACTTGGAGAAGCATCAGACAAGCCAATAGACAGTGCAGTCCTGTCCAGAATGAAGCAGTTCAGAGCAATGAACAAGCTCAAAAAACTTGCATTGAAGGTAGAAACTAATATTGCATTCTTATTTTGGCACCGCAGGCGGTCAAGTATTTTCTCGAGACTGCTGTTACTCAGAATCTGACAAAGCTTACTGGTTCTTCAGTACGAAAAATGATGTGGGACATGCTGTCCATACTGAATTATCTAGAAGATGTAGCATTTTATAGGCACTTGATGTTGAAAGTAAGCTCTTAATATTCTGGTGTGTTTGTAATTTCCCCAGGTCATTGCGGAGAATTTATCTGAAGAAGAAATTAAGGGTCTAAAAGCTATGTTTGACAACATTGATACCGACAATAGTGGCACAATCACTTATGAAGAACTGAAGTCGGGATTGGCTCGACTTGGATCAAAGCTAACGGAGTCTGAAGTCAAGCAACTCATGGAAGCAGTAAGTATGACTCTGACTATATTTGATTTTGCTTTATTTCAGTTTCTGACCTGTATATGGTTTGACATTTCAGGCTGATGTGGATGGAAATGGAACAATCGACTACATTGAGTTTATTACTGCAACAATGCATAGACATCGGCTTGAAAGGGATGAGCATCTCTTTAAAGCTTTTCAGCATTTTGACAAGGACCACAGTGGGTAAGTCCATAAAGATGATTATAACTTCTGTTTTCTTTGACCTTCTAAATGAAGTTTGACTACTAAGGGTATGTTCTGTATGAAGGAAACTGTTTTCCAATAAAATAAGTCGGTTTCTCGTGCTCGATACGTGAATAAAATATAGTAGCCTAAAATCATTTGTATATAATCTAGATCTAAGTTGCTCGGACTCTTAAAAAATGTTGCTGTATTCGTGTTGGATCCTTAAAAAATACACTATTTTTGGAAGATCCGATATGCACCCGTCAACTTTTTTGAAGAGTCCGAGCAACATAGATCTAGATAAGTACTATGGAGGGTGGAGGGGTTGGGGTTGGTGAGGATGGGGGGTGAAGATGAGGTGTGTTGGAGGGTGGGAGGATGTAATCAATATGGAATGCCACTTGTCAAACTTGTTTTCCATATTTTCACTTGGGAAGTCATTTTCCTCATTTTTAAGGAACTTGTTTTCCCTGGAGAAAATGTTTTCCAAAAAATTTGACCAACTGAACATAAAGAAAATTGGAAAACATTTTCTACCTAGGATTTTCCTTTTTGCTATCTATATCTTGTATAATGAACGTAATGGCAATCCCTCTATTTGGTATATCGATGGACTTGTGGCATCTACGGGGTAATCACTGACTTGACAAGGGCTGAAGGTTTTGCAAGTAATTACTTTTGCTGCTATACCCTTGGGACATTATGAGGAACACCTCCTAAGCCATCTAATTGCTTAATTTACTCAAGTTGCCATATGTGGTTGGTAGATTTCATTTATTTTAAGTCTATTGCTCAGATTCTTCAAAAATGCATACGGATGCGTGTCAATCCTCCAAAGTAGTGCAATTTTGGAGGATTTAGTATCCATTGTTCCCTTCACCTACCTAATCAACATCAGGCATATGGAGGCTAACTTAGCATCAAAGAGTGTTTTAATACACAAGGAGTGATTGTTTAAATAGGTAGTAGGGAACAATGGATAGTTTGATGTATGAAACTCGTTAAAAAGTGATAGCTTAGGTATGTTTTTGACCATTAATTTTAAAATTAAACTTCTGTAACGGTATGTGTAACATATTAATCTCTCTCTGGCTTGTTTCTATGCTCGACTTTGAAGGCCGCAGTATATTAGTTGGGTATGTCTGTATAAAATCTATACATTTCACACGTTCTAACATATCCACCTCTTTTTTTCCCCTCTTTTTCGGGTAAGTAATGTGTTCACTTTTAATTGTTTGTTAATGTTATTCAGATTCATCACGAGAGACGAATTGGAAAGCGCTATGAAGGAATATGGTATGGGTGATGAGGCCACCATCAAGGAAATTATTGCAGAGGTGGACACTGACAATGTAAGTCGTCTTATATGAATCACTCGGCATTGAAACTCTTAAATGTGGATAATTTCATACCCGAATCTTCCAATTGAACAGGACGGTAGGATCAACTACGAGGAGTTCTGTGCTATGATGAGAAGTGGAACAACGCAACCACAGCAAAAGCTTTTCTAGTGCACCGAGAGCAAAATACCTTGCAACGAGCAGAGAACGTTCACCAACCAGCACGATGGAGAGGCGTCTATCGCGAGAGGATCAGTGAAATGAAAGTAGTTTGGTATTTCTTCAATCCTTCCGCTATCTTCAGAAAGCACTGGAGTACATGAGACATTTTCGTGTAGCGCGGGAAATGTGTGTATAGCTAGTTAATGGTATATTTCGAGTTTCCTGTAACGTATTCGATCCACTTGTAATTTTGTGCGGATCGCGTTGAATCCGTCTATGGGAGGGATTTGAAAGTTTTACATGTTTAATTATGCTAACTAGTAAGTTATAAATTGAGCTCAGGTACTTAAATGCGCATAAGCTGGCTCGGACATTATTGTTACATTGGATAAAAAGGAAAAAGTTAACACACATCTATGTTGCTCTGACTATGTGAAAATGTCGATGGGTGTATGTCGGGCTCTTAAAAAATAATGCATTTTTGAAAAATCTAATATGGTTGCAGCAACAATTTTGTGCGAATCGCGTTGAATCCGTCTATGGGAGGGATTTGAAAGTTTTACATGTTTAATTATGCTAACTAGTAAGTTATAAATTGAGTTCAGGTACTTACATGCGTATAAGCTGACTCGGACATTGTTGTTAGATTGGATAAAAAGGTAAAAGTTAACACACCTCTCTGTAGCTCTGACTACGTGAAAATGTTGATGGGTGTGTGTCATGCTCTTCAAAAGTAGTGCATTTTTGAAAAATCTAATATGATTGCAACAACAGTTTTTGAGAATTCGAGCAACATAGACTATGACGAAGACTTATGGAAGTAGAGTCTTATGTCATCATTCTATCATTATCTACATGTTCGTTGAACTATCGACTCTGATATCGATTAATATAACACAACTCAAAGATAGTAAGTCGAGCTTCATGCCATCACTCTATCATCATCTACATGATCGCTGAACCATTAACTTTGATATCAATTAATATAATACAACTCAAAAATATTTTTACGCGCATGATATGATATTATCTGTTTTAAATCAACGGGGAGACAAAATCTTTTGAAGTTGTCAGTTGCACGTGAGGTTAATTAATATAAATAATTCTATATTGTACCTCCACTAAACATATTATATTCATGTGCACGTGTGCACCTTTTTTTTTTTTTGTCTTGGAAACACTGTCATTTGCAACATTAAGCTCATATACCAAGACAAAATTTAAAAATAAAAAAGATATTTTAATAAAATAAATGTTGTTTCTTGGAATTTACTATGTGGAGTGGAGGGATGAATTAGTGACAACATAAAATGATCAAGAAAGGTAACTGTTGGTCGGAGTCGGAGTCAGAATTTAAATTTTATAGATTATAAATTTTGAATGATGATATCATTTATTTAGTTATCAGATTTTAAATTATTTATGATTTGAACTAAAATTATAGAAGTCGATCCGACTCGTACATTGACTTCTAGCTCTGTCCTTAGGTCGAGGTTCAATTTCTACCGCGTGTACATTTCCATAACAATGGTATTTTTCCAAAATCACACGTTGTTGTTCAGCATCTTGAACTAGCCATCACTTAGAAGGTATTGTTAAATGATCATCAATTTTTAATGAAATGGATGTAGCAGTAGCTTGTTGGAATCCCAGAGTTTTTACTTGAGCCAAGATATGTGATGTATATGCCATTCTGAAGTGCTTTATTAATCTACTAATAAGTCGTTTCATGGCAATTCCGTCTATCGCTTTATTGTGAAAGACCAGATTGGCCTGTTTAGTCGTAAGTACCTCCATATTCTGCTGAGTAGGATTCGACAATGGGTTTGAGTCGGTGATCGTAAAACTTCCTTTTATCGATCTTGATTCACGTATAAATTCGGAACCATAGACCTAGCTGAACCTGAGAGCTCCGAAGTCCCACGGTATCATAGAATTCGGTACCAAAGGAATTTTTTATTATGAAACATCAAACTAGCCTAGGATGCTCCTAGTACTTTCATTTTTTAAATTGCTATCTTAAGTATTATTTTATTTTTTGTGCCATAAATATATATATATATATATATATATATATATATATATATATATATATATATATATATATATTTATATTTATATAAAGAAAAGACAACCAAAGAATTGAATGACAGAAGTAAACAGATCCCTTAACCTATGCAGCAATCTTGAAGACATATAGTTCTTAATTTTTTTAGTAAGAGTGATGAGTGTTCTGTTTGTTTCACACAAGTTACTTTTATTACTTTCTCCGTTTCAATTTGTTTGTCTGATTTTACCTTGACACTGAGTTTAACAAAGTAAACAAGATTCTTGAATGTTGTGATCGTAAACTAAAGATACGTAGAACGTATCAACATGTCATTTAATCTTGTGGTCTTAAACATGTCATGTGAAAAGTTAGAATCAAAGAGTTGCCAAAAAAAGAAACGAAAAGAGATATTTTTTAACGGACTAAAATGGAAAGTAAGATAAGCAAATTGAAACATTCCAAAGAGAGTACAATTTAGTTGTCCGTAAGAATTGTCATCACATAACCAGGAGGTCACTTGAAAAACTTGCAAAAGATTCAAGGAAGACTGTCTACAATAGAGTCAATGTGGTTCGATCCGTCTCCGCACTCCACTTACATAAGGAGAGCTTAGTGCTACCTTTCAAAATATAACGAAGTAAACACACAAAGAAGTCAAGAGAGGAATTCAACATCTATCGTATATATATATATACACACACAAAAGGTAACTTTTATCTTGATATATACATTGTAATTTTTCGACGATCCTCCTTCCCTTAGCTCAGCCTCTCAGCATAAAAACTATAAAACTTAGCTGAGGTAGTTTCTCCTTTGAATTTTTGGTGAAATATCACAAACAGGAATGTTGAAAAATAGCATGGTGAATACTTCTGCTGCATGTTGCACTGTTGAGCAAGAAGTAAAAGAAGAGAAAATTCTGAATGTCAATATTGTTGAAATATCTGCAGAATTGCAAAGGGAGAAACAGAAAAATGCGAAGCTCATGGAGAGAATATCAGTTCTTGAATCTCACATACAAGGAAAACATAAAGATTTCAGCTTCTCAAATGGAAACGTATGGTTTCTCAACTTAACTTTTTGTATATATGAGCTATTTTTGCTTCACTATTGTTAAGTGTGCTACGTTGGTTGAGGTAATGAGTCTTGGAGACAGTTCTCAGCTCACGAACTAAGCTTTAGAGATTGAGCTAGGCACTCGAGGTCTATTTCAGATGAAATTCCTTTTCCGTGACGTTGTTTAGCTCTTCTTGAAGACTTAATGTTCAAATGGACAGTACTTAAAAAGATACTATGGTTACTGATTTGAATAGTTAATAGATGGTTGAACTTCAATAGCTAAGACCTCTGCCAGAAATTCTTGAACAGTGAAGTAATAATTTATGCCATCATATATTTGGGAGGGGGAAACAAAAGCACTATCAGCAACTGTAGCAAGGATGTAACAAGTTACTCGTCGGAAGTTAATAAACTATGTTACTCAGAATCTTCAAAAATGCCGATTGGTGTGTCTAGTCCTCCAAAAGTAGTGCATTTTTAAAGGATCTGGCAGGTCTGTGACAATATTTTTGGAGAGTATGAGGAACACTGTAAGTTCAACCATGAGTTTCCCTCAGCGTATTCAACAACATGATTCACTTCCAAAGTCGAAAAATTGAAGTTTAATCACTTTCTACTGTTTCGGAATTTAAGCACTAGTGCATTTATGTCATGTTGAGAAGTAAAATTTTATCCTGTTATATTTATCTATGTATATATGCAACATCAGAGGTTTTAAGCATATAACATAATATTTATATAAGTGAAAAAGCTTCTTGTAAATTTTATGAACATTCAATATGTATATGCTCAATGCTGAGTACTACTGGAATATGTTACGTTTAATATATCTTTATCATAGGCCTGTTGTCAAAGTTTAGAGGAAAGGCATTTCAGAAAGCTCAAGAGACGAAAAGTAGCACAATGTTTCGACACTAATGAGGACAGAACACGAAAAATGGACTCAGAGATGAAGGATCACACTTCTGAAATTTACCTAAAGAAAGACGTTCATACAGAACATTGCTTAGTGAATTGGCTGAGCATGGATGATACTCGGTTTCTGAATTTTGGAAGATCCAAAGACAGTGATTCAGCTGGAGAAAACGACCCTGATGATAGCGAAGACGAAGATGACCAAGAAACTGAGGACAGTGGCACTTATACTGACATTGTAGATAGAGGACATGTCAAGGACTTGCAAACTGCGGAGGCGATCAAAGAACTAAAAGAAGATATTGGTGAAGCAAGTCATTTACCTGTCATGGGAAGTTGTGATTATCATGCAGATCAAGCAGAAAAAAGTTCACCAACTGATATGGACGTTTTCAAGAACGCAAATAATGAAGAAACTTGTACGCTCCAAGCCTACAAGGAGCTTTCAAAAGCCTGTCCTGTTGATCATGGAATAAGAAGACCGGGAAGTGCATCGTCAGGAAAAAAGTCCCTAAAGATGGCTTTTTGCCCAAAGGAAGTGAAAGAAATGCTACGATCTAAAGAACTTTCACTGGAAAATGCTCAATCTCATACCATTAGAAAAATCTTAGTTTTCGCGCCTCTTGGTATAAGGCATGGGAGTGAGGACATGTATGAATTAGACTTCAATCATTTCAGCATTTTACACAAGGGAGAACCATATATAGATTCAAAAAATCCAGGGGTATGCTACTAACTTGAATTAGATGCAGCACTTCAGGTCCTCGGATTGTCCTTTTTGTTATATTAAACTGCACATGGAGACGTCTAGTTAGTTTCAATAAGAGATCTTTACACATATAATTCACTGTTCACTTTTCCTAGCCCGTAAACATAGATTATACATTGATTATACATGGTTATACACATCCTGCATGAATTATACATATATTAGTTTGATTCTTCATTCAAAGAAGCAACTGTTTATCGTAAGAACAGAAATCTGTCCACTTTAAACTATTCATTAGCAGAATAAAAGCTTGATTCTCTTGATAACTATGTTTACTCTTATAACAGACTCCTCAAAATCTTTAAAAATTATTAATTGAGTTATTTTACTAAACTAGGATGTCTAAAATTTTTGTTGTGCCACTTTCTTATACGAGGTTTGATTTTCAATTGAGTTGATATGTTCTGTGCCAGGAGCATGTACTATACGATAATCCTGGATTTCGGAGGAAGATATTCTATCCCAACAGACACAACCCAACCTTGTGTCCTGTTAGAATACTTGAAGAGGAGAAGGCCATGCGTCCCTCGGATGCTACCTGCCCATCATGCTTATTCCTGTGCATCAAGTATGGAGGAAGGACAAGAAATCTTCCTCAAAATGAGTAAGACTGCTTAACTATTCTAACTTGTACTCTTCGTTGCAATAGTGCATGGACTTTATGCTTCGCATACTGACGATACAAAGAATTATTTGTGCTATTAGGTTAATTGACCCATAGGTAACTCTCCATATAGAGTCTGATATGACAACATAAATATTGCACTGATAGAGTAAAAATCCTTTACATTATAATGTATATAACTTTAACTGGTCTAGTTAACTTTTCGGACAAAAATGATTTTTTAGTTGTCTATATATATATATCAAAGTTGAGGTGTATCTTGTCTAAAGGAATAAAGATGTAATTGGTAAGACAGTTTTTCTCATAGATGAGATTTTACTAGTCTGTAAATTGATGCATTGTCATACCAGATACGTCAGGCAGCGAATGGGAAGAAACAAACTGAAATCTTTTGGTCCAGTGATCTGTCGAATGGCAATGCTGATCCATATTCGCAGCGGAAGTTTCTTCTTTAAGGCCTTGGGAATTACACTTCTCTTCATGGCTGGCTTTCCTAATGACCTGGTTCAAAGGGAAACCAAATATAAGAACTTGGACCTCTTACAGAAGTATTACAGGTATTCTGCATTGCATCTTTGAATCATGTAGTCTTGATCACGTCTGTTAACTCTGTGCCTTAATTTCTCCCACATCTAAAGTTTTACTTTGGGGAGGAGAGGTTAAGGGTTATAAATTAACCTCTCCTCCTTCTATTAGGATAATCCCAAAAATTTGTAATCTCTTCTCCCACATAAATAGAAGCAGATTATTTGAGCGGTGCTCGGAGATTAGGCTAAATTAGCCGAACTCCGTTAACAAATTTGTGAGTGTGTTTTCTCTCTTTATCTCTTTCATTTCGCTTCATTTATTGTGTTGTTTTCTGTTCAGTTGTAGTATAATATTCAATATTACTTGTCGGGTATCTCTGTTAGTGTTCTGTCCAGTTCATTTGTTTTGAACTGGTTCATTTCACTATTTGTGTTGTATTAGTGGGAAAATTTCCCGATTTTCCCAACAAGTGGTATCAGAGCCGAAGGTTCGCCCTTGGGTTGTCTGAAATTTGTTGTAATATTGAATATTATATATTGAGTCTGTAATGGCAAATAAAGATCAAGAAACGGAGCGTGTTGTCTCAAATATTTCATCTGGGGTGTCGGGCTCCTCGTCATCATGGTCGAGGTTCCCGGTATCCAGTTTGAAATTGGCGGTGGAAATATTTGATGGCACCGGCCATTTCGGCATGTGGCAAGGAGAGGTCTTGGACTCTCTCTTCCAGCAGGGTCTTGATATTGCTATTGAGGAAGAGAAACCAGAAGAGGTACAGGATAAAGACTGGAGCATCATCAATCGGTTGGCATGTGGAACTATTCGATCTTGCCTGTCCAAAGAGCAGAAGTATGCTTTCAAAAATGAGACTTCTGCACACAAACTGTGGAAGGCACTGGAGGATAAGTTTCTGAAAAAGAGTGGTCAGAACAAGCTCCTGATGAAGAAAAGGTTGTTCCGATTCGATTACCAACCAGGTACTACTATGAATGAACACATCACTATGTTTAATCAATTAGTTGCAGACTTGTTGAATTTAGATGTGAAATTTGAGGATGAGGATCTGGCTTTGATGTTGTTATCTTCCCTTCCCGATGAATTTGAACATTTAGAGACTACGTTACTTCATGGGAAGGAAAATGTGTCGTTAGATGCTGTTTGTTCTGCTTTGTATAGTCATGAATTGAGAAAGCAGGATAAGATGAAAACCAAAGCAACGACATCAGAAGAAGCATTGGTGGCAAGAGGTCGTCAACAAAGCCAGACAAAGGGGAGAAGAGGAAGGTCTAAATCCAAAGGCCGAGCCGTTGCCAAAGATGAGTGTGCTTTCTGTCACGAGAAAGGGCACTGGAAGAAAGACTGTCCAAAATTGAAGAAGAAAGGGAAGACACAAGATGCAAATGTTGCTGAATGCAAAAGTGATGCGGAATCAGATATCTCTTTGAGTGTCTCACTTTCAGCATCATTGCATCCAGATAAGTGGATATTTGATTCAGGTTGTACTCATCATATGTGTCCCATTCGGGAATGGTTCTTTGAATTTCAAGAACTCAATGGTGGGGTTGTTTACATGGGTAATGATAGCCCATGTCAGACAGCCGGGATAGGCTCAATCAAGCTGCGGAATCATGATGGATCCACCAGAATTTTACGGGACGTGCGATACGTACCAAAGTTGAAGAAAAATCTCATCTCAGTAGGGACTTTAGAATCTAAAGGCCTAGTTGTAACAATGCGAGATGGAGTTCTTAAAGCAACTTCGGGAGCGTTGGTGATGTTAAAAGGCGTGAGAATGAACAATCTGTATTACTACCAAGGTAGTACAGTGGTGGGGACAGTAGCATCAGCAACTTCTAGCACTAAGAAGGATGTTGAGGCAACGAAGCTGTGGCATATGAGGTTAGGACATGCTGGTGAGAAATCCTTGCAGATTCTTGCCAAACAGGGATTGTTGAAAGGTACAAAAGCTTGCAAACTTGAATTTTGTGAGCATTGTATTATGGGAAAACAACAAAGAGTGAAGTTTGGCACTGCAATTCATAATACCAAGGGTATTCTGGATTATGTGCATTCGGATGTATGGGGACCTGCCAAGACTCCGTCTATTGGAGGTAGGCATTATTTTGTCACTTTTGTTGATGATTTTTCCAGGAGAGTTTGGGTGTTTACCATGAAGAACAAAGATGATGTGCTTGAAATTTTTCTTAAGTGGAAAGCTCAAGTTGAAAATCAGACGGGAAGGAAGATTAAGGTTCTCCGAACAGACAATGGAGGAGAATACAAGAGTGATCCATTCCTGAAGGTATGCCAAGACTGTGGCATAATTCGGCACTTCACGGTTAGAAAAACACCACAGCAGAATGGGGTGTCAGAGCGTATGAACAAGACACTTGTGGAGAAAGTTCGTTGTATGTTGTCTAATGCTGGGTTAGGCAGGAAGTTTTGGGCTGAGGCTGTGACATACGCTCAACATCTCGTCAATCGTTTGCCATCATCTGCTATAGATGGCAAAACTCCATTAGAAGTATGGTCTGGAAAACCTGTAACTGATTATGATTCTTTACATGTTTTTGGTTCTATTGCATATTATCATGTGATTGAATCAAAGTTGGATCCACGGGCAAAGAAGGCTCTATTCATGGGCTTCAGTCCTGGAGTGAAGGGATACCGTTTGTGGTGTCTAGAGGCAAAGAAGACGATTATCAGTAGGGATGTTACCTTTGATGAATCTGCGATGTTGAAGAAAGAAAATCCAGATGAAGCTGATAGTACTCCACAGCAGGTGGAGTGTGTTCCGAAGCAGGTGGAGTTTGAGCAGACGGTGGTGATCCCAGCATGAAGCACCACTAGTGACTCTCCAATGGCGGAAGAAGAGTCAGTTGATGAAGAGGTTCCTACCCAAGAACCTCAACAGCAATCAGCGCCAATTGCAGTTAGAAGACAGAGACGAGATATTCAAAAGCCTGCTCGTTTCATGGATATGGTTGCCTATGCACTTCCAGTGGTTGATGACATTCCATCCACCTACCCAGAAGCCATTCTAAGTTCAGAGAGTGGGAATTGGGCAAGTGCAATGGAAGAGGAGATGCAGTCTTTGGAAAAGAACAAGACGTGGAAGCTGGCACAATTACCGAAAGGTAAGAAGGCAATTGGGTGCAAATGGGTATTCGCAAAGAAAGAAGGATTTCCTAATAAAGAAGATGTTCGCTACAAGGCAAGATTGGTGGCTAAAGGTTTCGCTCAAAGGGAGGGAATTGATTATAATGAGGTATTTTCTCCAGTTGTTAAACATTCCTCTATTAGAATTCTGTTGGCCTTGGTAGTACAGTTGAATTTGGAGCTAGCTCAACTCGATGTGAAGACCGCATTTTTACACGGTAATTTGAAGGAGGAAATCTATATGACTCAGCCAGAAGGATACAAGGTTGCTGGTAAAGAAGACTGGGTTTGTAAACTTAGCAAATCGTTGTACGGACTGAAACAATCTCCGAGACAGTGGTACAAACGGTTTGATGGGTTCATGAAGGGTCAGAAGTACAAGAGATGCAAATACGATCACTGTGTGTATTTGCGCAGACTTCAAGACGGTTCCTATATCTACTTACTCTTATATGTTGATGATATGCTAATTGCAGCAAAGAGCCAAGTTGAGATTGACAAGTTGAAGGCTCAGTTGAGAAAAGAGTTCGAGATGAAGGATTTGGGGGAAGCCAAGAAGATTCTCGGCATGGAGATAAGCATGGACAGAGAGAGGGGCAAACTTTGGTTGTCACAGAAGCAGTATTTGCAGAAGGTACTACAACGCTTTGGTATGCACGATGATACAAAACCTGTAAGTACTCCACTTGCTCCTCATTTGAAACTAAGTAGCCGTTTATCTCCGACGACTGATGAAGAGCGAGAATACATGGCGAAAGTCCCATATGCAAATGCAGTTGGAAGCTTGATGTATGCAATGGTGTGTACAAGACCCGATATTTCACAGGCCGTTAGTGTTGTTAGCAGGTACATGCATGATCCAGGCAAGGGTCATTGGCAAGCTGTGAAATGGATTCTACGGTACCTCCAAAATACCGTAGATATTGGATTGGCGTTCGAGCGAGATAAATCACTTGATCAATGTATAGTTGGATATTGTGATTCTGATTATGCAGGGGATTTGGATAAGCGACGTTCTACTACTGGATATTTGTTCACTTTAGCAAAAGCACCAGTTAGTTGGAAGTCTACTTTGCAGTCAACAGTGGCTTTGTCTACAACAGAGGCAGAGTATATGGCGGTTACAGAGGCTGTGAAGGAAGCAATTTGGCTTTATGGGTTGCTTAAAGACTTGGGAGTTGGTCAGAGACAACTTGAGGTATATTCTGACAGTCAGAGTGCTATTCATTTAGCAAAGAATCAAGTCTTTCATGCACGGACGAAGCACATTGACGTACGCTATCATTTTGTGCGGGAGATTCTCGAAGAAGAGGAGATACTTCTCCAGAAGATTCACACTACGGAGAATCCTGCAGATATGCTGACCAAGGTGGTTACGAAGGCCAAGTTTGAACACTGTTTAGACTTGGTTAATGTCTTGCACATTTGAAGTTTGGCGTCGGGAGGCGCAAAATTTGAAGCACCGAAAAGATTCGTTTTTTGTTTATGTTTTGTTTGAGAAGATTTGTATTTTTGGTGGAATTGAAATTAAGCCAAGGTGGAGATTTGTTAACTCTGTGCCTTAATTTCTCCCACATCTAAAGTTTTACTTTGGGGAGGAGAGGTTAAGGGTTATAAATTAACCTCTCCTCCTTCTATTAGGATAATCCCAAAAATTTGTAATCTCTTCTCCCACATAAATAGAAGCAGATTATTTGAGCGGTGCTCGGAGATTAGGCTAAATTAGCCGAACTCCGTTAACAAATTTGTGAGTGTGTTTTCTCTCTTTATCTCTTTCATTTCGCTTCATTTATTGTGTTGTTTTCTGTTCAGTTGTAGTATAATATTCAATATTACTTGTCGGGTATCTCTGTTAGTGTTCTGTCCAGTTCATTTGTTTTGAACTGGTTCATTTCACTATTTGTGTTGTATTAGTGGGAAAATTTCCCGATTTTCCCAACAACGTCATCTACATTCATATAAGAGTGTCGTCATGGTACAATGATATATAAGAATTTTTTTTTTTAAACAAAGACACAAGAATTGAGACGGAGGGAGGATATTTTTATATGCTTTCGGATGCCTATATCTGATTTGGTATCAAAAAAACAATTCCGGATTTATCAAAGGAAGCAAATCAAAAGAAAGAAAACCTTCTTTCGAGCCTTGGAGCAATGTAAAGTTTGTCTTCCTGTGACCTCTACATAACAGGTTCAAGTTATGGAATCAGTCATTAATGCTTGCTTCAATATAAGATGTTACCACCACACTCCCTTGTGGTACGGCCTTTCCTCGGACCCGGCATGAATGTGGGATGCTTTGTGCACCAGGCTGCCCTTCTACCTTGTTTGCTACGTTCTGCTGACAATTTTTCTGATTTTTTGGGCTCGGAAGATTCTTCTTATGTTGTTGAATCATCTCCACATTTGCAGGACAGATGAGGATGCAGAAAGGGATGAGTTATTTCTGTCACATTCTGAGACTGATGCTATTGTAAGATCTGCAACTCATAGTCATTTTGTCCATAATTTGTGGTGACTCTGCTGCAAAGTAAAATCAAGTCACATCAAGTTACTAATAATAATTCCTGCCTAGTTATCCTCAAGAATACTACTTCCGTTTCATTTTATGTGTCGTACTTTTCTTTTTAGTTTGTTTTAGAAAAAGACCGCATCTTTCTATATTTAGTAATCTTTTCATTGCTTCATTCTAAATGACATGTTTAAGACCAGAAGATTCAAAAATCTCATTCATTTTTGTAAACTCCATGTCTAGTCAAACTAAAGACACTTAAATCCAAACGGAGAGAGTATAAGTTGTTGCTAGGCAAGATATTCATTTTTTGTGACTTTAAAGTTAATCATCTTTTGAAACTAACCTTTAATTTTGAGTTTAACTAGCACATTTTAGACTAACTCCTTTTCACTTGTTTATGCTGCTCCAGAATATTAGTCCCAATTCAGAGCAGCGGGGAAAAGCATCGACGAAAATGAAAAGCAAGAGAGAAGCAATCTCTAAGAGCAAAACTTCAGAGAAAGAAGCTATTACTATACATTCTGAACCTTCATATTCTGCTCCACCTCCTGCACCATTTGGACTGATGGGCTACGCCTCGTCTCCAAGTCAGATGACCATACCGATACCATCACCTCAAGCACCAGTAGATTCGCGAAAGGCTGTAACGGCGAATACCATACCCAATATTCACTACCATAACCAATGTTGCTATCCTATTTTCCCTATGTATCCACCAAATTCTGTCATCCCTTTTGTATATTGGCCTCAACCTAATACGTCCGCGCCATTCCCTTACCCTTCTTCTTATGGATACATGGCACCTGGAACCTGCATTTCAGTACAGCCATATTGTTCTTACTATAATCCTTTGATTTCAGAAACTTTAGGGACTGATGAGAAGCAAACTGGAGCATTAGCTGAGGCTAAAAGGGAGTCGAATAGTAGTTCAAGCAGTACAGATTCAAGAGTGAAGTAACCAATTTCTAGTTTACTACTATTTAGAGAAATAAGATTAGGCATGTTGTTACTTGCAAGAACAGTTTTGGTAGTTGTTGGGGACATTAAAATTAGCTAATGTACTGAATGCTCGAATCTTGCTTGTGTTGTAAGAGAAACACAGTATTATTGTATTTACATAGTATTATGTGCTTTTCATTAGTAGTCACTCTTCCTATTCCTTTCTTGTCCTTTCATTTTTGTCATATCTAGTTTATTCCGCCTATGGGTTGTTGAGACGAGGGTTCCCAGGAAACAACCTCTCTATTTCTTGAGGTAGTGGTAAGGTTTGGGTACATTCTACCCTCCCCAGACCCCACTTGTGGGATTCCACTGGGTATGTTGTTGTTATTGTTGTAAATTCTACGAACACATAAATGGTATTCTTTTGATCATTACATTTGTTGTCATCAAAGAAGAAACAGAAAAATGAGAATATAAGAGTATGATCACAAGATGTTGCAGTAAAAACAAGCAACTAACTCAAACTGGTTAAGGAATCAATACTTCATGGTGAACCTGTGACTGATGGGCGTCGTGAAGATTTCATGTACATGGGAAATTTAAGAGGCCACTCTAGGGAATTAAGTATCAGTAATATAGTGAAACAGCACATATCCAAGTAGATATGCTCAGTGTTATCAAAGGTGAAAAGCGCTAGCAAGCTCTAAGGTCCATTGGGGCTTTAAGCGCAAAGCACAAATGAGCTGAGATGAAGAAAGGGTCAAATGGAGAACATGCAAGTATGTAAATATAGTCTAAGACCATGAATCATAATAAAAAATAACAAATATATAGACAAAGAAATGGGAAAGAAAAGATATACAAAGTGAAATATCAATTGTTTAGCGTTGCCTTTTCAATTATTTAGGAAAAGTATGTCTTATAGCCTTGATGATGATACTGAAGCACATGTGACATGTTTTTTGCCTCGCTTTTAGAGCTTAATTGCGCCTTTGATAACAGTGGATATGCTTGCCTTTGAACAAGTAGCAGAACAGTCGTAAGTCATGATATAGAGTTGACGTATACACAGGTATATGTGATTATAATACAAACATGTAAAGATACACATACCTGTAATGAGCATAACTATTACACCAACACTTCAAGAATAGTAGCATCATCAACTTCAAGATAAGACGTTGTTATATTTCAGCAGTGATGCATTCTACAAGTGAAATTTCCGTAGACCATTGAACCTCTCTGATGACAACTTGATGCTAAGAAAATCACAATTTTGACTGATCTTCACTTTTGGAATGTGTGCAATCTTGTACCAGTCTTCTCCTTGTCCCGGCTTGCAACGCTTTTCCAATATTGCACAGCCCAAAATATTCAAGGACTGGAGGTTCATTTTCTCCATACACTCTGGAAGTGAGGCAAGATTATCACACTGTACAATGTTCAGTTCCTTGAGAGACGTAAGTTCACGTAACCACTCAGGCAATAAAGTCAAACCTGGGAATCTACATACAGACAGAGATTGCAGATTGTGGACATGCCGTAAAGCCTCAGGCAGTTGCCATTGTTGGAGTTTAAAAATTTAACTTCTTCTCAAAAAGTAGAAAATAAAGGCAAGAAGAAGAACAAAGATATTTGCTGGAAAGATGATCTTTTATTGAACAGAAAATGATGTTTAAATACAGAAAAAATGCAACAACTAAGCCTAACTTTCAGCAACTACTTTCTACATGATCCCATGATAAATGAACCACTAAAAATAAGAGATAACTCCTAAAGAACAGCCAGCTAACTCCTATAAAAAAGCAACTAACTTAAACTACTGAAAATGGCTAAAAAACTGGAGACAAACAGCTGCTTCTGTTTCCTTAGTTACTGCAGTAACTGAGGCAATTAATCAACACTCCTCCTTGCTTCAGTTGCTGCAAACTCCAAGTCTTTCTCTGAGAAATTCGAATTTGCTCCTTGGCAAGGCTTTGGTAAAAATATCCGCCAATTGAAGATCCGTCTTGCAATACTTTAATCCAACAAATCCTTCTTTCTGCGCATCTCTGAGAAAGAATAATTTGATATTGAAATGTTTGGTCTTCCCATGAAAAACAGGATTATTTGAGATAGAAATAGCTGCTTGATTATCCACAAACACCTCTGTGCACGTTGTTTGCTTTAAATTTAAATCAAGTAGCACTTTTCTCAGCCATAAGGCCTGATTTGCAGCAGCTGTTGCAGCAATGAATTCAGCTTCAGATGTAGATTGTGCAACAATCTCTTGCTTTTTAGAACACCAAGAAAATACTCCTGAACCAAGAGTAAAACAGTAACCAGAAGTGCTCTTCATGTCATCAAAAGAGCCACCCCAATCACTATCAGAATACCCCTGCAACACATACTTATGATTTGCAGAGTACTTAATTCCAAAATTCAATGTTCCCTTAACATACCTTATCACTCTTTTAGCTGCTTGAAAATGAGTGACAGTTGCACAATTACTGAATCTAGATAGAAGACTTACAACATATAAAATGTCGGGTCTAGTTGCTGTAAGATACATGAGACATCCAACCAAACTCCTGTAAAGAGTCTCATCCACTTTTTCAGCTTCATCATTTTTGCTCAACTTCTCCTTCTGACACATTGGAGTAGTTGTCGCTTTGCAATTCTCCATTCGAAACTTTTTCAGAATATCTTTTGCATACTTCTTTTGACAGATGAATACTTCATTTTGGTGTTGCTTGATTTCCATTCCCAGGAAATACACCATTTCTCCCAAATCTGTCATCTCAAAGGTCTGTTGCATATCTTCTTTAAATTTCTTAACAAGTTCATCATTGCTTCCTGTAACCAGTAGATCATCTACATATAATGAAATAACAATGAAATTAATTTCATCACCTTTAATGTAGAGAGTAGCTTCACTAAGGCATTTTCTAAAACCTAGTTGCACCAAATGCTCATCAATCCTGCTGTACCAAGCCCTAGGCGCCTGCTTCAGTCCATACAAAGCTTTTTTGAGCTGATATACCTCATCTTCATGCCCTTCGACTGCAAATCCTTCAGGTTGCTCAATATATATTTCCTCCTCGAGAAAGCCATTCAAGAATGCAGATTTGACGTCCAATTGGAACACTTTCCAACCCTTTTGTGCAGCTATAGCCAACAATAATCTGATGGTTTCTAATCTAGCAACAGGAGCAAATGTATCAGAAAAATCAATACCAAAAATTTGAGCATACCCCTTTACTACAAGTCTAGCTTTGTGCTTGTTGATAGAGCCATCTGCATTCAACTTAGTTCTGAAATCCACTTTACTCCTATGACTTTCCTATCTTCTGGTCTTTTCACAAGTTTCCAGGTCTGATTCTTCTCAATCATGGCTAGCTCCTCCTTCATTGCAGCTCTCCATTTAGGATCTTTTTCTGCTTCTCGAAAATTCGTTGGTTCAACAATAACCATATTGCATCTCTGATAGATATCAGTGAGTGATCTTGTACCTCTTATTGGGACATCATCCACCAATTCATCTTCTTTTAGCTGAAGCGTTGTACTTTGATCAGGAACGTATGTTGGTTCTCCTTCTTTCCAGGTCCACTGTTCATCTTCCATGAAATGCACATCTCTACTTATCAAGATTTTCCTTGTATAAGGTTGGAAAACCCTGTAAGCCTTAGAAACAGTGCTATAACCCACAAATATTCCAGCTTCTGCCCTTTTATCCAATTTATCTCTTTTAGTCTGTGGAACATGAGTAAAACACAAACATCCAAACACTTTGAGATTTTTCAAAGAAGGTTTCAAAGAAGCTGTTGAGGAGGACTACGAAGTACCTCCCTTGCCTGCAAACCCAACCATGGCACAAATAAGGAATCACAAGGAGAAAAAAACAAGAAAATCCAAGGCTAAAGCAACGTTATTTGCTGCAGTCTCATCTGAAATCTTTGTCAGGATTATGACAATGAGATCAACATTTGAGGTCTGGAATTTCCTAAAGAAAGAATACGAAGGAGATGAACGGATGAAAGGAATGCGGATTCTCAACCTGATAAGAGAATTTGAACTTCAGAAGATGAAGGATTCAGAGACGGTCAAAGAGTATTCTGACAGGTTGCTCAACATTGCCAACAATGTAAGATTACTTGGCTCTGAATTTCCAGATTCTAGATTAGTTCAAAAGATTCTTGTAACAGTTCCCGAAAGGTTTGAAGCAACTATTTCCTCGCTGGAAAATTCTAAGGATCTGTCAACAATTAGTTTGGCAGAACTATTGAATTCTTTGCAGGCACAAGAACAAAGAAGACTTATGAGGTCTGAAGGGTCTATTGAGGGTGCACTTCCTGCAACAGTTCAAACAAACAAAGGAGTGCGAAGAGTTAATATTGAATGATCCGTTCCTTGGGAAAAGAGCTGAAGACGGCAGTTTCTCCTCTGTGCCGTTGAGGGATGAATTCCTTGAAAATGCTCGTCTTTTTATCTCTGAGACCTACTGCCGCATTCATCAACGCATTGACATGGGTGTTCTAGCTGAGAAACTAAACTTGAACCATGAGGAGGCAGAGAGATGGATAGTGAATCTTATTAGGACCTCAAAGCTTGATGCTAAGATCGACACCGAGACCGGGACAGTTATAATGGAGCCAAATCAGCCCAATGTGTATGAGCAGCTCATCGATCACACCAAAGCCCTTTCTGGACGCACTTACAAATTAGTCGGCCAGATTCTTGAACATGCACAAACACAGGCTGCTAGATAGTTTGGTTGAGGAAGTTAAGCTTGTCTCAATTTTGCATTGCTACCGCGCCTGATTAACACCTTTTTATTCAAGATTGTTCTTTATTTTTATTATTTTCTGCCTGGATTTCCCTTGGAAGAACGTTTTGTTGAGATACATGATGTATTACATATCTTTTAGTCTCACTTTAAGCTTTAATAGATGTTTTATGAAATTGTCAGTTGAGTTTCAAAAAAAAAAAAAAAAAAAAAAAAAAAAAAACAACTTTGTTGGAGTTTAAAAATTTAACTTCTTCTCAAAAAGTAGAAAATAAAGGCAAGAAGAAGAACAAAGATATTTGCTGGAAAGATGATCTTTTATTGAACAGAAAATGATGTTTAAATACAGAAAAAATGCAACAACTAAGCCTAACTTTCAGCAACTACTTTCTACATGATCCCATGATAAATGAACCACTAAAAATAAGAGATAACTCCTAAAGAACAGCCAGCTAACTCCTATAAAAAAGCAACTAACTTAAACTACTGAAAATGGCTAAAAAACTGGAGACAAACAGCTGCTTCTGTTTCCTTAGTTACTGCAGTAACTGAGGCAATTAATCAACAGCCATAAAACCAACTCTTGAATAACAGTATCTCCTCTAGAGCCTAACCATGGTAGACCATCAAGGTGAACGCGATGAAGGGAATTCAGGTGTATAATCTCTTGTGGAAATGAAACCAACTCTGGACACTTAAAAATTTCAAGTTCCTCCAGGGAAGCTAGGTGCCGGAATCCTTTAGACAGATATTTCAATCTGTCAGAGCAGCTAATTGACAATTTACGGACTGAGGTGAGGCCTTGCAATCCCTTCTCTGGTAGAGACTCTAGTTGGTGGCAGTGACCAATACGGAGGGACTTCAATGCAGTGAGGCTTGCCAGACTGTTTGGTAGTACTTCCAGCTTTGAGAAATCCTCAATCGTCAATATTTCAAGGTCGGCGAGGTTTGTTAGCACCTCTTCGGGGAAAGAAGTTAGTTCCTTGTTGTTACCAATTTCTAAGCAGGTGAGACCGCAAAGATTAGAGATGGAGGCTAGAGTCATGTTTGAGCATTTCATTATTCTCAAATTTCTGAGTGATAAAAGGCGTGGAAATGTTAGCAAAGGGCAGTCTTCAATCCACATCTCGTGAAGACTCGGAAATTGTTCTTCTCCTTCTTTGATGGAAACTCCTTTTAAATTTGGGAGTTTGCACATCTCAAGTGATTCCAAGGATGGGAACTTTCTTAATTGGGATATTCCGCTTTCAACGTCACTGTCAATGTACTCCAAATGACTTCCCCTCAGCGAAAGATATTTCAAACAGGGAAGCTGAGCTAGTTGAGAGAGATGCAGGCAGTATTTACAATCATGAAGATAAAGGGTAATCATAGTCCTCAAAACTGAAGCCCTCATCCAACTTGCCAAGCATGTACCTTTGAAACCGGATACCTTCAAATGCTTCAGGTCGGAATGAGGTTCCAGTGCTTCAAGCACCTGCAGATCAACACCCTTTGATGACTCACACCCAACGGAATGGTTCCAGTACAAACCTAAACTATGGAGGTTTCGCTTTGAACTTAAAGCTTCTTTCGCCTCCATATGATTTTCAACCCTCTCAAGGTGCTCAATAACTAGTTCTCCCCGAAGATCCAAGTCTCGCAATTCACTAAGCTTGGAACATCTTTTTTTCCCAACGACAAACTTGTTTAAAGTCTTGAGGTGTGTCAATTGTGCTACATTAGGAGGCATGTGACTCAATGGACAGCCTCTTAGCCGAAGATGTCGAAGATTTCTCAGATCTCGCAGATGTTTGGGTAAAACACGAAGTAAGCAACAATCTTCTACACTTAGCATCTGCAGATTCTGAAGAAAACATATACTCTGAGGAAGACTCTCAATACATGTACTGAAAAGGTCCAAATACCTTAAATGTATTAGATTTCCGATTGCAGATGGCAATTCCTTTAACTGAACTGAGCAAAAAATTAACACCCTTAAAGAACCATGCATTGCGATTGTCAAAGGGTTGTAAGAGATAGTACTTTTAGGGAAAGCAAGAAATGACTTATCTTCAGCATGTATTGTTGCATGTCGTATTCTGCTTGTCGATATCTTTTCCCCTCCAAGTCTTGTTTCATGAATTCCATCATCCATTATAGATTGGGCCAGGTCATGAACAAGATCATGTATCTTAAACAACATCCTCCCATCTGAATTTTGTTGCACTTCTTGGAACAAAGATCTCCAGTATAGTTCATTCCATACTTGGTTACCTTTATCCTCAGGTTCCAAGTTTCCCTCGGATGAGATAAATCCGTTGGCCATCCAGAATAAAATTAGCTCTTCTTTGTCAATTTTGGAGCCTTTCTCAAATATCGCGCAATAAGCAAAACAGTGTCTCAAATCTTGAGGAAGGTGAAAATAGCTCAACCTTAGAGCAGGCAAGATTGAACTTTCGTCTTGTGGCAAATTCCACAACTCACTATCTCTGACAAACAACCATTCTTTTTCGTCACTCTTAAAGCGTAAAAGACTTCCTAGAGCTTTAGCAGCCAGAGGCACCCCACAACATCTTCTCACAATCTCTTTTCCAATATCCACAAATTTGGAGCTTTCTTTTCTGTCGAGGCCAAATGCACGTTGCTTGAACAACAACCAACAGTCATACTCTGACAAGCAGGATAAACGATATGGCTGTACTGTTCCCACAATTGAAGCAACCTTTTCGAGACGAGTAGTGGTAATAACTGAACTACCTCGAGAACCAATTGTTAGTAAGGCTTTTAATTTATCCCACTTCTCTTGATCTTCATTCCAAACGTCATCTAAAACGAGTAAATATCGTTTCCCTCTCAACAAGTTTATGAGCTGACTTTGTAAAGAAGCTAACTTGGAAGCATTTACATCTTTCCCAACTATGGCTTCTAGAATTGCTCTTATCAACCTCTTCTCGTCAAAATTATGAGACACACAAACCCAAATCTTCAAATCGAAATGTTCATGTACCAACACATCATTGTAAACTAATTGAGCAAGACTAGTCTTTCCAAGACCTCCCATTCCAACTATAGGGAGAACCAAAAGCTCTTGAAAATCATCATTATGCTTCACTAAGATTTCGACAATCTTCCTTTTGTCATCGTCCCTTCCATAAACTTCTGCCGGAGTTAAAACAAAACCAGTTTCACGTACTTCATCTGTCGTGGATAATCGTTTCATCAGAGTCACTTCAGACAAATGGAATTTAACACGTTCCTCAGCAATTGCATCGAGTTTCCTGATAGCATGTTTAACCTTTTTCCCTATCTGGCGACGAAACAACATGTTCTCCACGGGGAAAACAGATGGCATTGAAATGCATCCAATTCTTCGGGCTTTTTCCTGCAACCTGATTGCTTTCGATGCACATTCATCCAAGACATCATCAACTTCATAAGTGGCACTGTTTAGCTTCTGCAACCAATTTCTTATTGCTTTTTCTTTCAGTTGTTCCTGGTCTGCATCCTGAAGGACAGCCTTGATTGTCGTTAACGAGCTTGAAAGTGTTCTTAATTCTTCATCAACGCCATAAAGCAATCCAAGCTCCTTTTGAATAAAAGAGCTAAGGTTTTGTAACAGAACTTCAACGAAAGCTTCAGCCATGTCACCTAGCAAATCAAACCAAGGAAAATTTTGAGTAGTTTCAGTGGGAGAGCTTTTCAGAATTGTTCAATTAAGCCTACATTGCTCGGAGTTTTCAAAAGTAGCTCCATGTGCGTGTTGGATCCTCCAAAAGTAGTGCATTTTAGGATGATCCGACATGGATGCAGCAACAGTTTTGAAAAAAATGTCCAAGCAACATAGTATAACACAGATAGTTTCACCCTCTAACTATCAGCTATTCCCTTTTTTCTACCTGAACTGTCACCAATTCACCATCTACGTTGCTCAGAGTTTCCAAAAGTAGCTCCATGTGCGTATTGGATCCTCCAAATGTAGTGCATTTTAGGATGATCCGACATGGATGCAGCAACAGTTTTGAAGAAAATGTCCAAGCAACATAGAATTACACAGATAGTTTCACCCTCTAACTATCAGTTGTTCACTTTTTCCTACCTGAACAGGCTGAATTGTCACCGATTCACCATCTACCTCTTTTTTTAATCTGAACTATTACCATTTATGTATTAAAACACATTTAGTTGAGTAGGTCGTGATAGTGTAGGTAGACAAAAGGAAACAACCAATAATCGGACTAATCAACTTTGAGTTGTGTTTTACTACATAGATAGTAATAGTTCATATACAAAACGACAACACTTGATAGTTAAGACGTGAAACTCAGTAAAAATGGTACTTCAAATGTATTTTTAACCATTAATCAAAATATATTATGTAATTCAAAGGCTCAAAGCCACCACCAAAAATGATTTCTTAATGAAAAACATTTTTCTAGGAGATATTTTTCCTCTTACTCAGCACACTTATCAAAACAAGTTCAATTTTACTATTAACACAAGAAATTTTGATCAGCTTGTACGTACCTCGATTAATCAACCACACAACCTACTATTATGACTCGCAAGTCACAATCACAATACTTGATTATTTCACAACAGAGTAGTTTAAGATATTAACACAATTTTTAATAAGAAATCAGAATTGGCAAAGGTAAAGACCTAAGGACCTGTTAGGGCATAAAAATTATTCACTATTTTTTATAATAAACCCTATTTATCACCTCACAAGATAGAGTTGTTCGTATGGTAAGCAAATTCATCACCTAAAATTTTAAACATTTGTGAATTCTGAAAGTACTTCCTTCGTTTTAATTTACTTGTCATATTTTGACTTACACGGAATTCAAGAAAGTACATAAAATATTGTTATCTATGTCAAATCAAACTGTTGCTAAAAAGGATAAGAGACATTTGTTTTTCGAGACGGACATAAAAAAGAAAATCATGATAAACAAATTAAAACGGAGAGAATAACTTTACCCGAGAAATTACCTATTTCTTATGCTTGAGATGTAGCAGCAAATACAATAGGTTGTGGAATTGAAGTTCATCAAGTGAAGGAGGACTTTTAAGTCACACACCTATAATTTATTTGCTTAAAAGTCAAATAAAATAGGACCAGACTATTTTGGATTGGTCTTGGATTTTGTGCCAAGTATTATGATATTTTTTTAGATGACTTGGAATATAATTTGATTGGTCAATTTTGTAGTAAGACATAATGTTACCTAGTAGTTGGGATATTTAATTTATCTAAAGTCATATTCCCTTCGTCCCATTTTATCGACATCATTTTCATGTTAGGTTCGTCTAAAAAATAATATCACCTTACTCTAATTGAAAATAATTTATCGTCTAAAAAATAATATCACCTTACTCTAATTGAAAATAATTTATCTTTAAAATTTCATTTTTATCCTTAATGAAATGATTCTCTGTAAGTTTTTTTTTAAATATTGTGTCAAGTCAAAGGGTGCCACAGATGAGACGAAGGGAGTAATATATAAATTTTGTTTAACTTAGGTTTTCAGTTGGTATTTATATTCTTAAAAAAATAAGTATTTAAATTCGTACAAAATTAAATAAGTAGACATACATGTCTTTCGTAAAACAATCATAACTTTTTGTACAGAGCTCGGATTGATGAATGCTTTGAGTTGGTAATTAAAATTAGAATACATTTAACTTTATAGGTAAATTTAGTCTTCACCACATGAAACTTTATACATCAGCAAATATGTTTGTTTGAAGTTAGACCATGCGCGAGCTTAGTCCTTGAAGAAGTTTTCAACTCGACTTAGTGCTAAGGCTTCTCTTAGACTTTAATTTACTTCTAACACACTCCTATACTTAAACCTAAACCGTTACACCATCAATTCGATCAACTACGTCTCAATGCAAAATTGAGAATAATTATTTTATAATCAATTTCTTCTAATAATTCTTTTTCAATTGATAATATACTTAATCCATTCAATCTCTCTTGCGAAATTATTGATCAATTTTAATTTTGAAAAACTTCTTTAGACAACATAATTAAAAGATAACCACAAGTACAATATAATAATAAAAATAACAAATACAAGACAAAAAATGAAAAGTTGAAATGATCAAACCTGATAAAATATTTGAAGACGAGATTCCAAGATATATTATAATTGATTCTTTGAAATACTTGTTCAAAGCTTGAAATTTGATAAAGAGAAACAAACGATACACAAACACTCACAATATTTTCTTACTTTTTTTTCATCTTTTGTTAGAATATAATAGACTCAATGAATAAATAAGACGAAAGAGTTGGTAAAATAAAAAAAGAACACATTAAATAAATAAGAAGAACGAGTTGGCAAGACAAAGTAACATTAGACGAAAATAGTCAAAAGTAAATGTAGACTTTTGTTAGAACATAATAGGAGTATAGAACTCAATGAATAAATAAGAAAGCGGTGATAAAGTAAAATAGAAAATATTAAATAAATAAGAAGAAAAGTTGGCAAAGTAAAAAAGAAATAGTAGACGTTAGACAAAATAGTTGTCCAATCAACTTTTTAATATAAATAGTAAAACAGTAATAATTTTTTCTCTATAAATTATTTTTTTACCAAAAAATTAATTAGGGGCCTAAAGCTGTTGCTTCACCAGCTTTACCCTTGAGCAGCCGCTGGGCATACTGCATCATCTAGAATATGTCACCTCATTTAATCATACACAATAATTTTAATTAAAATTTAGAGATTTTACGATTTATTGACGTTTTAATGTGTATAATCAAATGAGGTGGTATATTTTAAGTGCTTGACTTATTGAGTAATAAACTTCTTAGAACAGATATACCAAAGTTTTTTCAAAATTTAAGTCGAAAATGTTTAACTGAAATATCATTCTAATTAACATGTATTAAAATACTCAATTGAATTATGTTGTAATCTGAATATCTTAAAGAATCATAATAAATAAAAATTACACTTTTGTCAGAAAAGTAGGTCCGAAATGAAAAATAAAATTCTGAAAGGACTATGAAATGATTTTCTTTTATATAATAAGAGCGTGTTGGGGCACTCAAGCAGACATCTTTCTGTCGACGTGCCTATTTGAATTGTTTGTTTTCTTTTATATATTATACGGGATCCATAAAGATATTTCGTGAACCTTTTTATTTAATCCTTTTAAGGTAGCTGCTTACTTCAACTATGATTTTATGATATTATTCCTAATAAATAATTTCCCAGTTACTTCAACTATGATTTCGCTATATCATCCCGATCAGTTATTTTAAGTTAGGTAAATACTGAAATTAGGATAAAATAAATTTCTCTTTAAACCAGACAAATAAAATTAAATAACTATTTTAATATCTTTCGGCGATTATATTTGTGTCAAAAAAAAGAAGTACTACAAATATACATATAAAAAATTAAAATCACTTAATCATTAAATTTAAATTTTTAATCAATATTAATAATATTTATTGGATATTAATAATATCGTTTACTTGGAATTTATTTTGTTTACAAAGTAATATATTTTTACAAAAGAATCATGACAATTGTACAATTTTATTTAACTTTATCACATTGAGAGTTACAATTTTATCACATTTTATCTAACTTATTATTTATAGTTATTTAATAATAATTTTCAATATATAACAATTTAAGTTAAAAAATTAAATTCAGATAACCCAAAATTAATTAAATTCACCTTGCACAAATCTCTAAGAATCAATTGACTATGTACTTTGCATAAGTCTCTTCCTAATTACTGTATTTAATCCCATTAGTCCACCACATACATCAATATATTTTAAAAAAATAATTCAGTAAAAAAAATATTTCATATTTATATAAAGTTCAAATCCCCACCCCAAAAATCATTGATTGATTTTACGATTTGAACTTGCGATTTATAAGTTTTTTTTAAAAAAATTAGATCCTTGTTCTAAATATTAAACAAGAATTATGCTTTAATTTAAGCAAATTGAAATTTGCTATATAATTACATGTTACATGATATTCAATTAAAATTTTGAAAAAAAATAAGATTTATGCTATGGATAAGTTAGTCATTTTTTAAAATTCTACACATTAATTAATCTCAATAAGTTATAAAGTTTTTTAACATGTTTTAATTAATGTTAATATATATATAATTAAATAAAGTGGCATACCTTATTTAATTATGTAATATGTGTTTTGAGATTATACACAATTTTTATAACTTTTTAAAATTTGAAATAAAATTCTTCAATAAATCTTTTTGCCACAATAAATTTATTTATAAAATAAAATATTCACTAAAATAAGCCAACTTTAACGTCTTGTGGAAATTCCCATGGGCCCTTAATTTCACTATTTTATTTTATTTTTTACAACTTTATACTATAATCTGTGGGCAGCTTTTTAGATATTCATGTACCCAAAAATTCCTCAATTTTCCTTTCAAAGTTTCAGTTATAAACCATTTTTCATGAAAATCATCATTTCTTTTAGGCTTTTTCTGCCTTCTTTTGTAACTTGCTTATCTTGTTTTTATATTTTTCGAGTTGCGAGTCCATCGGGAATAATTTTTCTATCTTCACAAAGTCACGAGTAAGGTACGAGACTATTTTATTCTTCAATTTTAGTATCATTATTTTGCTTTATTTAATTAAATACGTACATATCATATTTTTCAGACCCCACTGCTAGAATTTATTGTTGTTAGTAATTATCTCTTTGTTTTTGCTATTTTTTTTCCTTGTGATATAAGACTATAGAATTCTGTGCATCTTATTTGGAATTTTGTAAAATCCACAGTAAAATTATTTCTGGGATGTAAGTGGAATTGCTATTTAATTAATTCAGTGGACCATTTTTTAGAAAAGGGAAAAGAGTTTTCCCTATAAATACTTGGGAAAATTTGCTAGCTGGTTCTTAGTACTCAAAGAGTAATTGACGTTATATACATCGTCAGTGAAAATAATTTTTATACTATCAGGTTAGTAGAGTAACATTTTTATAAGGTTATCAATTCATGTATGTTCTAGTGAAGTTATTTTATAAATGATCTGATGGTTGTGTTGTTCAAATTCTTTAAAAAAATGTCGCTATGTTCGTGTTTTTTTTTAAAAAGTTGGAGGTAGAGGAAGGGGAAATAAGGGAGGGGTTACAGATTCGCAGCCAACCAATTGTGTTGCTAAGATTCTTCCTCCATTCGTTGGATCCACCGATCAAAAAATTCAATATTTTTGGAGGATTTGATATGCACTCGACGATTTTATATGAAAATTATTGATTTCTTGAATGATTTTTGAATTCTTTGTGAAGAATGTTGATTTCTTGAATGATTTTTAAGTGCTATGTATCGCCGATGATACACAATCAATCTAAGTTGCTCGAACTCTTTAAAATTATTGTTGCAGTCGCATTAGATTCTCCGAAAAAGGATTGTTTTAGGAGAATCCGCCGCACACTCAATGACATTTTGAAGAGTTCGAGGAACAAATATATATATAATCAAGCTAAGTTGCTGGAACTCTTTAAAATTATTATTGCAGTCGCGTTGGATTCTCAAAAATAGCCCTCTTTTGGAGAATCCGTCGCACACTCAACGGCATTTTGAAGAGTTGGAGGAACAAATATATATACAATCAAGCTAAATTGCTCGAACTCTTTCAAATTATTGTTGCAGTCGCGTTGGATTCTCCAAAAAGGGCCTCTTTTAGAGAATTCGCCACACTCATTGACATTTTGAAGAGTTTGAGGAACAAATATATATACAATCAAGCTAAGTTGCTCGAACTCTTCAAAATTCTTGTTGCAGTCGCGTCGCATTCTCCAAAAAAGGCTTTTTTTGAAAAATTTGCCACACAATCAACACCATTTTGAAGAGTTCGAGGAACATTGTATAAATATGTCTACACCTACATACATAGAACTTAAAGACTCATTCAAGAAATCAATCTTTGTGAGATAGTCTTTTCTTCTTTAATTAATTTTTTTTTTTAATTTCTCTTATTTGCAAGCAGAGGAAAACAAATGGACTTGAATGGAGATTTTCAAGAACAAGATATATGGAGTCATCATATTGTGAAGAGGAAATTATCCACTAGTACTCCAAAGGTGATCCCTCCAACAATCCCAAGAGCTAAAAGTGCTACAATTAGCAAGAATGAGTCCACTCATGTGCCAAAACAATCATCAGCTCCTATCAACATTCCTGATTGGTCCAAGATTTACAACAAGAAATCATCAAGTAGATCCATGGGGAATGGTGGTTATAATGGAAGTGTTGTTGAAGAAGATGAAGATTGTGATGAGGGAATGTTACCACCACATGAATATCTAGCTAAAAAGTTTGCTAGGAGTCACATTGCTCCTCCTTCTATGTGTGAAGGTGTTGGAAGGACACTCAAGGGAAGAGATCTTAGTAAAGTGAGGAATGACATTTTAACCAAGACCGGCTTTCTGGAATAGGTTACAGGTTCGAGCAGTAGAATCAGTCGTTGAGTCTTGTATTAAGATAGATTGTGCATATCACACCCCCTTATGCTGCATCTCTTTGCTGAACCTTGCGTGAAAGAGGAGATGTTTTGTGTAACCCTTAGCCCCTTTTATAGTTTTTCTTATTAGTAAAGCAATAGGTTACCCCTAGTCGAGCTAGTGAATTTCAAATATTGAATGATTCACAATCTGATGGTTGCTATTTTAGTTTGTATATGCCATAGTAGGCACAAAGATTCTTGAAGAATGATTATTATGGAAAGGTTATGATAATATAATTATTGAAGAAAATGAAGATTTGTGATGATTATGGTGATGGAATTGTACCACCACATGAATGTATATATATCTAGTTTGGTTGCCATTTTGACATTATCATTTTGTAAATTTTAGTAACATCCAATCAACAACATCATTAGGCAATCCATCTTCATTTTGGGCATTGTCATTTTTTAAGTTTTATGATCTTCCTTCTTAACTAAGCAAGCCTTTGAGCAATGGTAATTAAGATTATGAATTATTTCTTTGTGATGACATATATCATATGTTATAGATTTGAGCTGTGAAATTAGTCAATGGTGCTTGTGTCAGGATATATAGACGGCCTATATCATTTTTATAGTGTTATAGTGTTCTCTTAGATTCTACGTGAACACGAAATGCTTTGTGCATTCAAGCTGCTTTTCTTATGATTTTTCTTATTAGCACGCAAAGAGGTTAGTAACTACCTACATCACATTTTCTTAGAGTAAATGTCTTTATCAAACTTTGCATGAACACAAAATACTTTGTGCAACTATTTTTTTTTTCTTTTATGATTGTTCATATTAGCAAGGCAAGACACCACTTCCATTACGACCAATGAATTTCGAATACTAAATGGTTTAAACTTCTAGTTGTACATTCTTCTTATTTTGGCTCTCTTCTTGTTGTTCTTTTTTGATACATTAGATCAGATTAATATTTTTCTGGCTATCGAAATACTAAGAAAAAGTAAGATTAACAAATATTTTTTTTTCTTGTCTTAATTTATGTAATTGTATGTGATTTAGTAAAAAGTTAATTTTCTTTTTTTTAAAAGGAAAAGACTTTCAATATTTGCAATTTAATTGACTAAAGAATTCATTAATTAAAATAAAACTAAAAATTGATTCTTTCCTTAAACTTCTTTGTGTGAAGGAATTCTAAATCAAACAAATAGGTTAAGCAAACCGCCACAACCACGCAAACAAAACGCAGTGTTTCACCTTTTAGGTAACTTCCACGACGTCGTTTTATGTATTTATATATAATTACATAAAATAATTCGTATAATTCAGTGAGTTTTCTTGTGAATTCAAACAAAAATTCATTAAGTTTCGTGTACGATTCAGAAAAAACCAAATTTGTTCTCTGTTGAATTCTGGTAAAAATTTTGTTCAGAATTATCGGTTCTTGATTTTGATGTGAAAAAAAGTTGCAATATAAAAAAGTTCACAACTTTTTTGTTTTTTTGCATTTTTGAGTAAATTTAAAGATACCCTTTTGCTTGAATTGTGTTTAGAAGTCTGTATTTATATGTGTGGGATCTCTGTTTTTTTTCATTTTTTGGGGTGAAGGAAATTGCCTTTTTTGTTGTGATTCTGATGTTCTTTAGGTGCTTGAAATTTGCAGCAAGAGATCAAAGTTTGAGTCTTGCAATGGCCAAGAGTTCTTTCAAGCTTGAACATCCTTTGGGTATGTTTCATATTTGGCTTTTGTTTTACTCAGTGTGCCCTTGTTTATTTTTAAGTAGGTCTAGAGTTCGTGTGTGTGTTAAATGTGCATACATAGAGCTAGAACATGACACGGTTTCAGCTTATCGAGGATATGATTTTAGATAAGAGGGCATGGAGGTCGTGGATTAGGCTAGAAAGTTAGTAGGTTGTTGAGTGTTGTCTTGTTTTTTGATGAGATAAGGCTTGGTGGTAGTCTGGAGTGTCGTGTGGTGTCTGTCGTAGTATTAATCTTCTTCATGTCGTTCTGGCTTTTGGCATATGTTATTATTGGTTGTTTATTATGTTTAGGTGATCACACTATTTCGTTGATGTTATTGTTCCTTGTATGAATGTTCTCCGTTGCTGTTCTATTAGTTTTCATGTTTTCTTCATGGTGGTTTTTTCTTTACATTACTATCTTGATTTGCTTCACTTGAGCCGAGGTTCTTTTGAAAATAACCTCTCTAGCTCTATGAGGTAATCATAAAGTCTGCGTCTATCTTGCCCAGATCCACTTTGTGAGATTTCACCGGGTATGTTGGTGTTGCACTAATCACTGAAGGGTGCCCAATCGGTCTATTTGCATGATAATACTAGTTTCCTTTATGACATTATAGTGCTTGGTTAAAAAACAATGGGTGCTGAGCACCCTATAGTGTCTATTTAGGTCTGCCATTGCATACATATGTGTGTGTGTTTGAGTGTGCCTGCACATGCTAATGGTGCAGATGTACTCACTATCCAAATACTACATCAGCTTATCTTGGCAGGTGCTAGGATATGGGCACTCTAGTGATGTTTATGCTTTGTAGCCTCCGTGTTACATTGTATGTAATTGAATATTTGTAGATGCCTTTTTGAGGGTATTTGGTAAAGCAACAACCAGATATCAATGAAGTTTTGATCTATATCCTATTATTGTCTGGTGGTATATATATGTTTTGTTCTTAGACTCCTGAATCTAGGAATATATCTGGTGCATTAGCTCTGAGCAGCTCTATACACATGAATTCATTACTAAAGTATCATGACATTATTCCAGATTTAGCTAAAAACATAATCAATAGAAGTATATTGTTCATTTAGACAATACCTCAACTAGTTGAGATAAGTGTCATTTAAAAAATTCTAATTTGCCTTGGAAGGCAACTTTTAGTATGGGAATGGAACTGACCTGAATTAAGTGGAATAGCTGACCCCAACTGATTTTTGCTGTTGATATATTTGGTTGATTGATAGTCTGATTTGGGGTTGCTGACTTATATATGAAGTGCTGGTTTGTGATGCACTGATGCTTACAATGTTCTTTTCTTTTGTTTTTGAGCATGTCCTTATTTACTTGCAATGATAACTTCCCAATGCTTCTCTACTAAAAAAGGCCTGGGGATGAGACAAAAAGGATGTGTATAATGTGAACTTTCGCTGATGCTTTCAACTATTTGTTATTTTTTGACAGAAAGGAGGCAAGCAGAATCTTCCCGTATCAGGGAGAAGTATCCTGACAGAATTCCGGTATGATATCTGATGTTAATGATCTTTCTCTCAATCGATACGCCAACACTCTTATCCCTCATGGCTGTGTTTTCCCATTCAGGTGATTGTTGAGAGAGCAGAAAAGAGTGATATCTCTGACATTGATAAGAAGAAGTAAGTTGCTCCTGTGCCTTCCCATGATGATGGTTGTGAAGAATCAAGTAGTCAAATTTTGATACATTCGTAACACCATATTTATGTTCAAGTCCACTATATATTGGTTTTGGCATGCAATTTGCTTGTAGCCCCCCCACCCCCAAACCCCTGATGTGTTTGTTATCTGCAGTCTGCACTGCTATGTTAAATGTTGTTGCCACACCCGTGTCGGATCCTAATGTACTATTTTTGGAGGGTCCGGCATGTGTCAGTCGGTTTTTTTGAATAGTTCGAGCAACATAGGTTTGCAATGGATGTGGATATAGACATAGTAAGTTAGGGGGATATATTGTGTGAACTAACAGAGTTGGCCGAATTTGTCTCCAGGAATTGATTAGAGAATCAGAGTCTTTTGTGGCCTGGAAACTAGAAAGTTAATAATGTATGATATTGTAATGTGTTTTTTTCATGATTGTTTTAAAATCACGAGTTATCATTGTGATGGCGGATTTGTGGTTGTGCCGGACACAAGTTTGGGAGATATATCTTGTGAATGCTGCAGCTTTTTGTGTTTATTTGTGGGCACATCTTTTAGCACCGATTTAGCAGAGTTTGTTGGCATGAGGGTTGCTGTTATAAATCATATGCATCTCTGTTAAGTTCAAATTTCAAATATGGTCTGTACAGTAATTTCCAACCTTTTTAATGGTCCCAAGGTGAGGTTGTATATCCTAAATACTACATGTTCCCGAGTCTATATCGCAATAGATGCCACTTTTTGTTGATTTTAGGTGTTTTGGCTTTCATCACCATGGAGAATTCGGCCTTGATGCTAAAATAACTAATAAGTAGTTTTATTGGTATATATGTGTGGGGAACAAACAGTCTAGGTACCTCAGGTGTTTCTTCCTTTCGCTATTAAACACAGGCTGATCTTCACTTGTCAATGCTATTTGTGCAATAAACTTCGACATGTTGACAGAATTAGTCTTTGCATTACTTGATTGTTGCTGATTGTTGTTAATTCCGATGTATAAGTAGATCCGACAGGGCTATTATTTATTTGCCTTACGTTGTGACATAGGTACCTCGTCCCAGCTGATTTAACTGTTGGCCAATTTGTTTACGTGGTCCGAAAGAGGATTAATCTCAGTGCTGAAAAGGCCATATTTGTCTTTGTCAAAAACATTCTACCTCCAACTGGTAAGTACAGTAAGATTATAACGTAAGGTCTCGATACTTTTCCGAGACATTTGTCTTGACATATCTTCCTTCCTTCTTTTTGCAGCTGCTCTGATGTCTGCAATTTACGAGGAAAACAAGGACGAAGACGGATTCCTTTACATGACGTACAGTGGTGAAAATACATTTGGGTCCTTCAAGCTTGGGAACTAATATTTCAAGTTAACTATCTGAATTGTAAATCTGCTACCACTTTGATTTATTCATGGATGGTTCAACTGTTAGATGACTTCTGTTTTTTTTTTTTTCCAAGAAATGCTCCTAAAATGTACAGATGACAAGTCTTTGCACTTTTATCCAGTCTATTTATCTTCAATGAGATTGTTGTATGACTTCACCCCCCCCCCCCCCCCACCACCACACACACACACCAAGCTTTTGCTAGTTATTCGTGCATCGTGCGGGTACATGTACTAGTATAATTGAGATAAGATCTTCAACCATATGGTAAGTTGGTCTTATTGTGACCTTATAATTGTGTGTAAGTCTTTTTTCTGATGAAAATATCGTGCGGGTACATGTACTAGTATAATTGAGACAAGATATTCAATCATATGGTAAGTTGGTCTTATTGTGACCTTATAATTTTTTGATGAAAATATGTCATCAAAGCGTTTGTAGTCCAACGGTTAGGATAATTGCCTTCCAAGCAATAGACCCGGGTTCGACTCCCGGCAAACGCAATATCTTTTTTTTTTTGTTTTGCGACGTTTGGCTGGTCGGAAAAAAAGATATATATATATTCAAGATAATATTTCTTATTTATATGAGTCGAATACAAAATGTAAATAAAAAATTTACTTATTTTTCAAAAAAATATATTTCTTCGTATCAAACACGCTCTTAATTTTGGACTGAACTAATTTTAAACCATAGAAGATTATAGAGAATTGCTATTACTAGGATGGTTTTGGTTTGTCGAGCTTAACTTTAGAATATTCAAAATCGATAATACATTTAGTTTTTTTTTAAAAAGTGAACAAAAGTTAAATGATGATATTAAAACAAACTCCCTATTATATTTCTAGAAACTCAAGTATTCTATCCTTTTAAGTTCGTTGGGATTTCTATAAAATAACATACAAAATAAAACTCATATTTATAGATTATAATAATTCATAATATATTAAATTTATTTCAAAATGTTACAACTCAAATTTCTAATGATATTGCACAAACCATGTGTAGAAAATTGATATGACAAATAAAAGATTTTTTTTTTAATTATTATTATTAAATAGAGTAATATTTTAATTCCCTATCAACAGCTTTCTTCAAGAAACTATTTTCTTCAAGCACCATTTGAATTGGCAAGAACCCTAAACCATTAGCCATAGCCACCATCATCTCCTTCATCTCTTGTTTAAATTCCTCCAAATCCACCGTCCCGTTCGAGTCGTGATCGAATTGAACGAAAATTGAACTGTAAACTCGAGAAACCTCGTTAGGATCAATTTTCACGTCGATACCAAAATGCGTATCAAAGACCCTCAAACCCTACGACCAATAGCGAAATCAAGAATTTTGTAAGTATTCATAATTTAATAGACGTTATGAATATAAAAAATTTGATGATATTCGAAATGGTAGTACAATAACATATGCAGAGTAATTTGATATATGGGGTCCGTGTGCACGGATCTTATTCCTGGTTATTTGAAGAAATAAGTTTTAAAAAGGTAATTGAAAATCGAGTTTTGGACATACATTTAACATGAAAAAAATTTGACATATTATGAGTGAAAAACAAATTCATCACCTGAAAAGTTGGTCAAAATAAATAAATAAATTATATGGACAAACAAAAACTTAAGTATATACTATCTTTGATAAATTTATAACTAATCACCCTTTAATCTATGTGACTCTGTTCTGCTCTTACCTGCAACTCTTTCAACATTTCCGAATAAGAAAGTATGCCATCATGATCTTTATCAAGATTATTGAATCGTTCAACGATGAATTCACCAAACGCTTCTTCATCTTCCACAAAGCTAAGAATTGTGGCACCATCAAGAAACTCTACACTCATTTTTTGATGTTAATTGTAGCTATATATTGAAACACAATTTTTTTATTTGATGAATATAAATAATTTGTAGCTAAAAGACTCTATTTATACTAAATACTTTTTGTCAAATATTGGAAGACTACCAAATTTTAGTTGCTAGTTTTGGCACAGTTTGTTAGTAAACATTATTGTGGGAGTCAACAAGACTAAAATAAAGTGTGTGTATTTTGAATTCTTGCACACAGATTAATAATGTAGTCTTTTGGACTTTGTCATGACAAGTGGTGGATTTAATTTATTTTAGTGGTTATTTACTGATATAATAAATATCAGAGTAATTTTATTAAATTATTATTTGAATATAATAAAAATAATATTTTGAAAAATATAATAGAAGAAAATGATTATAATTAATGATATCTTGATCTTATAAACTGGACAAGTATTATTGGACATCTCAAAATAGTATTGTGAATAAGTAAAGATGGGCAGAGGAAGTATTAAATATAAAAGTTATGAGAAAGTTCAAGAAAATTATATAAATTATATTATCAAAACTATTTTATGTGTAAATTTTTTTTAAAAAAAATATATTGTGTATAATGTCGTGTTGGTTTGATTTTGGGTTGACTTTTCTTAGTTAGAATTAAATCAATCCAAGTACAATCAAGTTTTTTTAAAATACCAGAATAAGTCAAATAAAATAACTAGTCGAATTTATTTTTCAATTTAACTCGATTTGTGATTTGGTACAATTCACGATTCGATCATAAATCTGAAATAAAATGTGATATTATTTTATTGTTGTTATGAGTATTGATTAATTTCATAATTATTTAACTAATCTCATAAAATATCCCAACTAGTAATATATTTGTATCTATCCTATCTCACCAACCAAACAATCCCTAAATCTTTTTATAGGAATCAATAAGTAAATATATATATTATTTGTGGTTTTGATTTGTCGAGCTTAATTTTAGAATATTCAAAATCGATAATATATGCAATTTTTTTTAAAAAATGAATAAAAGTTAAATGACGATACCAAAACAAACTTCCCGTTAAATTTCTAGAAACTCAAGTATTCGATCCTTTTGAAGTTTGTTGGGATTTCTATAAAACAATGTACAAAATAAAACTCATATTTGTAGATTATAATAATTCATAATATATTAAATTTATTTCAAAATGTTACAACTCAAATTTCTATGATATTGCACAAACCATGTGAGAAAATTGATACAACAAATATAAGATATTTCATTATTATTATTATTATTATTATTATTATTATTATTATTATTATTATTATTATTATTATTATTATTATTATTATTATTATTATTATTATTAAATAGAATAATATTTTAATTCCCTATCAATAGCTTTCTTCAAGAAACTATTTTCTTCAAGTACCATTTGGATTGGCAAGAACCCTAAACCATTAGCCATAGCCACCATCATCTCCTTCATCTCTTGTTTAAATTCCTCCAAATCCACCGTCCCGTTCGAGTCGTGATCGAACTGAACGAAAATTGAATTGTAAACTCGAGAAACCTCGTTCGGATCAGTTTTCACATCAATACCAAAATGCTTATCGAAGACCCTCAACGCCTGCACAATGGTGAGATCAAGAAATTTGTAAGTATTGATCAAAGTTTAATAGACATTTTGAATATCAAGAATTTGATGATATTTGAAATGGTAGTACAATAACATATGCAGAGTAATTTGACACGTGGGATCCGTAGAAGGTGACATGTACGGACCTTATTCCCGCTTGTTTGAATAGAAATTCTTTATTAGGTAATTGAAAATCGAGTTTGTTCCACTCTTACCTGTAACTCTTTTAACATTTCCGAATAAGAAAGTGTGCCATCATGATCTTTATCAAGATTATTGAATCGTTCAACGATGAATTCACCAAACGCTTCTTCATCTTCCACAAAGCTAAGTATTGTGGCACCATCAAGAAACTCTACACTCATTTTTTGATGTTAATTGTAGCTATATATTGAAACACAATTTTTTTTATTTGATGAATATAAATAATTTGTAGCTAAAAGACTCTATTTATACTAAATACTTTTTGTCAAATATTGGAAGACTACCAAATTTTAGTTGCTAGTTTTGGCACAGTTTGTTAGTAAACATTATTGTAGGAGTCAACAAGACTAAAAAAAAGTGTGTGTATTTTGAATTCTTGCACACAGATTAATAATGTAGTCGTTTGGTTGGTAATAAAAGCATATATGGATCGAATTAGTTCGAATTTTTCATATATTAAGTCAAATTATTTATGTTGAATTTTTTAAATTTATAAATCAAATCAAATTAATAATAGTCAGGTTTTTCAACTTCAGATTTTTTTTTCAAACTTCTAAATATAATAAATTTATTCTTCAATGAAATATTTAACTTTTGCTTGCAAATATATGACAAACTAGTAGTATTGCAAGGCCATCAGATTATTAGGAAGCTATTTATATGCTTATAAGCATTTTTTCTAGTTGTCCAAATATTTTAAAAATGTATTTCTCAAATGCATTTTATTAATAAATATGGTATAATATTTAATTCTCAAATTTTAGAACAATTGAACCATTCCATTACAAAATCATAAATGGACAATATTTAATAACAATTTAATTGTAGTGTGTGATCATTCACTTTAGTGGATAATTGTAGTGTGTGCTTATTCACTTGGCTAAGCTATCTCGTTATCACTTCATTTCAGTCACTAGTTCTGTATTTGATATTGATATTCCCTTTTTAAAAATGATCAAAAATACATCTCAACTATCAAATATGAAGCACTTCTATCCTTGGTTATTTTTTGGTATCAGAATTATCCACGCTAGCTGGCACAGACACACCTGATATTTTGTTAGTGAAGATTGACAAGTCTGATCCAAATTTTAGACGACGAGGGTACTTTTGATACCACAAATAGTATGGACGACAAAGTACTCCATTTTTGATAATTTAAGGGTATTTTGGTCAATTTTTGTTTATATCAATCTTTATCGATAACACCAAAAAAGAATATTGGAAGAAGAGGAATTGAACATCAAATAAATATAGTAATTATTTATTATAAGGTAAAATTAGGTTGATCATGAAGTTGAGAGTTATCTTTGAAATTAATTACATGCAATGCATGATCAAGAACTTAACATCTTCCTAACTTTCAACATAATTACAATTTTTAACATCTATATATAATTTCAAATCCCAAAACCAAAATTCTCACAATCCAAAAATAAACTATTTTTTCATGAAAAAATGTCAACAAAATTTTTTTTCCTCCTCTTTGTTAGTGCACTTCTTTTTGTATCCACAAATGCTAGAAGCATTAAAATTGAGGCAAAATCAATTGATGAAAAAATCAATTCAAATTATTTTGGAAATGGCAATGCTAATAATGAAAGTGTATTAATTGGTAGTGGAAAAGTTGAAGTTAATGATGGAGCACTTGGACGTCATTAGTGTTAATTACAACTCGCTTACGCGGTGGTGATTGAGTCAAGATTTTTTTTATTAAGATGTTCAGTATATATAAAAGTAAGTCGAGAAAAAGTCAATAGTATTATTTTTTGTTGAAGGGGTTCATTTTTATACAAATTGTGATGCTAGTAATGTAACGTGCATGAATCGAATGATACTAATTAAGTGCATGTTTATTACGATTTTCATGTTAAACATAGACAAATATTTCTATTATATCGCTTCTCATGATTGTTATGATCACTATCGGAAATTCGCTAATTTTCAATAAATGGATGAGATGAGAAACTTTTATTTGTTTTATTAGATGTTTAAGTTCGAGAAAGAAAAAATTGTTAGTATAGAGTATTTAATGAGTTCTACGCCACATGATCGAAATTAGTCGGCTAGTTTTATGTTTAACATGTATAGTAGTAGTATCTCGCCACTTTCAAATCCAGAGTCCGCTATTGCATTATATATTTTAAGAAATTTTAATCATTTTAACAAACAACAACTTACTTTTATCAAACACACAAACTGTTTATTTACAATTTCAACCACTTCTATTCAAATGCTTGATAGTTGATACTAATCGTTAGCTATTTTTAATCTGGTATTACAATCGAACTCTTAAAAATGACCCCAACTAGTAACCACTTACAAACATCTATTTTTTTTATATATGCAACTCATTTTTCTTTTTAACTGATAATTTTTTTTTTAATAATATTTAATAACAATTTAATCCTCAAAATTTAGAACAATTGAACCATTCCACCATTCCATTACAAATCAAAAATGGAGACAAATGGAAAAGGATATTCTTGAACTCCCCAAAGTTGTATTTAGCCAATCATTAATTGCAAAATGGAATATTTTTTTAACCTAATCAATTCTATAGTATATTCTTTAATTTTTAATTTAATTTTCTTTATTTTTAAATGTTTTTTTGATTGCAACTTCCATATGACAAGGTTAAATACATTTATATATATTTAATTTAAGATTATTAGATTTAAAAAAAATTCTTTACCACTTTATATATGGTACAAAATCAAAATCAAGCAAACAAATTAAAATAGAAATAACAATAAATAATTTGATAAATATATAATACTCATATCTCGATTAATTAGAATCTTTCATTTTACGTTATATTTTATGATTTCTATAAAATTATTTTGTTACAGTAATAAAAAAAGAAATGACAACAAATAAAGTCCTTATATCCAAATTGAAATACTTTCATTTTAATTTATTTGATCTATTTCTTTATCCATTTTTTTAAAAAAATAATTTTTTTAAAAATATTTTATAATTTTAACTTTTCATCATGACATATTTAAATATATTTTAGCTTTTGAAATCATAAAATTTAAAAATCTTTAATTATTTTTTAATGGTCCAAATGGATTAGGGACCCCACATGCTATATAGTGTACTAGATATTTTTAGTTGAAAAACAAACAGCAGAAGATTGAAATTTCATCATTCATTAAAAAAGTCAACAAAAAAAAGATCAAATTTTTCTTCTTCTTTTTCATAGTTGAAGAACTGAAGAAGAAGAAGAAGAAGAAGTAAAAAAAGAACAAAAATGGGGTCAATAGCTAAAAAGGGGTTGCAGAAATACTTGATACAACTTCAACAACACCCTTTAAGAACAAAGGTTTGATTTTTTCCCCTTTTCTGGACTTATTTTTCTTTCTGTGCTTTGATTTTGTCTGATTTGTGTAGTGGGTTTTGGTTGTTTCAAGCTGTTAGGTTCAATATGTGATGTGGGTGTTTTTGTAAGCTTTTTTTTTTTGTATATATCTTGAGAAGTTGCAATTTTTAGAATTGAGATCTCAGTATTTCATGCCAACCCCCTCTTTCTTTGTAACTTTTTTTTTTCTTTCTTTTAGTTAGAAATTAATGGTCTTAAAACACACTTAAATTACTTCTAAGAGGAAGGTTCCCGAAAACAGCCCTGAAATTTTACTAGGTATGTTATTGTAAAACACACTTAAATTACTTCATGTGTGGCCCTTTCCTTTTTAATCGGTCCAAAAAGAATATCACTTTATGATTAAAAATAATTTCACTTTAAAATTTCACTTTTACTTTTAATGAAATGATTTGACACAAAATACGAGAATTGTTTAAGATAACAAATTTCATAAGTCTTCGTTTATTCCTTGAATGTCATGTCAAGTCAAAAGGTGCCACATAAAATAGACGGAAAGAATATTGATTTTTTGAGTTTCATATATGGACTATTAGGTGTGTGAACAATAACTAACTATTTATCAAAACACACATCACACTATCAGGTGTGGGATTTTCCTACTGGAAATATCACGGTCGTTCATGTAGGAGAAATGAATGATTGATAGTTGAGGTGTGTTTTGAGAAATAGTTGGTGATAGTTCAGGTAGAAAACTAGCACACAAGATAGTTCAGGTGACATCAACTATCAGGTATGTAATCTTTTGACTTGAAATATGTCACTATCTTTTAGATAGGAAAAATGAACAATTGATAGCTGAGGTGTGTTTTGACAAATAACTGGGGATAGTTTAGATAGGGAAATAACGAACCAAATAGTTCAGGTGACACATTAACCATCGTGTTTTGTAATTTTCCTATTTGAATTACCATTGTTCAGGTTAGGAAAAATGAATAATTGATAGTTGAGGTATGTTCAGATAGGAAACTAGCACACCTGATCGCTCAAATATGAAATTAAAAAAATGGAGTTAGTTTAGGTTTATTTTTGAGCCTTTACTCTTTTAATGGGTGGAAGATTTAGCTCTGCTCTCTATGAGTTTTTCAAAGCATAGTCGATTTTTTGTTTGGTAAAAGAAAGGACTTTTGGGTTGCAAACCAACGACTAGCTTAAAAATATACTCACTCTATTTGAATTTGTTTGTCTTTTCTTGACTTGACAGTAGCCTTATTTAAAACAATAGCTTAAGTATGATAAAAAAGGACAGTCTGGTGCTCTGAAGCTCCTACTATGTACAAGGTTCGATGGCAAGAGTCTATTGTACGCAGTCTTATATTGATATTCGGACGTAGTGAGTAGAAAGGTTTATCACATCTCCATCTGTGTGTGTGTGTGTCTTTTGGGGGGGGGGGGGGGGAGGGGGTATTAATGGATTTGAATTGAATAGAATGAATGTAGAACATTTATAGAGTTGAATTTAATTAGTTTGGGATTGAGACGTAGTTGATCGAATTGATGGTGTGGATTGTGTTTAAAGCCTTTTAGCTTGATTGTTACTGTGATTTTGTTTTAATAGTTTCTAAACTTTGCATTAGTGTATTCTTTAATTTTATTACTATGTTTTTCCTTTTTCTTTGGTTATTAGTACTATTTCTACTGTTGGTACTTTTCTTTCTTCAGAATTTCATCGTTGCATCTTACTTTTGCAACATGTTCTGAATTACAATTTTTCTTGAGCTGAGGATCTATTAGTAACAACCTCTCTACCCCACAAAGGTAGAGGTAAGGTTTATGTACGCCCCACCTTCCCTAGACTGCACTTGTGGGATTACACCGGGATATGTTGTTGTAGTTTCTAACTTTTGCAATTTATATACTTGCAGGCGGTAACAGCTGCAGTTTTGTCAGCGATAAGTGATATAGTGGCTCAGAAGATTACCGGCATTAAGAGACTTCAAATGAGACGCCTTCTTCTGAAAGTGGTAATTGTTTGAATACCTTCCTTATTTCTGTTTCCTTTTTATGTTTATACTGTAGTGAAGTGTTGCTGGCTTTGAGAAATCTGTTTGACTTTATTAATTAACTTCATTGCACCATAATCGTCTCATATTCTGTTGCTTGGAGTCTTCAAAGATGTTGATGGGTGCGTGTCGGATTATTCAAAAGTAGTGTATTTCGGAGGATCCAACATGGGTGTGGCAACGGAGAGTCCGAGCAACATGGTTCTCATAGGAGCATGTGCGTAGTATGAGTTCAATATGTAACTGATGATCTCAAGGAGTTGCTTTTTATCAAAAAAATTTAAACACATGATAGTTAGATAACGGCTCTCATTGGTTTTGGCTGTGTCTGGAGTTAGATGGTCCTGCATCAGTTCAACATTTTCTTGTTATTCTGAATCCTTTTTTCTTGAAGCAAGGCAAAGCGCTACCAGTAGAATACTTTTTTTGACTCTGCCCTGATCTTATTCATGAGTTCTTGGTGTTCTGATTAATTTGATTAAGATTAACCTGATTCTGTAGCGTACTTTCCTAGTCCCGCATGCTGTATGGTCTGCTATAGGTCACTTTTAGCCTAAGTTGCATGAACCCTTTTTAATGCCGCACTTGTGTTGGATTTTTCAAAAATACATTACCTTTGGAGAATCCAACACGCACCCGTTGACATTTTTGAAAAGTCTGAGCAACATAGCTTTTAGCTTCTTTGTACCTTTTTTCATGAAAGACATCATGAAGTAAAGGCAGACTAAGAAAATGATACCTTCTTAGCATGTTGTTTACCTTTAGTCTAGCCTAGGGTACTCTTGTTCAGTTCGTTTTGATAAAGCATTTTCTTGTTCGTATTTGTGGGGGGGTGGGGGGTGGGGGGGAACCTCATCTACAAGAAGTATACTAAAATGTAGAAAATCATCCCCATAAAGTTCTCCTACAAAGACATCCATTCAATCTATACTAATAGGATTGTCATCAATGATCATCTCATAATTTACTCAAATTTTCTGTAGACTGTCTGACATTATTTTATTAAACAGAAACCTTTAAGTATATATCGACAAAATGGGATTGTAAAAGCTGGAAAACTTCCTTCGCCACACTTTGACCATGTTGGGATCTTATATCTAGATTCCGGAACGTAATGACTTATTAACTATGTTGCTTGGAGACATAAAAAAATACTGTCGGGGGTGTGTTAAATCCTCCAAAAGCTATGCATTTTAGGAGGATACGACGTGGTCATGACAACATCTTGGAGCATATATTAGGATTTTTAGCCTCCGAGGCTTAGTCCAGTGGTAATGCTATTTCAGGGTACTCATCTCAAGATTCATTTTTGATATGGCACTTATTATCCAAATCATGTATCCTTTATATGTTCTTTCGGATTACGCTTGTAAGTTGATATCTGGGATTGTTATTGGCTTCTGACATAACTACATGCAGCTTTTTGGTTTTGCCTATCTTGGACCATTCGGGCATTTTCTTCACTTATTGCTGGACAAACTTTTCAAGGGGAAGAAAGACTCAACAACTGTTGCAAAAAAGGTAATCTTGTACTTATTGGCTCTCATAACATTTTTTTCTGTCACATTACGCTTCACTCTCTTTTTTCTCCCTCAAAACTTGGGGGTAGGGGAAGAGAAAATAGGCGAGGGGATTACAAGGTAGGAATCGAACCTTAACCAACAAGGTGACAGTTCAGGTAGCCAGACAACTGAGCTACTAAGATTCCTTTTACGCTTCACTCTTCTTTTCTTTCTTCAATTAATTTCAGCATTGTGCAACAATAAGTAAACTCCTTTGCTATGTTACCATTTGGTTAAACTGAATTTCCAGTTGGAGAAAACTCTATCCGATTCACCAAATTAGTTGTTCATTTTGATGATTTCAAGTTCTTATTAAAAACAAAAAAACAAAAAAAATTCCGCATTTATTCATCCTCCGGCAAAAATGATCTGAGGCAGGGTAATCTCAAGTTGAGTTTAATTGTTTCATCTTCCGGCAAAAATGATTGTTTCAGGTGGTGCTGGAACAAGTGACGTCTTCGCCTTGGAATAACTTGCTTTTCATGATTTACTATGGGTTAGTTATTGAAAGTGAGTTTTATCCAAAGCTCCACCCTTCTTTCTTTGATTGTTTCTTGATTGGAGTTTTTAATTGTTTCTTGATTGGTAAGGATGTCATAGTCAAGTGATATCTCGCCCCTCTGAACTTGCGGGGAAAGCAGGAAGTATACACGTTTTATTTCGTGTCTAATTGTACCATCAGAAATAGATGATTTATACTGTTGAGAACCACGATGTCGTAGGCTCAATTATCAGTAGAGGCAAAAACACTAGGTGATCTCTTCTCATCCATCCATGCTTTGATGGATAGAGTTTACCTGATACACCTGTGCTAGTGGTAGGTAGTAGGTATCTCGTGGAATTAATCGAGGTGCATGCAAGCTGGCCTAGATATCATGGTTGTCTATCCATTACCCTTCTTTTCACCTTCAAGCCAAACATTGCTCCAGTTATGGAAAGCATACACAAGTTTGATTGACCTCCCGGCCTTGGTTTTAGGAATATCGACAAGAAGAATGAAGCATATGAAAGTTCGGACTTTTAAAAGATTAACGGAACTTTCATTACCTAGAAGTATAGTTATAAGATCTCAAGTTCAAATCCCAACAAAAACCAAAAACACTAGGTGATCCCATCTGTCTAAGCCTTTCTGGATAGAGTTATACAGTTATTTGTGTTGGTGGGAGGTAGCAAGTACGCGGAAGAATAGTTGAGATGCAGGCAAATTGGCCTAGACGCGACTTTCATGGAAAAAAAGAAGAAGGTATACATCATATGTACACACAACAAATCTTTGGGCTGATGGAGTCTTTATTATGTACAGGTAGACCCTGGATCCAGGTGAAATCAAATATTAAGAGAGAGTATCCAAAAGTGCAGTATACGGCTTGGACGGTTTGTCAAATTTCCCCTCGTTCGAGTACTTCAAAACTGATTTTCCTGTTCTATAGCGAATTCTAACTGTATTTGTCGCTCAAAACAACGCAGTTTTGGCCCGTTGTGGGTTGGATCAATCACCAGTATGTGCCACTTCAGTTTCGAGTAATCTTTCATAGCATTGTGGCTTGTTGCTGGTATGTTACATTTTTATCTACTTGTTACTGGTTCTGATGGAAAACGGCCTCTCTATCTCTATGAGGTAGTGGTAAGGTCTGCATACATTTTATCCTCCCCAGACCCCAGTGGGATTCTACGGGGGATTTTGCTGTTTTGTTGTTGTTGTTACTGGTTCTGATATCAATGAACTCACAGTGTCAACGATATATCCTTCCTTGTTCTTGATTTGTAGGGGAATTTTCTTAAATCTACGTGCAAGATCGATGGCACTAAAGAAAGCTTGAAAGTCTCAACGTTGCAAAACCGAACATGACAAACATGTTCATATGTAGTTCAAAAATAATAGAGGCTTGCTTCTTTTAGCTCTACCCAACTTACACGAGACGTTGCTCGTTTTCTCTTAGCTACTAGTGGCTTATGTAATGGTGGACATTTCCTATCTACCTAACCTACTAGTGGCTTGTTGTTTTGTTGTATTTTTCGTCTTGTGGTTGGGCCCTTCTCCGAACTCCGCGCATAGCAAAACTTTAGTGCACCAGACTTGCTCTTTTATCGGGACATCTTTTAACAAAGAGATTTGTTGTCATAGAACATCATTTTAGTTGATGATTGGCATATTATGACTAGAAAGGATAATATTAATATTTTTTCATGTGGCAATATTGCCTTTTTAATTTAATTTCTTTAATTACTTACATTACTCATGGATGAAATACACAAATACAAGAACTCAAAGAAGGCCAAGACACCTAATGGCCGGTGTGGTCTAATAATTAATGAAGTGAGTGAAAATTATCTGACAATACATCATATTTTCATCGGGAAAAAAAATCGTTTTATCTGTTTAAACTTTTGTCTGTAAAATTATTCGGTACTTGTATTGACGAGAGAGCGCATGCACTCGATGACATATTGCTATGATTTCTTGAACAAACGAATCACACACGATTTTTCATTTGCTTAAACATTCGTAAAATTATCTGATACTTATACTGATGAGAGATTTCAAATACTCAACTATTGGCTGAAGAAATCACTCCGATCCATTTCATTAGCTTAAACTGTCATTTATAAAATTATCTGATATTCGATATCCATATTGAGATAAAATACAAAAAAAAGTGAGTTGTCACAATCACATGCCAAACTTTATTTTATTAATTTAGCCACACTATCCAAAGTCTTGACTATATTCCCTTTGGAAATCCACAAATTATTCATCATATTTTTAACAAGGAATATTTTTTTAAAAATTTTATTTTCCATTTGTTTTAAAAACTTTTTTTTTTCCTATTTGGAGTGCCATGGTAATTAAATAGGGACCTAAAATTGCATATTAAAAATTTAAAATATGATACGCCATCCAAGTAGGACGAATTAATAACTAATTTATTAATTAATTTAAAATGGATTTTATTTTAATTAAATTTGATTCAATCTTTATATTTGACATTTTGAGTGACAAATGAAATAATTTATTTCCTATCTCTTTTAATTTGATATATTAATTAATTTGCATTAATCATGGATGATTAAACAAATCCAAGAATTTTAGGATGACGTGCTATATTTAAAGCACGTTTAATTTAGCCATGAAATAATTATTTCAATACTTTAAATTAATATGATAATGATTAGTGACTCCCAAGATGGAAAACGGGTCAAAAAAAATACTAACGTTGGCTAGCTTCTGAAGAAAGGATGCAACATTATGTTTTGTAGCAACATATTTTTCGAGTGAAATTTAATTCGAGACGCAAAAAAAACACACCAAAATATATTAGCAGAGTGCAAGTATCATGAAACGTTAAGTTCCAACATTCCGACCAATACCTCACAAGGAAAATATCAGATATGGATCTAAAATTAACGAGTTAGAATGAGCTTATTATTAGTCATGCAATTATGCAGTATTCTTTGAATATGAATCTGTTTTCTGAAAAGAAAAAACAAAACTTGCTTTCATAAATTTGCTTTAAGTATAATCCTCAAGACATTAAAAACAGATCTTGTACTTTACACATTGCCCTGTATTAAATAAAACATCTAAGTTCCAACCTTTCAATCAATACCTCACAAGGAAAATATCGAATAGGGATCCCAAATTGCCAAGTTAGAATGAGCTTATTATTCATGCATTTATACAATACTCTTTGAATAGGAATCTGTTTTCTAAAGGATCCTTGACTTCGTACATTTTCATAAGCATAATCCTCGAGAAACTAAAAACACATCTTGTACTTTACACATTGCTCTGTATTAAATAAAATGTCTCGTATCATGACTCGCACTCATACGATCTAACGCATAAATTGATGTACACAAGTATAACCATAACAACATGTACATTGATTTTATTACAAGATCAAAAATCAAGAACTAGTACTAAATTAATTAAAATAGTTTGCTTGCAAATTCATCAATTTTACATGAAGAATAAGAATTATTAGCAAGATCCCTTAACTCTGATAAACTCCTACCTAACTTTAAAGCTAATTTCATTTCAAACACTTCACCATTTTCCCTTCTTTCATAATCTTTTTCCATCAAATTTGATTCAATTGACTCTTTCATGTACTTAAAAAATCCTGCATTGCTTCTATACATTTCAAATATCATTCCAACTTGTCCACCATGTTGAATTATGTTGATGACGATCGCCAACGCCCCGGGTACCACCCCAAAAACTGCCCCCCATGAACATGAACGTCCCACATAACTTGAGCCAATTGCTGCAACTCCTGTTAGTACAGGACTCGATATCGCGAAAATTTTGTTCAATTTTAAGGCCTTTTTACCTAGCCTAATGTACTCTTCTTGGTCTTTTTTCTCCATGATGTTCATTAATCGTCTCATTTCTTCCTCCAATTTCGCGTTCCAACCATTGGAGTTATCGCGATTTTCACCCACCCTCTTGGAGCTCCATCGTCGTTGTTGAGGCCACCATACAGCAGGCTGGATTTTCGATGGGAATTTATCGAGCATTGTACCTATAAGTGGCAGTGGATAGGCCTTGTCAAGAGCTAAGACATGTTCCATAGCTATTTTTACATCACTAGTAGTCACAGGGTGACCGATTGATAAAGTTGTGTCGACTTTATTAAGGAGATTTTGGAACAATCTTGATGCATTTCGTTGTTCTTCAACGAGTTGGGAGGGTTGTAATTGATTCATTATCACTAACATTACCGTTGCAGCCATGTACATCAACGTTGAACACAAAATTAGTCCGAAAATCGGGGTATTAGGACTAGTAGTTGATGCAATTGAAGTAATTGTAGCAGCTACTAGTGTTATGAAGTTGATTGATGTCAAAAGCATAGTGTTCCATTGACTCCTTTGTTCACAAATATTTTTATGCATCTCCACACGATCCGCGATAGCCTCTTTGATCGCGTAAAGCTTCGTGGTGTTAAGTTGTTGCTCGATTCGATTTGTGTTACAATCATGTATCAAGTGTTGTTGTTGTTGTTCTTGAATTGATGAAAATGTTGTTGATGGATTCAACAAAGTTGAACATTGAAGAGTTGTCATTGTTTTAGAATGGAAAGGTGAAGTTTTTTGAGAAAAAATGACTTTGTTTATAGTGATTTGAGATTTGTTGTGAAGTTCTCTTTTGGAGTTGTGATGTGTTTATTGTAATGAGAAAAGAGGATGAGTAGATGATGTGTATATATAGGGAGAGTTGATGAGGATAAATAAGACGCGGAGTTAGAATTTTTTATTTATGAGTTCTGGATGTTTAAGTTGAGTTATTCAAATGCTCTTTAGTATGATGGTAATAATGTGTCTGGAAAGGACAATCAAATAGGACGGAGTAATTATTTTTTAAATAAATTACTTATATATACAACAATAACATACCCAGTGGAATTCCAAGTAGGGTTTGAGGAGGATAAAATGTACGCAGAGAAAAAGAAAGTGAACCGAAAGAGCGATTAATAACAAAAAAACACATGATAGCAAGTAACTACGAGACAATTAACATATATAAGGTAGATAAAAGGTAACATCGGACAACTCCTACCTATCTAACCTATTAGCCTGCTACTCTAATTCGCGACCTCCACTCCTTCCTATCTAAGGTCATGTCCTAAAGGGTTTGATTTGACTAGAGAGGAGAGAGAGACGATAATAGTGCATTGTTGAACTTTTAAATTTCTTAGAAAAATCTCAAAATCTTTATTTATTTATTTTTACCTTGTTTGACTTTCGATTTACGTATGAAAAATATTTATGAATTTATCATGATCAAGCTATAAATTTAACTTAAAGTAAAAATAAATACTATATATCTTTGCTTTTATTTAATCAATACACTAAATACAGATTTCTCCTTTTACTTGTCTGCTTTAATAAATCTAACGAAAAAATAATTGATTTATTCCCAAGTTTACTCTATCGTTAAATAATCATTTTTTTCTAACCTATTGAGTGCTAGTAATCAAATTTAAATTCTCAAATCATAATATTATTGAGATTAATTACCATAATAAGAGTAATTTAGATGATAAAATATTTAATCAATATTTCTTTTAAGGGGAGAATATTAATTATTGAAGTTCTTACACTAGCCCACATGCTCTTACTTTTGGCCAAAAATATTCTTAAAAAAATGAGTTGTCATATGAGGAATTTCAATATTTATAATAAACTATTTGTATAATTTAGTAGAATAAAATCTTTAAAAAATCAATGTCGATGTGCGGTTTGTTCACGTGGTTGATAATTATTAAGCTAAGCTGATAATTTAGCGTGTTATTTGTCGTACTGATATTTGACGTTTAAATTTTTTATTTGACTATTATAAATAAAGATATGTAAAAAAAATTAAGTTAAATAATTTTGTGTATAAAAAAAGCGTATTTCTTAACTAATTAAACCAAAATAATAGAAAGATTGTGAATATAAAAAAGACAAAATATTAATAGCATTTTTTGATGAAATTATGATCGTAATTGATAAAATCCCACCATTTAAATACAATTTTTTTTCTTTTAAGATATTTGTACTTGAATTCCTTCATCGATGATGAAAGTGATGATAACATGTAATGTCTCAATTTCCGCCTTATTTATCAAGCAAGTTTTCCTCACCTGAAAGATCCGATGTGAACAATCAGTCGAAGGAGCGGAGCTCAGATCCTTTACTTTATGTAAAGCATGGAAGAATAATTTTACAAAAGGTGTATGGATGTAATGATTGTTATTACAGGTATAACATGAAAAATTGAATTTAGACAAAATTATATCCAATGTAATAAAATATTATTATAATAATGAATGATCGTTATAACGAAATTTGCCTTGTATATCTACTTGATAGTTTCGCGATTGAGTCTTTTAAAAATGACGAAAGATGAATCGGGCTTGAATTTAATTTTTGGGCTGGTTCAACATAAAATAGCCCAAACTATTGTTATTGTTAAACATTATTAGTCCAGATTTGCTTTTTCTAATTAAAATAATTGGCAGCTATAGCACAATTGTTAGGAATTTATTTTTTTCATATATTAATGCACGGATTAGTTATTTATATATTAGTTATCTATTTTTTATTCTAAATAAAATAATATATATATTCCCTCGTAACTTATACATGTATTAATTATATGAATTTTTTAATAGCAAATAAAATCACAATATTATTTTTTACACGAATAATTTACCTCCTAATTAAATTGTGGTCATTTTATTTCGATCTTTCCAGACATAACCAAAGAAGGGAAAAGATTCTTCAAGTGTCTCAGGTCCCAAAAGTGCATGATAAATGCCGTCAAAGTCTAATACTACAAAAGAAATTAAATGAAGTACTCAGATACCAAACATGTATTACTTATGCAAAATTTAACTCCGGAATAACTCACCTCCAAACCAACTGCCAAACGATCCCGTATTGTTTTGGTTGAATACTCAGATTATTATTTCTTAGTAATCATCTTGGTCAATCTTACCTTATTAGCTACTTGCTTCGTTTCATTTTATGCGATGCAATTTTTTTTTTTAAAGTTAAATAAGTATTATATATATATTGATGATGTGAAGTGACTCACTTAAGTAGGTCATTATCACTTGTTAGCAAATCGGATTAGAGAATTTAAATAAAGTTTAGCTATAAAGCTAATCTCCTTTACCATATGACTCTATTCTTTATGTTTTTTAATATTGTTTTCTCTTAAAATGTGTGACATATTTTTCGATTTCATAATTCGATATTTGATATTCGTAATGTAGTTCAATTAAATTTCGATTTTATTTACAAAAAATATTTCGATTTGAGACAGAAAGTTTCACATAGATATAAAGTGCTCCATATGAAAGACGATTTCATATTTAGCCCTCTGACACAATACTTGATGATTATTATTTGATATATATCACTTTGATGGCATATAAATTTTTATGTCAAATATTAAATAATATATTGGGTGAATTTTTTTTAAAAAAATGTTATTACATGTTAAATTCTATCAATAGTTTTTTTTTTAAAAAAAAAAAGAATTGCACTAACAATATATATAAATTAAAATTCACTATTTTATCATCCATTTGAAATTAACCTTTTCCTTTTTCCTCAGAAGTGATTGCCCTTTTTTGACTTTTGAAATAGTAATATTTCCACATAATTGCTAGGGAAGTATGAATATAAAATCTCAGCACCAATAAGAGTTAAGGTAATTGATAAGTATTTCTTTATTTTAAATAAAAAAATTAAATTAAATTGAATTGAATTCTAAATACAAATGTAACGGCCCTGGGCCTAGGCTCGTACGGCTTTAAAATGCATCACTAGTAGGTAAGGTTTGTTAACTTACATACCCATCTTCTCTCATGTGTTCTGTCGATGTGACTTCTATCTAAAAATGGATTGTTATATACATCCCCTCTATGGACTCAGTGTCTTCGCTGAGGTTTGCCCCACTATATAAGATTGGCCTAGACTCAACACTGAGATTTGCCTCATCTCACCGGAATTTGCCTAAACTCCGTTGAACTTTGACCCATATTGATAAGGCTGACACATGAGTGACTCTGATACCATCTGTAACAGTTCAACCCACTAGTGATATTGTCTGCTTTGGGTCTAGGTCTGCACGACTTTAAAATGCGTCACTAGTAGGTAAGCCTTGTTTACTTATATACCCAACATCTGTGTTCTGTCGATGTAGGACTTCAATCTAAAAATTAGATTGTTACAATAAAAATCGTTGTGTTTGTTAGAAATTATTTTACCCCCTAATATAGAACTTTCAAACTTGAAAATTGCATGCATGAAATGTATTAAGTCATAAGTCATAACAATTAATAATCAAAATATTTAAGAAATGTAGGCAAAAAGAATCTCCATTGATTCTCCAAATACTAAATATTGCCACATAAGTTGCCAAAGGAAGCATGTAATATTAAATTTTAGCTGAATAATAAGAATTGTGGTGAATTAATAAGTATTTTTAAATAAAGTTTTAAATTTAAATTTTGAGTAAAAAATTATTCATTCTTCACGTGACTTTGAATTATTCGAGTTTCAATATAAATGTTGAATACTAAATTAAAAAGAAAAAAATTTAGCCAATTGTGTAGAGAAGAATGGAAGTAATATTTTTGTATGATAAATTCATGGATATTGTTAATTATCATATATAGTGGGTGACAATAAGATATATCCTTATTTTTATTTTTTTTGACTTTACATTATTTTCCACTAATATGATGGTCCACTTTAATAAATAAAATTTTATGTATACATACCATTTTAACAACTAATTACTATAGCAAACATCAGGTTATTAGGTTTGAATTAGGTTATTGTCATTATCATTGTTTGTTTGTACAACATTGTAGTACATAAGGACCCTCAATTAGATTTGTACTTGCCAATAATTTTTTTTTTTTTCGAAAAATTATCTCAATACACCTTTTATTTTATCATAATCTCTAAAAGTTGTCATTTCAAAAATTCTCTTTCGAATGTATCACGCTTCTCTCGCTGATACATCTTTATCCCCCTCATAAATACAACCCCCCCCCCCCCCCTCAGATACATAAATTCCCTCTCTCGGATACATAAATCCTCTCTCGAATACATCCCATCCCTATATATCCTGCAGGCACAATCAGGTCTAAACTGAGTGTGACCAGCCACATCGGCGAGAAAAAGGAAAGGTCACGATTCCATCTGTATGGACTACTAAGGCCTTGTCACAAACTGGATTCGAACCACCGTTTTTCAGATGCACGGTTTGAATTTGGATGTCATATCCCCCTCTCTGATACATCCCCCCAGTCTGAATTCTGTTGATGTATTCGGAAGTCAAGTGATATATCCTGAATTCATAAATTGTAAGGAATTGTTTCTGTAATTTGATAAAGAGTAGGAATATAATATAATTAGCTCTTAACACAATGAGATTTATGTAATAACCTATTTTTCTTAATGCATTGTAAAATTAGGATAAAATCAAATTACCTTTTTTTTAACTACTATAATAATATATTAAATAATTATAAACATACGACTAAATGACCCTAGAAATTGTTTTATTATTATTACAAAGCATATTAGGGTGACAAACTTACCACTTAATGATTTTCCACTGTAAATGTGGATGATATATATGATGAAAACTATGCAAAAATATATTTAAATGATATTGACATTTGGTTGCATAGTTAATATGATTTTTCATTGCTTTTTACTGTTGTTTGATAGCTAATATCATATTTGGTAGCTAAATATAAAGCAAGGATTATTGCTTTATCTAGAAAAATTAGGAAATTATACTCCGATAATTTTTTACTTTTCACTCGATGTTCGATATTTATTTTGAGGTCTGATCAATTAATATTTGTACTAAGAAATTATATTTAAGAGGATAAAATACTCCATATCAAATTCGACTTCCATTTTCCGCCAAGATTCCTAATTACAAACAAAAAAGTACATACTATTCTACCACAACTTTTAGTGATCGAAAACTACATTAATAAAATAAGATTATGATTGTAATGTCATGGATATATATATATTGTTCAAGAAAACTAGGATAAGCAACATATCTAAAACAAATACATGATTGAGTCATAGTGTAGATACACCACTTATGGTTGGTTGTTAATTAATGTTACAATAAATTAGGTAGCTAATTAATTATTAAAACAAATTAAATATATATGAGGTCTAGTTAATCCATAATGTCATTTTCTTGGTATTGTATAAATTAAATTTAAACATGGGGATTGCAACTAATTATCCATATGATCTATAGTACCTAACTTAATTATTTGGGTAGAAGGGTAAAAATACAACAAACAAACTATTGTTTATTGATAAGTATAAATATAAATAATATCTAGAGGCGATGTCCTTAGAAACTATTTCAGCAACGTAAAATTATGTTTTCTTATAATTAAACAAGTTTTTTTATAATAGAAAAATGAACCACACAATTTAAGTAATATAAAATGACCTTGGCATTCATCTTGTTGTTATGCATATTTTAGAATATATATGTTGTTGACACATGATATCTTCTCATTTTTATAAAGCGAATTAACTTCGATTCTTGAATAATTCACGTCTCCTAATTGTTCTAGAGCAATTAGAAAAAAATTCTTTAACTAGAAAGAATTTGGTTCAGATGAAGAGTAAAGGATCGTCAATAAAGGCGTTCTTAGTGCGCGAGAGCAAATGTATGAATAGGAGACGTTGTACTAGTATCTACAAGCCCTAATAAATTATCAACAAGCTCTCTGGACACGTTAAAAATTTGAATAAGTTTAAAAAGGATGCAGGTATGATGGAGTAATTGCTATGCATAGAAATAATTTTCGACTTTTCTTTTTTAAGAAACAAAAAGTTACTAGACAAGCGAAAGAGATACTGAAATCTGAATAAGGTAAATATAAGCGTCAGAAAAAGGATGAAGATGAATCTAGACGTGAAATATCGTGCTGCAAGTCCAATAATATGACACGTGTCACTCACTGAGTGGACACTTATCACTTACGCGGCCGTGTGTCACGTGGCACGTATGTCTCACATTTGCCATGTGTCACATTGTCACTTGCCAAAAGATTTTGAAATATCTTTAAATTATATATAATATTGTTTTAATTTAATTTAATTAAAATATATTATATCGACTTTCTGATAAATAAATAAATTCTCAAATAATTAAGATTTTCATCAAGATATATAATTGCATACATTCATGTAAATGTTACACAAATTAAAGTATAACATTTCTTCTCCTAATCAATCCATTTTATAGCCTTATTCCTAATTCATTATTTTCCATCATTTAGTTTAATCTATACATAATTATTTGTTAATTTGTTTATCATCCCATAATTTGGGGCTAATTAACAAAGTGGCTACATCTATTATTTGACCCTTTGGTATCACCTAGGGCCATAGATTATACTTGCTCTCACCATGCATAACTTGAAGAAATTAAAGAATTTTTTTAAGTATTTTCTTAGTGCTTTTAATGGTTTGACTTTTTCTTTAAATTAAAAAAAAAAGAAGACATAAAGTGAAAAAGCTTTTTGTGAAACATGTCAATAGTTACTTGCATTTGATCCATAAGAAAATAATTACATTATTTTATTGGACAAATTAATTCAACCTCAAAAGCAAGGGTGGGCATAAATCATATGATACCTAATCCAATTAAAATTTATATTGTATCCCAAGTTTAAAATTTCGATATTTGATATCTGTATTTAATTATTAATTATTAAAAATTAAAATTAATTTTGAAAATATCAAATCGAATATCGAACGTTCAACTCCTAATAAATTATTTGTCATAAATAATATTAACAAGTGATTTGTGCACCAAGTTTATAAAATTAGGGTTTGAGAACGAAGATTTAATCCTTTTATGTGATTTCTCCAAAAAAAAAATTAAGTATTGAACAAATTATAAACATATCTTCTCAAAGTATTTTTCGTTCAATACATAATGTAACGATCCATCATCTTAAGATGGGTTGTTGCATACACTCATTTATGGACTCGGCGTCCTTGCTGAGCTTTGCCTCACCATATGGGATTCGCGTAGACTTAACACTGAGGTTTGCGTTGAACTCTGACCCACATCAAGAAGGCTGACACATGAGTGACTCTGATACCATCTGTAACGACCCAATCTGCTAGTGATATTGTCAACTTTGGGCCTAGGCCTGCAGGGCTTTAAAACACATCACTTGTAGGTAAGACTTGTTTACTTATATATACTTAGCATCTATCTTGTATTTTGCTGATGTAGATGGATTGTTACACATAATTTAAATTTCTATCCCAAAATTTACTATATTTCATACTGAAACAAATTCTAAAAATTTGATATTTAATATTTGAATTTTTGATTACCAAATTAATGGAATCAAACTTTGATAGTGGTTGCTCACTTGGAAAGTATGTCAAAAGTAAATTATGTAATATTAAACAATACATTGCCACTTGTATTACATAATATCAAACAATTAAGGAAGTAGTTTAAAGGTAACAGTAAGATTATCAATTCTCATAAAGATTAATACCTTTATTTTTTTCTTAATTTTATCATCACAAATTAAAGTATGATCTTGCTTAATTTGGTCATTAACATGGGTGTCTAGCAGATTTCCAATGAGCTACTACAAGTGTAGATTAGTTAGTGAGTACTACTAAGTGAAGATTAATTAATTAATTAATTAAGGTCTGATAATTAATGCACGGGCGGCTATTGATTAAATAATGTCTTCTTTGTCCTAAAATTAGTGTCAATTTAGTACGTTCTTCGTCCATCCTTACTTGTCTCCTATTAACTTGGGTGTATTTTTTTGTAACTATACCCTTATCTTATACTTTAATTTTTTTAATAGTATTTAATTTTCAAGAGACATTTATTAAACATGAATTAACTAATAAACTATATATTAATATCATTATTCTTCTTTGTTGTGGGCAAGAATTTGAACAAACTAAAAATATTAATGCAATGCATGAACTGTTTTAGGACACTATAAATCCCTTTATAGACTATTATATATGTTGGATTTGTCTGAATAAAATCTTATATTAATAGTTGAAAAAATATTTTTTTATAAAGCGTTGAATATTTTTAATGTCCATGTGAAACTATTTGAAGAAAATTATATGTAAACTCGACTCAAAGTAGATAACATCACATCATGATAAAAGTGTCTTTGAATTGTTTTAGCTAAATATACACAAACCAAGGAGAGACAAGTCTATTCTCTAACAAATTAATTTTCTGATTATCATCTTATCGATCTATGAATTTAAACGCTTAAATAAGATAGTCACACAGTTAATAAGATATTAGAAATATTCATTGGGAATATAAAAATGATTCGTCTTAATTAAACAATCAAACAAACTTGTCCATTGGAGAGCATAGATGCCATATATACCCTATGTATATTATGTCACATAAAATGAACGTGTTCATTTGTTCAATTTATAATTTATGCACACCTAAAGTTGGAGCGCTCGGCCATCTTTGTTTTATGCAACTTTGAAATATGAGTATCAAATTTTAAAATATTTTTACCTAATTCAAGTTGTGTTGTATAATATTTGTTAATGGCTGAGAAGCATAGAAACATAATCCATTTGACATAATTAAAGAAGATCACATATACAAATGGGATTAAGGCTTTAAACCATGTAATAAAAAACATTATATTATGTCATCACTTATAATGAGTTCATAGTATTAATCACATTTCAATTCTTCTGTTTATTAATGCCAAAAATTAGGCTAAGTATAAGGTTGGTTGAACACCTTTTTGTCTTAGAAAGTATGTGTGTGTATACATAGGACAAGAAGTTAAAAAGTTCTTTCTTTTTACCTTCTTTTGTGGTTTGTTTTGCTTTCTTCTTTTTCCTTGATAAGGTATATCATGCACTATTAAAAAAAATCATCATTTTCCCATTGAAAAATATTTAACAATTATTTTCACAATTTTTTTTAATTGAATTAGTGAGAAAAGAAAAAAAAATATATACCAAAAAGAAATTTAGGAAGTTCCTACGATTTCAATGAGAATCTGTTTTCCATCATACATTTTTCCAGTGACTTGGTTTGGTGGAAATGAATGGGAAAAAAAAATCATGTTGTAATTTTTATTGATTAACGTTGAAAAAAAATCTTTGTTTCTAATACTAATATTAACGAAATGATAAATATGCATCATTTATTAGATGATGATGAGAATATATATGCATTATTTTTTCTAATAAAGAGTATATCGACTCTAAATTATAATTACTAATATTACATTAATAGTCTAAGTACAACTTGATTCTTTATAATATAAAAAATGCATGATAATTCAACAAGTGACCTAATAAAGGTTGTTTACTTTATATCTCCACGAATGATCATGGTTGATCACACACTACATCTTGCTTTTACTAATTTTGAATTATATAAATGTGCACTTTTAATCTCCTAAGTCACTTGTATATTGTGGCAGAGTCAGTATTTTTATTAAATAATTTAAAATATAAAAAGATAAAAACATAAAGAAAGTGAGGGGATTCAACATCTACTCGATATAATAGAGTATAATTTCTCTACGATTTAAAGAATGTTTAGATGAACCTAGCGACGTAGCTACAGGTAGTGCAGATGGTCAGTTGAACACATCTTCATCTAAAAATTATATATACGAACTCATATACATGTTAAAAATTATTTTCACACGTACATACATTAAATTCTAAACACTCTTGATAAAATTCATGATTTTACCATTGAATGAACCCCTTACGATATCCTAGCCAGTGGCGGAGCCACACAGTGCTTATGGGGTTCATCCGAACCCCCTTGATCGAAAAATTATGCTATTTTTATATAGTAAAAATAATTTTTTTTATCTATATACAATAGATGTCGAACCTCCTTTAATTAGTTTGTGTGTCTACTTTTTAAAATTTTGAACCTCTTTAAAAAAAATTCTGAATCTGCCACTGATACTAGCTTCACCTTGCCTATATATAGCCCTAAATATAAGCACTACAAATGTAGACCATATTCTCCCACATTCAATTGGTATTACACATAACCATTTTTCAATGGGAGAACAAGTTTTTGAATCAACAATCAAAGTCACAATAAGTGATGATGTTGACAATATTATTCACTCATCTACTAAAGATGTTAACAAGAAATCAATATCTTCTAATTCCCTATTGACTAAACTTCATGCAGGCTATTTTAGAATTAGCCTTTCTCTTGGTGGTCAAACTTTGTTATGGAAAGTCCTAGCTCAACATTTGGACAAATCACAAACACTTCAACACAAATTTCACTCACTCCCTTCAACTACTTTCCTCTTACTATGGTGGACTTCACTTTGTACACTTATATTACTCTCTTTTCTCTACATATTAAGGTGCATTTTTCATTTCAAGTTAGTGAAATCAGAGTTCTTGCATCCTATTGGTGTCAATTACCTCTTTGCACCATGGATTTCTTGGCTTTTATTGCTCCAATCAATGCCATTCACAATCCCTAACCATCTTGATTCTTGTCAATTTCTATGGTGGATTTTCGTCGTCCCTGTGGTGATACTTGATATTAAGATTTATGGACAATGGTTCACTACTGAAAAGAGGTTCTTGTCAATGGTTGCAAATCCAACAAGCCAAGTTTCTATTTTGGGAAACTTGGTTGGTTCTTGGATAGCTAGTAAAATGGAATGGAAGGAGAGTGCAATTTGTATATTTACACTTGGATTAACACACTATTTAGTTGTGTTTATCACATTATATCAACGATTATCGGGTTCTAATCGCCTTCCTGCCATACTTAGACCTTCATTTTTCTTGTTTGTGGCTGCACCAAGCATGGCTAGCTTAGCATGGGCTTCTATTTCTGGGGATTTTGATATGCCATGCAGGATGCTATTTTTTCTTTCACTATTTCTCTTCATCTCTTTGGTAAGTCTATTGTCTTCTCTTTTCTTTATTAGTTATGTAGTATTTAGTATTATTTAATTTTATTTTATTTTTGTAGAATTTTCAACCAAACGTACACGTATTAGTTATACATCCTATTTAGTATATATGATGTATAACAAATGTATACATGGTTTAACGAGAGAATTGCCCTAAATATACCAAACCAAATAATAGATAAGAAATGATCTCCGAATAATTAATTCTAACATTACTTATACACCTTAATCAGTATTAATTATTCTCATATAATCTACCAAAAAGCCTCATTAAGGCTCATATTTAGTAGTCTTGATCCCATTTTACATTCTTTATAAATAATACTTTCTTCGTCTTTTTTTTTTAATTATCATGTTGCGATTTCTAAGAGTGATAATATTTTTTTGGAATGTAAGGTCACATAAACCATAGACATTTATATGTAATAATGGGGGAATCTACCATATAATATGTAGGTTAACATGAACTCAATAATGTTTGCTCTATTAAATATATATTCATTATAGAAACTCTTATTGACATCACCAGGGTAGACCTATGTAGTTGTCAGGGGGTTCACTCGAACTCCATCGACAAAAACTTACACTATATATATATATATGAGGTAGATTTTTTATATTTTTGTATATATACTAATTTTGAACCACCTAAGAGGAACTTGGGACATAAATACTATCCCTAGATTGCAGGTTTGATTCCTGTTGGGTGCATATGCTGTCTCATTTTTTTTTTTATTTTTATCTTTTCAAGCAATAAAACTTTGTCGAGTGGTATTGTTAATATACTTGAGAAATATCGACAATGATCTCTTTTTGAAGTTTGTACTTTACACTCTAGTTCACACATTTATAGTTTTATTTTTCAACACCCCTAAATGAAAATTCTAAATCCACCACCAGACACCGCTTATATTAATTAAGCATCTATCTAATTAATAACTTTCTTGTTGTTGTGATTTAATTAGGTTTGTAGACCAACACTATTCAAGAAATCAATGAGGAAATTCAATGTTGCATGGTGGGCTTACTCATTTCCCCTCACATTCTTAGCCTTAGCCTCTACACAATATGCACATCAAGTGAGAGGCCATGTTGCTGCTGGGCTAATGTTGCTTCTATCTGCCCTTTCTATTCTTGTTTTTCTTGGCTTGGCAGTGGCCACAGCACTTAATCTTGACATGCTTTTGCATGATCATGATAGATATTTAAACTTCACTAAAAGCACTTAAATATATATCTATGTTTCAAAGAAGCTAAGGGTCTATTCGGAACAGACTCTTCATCTTTTAAGATTGGAGTAATTAAACTGCGTATACGTATTTTTTTCTCTAGACCTGACTTGTGAACTTACACTAAATATGTTGTTATATTAATCATTATGATTATGTCTAGTGCTAATATTGCTAATATGATTCAAAGGAGCAAAGGGTCTATTGGGAACAAACTCTTCATCTTTTAAGGCGGGAGTAATTAGGTCTGCGTATACATATTTTTCTCTCCAAACTTCACTTGCGAAATTATATTAGACATATTATTGTTATATTCATTATTATGATTATGTCTAGTGCTAATATTGCTAATATATATGGCAATTACTAATGCTTTGAGGACCTTTGTTGCAAATATATAAAAATGTATCAGTCTTTTTGGAAATAACTAATATGGAGATACTATCACATAAGTGTTTTCTTCGTAATAACTTGCACTTTTAGATAAAAGAATCACACATTTCGATGTAAGTATCATAATAATAAATTCTTAAATTGAATTTAAGTCCCACACACAATATATATGTGCTCCGCTCTTGTAAGAAATTTGTGGGCAGGCAAAAAAATTTGTTGTCCGTCAGGCAGGAGCGCATGACGAGCTCATACTCAAAAAATTCGTAGACGCCGTCAGGTATTTTGCGAACGTGGCTTATGAAAAACATACTTAGTACACAAAACATTAATTTAAATGAATATGAGACATTTTATAGTTGTACATGAGAAGATTATATCATGAAGTAAATTCCCAAATTAATTAGAAAAAAAAAAGTTAATGACAATATATATAAAATGGAGAAACATCTAAAAGATTTTTTAAGCAAGTGCTATTGATACTATAAAGAGCAATTATTTTTATTATAATGAGCAAATTAAATCAACAAACAACTAATTTAACTTGTTACACAACCAACAAATAACTAATCTTTCGAATTTAATACTAATGAATCAACATATTTTATCTTATTTTTTTAAATTTTCATCTGATGTCTAATACTCACATCCCCACCAAATAATCAAGCAAGATTTTTGTCGTGTAAGACACATTAAAGGAAAAAATACTATCTATCGAGGTTCTTTTTCTATATTAAAGACTTGAAGAATTTTATTCACTCCACTGTAACTCTCGATGATATTAACTAGCATAACTACACATTCCATAGGCACAAGAGCTTCCTTTTTGACACTTGTTGTTGCAACCCCCACAATGCCTCTTATTAAACAAAGTATTAACACATTTCCCTTTACAACAAGTTTCATTATACTTGCATTTATTCCCACAAAATCCACAATTTTGTTTGTCCATCAAGACATTTACACATTTCTTCTTGCAACAAAATGGGCCTGGGCTACTCTTGGCCCAACATATCATTGGGTTCTTATTGCATGTCATTTGTGTAAACATGTCTTTGTTCTTTAACTTGTGATCATCATAAAATGGAATTTGTGGTTGAAAATGGCCAATTCTTGGAAGAGATAATGTTGGATTATTGTAATGGGGTTCATTGAATGAAAATGATGTGGTAAGTGGTATAGATAATGCAATTATTATGGCTAAAATTGAAAGGAGTTTCATGATTTTGGGGCTATTTGTGAAAGGATGAGAAAATTATGAAATGAGAGAAATGAAAGGGTGGATATATAATTTAGAAGGAAGAAATTAAAGAGTATATATATATAGTGAGAAATTATTATTAAGTTGAATATAATTAGGAAGAGTTTTGACTTTTGTTTTTAGTGGAGTAGTTCTTTATTCACAAACTTACACATAAATTCAAATAATTAACCTAAATTATTAGGTTCTTCAACACAATATCATTAGTTCTATATTCTTATTAAGAAATATCTCTTAGCCCAATAAATCGTTTAAGAGTAAATTTCATAAATGACAAACGTATAAAGTCTAATTATGCTCCATAGCTATAGCTTGGTTATTTACATTTTGTAACTATAGCTATAGCAGCGTCTGTATACATTTGTATAATTTGCTATACAGTTCACAGTTTTTTTTAAAGCGTCTGTATATTTTGCTATACAATTCGTGCACAATAGTTGAATAATTCGCTATACAATTCACAGTGTTTGTATACTTTGCTATACAATTTGATTTGTACAGAACTTTTATAATTGCGCACAACGTTTTCATAAATTGTGCAAATTATACAAAACTCAAACTGCAATTACAACTGCATGTTTGCCGCGAGCCGTAATTAATTCAAACTATAGTTATGTTAGCTAATTAACTAGTATATGTTTGATTATTCTCATATTTTTTCTATCATTTAATTATTCTATTTTATTTTACGTGAAGTATCACTATTTGACTAGACACGGAATTGATTAAAGAACCAAAAAAGACTTTTGTGACATTTAAATATCAAAAGTATTCCTAAAAGTTAGAACTTGCACTCCAAAAGTTGCACTTATGACATTTGTATGGCTATAAGAACATGTTATTGAATAAATAAAAAAATAAATGATGTTAGATGAAGAAATAAGTCATAATTAGGGAGAAAAATTGCATTTGAAACTAACTAATTACTAATGGAGATATAACTTATCCTTTCATCTTTTGAGAATATTTGAACAATCAATTTATCATAACCAATTTATAAATTTCATAAACATACATAAGGTCCAAACAACTTTAATTTTACCCATTTGGTCATGAAAAATATTTTTTTTAACTTTTACTTTATTTTATAATCAATATTTGATCATGAAAAAAGTTTCAAATCGAATAGTGTTTCATTGCCTAAGGAAAAAATCAAATAACCAATTAACTGAATTACTAAAAAATTTATTGTGATTTCATCAAGAAAATGCATATCTACCCCAGCCTCAACCAACCAACAATTTCTCTTAAGTTTATCGTGATTCCAACTCGTTTTCAATTTGTCAATCGGACATTTTAACTTATCAAATGATCATCTAGGTATTTCCAAAGACCAAGATTCATATATCACGTTAGCATCAGATGTCCACGAGACTTAATACTAAAGACGAATCAAAGTATTTAGTCATAGTTGAAACCAAATTAATATATCTAAATATACATTCTTAAAATAAAAATATTTAATTATTACCTAAAATGAAATTTGAATGTCAATTTATTTATTAGGCCTTAGTTAAATGATGACTTTTTAGTCAATAGATCTTGAAAGTGGGGTATAGAAAAAGACAGAAAGATGCTTGAAGCTTAGAACAAAATCAGGTATATATAAAGTTTTTGACAGATTTAACTCTATTGTCACAAGTAAAGAATATATTCCAACCAAAAAGTACTCCGTTATATTTTATGCGAGACCTTTTCATTTGATATGATATTAAAAAAAAGATTTTTGAAATTTATGATCTGAATTAATTCTTAGATATTTATGTGAATGTAAATTATTTTATTAAGAGTAAGGAGAATTTTAACGTTAAATTACTTCTAAATATAGTGATGTAACATTTTTTTATAATGTACTAAAAATGAAAGGATGTTAACTAAAATAGGACGGAAAGAGTAGTTAGGTGACTCACTTTCCTTTTTAATTTAATAAAAAAAGACATATTTATTTCAAAATTAATTAAACTTCTTAATTCACTCCTGATCAGATGATTTATAATTACACAAATCATTATAACTTACTTTAACTCACAAGTTTCAAAAAATTTTAAAAAACAAAAATTGACGCTGATTCAAATAATATCATATAAATTGAGACGGAAGACGATATTAATTTCCACAATTTTTAACATGCATTATTTAATGAAAATCATTTAAAAAAAAAACATAGTTAAGATACCAAAAGTTAGATTTGTGAAATAAATACAAGTTATTGTTTTCATGTCTTGGACTTTACTTTCTTCTTGTACATAATACAAAATTCCATATGCACAATTTTATAATTATTTTTACTATCATGAGTTTCATAATTCTTGGTACTATGATTTTTTTGTTAGACTTAACAAATGCTCACTCTAATTCTTCTTCTTTATGTACCAATTGTATCAAAAGAAAGGCTATTTTTGTTCATGAAAAGCTTCAAGTCCATGGTGGCCTCCAAAAGCATCATCATCACAAATCTCTTGATAGATCAAATAATACACAAGTGACTACTGATTTCAAGTCATGGAGTTTTAGACATACACATGATGAACGTCATCATCGTCGTCTTATAATTGTAAGAACCTCATTTTTTGTGCCCTTGATATGCAAAGACAGATTCAAGATTTTAATTTGGAGGGTGAGGGTTCAAATCTTTATGGTGTTACCACTAAACCAATTGCATGTTTCTATGTAAGTGGTGCTCCATATTGATTGTCTCCATCGTTTCCCCCACCCCCACCCCACCCCACTCCACTCCAACCCTTCTCAAAGACGAATCCAAGATTTGAAGTTTGTGAATTTCTATAATGATCTTAAGTGTATTAGATTCACAATACAATATATTTTATATGCATATTAAGTAAATTTCTTAATAAAAACACCAGATTTAATTTGAATAAAAGTTACAAGACGACCCTGACCCCCTACAGTACTCCTTACAGGACGACCCTGACCCCCAAATTACCCCTAACTCTCGTATATTGTTTACTTAGATTATACACAAACATGTATGGAACAATATTTTCTACTTATATACATCAAACACAAGAAAATAAGTACAAAACCACGTATTTTCTCGAAAAATATTTTCCGTCCTACCAAGCACACCCTATATGTCACAAATAATCTCATTTCTTATATGTTATGGTAGGTACATGGGGTTATAAACATTTTTGGATGGGGAATCCTCTTGCCTATAGGTGTAATAATTGCAAGATATTACAAAAGACTTCCATTGAAATGTGATGAATGGTACTCTCTTCATGTAAAATCAAAAGTAGCAGGATTTATTTTGGGCTCAATTGGATGGGGTCTTGGCTTGTCAATGGTGAGAAATTTAGCCAAAGATCAACACACAATGATGAGTACTCATGGAATTATTGGCACCATAATCTTCACTTTCACTACTATCCAAGTAAGACAAACATGCTCTTTCATTTGATTTTTACGGAGACACATTCAGAATATAACTTATACTTACGTATATATAATTGATATATGGTTCTTTTTTTTGTTTACAAATATACATATGTATGCACTTTGAGTTTAAGACATGTAAATTTATATTGTTTATATTTTGCAGAATCATTAGATATTTGTATGAATATATATAGTTTGAAGAATCGAGTCTATATTTATGTGTGTATGTATGTATATACATAACTTGAAACACGCCATTACATGTGAGGTTGTAAGACTTATTACCAAAAACAAAAGAAGAAACTGAAATTAGCTATGACTTTGTTGCTAATCTGTCGTGAAATAGCTTATAGCTCATAGTAGTGTTTTTGTATAACTTATTGCTATAACTTTAAACATGTCGTAACATTTGTGTGATGAATCATTTTTAGATTTTGGCAACATGTTTGCAGCCAGATGAAGAAAATGTATACAAGAAATATTGGGTGATATACCATAATATTTTAGGGTATGCATTGTTAATCCTAACAATTGTAAATATATTTCAAGGAATTGAGAAGCAAGAATCAAGTGATAGATGGAAATGGTCTTATATTGTACTTTTGAGTGTTATGGGATTGATTGCTCTTTTTTTGGAACTTCTTCCATGTTTTAATATGATTAAAAATAAAATTTTGAGACATGAATAAATTCATTGTCCTCAAAAGGAATATTGCTATGTTATAAAAGAATAAGACCATTATGAAAAGGTATATATCATTTAAATAGATATTATACTTACATTTAAAATTTTAAGTTTTAAGTCAAACTCAAAAAATAAATATGAAAAAAATTAAATAGTATCTGGTTTGGCCCTTGCTCAGACTCTAAGTCCGAGTCATTATGTGTAACATACATAATATTTAGTGGGGGATTCTCAGTATCGTAGCTTTAGCGCAGCTACTACGCCCTTGCTTTCGAGCTGAAGCTTGCTGAGCAATGAAGTGATCCGTGAATCTTAAATAAGATTTGTGTTAAATGCGCTTTCTGAAATGGTCTTTAAATTTTGCCCTTAAATTTAATGATTCTTAAATTTTTATCGTTTAGTATTTTAAGTAAAAAAATGAAGCGGACAAAAATAATTCTGACATCAAAATCATAAATAAGTTTTGCTCGGCATAAGTTTATATTTTTGTATCATCATATAACATAAGTTATGCCGTTTAACTGCTACTAAATTTACGAGGATAGAAGCAAAAGTTTAATTTAGAAATCACAAATTATGTCATAAAAGATATAATTGAAGTCCAAAGTAACTTATATTTAGAGGCAAACCTTTAAATTCAAAATTCACAAGTTATGTCGTGAAAAACATAACTTCATTTCTACCGAACTTATGTAGAGAAAGAAAAAGTTCTCTAAATTTATGACAAACAAATTAGGTACTACACGACTCGTGCTAAATAATTTGATTTCTATGAAACTTATGCTAGACGAGGCAAAAGTTCTCTAAAACTTATAATGATCGAAATTAGGTGATAGATAAGGATACTTTGGCCCATAATTTTTTTAATGACAAAAATATCCTTAAAGTCCATCAAAACTCTTTTCCTAGTAAATAAGGTGAAGCTATTTTTATAAATGAACTTTTTTTTTTAGAAATTATGAAATATATATCAATATTATATGATAGATTAAGCTGTCAAACATATGTGATTATAAAAGGCATATAAAAAGGAAAAATAACGTAACTAGGCAAACATATGATATGTATTTACATAATACAACTATAGTTTGAAAAAATTACAATTTATACCTATAGTTAGGGTGTTGTTGCCATTTTCTCTCTCCCTCCTCTCTCTCTGCAATTTCTTGCCAGATATACAATTACATATGTATACCGGCTGCATATATACAATTATTTTGACAGATATACATAGTCAATTTGAAAAATATACATATATAATTCGCATATCTCAACTCTTTGCCCTCTTTCGCTCGCCTCTCTCCTCCCTTTCCCGATCTCGCTTGCCAGATATACAAACACAAATGTATATTAGTTACACATATACAAGTATTTGACATATATACACATACAATTCGACAAATATACATATACAATTTGCTTCGTTCTATCTCGATTTCCTCTCTCCTCCCTTCCAGGTCACATAGCCGAGGTTATGTCGTGTAATTATGTAAACTATAGCTATTTGACCATATTAAATTTCAAGCCTAGACTATTTAAGAAAATTCCTCATATAAAAATACGTTAAAATTTTGAGATTAAGCAGATCAAACTGAATAGGTCATGATCCAACCGATTTTTAACCCATTTGAGCCCAAAATAAATTTGGACAGGCCATGACCCATGTCGTTTTCTAATTCAACGCATTTTAATCTCTACAATTTCAACTCGACCCATTCATTTGACGCCCCTAATAAAGATAACTAATCCCAATATAAACTTACACATTAAATATTTGAGCTGCTTTACCTGAATCGAGAGTATCAAAAACCCCTCTATCTTTCTAAGATAGGAATAATATTTGCATACACTCTACGCTCCTCAAATTGCACTTTTAGAATTATACTGATATGTTTGTATCCACATTAAATATTTGGTAAAAATGAAAGGCATGGAAGAATATTTAGGTATGGAACTCGTAAAATGATTAGTAAATCAGGTTCTTTTAAACTTATTCACTCAAAAAACTATATAAAAAGAGAGGAAAAAAAATATTTAGCAAAGTTTTTCTTTTTTTTACCCCTCTGTAGGAGCTCCCACATTTTTGCTTCCTCGATGACTCGAATTCACAATCTTAGAACGTGAGGCTGAGGGTGCTTACCACCCGAGCAATTCCGTCTTGTCATATTCAACAAGTATACTCTGTATGAGAAGGAATAAACTTGTGTGTATTGAACAAAGTATACTTGCCCTCAACATCAAGAATCCAACACCACTATTCCTCAAAGAAGTATATAAATTTATACCAAGATCACATAACCAGTTCTTCTTTATTCTTTTCTTTCCTAAAAAGTTATCAACAATACAATGACATTCCAAGGATTTGCATAAATAATCATGTACTCTAGAACTATTCATGATCAACCTCAATTCCATTCACTTGAAAAAACAAAAATATGCAGTATTCTAAGCCAGAATTACCAGTTAATCGCCGCGTTCAAGATCACCCTGTAAGGCGACACCATAGTGCGAGCTACTATGCCCATTGGGTTAAAGAAAGCCTAACCACAAGAGTGTCAAAGCTCATATGTTCTATATTCTTAGGCCTTCTTGCAATTGTTGGACTCATCACATTCATTTTATGGCTAAGTCTTCGTCCTCATCGTCCGCGAATTTTCCTCAACGACTTCAATGTTCCTGCTTTAGGACATGGAGGTAATGGTGGTGGACCTGAAAATGCACAAATAAACTTCAGAGTCACAGCAAGGAATTCAAATCAAGGTATTGGAATCTACTATGATGCAAGTCAAGTGACCGTGTATTATCGAGAAAAGAGCGTTGGAGTATACCAAGTGTTGACACCATTCTATCAACAGCCTAAGAATAGCACCATTTTTGCTATTACACTTAGTGGTTCATCATTGACATTGACAGAGTCGCAGTGGAAGCAAATGCTGCATGATCGGTCAAGGGGGCCAGTCATTTTTAGTGTTGAATTAGCATCGACCATAAGATTTAAGATTTCGTCGTGGAACAGTAAACATCATAGAATGCGTGCTAATTGTCCTGTTGGACTAGGACAAGATGGCATGCTATTGCCTGTTTATGTGGATAAGAGATGTTCTGTGTATTTTTATTGATAAGGGGAACATTTGTTCATGATATTTCCATTTATTGTCATATTCTTATTACAACAATAACATACCTAGTGTATTGCTATTGAGGATTAGGGTAGTGTGTACACAGATCTTATTGATTCCAATAGACCCTTAAGAAGGTGGAGAGGTGGTTTCAAATAGACCCTCGTTGTCCTATTCTTTTTGATTTTTCATTTTTAGGCGTGTCTTCGACTACAAAATTGAAGTGCGTTATTTCTGAACTAAAGAAACTCTGTTGAACCGACACACACACACACACACATCATACATATACATATGCATACATACATACATACATACATACATACATATACATATACATATATATATATATATATATATATATATATAGCAGAGTAGACAACAACCAAGGAACACTAAAAGGTATTATGTTTTGGCATGCAACAAGGCCTTAAATAGAAGCTCAAAGGGTATGCCAATTTTCTAGTTCTTTTAGACCCTTGTGGTCGGGCCCTTCCCCGGACCCTGCGATAGAGGGAGTTTTAGTGCACCGGACTTGCCCTTAGTGAGGTACTTAACAATCATTAACTGACGTTGAGAATATGACAGAAGCTATTGACAAATCCTAAACATCCCAGTTAATTAACATCGGGCATGCAGCATTAAGACTAATTTGAAGATATGAAATTACCCTTCAATACATGCATAATAAATGTTTTTAAACATAAGTTTTGCTTTCAAAGGAGCATGTAATGTCATAAAAGGCAAGAGGAACAGCAAATTCATGTACAAATTCGTTTTCTAATCTATGTCCAAGATAACATATGCTTAGCATTGAATATGACCAAAAGAATCAATAGTTCCTCAGATGGTCCCATCGGGTGAGGGGTGTACATCAAATGGCATGCATAGTCGAATAAATGTTCAAAATCATGGGTTCTATAAGGGTTGGCATTCGAACAGAATTCTTACTTCAAGGTTTGACGATGTTTAGCAATTTGTCTTCGCCAATCACGTATCGGAATCTGCAGTTAGGCACAGGAATTATCAAAAATTATCATAAAGAAAAAACAAGTTCAGAATTTTTTCGGAAGGAGACTAGATGACACCATAAACAACGGTAGGTTCTTACAGCAGGAAAGCCACCATAATCTCCGGGCTCACTAATATCCTTGGTCACGCAGCTATTAGCTGCTAACCTAACCTGTAGCATCAAAATGCTATTATTTAGTTCAACAGTAATTATGTATACATACTATACATGATATCTTCTGGAAAGCCGCATAGAATGTTCATAATCAACAAAAGAGGTAGGTCGTATGCAGTGAGAAATTAAGTATCTACATTCATGATAAATTAGCAAGTTCAAATACTTTATGGTTCACAGCATCCCTCAATGTCTTGGAAAAAGCTTTTACAATACAATAAAGCAATATCCTTTTAATAGAATAGAATCCTCCCGTCGCTACAAAGAGATTGCCTTGTTTCTACTTTTTGGTTTCTCCCAAAATGATATCTGCTATCCTTAATGAAACCTTTCCTTTACATATTAATTTATTTTTAATGCTAGTACTTAAAGAGTTATACGGAGCTTTCTTTTAATTCCTAAATCTCTAGTGTGTTTTTTTTCGAAATTCCTATATCTCAAACCTATTGAAAAGTATCCTTTATCACCGAGTGAGAGGCACATAAACTAGGACAGATAAACGGTTAAGAGGTAGTAAGATGATGGCATTGGAAGTAGAAACAAAGAGATTTACTGACTTCATGATCACACAACATGCGACAGGAATTCCATAACCATCATAGAATGTACAATAACAATCTGGTTCTTTTTTTGAAAAAAGTGTATTAATATTCTACAACAACAAGAACATACCCAGTGGAAGTGTACTAACATTCTGATTCTGATTAATGTTAGAAGAAGGTTTGAGGATAATAAGCATCATCACCAGATAAACTTAAATAAGTTGTATGACTATAGAATGTTACACGTGGTTAACTCTAGTTTCTTATCTTTTATCCTCTGATATCAATTAGCTCAAGACACGGAAAAAAACGACGAACTTGAGGAAAGAAAACAGGTACACAAAAATGACACTTTATTTTAATTGTGACAATCATCTCATTCGTGACATTTCTAGCTTCTCAACTGCGCCCATTAAGATCAATACTAGGCAATGAATTAACATGATAATGTCAAACTAAAGCATTGCCAAATAGAACTGGTGATGAGTATAGCGGTAAATGGTAACATATGATCTCTTCTTCGCTTGGAAGTAAAAAGTTGTCGCATTTCCATTTTTTCCAACGCAATATAATAACCAACAATACGAGAAATCTATTAAATATAATTACATGTATGTTATGGAGTAATCATTTCATATAGAATGACACTAAATGGTGCTAATCAAGGAACAGATCATCAGTTATATAGAAAATTATACCTTTGAGGCAATGTTTACATGATCACGGATCCCAACTCTTCCTCCTAAAGCTACATAGTCTCCTATACTAAGAAAACAAAAGGACGGATGTCAATTATTCCAAAATAAGAACAAATGTACCTGAAAGCTAAAAGTTTGCTGAACAAGAAAGTTAAATAAATTGCTGATCAAATCCAAAAAAGATGTATGCTTTATCAAAGGAGGTTTAAAAGGGATAACATACGTCACTGATCCGGCAACCCCAACTTGTCCACAAATGAGGCAGCTTCTCCCAATCACTACATTGTGACCTATCTGTATTACGAATCATAAGAACCATCTTGAAACCAAGAATCTCTTTGGAACTTCAGAAGTAGGAAAGCACCTGAACTAAATTATCTATCTTCGTATGTTCACCAACTACTGTATCCCTCCAACTGCATGGCCTCCGAATGATGTGGCATGAATGTTTAAGCTCAGAAACATTAGTTCAGGGTATTAATTTGGAAAAGACATAAGACAATCGCAATAAAGAATCCAAAAACAGCATCGAACTCACCTGCCCCTATCGATACATGTATTTGCACCTATTTCTACATGGTTTTCTATTCTTGCCTTCAGGTTCTGCAGATGAAGGTAAAAGAAAAAAGATTAATAGGCTTGGAAGATTACAAAAAGTTGTACCTCATAAAACATCAAGTATATGAAAAAGCATTCAGGATAAGCTTATATCGTTGATCTGTTATCAACGTCTTCTTTTAAAAAAATAATTATCTTTTTATAGGCATAGTTGTTCTGGTATCAAACCGAAGACAAACCTAGGTTTAGACCAACTACTTTTAGCTCAAGCTCAGTCGGGCCTGATTTTATCAAGAGAAAAGCCAAGCTTGAGCATACGTCAAACAATAAAGTTACGCTCAAGTGCTTACTGAGCTTCAGCACAAACAATGAGCCATTAGCATAAATGATCATGGACCAAACTCGAGGACATTTTTTTCAGGTTAGCGGATCAAATCCAAATAGCCATAATATACATCAGAAGTCCCTTGGGATCAGCTTCTAATTCTAATATATAAAGGACCAAAAATACCAAAATGACAGAGGACAACTTAGAATTAAAATGAACAGATAAATGTTGAGTAGAGATGAAATGATAGGCTAAGATAACAATTAAGTTGCAATCGAGCACAAAAGTTGACATTATGTGTGTGAAATATCTTTCTAAAATACAACACCAAATAAAATAAAAATAAAGAATATTTAAATTGTTTTCATTAAAATTCTAATAAAGCACATGTGCATGTTAAACATATGATTAAAATGATCACATAAGTAGCAGTTATATCTCTTAAATAAGTAGTATTTGATATTTGACTAACTTGAGGCTTTTTCACCATATTTCCTTGCTCATCTATAAAGAATCCAAAACCTGTTACAAGAAAAGATCTTTTTATTTAAATCTGACACTAGCAGTAATATGTAAAATAAAAGGTAGGTCAGTGGATGGTAAAAATTAGTGGGATTTCACTGGGTGGTGGTTGTTGACAGTGACAATACCCCAATATGTACCAAAAAGGGAATAGTCTTGGTTTTCTTTTTGATAAACTAAAGAAGAAAATTTCACGTAAGATTCAGCCTTACCATCTTGACCAATGCAGACCCCACTGTGGATAATGCAAGAGTCACCAATCATGCAATTAGCCAATGCAACATTGTAGCTGAAGATAACTTGCGGATAATTCATAGACCAAAACTCAATTGTAAGAAACGGTGCAAAGGGGAAATTAGGCTGTAAAAATAAATCCATGTGAGACTGCCAAGAGCCGAGAAAGTAAACGGATCATCTTGCATTCCAATAGCTTTTGTACTCTTACTTTTGTTTCCCCTCTACCTATCTTTTTCAATCTAAACAGTTGAATTTCTTTCTTTAGGAGATTCCAGCACAAAACTCAAACATCCTAACCAATTGGAAAAAAGGCTTAAGCTCAAGTAATTGATAACATTGAATATCATCATTAAAGAAAGCCTGATGAGATTTTTCTTGCAAGAACGATATTATTTTGCCAATGGCCAACTGAAACCAAATAATAATTGTTTTTAACTATACCTCTCTATTCATTAGGCTGAGCAAGACATGACATATTTCAATTCAATATTTGGAACTAAGTCTTCTTACTACCTACTAGAGATATCCCATCGAAATGAAGCCAAATAACACAGTTTTCAACATAGAAAAGATGTTGTACCCTATTTTTGTTGATTTGCCTATTGTGACAGTAGGTCCAATGACTGCTCCAGAGCCAATGTGACAATCTGCACCCACTGCACATTCTGAATGTACTACAGCGCCAACTGCCACAATGGCTGAGGGATCAATGTGAGCCGACTTGTGAAAAATCCCACCCCCATTGCTCCATGTGTGGTAATCTTGTTGGTCATCCTCACCACCATTCTCACGTCTTGAATTCAAAGCACATTCTAAAAGAACTTTGGTACCTAATGGATAGTCATGGTCATCTTGAAAGCAAAATAACCTTAAGTGATAAAGCACCAACACAAACTCAAAACATAACATATTTATTCAAGTTGCAAAGGAAACAAACAAAAGTTGTATCAACATATTATTTATACACTCCATATTTTCCATAACTAACACTAAGTGTTTCTTTGATATGGAGAAAACAGAAAAGGTTCTCGGCAGAATCCTATTTACGACAACAACAACAACATTGTCCAATGTAGTCCCACAAGTGGGATCGATGGAAAACTATTTATCTTGATATATCCATTTTTTTAAGTGCTCTGACGATATTTCTTAGTAGGAAATGCTAACAACAATGTCATTTTTCACCTTTTCTGGAGTTTTACTCCTTCCAATCATGTTTGGCTATAAAATTTCGGTATTCAACTTCAAATTGAATCCAAAATTTTCAAGAATTTGAAAAACGAGAAAAGGGTGTTTTCACTCTTTTCACTTTAAATTATTCACAGAAGCAAAAACAACTCTAACTTTTGTATACATGGCCATATATGTAAAACTTCTTTTTTCAAATTTCACAATGAGACATGGCCAAGCACCAATTAATTGAAGAATGCACTTCTCTTTTTAATCTGTCTCAGGAAAAGATATACCTTCCTATATTTAAAATACATTTTAGCTTTTTTCCTGTTTTACTCATAACAAGATATCTTTGTAGCCACACAGTATATGACTTGTTTTAGACAAAAGTTTCAAAAATGAGTTCTCTTTCTTTCTTAAACACCATGCAAATTGTGTCACATAAAATAGTATGGGGAGAACGAAATAAAAGCTTGTATTTTTACGAAGAAAGATGACTTTCTCTCATAATTGACCAAAACCTTATCCTTCCCTTTCCATGATTTTATAAACATTTTGGACAGTTAAACATCACCAAACACAGTCAAATGAGGAAAACAACAAGTACCTCAGACCACATTCTAAGTGGCATTTTAACAAACATATGAGCTGCTTAAATGTTCAAGCAAAACAAGACACTGACACTAACTACACTAAAAACAAGAAGTAAAACTGTCTTAGTGACATTTTCACAAACATCTTATCTGCATAAGTAAAACAACATATCCATTAGACTTACCTGGCTCAGTAGAGCTGTGATTTGAAGCTTTTTGGTCTCTAGAGAGCCAATTGGAAGAAATAATTGCTGATACAAGTCTTGGGGCTAACAAATTTTCAACTTTTCTTGTTTGAATTTTGTTAAAGACCATTCTTGATACAGAGGAAAGTGTAGGAATAGAAGCTAATCTTTTTAAGCGAAAAGCCATTAATGTTAACTAACTAATAATGATCAGTTTAATCTTAATCCGTCAGCCAAACGATTTTGCAACTAACACTTGCTTATAGGCGGGGACGCGTGAATTGAACGGTTCAGGTCAAATTTAAGGGGGTTATATAGTCAAGATAATAAACGGGTCAAAATTCAGCCCAACTCGAATTTGCTTTTGATCAAATGGATTGGGTTAAAACAGGTTGAGTACTGGGTTATATAGCGGGTTAAGACCTAATTCGATCTAATTTTTATTAAGTTTTACTTATTTTATTTATTTTTTCAATATATTAATACTTAATTAAATTATATTTTTTATTCTAATTATATAAAATATATCAATTTTTTTTTTGAAAAATATTTTAAAAATTTTTTGACAAAATCTCTCTCGAGTCAATTCGGAATACATATCAACCTAATTTTAAATGGGTTGAGATAGTTTGGGTTGAGATGGGTTGAACTAATAAATGGGCGGGTGATTAACCTGCCCAAACTTCAATTGGTTGGCAGGTTGAACGGGTTGAGTTTAATTTTGTCACCCCTTCTTATAGACGCTCCAAGAAGGGGGGAAATAATATAATATAATATAATGCATTATGAAACAATACGTAATAAGTATTTAAATTGGGTGTAAAATAGTTATCTCATTACTTTAGTCTTATATAGCACTATATTTACTTTGTCAGATATATGTATTTAGTTTATCTTCGATATATGCGGACTAAATTAGGTGTAATTTATTTAAAATGTATTATAATTCATATGTATTTGAGATCATTTATTTTCTTTGTCTCAGCTTTCAAAGATGTACCAACCTAAGTTATTTAATCATCAGACGTCTCTGGCTCTCGCTCGCTTTTCGCCTCTCGTTGATACTCGTCTCTTTCCCTCTTCCTCAATGTATCTATATTTTCAAAAAAATCTGATATAAAAAGACAATACATGAATTTAGTAAGATTCACATGTATTTGAGATCAAATACGTTGACTTTCTCACTTCCTTCTCTCCAATCTCTTTCGCCTCCAGCATTAAAAATCAATGTATTAAACATTTTGTGTGATGTATTTTACTTAAAATCTAATACGGAATTGTTAATTAGTAGGAGAACATAATAATTATTTTAAACTGTACGGTGAATTAATATTTATGACAGAAATATTTATTTAATTAGCTAGTTTTTCCTCGAAGTTTTTATAATTCTCTAAAACTTATTAAAGATACACCATCACTTTTAAATTAATTTCAGAAAAGTTTCAAAGGCACCCCTAAATTTTGTGAAATGGTCTAAATTTACCCTTCATTAATAGATTAAGTCAAACATACCTATGTAGTTAAAAGATTGATCCAAATATACCCCATTAAGTACTATTTATTAGTGACATAAACTTTATAACACGTCATAATATTTTTTTTAAAAAAAAATATTAAATTTACTCTTGAACTATTCGAAATAATTTAAATTTACAACTAAACTTTGAGGAAGGAGATCATTAATTTGGTGAAATATTTTAAACTCTATGAGAATTTATAAATTTAAATTCCATGAATTTTTTGTGATGTTGAAAACTCCACCATGTTGATTAATGGAAACAAATTCTATATTGATTTCATAATTTAGAAAGGAAATAAAACAATTATTTTTATTAAAGAGGAAATTACGCCTTATGGAATTAAATTTGATGTCCTTGATTAATTTGGCAATTGAATGGATTGATTTGATCAATCACTTGGAATTTGGAAATTATTTAGACGTGTACGATTATAATTTCATTAATTTTCCAACCTACGAAAAGACCATGTTTTGGATGATTGAGAAAAACAATAACGTATTAAGTGAAATTCCACAAATAAAGTTTGAAGAGGGTAAAATATACGTAGATCTTATCACTACCTAATACAAATAAAGAGACTGTTTTTGGAAGATCCTAATATAAGAATATCAGGCCTTAAAAGCGGAAGATATTAGATATGAAAGAAAAACGACTAAAGTAGAAAGCAAATGGTAATATATAAATACAATAAAAGAAACAAATATAAGACGGGCACTAACAAACAAGATATAAAAGACACGAGTACACGACTAATTCTACTAACCTACTATAACACAAGGCTAGATATCATCCTACCCCTAACAACCTATTAACCTTCTATTTTGATACGCGACTTCAACTCCTTTCGATCTAAGGTCATGTCCTCAGTGATATGAAGTTGTATCATATCATGTCTAATCATCTCTCCTCCTCCTCCCAATATCTTTTCGGTCTACCTCTACCCCCTCCACATAACTCCTAACAGGAGTGTCGACACTTCTTCTCTATACATGCCCAAACCATCGCACTCTCGCTTAACTCATCTTGTCTGCCAAAGTGGCCACCCCTAACTTCTCTCGAATGGTCTCATATCTTATCTTATCACCCCTGGTATGTCCAAACATCCATCTCAACATCCTCATCTCTGCAATTCGCACCTTCTGGATATGTGAGTTTTTGACTAGTCAGCACTCCATTCCATATAAGGTGATTTGATGAAATTACTCCTGTCACTTACTATTTTTTAATCTATATATCAGATCAATAATGAACAACTACTATTACTCGACATAAATAATTTTTGTAAAAAATTTCTTCCATGCCATTTTTTCCTATTATATGGTAAAAGTCAAGATGGGAATATTGATTATAGAAGATGTGGGCCATTGTGTAGGAATTTAATTTTCAAAATTGACTAAGGTGTAGAAAAGTACAAAGGAAAGTTCCAATTTATTTATCTCACTCCAGTCATCATACATCAACACGTACTCATGGACGTAATCTTTTAAGATATATGATTAAATATTAAAATTATAATTTTGATCTCTGTGTTAAGAAATTCACTAAATATATACATGAAAATTAAATAGATAATCGAGTTACTAGAACTCGATATCACAAGAAACAAAGTTCATAAAAAAATTGAATTTCTGTGACAGTACTAACTTTGATCGTCCGGGCTTTTGAGAAGTAAAAAAGGCTTATTCTAGAAAGATGATCAAGCTTTTGTACAACAACAACAACATAGCCGGTGGAATCTCACAAGCCGGGTCTGGGGTGGATAATGTATGCAGACATTACCACTACCTCATAGAAATAAAGAGACTGTTTTCGAAAAACCCATGTCTCAAAAATCAAGCCCATAAGCAAAAAATACTAGATATGGAAAAAAAAGAGAAAGAAAAGAAAATAGGAAAATGACTAATAATGAAAAACAAATGATAGTATGTAAATATAATAAAGTAACAAATATAAGACGGACAATGACAACACAAGATATAAAGACACGACTACTCCTACTAACCTACTATAGCACAAGATCATACATCTACCTACCCCTACTAACCTATTAGCCTTCTATCATGATATGCGACTACCACTCATTTCTAATTAAGGTCATGTCCTCGGTAAGATGAAATTTCGTCATATCTTGTCTAATCACCTCCTCCAATACTTCTTCGGTCTACCTCTACCCCTCTGTGTAATTCCTAAATCCAACCTCTCGCACCTCCTAACAGGAGCATCGACACTTCTTCTAACCACATGCTCAAGCTTTTGTGGAAAAAATAAATGCTTTTGCATGCAAAATAAGTTATTTTTTGAATAGTAGCTCATGCTTCGAAATATTTTTGAAATTTTTCTTAATAGCTGGATCAGACTAAAAGTTCTAACCCATTTTAAATGAGACAAACAAAAAAGGAGAAAAGACCACTCATCAAATGTACATGTGGAAAAGAAATTTCTTTAAACTATTTGAAACTTGACTATGAGAGTACGAATGGTGGAAAAAAAGGCACATTATTGCTCTAGTATTGTAAAAATATTTTCCAAATTGATTAGCCAGATACAAATTGCTACTTCCTAAAAGATTTTTTTTTTTTTAAAACATTTTTAACAAAAAAAACACTTTTTAAAAGGTATAATATAGAGATAAACATTTTAACTTGAACTCAACTGATAATTATATTCGTAAATTTTGAGTATGTATATCTAGTGCCAGTTGAATATTCTAACTTACAAAATAATCAGTTATACACCTCTAAAATTTATATGTCATGTCAGGGTCAAATGTTTACGAAATTAACACAATGTGTACCAAAAATTCAAATGTATAGATATGCATTTTAAAAATAGTGGCTTCTAAAATTTATGTCACATCAGCATCAGATGTTCACGAAGCACAATGTGGATTAAAAATTTAAATGTCTAGAGATGCACTTTCAAAATAGTAGCTTCTAAAATATATGTCACATCAACATCGATCAGATGTTCACGAAATACAATTTAAATGTCTAGATATGCATTTTCAAAATAGTGACTTCTAAAATTTATGTTACATCAGCGTCGATATTCACGAAATACAATGTGAACCAAAAATTTAAATGTCTAGATTCGCACTTGCAAAATAGTGGCTAGTTACCTGCTGAAGCCAAATTTGAATGTCTATCTACGAAAGTATTACTTGCCTAATTTTGGAAGTTTGACCAAACACGCGCGGTAAGCCATTACTTCTCTACAACAACAAACCAGCTGCCTCATAAAGCAAGTCTTCTTAGTACTCTTTCTTACATCAACTTTGTCAATATTGTTATGCCTTCACATATCACTCTATCAAATAACAAAAAAAAAACAGATTTTTAACATACATGATGTTGAACTACTTCAAAATTTTGTTATGTTGCATAATAATTTTCTTTTTCCAAATTATTAATTGCCAAGATGATCCTTCTGCTGCATTTTTCTGTCCAAACACAACTTCTTATACTTCTAATAGCACTTATAACTTCAATCTCAGATCCCTTTTGTCATCTCTGTCCTCGAATTCATCGAGGCCCAACGGATTTTACAACACCACATCTGGTAACACGGGGTCCGATATAGCTTATGGCATGTTTTTATGCAGGGGAGATGTTTCCCCTGACGTATGTCAAAATTGTGTGTCAACAGTTGTTAGAGATGTAACATCAGAAGGTTATTGTCCGAATGGAAAAAATGCTGTCCTTTGGGTTGACGAATGCCTGATACGTTATTCAGATCAACCTTTATTTGGTAGAACGACGAGATTAGCTTTTTTGAATACACAAAATGTTAGTGAACCACAAAGGTTCTCATCAGTACTTGGAAATGTGATGAATGAATTAGTAACAGATGTTGCTGCAAATGGAAATAATCGTTCGGGTAAAATATTTGGATCGAAAGAAGCAAATTTTACGTCACTTGAAACAGTTTATACATTTGCACAATGCATACCTGATGTGTCTAGTTCTTCCTGTGGGAATTGCCTGAGAACTGCTATCGGAAATTTACCGAGTGGTGGGACAAGAGGTGGGAGAGTTTTGCTTCCGAGTTGTAACGTTAGGTTTGAGTTGTATCCTTTTTACAACGTTACTGCATCAACGCCACCACCTACGCCTCCTTCTTCATCACCTACAAGCAACGATAGAGGTAATTTCGAGTAGTTAAATCACTTGATTGAACTCAATTTGCTCTTCCTATGACGATATAGTACTAATTATAGAAATATATCACTCTTCTTGATCTGATTACATAAGGATAGAATAGATAAGGATAGAACGTCAGATAAATTGAGAAAAGGGTAGTATATTTAACGATTTGAAAGTCTTCTTTACTTTCTGAAACTCTGTGTCAAGTCAAAGTTAGATGAACAAAGTCTGGGGATTTGCCCCTTTGTGTTATAATGACGTTTAGTTGAATGACCATATGTGAAATTGAACCTGATCATCATGTTCAATCGATATATATCTAGTGATTGCTCTCCATATAAAATGTTTGTTTATATTCCATTCCATTTTATTCAATATGAACGAACAGATTCTCGATTTATGTAACTGGTGCAGGGAAAGGGGGAATTGCATCTGGTGTACTCGTCGCCATAGTTGTTCCAATTGGTGTCTCAATTCTACTCTTCATATTTGGTTTCTGTTGGATAAGAAGTAGAACATCGCGAAAATTCAATGTTGAAGAAGAGATCTCAGGTAAAATGAATAGTATTTCCTCCGTTTCAATAGTCTGCTTACTTTCCTTTTTAGTCCGTTTTGTAGAAAAGTCTCTTTCCTTTTTTGGCATAACTCGTTGTTTCTAACTTTCTACATGACATGTTTAACACCTCCAGAGTAAAGCGTATTTTGGTAAATTCTACATATCTTTAGTTTCTTAAATTCCATGCCAAGTTAAATCAGATATAGATTGGAACGTAGCTGAGTACTATATGTTATAGACTAGTAGTTTTGAAGTTTGCAGATACTGAAACTTTCAGACATTTTTTTTTTTTTGCTTTGTACAGATGCAGAGGATATTTCGACTGCTGAATCTTTGCAATATCAATTGAACACCATTCGAGCTGCCACGACTAACTTCTCAATCGACAACAAAATTGGTGAAGGCGGATTTGGCGTTGTGTACAAGGTGAAGTTGGTGTTTAGGACACGAGGGGTGTGTTTGATATGCCACGAGAAAGTCATTTTCTAGTGTTTGGTTACTCGTCTTACTTTAGACGTTATTACTAATCTTTTGGACTCAAAACATATAACTAAAAGACTCGCAAAAAATATTTTCCACTCACCAAGTATCAGAAACATTTTCCATGAAAAATTACGCCCTCATATCAAACAATACCCCTTTAAGTCCATCTTTCCTTATATTGTTAACTTCGCGTTGATATCCTTTTATACTCTCAGGGCAAACTTCCTGATGGACAAGAGATAGCTGTGAAGAGGCTATCAAGAAGCTCCGGGCAAGGTGTTGAAGAATTTAAGAATGAGATCGTATTGATCGCGAAGCTTCAACATAGATATTTAGTGAGACTATTGGGATATTGCTTGGAAGGAGATGAAAAGATACTCGTCTATGAATTCGTCCCCAACAAAAGCCTCGATTATTTCTTATTCGGTTGGTTCCAATCTTATAACATTTATTTTATATACTGTCTGTGTAGAAACAGTCTCTTGCAGAAATACAAAGTAAGACAGGTAACACAACGTGGTGTGGTGTGGTCTGTTCCTTCCTTGAACTTCATGCATAGCTTACATAGAGTGATTTCTAAAGATCTTTAAGAAAAACTCTGTTTCTGATAAATTTTTTAGATCCTGAAAAGCAGCAGCTACTAGATTGGTCGAGACGTTACAAGATTATAGGAGGGATTGCGCGTGGACTACTTTACCTACACGAGGATTCTCGTTTAAGAATTATACATCGCGATCTCAAAGCAAGCAATATTCTGTTAGATGCAGAAATGAACCCGAAAATATCAGATTTTGGAATGGCAAGAATATTTGGTATTGATCAAAGTGAAGAAGTAACAAGCAGGATTGTTGGGACATAGTAAGTTTTAAGAATAAGGGAAACTTATTGAAGTCTGAAATCAACGATAAACTCTTTGGAATTAGACGAAGGCATAAAATTTTCTGATAACTAATCGCGTCTTGCTTGTTTTTGTTGTTGTATAGTGGTTACATGTCACCGGAGTATGCAATGCATGGACAATACTCTGTTAGATCTGATGTTTTTAGCTTCGGCGTTATACTTTTGGAGATCATATGTGGTAAAAAGAATAGCGCGTTTTACCAATCAGATGCTGGTGAAGATCTTCTTAGCTATGTAAGTTTACATTCATAAGTTGAAGGATTCTTAGTGAGTCGAAAGTTAAACAAAGGGCATATGTAAGATAAACCACAAAGTTTAAGGGCATATTTGAACCTTTTCCGTGTTAAAAATGCAAAATTTGAATTGTTTGATGTATAAATCATGTAGGTTTGGAAGAATTGGAGGGACGGAACGCCATTGAACGTAATGGATCCAACTATAGGAGAGTCATATTCAAGAAATGAAGTGATACAATGTATACATATTGGATTGTTATGTGTTCAAGAAGATGTTAATGAAAGACCTACAATGGCATCTGTTGTGCTCATGCTTAATAGTTACTCGATTACCATGGCCGCGCCTCATCAACCTGCATTCTTCCTCCGTAGTCGATCAGAGATGTTGCCAATTAAAGGGCTAGAGTCAGATCAATCTACAAGTAAGTCAATCCCATTGTCCATCAATGAAGTATCCATCACGGAAATGGAGCCGAGATAGAGTGATATAACGATGGAGTTTAAGTTTATCGTCTACTATGAACAAACACTTGAGATGTTGTTCGCGATATATATATACTTACCTAAATATCTCATATATGTAATTAGTGGTGGAGGAATAATGTGATTGGAGACAACGAGGATGCTGAGTCTGTAAGGGTGGAAAGGAGAGTATAGCACCTCACATATCACTAGTGATTGAATATCATGCATGATAAACGGCAAAAGGTTTAATTCAGTATCAACTGTTTAGATGTTGTTTGCGATAAACTTAGCTGAATATCTCATGTATGTTAGTGAACAAACATTAAACTCTATATGTAACAAATGGAGGGACAAAGTGAATATGGGAGATAGAGCGAGAATGCTGAGTCCCTAAGGGTGGGAGGGCGAGTATAGCACCTCATGTGTCACTAGTAGTTGAATATAGCATGTTGTTATGAATCAACTTAACCTGATGGTGTAAAAAATTCTCGAAAGAGAAAATGGAAAGTGTGTAAAAAGCAATGTGGCTGCTGGGATTCGAGCCCAGGTCTCCACGGCCACAACGTGGAATTCTCACCACTAAACTACAGCCACTTTGTTGTTTGAGAATTCTCACAGATTAATATGAATAACAGAAACAAATTAAAATTTTACGGGATGGTTTTACTAGGAAACGGAGTTTAACAAAATAATTTTTTTAAAAAAAAAAATTGTAAGACATAAATATTTGTGTGTTGATAAATAATTTTTCAAAATAAAATAAGTAATTTTATAAATATAAATATCTTTTACCCATAGTATATACTCCCTTTGTTCCTTTTTACTTTTCGTAATTCGCTTTACGAGAGTTAATTTGACTAATTTTTGAAGTTAAATTAAATTAGAATAATTCAATATTTAAAATTTATATGCACAAAAACTATCTGAAAATTGTTATAAGTCACCATCTTCTTCATATTAATAATATGAAAAAATTATTTTGAACTATTAATTAAAACTGATATAAAGTCAAGAAGCAAAATATGACGAGTAAAAATGAACGGATGGAGTATAACTCTAAGTGTGTTCAATCATGTAGGTAAATGCACACCAAGAATGAAGTCATAAAGGCCAACCCTATTTAAGCCTTTATCTCATTTTCTTCCTTTTTATCATCTACACTATGGAAATATACCAATTATTGGACTTGTGTGACCTACAATATAATAAATAGAGATAATAGGAAAAAAAAATATTTGAGTTATTATTTTTTTTACGAGTTTTATGTCTTAATTATCAATTATTTTTTAATTTGAATTATCATCAGTATAATTGTCTATTTTTCTAAATTTAAAATATAAGGTTCTTTGCTTTTTATAGAATTAAACTATATGCTCCATCGCTTGTGTGGGTCCTAGTCAATTTCTTTGAGTTTCATTGTTGCAAACGTACTCCTCAGGAGGGTTACTTAACTCATTAGCTACAGCATTGCACAGGTCGATACGCACAACGCTAGTATCTATCGTTTACGATTAGGACTACTGGAGCATCTCCCATTCGTTCTCCTAGCTTTCGTCTCTTAATGTTAGTGTCAGCCCAATAGAGTGCTTTTGTCGTTGATATTCTTTTCGATCTCCACGCATTTTACCCTTTACCAAAAAATTTCTTAGCCCTTGTCATACTCCAGCTTAATAATTTTCTTTACTATCTATGTATTAAAATATATCTGATTGAGTAGATAATAATAATTTAAATAGGATAAGTGAATAATTAATATTGAATAAAAAACTTTACTTTTGTAAAGATAAATAATTTAAGTAGGTTTATATGTCTCAAAAAAGTGGAAAATGCCAAAACATGATTAACCCAATCCAAGAAAAAGTGAGTTACCACAAGTATAAAATTGTCATATAGTCACTTTAGCAACTCACTTTATAATGGAAAAATTAATAAATAAATAAATGTGATGTCTCAATGTCTACCTTCATTCTTCCAAGAATAATGTCTAAATTCATTTGTCAAAATTTATTCTCATAAAAATACTATCTAGAATTCATTATCTTTTTAAAAGTGACTTTTAAAAGTGACTAAGAAAGAAAACGTATCACATAAAATAAGATCACTTTTAATATAATTTGTATTTGTTAGATGATGAGCCAATTTGTTGGACATTGCTTTCACACATATACACATATATTTGCTCAAATCTTTTCTGTTGGGAAAAATATAAACTACAATATATTTAGAAGATCTTTTTTTCTTTCTATAGTATTTTATGGTGCTTTTTAAAAAAAATAAAAATAAAATAATTCATTTGATATTCGATATCTGCATTGAAACTTAGCTATTTGGATTCTCGCTATGTAGGACTCCATTTGAGAGAAAGAGCTCCCTACTAAGAGTTTTTCCATACTCAGAATTCAAACTTGAAATCTATAACTAAGAGAGGAACAGTCTCATCCACTGTAACACATCCTTTGATGGTGTTTTTCAAATATGAAATAATAGTACAAAATCAATATCATACAAATGTAGTTAATTAATTTAATTGAAGATTATTATACATAACAATACTTTACAAGTGCCAAAACTAGAATTTCAATATTTAAATAACCAAAAATAAAAACTCTCCAAATCTTTATATACTTTTGGGGATTTTGAGGTGAGTGTGTGTGGAGTAGTTGGAAAATGACATTATAAAACTTGGATTGTTTATTTTATTTTAAATTATTTCATAAATTTTATTTTATCTCAACAATTTGATCAACTTGTCATTTACGTGTATAGCATCCTATCTTGATTTTGGGGTTGGGGGTTGTGGGGGAGGGGGGAGAAGGTAACAACTTATTCAGATCAAATGTTTATATAAAATCAATATATATCTGATACGAATAATAGAATAAGTATTTATAAAGAAACAAGAGAAGCAAGGAGAAGAAAGTGAAAATCATTGTCAAGAGTGTAACGATCTAGTCCACTAGTAATATTATCTGCTTTGCGCCTAGACATGCACGGCTTTAAAATGCGTTACTAGTAGGTAAGATATGTTTACTTATATATCCAACATCTCTCTTGTGTTCTTGTCGATGTGGAATTTCTATCTAAAGATGGATTGCTACATACACCCCCTCTATGGATTCAGCGATAGGTTGTTACATACACCCCCTCTATGTACTTAACGTCTTCACTGAGGTTTGTCCCACCTCATCGGCATTTGCCTAAACTCAGTTGAACTCTGGCCCACATCGACAAAGTTGACACGGGTGGCTCTGATACTATTTGTAACGGCACAACCTGCAAGTGATATTGTCAACTTTTAGCCTAAGCCCGCACGACTTTAAAATGTGTCACTAGTAAGTAATAACGCCTGTTTACTTATTTATCCAGCATCTCTCCTGTATTTTTGCCGATGTGAGACTTCTATCTAAAGATGGATTGTTACAAAAAGTTTCTACAAAACTCAAGTAATTTTGATCAAAATTCTCTGTCTTTTTATAATAATTAACAAAATTTTCCTATAAAAACATAGTTATTCAATTAAATATGTTAAACAAAGCCATAAGGTATTTTTTAATATATGTTACTTTTCTACACACCCACCCACAAACCAAATTGCCCCTTGGTATATACGAATATACATATATATTTCATGACTTGAATTTAAAATTGATTAAGAAAATATATATGATTAGTTCAATGTTTTACCAAGTTTTTCTAATTTATTAAGCTTTTATATTTGCTTTTTCTAAAGACTTGCTATTGACAACTAGATAATGTTACATAAAATATTAGCATTAATTTGCCCATTTGACACCTTCTATATTAAAATAATTAGCACAAGTCACTATTATGTTGAAGTGGACAATGGTTAAACAAAATATCTATGATCAAAATAATATAGTTAAAAAGCAAACATGCTTAGATGTTGACATGTACAATTGTTGAAAGTTAGGGGGGGGGGGTCCACTAGAAAATAAAATAAAAATAGAATTAATTAACCATGTGGGTTTCGATAATTTAAACCATATAATAAACAGAATGTATTGTTTTTATTAAAACCAACACTAGTCTGTACTATTAATTTAACATAAAATTTTACGTAAATAATTTACAGAGTTTTTGTTTAATGTTGGTCGTATATTTGGTTAATTCATTGAATTTTTATGGTAACACAATGTTTTTTGGTGTTTTTAGTATTTTTTTTCAAAATGAAGCCAACCTTAACTTGTAAATTTCATTTTACAATTTTTGGCAACCTGTCCAGACATTTGATTTATTCTTTGTTGCTTTTTTGGGTAAAATTATTGAATTCTATGGTAACAATGGTTGAGGTGGAAGGACCTTCCCATCTTGTACTCAGACAAACTTTCTGATACAGTTTCAACCAAAACTAAATCAAACAATTGTGCATATTTTATACCATAAATAAATTGAATAACAATTGAACAAACAAATCATCATTAATATTATTATACCAGTTAGCAACACAAATCAACAAATCATAATATCTTTAATAAGAATATGGTTTCAACCAAAATAATGCCAATTAAAATTCGACTTTTTTTTTTCATATTTTTCAATTATAAATAAAGTGAACTACAATTGCATGTACTATTCATTACTACCATTTAATGAAGAGAGACAAAATAGATGAGGGCTTTAATTGCATATATTATTCAACCGGCCTTTTTTTTTTTTTTTATGTATATGCAAATTTTTTGATCATTCCCAACGCACAAAGCCACTGTCAACCAATCATGCATTTATTGCACTTTTTTTATTATCACACGTTTGCTTTTCTTTCCTTTTTTTTAAAAAACTTTTTCGCCATATATATACATCTTTATATAAAAAAAAACATTTGATGGTAAATAATATTTATGATATTTTCAGACAATATACCTTCTTAAAATATCTAGACATGTTTTTTTCCCTATAAAATGTACCCAATATGTCTTACGATTTAAGTAGAAATATTCAATAAATTCTCAGCTCAAATACATCATATAAGTATTGAAAAGAAAGACACATTTTTTTAAAAAAAATATTCCTCCTCCTCCTCAAACTTATCATCTTACACATATATATATGTCCTCTCCAAAATGACATTGTATCTATAGTTTCAAGAAAATGAATATTCACAAAACCTACCTACAATGTTTGTTCTTCCTTGTCATTCTAGCCACTTGTGGATGTTCTTTAGCAAAACAAACAAACCCCACTTCAAAAAACCTCAATTTTGGTCAATTCTTGAATTCAATTTATGAATGGAGAATTCAACAACAAAAAAAATTTGGAGATTATTCCAATAATAATCTGAAAATTGGAGCCCCTACTTTGTTAGCTGGAATTTTTTGTTTTATTGCTGCTTCTATTTCTAGTGCTGGTGGAATTGGAGGTGGTGGATTATATGTACCAATTTTGATCATTGTTGCTGGTGTTGACCTCAAAACAGCCTCAAGTTTCTCTGCTTTTATGGTAATGTTTCAAAGTTATGATGTTCGAACTCTTCAAAAATGTCGACGTTGAATCCTTCAAAGTAGTGTATTTTTTAAGGATTTGACATGAATGCAAAAACATTTTTGAGAATTCAAATCATTTAGGTTTCAACTGTATGGCTATTTTATTTAAAATTTTGATCTAATTAGAGCATATTTTTATTTACTTAATTATATTTTAATTTATTTATTGAGCGAACATATTTTTATTTACTTAATTATTTTATGTCTCAAACATGTTCCCCCACATTTTGCTTGATTCCTATTCATATGCCAAAGTAGAGATTTATTGTCTGTTTGGCTAAGTTTTTAAAACAAAATGCTCAAAAAGTTGTTTGATCAAATTTTAAAATTAAGAAAAAGACAAGTATTTTTGAGTAATAACAGAAGTTGATTGAGATATAATTTTTTCCAAGAAGATTTCAAAAGTTCGACTTAAATATGTCACTAAACTCAGAACTTCTCGCATTATTTTTGATACCATGTTGAATTTGTCTGACTAACTTATATTTAAAATTTAAATTTGCTTTAAAGAACATAATTTAAATTATATTATAGCTCATCACATCCCTTGGCTCATATGTTCGGTTTCTTTTCAAAGGCTAAACACATCAAAATATTATCTTATATTATAATTTTTAATTTATCAAATTATATATTATGTTTGAACAGGTAACAGGAGGGTCGATAGCCAATGTTGTTTGTAGCATGTTCTTACCAAGTCCCAAACATGGTGGGAAAATTTTGGTTGATTTTGACATTGCTTTACTCTCACAACCATGTATGCTATTGGGAGTTAGTATTGGAGTAATTTGCAACCTAATTTTCCCAGAATGGCTTATCACTATTTTATTTGCTATATTTCTTGCTTGGTGCACTTTCAAGACATTTAAATCAGGAATTTATTATTGGAAAATGGAATCTCAAGAAGTTATGAGGAGTAAAGGGAATTTTCAGGAAATTGAAGGACCTTTATTGGAAAAAGAAGAAAAGGGAATTAATAATATTCCATGTATGAAAATGGGAATATTAGTGATGATTTGGTTTTCTTTCTTTTTCCTTTATCTTCTTCGTGGAAATAGATATGGACAAGTATGTTTTCTTTTCTCTCTCTCTTTTTACTTCGTTATTTACGGGGTGAATTGAATCTGTCAAACCTTGACGTGATAAGTAAAGTTGGTGTCATATGATCATGAAGTCACGTGTTTGAGTCGTGGAAAGAATCTGCTTGGACTCTCTCTTTTTACTTAGGTTTTTACAATGGATTGAACTTGTCGACCCGTGACGTAATATGTAAAGTTGGTGTCATGTTATCATGAAGTGACATGTTTGAGTTGCCGAAACAATCTTCTTGTTCTTTCGTTCTCTTTTTACTTTGGTTTTTACAATAGATTGAATCTCTCAAACTTTGACGTAATAAGTAAAGTTAGTGTCATGTTATCATGAAGTCACATATTTGAGTTGAGGAAACAATCTTCTTGTTCTCTCTTTTTTTTACTTAGGTTTTTACGATGGATATTGAAGCTTTGAACTTTGATGTAATTGGTAAAGTTGGTGTCATGTAATCATGAAATCGCATGTTTAAGTTGCGGAAACAATCCTCTTGTTCTCTCACTTTTTATTTGATTTTTACTTTAATCTAACTTAAATTCAACCTGTTGTATCTTGACGTAACTGGTAGAATTGATTAGGATAAAACTCTTATGATTTAATTCTTTTCTTGAGTCTGTGAATGACAGAAGCTTAATTCATCGATTTATCTTGATTTGAACTTTTGGAGTTGTTAATTGGTGAGATAAAGAATAATAATCCTGAATAATTATTTTTATCCTTGTTTAATTATGGATATCAACTAATCTTTTATTGATTTTATTTAGTATTTTATGTAATTTCGTAAAATATCTCTAACATATCAGATATTTTAGTCTATCCCACCCTACTAGTATAACAACATGGTGGATCTTGAATTATAAAATAGCTTATTATAATTATTAATTCGATGAATTATAAATTTTTACATGATTTAAAAAGGATGAATTAACAAAATTAATCTAACCTAATTTCAACTAGAGGCCTTTAATTTATTCTAGGAAAATCATATATATTTTATTTTTATTTATTTACATAACATCTTATGGATAAGCATGAATTCTTTCTATTTGTCTTTACTTGCTTTTTACTTTAATATTAAATAATTTAATATTTTTACTTTTAAGTGATTTGGACTTTTCATACTATTTAATATAATTATTTAGTGAGTCGTGTGATCTTATCTTGATTCTCGAGTGTGTTTAGATGAGACATAAATCTTGGTGAAAACTTTAAGATAGTACATTAAATTATATAATTTATCATAATTAAATAATCTAATAATATGATATGACACATTAATTAATTATTAACTACTCCTAAGCTAGAGAAATTAAGTTGGCTTCTAGTGAAAAGCCAAGTTTATGATTGGAAAAATGTTATTTCCCCGGTTCATCTTTACTGTTCACTATATTATTTTAAAATTTTTAATCGTATTTATTTAATTTAATAAATTAATTAATAATTGATCAAAAAATAGGATTTATGATAGTTTCAACCATTCGATTCGAATACATGCCCTCACTTCCTTCCCTTACTAATATATCATCAGTTGCTTTAGTTGGTTTTCTTTTTCATATCTAGTATTTTTTGTTTTTGGGCTTGATATTTTTGAGACGAGAGTTTTTTGGAAATAACCTCTCTATCTCTATGACACAACGGTAAGGTCTGCGTACATTTTACCCTCTCCAGACCACACTTGTGAGATTCTACCGGGTATGTCATTGCTTTACTTCCTCCCCTTACCACGATATGCGCCTGTGCATGTAATTCCGGCTTGGGTCTTTCATTCGGGCCTTCCACCACAGAAAATTATTTGATTCTTGTCTTTCAAAAAAATTCCACGACATACCCGAACAGGTGGAGTGGCACAAGATCTGCCTCTTGGCTTATGCAAGCTGAATGTCCGCCGTCTTCTCGGGAAGCATTGAAATCCTTATTCAATCCCCCCGCCCACCCCCCAAAAAAAAAATAAGAAAAGAAAAATGCAACACATCAAAGGGCGATAAAATTATTAGTGATTTGCCTATTTTATTTTTATTATGAAATAATATTTATTTTTGATTTTATTATTTTATTAATATTACCTTAGTATTGCCATTGTTCAATATTGTGTAGGGCATAATTCACATGAAGGCATGTGGAGTGATATACTGGATTATTTCATCAATTCAATTTCCTTTGGCAATAATTTTTACATCATGGATCTTATACAAGAGAAAAAATCACCAAAATTTGGCTTTCAAGGAACAGGTATATAGTATATATATTATTAAGTAACAACATAATACTCTAATATTATCATCAACCTTTCAATTTATATGACATATTTTAAATTTGTACGGAGTTCAATGAAAAAAAATAAAGATTCTTTAAATTTGCACTTGATCTTATAAAACACGATATAACATTTGAGAGCTGATATGACTTTTAACTTCTATACACTTAAATATTCGTAATAAAACATTTATGTGGCTATAAAGCTTCTCATTAAGTGGTCATTTGAATCAATTAAAATCGGGATTATAACATAGATAACTTATCTCACCGTCTATATGGGATGAGTTATCCCTACTGTAGTCCTGATTTTAATATTGACATTAACTAATATCTCCAATCAAATATGTGATAAATTTAATCTCAAAGCTTAATTAAACTAGAATGATTCACCTAATCCGTCCAACCAAACAATGAGTAAATGAGAAATATGAAGTTAATTGTTTCAAATAAATTAAAAAAATATATTGTCACATAAATTGAAACGGGATAGTCCACCTAATTCATCCGATCAATGATGGATAAAGTGAGAAATGTGAAGTTAATTGTTTCAAACATACAAATAACTAAAAAGAAAATATTTTCACATAAACTGAAACAGGATAATCCACCTAATCCATCCAATCCATGGATAGATAAAATGAGAAATTCGAAGTTAATTATGTTTCCAAATATATAAATGGCTAATTAAGAAAGAAATATCGTCACATAAACTGAAACAGATAGAGTATCTGAAGTTAAATTGTGAAATTTGTTTGATTGATTGATTTCTTGATTAACATTTAAAACTATCTTATTTTTTGAAGGAAATAGCATGTGAAACAAAGAATAATGAACCTTCAAGAATGTTGATTTTCCCCTTGATGGCATTTCTAGCAGGAGTTTTGGGTGGTGTATTTGGAATTGGTGGAGGAATGCTTATTAGTCCACTTCTAATTCAAGTTGGAATAACCCCCGAGGTAGTTGTTTTTAAAAAGATTAAATTATTTTAGTTTCTATTATTATTCTTTTAATTATTTTATATAAGGTGTTTTTGGTCTGATTTCGAGTAAGTCAATTTTCTGATGTTTTTTTATACTTTCACGTATGATTATTTAACTTTTATTTTATTACACTAAATCGTTATTTAACTGAAACTCACTCAACTTTACCTAGTATATATCATTGAAAGTCATTTTTTTAAAAGAACAAAAAAAAAAAAAATTAAACTTTGCCTAAAGTATCACATAAAGTCTACATTTTGTTTTGTAATCACATTTTATTCAATTTTGTTCAAGTATCATATTTTATTCATTTAGTGACTTTTTTGTGATACATAGTTAAAAAGCCAAATCACTTTTTTATTATAAAAATAGTTTAGTGAGTCTTGTAATACTTAGGTAAAGTTGAGTGTTTTTGTTACAAAGAATATTTTAGTAATTTTGGTGTAATAAAGTAAAAGTTAGAAACCATCTATGGTAGTATACTTTTTTTTAATATATTAATGGTAATAGCTTGATTGTTGTTAAATATATCTTCTTAGAGGTAATTGTTAGTGATAATTATGTTTTAATATTTTTTTTGAATATGTCCCAAAAGTGACATTGGATATAATGAAAATTAACTAATGCCGATAAAAATTTTAAGATTCGTTGTTAACGTGCATATTTATTACTGCTAAAAACTGTTTTTGTTGCAATGGCTCTACCGTGCAAAGGTAGAAATAAGTTTAATGTACGTGTTACACTTACCAAATTCTATTTATGGGATTATGCTTGGAAAAGTTGAGTCTTTGTTGCAAAGAATAATTTAGTAATTTTGGTCATCTACGAAAGTACACTTTTTTCTTTTTTTAGCCAATGTATATTGATATACATCATTATACACATGAAATATATGTAGAATATATTGATACATCATTATACACATAAAATAGATATGGATTATATATTTATCGGCTATTTTTAGTTTAAGAAATTGAGTGGGTTGCTATTGAGGCGAGGATTTATACAAAAAAAAATCTTTTATTATACAAAAAATAATCTTTAGCAACAATATAATAATGGCAATAGCTTGATTATCGCTAAATATGTTTTTTTTCAGAGACAACTGCTAGTGACAATTAAATTTTAACATTTTTTTTGTAAATGTGTCCCAAAAGTGTATAGTGACATTGGATCTAATGAAATTAACTAACATCGATAAAAAATTTAAGACTCGTTGTACTGCTAAAAGTTGTTTTTGTTGTAGTGTCTCTACCCTACAAAGTGTAGAAGTTCAACTTATATATTGAGCATTCAAAACCCCATTTATGGGATTACACTAGGTATTTTAATGTTGTTGTTGTTGTTACAATGAATTATTTAGGTTAATCCCCCCCCCCCCCCTCTTGTTTTTGTCTTAGTCGGACTGATAATGACATTCTTTTTTAAACAGATAACAGCAGCAACTTGTTCATTTATGGTATTTTTCTCCTCTACCATGTCAGCTGTTCAATACTTATTTTTAGGCATGGAACATGTCAATGCTGCCCTCATCTTTGCAATTGTTTGTTTCATTGCTTCCCTTATTGGATTGGTTGTGGTACAAAGAGCCATTGAACATCATGGGAGAGCATCACTTATTGTTTTCTCAGTTGGAATAGTCATGGCTTTAAGTACTCTTCTTATAACAAGTTTTGGAGCTGTTGATGTTTGGAGGGATTACACAAGTGGGAAGTACATGGGGTTCAAGACACCTTGTTGAAAAATAACAAGGGGAAATATTGGGAGTTGTACTTGTTTGAAGCGTGCTCCGAGTTTTGCATATTTGTGCTCTAATTAACGAATATCAATAGTCGATATTTGGAGAATATTTTTGATTGAATGGAAAAAGAGTACTTGAAGCTACTTTTGATGAGTGTGTTTGAACATATAAGATTTTCACTCAAGAAATTTAAGAGTTTGTAGAAATTGAAGATCTAAAGTGTGAGAGTTGTACTAGTTTAAAGCGTGCTTCGAGTTTTACATATTTGTTCTCTATTAACGAATATCAACCGTCAACATTTGGGGAACGTATGATTTTGCTTGTTTTACATGCTTTACTTATATATTAATGACCTATTTGTTAATAAAACACGCTTAAGTGAACGCATTTTATGTATTAATGATCTATTTGTTCATAAAATGCATTTAGTGAATGCATTTTTTGTATTAATGACCTATTTGTTAATAAAACACACTTAGTGAATACGCTTATATATTAATGACCTATTTGTTTATAAAATACACTTAGTGAGATAAATTTCAAAATCACGTAATTTTTTTAGAATTTATAAAGAAAATTTAGCCTTAGATATTATTTTTTTCAAAAAGCAAAAATATATATACACATTATTTTTTCAGTATTTTTTTTTTTTACATAAACATTCAAAAAGAGACTCAAGAAAGATGTCATTGTCAAAGAAAACTACTCCCAACAGTTTATGACTTAATGAAGAAAAAACTAACATTACTTTGAGCAATAGTGGTGATAGAATTACAAAAAAGGTAAAATATGGATTGAACATTTTTGGACACATGGAGTTCATCTATTTCGTGTTGAAATTCTGTTAATGATAACAATAATAATTTTTAAAAAAAATATTAGATGATTCGATATAATAAGAGCATATTGAATGGATCAGAAGTGTAATGAATGATTAAATTGAGTAATTATATAATATAAGGGCATATTTGAAAATAATTTTTATGTAAAGGAATTAGCAATAGAAAATTATGTAACTAAACTATAAAATCGCTCCTTTTCTTAAGATTTCGTACTACTATTCGAGTGATACGTGAATTACTCTGAAGAAGTTTAAAATTATTGAAAAAACTACTAACTTTAAATATTTAACTGCACTGATCAAGATTGATACTGACCCCTTGCTTCACCACGCCTAAGTTGGAGGCTAAGGAGAGCATAATAAGGTGAAGGTGGATATCGCTCATCAAGAGCTTGGTTAAGTGTCCAAGATCGTATGCCTTATTGATTGAATCTAAATCTGCTCTATAGTTATCTAGTCTCTTTCTTTTTCCTACCTCCCCTATGAAAGGAAGTACAAAGAAAGCTGCTTCGAAATTGAAGGAGTTCATCTATTCATTATATGTCTGTAATTTTATACATAAAGAGAAAGATTAAAAACTCATCGATTTCCTTACCGCTTCATGAGAGTCTTCATTTACTCTTTTCTTACTTTCCCTACTTCTAGACAAAATAAAAAATAAAAAATTGAACATTGAAATATCAAAAAATTCTATTAGCTATGAAGTTCATAAAAAATATTAAATCCATAAATTTTCTTGACCATTCATAGAAAATCTAAATGTGCTCACTTTTGCAAATATAAAGGACAAAACTATTTATAAATAAATATATTTAAATGACCATTTTGTCATTTTCTCACATGTCTCAATACTGGCTAATTTAGGCCTATAAATAGAGTCTTCCATGAAGGAAGGAAGACATAAATATTTACACTTTAATTCTTGTTATATATTTTACAAATTAATTAAGATGGCCTCATTTAAGCAAGCTCTTCTCTTCATTGCTCTCTTTGTTACAATTTCAGGTTCTAAACTTTTATTACTAGATATTTTCTTTAATATTTTACTTTTTTTTAGTCTGTTATAAACACTTAGACGAATAGAATATCAATGTGTGTGTGTATATATATATATATATATGTGAGTATTCATATTTTTGTTATGTTTAAAATATGCAGTTAATCTCTCTTGGACTCCAAATAATATGCGAGTGATGGCATTACGTGACTTACCCGTTGATATAGCAAAGATAAAAGGGAAATTATTTCGACTTGATGATATAATGACTTGTGGGGCGGCTTGCAAGAGTCGTAGAGATTGCAGAGAAGGTTTTATTTGTTCAAATTGTATTAGAGTTGGCTTGTTTTCTGCATGCGCATAACATAAGCGCATTATTACTGGTGAAATATTCTTGGACCGCAGATTATTGCTGCGGCCAAATGGATGAACTAATAATAATTGCTTCATATATATGTCTTTGTATTTATTCAAGCATTTTAAATAATGTTGTATTTTCAAGATTTGTGTAAGAAAAATAAATATGTAACCTTATAAGTTTTCCATATATTGGAAACTCTACCTATTCTAATAGGTTACAACTTAAATATATGTATATGTTGGTCTCTTGTCTTAATCCTATATGCAATTCTTTACTTATTGAGATAAAGTCAAAATAATACACATAATTTCTTCTTCTTTTTTTTTTGCGAATTTCACACTTCTAATTATTAATTGTTCTTTTCTTCATCGAAATTATCACCATATATGTATTAATTTCAACTTAGATAATTGAGTAAATGGTGATAGTTCATACAGAAAAAAGAGCAACTGATGATTGTCGCAGCCTAGTTAGTTTCGAGGTGTGTTTTAATATATAGATTATGAATGTGTAGTTAAAAAAACTGGATAATCGATAATTCAAATGTGCAATTTGCAAAAAATTAATAGTGTATAAAAGGTGTTTGTTTATAGGTAAATATGAGCTAAATACCTTAAACACCAAGCTAAGGTTCTTTTATTTAATTAGATAAATTCGATCAATTTCATGATAAAGATTAAAGACACCTTTTATTTTGAACAAATTCGATCACTCTCATAATAAAGGTTGAAGATACCATATAATCTTACACGCAAGTTATGGTTCTTATTTGTGTTATTTACAAATTGATGAACATCGAAATAACCCTTTCATAATATCTTGTTAGTTTTCGTATGATGCCATATTATTTTGATTAACAAATGAAACATTGCCAATTGTATATATAAGGAATATATAATGCTTGATACTATTGGAGTATATAAATTCTTATCGCATCAAAGAGGAGCATATAGTGCTTCAGTAAAAAGACTGCTCAATTATGGGTTGCTACCATTAGCGATATATATTTCGATGGTATCAAAGATTAAAAAAAAAAGTAGCAATTCAATGAAAACGCTACTCATTTACTCTTGATACCATTAGAATATATATACTATGATGATATCAAGGAGGAACATGCAATGCTTCAATGAAAAAGACTGTTCAATTAATGTTCGATTTCATCAGAGTATATAGAGGCCATAAGAGATTAGAGTTTTAATAAATAAGATTGAGACTTTAATAATTTTTTTATTATTGCTTCTTATTTGTTTCTTAGAAAAAAAAAAGGTTCATGCCCATATGATAAGGGTCACATGACTTTGTTTAAAGCCCCATGTAGTCAATAGTTAATTTTAGGAAAGTTTTTTAATAAAAATATAAAATTAAAGATATTTTTAGCTAATTTTAATAGGTTAAAGATATTTTTGTACAGTTTGTCATATTTTGTACATAAACATTCAAAAAGAGACTCAAGAAAGTTGGATAATAGAATGACCCAATATAAAAAGGGGGAAATAACACTTGTAGAAACTATTTGTATGAGTTTATCTTTTTACTTTTATATCCTTTGTTTTTGACTATTTTTACACGTTTGATGCTATGAGAGTGTGTATACACATACACACTTTGATGGTATCATAAAGGAAGAGGCAATGTTTCAATAAAATTGCTTGATATACGGTATCAAAGAGGAAGAAGTAGTGCTTCAGTGAAAACACTACTCAATTACTTCTTGATGCCATTAGAGTATATAAACTCTTATGACATCAAAGAGGAACATGCAGCGTTTTAATAAAAAGACTGTTCAATTATGAGTTTATACTCTAATAATATCAAGGATGAAGAAGCAGTAGTTTAATGAAAACACTACTCATCATTTACTCCTTGATATCGTAAGAGCATATATACTATGATGCCATCAAGGAAGAACAGGCAATGCTTTCAGTGAAAAGACTGTTAAATTATTGTTTGATACCATTAAAGTATACAGATGTCATCAGAAATTAGAGTTTAATAAATAAGATTACGACTTTAATAATTTTCCTTCATTGTCACTTATTTAATTCTTGAAAAAAGAATTCAATTCCATATGACCAATACAGTAACAATATACTAATTAATGGAGTATCACATATGATTAATCAATTCTATATGATATCTTCAAGGTATCAATGTACAAGGGCGAAGTTACATTCACCCAAGCGTGGTCAGATGAACACCCTTCGTCGGAAAACTTTTTCGAATATATAGGTTAAATATATATATTTTGATATATATCAATTGTTGAACACCCTTGATACAAAAATCACCTACCCATGTTCTAAATATATGAACATCCTTGATGAAAATACTGGCTCCGTCATTATCAATATACCGACGGAGTATCACAAAGTAATGATATTGACGTTATGCAATCATCATACACGAAATAAGAAAGTCAGAAAATGAGATAAATGGATAAATAATTTAAACTGTTTCCATTTTTATACATAATTTCACAATTGAGTCCATTTTATATAATTTTTTCTTATAAAAAAAATGTCATCATCAAGGAAAACTACTTCCAACAATTATGACATTATAAAGGAAAAAAACTAAAATTGCTTTGAGCATAAGTGGTGATAGATTACAAAAATGGTAAAATTTGGCCATTTCGTGTTGGAACTCTGTTAATGACGAATAAAAAACTATAATATAGGATTATATTTTAAAATATTTCATACGAAGAATTTAAATTATATACGTTGATATTATATAATCAATTCATTTTAATTAGTATTAAGAGATGATTATTTTATTTTAACGAACGATCAAAATTCGTCGCTGATAATAAAAAAATCCTATTTAGTTCTCTTTAATCCTTAACTTTTTAATTGTTCTCACAAAATCTAATAACAAGACTTAGTTAAATATATGGTGTTGGATCAAATGTGCTCAATTTTCCAAAAGCAAAGGACTAAATTGTTCAAAAATATATTTAAGTGACCATTTTGTCATTTTGTCACATATCTCTAATTTAGGCCTATAAATAGTCTTCCATGAATGAAGGAAAACATCAATATTTACACATTAATTCTTGTTATATATTTTACATATTAATTAAGATGTCATCATTTAAGCAAGCTTTTCTCTTCATTGCACTCTTTGTTGCAATTTCAGGTTCTAAACTTTTATTATTATATATTTTCTTTCATATTTTACAATTTTTTTTAGTCTGATATAAATACTTAGACAATTAACATCCTTATATAGGATATCAATGTGCGTATATACACATTATTCTAATAATCATTGTTATATTTACAATATGCAGTTAATCTCTCTTGGACTCCAAATAAGATACAAGTGATGGCATTACGAGACTTACCCGTTGATATTGCAGAAATGAAAGGGAAATTACTTCGAGTTGGTGATATTTTTACTTGTGGAAATCATTGCAAGAGTCGTAGTGATTGCAAAGAAGGTGTTATTTGTTCAAATTGTATCGCATTTGGGGCTCTATTTTCTCAATGCATATAATACAAGCACACTGTTACAGGTGAAATATCCTTAAGGCGAAGATTGTTGTTGTGTGCAATGGATGAAATATTAATTGCTTAATATGTCTTGGTGTTTATTCAAGCATTAATTCGAATAATGTTGTGTTTCCAAAGTTTGAATAAGAAAATAAATATGTAATCTTATAAGTTTACCAATATTGGGAAACTACCTATATATACTCTAATAGGTTACAACTTAAATATATGTATATGTTGGGCGCTTGTCTTTATCCTATTATGCAATTCATTATTTGTTGGGATAATAGTCAAAATAATATATATCTCACTATTGCTATAAATTATAATTAGGCAAATTAAAACTATAATTATGATCCATACATAGTTATTTATGAAAAAAAAAATCTTTTTTTACAAGTGTCACACCTCAATTATCAATTCTTCTTTTCTTCCATCTAAAGTATTACCATTTATGTATTAAAGCGTATCTAGTTGAGTAGACGATGATAGTTCAAAAAGGAAAATTGAACAAGTGATAGTTGGCAATTATTTTCAAGATGTATATTAATACATGAGCTAAACACATACGAAAAACTAAGAAAATTGTCTAATTCCTTTTGCTTGGCCCCTAAAAATACTTTTAAAAAAGTCATAAAAAGTAGGTCGGACCTATTGAAATAATATATGACATCATTACAAACAGTTTCGTAAAGTTTTTGCAAAAAATTAGTCCGAAGCTCTGGCACCTGAAAAATTTGTGAACTAATACCCGAAAAATTAAAAAAACCACTTAATTCTTGTTGTGTGGCCCCTAAAATGCATCTAAAAAGCCGTAAACAATAGGTCAGCTCTACTGGAATTATTAGTGGTGCCGTTTCGGATGGTTTCGTAAAGTTTTTGTGAAAATATTGACTCGAAGCCTCGACAACTGAAAATTTGTAGGCTGACATACACGAATAAAACTGGAAAAATCGTCTAAATACCTGTTGTATGGCCCCTAAAATGCACCTAAACGTCATAAAAACAGGCTAGGCCTACTGAAATTATTAGCGGTGTCGTTATGGACGGGTTTGTAAAGTTTTCGCGAAAAAATTGGCCGAAGCCCCAGCACCTAAAAAATCTATAGGCTAACACACATTGAAAATTGAGAAAATCACCTAATACCTGTTTGTGTGGCACCTAAAATGCTCCTAAACGTTGTAAAATAGGATCTAGCCTATTGAAATATTTGCGGCATCGTTACGGACGGTTCCATAAAGTTTTTGCAAAAAAATTATCCCGGAGCCCCGGCACCTGAAAAATCTGTGGGCTAACACACATGAAAAACTGAGAAACGCCTAATTTTTGTTCTGTGGCCCCTAAAATTTTCCTAAACATCAAAAAAAGCAGTTCATGCCTACTGAATTATTAGCTGCGGCTATGCAGACGGTTTCTAAAGTTTTTGGGAAAAAATTTATCCGAATTCCCGACACTTGAAAAATTTATAGGCTAACACACATGAAAAAGTGAGAAAGTCGCCTAATTCCTGCTATATAGCTCCTAAAATACTCCTAAATACCGTAAAAAATAGGTCGGGCCTACTAGATTATTAGAGGCGTCATTACAGATGTTTCTGTAAAGTTTTTATGAAAAAATTAGCTTGGAGCCCTGACATCTGAAAATTCGTGGACTAACACACATGAAAAACTTATAAAATCACCTTATTCTTGTTGCATAAACTCTAAAATGCTCCTAAACGCTGTAAATCCTAGGTTGGGCCTACTGGAATTATTAGTCGCGTCATTACGGACGGTTCCATAAAGTTTTTGCGGAAAAATCGACTCGAAGTTCTGACACCTAAAAATTTCATGGGCTAACACACACGAAAAACTAAGAAAATCGCCTAATGCCTATTGTGTTGCCCCTAAAATGTTCCTAAACGCCATAAAAAGCATGTTGGGCCTACTAGAATTATTAACGACATCATTACAGATGATTTTATAAAGTTTTGTAGAAAAATTGACTTGAAGCCCCGACACCTAAAAAATTTGTGGACTAACAGACACGAACAACTGAGAACATCACCTAATTCTTGTTGTGTTGCCTCAAAAATGCTTATAAACGCAATAAAAAGTAGATCAGGCCTAGAATTATTAGCGATGTTGTTATAGACGATTTCATAATGTTTTTGTAGAAAAATTGGTCTGGATCCTGGATACTCGAAAAATCTGTGATCTAACATAATGAAAGACTGAGAAAATCTTCTAATTCTTGTTCCGTGGCCCCTAAAATTCTCCTAAACATTATAAAAAGCAGGTTGGGCCTACTTAAATTATTAGTGGCGACGTTACGAATGAATTCGTAAAATTTTTACAGTAAAATCAGGTGGGAGACTTGGTACATGAAAATTTGTGGACTAACACACACGAAAAATTAAGAAAATTGTCTAATTCCTATTGTGTGGCCTTTAAAATGCTCCTAAATGTTGTAAAAAACAAGTAGGGCCTTTTGGAATTATTAGCGGCAGCATTATTTACGATTTCGTAAAGTTTTTGCGAAAAATCAGCTCGAGCCTCGACAGCTGAAAATCCATGGACTAACACCCACGAAAATTGAGAAAATCGCTTAATTCTTGTTTCGTGGCCCCTAAAATGCTTCTAAACGCCAATAAAAATAGGCCGCGCCTATTGAAATTATTAGCGGCATCATTACGAATGGTTCCGTAAAGTATTCACAGAAAAATCGGCCTAAAGCCCTGGCACTTGAAAAACTCATAGGCTAACACACACGAAAAATTGAAAAAATAGCATAATTCCTATTGTATGGCCATAAAGGAACCAATATACTCCATCTTTATTCGTCGGGCATTGTAGCCATCATAAAAACAGCATCGAACAACCCAATCAACCATTCCCATAACTATCTACAATAAGTAACCTATTACTAATATTTATACTATTAGAGACGCCATTTGATGTGAGGGATGAAAATATATAGTCATGGGACAAAAAAATAGTGAAGGAATAAAATTTTAGTATCTTATTTGGTTCCCAAGCTTTGGGATAACTTATCCCACTATTTATACCATAGTGATAGGATAAGTAATCCCATATACATAGTGGGATAACTTATCCCATCATTTATACCATAGTGATGAGATAAGTTATCCCATATACATAATGAAATAACTTAGCTAATTAATTCCACAATATTTAATTTTAAAATAAGTTATTTCCAACCAAACGATGCGCTTCTCTTTCAACGTAATGCAACTTGGTTATGGTCATTTGTACATAAAACATAGGCATTCAAAAATAAGATTCAAGAAAGTTGGATAGTAAAATAATCTAATATAGAAAAATGTCAATGTCAAAGAAAGCTACTCCCAACAATTTATGATTTATGAAGAAAAAACTAACATTGCTTTGAGCATAAGTGGTGATAGAATTACAAAAAGGGTAAAATACGGTTTCAACATTTTGGACACATGGAGTTCACTCATTTCGTGTTGAAACTCCGCTAATGAAAAAATAAAACTAAATGATTCAGTACGATATGGGATATGAATGGATCAAAAGTGTAACGAATGACTAAATTGAATAATTATATATAATATATAGGATCATATTTAAAAATTATATTATATATTACTATTATATTATCACTAGTATCATTTTTAAATATATGATGTTGGACCAAATGTGCTCTTTTCTCCAAATATAAAGGACAAAACTGTTTTAAAATATATTTAAGTGACCATTTTGTCATTTTCTAACAAGTTTTAATATTGGCTAATTTAGTCCTATAAATAGAGTCTTCCATGAAGGAAAGAAGACATAAATATTTACACATTAATTCTAATTAATTAAGATGGCCTCATTTAAGCAAGTTTTTCTCTTCATTGCACTCTTTGTTGCAATTTCAGGTTCTAAACTTTTATTATTATATATTTTCTTTCATATTTTACGATCTTTTTAGTCTGATAATAAATACTTAGATGTCTGACATTCTTATATAGAATATCGATGTGCGTGTATACACATTACTAGTCTAATAATCATTGTTATATTTACAATATGCAGTTAATCTCTCATCGACTCCAAATAAGATACAAGTGATGGCATTACGTGACTTGCCCGTTGATGTTGCAGAGATGAAAGGGAAATTACTTCGACTTGATGATATTACTACTTGTGGGAGACGTTGTCGTAGTCGTGCTGATTGTCGCGAAGGTGTTATATGTTCAACTTGTCTTGTACTTGGATCTACGATTTTTCATTGTGTATAATACAAGCGCACTCTTACTGGTGAAATATCTTTGGAGTGCAAATTATTGTTGCGCCCAATAATAAATGAAGTATTACTTTTTTGATATTGTCTAAGTTTGTATAAGAAAATAAATATGTAACCTTGTAAGTTTTTCATAAATTGGGAAACTACCTACTCTAATATGTTACAATTTAAATAAATATATGTATATGTTGGTTGCTTTTCTTTATCCTATATGAAATTTAATATTTAATGAGATAAAGTCAAAATAATACATCTAATCTATTATATACATATATTGTGAATATAGTTTAGATCTAAAAAAATGAAACAATTGATAATTGAAATGTGCGATTCGCAAAAATATTGATAACTTAAAAGGTATTTATACACCAATCTTTACATTTCGATTTTGTTAAATATAATATTCTTTGGAATATTAGGATCAAATTTTTTTAGGATTATCCATAATGACCTAGTGAATCGTATACATAGCATCTATATTATTTACGTCATTTTTTTAATATTTAAAATTCACAAAATAAGAATTCAAATTTTCTTGTTTGTTGATGCATGAATTTTTGGAGATATAACTGACCGGCTCTATTTTGCTCAAAAAAATTTAGGGTCATCCATGATGACTTAGTGAATCATACTCATAGCCTCTAGAGGATCCAACGAACTCTTTTTAAGCATTTAGGGGCCACAAAATAAAAATTTAAATTCTTTTAATTTTTTATGTGTACTCCATGAATTTTTTATAATATGACTAATCGACTCTACTTGTTCCAAAAGTTTTTGGTAGCATCCATAATGAACTGGTGAACCATTTTCTAGCCTCTAGAGGATAAACGTGACTTCTTTTTTTTCTTTTTAAGTATTTAGGAATTACAAAATATGAATTCATGATGTTTTTCAATTTTTCATGAGTGTTATTTCATGAATTTTTTAAGATATTCGTAAATGACCTAGTAACTATTCTCATAGTCATAAAAGATCCACGTCATTTTTTTTTAGCATTTAGGGATCATAAAATAACAATTAAAGATTTTTTTAGTTTTTCGTGTATGTTACTTGTGACTTCTAGGAGATGTGACTGACCAACTCAATTTAGCCCAACATTTCTTAATACTATCCGTGATGAACTAGAAAATCATATGCATAGACTCTACAGGATCCACGCCACTTAGTTTAATATTTAGAGGCAATGAAATAGAAATTCGAGATTTTATTAATTTTTCGTATGTATTAATCTATAAATTTTTGAAGATATGACTGGCTGACTATATTTGGCTCAAATATTTTTATAATCATTTGTAATGATCTAATGAATCATATCCATAGCCCCTAGAGAATCCACACCACTTCTTTTGACATTTAGAGGTCACAAAATAGAAATTTGAATTTTTTTAAAACTTTTTATATGCATTGGTCTATAAATTTTTTAAGATATGACTAACTTGATTCAATAATTTTAAGATCATCCTTGATTATTTAGTGAACCATACCCATAGGCCATAGCCCATGGAGAATCCACACCACTTTTTTAGCATATAGAGATCACGTAACAGGAATTCAAGATTTTTTCAGTTTTTTGTGTGCGTTTAGTCTTTGCATTTTAAAAGATACAACTGATTGACTATATTTGGAACAATTTTTTTTTACGATAATTCATAATGATCAAGTGAACTATTACCATAGTCTCTAGAAGATCCATCATTTTTTAAAGAAAATCGGGGTCATGAAATTATAACTTAGGATTTTCTCAAATTTTCGTGTATTAATTCATGAATTTTTTGAAATAGGAGTGACACCCTTTATTGGGCCCAAAATATTTTAGTACCATTTATAATGATCTAGTGAACGATTCTCATAATCTTCAGAGGATCCACGCCACTTTGTTAGCATTTAGAAGTCAAAAAACAGAAATTTAAGTTTTTTTCAAATTTTTGGGCATATGAGTGATGGATTCTATTTGACCCAAATTTTTGGTATCATCCACTTATTATTTTTACTTGTCATTGTTTCGATTTTCGAGGTCAATTTGACTAAATTTCAAAGCTAAATTGAAGTAGCTAAATTTAACGTTTGAAATATAAAATTTAAATGGTTGAAAACTATACGAAAAATATTATAAGTTGTGATCCTTCTCACATTAATATGATGAAAAATACATCTTAAAATATTGGTCAAGGTTTATATAGTTTGACTTCGATAAGTAAAATAATGTTAAGTAAAAGTGAACAGAAGGAGTAATAAACGTTATTCAAAAAGAGACTCAAGAAAGATGTCATTGTCAAAGAAAACTACTCCTAACAATTATGACTTATGAAGAAATAACCAATTTTGCTTTGAGCATAAGTGGTGATAGAAATACAAAAAAGGTAAAAGTTAAATTTGGATTGAACATTTTGGACAAATGGAGTTCATTTATTTCGCGTTGAAACTCTGTTAACGATAAATAAAAAAAAAAATACTAGATAGTTTGATTTAAAACGTGTGTATTAGATGAATCAGAAGTGTAACGAATGAATAAATCGAGTAATTGTTTAATATAAGGGCATACTTGAAAATATCTTTCATGAAGAATTTAAATTATATATATATATATATATATATATATATATATATATATATATATATATATTGATATTATATTATTAATTTATTAAATACTTGACATGGATCAAATATGCTCACTTTTGCAAACTTAACGGACAAAACTATTCAAAAATATATTTAAGTGGCCATTTTGTCATTTTCTCACATATCTCTAATTTAGGCCTATAAATAGTGTCTTCCATGAAGGAAGGAAAACATAAATATTTTACAAATTAATTATGATGGCCTCCTTTAAGCAAACTTTTCTCTTCATTGCTCTCTTTGTTGCAATTTCAGGTAGATTTATCTGTTTTACTTTCCTTTTTAGTCTGTATATTATTAGTCTAATCTTCGTTACGTTTACAATATGCAGTTAATCTGTCTTCGTCTCCAAATAAGATGCAAGTGATGGCATTACGCGATTTACCCCCTGATGTTGCAAAGATGAAAGGGAAATTATTTCGACTTATGGATACTAGTACTTGTGGGAGACGTTGCAATACTCGTGATGATTGCCGAGAAGGTTTTATATGTTCAAATTGTGTTACATATGGGAATTTGTTTTCTCAATGTGTATAACGCAAGCGCATTATTACTGGTGAAATATTCTTGGAGCGCGCACATTATTGTTGCGCGCAAATGGATAAAATATTTCATGTTTGATATGTCTATACTAAGTGAACTTTGTTCTATTAAATAATGTTGTATTTCCAAGTTTGTGTAAGAAAAATAAATATGTAACCTTATTAAGTTTTCCATATTTTTGGGAAACTACCAATGGTAATATATTGGTTACAACTTATAAATACATGTGTTGGTCCTATATGCAATTCATTATTTATCAACATACGACAACAACATACCTAGTGGAATCCCACAAGTGGGATCTGAGGAGGGTAAAATGTACGCAGACCTTACACTGGTTATTCCTTCTTCTTTTTTAACTTTGAACTATCATCACGGGGATAAGTCAAAAAGAAAAAAGGAACAACTGATAGTTGATCTAGTCAGATCTGAGGTGTGTTCTGACACAACATTATGATAGTTCAAATAGAAAAAAAATAACTGTCGATTTGAATATAGAACTCATGGAAAAATAATAATTCAAATGTGTTTTTAAGTCGTTAACTCTTATTTATTTCATATATTTTCAACTTAGATGAACATTAAATGTTAAGACACTTTTATTGTACATGGATCATGTCATTAACAGGATAAAAATTAGGGGAAGAGTTAATTTAAGGGAAAAGTTTAGTAAAACCCATAGGAGAGGGATTCAGTTGATGATCCACCTCAACTAACGGATGGTCCTTTAAACTACGGTGGCACGTTGCTATGGGACTATGGGATTCACTACTAACGGGTTATGCCTCAACTAAGGGGATGAGCCTCAATCCCAAGGTCCTCTCGGCGCTAAGTGAACTCTCACGAAGTAGAGGTCATAAGTCATGTCATACCATACTATGGGAGGGGCAATATCTACTAACCCATCCATGTCATATCAAGACCATGTAAGCATAGAATAGCTCCTTTGATCTTGTCTTATGTGATGTGAGTGTAGGCCTTTCGTCTTTCCTACTTCCCAGCAACTGTAGATTAATCTTTTCCGGTCGTCTTGTTCTTGCTCCTTTCTGCTACTTATTGACCTCTTCTTCTCTATTACAGATTCTTTTTCTCCTTTTCTAGTATGTTATTAAAACAAATGATAATGCTATTTAAATAACATATTGAATGCTGCCCCCAACTTTTTCCTATGATTAATTGAAATCTGAAATTTAGTTTTGCATTTGAGTTATCTTTAACTCAACTTGTCAAAATAGTACAATTTCAATGATATAGAACTAAGATTTCTATACAAAAGCCTAAAAGAGTACTAGAGAGGTGTATTTTTTCATTGGGAACCTTCTAGCACAAGACCATTAAAGCAACATCAAGTGAAGCCATAAGTCAATCGGAAACTCACATACAAAAGGTTGAGCAAAGTATAAATTCTTTTAATATCCAAAACAAGAATACATCTAATAGCTAAAATTCATGAAACTACCATCAAAATTAAGTTCGTACACGAGGTAAACGTACCAAATTCAGCATCTAAAATGCTGAGCGAATAGGCTGATCTCTCAGTCATCTGAAGGCAGATTGAGCTTATAAAGATGGTAGTCATTTGACTTCCCCAAATGCACAACCTCCTTAGCATCTTCAATCCTTGACACATTCACCAACCCATCGACCACTCCTTGCAACAACTTCGCATCAACATTACACTTCCTTTCGAAAACGTCTTTGCACAACTCAAGAGCCCAATCAAAATCACCCTTTTCGCAAGCAGATGAAATCATACTTGCAAATATCACCTTGTTTGGAGCAGAACCGCTGTTTACAAATTCTACGTACCACTTTTTAGCCTCCTCCAAATTACCCTTTTTACAAAATCCTCTAATCAAAGCACCATAAGTAAACACATCAGGCTTTAATTCAAAATTTCCCAGTTCCCCAACAAGCTTTGCAGCCTCCAAGACTTTGTTCTCATTCATCAGTCCAACCAACTTCATGTTGTAAGATCTAATATCCGGAACAACATTCTTGCTAACCATCCGATTCCACATCTTTTCGCCATCTTCAAACTTACCCTTCGAGTAAAATGCACTAAATATGGTATTAAACGTAACCAAATCAGGTTCCAACCCGTTCTTCTCAATCTCATCAACAAAGGCAGCTGCTTTATCCAATTCCCCTTTATCACACAACCCCTTAATCATTATATTATACGTGACCACATCCGGCTTCACCTTCAACTTCTCCGGCAATTCCTCAAACAAACGTTCAAGCTTATCATATTTCTTCGAATTCAAATAAGCACCTAAAAGGGCATTAACAGATTTCACACTCTGCTTACAATTTCTCTCAGGCATTTCATCAAACACTTTCTGTGCATTCTCAAATAACCCAGATTTTCCATACAAACTCACCAGCCTTGCCGCGAAACTCTCTTTGGAGATGTCGGGTCGGTATTGCTTTTGGTGTTCGAGGATTTCTTCGATCCATTTGTACCGTTTTGCATTGGCTAATCGCTGAACTGTGGACTCGTAAATGCCGGGTTTTGTGCGGAATCTTCTGATATCTGAATACTGTTTGAATTTCTCAACGACTCTTTTGAGGCTCCTCTCTTTGTATAAGTCCTCGGTGAATGATCTGACCGGAGATACCGAGGGTTCAGCCGTGGAGAAAGTACGGCGGATCACTCTGCTAAAAGAGGCCATTTTGGTAATGAGAAGAAGGGTATAGAGTGTAGGGTTTATGGAGGGTTTTTGATGCAAATGGATCTTTAAAATGTAAAATAGTCAAAATAAATAAATAAAAATGAAATAATTTAAACTTGTGATCCAAAATACATACTTAATAAATACATTTGATTCAAATTTTGTGGCATAGAATATGGAAGCTAGGTGTGCAAGGTTTGTTTGTTCATACAGACAGTGTGATTTGGTAACCAGAGCCGGCCAGTTCTTTATTAAATAGGCATGATAGTCTTCAACGGTATAAAAGTAGTGCGACGAACTAGCCAGAATTGGGTCTGCCATCCACGTGGATGATCTGCCAAATCTATTGCTGACTTCACCATGATCGATTAGGTGAAACGATTCACATAGGATCCTATATAAACAACCGGAAATGCTAGACTAACTGCTTTAAAGGCAACCTACTGGAGAAAGTCAGAGGAGGGAAGTTCCTCGGTTAAGAAAAATATAATTTGAGCATAATTTCACTTAATTTTCAATCTTCATGTTTACTAATATTTTATTGTGCATCGGTTATTGTATTATTTCATTTTTGTACTTGTTCTTTCTTCTATTTGTTGCGAAACACTTCCCATTTTGTGGTAATGTGTTGTTGTGGTCGCCCTTATATTTGTATCCGCTTTTGGAATTTGTTTGGCATTTTTTTTTTAAATTGAGGATCTTTAAAAAATAATCTCTATTTCTACGAAGTAGAGACAAGATATCACTTATGATATTTAGTTGATGTGAGGGTATTTTCAAATGTGTCATATATAAGTTAATCATTTTAAATAGTTCACTTGTTATTATTACTTATACACATCATAGTATCATTCTAACTGAAATTAGGATATATAATTAAATGAGATATATATTTATGTGTTTAACTTAACTATCTAGTAAACGCTTGTTAAAAAATTTCAAAATTTTGAAATGAAACCATCTTAACATGAATATTTTAATGTGTGTTCAGATAATTGATGAGAGTGTGACAAAGTAAATCGAAAATATTATGCAATAAACTAATTTATGAGGTGAAGATAGTCACGCTTCTTCTTTTTCCCTCTTCAATCTTTTAATATTTCTTTTAAGTCTCATCATATCTGATTATAAAAAATAGATTATGCTATAAAGAGAATTTTTCAAAAAGAGCAACGCTTAAGACATAATAAGGTAAAAAATAGTTATAGTTTGTTAAAATTACGATTCATAGCTACATATTATAGGAGAGAGGCGAGCGAGATCGAGAGAGGAGAGAGGGAGAGAAGGCAGAGAGTCAAATTGTATAGGCATATCTGTCAAATTATATGTATATATCTATCTATATATATGGCAAGCGAGACTGGGAGAGGAAGGAGAGAAGGGAGCGAGAGAGGGCAGAGAGTGGAGAAAGGCAAACTGTATATATATATCTGTCGAATTGAATGTGTATATCTATCAAAAAGAGATTGCAAAGAGAGAGATGAGAGGCGACAGAGAAAATAGCAACAAAACCAAACTATAGTTATAAATTGTAATTTTTTAAAACTATAATAATATAATATAAATACATATCATATATTTGTCTAATTACGTAATTTATGTAAGCAAGATGCAAGTGCTTCATATTTTCATTGGGCCAAATTATAACACTTGACTGTTCAAATGAAATGTAATATCAAACTTAAGGATGGTGCATATATTAAGGCCTTTCTCCAAAGTAGAACAAAGTTCCTTTTAATTGCCATATCTTTTCTCCAAGGTTAATCATTAACGAGAGGTCTCGAATTCGAATCTAGAAATGAAAAGATCTTGCTATGAAACTACTTCCAAACATGAGTTTTTTAATATATAAATTCAAATTTAATCAGATCTCAATATAAATATCAGACATTGAATAAAAAATTAAAGAGGAATACTCTAGAATGAAGTAAACTAACATCTTAGTTTGTTGGGCAATATGTTCCTCCCTTATTTGTTTTCGAAAAATTGAAAACCAGACAAAGTACGAACTCTCTTTGTTAAGCTTAAAAGGCCGAGTTCTAGTGCTAATTGTTGTAACGTTTTATTATGTAATCACACATCATCTCCCCCACGGCCTCCACTAAGGGGATTAAAAATTTGAAGAAGTAAACACACGAACGAGTCGAATGAGGTTTGACATCTACTCTATATACATAAAAAAATTTATTTAACCATGTATAAATAGTATAATTTTTCACTGAAAGAGATTCGGATGAACCCCCTAAACATAGTGTAACTCTGTCCATGTTCCCACCCCACACCCACCCACCCCAAACAGTACTAGCGAAAGTAATATTTTACTACTATTTTATAATGATGCATATTAAGTTATAATATAATTTTGTATTTTAATTTAAAAGAAAAAAAAAGTCTGTGTGGGCAGGCCTTGGTCTCAAAATATGACATGGGATTGTAAGATTTATTTATTTTTCCCAAATTATCCACATTTTTTTCTAATTTTATTTTTTTATTTTCTATATTTTTGTGGTCATCTAGAAGTATTAAATAATAAAAATCATTATAAAAGAGCAGTTCTAACTTCCATTTTGGAAGTTAATTATTTGGAATGTACTTGTTAGAAGTAACAACGTTGACCTTTTTTCTTATAAGGGATTTGATCACCTTATTATTTGACTAATTATAATTAGTGAATTAATCTAAACAATAATTAGAGTTCTTTTCATCAAGAAAAAATAATCATCTTATTGTTTGACTAAAGCAATAATCCAAATAGATAGCATCCAACTATATCAATATTTTTAAAACAACATACTCAGTGGAATTCCATAAGTGAAATCTGAGAGGGTAAAATGTACGCAGATTTTACCACTACCTCATGAAAATAGAGAGTTTGTTTCCGGAAGATCCTCGTCTAAAAAATATCAGACCTCAAAAGCAGAAGATACTAGATAAGAAAGAAAAAAAATGACTAAAGTGGAAAGTAAATGATAATATATAAATACAATAAAGTAACAAATATAAGACGGACAAGCAAGATATAAAGACACGACTAATCCTACTAACCTACTGTAACACAAGGCTAGATATCATCCTACCCCACCAGCCTATTAACCTTCTGTCTTAATAAGCGACCTCCACTCTTTTCTATCCAAGGTCATGTCCTTGGAGATATGAAGTTGTATCATATCCTGTCTAATCACTCACCCACAATACTTTTTCGGCCTATTTCTACCCCTCTGCGTAACCCCTAAATCCAACCTCTCGTACCTCCTAACAGGAGCGTCGACACTTCTTCTTTGCACATGCCTAAACCATTACAGTCTCTGCACATATTAAATATTCACATGTTTAAAAAATTTTAAAAATAATATTTAAAGTAATTAAATTAGAAAAAAATATAATATAAAAATAAAATATATTTCGGCATATATTTTATTTTTTAAAAAAAATTAATTTTGTGAATAAAAAAGATTTTTTCACTTGAAAAAAAAAAGTTACAATAACTTTTTCAAACTTGGAACTTATCTTTAAAAAAATTGAGTATAATTTTAAATTAAAGTCCCAACTTATACTATACATCACTAGTCCAACATAAACAAATAAAATTTTAAATTGCATATTATTATTATTTTTATAGCATACCTAAATACAAAAAGTTGGAGTATAATATCATATGCAACAAAACAATTAATGTATTGTACATAGGAAAAACACCATGCTCTTATCTTATTTGTCACAATTGAAAAAAAAAAAGTACAATAATAATATAATTCTAATATGAAGAGAATTGATTTAAAAATTGATTATGGAATTAATCAAATTGCTTATTGATATTTTTAATTAAGGATAAACATTATCCAATAATTTTAAAGTAAGAAAGTTGAGACAAGAATATAATAGGGGTTTATGATAAGTAGATGTTTTGGGTAAATGTCTAGTCTATAATTGTTCTTTTCTAGTATTAATATTTTTAAATTAAAGGGGATATTAATATTTAATTACATGCCTTATACAAGCAAAGCAAATTAGGTGTGTTGAGAAAAAAAAAGAATGAGTCTTAAACCATGACATAAGCACTATAATAATTTTAATTAAGTTGACCTTAAAGTTATAGTATAAATGATGAATAAAATATAGAATATAAGAAAAATTCAAAGATAATATGGCTTTTGCGAAATTCAATTGTGTTAATTATATCGGCCATTTCAATTGTGCTTTTCTTGGGATAAATTTAGTGGTTTTGATTTTTTATTTCTACGAGTAGCTCTTCCGCAGCTACATAATTGCTCTCAAATTAGCTGAACAACACCTTCGTTATTTGTGAGAGAGTCGATGATTTCTCTCAAAAAACTTCTATATAATTTCGGCTGGATTTCTTGGATTGGATTCGCAGTTCTCTGTCTTGTTTAAAGTTGCATATCTAAAAGATAAATCATATATATAATTATTCATAATAAGTGAAATTAGTATCTTAAAAAATGAAATAAATTATTTACTATAATACATTAAAATATGTTGATAATATAATAATGATTATAATTTGGCCCAATTAGTTTATATAAGTTGCATTACCAAGAATCCTAAACATTGAAAAAGTCATTTTGTCTGAAATAATTTGTCCAACGTTTGAATAAAAAATTTATTATTAAGATATAGTACTAAATTACCTTTTTTTTTCCTTATATTTTCTTATTTTATTTAATTAATTGGACTTATTTTAAAATATTATTTGGAAAGAACAATCCACAATGCACAAAATGGCAATAAGAATGACAATTAGAAAGTCCAAGGAGTAATGGACATGAGTCAACTAATTCCATTTTATAGAAATACTTCAACATAAATAATTTTGTAAGCCATATATATATATAATTTAGATTAGTTAGTTTCACATAATTGAAAAATCATATTTTAGAAGCATTCTTTAATTAAAATTAATTTAAATGAAACACTTACTTTATTGAGAAATCATATTTTAGAGGTATTATTTAATTGGTGTATCATCATACGAGTCATTTTATCCGGATGTAACAATGTAGTAGCAACTGCAGACGGAGTCTGTAATAAGACATCGGTTTCCTCTGAAATGAGGCATGTAAGGGAGCCACATCTTTTTTTTTGTCTGACCTTTCATATTTAGTGTAATTCTTTATATATACACAACATCCTACATGATATATTTAATATAAAAAAGTTAAAAAGTGTTCTAATACATTATACATATTTTTTAGTTTAAAATTATATATTTTTTTAAAAAATAATATTTTTAAATCAGATAAATAAATTAAAACAGAGTAAACAAACAAATTTGAAACGTGAAAATTTGATTCATTGACAAATGGCTAAGTGGAGTTGAAATTGAAAATCGTCATCAAGTCAACATGACCAACTCTTTTGACTTTTGTCCCTAACTTTGATATATTTTTTTTATAATGTAATTATTTTGTATTTAAAATTTATTGATCCGATTAATTTAAATTTGTTAATATTTGGCTTATTTAAAGAGGAAGTATTTCCTTTATTTTTAGGAATTTATCCATTTTAAGAGTTTAAGTTTGAAAGCTTTGATAGTATCGTAATCTTATTCATTCTATCATACGTTTTTATGGACTTTAACTTATTGTATTATATTGATGGTTTATGAGGATTATGTTGAAGGTAAGTGGTGCGAAGAGTGTGTTGTGACTCATGGTCATCTGATTGATGGGAACGACTCTTGATTACTCTCTTGATTTCATATTAACTGTCCATTTTCCTCTTTACGAGCTTCCACCACCCCCACCAAAAGAAAAATAATTCTAAATAAGAAGATTAGTACTAATTTACCCTTAAGAAACTTTTTTGGAAACTTATTTCCACTCTTAAAAAGAAATTAATTGTAAGGACTAAGGATAAAATAAAAAGAAAAACGTTATTAATTCTATCTTAATTTTATAAACTGATAAACAATTTGAAATTACTATAATAGTATTATTAGTGTCAATAATTAATATGGGACGGAGAGAATATTTTGTATTACTTAGTGGTCAATGTCCTTCCATTTTTAGTAGAACATGTAATCCATGGAATTAACCTAACCTACAAAAGTATTATTAGAAATTATTAATTAAAACCATTAAGGACAATGAAATATTTTATCTAATTAATGGTTGACACAATTTGGACTTAATCCTATTAGAATTAATAATTTATTAGTAGGCGGCAAGAAAGAAAGAACTTGGGACAATTATTAAGTTAATTAGGTCATTATACACATTTTAACCTTCAATCAACTTGTATTTACACTTCTAATCTCTTTGACTTTGAATTTCCACACACATTTTCAAAAATTCAAATTCTAGACATCTGATAAACGAAGAACCATCCTATCACAACATAGATTAGCAAGAGAAAATATGTTGAACTCAACGAATCAACAAAAGTATTGGTCGCTAAAGGCGAGAGATGATATCGAGATAATATGAACCCATGACTTTTGATGTGGATCTTTATAAATTTACAACATATAGCAGATATAAGAGAGAAATATTGAAAACATCGTTATATTTAGCGCAAATTATTAGTTTCATCCCCGAACTATTGACAATCTTAAAATCATCCCTGTACTTGACTAACTGAACTTAAATATACCCTTGATCTGCCACATGACATTGCAAGTGGTCTCAAACTCTTGTAGGAGTATAAAGATCTTAATAAAAGCCGAGTATTTCACTCATGTTTCAAGATCGGAAGTGTATTTCAGTTCAGTTAGTCAAATAGAGAGGTATAATTAGACCTGCCAATAATTTGAAGACAAAATTAATAATTAATATGAAATTTAAAATTGTTTTCAATATTTCTCTTTAAATATAAACTATAACTTCTAAATATAACAAGTTTAGATCAGCAGGGTTGACTTTTGTTTGCATTATCAGTTGGTCAACTGCTTCATTAATTCAAATCCTTTACTACTCCATCAATTCAAGGAGATTAATAAATTTTAATTATACTTAATTATATAATTATCATATTGTAAGTCATCAAAACCTTGACTTTAATTAGCTCAAGTGCGATATCAACTTCTAAAATTCATAATATCATCTATTCATTAATTTTCGCAATTGAATCATAAATGATGATCACCTTTCGAATCATGTAATTGAGGAATAAAAATAATAAGTACACAATACTCCTTCCATCACATGAATTTTTGATCGAATACAAGAATTTATGAAAAAAGGCTTTTGAAACCAATAATTTAGAACGAACGATACACAGTTGTGTAACTATAACTGACTTATCATATCAAACAAGACAGAACAAGTAACAATTGAGGAATTAAGATCTTTTGATGACTTATATAAATTATAAATGACCTACAAAATCAATTCTCCGTAACACCTTAACCAAAAAAAAAAAAAACACACACACACATATCTAAAATAATAGTTCAACTAATAATATAAAATAATAGCAAGAGAATTCAATCCAAAATACCTTTAATTTTTGTTTTATTCTTAATTAAATATGCTTATCTCCTAACCCCTTTAATTGCTTTGTCTAATCATCTTCTTTAATTTAAATAATGTCAACCAAATTTCAATATTCTTACCTACCCCCCCCCCCCCCCCCCCATATCTATTTGTGTGTATAAATACAACTCTTGACTTAAAAATTTCATGTAAATCAACAAAAACAAAGAAAGTACTCAAATCATTTTATTAATAGAAATTATTAAGTGGATTATTATGGCTGATGAAATTTTTCAAGATGGAGTTTATGGAGAAAGCTTGTGGATTAATTCAACAAAAAATATATTTAGTTTATCATCATCTTCACTTCTTGATCCAATTATTGGACAATATTTTGCATGGCCAAGAAATGATCAATTATTTTTGGACATGAAAAATAGGTCCAATAATAATAATAATAATAATGATTATTATTATTATTCTAGTTCTGATGACTCTATGGTTTTTCAAGAATTACCCAAAAATCATAACTTGTCATCAATGGATTATGATTCTAGTACTCTACAAATTTTGGGTATTAATGGAAACTCTTCTTCACCATCAGATTGGAATCAGTCACTGTGAGTAAATTAAAATCTTGTTTTTCATCATTTTGTTTTGGTTTCTATTAGAAAAGATGAAAGGGGTGTGTAAATATGTTCTGTTCAACTCGATTTATGTGGCAGTGTTTGACTGAAATCGAAATTTTGAAAAAGAGAAAGTGCTTTGAAACTTGTGGTCTAGAGTAAATCATAGATACTCTTTTCGTGTAATAATATTTGTACACTATTGACTTGGCACAGAGATTAAGAAGAAGTAAATGAATAAGTATTATAAAACGTCTATTTTTAGTAAAGTGACAACTATAATAATTGAAGAGTAATTGTATGACTCCAAAATAAAAATTTAGAATTAAATTGCGGTGGGTTGTTGGTAGTTTAAAAGTTGAAGGAATTCATGTATCACCCTCTTTTTAAATTTACGTGACATTTTTTTCTTTTTATTTTAGTAAAGAATAACTTTTTTATATTTAAAAATAATTTGATTTTTAAAATTCTCATTTTATTTTTAATAAGATGACTTATGGCTCTACAATATTTATGACTTATTTTCGTCACTTATTTTGAAAGTCTTTGGTTCTTTTTTTTTTTAAAAAAAAAATTGTACCTAGAAAAATGAGATCACATGAAATACAACAGAGAGAAAATATAATTTTGTACTCGTTTTTATCTATTTCTATTTATCCAGTATTATCTAGGAACACATGTTAGAAACCAAGAAATGAAATCACAATTTTATTATATCATCCCTTAAATATAATCAATTTTATATTTGCAAAACGATTATAGGACGTAAGTGATAAATTATTTCTTAATTTTTCTATTTGAACAAGTAAAAAAAAGAAACATTTATTTTTAATACAACGAGCCGAACGAAAATTAATGATAAAGTTTTCTTATTTGCAGCAATGATTCAATTCTACAAGAAAATCATCCTCATCATGATGATTTGAAGAGGAACTTTTCCAGCATAATTAGTGAAGATAATTCCTTAATTAAACCAATTATGAATCAAGATTTCACTAATTACTATTCAGACTTGCTTCAAACATTGTTTGATAGTACTAATCCTCATCAAGATCAACAATTTTTCAACTATGTATCATCATCATCCACAAATAAAAAGAGACAAAATTTAAATGATTTTGCATCTTCTAAGGTAAAGTACATAATAGTTTGACGCGTTATCGTATATTTTTACCTGTTATAATACGTAATCTGACTGTTATTTTTTACAGTCTGATACTGAAAAAATCAAAGAACCAACCTACAAGCGACCTCGAATCGAGACACCATCAACATTGCCAACTTTTAAGGTAGCATACATCTTTCATTTTAATTTATGTGAAATTAAAATTGAGCATTTTAATTTATTTTGAGCTTTGTTTAATTATTAGGTGAGAAAAGAGAAATTAGGGGACAGGATAACTGCCCTCCAACAATTGGTTTCACCTTTTGGAAAGGTAAATAGTTACATCTTTTTAATTTTCATTTTTATTTATCCACTATTTTAAAAATAATTTTTTTATTTTTATACGTCATTTTTAACCTATCAACTAAATATAAAAATTTTCCATGTATATTTCATGTATTAATATTTATTACTCAATTATTTTTCAAAATCTAATACAATACTAAACATCAATTGATACGAGTGTTCTGATGAGAAGTGGAGCTAAGATATTAGGTGGAGTTCTATCAGACTCAATAACTTCATTTTAAACCTTGTATTTACCATAAAAATTCATTTAAAAAAATAGAATTAAGAATCTATAAGCTTCAAATTACTGCCCCGTCTCTAATTATGATAAGATAAAATTATTATATCATAAACAAATAAAAATGAACGGAGAGAGTAATTCTTCTTCAAGTTTTTGGTCAATTTTTATTAATTGAGTTCATAATTATTATTTTCTCAGACTGATACAGCTTCAGTTCTCCAAGAAGCTATTGAGTACATCAATTTTCTTCATGATCAATTATTAAATGTAAGTTTCATATTTTAATTCCATAAAATCATCAAATTAGAAAGTAAATTTTAAATTATTAATTTTTTTTAATTCCATAATTTCAGGTTTTAAGAACCTCATGCATGAAAAATGGATCAACAACTCAACATCAACAGGTAGGGGAAATTCGTACAGTAAAATATCAAAATCGAACTAAAAAAATCAAATTAATTTTATATGATAAAAATATAACATTTTTCACAAATCAAAAATCAAAATTATCGAACCAATTTTTTTTTAATCTTACACCATACCAGGAAACATCCTCTCTAGACACTACTTGTGGTAAGGTCTGCGTACATTCTACCCTCCTTAGACACTACGTGTAGGAATCCACTGAATATGTTGTATCTTTATCAGAAAAAATCATTTTTTTTTTAATTTTAAAAAACCTAATTTTTTAGAAAAAATATTTTAACACCCATCAAACATAAAAAAAAATTATTTAAAAATATTTTCTACAATATACCAAACAACCTATATGAACTTTTGTTTTCCATTTCTCTTCATTTCAAAACAAGTATTCTTTTATATTAAAGTTATATATATACACTGATAGTATAATCTAATTTCGACATATCACATGTCATCATTATTCTCAATTAGAATCACTTGGAATTTCTACGACTTTATTGTATAAATATTTTTTACACCATCAATTCATAAAATTTATACTCATTTTTTTCTTAAATATTGATCATCAATAGGTTAAGGACCATGAAGGATTATTAAAACATGATTTAAGGAGCAAAGGATTGTGTTTAGTACCAATATCAAGTACTTTTCCAGTAGCAGCTGAGACTACTATGGATTTTTGGACACCAACATTGGGAAGAACATTCACATAGACTTCGAGGCGGATTTGGAATTTAAATTTTATAACTTTCGAATTGTACATATATATATTAAATGAGTTTTTTTAAAGTTAAATATGAAGTTTAATTAAATCGATGTTATTGAATTCTGCTGAACTTGTATGCCTTCATACTCGACGACCTCCGTCTATGATCATAGAAAGTTATTTTATGTATAATTAATTGATAAAAAAAAGTTATATTAACTAATTAAGTAATCTTGTAGAGAAAATTAAGGAATAAACCTCATATTATTATCAATATGGATTGTTATAACATGTTAAAATATATTAATAATATAAAAATTCCTTAAACTAACTTAATAAACAGATCAAGTATAAATTACCTAAAGGCGATCTTACTCAGACTCTTCAAGAATATTGACGCACGTATGTTGGATTAACAAAAAATGTGCTCCTTCAGTCCCAATTTATGTGACACCCTTAGTTTATATTCTGATAGTATAAAAAAAAAATTACATTATCAAATCACTAATTATACATAATTATCCATAAAAAGTTAGAAGCATTAACTTACAAAATAAAACATATTACCTGCTATAACAGATTAAAATACACTAATAATATAAAAAAATCCGTAAACTAAATCAATAAATAGATAAAGTATAAGTTACTAAAGATGTTGATGCCCTCATATCAACAACAACAATATATCCAGTGAAATCCCACAAATGGGGTTTGGGGAGGGTAAAATGTACGCAGACTTTACCACTACCTAATAGAGATAGAGAGGTTATTTTCAGAAGACTCTCGTCACAAAAAAATATCATGCCCAAGAGCAGAGAGGTTATTTTCAGAAGACTCTCGTCACAAAAAAATATCATGCCCAAGAGCAAAAGATACTAGATATGAGAAAAAACGACTAGAGTGGAAAGCAAATGATTTTATCTAAATACAATAAAAATAACAAAATAAAACACGGACAATAATAACATAAGATATAAAGACACGACTAATCCTACTAACCTACTGTGTCACAGGACCAGACATCATCCTACTACTACTAGCCTATTAGCCTTCTACCCTAATACGTGACCTCTACAAAAGTGTTCTGTACAGTACTATTTTTGGAGGATCTGACACACACTCAACGAGCTTGTGGTGTAGTAATAGAAAAATCATTTACAGAAGCCCCAATACTAGCTGATGATGAATAAGGAAGTGAAGAAGAATTTCTTGATCTGAACACAAAACCAGGTTGTCTAGGATTAGACAATTTTGTTTCATTGCAAAGCATAAAGACAACCTCAGACATCATTGGTCTTTCATCTGCAAGTGATTGTACACATAATAGTCCAATTTGGATGCATCTCAAAACTTCACTAGTTTCATACCAATCCCCTAATGAGGGATCAACAATATCTAAAGCTTTGTCATCATTCCAAGATTCCCACACCTAAAAAGAGAGAGAGAGAAGAGCTAAATTAGAATTCCTAGCTAGGTAGTGGCGGAATCAGAATTTTCGACTAGGGATTTAAGAAAATACAAAAATGCTTCGAGAAATCAAAATAAGAGACTCTTTTTCAAATTCGATATATATTGGTTGATAGTATATTTCATTATTAGTTCTATGATTCAGAGTATCTTTTCCTATTTGATCCCTTTGAGTTCCATATTCGAAGTTGCAGTCAGATCTATTTATTAAAAAGAATTGATTCAACACATTTCTTATGTACCCATAGGTACTATATTGGATTTGAATCAGATTTCAGGTCAATCTCTATTGAGTGACTTCCTCCATTATGCTGTTGCTAACAAATACCATTATTTTTTGTTTTGGATCTTCCAAATCATTCCCGCAGTAGATTTGGACTCATTTTCTTTTCAAATCCTTTGAGAAAAAGATTCATTTTCTTCGTAAAAAATAAGGAGGTATTCGTGTCTGGGATTTGAATGGACTCTTCTAATGTATTAAGGGGATTCAAAAATTCATATGTATAAAAAAAAAAGAATACTTTTACTATGATGTGATATTGTCAGCTTTCTAACAAAATCCCTCCGATTTTCGTGAAAGTCCTCACAATATTAAAAGCATCAAACACCTTACAAGTTAAGTAGTTTTTTTTCTTTTTACTTTCCACACTGGACTTTATTCATATACACTTAACAATTTTCTTCTCAAACTAAGTTCCTCATGACCTATCACTTTATAGGCTTATTTGGAGATTTCATTGCTTGCTATCATATCAACAAAGTATTTATGGCCACAAACGGCCATACATGTATGCGTTTTCAAAGCTACGAATAAAGATAGTAAACAAACCTATAGATGGCCAAAGGCAACACGTCGGACCCTACTCCATCACTCTTACCACCTCCATAATTATCCCGCCAAATCATTGGATCTGATATTAGTTGTTTGGCTAAAATGATCTAAAGATACTCTTAACATGATATGATACTGTCTTCTTTGAATTAGTTATTTTGTTACTTTCCATGTGAGACTTCGTTCACGCACACCTAACCGTTTCTATATAAACAACAACAACATAAGCAGTGAAATCCTAGAGAGTACACAGAAGCTGGCCTCGACACAATCGTATAAGGAAAAAGAAAAGAGATGACTTACATTTGCAACTAAATTTAAAGAATGATCCTGGTAATGAGTAGTGTTCTTCCTGCCAGTGATGATCTCCAACAACAGAACACCAAAACTGAAAACATCAGATTTAACTGAGAAAAGCCCTTCCATTGCGTATTCCGGTGACATATAGCCGCTGAAATGAACCAATAGCTATGTCAAGATCACCATTTTAACAAGGCATAACACATAAACGTAATCTATAACTCTGCCTCAGCTGACATCTATGACATAACATGCGTCCTACATGGCAAAATCCAAATCAGTTCAAGTGCATTTCACATGAATGTTCATATAGGACGAGTGTGTTTACTTATACACACTCAAAGTTGGAGAGGCATAGATGCCAGTTGAAGACAGGTTAAAGGAAACGTTTATGTATAACGCCTTTTAAGAAAACTATACATATGTTCATAGATAAAAGTGAAGCTTACTATGTTCCAACGACTCGATTCGTGTTAGCTTCAACTTGGTCACCACCAAATATCCTAGCAGTTCCGAAATCTGATATTTTCGGGTGCATTGAAGCATCTAGTAAGACGTTGCTGGCTTTTAGATCTCTGTGTATGATTCTTACTCGAGAGTCGTGGTGAAGATATGACAATCCTCGTGCTATTCCAAGGATGATTTCATATCGTTTCCTCCAATCCAACAGTGACCCTTTGGTTTTATCTGCAAAACGCGATACAGATTTCATACATAAGCAATACATTAACAGTAACATGTCCAATTTTTTACACAATCTGGAAATGTATAATACCAAAAATGAAACTATCCAAGCCTTTGTTTGGCAAGTATTCATAGATCAACATTTTCTCTCCTCTTTGTATACAACATCCTAAAAGCTTCACAAGATTTCTGTGTTGTACTCTCGCGATCAACGTTACTTCATTCTTGAATTCCTTCACTCCTTGCCCTGAATTTTTCGAAAGTCTTTTGACAGCTATCTCTTGTCCATTGTTTAGTTGTCCCTGAAATCAAAACGTAACGTTTTGTTCTCAACTAAAAATTGGCTCAATAAACGGGCAAGAAGTTGGTAAAATATCGGAAGGTACCTTGTAAACACTGCCAAAGCCTCCTTCTCCGAGTTTGTTAGCATCAGAGAAATCATCAGTGGAAGAAATGATAGTGCTTAGATCGAAGATTAACACATCGACGTGTTCATTTCCATCCATATCATTGCCTCTTGAAGAGTTCTCATAGGAAACTAAATTATTTTTCAAGTTAATCAAACTAGTTAACTGATCCTCCTTATCTGTACATGAAGTAACTCACTACTGTAAGTGTCGGAGCCAAGATTTCAGTAAGGGGATTCAATAAAGAAGTAAATACACGAAGAAATTAAGGGAATTCAGATGATACTTGTTTATACAATGTAATTTTTGACGAAGGGGATTCAGATGAACCTCTCGTACTGATTCTATATTAGGTGTCACTCTTTAAGAATTGGATTAAGAATCAATAGTTGTTAAGAAAGATATCCTTTACCTCTTCTCATTTTCCGTTTTAACAAACAACAAGCAAACGAGAGCGTGATGAGTATTGCAGCAACACACACTGTCACAATTGCTATGGTTCTTTTCCTGCGATAACCATTGTTGTTCTTCAACAATTCAGCTGAAAGAACAAAAACATAAAAACTTCTTGTAACACAATACCGTAAAACATTAACAACTGTCTGAAGTGTCTGACCATCTCATATAAAAACTTAAGCTGTTCGAGAAAACTTACACTCTCGTGTACTTAAACTCTACAACAAGATGGTAAAACAATTCAAATTAGTTCATAGCAGACATTAGTCATTCACACACAAAAGGATGTACTACAACAACAACAACATACCCAGTATGATCCCACAGGTGAAGTCTGGAGAGGGTAAACGCATACATAGACCTTATCCCTACCTTGTATGAGTAAAAAGACTAGTTCCGATCGATAGACCCCTCGCTCAAGGACACGCAAAAGGATGTACTACAACAACAACATATCCAGTATTATCCTATAGATGGAGTCTAGGGGGTGGGGGGGGGGGGGTGGGGGGATGCGTGGGGATATAATGTTTGTAGACCTTATATCTATCTACCTTGTGAAGAGACACTAAAGGACATACTGAGAACATAATTAAGTAAATAAAAGTATGATCTTTCCTAATTTCTTAGATAAGATGATCACACACTTCAACAAGTACTTGTCGTTAACAATCAAATCAACTTGCAAATATTATTGACACAATATAAATTTTACCCAAAGTAGATGCAGGTACTCTGATATACAAATCTTGTCCTCCTTCTGTAAATTCTTTTATGTCTATCAAGTCACCATACCAAGTGATGCATCCAATTCCTCCTATACTAACATTAGCACTTGTATAGGCAGTGCAAGAACAATTATTCAGACACAATTCCTCACACTCTTGCAATCCGATACTCCTATTCAATCGTGCAGTATACGTGTCTGGAACCTTCACATTGCTCAATTTGGCAAACCCCTCGCCACTTTTACACACGCTCCCATCCTTCTTCCTCACACACCCTTGGGAACCATCTCTCAAGTACCACGACCGGTTATCCCTTGGCTCGTACCCTATAAGACACTTGCATTCAAATTCACCCAAGTTGAACAAGTTGCAATTACTAAACTTTCCACAATGCACATAGTCATCACACGAGTCCTTAGGCGCGGACCAAAATTGTACCCATTTCTTTGCGCCTTCTTGCCAGTTCAGTATATTCATTATCCCTGATTCGTTCAGTACTAATCTCGAGTAAACAGGGTCTTTCATACTGAATGTCACAGAAACTTCACTTTCATTGTCAACATAATTGATGCTAAATATAAATCCAGGCCTCATTTCGGGTACACCACTCCAACCTGAACCAGTCCAGGGTCCAGTTCGCCATATCCTGTTAGAATTCTTGTACAGGAAAACTTGAGGTACTATTCCATTTATCTCAATCTTGTACACATACTCCCCTGAACCAGGATCATTCATCGATTTCCACGACGTTAGAGACCGGTTCAAACCTGTTTTTTTGTCATTCCCAAATTTCATGTTAGGGAGTATAGTATTTGTAGGATAATCAAAGCTTTGCCATACAATAACTTCCCTTTTGGGATCCCGAAAAAACACGAAATTCCCTGTATCCAAAAGCTGAGCAGAGGAAATTTTTGTTTTCCAGGAGAAAATTTTGGTATTTCCATTAAGTATGACAAGATCACCCGTTGGGTCGATAGAGAGAACCCCGTATATTCCATTTACGGGGTTCTCTCTGTTAGCGACCCAAACGACTGTTAGTTCAGGGACATTATTGTACCAAATTCCGACGTATCGATCGTTGGAATTTTTTCCAGGGGTGAAGAAACCAAGAGCAAATGATTTTCCTGAAGAAATCAACAAATCTCCATCTTTTAGAGATTTGTTAAAGGAAATTGTATCAATTGAAGTACAAAATTGGACAAGTAATAAGATAAATACTAGTAGAATTATCAAGAACAATTTCTTCTTGGACATGATGTTTAAAATATGAAATGTGAACCAAGCAAAATTCATTAAATATCACACTGATATACCAGCATATTAGCTGGATAGGGACCTCATATTCATTATTACTGAGGGCACGGGTAACTAAGTCCGCCAAGGTTTAAATATATCTTTTTTACCCGATGGGTCTACATCCATCTCTGAATGTCATCGGGTACTGTTAACTTTCCCGCCATTCCTGTAACATGTTTTATATATTTTAGCCTTAAATAGAGGCGAATTCAAAATTTAAACTTTATAGATTTGAGCTCAGAAGGATTCGTTATTACTATCTTCTACACTTTAGTTTTATATGGCATCTGAGTCAAAAGTTATTGGGTGGTTCGAATGAGCTATAAAATGAACTGTACATCCGCCCGTGTCAAGCTTTTACAACAACAATAACATACCCAGTAAAATCTCACAAGTGGGTCTGGGGAGGGTAAAATGTACGCAAACATTACCTTTTCCTCATAGAGATAGACTGTTTTTGAAAGACCCTCAACTCAAATATCTCAACCCCAAACGTAGAAAAATACTAGATATAAATTAATGATTAGAATGAAAAGCAATTGATAATTTTATAAGTACACTAGAAATAGCAAAATAAATGATGGACAAGCTTTTATAGCCAAAAAAATATCAAGAGAAAAGTCTTTATTTCTTTCATAAATTTCGTAGACGGTCAAAAATTGCCTCATAAAGGATACAAGCTTGTAACAATTTTTTCTTCAACCGATATTATCATCATTGATAAAGGCGAGTACTAGTTTAGTAATTTTCACTCAGACTCTATATATATGTTTTAAAAATTTACCATACAAGTACAAATTATTAATTTCGGACCTAATACATCGAAAATATGTAAAGTTCAAATCATGAAGTCAACTATGTGCCTTAATGAAACACAACTAATCCCCAACATATGAATAAAGTGCTTTTGTACCTTATTTTTCAATTTATTGTTGTTGTCTATTTTCTCTGTGTGTAATTAATGATTTAACATAGGAGACTCGTGGGTATTAGGGTTTTGAATGTGTGTTGGTTGAGACTTGAGAACATGTTTATGATAAGGGTGTGTTTGGTATGGATTCAGAAAAATGTTTTTCTAATTTTTTCATGTTTGGGTGGTCGAAATGTTTTAGGAGTTACTTTCTCCGTAAAAAAAACTAAGTCCTTTTGTAAATTAGAGAATGACAAATATCACAAAAAAAAAAAAAATTCATAAATTAGGAAACAACTTTCCATGTGAGAGTAAAGAAACTCGATTCTGGTATTAAGTGAAAGATTACGCCTAGAGATTTGTATAATGGGTCAATCCTACTCTAATAGCGCTGCTAATAGGCAGCATAAACAATAGTTATTGTCTCCTCCCCGCCCCAACTTTCCACTTCTGCCTCGTCCTCACCCACCAACCCTCACCTCTAGACACTATTAGAAAATCGCTAATTTTGGACATGAATTTCTGACAAAGTCCATCAAAATTTGGTTTGTCAGAACATTTTCTATGGAAATTCCTTATCGATTAGCCAAATTCCGATAGGATTTTTGGTAGTGACACTCACAATGTTTATCTAAATTATAGATAGACATTTTCTTAAGTATTACTTACTAAACATAAGAAAAATAAGTAAGAAAATCGCTCATTCTTAACGATATCATTTCTCCTCCTACCAAACACACCCTAAGAATTTTATCAAGAAAATATAATAATGTTCGTGCAATTTTTTTTTTTTTTGTACTTTTTTTTTATTTCATCTATTTATTAATCATAGCTTATCAATTACCAACACTAACATTAACATTAATGTGATATTTGTTTCTACATCACCATTGTTTTCATAAAAAATGTCACAGCATGAGGAAGCCATGGATATAGAGACTATTTTGTTGAATGTATCTAAGAACATGTGAACCGATCGAACTGGAGTCAGGTAGGGTCGAGGGGTTCATCCACATTCTCTTTGATGGAAAATTATACTGTTTATGTTTAGTTAAAATTATTTTTAATGTATATACAATAGATGTTGAACCTTCTTTAACTTCTTAATATGTTTACTTTTTTATATTTTAAACTCGGTAGTGAAAAATCTGACTTTGCCACTAGCCTTGCACGTGAAGTGACTATTCAACCTTGTTTGACTATTCTTAGCTCAAGCAAATAAATGTGGATGAAAAAGTTTGTGTTACCAAAGGGAGAGGCAAGTTTGAAGTATATCACTATCAATATTAATGTGGCTCATAAAATCTTGCATATATTTGTGTCAGTGGCGGAGTTTGGATTTCAATTAAGGAGGGTTTAAAATTCGAAAAAGTAAGCATACGAACTAGTTGAAAGGGATTCGACATCTACTACATATAAGTAAAAGATAATTTTAACCTTATATTAAATAGTATAATTTTTCACCGAAGGAGATTTGGATCGATGAAATCCCTAGTCAAAGAGTGACTTTTCCACTGATTTGTGTTATCTTCAATTTGAGGTCAAGCTTGACTGTTTGTTTATGTATCATGACTTTTCTTTACTACAAAGTAATTTTCATCACTTGTCATCCATAATTTAGACTACCATATCATATATTTTCTATACAAAATATAAAAACTCAAATAAAAATTATTTTTTAGTTAATTTCATTACAGTTAGATAAATGATGATAGAAAATAGAGAAGTGACATTTGTGGTGTAAACTTTCAGTTGGATGACCTTTGTGTGACAAAAATAAAAAAGTAACTTTTGTTTGACAAACTTAAAAGTGAAATTTCTTACTCTATAAATGAGAACATAAAATATTGGATGGATATATTCCAATTTTTTTATACATATAAGAAGGTTTATATATGAAAAACTTACGTGGATAAGCAAATATATATTAGTTAATTAGCTAATATAGTTATAGTTTTAATTAATTATGGTTCGTGACAAGCATCTAGCTGTAATTACAGTTTGAGTTTTGTATAAATTCGCGCGGTTTATACCAACGATGTGCGTGATTATACAAAAGCTAGTTGTGCGCGAATCAAATGGTATAACGAAATGTACAAACACTGTGAATTGTATAGCGATTATACCAACGCTATGCACAAATTGTATAGCAAAATATACAAACACTATACAAAAACTGCGAATTATATAGCGTATACAAATGTATACAAATGCTGTGCAAATTATACAGACGCTGATATAGCTATAGTTATAAAATGTAATCACCCAAACTGTTACTATAAAGCATAATTAAGGTATTTTTGAGTGGCTATATGTGGAAATTCCTCTTTATATATACATTACAAGAAATCCAATAGCAAAAAGATCACTTTTTTTTTTTAAAAAAAAAGGACTTATCTATATTGGAACTTCACAATTTCATAAAATGAGAAAGAAGACTATTTCTATAATTAGCTACCAAAAAAATAAAAAAACATCCTTTTAGTAACCATTTGTAGTACTAATGTACTATACGAGAATAAGTTGAAACATTATTGATCCTCCTGATGGGATGGGGTCGGAAAAAAAAAAACTAATGTACTATACAATTTTGCAAAGCAAGGATCCATGTATTGTATTCATTCATCAGGGGATCTCTATGTTCACACTCCCATCAGCGGAATTTGCCTTGATTTCTATTCTGTCACGTATAAAGGGGCAAGCCTTCGCGTCTGTACCTTTAACTATCGGGGGTCAAGCATGGTAATCGTAACTTGATTCACTGTAAAAGTTTCTTCGTAAATGGTTTCTGAGTGTTCATCAACGGGTCTCCTTCCGAGGCAAAAACCAGGGTGCTTAGGCTGAGGCATTGACGCGGTTTCACTGCCTAACATCAGTACAACAGTTGCCATGTTTGGTCTATCTTCTGCTTGCTCCTGAACACACAATAACCCGACTTGTATGCATCTCATTACTTCACAAGGAGAAAATGATTCGCCAACTGCTGAATCGAGTAGTTCTGAGGCTCGTCCTTCTCTCCATAGTCTCCACGCCTGCATAGCGATTATACATTTTGTGTTAGATATCAGGGGTGGGAACTAGAGAGAAAGTTACAAGTTCGACAGAATTCTGTAGCCTTGTATTTGTGTTATGAAATCCACTTAAATGTATAGATATTTTATTGAGAATATAGTAAGCTATATTTTTAGAATTCAACAACAAACAACATATCCAGTGTGGTCCCACAAATTAGAATGATCGAGATCCGAGGAGGGTGCAGTGCACACAGCTTTACCCTACCTTGTGAAGATAGACGAGTTATTTCTGATAGACCCTCAGCTCGAGTAATCATATCGAAAATCAATAGTGAAGAAGCCATGTTGAAAACATTTAAGAAGAGAACAACTAGCAACAAATAATACGAGAATTGAAGCAAAAGAAACGACAACTAATACCAAAATCCAAGAGAAAGATAGTAATAATCATAATAACACTACTAATAAGGAAACTAGACAATAGAATTCTGAACTTATAAGCTCAAAATTCTAGTTCCGCCTCTGTTAGAAATGACGACTTCTTTTGTCAAGAAAGAAACTAAGTTGTGATAATTTTGATGTACTTACATGTCCAAGAAGGTTTCTTTGGTTGTTCTGAAAGTAAAATCCTCTGTTCTTTTTCCCTGTTACTATTTCCAACACTAAAACTCCGAAGCTGAAAACATCCGATTTAACAGAGAATAGACCATCCATCGCATATTCAGGAGACATGTAACCGCTACATTAAGAGGAAAAAAAAATCGATTTACCAACACTCTCCGAAGTAAAATGAGTGATTTCAAGGAATAATGTGGTTCTACTTACTAGGTTCCAACTACTCTCTTTGTATTTCCTTCGGTCTCATCGCCTCCAAAAATCCGTGCCATGCCAAAATCTGATATTTTGGGGATCAAATCCTTGTCAAGAAGAATGTTGCTTGCTTTGAGGTCTCTGTGGATAATCCGAAATCTTGAATCTTGATGAAGATACAGAAGTCCCCGAGCGATCCCACAGATGATGCTGAATCGTCTTTGCCAATCTAGCAATGAGCTTTTTTGCTTATCTGAGACGCGTATACTTGTTAATTTTTGAAGTCCAATAGCATATATAGTTACTGATCATAAGAAAATACAGAACGAAAAAACGACTTACTGAATAAGATTGAATCTAAGCTTTTATTTTCCATGTATTCGTATATCAACATTTTCTCTCCCATCTCAACGCAACATCCAAGAAGGCGAACGAGGTTTCTGTGTTGAAGTCTTGCAATCAATCTTAGCTCATTCTTGAATTCCTCAACTCCTTGGCCTGAATTCTTTGAGAGTCTTTTCACTGCTATTTCTTGACCTTCATCTATTATTCCCTGATAAAAAAAGATGTTCTTGTATTAAGCGCCTTCACGTTTTACAATAAAATGGACTAGTTTTTTCCCAATGCTGCTCGAATTCTCTAAAAAGATGTCACGCCTGTGTCAGATCCTCCAAAAATTTACACATTTTAGGAGGATCCGACATGAGTGCAATGACATTCTTGTAGGATACAAACAACATATCTTTACCTTGTAAACGCAAAAAAGGACTAGTTTTTCATATGTTGCTCATATCCTTGAAAAATGCCACTGAATTCCTGTCAGATCCGACAGGGGTGCAATGACGTTTTTGTAGAATCCGAACAACATAATTTTTTCATATTTAGTTGAGCTTTACATTGTAAATGCAAAAAAGGACTAGTTTTTGATGTATTGCTATGATCCTTGAAAAATGTCACTCCACCCGTGTCAGATCCTCCAAAGTGATGCATTTTTGAAGGATCTAACAGGCAATCTTTTGTCCTGTCCGAGCAGCATAGTTTTTTTTTTTTTTTTAACAGATACATGATCAACTTTAACTTGTAAATGCAAAAGAGGACTAGTTTTTTGATGTATTGCTATGATCCTCGAAAAATGTCACTCCACCTGTGTCAGATACCTGAAAAGAAATGTATTTTTGGAGGATCTGACACGGATATGACGATATTTTTTACCAATCCAGGCAGCATAGTTTTTTATTTTTCACATCTAAATGAACTTTACCTTGTAAACGCAACCAAAACCGCCCTGGCCTAACTTGTTTGCATCAGAGAAATCTTCTGTAGCCACAGCTAAGGTACTGAGATCAAATAATGGCAATTCAAACTCGTCCGCGACAGTTTCACCAGATATTTCTCTCTTACTTGGAATAATGGCTGTGTTCACTAGAAGATCCTGACTTCTTTCGAAAGAGCCTGGTTCAAAAATAGTGTCAAGCAATATGAATTAAGCCATGTATATGTGCATAAACTTCAGATAGAAATGTCTGAAGTCGCGCAAAAATGATTGAACTAAAATCAGACAAAAATGACTGAACTTCAGACGCTATGATTGGAGTTTGGTTTCTTCAAGCATAATTCTAGACACCATGTTAAATGGCGGTGGCAAAATAGGCTATCACTTTTGATTATAAATTATGCTTCCTATAATATATAGATTGACACTTTAACTTGGTCTGAACTGACAACTAAGCGCTTCAACTTTGAGAATGCATATTTAAACACCTCAACTCGTCTCCATCATGTGTCATGTGAACACTTCAACTTATAACATGATCATCTCGACACTTTCAAGATGTATATGTCACATTAGCGTCAATGTCCATAAGATACAATCTCGCATTTAATTGTTAGTGGAGACCAAAGTACAACTTTGAGAATGCATATTTAAACACCTCAACTCGTCTCCATCGTGTGTCACGTGAACACTACAACTTAAAAAATGATCATCTCGACACCTCCAAGATGTATATGTCACATCAGCATCAGATGTCTACAAGACACAATGGGGAGATGATCAAGTCGAGGTGTCTAGACGTACATTCTCAAAGTTAGAGCGTTTAATATATTGTCAGTCGAGACAACCAAGTTAATCTAAGATATAGATCTATTTATGTATTATGCCTTTTAGTAAATATCGATATACTGAAATCGAAATTATAGGCTATATTATAACATACCTCTATGTTCTATTTTCTTTCTTATTGGACCTTCCAATAATTTTTTTCTCTTTGATAAGAAGCAAATGCTTACAACTCCAATTAGTAAAAGAACAACACCAGCTGTTATTCCAGTAGCCAAAGCAATTCTTTTTGTCTTTCCAGAACCATCTTCAGATCCCACACTTCCTTTATTTGCTGAAAATTAAAGACATAAAAAATGAGTCTTCCAAGAAATTTGATTTTTTTTCTTTTAACCGTAAGAATGGCAAGCCCGATGTACTAAAACTTTCACTATGCATAGGGTCAGGGAAGGATCTGACTACAAGGGTCTATCGTACAAAGTTTTACCTTGCATTTCTATCGAAGACTGTTTCCAAGGTTTGAACTCGTAACCTTCTAGTTACATGACAACAACTTTACTAGTTACTTCAAAGTTCAAAGTACCCCTTTATTTTTGATAGTAAAGTTATAAAATTATTATTTTTTAATCGCGATTGAGTAACTGAACTACGTGTGAATTGCTCGAAAAATACAAATGAACGAAAGGTCAAGTTTTGTGGCACTGCGATATGACACGTTGCTTGTCATGTCCGCGTTTTGCCGTCAGAAAATAAAATAATCTCAAAATAAAATATGAAATTATTTTATTCCGTATTTGGTTGGATATGTTTGAGTATAATTGTGATATTAATTTTTATACGACCTTCAATGTGGTTAATAATCCCTAGATAAACTACCAAAATGACCAAGATGCCCTTTTTCATGACTCTTCTTCTAAGGTCCTTTAAGAAATCTAAGGTTAAAATTTAAAATAAAACTTTATCCTAATTTATTCAGGGTAAAATCAAATATATGTATATTATACTTTTATCCAATAAATCAAATATTTACCAACAAAAATATATCTATAAAATATTTTAGTTTTTATATTATAATTTAAATATGTTCACTATTCAAATGACCCAAAGACTTGTGTCCTTGGCAAAAGATTTTTTTTAAAAAAACAATTTAATTTTTTTTTACAATATGAAAGTAAACTTTATTATGAAAAATTAAAAGCACAACTTATAATATGTAATTTGAAATTAATTAAAGTCAAATTAATCGGCTAAATGACTATTTTGGAATATAAAGTAGGTCCAAGAAATTGATTTCTTCTCTTTTATTTCATTCAAGAAGAATCTTTTTGTGTGAGTTTGCCTAACTTTTAGGACCAATTGTCCACTAATTTTAGTTTTCCCATCATTGTCAAAAAAAAAAAATTAAAAAAAAATTGTAATTATAAAAAGAAAAAAAAATTAATGTAATTTTTAATATATCAGGCAACCATTTACGTTAGCAATACAAAATAATTTTAAACCCCTTTCTCACCTTCTTTTCTAGGTAAACATTAACGTCAGATTTAAAATTTTGAGTTTATGAATTATGAATTCTAGAGAAATTAGCTCATTGGATTCTTGATAAATGATTTATACATGATAAGTGGATTTTCAAATAAAAATGTAGAGTATAGATCGAAGCTACTAAGTTTCGTAGAATTAACAGACAGACTTGAAAACGTTGGTCTGAATAAAAGCTACTGGAGTTCATGTGAACCTATAACTGACCCTCTAGATATTTAGTAATTTTCTTAATAAATATAGAATTTGAATAAAAGCTATTAAGTTCACGTGAATCTGTAATTAACTAGGACGTTGAATGAATAAAGAAAAAGGAAACTCACTTTTGTTAACTTACCAAAGTTGGAAAAAACTTTGTATTAGTAGAATTGTCTTTTGAATGGAAACTAATTAATTCTAGAAGCTTAAGATGTAGGTGAATTATTTTCTAACTAATTAAACCATCCCAATCCAATCAAAAAGGAAAAAAAAAATAATAAAAAAATTAATTGTAGACAAAACCATATAATTAACTAATTAAGGACTTTTTAGGGGTTTGTTTTCATATGTTTTGATTTACATTTATTTCTTTTTTAATGCCTAATAATTAAAAAAAGAAAAAGGGAAATTAAGTGAAAAATTAAAACGTGCCAACCACAAAGAATATGTTTTGTCTCTCTCAAAATCAAATAAAATATATTGCAAAGATAATATTATTTGAATAATTAGCTGTTTTCAAGTCTTTGACAAGAATTAATGGACTTTATTAATTATAATTTGCTTTTTGTAATAATAATTTGTACTATTTTATTGTTTTTTCAAAGTGTAACCAACTACTTTTCTATTAATTACTCTCATTAGATATATAATAACGAGATATCTTAAACGAGCATCTTTTTTAATAGAATAAGCGTCATGACATAGTTTCAGAATCTCTAATAAAATATCAAACTTTACGATCTAAATAATTATTTGAAAATCTTTTAAAATCTCAACGAGGGCGTACGAACTACCTAATGTGACGTGGTGGAACTCCACGTGTCCAACCCACAATAACACTTCAAATTTCTAAAATAAAAGGGTGAAAATAGTCTAGATGGCGATTTTTTGATCATTTAAAAATATGCGGTTTAAACTCGGTTATATAATTATTTGACTCAATAAATAAATAAAAATTTCATATATATCTCTACCAACAGCCAACCACTCCCATCAAATCGAATCGACTCAACCTTCTCCTACTAAGTTAAGAATTTCAATGTGATATTAAGTCAGATATTTTGAGTTTAAATTCAAAGAAACGAATTAAATCATATTTTCACGATTTTGATATGGAATATTATCACCCCAAAAAGGAAATTTTCCCTAGCAATTCAAACTAATTAGGTTTTAGAACGAATATTGAACATCAAATAGAAAATAAAATTATTGCGCTAAAAGTCAAACGTACCTGCATCAGAAGACGCAACTCTAACGTAGATAAATTGTCCACCTTCTGCCGCTGAATATTGCCGCATGTCGACTAATTCCTCTGTCCACATGACACACCCCGAGCCCACACCCGTGACGTTCGCGGTGGTGTACGCTGTGCATGAACAGTTGTACCTACACTTTTTTTCACAGTCCTCCAAATTCATCTTAGTATCAACAAATGCACTTGAACTTTTTGGCAATTTCATGTACTTCAATTTGTTAAAAACATCAGTTTCACAATCCAAATCATGGTATCTAACACATCCATCTGATCCATCTCTTAGATCCCATGCCACTTGATTTTTAGGCTTGTAGCCTACTAGACATTTGCAAACCGGCGATAAATTCGCGTTACAAATTCCAGAAACACCACACTCTTTGTAAAAGTCACATTGGTCTTTAGGGGCGTACCAGAATTTGTTCCAAATGTTACTAGTCGGAATCCAAGTGTACCTCTCTAAGAAACCGTTATGTCTCACTAACAATCTTGAACATATTTTCTTGTCGAGCACCTATTGAAAACGTAATTAAGTAAAACCACATTTTTTTAAACAAAATTTAACATAGTATCAAAGCTGATATACATATTCATGTCCTATTTTTGTGCCTTAATGTTATGAGAAACAGGAATTAGACCTAACTCGACCCCAAAGCTAACTCATAAGATGAAGATCACTCAAAAATATACAAGAAGAAGACCAATTAGTTCCCCATCCCACCATCATACGAGATTCAACACCCTCCGGCACACCCAAGTTGGCCAACTAGAGAGCGTCGAAATATAAATAGGAGAATCCAACATCAGATAAACCAAGAATTGATCAGATGAATCTGACTCTGATATCATGATAAAAAATAGACTTCAGACCTAATTCAATATTAAAAACTTGTTATTCATGAGGTGATGATTGCTCAAATAGACCAAATCCCTCATCCCATACCACTTATAACACAAAACTCAACATAACCCCACCCGTCATTTAAAAAACAAACTCACACATAAATAGATCGCACATACCATAATAAGAAATAGACACAAAACCTAACTCAACACCAATAATTTGTTCATGAGGTGAAGATCGCCCAAAACAAACCAAATCCCCCATCCCACAACCAACATGAGACTCAACATAACACCACCGTACCCTTCACTAAATAAAAGAAGAAAAGAATCTTCTCGATCGTATTTGACCTATAAAACAAGAATTAGACTTACACGTGAAGAGATAGTACTCACCTCAAATGTATAGTAAACTTGATCTTTATTCATCTGAAACTCAAAAACCATAATATCTGTTGGCTTCATTTCTGGTACACCACTAAATCCAACTCCATTCCAAGGTCCACTCCTATAAAAAACTGTATCTCTATTTGTCAAAAATGCTTCAGGCAATCCATTAACATCAAGTTTAAACGTATAATTCCCCGGAGCAGGATCAAATGGTGACCTCCACGACGTTATATTCCGATTAAGCCCTGTCTTTGAGTCCCACCCAAGTTTCATCCCAGGTAACAGAGTATCCGTCGGATAATCAAAGCTCTGCCACAACACTTTCTCCTCCTTCTCTGATAACACGACGAAATTCCCCGTATCCAATAATTTTCCAATCAATGTACCACTACCATATGCCTGATAATTCAGATTTTCTAACGACCAGACATGATTCTCAGCCCCATTCTCAATAACAACACTGCCATTCTCTGTGATTTTCAAAACAGGGGAAGATGTTGAAGAATTAATCGCGGGGGTTTCTCTGTTCGCGACCCAAACAATCGTCGTTTCCTTGATCTCTCTGTACCATATTCCGACGTACCATTTGTCTGAATTCGGACCACCGGGTGTGAAAAATCCTAATTCAAATTTTTTTTGCGGAGACACTAAGGTTTTGGATATCGTAAGGGGGTTTTTGATCGTTATCGTATTATCTGTTGTTGCTACTACAAAAATTTGTGAAGTTAGGAAAAAAAAGAACCAAAAACATAGGTGAAAAATGTGTTTTTTGGTGTTAATGTTTGTCATTGTTGACTTCAAAGAATGGGATATTTCTTAGCTTTTGTAGTACTACGCATATTTGTTTATTTTGTTTGATAGGAAAATGGGAAGGGAGAGAGATAAGTATTGTTTTATTTTTAGACAACTACTTCCCAATAGCTTCCACGTTTAGATTCTTTTATGGATATTAGTTGCACTTTCTAAACTATTCGTCGTTCTCCGTTCTTTTTCAGTTATCATGGTTTTTGTTTTTAAAGATGATTAATATTTGAAGATGTATTTTTTTTAATTATATTGATATAAAAGAAGGTTGAATTATTAATTAATAATACTTTATTTTATAGCTTTTGAAAAATCTGAAATTTTTATTTTAAAATATGAAATTAATTTAGTCTGATTTAGCTTTGGGGATTAGTCAAGCTGACCTGGAAAGTGCAACGTGATAAATAAAAAGGGACGAAGAGTGTTTTAATTAGGTATATAATACATAAATAAGTACTTCCTCCGTCTCATTTCATGTGGCGTGGTTTGATTTGACAGAGTATTTAAGAAAAAAAGAAATACTTTTGAAATTTACGGTCTAAAATAATTTTTAGATATTTGTGTTGTTTAGAATCATTTCTTTAAGAGGAAAATTGAAATTTTAAAGTTAAATTATTTCTAATTATAATAAGGCGGCATTTTTTTTTTGGAGAAGGATTAAAAAGAAAAATGTGACACATAAAATGGCAAAGGAAATAATGACCACTCAAATTTTGAGAGTGTATATTTGATATATGTTAACTAACAACTAAATATTTTAACTTGTTCTCGGTGTGTTCTGTGGACATCAGGCGGTGACACGGCACATGAATTTCGAAGGTGATTAGATAATTATTTTGTAAGTTGAGGTGCTGAACTGATACAATGAAAATAAGTTAATGTATATTTAAAATTGAAATATTTACTTATCAGCCAATTGCCATATTTGAATATTTGTTTATGTATTATCATCAACCTTGTATGTTCCAAAAAATTAAAATTTTATCTAAAAAAAAAGTTTAGAAATAAATGTTCAAATTTGGGTTAGAATATTTATTAACTAATCCCTATAGATTATGTCTTTTCCTTTAAACTTTTTAGGGAATATATATGATCAACTTAATTAAACTCCACTTGGAGAATAGGGGTTTAAAGTCTTAATATATTAGACCCCACTTTTCAAAGTCAGATTTTATAGTGGGTAGGTTAAGTTTGATCAAATCAGTTAAGAAAGAGTTGATATTTATTTTATTTAATATTTGATAAAAGGAAAATTGCAGTCGCTATTATTCAGATGTTCATATAAGAAATAACTCTACTTTAATATAATTACACAAAAAAATATAAATTCCAGTAATTAGACAAATTTCAGGTAACGACCTTGATCAAGAAATTAAAGCATGCACAGTGTTTCGAATATGTAATTCTCTCCATTTTGAGAATTCACCTGCTCAACTAACTCAATTATTCTGACAGATATCTCGAGAAAAAAGTTGATATTTAACAACAATATACTATATTATTGTAAATTGTGTTGGTTAATTTTCTGAAAAGGAAAAAAAAATATGAAGATGAAACCATTGATGTGTAGAGCGGGATGTAATTAAGTATATCGTAAAGATTATGATAGAGTAGTTAGTATTCGTTCATATTTAATTAAAGATTGTTCGAATCCTAGACATAAAGTTCTTTGTTATGGAGCGTTTTATTCCAAAAATGATTTTTTTTCATGTAAATTCAATTTAATTAGACCTTAAAGTAAGTATAAGATATTGAATGAGAATTAATTAAAGAAAAAGTAATTAAATGCATGCTAAAAATTATTTATATCATGCAATCCAAAGGTTTATGAACAAACTAATTATTAAAATTCAAAAGTCAACGTGGGCAAGTAAATAAAAATAATTTAAAAAATATCTCCACGTCATTCACGGAAAATTGTTGGGAAAATTAAAAAAAAAAAGTTTTTAGCTTTGTCTCCATTCAACAAAATTGTTTACACACAAAAAGTGGTTTGGTGTCCCATATGGAAGTTTATTAGAGTGTTTTTCTCTTTAGTCGACTTTATGTGTCTGAAAAATTGAATTAATCAACACGACAATAATAATATACTCAGTTAAATCTCATAAGTGGTGTTTGGGGTAGAAATGTACGCAGACCTTCCCACTACCTCGTAAGAAGTAGAGAGGTTGTTTCCTGAAGACCCTCGACTCAACAATCGATAAGCAGAATAAACTAGATATAGCAAAGGGAAGGAAAGGGAACAAAGGGAAAAATAGAACTATAAATCGAAATAAAATAGCGACTCTTTACAAAAAGCACATGTCAATATGTACATACGATGCATTCAACACACATACGACAGCTAGAGACATCAATCATGCCTCCCCCTGCTACTCTAATTCGCGACCTTCACTCCTTCCCATCTAAGGTCATGTCTTCGGTTAGATCTAGATTTTCCATATTTTGTCTGATCACCTCCCCCCAATACTTCTTCGGTCTACCTTCCCCAAGAAATTCGATATAGATACCAAATAAGAAAAAAATAATCGAGGCGTAAAGCCCTTACTTTAGTGACTTAACCCTTTGATCGGCATTAATCACTTAATTAATAATAATTATCTCAATAAGTCACTCAATCAATTCGTATGACTTTCTATTATTGTAGTGAAAAAATTTAAAGTAGTGTTTTATAAAAAATATATATTAAAATCTATATATTTATTTTTTATCAATTATGAAACTGGTATGTTTTTAATTTTATCGAAAATGAATCACTTTTTTGTCTTATCAAATTAATCATACCTAAATTTCAAAATAATTATCAAAAATACCTTTTTAAATTAATTCTCTTTTCTCATTTATTAAATATTGGTGAAATTTGGTCCTAATCCATGACCATGCAGGCTTGAAAATTATTAAAATTTGCTACTAAATAAATAATATTAATAGATTAAACCATTTTATTTTATTTTTTTGGTGCAGAATATATATTGGAGCAATATTTAGTCAATATATAGTTCACAAGTATATATAGAAGTTCGTAAAAAATTTATCACTAAATAACTCGCAGTTAAACATAATTTTTAAATAACTTTTGTCGTGAATTTTGTCACGAAAAAAATTAGTGAGAATTTTGATATCTAATTACATAATTTATTTGGTGTTAATTACTATATTTTGATAGTGATAGGAGGATGAATACATTGAACATTTTAAGTAAATATTTTTTTTGAGATATTTCAAAATAATAAGCTAAAATAAATTTAGCATTATTGTCCTATAAAATATTGGTTTGGTTTCGTTTGATATGGAAATAGAAAATAATCTATCTTCTTTTTAAATTATTGGAATTAATTTAATTTAAGAAGAAAATTAATGGTTTTGGTAACCAAACAATTTATTTGTAAATGTTTATATATATTTTTTTTATTTTATTTTTTTTCAAATAGATCTTGTGGACCAAACATGACTTATTCTTCATTGATTACTTTATTTCCAACGCGTGTCTTAGTAATATTTATATATGAGAGTCATTTTAGTTATTAAGTTCACAATTTTGATAAAAATATTTATATATATTCAAATCTTTTGAAATGAAATTAGAACTACGTAAAAAGTACTATCTTGACTATTCAAAATATTTAAAAGATATATAAAAAATTTATAGTAAAAAAATAAACTTATTCGAATCTCGAAATCAGAAAGATGTCACATAAATTGAGATGCAGGACAAGCATAATAATGTTATTTTTTCCCTCTATTTATGTGATACGGATAGATGGAGGCCTATCAAATTTTAATATGATTTTTAGATATTTTAAATTATTAATTATTGCGATTTACAATAATTATATGTAAGTTTTAAATAACATATCACAATTCACATATGTTATTCTATCTGTCCTAATTTATGCGATATTAATACTATATTGAGAGTCAATCAAATTATTTATATGTTTTTTAAATTTTTAAGTTGTTAATTGTAAATAATATAGTAGCTTTTACTTTGTTTTCAAATAATACATGGTACTTTTCCCGTTCCAATTTTATGTGGCTGGCAACGATGAAATTTCAAGAGTTAACTAAACGTTTTATACGTCTGTTAAATATTTTTCATTATTAATCATTGTAATTTATAGTATCTTTTATACAATTTTGATTACAAATACAAAATCTACTTAAAAATTATTGGATTCATCTAGATTTGTACCTAATGTCTCTTATTATAACAGTAGGTGTTTGACATATGTATAACTTAAATAAAGTGAAGAATACAAAATATTTACCATTTTATTTTAAAAATATAATATATATGGACCATATAGAATTAGTTAAAAATTAAATTAGTTAATTTGTCAATAGTGTAAGCAGACCGTTTCAGACTTTGACAATAATATTTCAATTAGATACTCCCTCATTCGCGTTTACTTGTCAGTGTTTCACTTTTCGAAGTCAATTTGACTGAACTTCGAAAATAAATTCGATTTTTAGAATCTAAAATTTTAGATGGTTGAAAATTATACGAAAAATGCTATAAGTTGTAATCTTTCTCATATTAATATTATTAAAAAAATTCGTCTTATAATATTGGTCAAAGTTCATGTAGTTTGACCTCAATAAGTGAAATAGTGACAAACAAAAATGAACGAAGAGAGTAGTTTATTTTATATTCAACTAAGGTCGTTCTTATAAGAACCCATCAAATTTAAATTACAATCCAACCCCATTAGATTTTTCTTTAGTTTCATTTTAAGGGGTAAATTTTTTTTTCTATAAGTTTGATCCCAAGAACCAAGTCCCCATATTAGACTCTTGTGGTATTTGGTACGAGATAGTGGTAAGGTCTATGTATATTTTACTCTTCTCAAACCTCAATTTCACTGATATGTTGTTGTTGTTGTTGTTTGTGGTATTTGGTATGATATAGTGGTAAGATCTACGTATATTTTACCCTACTCAGACCCCAATTTCAAGGGTACGTTGTTGTTTGTGGTATTTGGTATGAATTATAACACTTAATTTATCAAAAAATTGTTTTCTTTTAGTGAGGTCAACTCATTATCCATTGGTTTGGTGAGGGTTTTGTGGCCTTGTTTTTTTCAAAGTCAACCCAGTTTTCAATTAGATATGCATTTTTAAACTTTACACGTAATATGTTTAAGATAATAAGATTAAAGAACATATTTTGATATGTTTAACATGTATTTTAATTCATGGTTATAAGATTCAAAAATCTTTTTCAATTTTTTAAACTTTATGTCAAGTTAAAATAGGACAAACAAATTAAAACGGACGAAATCAAAAGGCTTCCTACCTCATGGACTTTCTTGAAAATTAAAGTGAGATTCACATGAACATTTAATTCAAGAAGTTTAAATGTAAAATGACTATCCACAGCCAATTTCTTTTGACTTCAACAAAATCTTTGGTGACTCAAAATCTATGAAGTATCATGTCAATCAAAAGTCATTTTTTAAATAGTACATGTATTATTAATTCTTTCACACTCAAGTACACTTAAAGGCTTAAAGGCGTTCGGATTGACTTTTTGTAAGTGACTTATAAGTTAAAAGTCTTAAGCTAGGTCTTAGTTTTTACATTATATCAATAGATATAGCAAAGACCCAAAGCAAACAAATTGTTTCCCACTACGTCAGTTGAACACTCTTAATGTACAAAACGATCATTCAGACGCCTCCAAAATTTATGTGTCATGTTAGAATTGGATGTCTAAGAGACACAGCGCAAACGAGTTGAGGTGTTTGGGATATGCATTTTCAAAGTTGGAGAGTTCAGTTGTCAGTTGGATTGAAGAACAGTATATACTCAATCTTGAAACTCATTACATAATTACTAATCAATAGTATTTTGGACTTCAGATATCGCGCTTCTGCTATCGAGACAGTAAACATCTGCTTAGCACAAGAACAACATCTAACATTGTTGGCCTATCCGTTACGTGGTCCTCGAGACAAAGCAGGTCAACAACAACAACAACAACAACAACATACCCAGTTGATCCACTGAAACTAGTGTCTTATTCTCAGTCAAAAGCCACAATGCTTGAAATTTGTTTTTAACATGATAACAAATTGAATGTGTTGCAAGAGGTGTTGCTAATTCTGGACTTACATAAAACTAAGAAGGTTTGAATACCTGTAGTGGTCATAAAATCCTCTGTTTGCCCTGCCACTGACAATCTCTAGTAGTAAAACGTGAAAGCTATAGACATCAGACTTCTGAGATAGTACTCCTCTTATGGTGTATTCACGCGATATATAACTGCTGCAACATATTCGCGTAAATATAAGTCAGTATTTGCTGTTACAAGCGTCTATTTTGTAGTAACAATTAGTAATATACTATGTTTCCGCAATTCTTCTAAGTGTGCAGTTCTTGGTTCACTTGAAAGGTTCTGGCCAAGCCAAAATCTGAGATTCATGATCATCAAAGATGGCCATGATGATGAGATGGATGATAAACACCACATGTAACTCAAGATAAAGGCTGCCTTAATGCAAGTTGTGCACTACCAATATGTCTATACCAAAAACGAATAAAGAAGACTTTTGAATCTTCCGATCTAAAACTAAAGAGACGTAGAATGTAGCAAAATGTTAGTATCTAACATTATGGACTTAAACATGTCATGAGGAAAGTGAAAATTAAACAGTTGCAAAAAAAAAAAAAGACAGAGTCATTCTTTTAGAAACGAACTAAAAAGAGAAGTAAGACAAACAGATTGAAACTGATGGAGTATTCCTTAGGACAATTGTTGATTTTTTATCTGAAATTTTGATATTCTACAGAGATACCAGTATAACAATAGAATGTAAAGCGAATGACACAAATATTCATACTTTTCGAGCCCTATACAGAGGATAGGTTGGTTTGCTGAAAGAGAATCTTTTCTATAATCAGGTCCGAATCATGTTATACATGAGCAGGCTCCATAAGATGTAGTATAAGTGAACTAGATAAAACGGAACCAAATATCAGAATCCATCTTGTATCCTACATCACAATGCAAGGGATATGATCAATCTTGACCTTGAGATTTTCGAGTGAAGTGGGATTTTGCAGCCAGGGAGAAAGAGATTCAAGATTGGATAACTGAACTATCCAATCGACTTCCAAATAACTAAGATTCATGGAGATTGGGGCGAGGCTATAGAAATTTTACCCCACGTCATTACAGATGATTCATTAAAAAAATTTCCAAAAAAAGAAATCAATCGAACTTAATGTCACCAAAAAATTCATTCACTCACGCACACAAAAAAACAGAGAAAAGTGTTTAATTCCTGTTGAGTGGTCCTTAATGCTAAAAAAAATGCAACATGGATTAGTCTGAGACTACAGAAATTCTTTCCCAACTTATTATGGACAGTTTTCTAACGATTTTTTTCTTTAAAAAAAAAAAGAGTGATCGAAATAATACCACCAAAGAGTTCATTGGCTAGCACAAGAAAAAAAATTAGAAAATCGTCTAATTTCTATTTAATGACCCGTAAATGGTAAAAAAAAAAAAGAAGTGTGGATCGGGCGAGGATATAGAAACTCTTCCACAGATCATTACAGGTAATTTTGTAAAGATTTTACAAAAAAAAAAACTAACCGAAAATTATATCACCAAAAGAATTTGTGGCCTCACAAACTTTAAAAATGGGGAAAAATCATTTAATTCCTGTTAAGTTGCCCCTAAATATTGAAAAAAAAATTGTATAATATATATATTAGAAATTGTTTTGAAATATGAGCAGGCGACTAAACAACATTAAGATTCGTGATTTTCTGAGATTAGTTGAAACGGAATAAAAAAGAATAATTTACTAATTAAGAGTTAAGACTAATCATTAGCTTGCTATTTAATTATTTATCTTTAATTATAGTTAAAAATTTTCATTAGCTGGCATTTCTTGTTGATTCATAGTTTAGTACATTTTCATGATCTAAGGGAAAGAAAAGGACAAAAAAAATATATGAGAAAATATTTAGCTTAAAGATATATAGATGTAAAATGTTATTTACTGCATTTTTAAGTTACCAAATTAGGATTACTATAAACAAATAGTTATTGAGTATCATCTTAATCTTATATTAAGAAGAAACATGAAAGCATACAAAATTTGGAACAAATGATTCAATTAAAAAATAAAAGGATTTCAAAATTTAAGCAGTGCGAGTTCATACGGGGCGGATAGAAAATGAAAAAAAAAAATTATCATGTGAAGCAGTTTAAAAAATTTATGGTTTGAACTCAATCTGTCCCACCCCCGCCCCATTTCCATCCCTACAAATGAATGACAAGTGTATTCATGCTCTTTAGTACGTCAACATCTAGAGGGTCCATGCTATCATGTTGCCAAATGCAAAAGGATAATTTGAACAAAAATAGTTCACCAATAAAAGTCTCAAGTTTAAGAGGGTTTTAAAATATTCTGCTTAATAAAACATTTAAGAAAATAAATGAAGAATCTTACTAACTGATCAGTTGGTTAGCTATCTGAACTGTCAACTTATTCATGATGGTTCGATTTCCCACCTTGTAAATCCCATTCCCACCTCCACGCCCCCCACTCCCCGTTTCCCAATTTTTAATTATTTAATTTTTTTTTAATAAAAAAAAACAAATGAGGGGGCCCCAAATGAGTAACCTACAAATATATAGGAAACTCCCTTTCAATTTCTAAAACCTTATTTCTTAATTTAATTGAAAATGCTCTCCATGACATATAGGTGTGGTGGTACCCTCCCATGCAACTTCCAGGAAATGTTATTTGCCAGCAACCATAATTCTCCCTCAGCTTCCTTCCTTTGCAATTTAATTTGCATAATTTCTTGGACTCATTCCACCAAAATTTCCTCTATATAAATATCCCTTGGAACTCATCACAATTCATCATCATCTTTTCTATGATAATCTATATTCATCTTGAGTGTACTACATCCTTGCTTCAATAAGGGAGAAGAGGTTCAGTTGAATATCTTTCGTTGAAAAATTCAATTTCAAACCCTAGTGGTGGCATTGTTACAACTTCTTAGAAACCCCTTGATAAAAATTTCTAATTTCGCCACTAACAGCTAGTCCAATATCAATATTATACTTATTAAGTGGAAGAAGGAGATTCAATTGAATATCTTTCATTAAAAAATTATATTGGTGAAAAAGGATCTCGAGTTCAAGCCAGGTGACATTCTTATAAAAGAAATTTCAAACTCCTTTCAAAAATTCCTGACTCCGCCACCAAGTTCAAGCCAGGTGACATTTTTATTAAAAAAAAAAATTCAAACCCCTTTTAAAAATTCCTGACTCTGTCACTAAGTTCAAGCCAGGTGACATTCTTAGAAAAAAAAAATTCAAACACCTTTTGAAAATTATTCCTGACTCCGCCAGTACTTTACAAGTTATCAATGGCTGCATTGGGGCGCGACATGGTGTTTGAGGATTTTTTCCCTTCTATGGTGGAGAAACTTGGAGCTGAGGGCTTCTTGAAGGAGCTAAGAAATGGATTTAGGGTTCTAATGGATGAAGAGAGGGAAGTCATCACATTTGAGAGCTTGAAGAAGAATTCAGAGTTGTTGGGATTGAAGGATAATATGAGTGATGATGAGGTGATGTGCATGTTGAGTGAAGGGGATTTTGATGGTGATGGTTGTTTAAATGAGATGGAGTTTTGTGTTTTAATGGTTCGTTTGAGTCCTGGTTTAATGGACATTTCAAGAATGTGGTTGGAGGAAACTCTTGCATTAAACCTCCCGTTATGCAGAAGGGTCTAGGGAAGGATTCGATCACAAGAGTTTATTAGACGCAGCTTTATGTTGCATTTTTGCCGGAGGCTGTTTTCAAGACTTGAACCTGTAACCTCCTGGTCATTTTAGTAATTGTTCATGTTTCTTGTTGTCTACATGACGTTTTGGTATTTGTTTATTGGGACCTGAATAATTTGGATCAGCATCGAAAAGTCTTATTTAAATGATAAAGTACATTTTACTAAAGACGATTTCATTCTCAAACTCGAAATTGTTAATTAAGGACGGAGGGATGAAACTTACTGCCCATGATAAACTTTATTGGTACTATAGTAATTGTTCATGTCATCATTAATGTGATTCTTCCAAAAGCTAACACTTTGTTAGTAATATAATTAGAAAGGGATTTGGATGGAAATATATATATGTGGTTGAGTTTTGTGTAATTATGGTTAGTTTGAGTTTTGATCATAGTTTTTTATTATTCGATGTTCGATATTCATTTTTAAAATTTAATTAATTAGAATTTCTATTGAAAAATTCCACTTGGGATAAAATCTCATCCTATCAAACACAACATATTAAGAATGTAGATGAAGGAGACTCTTGCAAGTTACATTGGAAAGTTTTACTTTGCAAGTAAAATGATCCTAATCACTCAAGTCAAGTTCATTTTCAAAGCTCAAAGCTGAAATCTTTGATTAAAAATAAAAGGATGATATTCATCATACTGCCATAAGTGATTCTTTATAATTGTTCATGCAATAATTATAGTGATTCTTATAATAAAATGGACTTTAAACATAATTCAACACAAAAGTTAACCCATAAGGAGAAGATTATCCGAGAGTATGAAGGAAATCAAGTTTCCATCCCAACATAGATATGGGACTATACCCCCAAATGCTTGAGCCTTTATTTATTTATTTTTGAATAGAGATTTTTGATGAAAACTTCAATCTTAAAATTTAGTAATCGTAACAAAAATATAGACAATATAATATGGGGATTCAATATCGAGTAAATCAATAGATAGAGAACTAATTACCAAAAAGAAAAAATATATGGAGAACTAAATGAAAATTTATTAGCCTTATATATACAAGTGGGCTAACAAATAAATCTTGTCCTCAAAGTGGGCTTTTACACAATTGGGCTTTGGGCTATATTGAGGTTCCAATGGGCCTAATGCTCAAATATCCATTTTTTTGGATCGTTTTGACTTGTGCTCGCTTTTTAATTATTTTTTGGAAAGTTTACTCATTTTGAGAGACGCACGTGATTAAAGTTAAAAATTTGCATCTAAGTTCATATATCTTTGTCTGAAGTGTGGCCGTGTGAAGACCAAACGTCAAATATTTTTGTTTGAAGTTTGGTGTTGCTTGACCATGCTAACTTCGAATTTTTTTAATTGAAGTTATAGACTTGACAAGACCAAAATTTAAGTATTTTTTAACTGAAGTTTTATATGACTAGTCAATGCTAACTTCAGATATTTCTTTTTACTAAAGTGCATGTAAAATTTGGATAAAATTCTAGTCGTGTGAGTCTAAATCGTACATGTAAAATATCGACTAACATTTTAGTTAGTGTTGAGTATTGGATACTCCGAGATAGAACACAAATAATTAAATTTGATTAATTCAATTTATATGCCTTTTGAATAATTACAGAAAATACAAAAACAAAACGATTCGGACCTGAATTTCTTTTGCCAATTTCTTTTCATTTTTAAAATTTTAGCAATTCAACACTCGAATCTACTCCAAAGAAGTTTAAATTTAAAACATAAATTCTTTAACTAGTTAAATTATATATTCCTCAACTTTATACTTAAAATAAAATAAATTTATATTTTATCATATCACATTTAACTTGTTCCATAAAAACTTGAAAATACCCTAAGAAACCGCACAATGAAAGGGAAATTCAAAAAGTCAACTAGACAAAATCCAATAGCTCAAGATTTTGAGAAGAAAATAAGGGGGATAAAATATATGTTTAACTTGTTTCGAATTTTTTAAAAATGTATTTTTCGTGTCGTATTATGTGGTGAGAGATTTTTTTTAAATTCGTGTTCTAGAACAATTATTCGATAATTGTGTGATTATAAATCACTTTATTAAGGATAAAAATAAAATTTTAAATTAAATTATTTTTAATTATAATGCAACAATATTTTTGGGGGGACATACTAGACTTTTTTTAAAATCAAATGAAAATCGAATCATATACGTTATTATCAAAAGTGCTATTTTATACAGAATAGAAGATAAAATAATTAATACTTACATTATTAATATCTACATAATTCTAATCAGCTATCAATCGATCCTGAATGTCTGCTCTGATTTGTGGAAGGGTATTATTGTTCAAATATTATTTATTTATTCAAGAGTGGCTTGATCTAGTACTAGCTGATTTTCAATTAGCAGCCATGCATACAAGTGGCTATTTGTAAAAATATATTGTTCCATATTTTTATAATTATTTTACCAACAACAAGAAGACATTTTACTATAGGATAAAAAAGTTATTAACTATAGATTTTATTTCCTCAAGGTACAATGCATATCTCTTAAAATTTTCAAAAAATAAAATAAAATTAATAATTCATATGTTGAAATTAAGTAAAAGGAACGTGCTTAAAACGGTTTAGAGAGGAAAAATATGAGCATATACAAAAAGTCCATTCCAAATCCAACCACTCCAAATAAAATGTAGCCAAAATTGACCTATCGGGAGAAGTTGATTCAGAATTTAAAGTTTATAAATATTTTTATATTGAACTTAAATAAATAAACAGTATTAACTGAGTTTATATGAACATGTAAACGATCAATAATCAAGATCAACCCTTGCCTATGGAGCGGGGGGTGGGGGGATGAACAATTACGATATCAGGTCATCTGATCATATTCAGTACTATCGATGTAGAACATATATTTATGTGTAAAAATTTATATTTAAAAATTACAACAAATAATATGTACGAACATAATCAGAATTTTTAGAATATAATGAAAAGTTAAAATCTTTAAATCTATCTCTGTTTGCGCTACGGATATTCCAAATTTCAAACCTAACCACTCTTAATATAATCATATTTACTAGCAAAATAATGTAGCCAAAATTTCACCTATACGTGAAGACAGATTCAAAATTTAAAGTTTATAGATTTTTATGTCTACCTTATAAAGTTATGTGTGTGTGTTTCTGAATACATATACGTAAGATTAATCTAGACAAAATTCAATTCACGTGAATCTATAAACAACACTCTATAACCCCCCCCCCCTCCCTCCCCCTCCCCCTCCCCCTTCTTATAAGTAACCTAAATTACAAACCTAACCACTCTAATAAGTCTTTTTCTTGCAATATCATGTTAGCCAAAAATTGACCTTTAGGCAATCTATATCTCCTATTTAAAGGAGCCCAAAATACACAACAAAATCATCCCAAAAGGAGCAAGTTCTTCTAAAAGTCTTTTAGTTATTTCACTTGTATCAATTATTAACATGGCTTTTGGTGCAACTCATTTGAGCTTGGCACTTTGCCTAATGACTCTAATTATTCTTGCAAAAGCAAATTTTGATGAAAAAATAGAGCCAATTAATAATATTTTGGAGCAAAATTCAGAAATGTTATCTCAAGAATTTTGCATTTTCGCAGCGGTTGGATCAGTTGTCGCGGAAGCTATTAGCAGGGAGAGGCGAATGGGAGCGTCTCTCATTCGCCTCTTCTTCCATGATTGCTTCGTTGATGTAAGTTCTTCATCACCTTCTAAGAATTTGTTTGTTCTGTTTCAATTTATATGACCATTTTCCACTAAGTAAACATGAAATTTGCAAACTTCTAGTTTTAAAATGCCAATTGTGTAATTGTTTGACTTCAAACATGCCATGAATTAGTGTTCATATTTTCATTAAAGATGAAACGATAAGTATAAAGTTAATTATATTTGGATATATATAAGTGTGATATTCTTTTTTAAACAAAATAATCAGAAAATAAGGTCAAAGAAAATCATCATGCTCAATGAAACATGCATTATCGACTATTTTCAAATTCTGAATTCACTTCTGAGAAGTAGTATATTATGTTTGTTGGCCTAACATTTAATTTTTGGTGTGGTATTATTTAATTAGGGATGTGATGGTGGTATTCTTCTAGATGATATTCCTGAAAGGTTCCAAGGAGAAAAAACATCACCGCCAAATAATAATTCAGTAAGAGGTTATCAAGTAATTGATCAAGCTAAACAAAGAATCAAAACTATGTGCCCTGGGGCAGCTGTTTCTTGTGCTGATATTCTTGCTCTTGCTGCTCGTGATTCTGTTGCTATGGTAAGTTTATGATGATCATGTTTAAGTTTTATACATTGATCGAATCGGTAAAATTAATATTTATCTATTTTAATTTTTATATCTTATGATTTTAAAGAATGTTACTTTTGTATATTTAGTAGAGCTTTTTTTGTTCAACATTTTGTATTTGTTATTTGTGTTGAAGTTCTGATTAATTTAGGTTATCTCGCGTAGAACCTATTTAAGGGGAAAGACTCTCGATCTATATAAACATTCTTTTTTTTTTTCATAGTCATGATTAGAATCGAAGACTTCTGGTTAAAGACGTAGAGGAATCCTTCATCCATCTTTGATCCCACCATTAACTCTTGATAGTTCATTTTATCCTTAACAACACTTTCTTATAGAAATGGTTTACATTTCATGCCTAGAAACCACAAGATACAAAGTATATTTTTGATATACTATACACATCTTTAGTTAAAATCATATATACTACAAATTAATAATAATACACAAGATACTAACATTACACAATAGATCAATTAAATTATATATATTACTACTAATAATAATATATTATGATTATTAACTTGGAACATCATCAATGTCAATTTTTTTTCCTTGATACACTTGGCTAGATAATAGTTATGTATGAGTAAACCTAACTATATAATCATTGCTATACAACTAAAAAGGAAGCAAATATACTCAATAATACTTGTCTCTAATTAGCACACATGTATTAAATTAAAGTGTTAGTGGATGTGGTGAAGCCAATTGTAACACTATATATATGTAATAAAAATAAATAGTGCACATTTACCTACTCCAAGAAGAAATAAAAAAGAACAAATAAACTTGTGCAAGTCACAAGTAGCCTATATTCGTTTAATCAAATGTCAAAATCTTGCCTAAATTTCTTCATTTTAAAAGTGGACATAAAATTTCTTGATGTTGATGTGTGCCTAAATTTCTTTCATCTTCAAATTTCTGTTTCGATCGAAGACAGCCTCTCTATTTCTATAAGATAGTGGTAAGGTTTGCGTACATTCTACCCTCTCCAAACCCCACTTGTGAGATTCCACTGGGTATTTTATTATTGTTGTTTGAATTTTTGTTTCTTTGAGATATAATCAATTGATAAATTTTTAATTACAACTATCTTTTTCATGATACTAATTAGTTCAACTACTTTGAGATGAATTTTTCCTTGATTGAAATTATATCTTTATCAAGAACAATAACTACGACTCAATCCAGATTGTAGAGACAGATTCATGATGTAAAAGTTGATAGGTTTAGTATTCTTATTTTGTCCATTGTATCCATTACATTTTTGCAATTATGATTTTAAAACTTGGTTGATTAACTTAAATGTCGTCTTTTAATGCATCACTTAGATTTTTTTCCTATCTTTAAAAGTCGTGTAAAGACAAAACATAAGAGTGTACATACACAAATTTGCTCAAAGAGAATCATTAAACCATGATCTAAAAAGTTCATAAATTACAGAATAGATAAAAAGGTCATTTATCAGATAGTTGTATGTCCTGGAAAGGGACGATCACTCGAACTTCTTGTCGAAATTTGGTGTATTTAACTTTTTTCGATTTAATTTATGCAAGAAAATATTAGGTTTGGTTCACATTGTCATGTTGCATATCCCTCCATATGTATAAATTCTTTTTGCTCATGTCGTTTCATTTAAACTCATTTTTCATTGTTGTGTACTTCATGCTATATAAATTCTTATTATTTCATGTCGTTTCATTTAAGCTCATTTTATCAACAGTTAGGAGGAATACCGTACCCCGTGAGACTAGGCCGGAGAGATGCAAGGAGCGCGAATTTCACCGGTGCGTTAACCCAACTACCAGCCCCGTTCGACGATCTCAACGTCCAATCAAGTAAATTCAGCGCGAAGGGATTCTCCGCGCGGGAAATGGTCGCGTTAGTCGGGTCCCACACAGTAGGATTCGCGCGATGTGTGACATTATGTGACGACAGAAACATTAATCCGGCCATGAAATCGACACTAAGGTGTGGTTGCCCTGTTAGTAACAACAACACAAATTTAGTACCATTGGATTTGATGACTCCTGAATTTTTCGATAAATTTTATTACGAGGATTTAATTCGAAATCAAGGACTACTTTTCTCGGACCAAGTGTTGATGGGATCTAGCTCGACTGCGGATGTTGTTCGGACCTGTAATAACAACCCTAATTTATTCTTGAACGAATTCAACGCTGCCATGACGAAGATGGGGGACTTGCCCCCATCTTCTGGCGTTCAGTTGGAAATTCGCGATGTTTGTAGCAAGGTGAACGGTAATTCTATCGCGAATATGTGAAATAAGAAATATTTAAAAAAAAATTAAAATTTCCAATTTCATGTTCCAAAATAAACGAATGTATGGATTATTGTACCATCTAGTTTGATATTTTTGTAAGTTGTTTGGTGCTTTTTGTATGTACCTTTTGTCTTTAATTTGGTTATGTACAAAATAATGGAAGTCTTTTTCCATAGTAGTACTATCTTTCTTCTTTTCTTTTCTTTTTTTAAGTGAAGATGATATTTATATAATATAATTAAGGGTTATTACGTAATCGTCATATATAGTAATAATATTCATAACGAATTCACTAAGAGTTAGAATAGGTTTACTGCTAATTAAATGGCGCCTTGAAGCATTTTATGAGTGTCGAAACAGAAAAAAAAAACTTCATAAACAAACTATCTAAAAGTAGTATGTAAGAATTGTTTGTTTGAGGGGTCAATAAGGATAAATTTTGTCAAAAAAAAAAAAAACATTTTCTATAATATTAATTAAGTAATTAGAAGAATATAGTATTAAAGAGATTTAATATCATATATTGCATATATCATATAGTGGTACTAGTAATTTAGACTTTACAATAAAAACAATTTAAGGTTAGGTTGCTTCTTGATATGATTAAATAATTGTAAAAACCACACATGTAACTCAAAATACTTATAAAGTACATGTAGCTGTTTAGCTTTTATCGTATTAGCTTAATGCCATAAGAGTGTATATATATAATCTGATGGTATCCAGAAGGAATAGATAGTGATTCAATAAAACTGTTTGATACCTTAAAAGTATATATACGCTTTGATGGTATCAAAGAAGAAGAAGAAATGCTTCAGTGAATATAATTAAACGTTGATGGCATCGAAGAGGAGCATGCAGTGCTTCAATGAAAAGACTGTTTAATTACGATTTGATAGCATCATTATATATATATATATATATATATATATATATATATATATATATATATATATATATATACTATGATGGTATCAAAGATGAAGAAGTAGTGGTTCAGTGAAAACACTATTTGTTTACTCCTTGATATTATTAGAGTATATATTTTCTTAATTATTTATTTTTTAAAAATTCAATTCTATATGAAACATATAGCGTATCGATATACTAATCGAATATCACAGAGGATTAAACTTAGTCATATATGATATCGCTAGAAAGTCAATATACCGACGAAGTATCACACAACAATGATGCTGATGTTATACACGAAATAAGAAAGGAAAAGGTGGGTAAGCGGCTAAATAATTTAGATTGAGTCTATTTTTGATAAATAATTTCATAATTGATCCATTTTGTGTAGTTTCCCAAAAAAAAAATTATAAGCCCAATTGCATGCAAGATCAATGTCCAAAGCCCAAATCTGTTTTTGTTAGGGAAAGAAATCCAGTCCCAACTCTCCACGTACGGCCCAATTTTTTTTTTCATGGCCTAAAACCTAGATTACAATCCAAAAATGTCGATGATTTATTAGAATGATCTTAAAATTGATTGGCAATCTTAAATTTTCGACCCCCACTTGTTCATTGTTAAACCATCAAGGTCAAAAATCGAAAATCTTGTCTATGAGACAGAACTTGTTAAACTCGTAATTTTGTCGATGGAGCAAACGGATCAAAATTAAGTTCAAACACTAAGGGGGGGCGTATATCATAGGTTAAATATTCATCTAAAACACATTAACTTTAATTCGTATATACAAATATATATTTTAAAAAATATTAAAATTAATACAAATAATAAATTTTGTACTCAATATATCAAATAAATTGTGGTAAAAATTTTAACTCCAATTTATAAAAATTTATTATTCTAAATTGGTGTAGACAACCCCTAAAGGTGAGAATAGATGAGACTTTTTCTTCACAATATTGGAGAATTAGAAACTTAATTACATTATTAATTGTTAGTTGTTGAGACTTCTAAATCATAATTATTATAAAACAGCTGGTAGGCTGCTATCAAACAGCCTAGTTTCTTATATCGGAAAAATTTTGCGGATAACCAAATATATAGTAGTTAATTAGCTAATATAGCTATAGTTTGAATTAATTACGCCTCGCGACAAATATCTACCTGTAATTACAGTTTGAATTTTGGTATAATTCGTGCTTGTAGGCAATTATACAAAAATTGTGCGCGAATCAAATTGCATAGCGAAATATGCAAATATTGCGAATTGTATAGAAAATTATACAAACGTTGTGCACAAACTGTACACCAAAATATACAAACGTTATACAAAAACTGCAACTAATATAGCGAATTATACAAATGTATACACTGCAGGAATTATACAAATATTGCTAGAACACACTGATCAAAATTCATATGGTTTAAACGAAACATGACAATTAATATGAGACAGATCAAGCGAGTACTTAATTATTTTTCTCAACCCTTTCTATAATTATATCAACAAGGATAAGTAATTACTAAAAATAACATATTTATACAAGTCTTTAGTTGTACAAACTCTACCTAACTTATCACAAATAGAAAAGAAACATTAATACAAAACTATATATATATTACCAATAGTGTTGTGACAATCAATCACACTTTTATAGTTTAATTTAAAATAACACAATTTTTTTTATAACAAATCAAAATATATTAATAATATAAAGCACTTATATTATCAATCAAGAAACTCCCAAGTCCTAACCACCATTGTACCAATGCATAATAATTTGTTCTTACCAATCCTAATTATATTATACCACCCTACATAGAACCTTATAAATATGGATTAATTTAACTTATATACATCGAAAATATATAAATAATATTTATATTATCAGTATATTTTAACTTATCACTATCACAATGTAATTATTTATTTTATTTTTCATGTTACTTGTCACACTTTTTATGAACAATTCGAGCTTTTTCCGCAGGCTGCTATGCTAGTTATTAGCACGGGAGCGCTTGACTAATATTATCCACGAACCATCCTTGAGTGAATGCAAAATTTGGATATATATACACAAATTTACTAAAGAATATTTATATTATTGATATATTAAAAAAATTCATTAGCTAAAAGGAGTCATGAAAACTTACTTTGGTGGCTCCGTCCGGCTTGTCCTAATATAATAAAAGAAAATTGTCCATGCATATAAGTTTAAAATTTATAGGCTTTAAAATCTGACTTCACCTCTGCTTCGTCTTATATTATATGGGTACTTTTCATTTTGCACGGTGATTAAGAAATTATTAATATACTAATGAACTTTACCATTTTACCCTTTATTAATGTCAATGTACATTAAATTAAGTTAGAAAAAATATACATAAATTATAGGAATAGTTTACTCTATGAATGTGAAAGTAATTAATCAGCCTCTTAAAATTTTCAAATATTATATTAACGGTGGGGTAAAATGGGGAAAGATTAAGTAATTTTACCCTAATTAGTAAGTATTCATATAATATGAGACAAATATTTATAGAAAGATGCTCATATAATATGAGACGGAAGGAGTATAGGTCTTATTTTCATATTATTAATCAATCTTTCTATGATTGGATACTTGTAAGTGATCATTTAAACTTATAGATGACATGATAATATAAAAATTCACTTTTACTATAAATACAACTCTCTCATCCATCAATCATTCACTCTAAAGCAAACACTACACAAACTATATATCAAGAACCTTTTACACTTTCCAATTTCTCCCTATCAAACAACAAAAAGTAATTGCTAAGAAAATATTATTTAGTTAATATATGTCTGTTTGAATAGTTTCAGTTAATTCTGCGATTTATGCCTGTTTGAACAGCCTCAGTTAATCCTGTGATCTATGCCTATTTATGCCTGTTTGAACAGCCTCAGTTAATCCTGTAATCTATGTCTATCTATGTCTGTTTGAACAGGCTCAATTAATCCTGTCCTATAAATACAACTCTCGTCCATCCATCACTTTAAAGAGCAAACAAGAACTCTCCCCACCTCCATCCCACCCCGCCTGTTGAAATATATAGCTAATACATTTGTACATAGTGCATTGATGGTTGTAACTACTTGTAACTAATCAAGCATAGTTAGTTAGTTAGTTAGGCCAATCAGTTAGTTAGTTAGGATTAGTTAATCTTGTATTAGTTAGTTAACAATAATTAGTAATGTGTATATATACACGTGTGGCAGTGTAAAGTCTCTCTAATTAATGTGGGATAATTTTCCCTAATTCTAAAAGCCTCTTTCTTCATCCTCTCTTCTCTCTATCTTTCAATACTTCTCTGAGCTGAAAATGGTGTTTGCATGTGATCATTAAATCACATTTTATCATGGTATCAGAGCAATAAGATCCGAGAGGGATTCCGCAAAGTGAAATCGAAATTACAGCGAGATCAGAAGCAATCTCAACTGTCTCAGCCATGGTGAATCGTGGAGGAAGACTGAACATGGAGAATGCAGCTGTAGGAGTCGATCCAGTGCTGGAAACTCTTGATCAGGTAGAGAAGAAGAGGAATCATCCCCTGTATCTTCACAATTCAGACACTCCTGGGAGTGTTCTGACTTCAGTCCAGCTCACTGGGACTGAGAATTACTCTCTCTGGAGTCGATCCATGCTAATTAACCTTCGGGCAAAAGGTAAGCTTGGATTTGTACTTGGCACATGCAGGAAAGGGGATTATGAAGGAGAAATGGAGGAGCAATGGGAGAAGTGTAATGCGTTTGTATTAGCTTGGATCATGAACACAGTATCAAAGGATTTGCTTAGTAGCATTGTTTATGCTACAGATGCAGCTATGGTATGGTCAGATCTGAAGGAGAGATTTGACAAGGTCGATGGATCTAGAGGATACCAATTGCATAGGGAAATTTGCACAATTAATCAAGGTAATTTGAGTGTTTCTGCATACTACTCGAAATTAAGGTTGTTATGGGATGAATTTGATGCTCTTGTGCCTCCTCCCTCATGCAATTGTGAGAATTCAAAAACATACATAGATCATCTAGCATGTTTAAGGCTGTTTGCTTTTCTGATGGGTTTGAATGAAGTATATAGTCATGCTAGAAGTCAAATACTAATGATGAGTCCACTACCTAGTGTGGGGAAAGCATATGCCATGATAATGGCTGATGAAGGGCAAAGAATGACAGCAAATGTGCATGTTGGAGTAAACATGTTAGAACAGACTGCCTTGTATGCAGGAAAGGGTAGTTTTCAACAAAGAAGGCCACAGTTTAAGAAGAAGAATTGGGATGTGACATGTGATTTTTGTAAAATGCATGGTCATATTAAGGATGACTGCTATAAGCTAAATGGTTATCCTCCAGACTGGAAATTTAAGAAGAGGACTGGACATACAGCATATCAAGCTAATCATGTCAACACTGGTAGAGATGAGGCAAAGTTTGCTGATGAATTTGCACCTCAGACAGCTAAAGGAAAGAATATTGATTCTGATACACCACTGGTTACTCAACCAACATTTACACCAAGACAGTACAGCAAGATTATTCAGATGCTGAACAAAGTAGAAGCAGGCTCAAGCTCAGAAAATGGAGTGGATGAAGTGGCTAACATGGCAGGTATTCTCACTAATCCTAATAATTTAGATGAAAGGTGGATTGTAGACTCAGGGGCTACCTGTCATATGACATCTAAAAAGGATAAATTGAGAAAAGTATCTGACTGTATTGGAAGAAAAGTACATTTGCCAAATGGTGATGGTGCAATTGTTACACATATTGGGCAAATTAGTACAGACAGGGATGACATATTAGACAATGTACTTGTTGTTCCAGCCTTCAAGTATGACTTACTTTCAGTGTCTAAACTGACTAGACAATTACAATGCTCAGTTAACTTCTTTCCTGAGTTCTTTGTACTTCAGGACCTCTTCAATGGGAAGGTGAAGGGGATTGGTAAAGAAGTTGATGGCCTCTACTACTTATCAACAAATAAACAGGAACACAAGGCTGAAGGAGTATGCATGACAAGACACTCAGACCTACATGAATTACTATGGCACAATAGGCTGGGGCATCCATCCTCAAAGGTGCTTCAACAAGTACTACCAGACAAAGAACACATTAATATAGATGAATGTAATAAGTGTTCAATATGTCCACTTGCAAAGCAAACCAGGTTACCTTTTAAATCCAGCATATCTAGAACAGATTCTGTATTTGATTTGATTCACATAGATGTATGGGGTCCATATAAACTTGCCACTCATAATGGATATAGATATTTCTTAACAATTGTTGATGATTGTTCAAGAATGACTTGGGTTTACTTACTCAGAATGAAGACTGATGTACTTTTAATGCTGAAAATATTCATGAACTTGGTCAAAAATCAATTTAACATGCATATTAAGAGAGTAAGATCAGATAATGGGACTGAGTTCTTCAATACTGAATGTGGAAGTTTGTTCAAATCTCTTGGAATCATACATGAGAGTAGTTGTGCACACACTCCACAACAAAATGGAGTGGTGGAAAGAAAACACAGACATATACTTGAAGTAACTAGAGCACTTATATTTCAAGGAAGTATCCCAATCAGATTCTGGGGTGAGTGTATTTTGGCTGCTGTTTATCTGATAAATAGATTGCCTACTGTTGTGTTGAAAGGAAAGTCTCCTTATGAGAGATTTCATGGACAAAAGGCAAGTGTTGATCATCTAAGAACTATAGGGTGCTTATGCTATGTCACAAATATAGTGAAGCCTGATAAGTTTTTTCCAAGGGCAGATCCATGTGTACTAATGGGTTATTCACTGACTCAGAAAGGGTACCTATTGTATAGCTTATCCAGGAAGAAGTTTATAGTTCATAGAGATGTTATATTCAAGGAGGACATATTTCCTTTCCAAAATTCAACTAGAGTTTACAAGCCCTTGTTTCAAAATGAAGACAACAGGTTGCAGAATAATGGTGATGATATGCATCATGAAGATATCATTATTCATACAGATGTTGGTGCAGAAAAGGATGGTGCAGATCAGACTAAAGATGATCATATAGATAATGCAGGTGCAGATGATAATCCAACAGCAGGATCTAGAAGATCTACCAGAATAGCTCATCCACCTATTTGGATGAAGGATTATGACACTGTCAAGACTTATCCACACTCACAAAGCAACTATGTATCTTATGATAAGGTGACACAAAAGTATCAAGCATATTTGACAAAGTTCTCTACAGATGTTGAGCCTAGAAGCTATGAAGAAGCAGTACAGGACAAAAGATGGGTACAAGCAATGAAAGAAGAAATCCAAGCCCTGGAAGACAATGGAACCTGGAAGATAGTGAATTTACCTGACAACAAAAGGGCAATAGGCTGCAAGTGGGTGTTCAAGATCAAATACAAGGCTGATGGGCAAGTGGATAGATTTAAAGCCAGATTAGTGGCCAAAGGGTACAACCAAACAGAGGGAATTGATTACCAAGAGACTTTTTCACCTGTAGTTAAGATGGTGACAGTAAGGTCAGTTATAGCTTTAGCTGCTGCAAAAGGTTGGAACATTTATCAGATGGATGTATTCAATGCATTCTTGCAAGGAGATTTATTTGAAGAAGTATATATGGAGATGCCAAAAGGGTTCTGTAGTTCAGAGAAGGGAAAGAATCTTGTATGCAAGCTGACCAAGTCTTTATATGGGCTTAAACAAGCCTCAAGACAGTGGAATGCAAAGCTGACTGAAGCACTATTAAATTCTGGATACACACAAAGCCATCTAGATTATTCTCTATTCACAAAGACAGAAGGATCAAGTATGGTGGTAATCTTGATATATGTTGATGACCTATTGATCACAGGGAATGATTCAAGACTTATAGAAGACACTAAACAAGTTTTGCATAGTCATTTCAAAATAAAGGACCTTGGGGAACTCAAATACTTTCTTGGAATTGAGTTCTTAAGGTCTAGCAAAGGCATCTTGATGAATCAAAGAAAATATGCCCTGGAATTGATTGCAGAGGCTGGATTAGGAAATGCTAAGCCAAGCATGACACCAATGGAATGTAATATAAAACTGACAAATGCTGAGTTTGACAAAGACAATGACTCAACTGATGCTCTATATGAAGATGTGCAGAGATACCAGAAGCTAGTGGGAAAATTGCTCTACTTGACAATCACAAGGCCAGACATTGCTTTTGCAGTCCAAACCTTGAGTCAGTTCATGCAACAACCTAAAATCTCACACTGGAATGCAGCTATGAGAGTTGTTAAATATATTAAGCTGGAACCTGGGAAGGGAATACTAATGAGTCACTGCAACCAACCTTACTTGGTAGGATATTGTGATGCTGACTGGGCTGCATGCCCAAACACTAGGAGGTCTATTACTGGGTTTGTACTCAAGTTTGGAGATTCACTTATATCTTGGAAGTCAAAGAAGCAAAACACAGTGTCAAGAAGCTCAGCAGAAGCTGAATACAGGAGCTTAGCTACATTGACAGCTGAAGTTGTATGGGTTACAAGTCTATTCAAGGAACTAGGAGCAGAATTGTCTCAACCAGCACTCATTCATTGTGATAACAAGGCTGCTATACAGATTGCAGCAAATCCAGTGTTTCATGAGCGAACCAAACACATCGAGATTGATTGCCACTTCATCAGAGAATGGATTCAAAAGGGGATCATCAGAACTGACTACATCAATTCCAAAGACCAGCAGGCTGATATTCTTACCAAAGCACTGGGAAGGAATCAGCATGAAATTCTACTTAGCAAACTTGGAGTACTGAACATTTTCAGTACACCTAGTTTGAGGGGGAGTGTTGAAATATATAGCTAATACATTTGTACATAGTGCATTGATGGTTGTAACTACTTGTAACTAATCAAGCATAGTTAGTTAGTTAGTTAGGCCAATCAGTTAGTTAGTTAGGATTAGTTAATCTTGTATTAGTTAGTTAACAATAATTAGTAATGTGTATATATACACGTGTGGCAGTGTAAAGTCTCTCTAATTAATGTGGGATAATTTTCCCTAATTCTAAAAGCCTCTTTCTTCATCCTCTCTTCTCTCTATCTTTCAATACTTCTCTGAGCTGAAAATGGTGTTTGCATGTGATCATTAAATCACATTTTATCACCGCCCCCCAAAAAAAATGTGCAAAAAAGAGATGAATCCCAAAGAAAACTTCAATGTGAAAGTGAACAAAACTGAAGTAGTAGCAGCATTGTTGCCAATACAAGAACATTGGCTACCATTATCCAATCTTGATTTACTCTTGCCTCCATTGGATGTTGGAGTTATATTCTGCTATCTGAATCCCCATTTTATGTCGGAGAAAATAATTAATACAAATACAGAATTTGAGTCAATCGTAAAAATACTCAAAACTTCTTTGGCTGAAACATTAGTTTCTTACTATGCATTTTCTGGACAAATCGTTCGAAGTTCAGCTAATGAACCTGAGCTTCTTTGCAACAATGGTGGTGTTTCTTTTGTTGAAGCTTTTGCTGATGTTGAACTCAAAGAGATTAATTTTTATAATCCAGATGAAAGCATTGAGGGAAAATTTGTTCCTAAAAAGAAGCATGGTGTTCTTGCTATTCAGGTAAAATATGTGTCTTAATTATGTGCAAGTGACTTAGTGCATGTTCCAACACAACAACAATAACGACAATAACAACATATTCAGTTATTAGTGTGGTCTGAGAAATATAGGATGTATACGCATATCGATCTTAACCCTAATTATGTAAGGTTATTTTTTATATACCTTTAATTATTTTTTTTAGAATATGATTTGAACGTATTATTAATTGTTGAAGTGAGTGACCAATGTGATTTTAGAACTCCCTCGAAGGTGAGGTTGTTTGATAGGCATAAATTACTAAGTTAGAGTCTAGCAACTTAAAAATACTAAAATCTTATATCTATAAACTTCAAATCATGAACTTATCGCTTCATAAAGGGGGGATCTGATTTTTTTACTAAGAGCCGAACATGCAAAAATTATTATTTTGAATAATGAGTGACGATAAGACTCGAAGTTATTTAGTACCTTTGTCTACTTTAGTACCATCTTAAAGTATGTGATTATCTTTATCATTGAATAACATAAGCTAAGTTGTTATTTCCTTCGTTCACTTTTACTTATTCAATTTGGACTTTGCATAAGTACCCTAATAATTGATAGTATATTCCATATTAATTGATCGATGTTTAGTCTTGGGTCTTGGGAAATGATTTGGATATCAATAAATAACTAATGTTAGAGTAAAATAGAAAAAGAATAAGTATCTTTTCTTAATATATTATAATTGATAGATAAAAGTGAAAATCTTTTTTCAAAATAATGAACAAGTAAAAGTGAACGAAAGGGGTAGATTAAATATATTTTAATTTACTTAACTAATCATGTTTTCATCAAAATATTCAGTCTTGATTGTTGAGAAAATGATCGCAACGTTTGAAAATAAATGAAGATTTTGAAATTTGTGATATTAAATATGTAAAATATATATATATATATATATATATATATATATATATATATATATATATATATATATATATCTTTTTATTAAAAAAAAAGGAGACAAGCCGAGTACACTAAAGCTCCTGCTATACGCAGGATCCGTAAAAAAGTCCAACCACAAGATCTATTATACATAGCCTTACTTGCGTACAATATATTTTTTTAAAGAGACTCAAAAAGAAATATATGACACTCAAGCAATAAAAGTAGACAACCCTCATAAACCTAACTTTGTACTCTTGTTATGTTTATTTAATTCCTTGCAATTTTACCCAATTTTTTTTGCTTTAGGTTACACAACTCAAATGTGGAGGAATAATTGTGGGTTGCACATTTGATCATAGAGTGGCTGATGCATACTCAGCCAACTTATTTCTTGTGTCATGGTCTGAGTTAGCTCAATCCAAGCCACTCTCTCAGCTCCCATCCTTCCGACGATCGTCTCTTTTTCCGCGACATCCTGGTTACTATGATGACTCCATTGATGGCTTATATGTACCAGTACAAACCCTACCTCCCATGAAGCTCGAAAACCCTAACCCTAACGATCAAGTCGTTAGTAGAATTTACTATGTTAGGGGTGACAAAATCGAGCACTTTCAATCACTAGCCAATAGTCGTGACCAAAAAGGCACCAAGTCCAAGAAGTCTAAACTCGAATCATTCAGTGCTTTCTTGTGGAAAACTATCGCGTGTGGAATTAGTAAAGAAACATCGAGTTTCAAGAATTTTAGGTTTGGTATTGTGGTTGATGGTCGGACTAGATTGATGAGTAATGTAGACAATAATTCGCTAAAAGGGTATTTTGGTAATGTACTCTCCATCCCATTTGGAGAGAGAAAAATAGAGGAGCTAAAAGAGAAGTCATTGAATTGGGTGGCAAATGTAGTCCATGAATTACTTGATACCGCGAAAACAAAAGAGCATTTTCTTGGTTTGATAGATTGGGTTGAGGCGCACCGTCCTGAACCATCCGTGGCAAAACTATATGCCACGGATGGTGATGGACCAGCGGTGGTAGTGTCATCGGGACAACATTTTCCTGGAAAAAAGATTAATTTTGGATTGGGTAAGCCAGCCTTCTGGTCGTATCATTTTCCATGGGATGGAAAAGCAGGATATGTTATGCCAATGCCAAGCCCTATAGGAAATGGAGATTGGATTGTCTATATGCATCTCTTGAGATGGCAAATGGAACTTATTGAGGCTTCTACATCTCAGGTGTTCGAACCTGTGACTGCAAATTATCTCAACTTAATTTGACTATAATCTATTCAGAACTGATTTAGTCATCGAGCCACATCTATCTATTCTATCGAAGCAGTTATATATTACATTGTTCTTGTTCTATTTATCGTACTGTGAATATACAAAAATGTTAGTTATATAATTATGACATGGATATACATATGTCGTTCAATTCATTTGATGTGTTCTTCATCATGTAAAATAAGTTATTCATTACTCATTCATCTATCTAATTTTTTTTTCTCTATAATCAAATATAAATTAAAAAAATCCTAAATCTACCTGGGGAAAACAAAACAGGATCAACTTGAAGTCAATATTGTTTAACAGACTTAGATTATTAAAAAGGAGTTTAACTTCTACACTTGCTGTTATTAAGTTGTTGTTTTTTGTTTATTTTCATAAATAGTCGAGGCTTAAAATTTAATATGGTCAAATAATTATGTTTTACATAATTAAATGGCATAATCTCGGCTTTGTGACCTGGAGGGGAGGAGAGAGGCGAGCGAGATAGAGAGAGAGAGAGGAGAGAGGCGAATTGTATATATATATTTGTCAAATTGTATGTGTATATATATATTTGTCAAATAATTATATATGTGTAACTAATATACATATGTATTTGTATATTTGGCAAGGGGGATTGGAGAGGGAGGAAAGAGGTGAGCAAGATCAAGAGAGGGAGGAAAGAGGCGAACAAGATCAAGAGAGAGAGGAGAGAGGGCAGAGAGTGGAGAGAGCAGCATTATATATGTACGCGCGCGCGCGTATGTGTATATGACGAATTGACTATGTATATAAGTATATCTGTCAAAATAACTGTATATATGCAATCTGATGTACATATATAATTGTATCTCTGGGAAGAAATTGGAGAGAGAGAGGAGAGAGGAGAGAGGCGAGTGATAGAAAGAGAGGAGAGAGAAAATAACAACAAATATAGCAACAAAATCTTAACTATAATTATAAATTGTAACTTTTTCAAACTATAGTTATATAATATAAATAAAAATCATATGTTTACCTGATCATGTTTTTTTAACCAAATTTAACATTATATTCCCTATACATATAACTTAAATTTTAAATCTTTTTAATAAAAATTCTTACTTCGCAATTCAATATAAACTACATAAATTAAAGCTAACATGTCCAAACAAGTAACATAGAGATATTTTAGGTGCTATATTCCATATAGTCCAATTTATTTTTAGCTTACAGCCAAAATGAAAAGGGTCCTAGCCAGCTCAATAATCAATAAATATTTTGTCCTCAAGCTAAAAAATAGTACTACACTTCAAATTCAAAAATAATCAAGTCCAATTTTGCTAGATTTTTTCTAGAAAAAATATTCAAGTTATTATTTTTTTCGAGTTTCATATTTTAATTATCAGTCATCATCAATTTTTTTTTTTCAAAACTATTACTCTTTATATATTAAAACAGATCTAGTTGAGTAGATCACATATTTCAGATAGAAAAAAGAAATAATTGATAGCTGATCTTGTCACTTCGCGATATACTGTTTAAAGTATAGATGATAATAGTTTGAATGGCAAAAGAAAATAACTGATAATTAGTAATTCATCTCACTAGATTTTGGACACCATAAAAGAAGCCATTTCCCTATAGCTTCTTTCATTTTTTATCGAGTGTTCAGATTGCTCTACCTAAATAAAACGAGAAAAAAGAAATTCGAACTTCTTCTTCTATTTATATCGAGTTCTTCAACAATGAAAAAATGGGAAAGTATGTTCAATATCTTCCATTTTTATTAGTTTCATTCTTGTTCTTTATTGAAACTCATGCTCAAAAAGAGTTTCTTGATTGCATTTATAGCCATACTTTAGATAAAAATATCGAAAAACATATATATTTTCCGAATTCTCCAACATATTCATCTCTTTTAGAATATGGTCAAAAAAATCCAAGGTGGCAAAATTCTTCTTCCTCACATCCAATTTTCATAATAGCCCCGAAAAGGGAATCTGAAATCGGGGTTACTATAATTTGTAGCCAAATATTTGGCGTACAAATTAGAGTGAGAAGTGGTGGACATGACTACGAAGGTCTATCTTTTCGATCTGAAATAGGGGAACGAATTGTTATTGTGGATTTATTCAAGCTAGATAAAATTTTCATTGACAAAAACGATGAAACGGCCTATATTCAAACAGGCCAACAGGGTAACAATGGGGCAACTTTATTATGAAATCGCGAAAAAAGGCGAAAATCTTGCATTTCCAGGAGGCTTGTACCCTAGTGTTGGGAGTGGTGGGATAATTAGTGGTGGTGGAATTGGTACTTCGATGAGGAAATTCGGCCTAGCGGCTGATAATGTCCTCGATGCACATGTAATGAACGTAAATGAAGAAATTCTTGATAGAGAGTCGATGGGGAGATCGAATTTATAAGCCATTACAAACGTTTTTTTTCTACAGATCGATAAATAAAACACAGAAGATTTTTGTAGGATCGTGAATAGTAACTAATCGTTTCCTCGATGCACCTTCTTGTTAATGTTGTTACCCATTCTATTTCATCCAACTAAGAAACCATACATGTACATTAGAACTATTCTGTGAAGCCTCTTGTACAAATTTCTGAGACTCATATTAGAAATCTATGTTGCTCGGACTCTTCAAAAGTATTGTCAAGGTCGTACTGAATCCTCCAAAATCATGCTTGTTTTAGGATATGATACGGATGCACCAACAATTTTGAAGAGACCGAGCAACATAACTAGGCACACAAGCCATGTGGGACAGCAGCCTCCTAAAAAATCACCTTACCCAAACAAAAGGGAAAAGATAACAGCAATCAACCAAGAACTGTAACTTATATAGCAGCTCCAGAAAGATGGTTATTGCACATAGTAAACAGGCAGCCAATTCAAACAACTAAAACAACGCCCCCACGCCTCCAAAAGAGAAAAGGAAAATGAAATAAAAACAGAGAGAACAAAGGAAGTAGCTCGTGAACAATATCAATTGTTCCAGACTCGACAAACTTGAAGAACAGCAGAGGACAATTAGCAGAAAGAAGGCACAGAGAACCACCAGATTCATTTCTCACTGTTGCAGTCAACACCATTGAAGGTCATTTTGTCGGTATTGGAACATGCACAGCCGTCTTCATTATTCAAGAAGCCTTCTCCATATCTGCATCAGGCGAAGACAGTTTGGTGATCAGTTATGTCATCCAGAACAATGCACAAAATATATTTTATCTCTCCTGTTTACGACACAAATCGAAGGAGAGGATATTGTTCTAAATGAAAGAAACTGTTAGCCTGCATAAATATGAGGATGTCCAGTTCTGCTGATATGATGTAGCTAATAGTTTTAAAAAAGAATAAAGGAAACAAATATTTGGTCACAAAAAAGGAAAAACAAGAGGTCATTTTCTTTTGAACCTTATATTTAACAATTTTCCATCTTGTACTGTCAAAAAGTTCTCCAAAAAGTACAGAATCGTTTCCGTGGATTTTAGACATGTCTCATGTTGTCAAATAACTTTTCAGCATATACATGAAGGATTGGACTCAAGAAAGACAGTTCAAAATCAGATATCTTTTTTTATAACAAGAGAAACCCGCAGCCGCTATCCTTTGGGTGCCCACAAGGTAAAACCCCTACTCCTATGGAATAGATCGCGAACCACATAGAAGAGGTAACCTACACTAGGCAAGCCCGGTACGACAAGCTCGACCCTGAAGGCAAACCCCTAGCTTTCAATGGCAAGGAACTTCAAACTTGAGACCTCTAATATGGAACTCCTAAGCCAAACCACTGGGCCACCCCAAAAGGTATCAGTTCAAAATCATATATACTCGAACTTATGTTTTCTTTCATGCCCGTCTTGTAGTGTAGATGAAAAAAGACGACTTCCAAAGAGGGCCCCGGGCCTCTAGTTAGAACTACATATAATTGTATATGCACACTCTTAATTAGTTAAAGCTACTTGAGCATAGAAAATTGCAGTAGACGCGCCAAGTGTTTATGCTATGCCTGTCGTATGAATAACTTACATGAGACTTCTCTACATAAATAAACAATCAATTAAAAATATTTAGTATTTTACCGTAGCTTAACTGCACAGCATCTAACTTACCAGTCACCAATGAAAAGCTACACTTGTATGCAACATACACCATACCATATAGATGCTGAAAGTCATGGTGGTATGCTGACAAATCACACCCAATTTTAGCGGTGAATCCTTGAATCCATTATCACACTAGACTTAAATGAATGTCAGACCAGGTGGCAACTGTAGGTCACACTTGTAGTAGAGGTAAAGAATGCAAGAAGAGAAATAACAAATTCAGCACCTGGAAGTCTACATTATCAATGGAGATAAACAAGATGAAAAGTTCAGCATTAGATTAAAATTTCAAAACCTCGGTAGATCAACCCACAGGTATGCAAGATTTACTGCTCAAGCATAATGCTTTAAATTTGAATAGCAAACACACAGCACATCACAGGCACAGGCTCAGGCTCAAACCTAGTAATGTCATCATCACCAGATAGTAAGAAAGAGTCACCTTTCAGACGGACGAAAGTGGAAACTAAATGAAAATACAAACAAAAACAAGGTTAGGATAAAGAAGGGGAAAGAATTTCTCTTTAGTCCCCCCACCCCATTGGACAATCCTCCTCCATTGGAGCTAATTTATGGGGTGTGAGATAGACCCAAGATCTAATTTTACAAAGTCAAACTCCAATCCCCTGGACTTGCATTAGAAATAAACTCTCTCCTCATCCATTTCCCGATACTCCCTCACCCACACTTTGGACTTACCTAGTCCTTGAAAATTTATTGTATCTTATCGCCTTTCGCCCTCCAACCCTTTCCCATCTAAAAACATTGGGGACCTACATGAACAAATTCCTATAGCTGCCCCGTTATCCTATATCCTTCTCCTCCATCCCCCCTCTTCTCCATCCTAACCCTTCTCTTTTTTCGCATACCTCCTCCTGTAATGGTACACCACAATGTTACCTTTCCTTATAGTGTTTCTCTCAACCTCCTGCCCTCCTTAACCCTCAATCATTTGCTATTCTTGACTCTGGCTTTAAGTAAATAATCAATTCTATACCCATTTCCCATGTTGCTAGGACTCTCCAAAAATGCACTACTTTTGAAGAATCCGACATGCACCCAGTAGCATTTTTGAAGAGTCCGAGCAACATCATGTCTTCCAAACACCTAAAAGTTTCTAGAACTTTAGAAATCTATCCACAACCCATTCAGACATTTTGTTTCCTTCCTTCCACAATGGCTAATGACTGAGCATCGTCCAGTACCACGACACTTGTTCTCCCAATCTGCACCTCCTTCCATAGGAGCCCACCTTTATCCCCCAGCTCTCTCATCTGCTTCTACCAATTGAAGGTTCTCCAAAGTTGAGGTGTTAGACAATTGTTTAAAGTGACTGCAAGTCGTCGAATTCTGATTATGAGCTCCCGTCAAGGCACCAACACAGAGTTGACTCCCTTGGACCTCACTTGTCCCATCTCGAACAACAGTATGAATAGTAGAGTTATGCTTTTTTCATAAACAACGATAGAGTTAAAATCCCTCAAGAATGCTTTTTTGTATAAAGAAACTTACGAGGACATGTATATAAAACCACCCACAAGGAGTAGCTAGATAGTGTCTGAATTGTGCCTATCCATTCATGGTCTCAAGGAATTTCCAAAAGCATGATGCAATTGCTTTAGTGTTGTTTTGAAACAATTTGGCACGGGAACGTATTTCTCGGCTTCAAGCAATCCTCTGTTGTTTATATTGATGACATGGTCATAACATCTGATAATGTGTTGCAAAGACTCCATAAAGCCTATTGATACTTGTAAGGATCCTTCTTGAAACCATTCATTGTTCTCTTGTGTTGTCACAAGGTCATGTTTTTTTGCGAAATACATTCTTGCATGCTTTTCGACCAAAAAGAAAGATATGCAAAGGTCCCCCTTACCCATGTATTATTTAGAATCAATGGCTCGAAGTGGGTGTGATGTAATATGTCTTTCCTGGTTACCACTTTCAATCATTTGAGTAGAGTATGACAAACAAAAAAAAAAGAATAATTTGAGTTCTAACAATCATAAGACCTGGTAAAGAAGACATCAGACCAGAGGGAGCTTGAATGAGTAACTACCTGACTTTTATAGAGGAAGAAGCAAGAAATTTACCAAAGTGAACATTGTTTACACATTAAAATATATTGGTGTAATGACCCTGAACATGGTTTTGACTTTTTGAGCCCGAAACTAGTTTAAATGAGTTTTCTCGGGTTTCGGCCAAGGAGACCTCAAATTCAAATTCTAATGATTCCATTGGATCCGGAACATCAATTTTGGTCTCGAAGGACCCTTCGTTCAGTTTCTGAAGCTTTCGAGTGTGCTTTGGTCCTTTCGATAGTTTTCGATATTGGGAAATGAGACCCACATTGGAACAAAATGACCTCCGATGAGAATTTCGACTACACCATTGAGTCCAAAATATCATTTCTGATCAGATTTCATATATGGAATGTATTTTTCCGACTCCGGATGAGGTCGGAGCATTGAATTTAAGTTTGAGAGTTTGCTGAAGATGCTGAAGCGGGGATGACGTGGCCCAATTAGGTGCTGCCACGTGGCAGACGCAATATATATAAAAAAAAAATACCGATTTCTTCCCAAAGTTTTCTAGGTTTTTCACAAACTTCAATCAACGATTTCTCCCTCGATTTTGGTCCGATTTGGGTGATTCAAAAGGCTAAATTGCGTATTTTTCCGAGAGGAACACCATGGGAGTTTCAGAAATTAATTTTGGCGCGCCGTTCGAGGTAAAATTTGCTGTTTTTCTCTGGTTCGGATGTCTTTTTTTGGAGACTTTAAATATGAGATTTCTACCTCGTTTTAGCTCCGTTTTTGAAACGGTTTTCGCCGTTGAATTCCTTGTTACCAGGAGAACATTTTTATGTATAAATTTTCAGATTTCTGACGACTTTTTCCGGTGATAAAATTTTTGGACCATTTTGCCCTTTTCACCGAATTAATTGATTTTAGTGTCGTTAGATTCGTTATGTGATTGTGATGTTATACTTGAATAGATTTTGGTGATTTGGAGTATCGTAGGGAGGGAAAAGCTTCGGAATTGACACGATTCGAGACTTTATATAAGTCAAGTGGGTTTCTAACTTTTTGTTAAATATGTTGAACCTTGTATGCTCTAATGTGTATAGAATTGAGTATTTTGGGATAGAGATGGATTAATGTAGACTTTGATCAAAATATTTTGAATTGAGTAATTATTTCTATGGTGATATTTGACTTGTGAATTAATTGTGGAAGTGTATCTTAGGGAAAATAATGAATTATTCGATATTGATATCGAATTGGTACTTGTTTGAGATGTGACTGTTGTTGAGGTTGTGATAGTATTGAGATATTAAGGATATTGCAACATTTATGGTATTGGGTAATACCCTTATTCTTGTAATTTTTCTATGTGTGACTTATGAAATATTTTAATATTATAGAAACTGAGGCAATTGAATATAAATGTGAGTTGGTGTGGTGTTGTGATACTTGAATTGAAAATGTGGCTAAGTGACGAGAATTCTATTTTTGAGATATATTGTTGTGGTTGGTGATTATGAGTTGATTTGTTTGTGAACTTCATCTCATGTTCATTCATTCTATGTTACCCATAATTTGCATTGATTCTGGATATTGATATGAGTGAGATGGTAAAAAAAAAAGAAATTGGGGCCGAGGTCTTTACCGGTCGAGATATGATGCCGAGGTCTTTGCCGGTGATACTGTGATGCCGAGGTCTTTGCCGGCGATGTTGTGATGCCGAGGTCTTTGCCGGCGATATTGTGATGCCGAGGTCTTTGCCGGCGATGTTGTGATGCCGAGGTCTTTGCCGGCGATATTGTGATGCCGAGGTCTTTGCCGGCGATGTTGTGATGCCGAGGTCTTTGCCGGCGATGTTGTGATGCCGAGGTCTTTGCCGGCGATATTGTGATGCCGAGGTCTTTGCCGGCGATGTTGTGATGCCGAGGTCTTTGCCGGCGATGTTGTGATGCCGAGGTCTTTGCCGGCAATTATTGCATAAGCATTGCATCTCATCCTTGCATATTGATATTGTGATGTCGAGGTCATTATCGACAGTTCTTGCATACGCATTGCACCTCATCCTTGCATACTATTATGTGGCATGGTGTTATGCATGCGATTGATTATGTTATCACTTGTGAGTTATGACTTGTGATTTGATGATTGTGATATACTGGAAAACTATCTTTATTGTGTATTATGTGTTGTTGGGCTGGGACTTTTCTGAGTGCAGGATTGTAGTTTGGCGGTATGTGGTTGGGTGTGAAGGAGTTACTTGGTTCTTCATTGTTTTACTCTAGGTTAGTTCCATTTGCTGAGTACCGTGTTGTTTTTGGTACTCACCCCTTGCTACATTTTTGTAGGTTGCGAGCCCGGTCCCTTTAGTTAGAATTTCCTCATTTCAGGATCGAGCTTCTGGATTATCCTTAAGGTAGCTGCTTATCACATCGGTGGACCTTCAAGGAATCCATTATTATGTTACGTCCTATTTGAGGACTAGACATTTGAGACATTTATTTTATTCGAGTACTATGTATCTAGAGGCTTGTACACGTGACACCAGTTCTGGGATGGTTGTAGTTTGGTTTTCCTATGATTATTTGCCATATTAGACTATTTCCTCTTCCGCTATCATTGTTATGTTTGGATCAGTAGGTGTTGGGCTGACTCGCCTTGGTGGGTTAGGTGAGTGCCATCACGCCCGAATTTTGGGTCGTGACAGTTGGTATCAGAGCCCCAGGTTCATAGGTCTCACATGTGTACAAGCCCAATCAAGTAGAGTCTTAAGGATCGGTGCGGAGACGTCTGTTACTTATCCTTGAGAGGCTACAGAGATTGTTAGGAAATTTCCTCTTATTCTTTTGATTTCTATCGTGCGTGGTTGTTGTAGTTCTCTATACATTGCGTGGTTTGAAATTCGATCTAGCTTAGAGGTAATGAATTTAAGGGATGAATGTGTAGTCAACCTTGGATTGTCCCTTGATTCGAAACGATTTGGGTGTGGATGAGGTCCGGTGAGGTATGTCAAAGGTAAGTATCAAACGGAGAATTTGAATTGAAGGAGCAGCTTTAAGATCTCTTGAATTAAGAGTTCATATGCCCTAGTGTGTCTCCATGGGGTGCCCTGTTTTATTTGTAAAGAAAAATGATGGTTCTATGAGAATGTGTACTGATTACAGATAGTTGAAAAAGTGATCGTTAAGAAGAAGTATCCTCTCCCTATAATTGATGATCTATTTTACTAGCTTCAGGGTGAAACCATGTTTTCCAAGATTGATTTGAGATCTGAATATCACTAGCTAAGGATTAGGGATTCTAACATTCCTAAGCTAGCATTTCGGACAAGGTGTGGGCACTATGAGTTCCTTATGATGCCCTTTGGGATAACAAATGCCCTTGTTGCATTTAGAGAGTTGATGAATGGTATATTTCAACTATATGTGGGTTCCTTGTTGTTTTGTTTTCATTAATGATGTATTGGACCACTTCAATGCCAAAGAAGATTATGAGCGACATTTGAGAATTATACTTCAATAGATTAGAGAGGAGAAGTTATATGGGAAGTTTTTTTCAAATATGAGTTCAGCTGAGTTCGGTGGCATTACTGGGTATGTTATTGTTGTTGTATCTTATATTATCTGGAAAGGCCAATGGGGTGGATAATGCTTTGAGTAGGAAGGCCTCAAGCTTGAGGAGTCTTGTAGCTATTCAGGTTAAGGAGTGCTCATTAGCTAGATATATTTAGAAATTGACCAATAAATTGGTAAGAGTGTAGATTTCAGCGTCGAGGGTGGTGCTTTCCTAGTATACTAGATGTCCGGGTGATTCGTAAATGTGGCATAGTGTCATTAATGTAATGACTATGTTATCAATGTAATAATTATGGGATTCCAATTGTTAAGTTCTCAAATGAGGGTTGATTGGTATAGACAGAGGATGATATTGTGTTCATTAAAATCAGGACCTCTACTAAGTCTTTTTGGAGTGGGTATGTTGCACGAATGACTATGATACAACTGCTATGGTGGTGTCTATGTCTATTTGGATAGGGCTATGGGTTGTGTTGCTTCTACTACCCATCTTTTCTATGGAAGAAGGTATATTGTTTGGTAAGAGATGAATTCAATGAGACAAAAGTGTGGACCATTTGAGCACCAACTTCTCCGAGAATATGGTGCATTCTAGTGGTGAATATGGTGGGACTTTTGATGTGGTACGGATAATATACAAGGACAGAGGCATTGATCATTGAGTGCAGACACTAGTTACTAAGGAGTTATGAATTGTTGTACTTCCTCAGGTAGTGGAGTTTGGCATTATCGTTATATTTGGGGAGAACCATTTGGTTGTTACTATGGATGCTTGGGTTTGGAATCAATTATAAGGAAAATTGTAGTGGTGAATCATAGATGAGTATTAATATGTTTAAGTGTGATTTTATTCCATAGATCTATATGGGGATTGGTGACCTCATTGTAAGCTAAGAGGAGTGCTTTGATATCGAGATAACAAGCATATAGACTAATAAGGTTTAGACGAGTTCACTTGTATAAATGGAAATGGAAATGATAGTGAGAAAGTACATATGGATAATTGGTTGAGTCAGTAAATTTTACTGGTATGACTTGGGATTGGGCTACCATATCAATCATAACAACAGTTTTATTATATGTCATGACTTTAGTTGCCGGATTCGACTATGGTAAGATAGTTACACTGGTATCAGCAAGGTTAAAAGATTGTTTGGTAAGGTATGAGAGAGAAGTCTACATGGGTTGGCTCGAGTGTGAGAATGGATTTCTTTAAGGTATTCAATTCAATGACTAGTATGTCTTGGGTTGCGAGTAACGAGTATGACAACGTATATGAGAAAGCGATTGATGAAAAAGTAGGGTATGCAATCTCTAAAGATCTTCAAGATGTATATTAACCATGATTGAGAAGGAAATCAACTGCATCGTGTGAATTGGGATCCGGGATTTCATGGTACGTTGCGTTCACGATAAATGATTTTGTTAATGTATGGATTAGTCTAATGAGATAATCGGTTATGTTGGTTACTGAGCATTTTTGAAGGGTTTTGAGCTTGTCTTCGATTATGGATTCTGTTACTTTTGACGGTGAAGGGACTAAATGAAGTTTCATTTTGAGTAGTTTGGTGTAAAGTAAAAGACAATCTTTTGTGGAAGTTTTTCTAAGAAAGTTTAACAATAAATGGGATAGGAGCGAGTACATAAGCCTTGGGCATCAAAGAGTTTGAGCACCTAGGATTAGGCCATGGATATGGGTTTAGCATTCAAACATCCTCGCAACATTTATGACAGACACAAGTCAAGAAAAGTAAAGGAAAGTAGACATCATATATGGGTCCATGGTTCAGAGTTGTAAATTGTATGGATTTTCGCTTTGAGTTCGTGTGATAATGTGAGAGGGGTTGACTCATCAACGGATTATGAGAGACTGTGAACTTCTTTTAGAAAGTTTGGTTTGGGTTGGAATGACAAATAGTGATGTGTGAGAAATTATGCAGTTCATGTAAGGTTGGATTGCTCAATCATAATAGGTGACTCATGGAAGTAATATAGAAAGGACTCACGATTTGATATGTGTCACTGATGACTTTGGATCAGATGGATACTACTTCAGTGATGGAGGTTGGCGTAAACTATCATGATGGATTATGTTGGTACCTAGTGGTAAATGGAGGTTATATGCTTATAGTATGCAGAATTTCTAGGGTGATCAAGAATTTCTTAAGATTTGCATGAGGGAATGATTGTTGGAGTGGGCGTTGAGGCATTTTTTCGCTTCGAAGGGTGATATGTGGTTGATGTTGATTTCTAATTAAATAGCTGTAGCTCGTGGAAAGGGAACCATACTTGATTCAGCTATTGCTCCGGCATCCGAGCAGTATTATTTGAGGTTTTATAATCTTGGAAGTGTCATTCACTAGTTGTCAAATTTAATTGGGTTTTCTTTTACGAATATGTATTATTGAAGTATTGAAATTGCGCAGCTTAAGTTCAAGGAAGATTATGTTAAGGGATTGGGACTTGGACGAGGTTTGCGATGGTTGGTAGATTGCAATTGACTATTATTGGTTCAAGTTTGGTTCATTAGCTATTCTTCGACTTGGTAGCTACTCTTAGAGGGCAGAATTTCATATTGGCTCATAAGTGGTATTCTTGCCGGTATGTTTTGATGTTATGACTCTTGAGAATAAGATCACTTGGAAGAAATTAATGACTTAGAGAAGGGTATGTCGGACTCTTGGTTACTTCTAATGAGGCTCCTCCCTTTGCCTTATGTTCGAGGACGAACATGGTTTTTAGTGGTGAATAATGTAATGACCCTGAACATGGTTTTGACTTTTTGAGCCCGAAACTAGTTTAAATGAGTTTTCTCGGGTTTCGGCCAAGGAGACCTCAAATTCAAATTCTAATGATTCCATTGGATCCGGAACATCAATTTTGGTCTCGAAGGACCCTTCGTTCAGTTTCTGAAGCTTTCGAGTGTGCTTTGGTCCTTTCGATAGTTTTCGATATTGGGAAATGAGACCCACATTGGAACAAAATGACCTCCGATGAGAATTTCGACTACACCATTGAGTCCAAAATATCATTTCTGATCAGATTTCATATATGGAATGTATTTTTCCGACTCCGGATGAGGTCGGAGCATTGAATTTAAGTTTGAGAGTTTGCTGAAGATGCTGAAGCGGGGATGACGTGGCCCAATTAGGTGCTGCCACGTGGCAGACGCAATATATATAAAAAAAAAATACAGATTTCTTCCCAAAGTTTTCTAGGTTTTTCACAAACTTCAATCAACGATTTCTCCCTCGATTTTGGTCCAATTTGGGTGATTCAAAAGGCTAAATTGCGTATTTTTCCGAGAGGAACACCATGGGAGTTTCAGAAATTAATTTTGGCGCGCCGTTCGAGGTAAAATTTGCTGTTTTTCTCTGGTTCGGATGTCTTTTTTTGGAGACTTTAAATATGAGATTTCTACCTCGTTTTAGCTCCGTTTTTGAAACGGTTTTCGCCGTTGAATTCCTTGTTACCAGGAGAACATTTTTATGTATAAATTTTCAGATTTCTGACGACTTTTTCCGGTGATAAAATTTTTGGACCATTTTGCCCTTTTCACCGAATTAATTGATTTTAGTGTCGTTAGATTCGTTATGTGATTGTGATGTTATACTTGAATAGATTTTGGTGATTTGGAGTATCGTAGGGAGGGAAAAGCTTCGGAATTGACACGATTCGAGACTTTATATAAGTCAAGTGGGTTTCTAACTTTTTGTTAAATATGTTGAACCTTGTATGCTCTAATGTGTATAGAATTGAGTATTTTGGGATAGAGATGGATTAATGTAGACTTTGATCAAAATATTTTGAATTGAGTAATTATTTCTATGGTGATATTTGACTTGTGAATTAATTGTGGAAGTGTATCTTAGGGAAAATAATGAATTATTCGATATTGATATCGAATTGGTACTTGTTTGAGATGTGACTGTTGTTGAGGTTGTGATAGTATTGAGATATTAAGGATATTGCAACATTTATGGTATTGGGTAATACCCTTATTCTTGTAATTTTTCTATGTGTGACTTATGAAATATTTTAATATTATAGAAACTGAGGCAATTGAATATAAATGTGAGTTGGTGTGGTGTTGTGATACTTGAATTGAAAATGTGGCTAAGTGACGAGAATTCTATTTTTGAGATATATTGTTGTGGTTGGTGATTATGAGTTGATTTGTTTGTGAACTTCATCTCATGTTCATTCATTCTATGTTACCCATAATTTGCATTGATTCTGGATATTGATATGAGTGAGATGGTAAAAAAAAAAGAAATTGGGGCCGAGGTCTTTACCGGTCGAGATATGATGCCGAGGTCTTTGCCGGTGATACTGTGATGCCGAGGTCTTTGCCGGCGATGTTGTGATGCCGAGGTCTTTGCCGGCGATATTGTGATGCCGAGGTCTTTGCCGGCGATGTTGTGATGCCGAGGTCTTTGCCGGCGATATTGTGATGCCGAGGTCTTTGCCGGCGATGTTGTGATGCCGAGGTCTTTGCCGGCGATGTTGTGATGCCGAGGTCTTTGCCGGCGATATTGTGATGCCGAGGTCTTTGCCGGCGATGTTGTGATGCCGAGGTCTTTGCCGGCGATGTTGTGATGCCGAGGTCTTTGCCGGCAATTATTGCATAAGCATTGCATCTCATCCTTGCATATTGATATTGTGATGTCGAGGTCATTATCGACAGTTCTTGCATACGCATTGCACCTCATCCTTGCATACTATTATGTGGCATGGTGTTATGCATGCGATTGATTATGTTATCACTTGTGAGTTATGACTTGTGATTTGATGATTGTGATATACTGGAAAACTATCTTTATTGTGTATTATGTGTTGTTGGGCTGGGACTTTTCTGAGTGCAGGATTGTAGTTTGGCGGTATGTGGTTGGGTGTGAAGGAGTTACTTGGTTCTTCATTGTTTTACTCTAGGTTAGTTCCATTTGCTGAGTACCGTGTTGTTTTTGGTACTCACCCCTTGCTACATTTTTGTAGGTTGCGAGCCCGGTCCCTTTAGTTAGAATTTCCTCATTTCAGGATCGAGCTTCTGGATTATCCTTAAGGTAGCTGCTTATCACATCGGTGGACCTTCAAGGAATCCATTATTATGTTACGTCCTATTTGAGGACTAGACATTTGAGACATTTATTTTATTCGAGTACTATGTATCTAGAGGCTTGTACACGTGACACCAGTTCTGGGATGGTTGTAGTTTGGTTTTCCTATGATTATTTGCCATATTAGACTATTTCCTCTTCCGCTATCATTGTTATGTTTGGATCAGTAGGTGTTGGGCTGACTCGCCTTGGTGGGTTAGGTGAGTGCCATCACGCCCGAATTTTGGGTCGTGACAATTGGTCATCAAAAGCGGACCCCCCGGAAATGAAAAGGAGGCAAAGGATGTAGATGAAAATTTATTCATCACAGACCAACAGGAAATTCAGCACATTATTTCAAATTATTCACATTCAGAATCAGAAGGACATGCTTTGCTGTTGGTTCCTTAATATTTGATGTGTGTGTTTCAACTACAACCACCTTACAGTATTTTAGTCATATATGTCATCTAAGAATCTTAAAAATAGACAAATCTGCCTATTTTGTATCTTAATAAAAATTTAATCTCCAAATTTGCCCCAGAAATCAAAAGTTCGCCTAATGGTGTATCATCTATACATCTAATGTAGCAGCTTACATAACCAGCATACCCATTGAAGACAGATACACCGAGAAAAATAGAAGCTGATGCACACAATGTAGTCCCACAAAGTAGGGTCGGGTGAAGGTAGAGTGTAGGCACACATTACCCCTACCTCAGAGATAGAAAAGTTGTTTCCCATAGACCTCCGGCTCAAGGAAAAAAACAGTCCAATGCAGTCCCACTTTCATTCTGATCACACTATTTGAAAAATCAGAATTCACCAGCGCCATAGCCAAAAATTTCATGAAGAGTGTTCAAGCGTTGGATAAATAATTTCGCAATAGGTGCATCAAAATTTTAAAAACTAAAACCATGCATTATTCGCAATTCACTTTTTAAAATGAATGGATGCGCGTCAAAAATTTTAAAATCAAAATGCTAATATTTAGCACTAATGAATTCATATTTAATTTAATATAAAGTGAAATGGCGGAGAAGAAAAAGAAAGAGCAAACGAGAGGAGCCTAGAAAGATCAGTTTTAGGCTTTAACCTTTCACCGACCTCTGACAATGACAACAATAACAGTAAGACTTAAAAATAGAGAGCAGAATCAGACAAGAATTACTTGTGGAGTATTTTCGTGATCGATTTTATCAAAGTTGTAGAATTATTTGTAAGTTTAATTAAAAAATTTGATGGAAAGTAAAAGAAAGTCAAAGACACATCACGTGGAAATCACTTGGCTATTGCTACTTATATTCTTTCTAGAGATTTTTATGAGAAAGTCAAACCTCTTAGTCACTTAATAATTGAATAAAAAGAAAATAAGTGTAAAAATGAAAATCTCTTATAAGAGATCATAAAACTAATTAAGGATTACTAATAAATAACAATTCAAAGATTAACAATCCTTACATACACAAAACTGGTTACATGTAAGGATCAAATTTATTATTCGTCTTCGAGAGATCAAATAGGCAGGCTAGTTGTTGTTGCACTTCAAACAAAAACCGCGCAAAGTAAAAAATCAGCTACTGGATTCGATCCTGAGTGAGTGGTAGTACTAAGCTCTTCATGAAGACCCTTGACCACAGCTACCAAATCAAGTTGATTTTAGGGTGTTCAAAATACAATACATACCAATATCAAGTAGCATTACACCTACATACACGATATAATTTTTCGAGGAATGGTGTTCCTCTGACCTCCCTGGACGCACTGTGGCTCCATCCCTGGAACTCACAACCCATAGAAAATAAAATCCCAGTTTCCTACAGCAATCGATCAAAACACTTCCATATAGCATTACTTACAACTAGCTTAGGTGATCAAAACAAACTAGACACCATCTAATCCTTAATAGACAATAAAGTAACAACCTTTGTTTCAACCAGCATTATATTTTAACTAAATGCCTCATACATTCCTTTGATTTGTTAAATACACTTCACAGTCTCATCTCAAAAGCTAATTCTTCTTATATTAAGCTGAGGAAATGAAATACACATTGTAGTTTGTAAGTATCAAGATATACCTGTGGCTTTATCCGATGCATCATGATAAAGGGAATCCTCCTCAGCCACCGGATGAAGCACCTCGTTCGCCTTTGCTGGCTTTTTACCTGAGCCATCATTACCCAAACTATCATCATCATCATCAGGACCACCATCTTTATCATCAGGGTATCTCACCACAATAATAGGGGAAACACAATGACGCACACAATAATCACTAACACTCCCAAGCCTTCCTTCCGTGCTTCGCCTCGATGCGCCAAACCCTCTACTCCCCATGATCACAGCACTCAACCCCAACCTCTCAATTTCCAAACACAACCTCTCCTTCATATCATGATCCTTCACAATACGAATCTTAAACGGAATGTTGGCGTCCACCAACGGCTGTGCTAAGTCATTAGATTTCGTACTTGTAAAGTTGTCGAAATCCTCTTCCAATTTCTGCTTCGATTTCTCATCCGTTGCGTCGACAGAGACGTCTATAGCTCCCCAATCAGCTCCATAGAGGACCGATGTTGGTCGGACGTGGAGGAGGATGACGGCGTCACCTGGACGGAGATAATTTTCTACAGCCCATTTCACGGCGTAAGCGCTTTCGTCACTGAGATCGACGGCGATAGCGATCTTCCGATTTGCGCCGGATGTAGGTGTTCCCGGCGGGAAGCGAGGAGATGCCGGTTGATGCATGATGGCTGTCGGCGGCCGGTCGGATTCTGTTGGTGGCTTCTTCGGTGATGCCATGCCCGAAAAAGTGTTCGACGAAATGTGTGAAAGAAAAGTAGAACTGTCTATTAAAAGGTTACAATTTTTGACCTCTCCAATCCTATTTGGATACTTTGTACTCTCGTATCAATTTACGTGACACCTTTAAATATATACGATATATTAATTTACGTAGCATCTTTTTAAATATATACAGAATTTAACAAATAAAAAGAATTAAAAATATTTTGATATGTTTATCAAATTGGTGTTAAGTAAAATTCAATAAGAATATATTCAGGATGATGTTACTAAGTTATTAAATTATTATAAGCGACTGAATTTGAACTAATGACATTTGTTTTACTATATACGATTGAATTTGAAATTATTTTTCAAGATTCAAGATCTTACGTTAATTAATATGAACATTAAGAAAAAAATATCAATATTATTTATTATTGCGCCTCAAAAGATTTTCAACATCTCCTCTCTCTTAGCCTCACCCTCCCTCCCATTTAAATACTGATCTATTCAATAATGATAACTCGACTAATTTAGTTATTTAGATTCATAGTATAGATGAATTATTATGAAAAGTATTTTCTCTCAAAAATTTCTTTATTCTCAAAATTTCTTTATTCTCATAGTTAAATTTGAGACATTTGATTAAAAGTGCATATAAAAAAAATTTCATTCATTTCATCACATTCTTGGACCATTAAAATAGCATATCCTGCTCCGATACATATGGTTGATCAACTTGACGAACGATCTTCTTTTTTAACCTCTCTTTTCTCTTCTTTGTCTACTTGGTTACCTCATCTCCCAAAACTAGTCTGATAAAATGGTGGACAAAGTGATTTATGAATACCGCACATAGATTTACATCTTTTGAGTAAGAATCAACATTACAGAGTGGGTTAAAAATATAAAATTTTATCATGCGACGCAATGTACATAGAGCTGAGCTGAAATCTTCTCAAGTTAAAGTTAAACCCACACTGCACCATTAATTCTTTAGCAGTGTTGAACCTGAGAGACATGGATCGTTTGATTATTCCGAAAATCGTTCAATTTTCGCTTCTTCCTGTTGTTCCTTTCTGCATTCTCAGTTGTACGTTCTTGGTCAAGCACACTGTTTGGTGTCAACGAGCTAGAACAAATGTCATCGACAGAAATTTCCCGCATTACACTCCAACAGTTCAAAAGTTCCTCCTGCGTAAATAGTCGCCCACCAAAATAAAATTTATCGACTAGCCAATATAAATATTTTCGAGCAAATCAAATATGATTTTTTAAAAATTATAAATTTCAAAAGTCTTTATTCTTACTTTATATTCATGTCCGCTTTTAGAGTAAATTGCATCTAAGAAAGATGAAACTTGCTCGGGAATGAACTCATGAGCTGCACACAGAAGCGCCGATGATGCTAATACTGATGGTTTGTGTTTAAGAAGCTTAATTTCTGCAATTAGGCACAAGATTAACGTTGATTAAACCAAAAAAAAGTTAAAGATAGAGAGAATTAATTACTGCTGTTATTAAAAATCAAACAGAGATTTCACAACACCGTAACTAAGCAAGAGATTAACGTTACTAAATAAAGATGAAATATTGGTGAAATAACATATGAGTATCACATTTTTCCGATTTTCATCCTGAACTATTAGTATGTGCTTATGTTTTCTATCTGAATTATCTTTAACTATTTATCGAAATACATCTCAAATAATATTTAATGATGCGTGACTTGTGTGTTGTACACTCCTTTTTTAAAATTAAAAATGGTGAACTATCATATGTTTTCATTTTTACTTAAATTGTCACAAATTATTTATTAAAACACGCCTTGAAATTAATGACTCAACTATCAACAAGGATTGTGTTGGAGAAAGAAGTACTCCTTCATTCTCAATCAAGGTCTTGGGTTTGAGTCGCCCAATGTGGAACTTCCAAACGCAAATTCTAATTTCGTGAGAGTCTAATATAAATATTGAATACCGAGTGAAAAAAAAACAAAAAAAAATGACTCAACTGCCATGTGAATGAAAATTGAATTGTAAAACTAATTAGTGAGATGATATGTGAACAAAATTTTACTAACAAACTAAATTGTAACACGTCTTTTAACAATTATATTCAAATACTTGATCTTTAACAATTTCGAGTGATTTTAATAAATAATTGATAATAGTTTAAATAAACAAGGCTTAAATAATTTAAGAATAAAACTCGAAAAAAAACTAATTGGATGATATTGATAAATCATAAATCAAGCAGGGATTTCACAGTACGTTACCGTAATGAGAGCAGAAGATGATATCTGAAGCTCGATCTTCGAGAGACTGACTCAGTGACTCGTCATTACTGAGTTCAAACAACGAGTTGTAATACTGCAGAAATGCAAAAGGCGTGATGGAACGTAACCGCCAATTGAGCGTTGTGAGAATCAAAGTTTCCATCCGATGAATCGACTGCAAATCGAAAATTAATCCTTCGTCGTCTCTCTGTTCAGATTGATTCATTGATGAATTATTATTGGATGCTGGAATTATGATATGAGAGATCGACATGTTGGTGATGTTCATCATCTTAGCAGCAAGTGAAAGGCTAGCAATTACGAGAATCCGGACAATCCATGGCTTATTCTCCTGCAGATAAGCAAAAAATTCCATAAGATCTTCAACAATGAGATTCCGTTTTATGCAGACATTGTTTCAGATTCTTCATATTAGTAAAATTTCCAGAAGACCGTCAACTAATTTCATTGCGAAATTCCGATCTTAAATTTCTGTTTACAGCAGATGTATATGCAGACATTGTTACATATTCTTCATATAAGTAAAATCTTCAACTAATTTCACCGCGAAGTTCACATTTTAATTTCTACTTGCTGCAAATACATATGCAGACATTGTTACAGATTCTTCATATAAGTAAAATCTTCAACTAATTTCACCGCGAACTTCACATTTTAATTTCTATTTACTTATGCAGACAAAGTTTCAGATCCTTCATATGAGTAAAATTTCCATAAGATCTATACTAATTTCATCGCGAAATTCACATTTTTAAATTTCTCTTTGCAGAATATCCATATGCAGCCGCTGGTTTCAAATTTTTCATTTGCCAATTCGCCTGACTGTGAATTTCAATAAGATGTTCAACAGTTTCATCGCGAAATCAATAATTTCTCTTAACAGCATATACATATATGCAGCCGCTGATTTTAAATCCTTCATTTGCTTATGTTAACACGATGAGCTTCTGAGATAAAATTACCAGAACAACTTGCTTGGATAGGAACCGATCGATGTAATTGACAGCTAGATATGCAGTAAATCGATCGATGTCGTAAGAAAGCTGTGCCTGCAAAACAAACAAAAAAAAAAGGAGAAAAAAGCTAAGAACAAAGTGAATTAAACGAAATTGAATAAGCACAAATTAGTTAAGAATTTTGAAGTATTTTTACTTGAGAAATGAGAGTGAAGGAGTGATGGCGAATGGAAGATCGAATGTCGGTAGATTTGAAGGACGGCGTGTGATCGGACTCAGCCCCGAAGAGAGCTGAAACGTCGACGGCGTTGTCGGCGGCATCTCCATCGAAACTCGTCAATGGATTCTCGAGATCGAACTTCATGAATAAATTTAAAGTATCTGAGAGTGTAGGGGAAGAAAAACAGAGCAGAGCAGGGCTTCTATATGAGGACTCCTAATTTATACCCACGTGAACAGAGTTGGGGCCAATGGGTACAAAACTTTTGATGAAAAATTATATTGTTATTGTATAATTAAAATTGATTTTATGTATGCATAGTCGATATTGAGTTTCATTCGATTAATTTGTATATTTACATATTTAGATTTGAAATTCACTTAACTAAAATTCAGAATCTATCATTGGACGATACAACCAAGTGACGGTGCTAGGGGTGCACTAAATTGGATTTCATCTAAATTTCTTTAGTGGAAAAGTTATGCGATATGCAAGATCAAATCTTTTAGTTTCTATAAGCTTGATCGAATAGATTATAAGATATAAACGATAGATAGTATTTATTATCTAGTGATTTCAAAATTTAGCACTAAAAAAAAATTATGCCTGGGATATAAGTTTTATTTTGACGAAATGTGAAGTACAGATAGTGATGATCACCTAGGGTTATGCGCTAGCACTCTTGAGAAACGTTCCAAAACTCGCCAAAAACTAGTGAAAACTTAGGTTGATCAATCATCCATTCATTTGATTGAGGTATGGATAATAAGGTCACCCTCACAACCTTCTCCCTTTTATCCCCGTATCGGAATAAGGTAAGACAGTTCGCTTGAGCTGCTCAATTATTTCTTAGCCCGATATTTATAACGTGCTACGATATCTCCATCGTATCGAAAAGGGACATCAAGCAGGACATAACTAGTGGCATAAGAATCGACTCGGCATCAGCAATTGACATAGTAAGTATTCATTACGAATGAAATTCAAAAAATAGCAAAACCATATAAAGATTATTTTCATACCACACGACAACAAATTTATCAATTACATCACGATTATTCTTCATTTATTCCAAATACACTTAGAACCCAAATTATTTAACCTTATACATTTTTCTTTATTTATTTTAAATAGTAAGGCCATTCACATGATTCTTGAAGAGAGTGGGTCAAGTCATTCATGGGTGGAAAGTCCTATTCTCTTGGAGCTCTGTGCCCATTGAAATAAATAAGTTATAACTTTTTTATTCGATATTCGATATTTATTTTTAAAAAATAATTTAACTTCAATCGAAAAGTTCTAGTTTAAGATAAAATGCATTTTATCAAAAGCAACGTTCGATATATTTAAATTTTAAATTCAAAAGCTTTAATTATAAATAAAAAAATATTTATCACTCTATCGTATTTTCGACGATAGGTAATTTTTTCTTTAAGAAGAAAAAGTGTGTGACAAACGTGAGTACAATTAATATATGAAGTTGGGAATAATAGTATACAGAAAGGCAGACAGATTGGGATCCCAACATGTCATTGTGTCTTATATAGGAAATTTCCCAAATCAAAATCTGCATTTATGTCATCCATGACATGTTATAATCATTTCAAATATAGTGTGTGTATATATATATATTTCCTAAAATGCTTCTAAACATCGTAAAGTTTATGTCAGGTCTACTAAAATTATTAGCGGCGTTATTACGAATGATTCCATAAAGTTTTGGTGGAAAAATAAACTTGGAGCCTTGGTGCTTGAATAATTTGTAGGCTAACATCTACAGAAAATTGAGAAAATCATCAAATTTCTGTTCTATGCTCCTAAATGTTGTAAAACCCATGTCGGGTCGACTGAAATTATTAACGATGGTTTCGTAGACGATTTCGCAGAGTTTTCGCGAAAAATAGGCCCAGAGCCTAAAAAATCCGTGTATATACGGAGAGAGAGAATTGTCCTGAAAAATTCGTGTATTAAAAAGTTGGTGCAATGAATAGAGTTGTTCAATTTCTTCTTAATCAGAAGTCTTAATTTTGAGTTTTGAATATAATGAACTCTAAGGGATGCAAAATGTAGATTAATTGAGTTTCAGTGTGAGTATCCGATATTGAATTAAAAAAAGTCAAATAAAGGAGTGTGTATATATATACACACTTTCCTTTGTACATCTTGAGAGTCGAAATATTTAATTATACTTATGAAGTATAGATTTTCAACTTTGTATTTTCAAAAACTGCTCTCTTCATATCTTTTTAGTTATCATGCTGCACTTTCCAAAAGACAATTTGACTAATTTTCAAAGTTAAATAAGATTAAATTAATTTAATATTTTAAAATGAAAATTTAGGTATTCAAAAACTATAAGAAAAATATTACCGATTGCAACTTGTTTCATACATCTTAAAATGTAAGTCAATATTTATATAGTTTGACTCTAAAAATAAAAATTCTGACAACTAAAATGGAACAAACGAAATATATTAAAATTACTACAATTTAAAAATCAAGCTATTAATGGTAAATAGAGGAAATTTCCACCATGTACTAATTTAAAATTTAATTAGAAATATGTGGGGTGGGTGAATAAAGTGTTTGTTATGAAAACATTGAAAAATTATGTGTAATCAATTATTGGTAATATGAAATCTTTTTAATTAATTAGTGTATGTTGACTCAAAGGTGATTATATTTCTAAATTAACAGTATTTTTCAGCTGATTTAATTAAATAACATGTATCAATGTCAATGAAAATGTCAAAGTGATAGTATGAACTCGCATAAAAAATGCTCGATCAGTAATAAATCTCAAAGTTAACTCGTGAATTTTAATAACAAGCTATGTAATCCTTGTCTTTCGAAGTTAACAAGGACTTATTGATTGGCTAGTGACACTTAATTCGAAGGAAACGATAATATAATTGTAAAGATCGCATAAAAATATAAAAATATTTTTAGACTAAATTATTAACTCAACACAATATACTATATATATATTATATTATTTTACTAATTTTTCTGGGACCATTGTTCAGTCACTTATTTTATAAGACATAATGATGAAAAATGGGGGCACCATTAAAGATCGATACACGTTAGTCGAAGCAATGTCACATAATATTACCTTTGTCTAAAAATTTTATTTAACGTCCAAATAAGCAGATAATTTTCTGTCGACATGCATGTTTGAGTTGTCTGCTTCTTTGCTGTTATTATATGGGATTCGTAAAAATAATTTGTGATTTATTAATTTAAAATATTTTCAAAGCAGCTTGATTTATATTTTTTTCAGTTGCTTCAATTATGATTATACAATATTAGTCTTGATAAATTATTTTGCGAATAAGCAAGCAGCTCTCTACCCACATGCCTGCTTGAGTTGTTTGCTTCTTCGCCGCTATTATGTGGGACCCGCAAAAAGAACTTTTTCTGCTTCTTCGCCGCTATTATATGAGACCCGCAAAAAGAACTTGCGGGTTTCTTAATTTAATATTTTCAAAGCAGCTTGATTATGTTTCTTCGGCTGCTTCTGAGTCTAATAATAATAACTTAAAATTTTTAAAATGCATACAAAAAATCTATTCACATCACAAAAATTAAGATAAAAATATCTGTTGAACCTATACTTATAATGTCGAATGCATGTGTACCTTTACCTTTTTACGTGAATTCATCTTTATGTATATGTTTAATATAATTGTTCGATAAAATGTGTTTAACTGATCATCCTTGACACGAATCGGAATAGGCTAAAAACTTTAGTGGCAGCTTCTTTTTGGCATGCAAGTTGAAGTTGTCTATAAAAGATTAATGTATATACATTTTTGTATGATATTTATTCTCTTTTCTTTTTTCTTTGTTTTAAGTCAATCATGTCTCTTACAAAATGATACTGTTTGTAAAATTTATTGATATTTGTGAAAGTAAAAAGTTCAAAATGATTATTTTGTCAAAGTAGTACACATGTTTACTTGGGCTTGCACTCTTTTTTTTATCCTTTTTTTAGTACAATTTTCACATAATAAACAATTTGTTTCAAGAGTTACTAGTTGACTTGATCAATTATATTGTGTTATAGTTTCCCTAGAATTGCAATGTGGTAATCACTATCATTTTTAATCATTCGATATTTGGTGCCCTTATTGAAGCCTGATTAATTGTTTATTTGGGAGAAACACTTCCTATGTATCCTCATTGGAGCCCGATTAATCTGAATTTGCGCTGCGTAGGTCCCATTCGGGAGAAGTGCTCCCTACCAAGGACTCTCACTGGAGCTCGACTAATCCGAATTCGCGTCACACAAGGCCCATTTGAGAGAGGCGCTTTCCACTAAGGATTTTTTCATACCTAGGCTTGAACCCAAACCTCTAGTTAGGGGAAGAGCAGTTTCATCTACTGCACCGCATCCTTTGGTGGTAATTACAATGTGGTAATCACTATCTAATGTTTGAACAACTACATATATAAACAATTTTTGAGTTTGTGTAACATATACCGTAAATATAAACAATTTTTTAAACCATCAGATTATTTTTATCTGTTATAGCATATAACATATTTCACTTTCAAGATTTCAAATTTTAAAGACATTTCCATACATATATCTTTGAAGGAATCAAAACTGAAGAATCGAATTAAATACTCAGTTTGCAGAATCATTGAATTTGTTTCGTCAATCTAATGGTGCAATCACATGTAAATAGACACTAACTACATTGAAGAATCACAATCTATGAATTGTACCTAGTTACAGAAGTGTTTCAATACTTTCCAAAGAAGAAATCTACACAAGATCTTCAATTAATTTTCTAGGATTGGAGAAGCAAGAAGGAGAAGAAAAAAACGTATTTTTTCTTTTCTGGTTTTTGCAGAAAAAAGTTACGTTGCTTCTTTTCAAAAGAAACTGTTTATAATCCTAAAGTGACACAACTATTCAGATAGTTATGTCTCTTCCTTTATTAATATATAATAATAATTACATATATTTGGTTTTTCTTTTCATGGATCCGGGTTGACCCACATGGGTGACCCGATCCAATTTCCTTCAAAAACAAAATTTTTTCTCCATCTTCGAAGGTCGTAGTAAATTGATAACAGAATATATTTCCAAAATTTTGAATTTGAGTACGCAAAATGAAGAAACTTCTTGCGAAAAGTATATGTATATCCCTTTCATGAGTGTATTCAAATTAATAAATTTCGAATATCATATGGTTAAACAAAAATGTGTTTCATAAGTTTGTATGTGGTCAAGGACAATAAGACAAGACAATGGTGAGTTTCTTTATCTTCACGCTTTCACCCTATGAAGATAGCACCATCATGATATCTTTTAAAGGAGTCTCTCTTTTATAGTGCATCACTTTTCTCACTTTATTTTTTTTATATAAGTTCTTTTTTTCACCTATAGTTTATTTTATTTTTGGATTTTTGAGACGAGGGTTCTCAAAAAACAGACTCTCTACTTCTATGAGGTAGTGGTAAGGTCTGTGTACATTCTACCCTCTCCAAACCCCACTTGTGGAATTCCAATGGGTATGATGTTGTTGTTTAAGTTCTTTTTTTCATTGTTATTTTACATTAATATTTATTTTGATGTCTAATGGCCACGTCATTGGTAGAGGTGAATCCACGTATCCATGTGAAGGTTCACGTACATCCTTTAACTTCAGTTTAGTCGAGGATGATGAAGTTCAAAACTATCGTTCCTTATATCAAACTTGATCTTATTAAGTTATTTGATTCATATTTATAAGTTAGTACATTAGGTTTATATTTTTGTATATTAATAAAATTATACATAAATTGATATTGAGTAACATGCTTTAACTAACGTGCATTAGTTATTGATGATCCATTCATCATTTTCAAATTCTGGATTTGTCTCTCGACTCGTTGGAAATGAAAATTATATTGTCACCCAAATGTTGCAAATGATGGTTGCATGATGACAAGCTTACCTCATGTAATGTACTCCCACTTTAGAGTAAATAAGTGTAAAAATTAGGGGAGGTGTTTGGTATGTAATCTAGTAACAAACATAATATATATAACTTAAACTTTATTATTACACATTGACATATATACCTCCAACTAAGATATTTTGGTATTTTCACAATAATCTCGATCACATGATTTTTAAATCAATTTTATCACTAAATTAGAATCGTCTTCTGTTCTATAAGAATTCAACATTTTATATGTATAACAAAAATTTTATTCACCTTTTTTATGCATATAACTCGCCCTTGAACGAAATTCAATTGGCTCCCTAATCTCAAGCTAGCTCCGCCAATAATCACGATGCCCTTTAAACATAAATTTCGAAACAAATCTAGGCTTTTAAAAATATTACCCTTGAAAACTTACTTTTACTAACAAAAATGAATGGATAATATGTAAAATCTCCTATTTATTAGGGTTATATATATATAATTTAACCACCATAAACACAAAAAATGAATATTCTTGATGCTTTTTTAAGAATCATTAACTGTTTTTTTGACAGTTAGAAGTAAATGGTAACTAGTAAGTTTGAAACAAGTCCACTAAATGATGACTTTTTTTATTTTCCATTGCATATATATTATGTTCTTAATTTATAGAATATTTATTCATGCAAATTTTTCAAAAAAAAGTTCAATTCTTTGCTTTTCTTCATGACTCAAAAATGCATAATTTACTTTCCTTTCTTTGCACTCAAAATCCTCAATGCAAAAAAAACATCTTTATATATTCATTATTGATTAAAAGAGTATCTTATTATTCATGTTTAATTAAAATGTGTTGATGTATATTACATCCTTTTGCACTTTGTTTTGAAAAACTAAACCAACCTTTGTGCATACACAAGCTTCTCTGATGGTTCATTCATCTGATCGTAAACTCTGATTGTTTTTTATTATGCAATATTTTCTTCATAACTCGTAGGTTTTATCATGAGGGGGTTTTCCGCATGGAACTATTTTTTTTTTTTACTTTCATTTCTTCGTATAAAAATATGAAGAACTAGGGTCGCTTTTGATTCTACAATATTTTCTCTATATTTTTCATTCGAGATTAATCTTTTCGATTTTATTCTACATTTTTCATTTCTTCCTATAATGGATGATCAAAATAGGATCACTTTTATTTTTGCAATATTTTCTTCATTAATCATAGGATTTATCATGACATAATTTTTGTTCTTGGAGTTATATTTTTCATCCAAGACTTAATTCCTTTTTTTAGTTTTAGTTTTTACATTTTCTTCCCTCCTAATAATTATTCAAACAAAATAGGTAATAAAATCCCCCCAAAAAAATTATAGAAAAAAAAAAGGATGTTGTATATTTCTAAAATATTGGGATATCAAAGGGTGATTATTCATCAAAAGCCATTTCAACTACTTTTAAGAAATTGGCACAAACAAAGTTTAAATTTAATTCCAGTGTCATGGGAAAAACCAAAAATAGGATGGACAAAATTAAATTTTGATGGATCATGCAAATGCAAAACAGGAAAATCAAGCATTGGAGGTATTTTCAGGAACCACGATGCGGAATTTTTACTAGGGTATGCTGAATCCATTGGAAAATCCAACAGCACGATTGCTGAACTGGCAGCTTTAACCAGAGGTCTCGAGTTAATACTTGAAAATGGTTGGAACGAAGTGTGGCTCGAAGGCGATTCTAAGTCTTTGGTTGAAATTATTGCACAAAAAAAAGTTGTTAGATGTGTTGAAGTGCAAAAACAAATTAATTGTATAAATTTACTTATTCCTAAAATTAAAAGTTGTATAGTAACACATATTTTTAGGGAAGGAAATAGAGCTGCTGATAAATTTGCACAATTGGGACATCATATAAAGAATCCACAAATTTGGAGAAATAATCCTCCTAAACAAGTTCTTCGAATCGTAAATGAAGACGCTGAGGGTAAGATATTTTTTCGTAGAAGATAAGTATTTGGTGGTCGAGTTAACCTTAGTTCACATAGAGTTCAAAGAAGGGTTCAACTCGATTCTGCCAATGTTATTTTTAGATGAATAAATTAGATTGCTAAAAAGGATATAGAAAGGAAAATTTATTTCATTTTGTTGTATAATTTTTTTTCCATATGTATTTTAATATAAGATAGGAACCAATATATTAATTTTGTATATTGTATTTATTTATTATTCATAATTGTTGTAATCATAAGTGTTTCCTAGAGAATTTTTGTATATTGTTTTTACTTTTATAGATGCATTTATAAATATATTGGAATTATTATAATGGAGCAATATAAAAATATGAAATGTTTTTTATATTACACATATACATAGTAATGTGTCATGTATGTAGTGCACAACAATTTAGAGACAACCAAATTGTATGAATAATAACTATATATTCACCGTAATTTCATAAGTGAAGTTAGAAAAGGATTGAGTGTACACAAACCTTACACTACTACCTCGAGAGATAGAGAGGTGATTTCAGCAAGACCAGTTCAAGTAATGCATATCAAAGCAGTTTGAAAATGATAACGTGGAAGTAAAGAGGGGATATAGCAAGCAAAAGCGAAAGCATAACATAGCATTAAGAAAACAAGGATCCTTCCTTTCTTCAAACGGAATGAAAAGAGATAGAATTAGATTGATTCCCGAAATGCCTATTTGGATATTCCTCAATGTCCCGGCTATTCACGGAACGTGAAAAGCAGATGATTAATCATCTGTTTCCGGAAAAAATCGAAGAATTTCTTGGGAATCCTACAAGATCTGTTCGTTCTTATTTCTCTGATAGATGGTCAGAACTTCATCTGGGTTCGAATCCTACTGAGAGGTCCACTAGGATCGATAACAAAACAGCCAAATAATGCGATAACCGAAACACTAGAAACAACATATTTTTGTCATAGAATATCACCAACATGCTAAGACAACTCATATATAAGTTTTGTGCTTTCAACAGCTTAACAATAGCAGCTTCACACAAAATTGTATTTTTCATTCAACTATGTTGAAAAATAAAGCACAACAAAAACTGGAAAAATTACATACATTGAGAGGAAAACTGTAGGGATGAGAACAAAATTTCAACATCTTCATCTTTCTTTTTCCCTAGATAAAACTAAATGAAGAAAACGAAGAAAACGAAAACGACAACAGAAAAATCAATGAATTGACTTAGGAAAATATTACACTTCCTTTCGCCATTGTTTGCTGCAAGTTTCAAGCTCCAGAGGTCAGTATTATTCGCGCTAGATGTATATATATAAGATATTTTCCCTAACAAAATCTTGTGAGGCAGATATGTTGCTAGCTAAATGGTTAAAATGTAAACTAGAGACATGATTTTGGTCTTTTGGGGGCTAAAATATACATTTGTGTGTTGTATATCACGATTCATTTGCAGTAACATGAGGGAAGTTTCATGGAGCCATGACCTGTTCGATTGTGTAGGAAAGATCCTTTGCCCAGTCGGCTTTGAGAAGTAATGTCTGTAGTGTGCGCATTATATTATAATCTGGATCAAGTTTCCGTTGCCAGCCCTGCAGCAACAACATAAACAGGGTCACGTATAGTACGGGAGCAATAGTATTCATTAGGTTTATTCCCTTTGTCATGTGGAAAATTAGAATCAAAGAGTTGCCACAAAATGAAAGAGGCACTCCTTTTGAAACGGAGGGAGTAGGCTTTATACTTACCAGTTCATCCTGAACTATGGAAAAGCAAAAATTATGAGTGATGGGTTAAAAACACAACCCAAATAACCCTTTTTTGAGTTTGCTAAGTTCACTCTTACCTAAACTATCATCAACTATTTACTAAAACACATCTCAACTATAAATTGTTCCCTTTTCCTACGTGAAATCTCACCATGTCATCACCATCGTTCAGTAGGAAAAGGGAACAACAGATAGTTGAGGTGTTATCACCATGGTATGCATACAATCTAATATAAGCTCAAGTAATTTAGAAAAAAACTACCTCCAGGACTAAAGTTGTAACCATGGCAGTGCACACGTTGCCATCAATGTTCACTCTGTGACGCCTAACTTGTTCAAGTAGTTGCGTCATGCAGTCCCCAGGATGGACTAAATCTCCTTCCGGAGTCCCCCAAAAATCAAAGGACTCTTTCACTTCCTGTTTAATAAGAAGACGGAGACAAAATACTGTCAGATACAAAGAGGAAAAAAAGGAATTGTTCATATAACTAATGTTTTAAGATACAAAACTTGGCACAAATTCATAAGCAAAACAGATGTACTGGCAATGGTTATAAAAAGACCATTATACAGAAAATCAATAACATTCCAAAAGACTATTCCCTCCATAAATAATGTTTTTGGTCAAAAAAATAAAACGTAGTCGATCATATATTTCAAGGACATGAAATATGTGTTCTGATTCTAGAGGAAGGTTATTTTACATACATACATAAATATACATATACACATACACATACACATACATATACAGAGTATTTCGGAACTAAGAGCGTGGCTGGTTGAGAAAAAGGAAGCCTAAAATCCAGGAATACAATGTCTCCAAACCATTAGATTTCCATGTAGAGGGAGTGTGGTCGCATTAAATCTCCAAATCCATTTCCGGTACTGGGTAGGATTCACCAGCCGCTAGACACAGCCTATAAGACAAAAGTAATATGACTGGATCATGACTATCTGAAAGGGCCTTGCATATTGGAACAATGTTTTGATCCTGCTGACAGGAGCAAAGGATGGTCTCCTTTGCCTATGTGCATCTGTATGAAGAAAGGAGCCTCCAGAAATACCCAAAAATTTCTAGGGAAGGAAGATGTGAAGAGTTTTTGATAATAAGAAACGATCGCAAGCTTCTGACGGTCCATAAATCTTTTCTTGAACATGGGACCCCAATCCCGCCTACACTCACCCCCCACCCCTACCCTTAAAAAAAAAGAGCTTAAAAGATCAGATATTTGCAACCCGTTGAAAGTTAGATAAATGCTGACTGGTACAAACGATGAAGAGCTTCTATGATTAGTCCATCTCCGGAAAGACATTACTATCCTATCATCTTCAAGAGCAGCAGCCACCAACGACGGAGGTAGCTCAAAAAGTTGTAGCATATTTGCAATGAGTACTTGCAGAGTTTAGCCCTATCTAAGATAGTCTGTCAGCCAAAATGTTTTGCTCCCTGTCAACTTCTCTTTCTACAATTTCCTCAATGATGTAGGAATTTTTGGAAAACATAAGATCATTTTCCAATGATGTTAAAAGAAACCATGTTTTCACCATTCATTGTAACTAGAGCATTCCAAGAGATAAGCAGCAAGCGAGCTGATTTCACAACTATCTACACCGGGTAGAACTGATAATTGCCACCACTATTTCGGTGCATCAGATCTTCCGGACACCATGAACACAGAGAATGTAATTGGATTTGGTTCTGCAGGATGCTTCCAAGAAGTGGTCACTAGTTGTTGTCACTTGTAAGGAGATGGATCTGACATTGACTACAATGCTCAGTAATTATGATCTTCTATATATAGTTCTAGGTTGTGCTCTTCCTGTGACACCAGTGTCGATGAAAGGACTAAAAAATTGCAAGTCGTAACCCTGAGTAGAAGACTACATCTGATGGCAAGAAAAACAATATCAAGGTTCTGGCACGTCCCATCCTAGTTTTGCTTATCCCTTTGACTTTCTCTTTTAATTGGTTTAGCATGCTCTTACGTTATCAAAAAATAAATGAAGTTTGGCACGCTCTTCTATCAAAGGTAAACATTCAGGAAATTCCCTAATGCTGACACACAAAAGGCACATTGATGAACTTCCTAAAAGAGAAGAAGTCATTTAGAGAACAGGGAAACCACGTCTTCACACCCGTATATTGGAGATTCAGCCCTATTTCTCATGAAGTAACAACCAGCATAACAATCTAATGGTATTGCTTCATTGAACTTCATTTTTAAGTCAAAGTACTTTGGGTTAAACCAGTCCAACAACAAAAGTTACCATGTAATAGAAACAAGCATACCAAGTTTCTAATTCAGGCAAATGACATGATTTTCAAGGAGTTACACGACGGCCATGTGATGATGCATCAAATAGATGCAAGGTCCATGAATGGACATATTGTGTTCCGAGTCTTTGAGAATCGCCTTAAAATAGAAAAGAAATTTTGAATGAGTAAAATATTCACCTTAATGAAGGCATCTGGATCAGGGCAATTCTGCTTCTTTGATAGATTTAGAGTGCACTGTGCTGCAGTGGTACCATCTCGACGAGCAACAGCCTTGAAGAATTCAAGCAAATTCAACTTATCGTTCTGAGAAAGTTCAGCAGTCATGCCTACATCAAGGAAAATCACATGGGGCTTTGACTTGAATATACGTTTCTGAGAAGACTTGTGCTGTGATACACGGACAAGTATATTTCCTGGATGCATGTCTGCATGCATGAAGTTGTCAACCTGAAAGAAAGAAGTGTATCTTAGGTCCACAAGTAAAATATCTCACATAAGCACACATATCTCCGCTTTCCATTTATTATGTCAAGCTTACATCGAAGCTTTCACATAATATATAAAATAACATGAAAAGAACCACATGAAGAGCAACAAAATAGCAAAGAACTCAGCTCTGTGCCCGCTCACAATAATAAGTAGGTTGCCACTTGCGCCAGTGTACAGGCTACAGCCTATATCTCAAAGTGAGAGTTTATTTCAAAGCAACTTTGAGAAAATTAGGGTGAAGCCAGTTACTGGTGAGCTCCTTTTTCACCAGACCATATTGGAAGAAAGTAATGTCTTGATGTGAAGACAAATGCTGTTCATTATCTTGTGCAGAAGAAACAGGAAACGAACAAAAAGGAATATATCTGAACAACCAACAACGTATACACATGCATAATGGATGGAGACATCAAGCAAAAGCATATAGGGTATCTTTCCACAAACACATAACATTATTTGCTCTTAGGGGTCATTTGGTAGGAGGTATTAGAGAAAATAATACATTCATTAGCTTTGCTATTTATCCAATCCCTTGTTTGGTAGTGTTTTCAACCTATGTATAACTAATATACACTTTATTTCATATTACTCTTATACATAGTAAACATTGTCAAAAAGAAAAATCTTATACATAGTAAACTATGGCAATAACAATATGGGGTACTATTTCTATTCTAATAGGACTATTCAATACTATCTCCATTCTAATACACCCTATTTATTTAATACAACAAACCAAACGGTCAATAAAAAATAGTGTCCACATAACTAATCCCAGCATTACTTCTTTGAGATGAAGGTAACCAAAACTAATTCCAACGTTACTAATACACCATATTCAATACTATTTTTATAAACCCTACCAAGCAACCCCTTAAAGTGTATAGACCCTTGTGTCCACTGTCCAATACTCATCTCAGATTTACATTTGAAAAAGAAAAAAGGAACCAATAACTCTGAGGGATATCAAATAAGCTTTATTCATGTCATATTTTAATAGTGTCTTCAAAATGTGGAGAAGTATTGGAGAATCTTGTTCTTAGATTGAGTAAATCCAAATTATATTATACAGTAGAAACAATAGAAGTATGAACTGAAGTAACTGGATGTAGAACCTCTTTCGGATCCAATTGCAGTTAAAAATTTATCTTCTAGATGCTGATGATACTGTTATTTTCTGTGAAGCAAAAGAAGAGGAGATTAGAATTATTAGAATGCTTTTGATAGTGTTTGAGGCAGTCTCTGGCCTGAAAGTTAACTGGAGAAAAAGCAGTATATTCCCAATCAAGGAGGTAACACAGATTCAGGAACTAGCAAACATCTTGGGATGCAGAATTGAAAGACTCCCAACTGTATACCTTGGTATGCCACTTGGAAGAAATCACAAAGAGCAAGGGATATGGGATGGTATAATTGAGAAAGCTGAGAAGAAATTGGCATACTGGAAGGCCCAATACCTATCTTTGGGGGGAAGAAGCATCCTAATCAACTCTGTCCTGGATTTTCTACCTACCTATATCATGTCTCTATTTACTATGCCTGCTAGAGTGGAAGCAAGACTTGACAAAGTAAGGAGGGACTTTCTTTGGTTTGGGAATAAGGAAAGCAAAGGAATACATCTTGTTAACTGGAAAACAGTGGTCCTAAGCAGAAGTTCAGGAGGGCTAGGGGTCAAAAATTTAGGTCTCCAGAACAAGTGTCTGCTGACAAAATGGTTGTGGAGATATGGAAATGAGTTTCAAGCACTTTGGAAAGAGGTCATTACTAACAAGTATGGACAGAGTAACTCTTGGCTTTCAAACGGGGTGAGCAGCACATATGGAACAGCTGTCTGGAGAGCCATCCGGAATCTGTGGGATCATTTTCATCAGTACATCAAGTTCAAAGTGGGGGAAGGAACCAGGGTGCTTTTCTGGAAAGATCATTGGAGTGGCCAAGAACCTTTGATGTCTTCTTTTCCAGACCTGTATGTTATCAGCTCTATGCCAGATGCCATGGTAAAGGAGGTCTGGTCTGAGCAAGGCTGGAACTTTGGTTTCAGGAGATCTTTAAATGATTGGGAGATAAGTAGAGTTGCTGAGTTACTTAAAGCTTTAGATGACTTTAGGGGCACAAACATGGAGGCAGATACAATGGTTTGGAAGTATAATCAAGGTAAAATCACAGTTAACAGGTTGTACAAGAAAAGGGTGAAGGAAATGATAGGTGCAGGTCCTGGCCCCTGGAAAAAGATATGGAAAAACAAGGTACCTACTAAGATCAGATGCTTTTCATGGTTGGTGGTTAGGAGAGCATGTCTCACTCAGGAGAAGCTACAAAGAAGGGGCTTCCAAATTGTTTCCAGATGTTTTCTGTGCAATGAGGCAGCAGAGACAAACAACCACCTCTTTCTACACTGTAGCTTCACTACTCAATTATGGACTATTTTCCTAGGAAGAACAGGCACCAACTGGACAATGCCAAAGCATACTGCTGATCTAATTAGTTGCTGGGGAAGGATAGGGGGCAACAAGACTCAAAAGAGATGGTGGAACTTAATACCTCCATGCATATGGTGGACTGTTTGGAGGGAAAGAAACAACAGATGTATGGAAAACACTGTAGTGCCTTTGCTAAAGATCAAATGGACCTGTATGAAGACCTTTGTTTTCTGGTGCAAGGAGGAGGACACAGTGGATAATAGCCAGATACTTGAATTTATTTCTAACCTGTAAATCTAGCAGCAGTGTTTATTCTGCTGGTATAGGATTGTAAATATTTTTTGATGGTTGCCAGCATTCCCATATTGCTGACGAATACAACTTTACCTTTATCAAAAAAAATTTATCTTCTAGCTTTTTTGGGGAAAAAAAGAGGATATATTCTTTGTTGCATCTGGCCTATAATTTTTTTTTAAAAAAAAGGACAAATTTTAGGAAACCATTACTGTAAGATGAACCACAAACAAATCCATGATAAGAAAAGCAATTCGAACAAAGCACATCAACGAAAGACATACCAGAAGCATCTTGAGAAGTGCATGAGTCCCAATATGAGCAAGCGCACTCTTAAGTCGCTCATGACCCTGAAGTTCATCAACATAGTGGGCAACACTTTCCCCTTCCTCAAAAGTTTCCACCAGCACGGCAGGATGTACTAATGGATAAACAGGCTTAGGGAAAGAGACATTTTTCCATCTTCGAAAATTATAAATAAAACGACTTAGATGGGCAGCTTCTCTTGCTAGGTCAACTTGTGACATCATAAAGACAGCAAATTGCTGGACACTTTCATCCAATCTAAGCCACTTAAGTGACGGTATGAACCCTGATATTTTTGCAACTATATTGATAATCTCAAAGTCTCTTCTAATTGATTCACCAACTCCAGGGTGTCTAACCTTCACAGCCACTTTCATGGGCTTGATCTCACGACCAGGATATCTAGACTTCAAGGAAGCACGATGCACTTGAGCTATACTTCCAGATGCTACAGGGGTCTGCTCAAAATCGTCAAAAATCTCGGGAAGTTTGCGACCAAAAGCTTTTTCAACCACTTTTTTGGTGTAGGCCCAGTTATGTTCGGGAGCTCTCGAATGAAGCTTTGACAGCTCAGCACACAAGTCTCTCGGGAACAGATCCGGCCGTGTAGCCGCCCATTGGCCCCATTTTATAAATGCTGGACCTGCTCTTTCAAGAGTCCGGTGAACAACCTGGAGCCATATTTTCCTGAACCCAGGTCCCAGAACTTCTGCAAATGGAGCCATTGCAATACTTGGAGAGAACAGGATTGCCAAATAAAAAGCTCTCACCAAAAGAATAGCACCTTCAAATGCTGAAAGGATTAGTCGAGTAAATAAGGCATGACTATCTTGTGCACGTAGATAAAATCTATTCCTTGCCGAGGAAAGCTCCAGAACCGGCAGGGCCTCTGCCTCTGCCACTACTACTTTCTTTCCATATCTTAAGGCAAATATACCTGGAACAACAATCGCAGAACGGCACAAAGCCAAACTAACTGCTTGAGCAATTCTACTTAGTGGCGTAAAAGTTCTTCCCCTGTAAAAAGAAATCAGTAAGAACCTCTTCCAAGCAAGTCGGGCATGATGTGCTTTAGGATTGCTCCACAAAGTGGCTGACAGTATCTTGTGAAAATTGTTGCACATATCTTTTTGTACTCTGTACCCAGTAAATGAAGCATATCCTCTAGCAGAAGACGTGTATTGCCCATAAAATCTGTACTTTGAAGAACATATCCCAACCCTAACAAGCAATCCATGTTTTTCTCCTAAATAGGTACTTCTGTGACTTTTTTCAAGGGATTGTGCAACTCTTTTAATACTACCAATTCTAAAAAATCTGCATCAACACTCAAAAAGAACAAACGCGAGTTACAAAATGCATAATGAGACAACAAAAGACCAAGGTAATTCAAAAGCAATCCAAGTACTATCAAAATAACCAATATACGAAAACAATATCCATTAGGAATTCACTAACGGAATCGTATAACTCAGGAACAGCTATACTCCCTCCACGTTCTAATTTCTCTTAAATATTTGATGGTGTCACAGGACCCTTCTTCCCCATAAAGGTTGGGGTAAGGTCTGCGTACATCCTACCCTCCCCAGAGCCCCTTGTGGGATTGCACAGGATTTGTTGTTGTTGTCACAGGACCCTTCTTATGGTGCCCCCCCCCCCCCAACAAAATCCACACACCCATGTCCCCCTATCCAGATCTAACATACATCTGTGGTCTTGTAGGCTCTACTATCAAAACATGGTAATGCTATGCCATACAAAAGCGTGAATTCTTGAGCAAATAATAACCAATAAGTTCTACATGAGATTCAATTTTATTGTTGTTAATAAATAACTAATATACGGGGTCAACTATTCAATTGATAAAAGCTTTCTGCAACATGGCAAGTAGTTTGTTATTAAAGTTATTTCATACACTCCACTCATTTCCTAACAAAATCGCTTCTCACTTATTTGTAGGTATTTAGCTTCATGTCTCGTACCTACTAATGATCAGTAAGCTAAAAAGGATCAAATACAAAGCGTAGAAATAAACATGGAAGTTTCTTCTAATAAAGCCAAAGCGCACAGGAATCTGAAAGAAAAAGAAACTTTCCACTTAAAATCACTACCTCGGCTAGTAACTAATTGGGTCTTAATATAGCATAGCTACCAAGACATCCAAATAATCAATAATGTTCTTATCTGATGAAAATTCTTGTGTTTAAGTCACTCACTCACTCATTGCAATAGATTAACAAACAACATAAAAACGGTTTAAATATGACGAACACAGACTACTGTTGATTTGTCTACATACTTCGCAGAAAAGGCTCCAACTTTACTCAACGAAGTATATTAAGAACCATGAGACATCAGGTTCAAATCCTACCAGACACAAAATCGTTAGGTGATTTCTTCCCAATTGTCCAAGCAACACATTTACCTGTGCTGGTGGGAAGTAGCAGATACGCATTGCATCAGTCCACCTATGCGTAAGCTAGCCCCAACACCACCATTGAAGAAACAAACAATGCTCCAACTTCAACAAACCCCCCTCCCCCCTCCCCCCCCCCCCCCTTTGCTTATATAGCAAATCCCTAACTACTTTAAGAATTGAAGGCGCAATACTTATTCTCCTAAAAGTAAGATAAACAAACAATATTGTAAACAGCATCAGGAATCAACAACAAATTCAAAAAGAACAAAACCCCACAAATTAAAAACTCAAAATATAAAAACCCCACAAATTAAAAACTCAAAATTAAACACCCCACAATTGAAAAATCCAAAATTCATAAGAAAAAACCATAAATTAGAAATCAAAACCGCATCTTTTTTCAAACTAACCTTGACATGACGATGCAAAAAAAGATTTATTGGTGACTGTTTGGGGATGTTTCAAATGAAACTAACGTGCGCAGGTGGTGAACAATGGCAGCTTAGAAGAACATTTAGGGTAAATTATTGTCGAAGAGCAAGAAGAAGAAGAAGAAACCATTGTCACAAAAAGGAAATATTTTTTTTTGGGTTCTTTTCTTGCTTCTCCTTAAGACAATTTTGATTTAGCTATAAAAAAAATGTTTTTTTTTTTTTGGTTTGTTAAAAACCTAGACGGCGTAAGAAGAAGAAGAAAAAAATATATATGAGAAAATAGGAAATTAAAAATAAATAAATAAATAAATTAGTTTTGGATCTTGGGGTAGAGGACAATTCCCACAAATTGGGGGGCCAAGATTCAATTAGGCATGTCAATTATTAAAAAATAATATTAATAATAATAATAATTTGGACAAATTTAGTTGCCATAATAATAAAAATTATTTTTTTAAAATTTTTTTTGGAGTTATCGAGTCAGAATTGTGTTGATTATATGACTATCTTTGTTAGAAAATATTTTATCTTTAGTGAGAATTCCACAGATGGCGTATAAAGAGGAAAAATGTATACAAACCTTACCACTACCTTATAAAAATAGATAAAATATTTTCGAAAGGTCCTCGTCTCACAAACTAGTTTTGGATCTTTGTGTGGAGGGTAATTCTCTTTTCTCACTTGGGGTCAAGATTCAAGAGATTGAAAGTCATGTCAATTTTAATTTGAACAAATGGCTCCTTAATTTAGATGTTTTTTTCTTCTATAACAAATATAAACATAACTTAATTTTTCATTTGTATGTTTAGACAAGATTGGGGTCAATCTTTGCCACCTTCTCCAAGCAAATCAAAAAATATCTTTCAAAAATAATACTAATATATAATAAAGAAAGGTCCATGCATATAAAGGGGGAAAAAAAGAAAATTAAAAATCACATCCCTCTTACTCTTATTTTACTTTTTCTAAGAGACAAGTCAATGACAAGTTGACAATCACAATTTTTGATAACCCTTTGACACCATTAAAGAATGTCAAAATAAAAGTGTGTAAAATAATCTTGACTCCTTCCCAAATTTTATATATTTGTTTAGAAATTATTGTTTAGAAATCATAAATCAAACATCATGAATTGTGATGGAAGAATAAATATTCCTTTCTGTTCTTAATTAGAAGGTCTGAAAGCATCACGTTTAAAATTCTGTGTATAAAATCAATCAAGATTAGAGGAAGTTTTATGTAACCTTTTTCAAATCTCTTACGTGTAAAAAGTAAAGCTCTTTTTAGAAATTCGTCGAAAATATTTTTTAAAAAAAATTGAATGCAAAATCCAATTTTTACCAAACTAAAAGCACAAACAAATTCATCCAAAAAGAGGCCAATTCCACCTTTGAAATTATAAACTTCATAAATGTGTCTTTTTCTATCCAAAACAGTCTAAAACAACAAAACATTACATAAACAATCCCTTGTCATACATATGTTTTTGTTTTGATCAAATTAATACTAATATAACAACCTAAAATGTCTACACCAACTTGCTCTCATTGTCCCCTTTTGCCATTTCAACATTAGAAACTCCAGGATACTCAACTTCATCCATGAACCTAGACCAAAACCAGTGCTGTTTCCACACCACAACCATCTCTTCAATGGGCACATTCTTCGTCTCGGGCAAGAAGAAGTAAACAAACACGGTCATCAAACACACAAAGAAGGCGAAGAAGATGAACAAACCGAACTTCAAGTGACACAACAGAGTCAAGAACACTTGCGCGACAATGAAAGTGAAGATCATGTTGACTGATACATTGATACTTTGTGCTGCAGATCGAATTTCGAGAGGGAAGATTTCACTTGGAACTAACCATCCTAGAGGTCCCCATGACCAAGCAAATCCTGCTACATAAACACAGATGAATATTACAACCAGTATTGCATACCACTTTGGCAAGTCACCTGCATAACCATCTGTCCCAAACTTTGATCCAATGCAAATTGCCACAGCAATCTACACATCAAAACAACGAAAATATTAGTGACGAAGCAAGGAATGTAGACAAGAATGTCAGGCGTGGGATTTGAACCTATGATGTAAAGCAATTGTTGAGTCGCTTTACTTGTCATGGAGATTCAACATCTTATATACATACAACCAAAAAATACTCGAATTTTCTTCACTATTTGCATCGTAGATACAAGTTAACTCCGTCCCTAGTCAAGGTTCAGATCATGAAAACAACCTTTTGAAGAAATGCAAACGTACCCCTAATGTGGTCCATCAAGAAAACAAGGCTCAACCTAGGTAAGACAGCGTAAAATAGACAGATAACAAGAGCTTAGTGCATCTAGCAACCGTTTATCAATGAAAACTATGCAAGAAAGTGAGATTTTAAACTTACTTGACAGATAAGCATTTGAACTCCACCTTCAAGGAACAGAAATCTTCTTCCCAACTTATCGACATAATAAATCGAAACAATGGTAGCAACAACATTGACAATACCAGTAATAACAGCAGACATGAGTGAAGCATCACCACCAAAACCAATAGTCTTGAACAATACAGGAGCATAAAACATGATGACATTGATCCCAGTAAGTTGCTGGAAAAATGGAATGGCAATAGCCATAGTGAGATGTGGCCTGTACTTCTTTTGCAGTAAGTTCCTCCATGGATGTTCAACTTTCCTCGAGGCTTCACTAGCCGCGACTAAATCATTGAACTCCTCGTCTACATCATGGACACCCCTGATCCTCTTGAGCTTTGTCTTGGCCTCCTCGTGGTTTCCACGTTCGATGATGGAGTTGGGAGTCTCGGGGAGGAGGAGGGAACCGATGGTGATGATCAATGCAGGTACCACAGCGCCTCCTAGACTCAAACGCCATCCCCATGTGATCTTCGCGAAGAAATAGTTCAACACATTGGCTACAAGAATGCCAATTGTGATGGATAATTGAAAGCCAATGTTAAGTGCTCCTCTGTACTTGTATGGTGCCATTTCAGATAGGTACAAAGGAACAGACTGCATAACAATTTTACAAAGAACATGTTACAACAACAACAACAAAAAATCAAGTGAAACTCCACAAATGGAGTCTAGGGATTGGGTAGGATAGATTAAACACAAACAGTTGACATTACCACTACCTCGTGGAAGTAGCAAGGCTATTTCCGAAAAACCTTGGTTCAAATACAACAAATCATAAGGATAGAAAGATGATGAAGAAAGCACAGTAACAAAAAGGAAACCAGTGTAGAGCGTACAAGACAACATAGGATGATAGATATCAAAAGCAACAACGACAAAAACATGTTAGTCAAACATATCATGTGGCAAATTCACATCCAATCAAAACACCATAAACAACATGGGGTGACAGATATCTAAAGCAAGAACTACAAGAACATGTTAATCAGACAAACAAAAAAGCATGTCATGTGGCGAATTCACATCCAATCGAAAAACAATAAACAACATAGGATGATGGATATCAAAAGCAAGAACTATAAGAACATGTTAATCAAACAAACAAACAAAAATTTCATGTGCTTAATTCACATCCAATCGAAACACAATAAACAATATAAGGTAATAGATATTAAAGCAAGAACTACATGAACATGTTAATCAAACAAAAAAAAACATGTCATGTGGCGAATCTACATCCATTCCAAACACAGTAAACAACACAGGGTGATAGATATCAAAAGCAAGAACTACACAAACACGTTAATCAAACCAAACAAAACATAAAACATGTCACGTGGCAAACTGAAAAATCCCGATAAATCACCTGATTGGCAAATCCAATACCAAAACCAAGCAAAATTCTTCCAACAATTAGCATGGCAACATTCTTAGCAGCAGCATTGATCACAGCCCCAACACAAAACAGGACACCCCCAAAGAACATTGAGAGTTTCCTTCCCAATTTCCTTGTAACAGTTGATGCAACAATTGAGGAACAAAGTGCAGCTAGGTACAATGATGATGTAAACATTGTCAGTGTCTGGCTGTCAAATTTGCAGTACTGGTTCGTCGACGTGTCTTCTTTTTGCTTTGTGTAAACAGAATGGAAAAATTCGCCCAAGAATGAGTCCATTGATGTCACACCTCCTGTTCAAAACACACAATCAGAAAGAACAAGAACCATGTTCATTTTTTATGTTGTTCCGGATTCTCCAATAATATGTACAGGACGTTTGACCAATCCGAGCAACATACAGCACAAGTACACAAAATTACACAAGTTATGTTGCTAGGATTGTTCAATAATGTAAGTCAAAGGTGCATTGAACCAGAGCAATGTAAGTACACAATCTTTTCTTTTTCTTTTCGTACAACACAAGTTATGTTGCTCGGATTCTTCAATAATGTAAGTCAAATGTGCATTGAATCAGAGCAACATAAAACATAAGTACACAATCTTTTCTTTTCTTATCATTCAACACAAGGTATGCTGCTCGAATTTTCAATAACATTAATCAAATGTATATTGAATCCGAACAACATAGAACACAAGTACACAATCTTTTCTTTTTCTTTTCGTACAACACAATTTATGTTGCTCGAATTCTTCAAATGTAAGTCAAATATGTGTTGAATCCGAGCAACATAGAACATATGTAAATGATATTTGACACGCAAACAAAAAAAAAATATATTCATCAAGATAAATTTATTTTAATAACAAAAAAAATTAAAAAAAAATCTTGAACCCATAAATTCCAAAAAAATGGGATCGAATATCATCAAAAAGTTTAAATTTTGATTCCGTCTATTAAATAAAAATCTTGTTTTTCTATCCAAATTATATGTATATACACACACACAAAAAGTTGACATACATACATACATGTCCTTAATCTACTGACTCTAAACTCTAAATTCTAAATTCACATATATGATCAAGCAAATAATATATCGAATATACACGTACAAAACACGTACCAGAAATTCCAATATCATAACCAAAAATCAATCCACCCATAGCAGCAACAATGCAAGTAATAGTAACATAAAGAGTTAAATTTCCAGGATATTGTTTTCCATTATTTTCACCATGATTAATTCCAACACCACCAGCCATATTTTTTTTTCAACAAATAATATAAAACTATAGTATTAAGAATTATTTTTTTTTGTTTAGAAAAAATATATGAGAAAATGAAGAAGAAAAGACTCAATAGAAGAGTGTATATATATATAGAAAAAAATATGTATCAGATATGTTCAAATTTTATTACTTAGCTGTCAATTTTTTTTACTTTTTTTAATTTATTATTAGCTGTCAAAAAAATATGTACAGAATCTTAATTAATTAATTAAGTGAACCAATTGCTAAAAAAGGAAAATAATGGAATTTGCTAAAATATAGTATTAATTTACCATAAATATCAAGAAATCTGAAAATATTATTGGAAAATATTTATAAAAGAGGATAAACTTTATTCACTTACTAAAATAGTTATACTAATGTTTTTGACTATATTATTCTTCCATTGTATTGGCATTTTTATATTACTATATATATAAATATTTTTCATTTCTAGGAAAAAGTCCAAATATACTTCTGAACTATCCAAAAATGATCGTTCGTGCCCTTTTTTGATTAAGATAAGGTCGGTGCCACGATGGTACTATTTGTGTTACTAAAAATTTCAGTTGACCTCAACCATTGACGAATGGTAAAATCTTAGTTTTACGAGTAAATTAGAACTTTTATTGGATAAAACATGTTGTATAAGAATATCCACTTTATTTTTTCAATTAACTAAACTACATTTTATCTAAAAAAAAATACATTATATATTAATTTTTAAGTAATTTAAATTTAAGTGTTTGAAAATTAATATTATTCATATGAAAATTTGTGTACTCATTAATTCTTATTGAGTTTTGTAGTTGGGATAAGAAGTAATTAAGTCAAACAAAGAATTCACACCTTGGCATGTACACGTCACCATTTAGTCAAACAAATTTTATCCTTATCTTTTTTATTTAATATTTTGGGAAGTGAAGTGGTACTTACGTGTCTGGTAATTTTTTTCTAAGAGAAATATTGAAAACACCTATGAATTTGACGTAATTTGTTGATTTCGTCTCTGAATTATTGGCAATTTTAAAAACACTCATCTACTTGATTAATTAAACTTAAATACACTCATGATCTGGCACATGACATAACAAAGTGTTCTCAAACTATTGTACGAGAATGGGAGGTCTTAATAAAAGCCGAAAAAAGTGTTGAAAATAACCTTAAACTTGACGAGAATACAACAACAACTACAGTGGAATCCCACAAGTGGGGTCGGGGAGGGTAGAATGTACGCAGACCTTATTATTGTTGTTGTTGTTGTTTAAAATCAGAAGTGTATTTGAGTTCAGTTAGTTGAGTAAATGAGTGTTTTTAAGACTGTCAATAGTTTGGTACAAAACTAATAATTAGTGTCAAGTTACTTGTGTTTCCAATACTCCTCTTTTTTTTTTTTGAAATGTAACATTAATACATCATTAGTCATGAACGATGACGTAAATTGAGATAATTTTGATTTCGACTAATCTGAATTAGCATGAAAGATTCTTACATTGCAGTTAAATCACTCTCATCAATTATTACTTTATATTCAGGGTCCAAATATGAAACCTATGATTAAAAATGAAGAAGTACTTATCCACTAGAATTGTGTATCAATTCGATTTTTTTGAAGCTCATTGATTTGAAATATATTCATGTGTTTTTCGTCATAAATCGCTTTTTCTGTTCACTTTCTTTTTCTCTTCCTTTCTTGTTTTCATATCTAGCTTATTCTGCTTATGGATTTTTGTGACGAGGTCTCTCTACCTCTATGAGGTAGTGGTAAGGTCTGCGTATATTATTGTTATATTGATTTGAAATAAATAAAATACTCCGCGGTAAAAATAATTTCGTATAAAAAATTTCCAATCAAAACCTCTAATTATTAAAAAAGAAAGAAATTGAAGTCATTTAAAGGTAGTAATAGTAGTTATTAGAGGCGTTACCACCGTCCATTACCTTAAATAGCTATGAGGTGTTGTAAAAATAAAAATATTTTAAAAAATAATAATGATTTATTATATATATGTCATATGAGGACACAATTTTTTTCTAAAAAAAAAATCATGATAGTAAGTATTTTTTTATTTTTAATCAAAAGTTTCGAATTGAATTCTTCTGAATATAATTTTTTTTATTAAAAAATATTTTATTCTAATATAAAACTTTTCGAAATGAATTCTAATACTGACTAAAAAACCAAACTCATTATTTAGTCTTAAAATATGATAATGTTGTTATCCACAAATTAAATGGGAACTATTACAACTGTAAGTCGGCTATTGGATTAAGCTTCACTTCATTCCTTAATTTTTTTTTGTATAATTAAGATTTGCAAAAAAAGAAATTAGAACTCAATTAAGCCAAATTATGTATACATAATCTTTGCTGCTTTGGGCCATTAAAGCTTTTTTTGAACTTGATTTTAAAATTAAGCCAAATTATGTGTATAATGTTGATATAATATATACATACATACATATATATATATATGACTATTTTTATTTGGGAAAACTATACAAAATGGATCCAATTGTAAGATTATTTAGTAAAAATGAACACAACCTATCTATTTACGCTCAATGGACCGGCAACCCAAACTATACACGTGTACCTACTTTTTTAATCGGTATATTGATATCATATCAGTTATATAGCACTGAGCTTAATCCTCTGGATACTCCATCGTATATTGACATCCTATCAGTATCATATAAGATTAAGGCTTTTTTTTAAGAAATAGATAAAAATAAATTAAGAGAAAATTAGAAAAATCACAATCTTATATATTAAACTCTGATGTTATTTATATACTCTAATGGTATCAATTAGTAATTGAACAGTTTTTTTCCTAAATCACTGTCAGTTCCTTCTTGACGCCATCAAAGTATATATGCTCTAGTAGTATCAAGAAGTAAATTAGTAGTGTTCTGAACTGTTGCTTCTTCATCCCCAATAGCATCAAACTATGTATATTCTCATGGTATCAAAGAGTAACTGAATGATGTTTTCACTGAAGCACTGTTTCTTCCTTTTTGATATTATTAGAGTATATATAAACTCTAATGGATCAAACGCGCAAGCATAGTTGAAAACAGGAACAATAAAAATAAGAGAGCAATCGCTTATAAATAATTTTTCCTTTTGGGATACAAGTATTATTTTCCCATTTTATTTTAATACACAATTTGTTTTGTCTATACAATTATATGAGAGAGGCCCATCTCTTTTCCTTATATTGTCCAAATAAAACTATCTGGGCCTATTTTCTTGCACAGGCCCAGATGACAAAGCCTAATTAATTTTTTTTTTTTTAATACAAGATTTTTTTTTAATTTCTTTTCACATGATTTAATAGCAAATTTGATCCAAACTAATAATAACGAGAATATAGGTTCTCAAGCTAATTTGATCTAAGGTTATTCAAAATCAAATCAAAATTAATAATCGAAATTAAAAAAAAATTATCGATTTATCGATAATGAGTTATTGGTTGAGTAATTCTAATAATGATTGTAATTTTTAATTATATATCAGATTATCAATTCTCAATGGTCTAATGCTTTTGTAACGATTAACTGAATTATTATTGAATTATTATTAATAATCGAAATTGATATCTTAATAACTCTATAACAATTCACAAATCAATAAATAATAAGTCGAATCGATACACTTTAAAATTGAATCAAATCAAACAGATCGATACGCTGCCGAATATTATTGAACTCCACACCCACTCGTGTGGTGATGATGCCTTTCCAGCAAAATAGAGGTGTCAACAAGAAGTGTTAGTAAAGATGGCAAATACTTACTTTTTACATGTGGATTTGAGAAGGAAAAGCTAATATAGATTAGTAAAATACCTTTTTATACATATAAAAAATTAATGTTTTAGTTGGTGGCGAAATAGGGATTTTCACTAAGAAGATTCAAAATATGAAGAAGTAGATGCACAAAATAGTTGAAGGAGGTCGGTATTTACTATACATAAATAAAAACTTATTTTGACTATGTATAAATAGTATATTTTTCGGGCAAAGGGGATTCGGATGGACCCCTTAACTATAAGTAGAGTTGTCAATATGAGTTGTCTCACCCCATTCAGGCTAGCTCATACACACTTTGGAATTTGACAGGCCAGATCGAGCTGGCCCATATTTTATGGGCTAAAAAATAACTAGTCCAGCCCATCAATACGTGAGTTGCGAGCCTTGCCAGTTCAACCCGCATTTTTACAAATATATTTCTTTATAAATTTTTAACATAAATTATAATTTTAAAATATTAACAAATGCTAATAGGGCAATATTACATGGTACTAGTGTTACTATTACGTATTATAAAAATATTAATTTGTATTTAAGTTTTAATATTTAAAATTTTTAATGAACTTTGAGTTTGGACTCTTATTATTTTTAATATTTTATTTTATTTTTAGTTATTTTTATAATTCAGCCCACGACCAGTCTAATTCACATTGCAAAAATCCCACAAATCAGTATGTTTATTTGGGTCGGGCTAAAAAGCTCATTTTTTAAAACGGGCTCCAAAAATCTTAGCCAATCTTGCTAAATCACGGGTTAAGTCAGGCTGGCCTAACAGGCGCGACCCATATTACCAGCTCTAACTATAAAGTAACTTTGGCTCCCCTGGTTTAGGTCAATTTAGGTATAATTCGACTAATTTCACTATTTCATGAGATATTATCATTTTTCACTTGTAACATATATCAAATAAGTATGTCTATTTTTCTTGTCTTTACTTAAATTTAAACTCAAAACCTCACGATTCTCGATTCATTTTATTCATCACTAAATTACACTCTTAAATATTAATTATCGAGCTGATTACACATTAAATATCACTAAGTTAATTAAATATCATTAATAAAAGTAATAATTCATTATTCTCAACGATAGATACTATATCAGGTTTTGATAGCCGGAATTATACAGGTTTTAGAAGGAATAACATTCATTTTTATACTTTAAATTTTTACTATGGTTTAAGTTGAAGCTTCATTATAACTTAATGGTAAAAAACAAATTTTTTTCTTAATAAGTAATAAATAATAAATTAAATAATACTTTTTTTTTAATAGAGGACAAATTTGTTCAATTTTTAAATAGAGACACTAGCAAAATGGAATTTTGTTTCTCTAGGTCAATTATTAGCACCACTAAAATAATTATTGCCACACATGAAAAGTGAACAAATAGTTACATAAGATTCCCTATTTTGTGTTTTTCTCGTGATAGGGTGCACAAAAATCGAATTATTCTTATATAATTACAACGACGACAATAATATATCTCGTGAAGTTTGAAAAAAGATTATAATGTATATGAGGTTTTAAAAAAAACTTAAAAATATTTTTAAATTGGGATGAATTATTAGTTTTATCCTAGAATTAGTGTCAGTGTTAAAAATATCTCTCTACTTGATTAACTGAACTTAAATATAATCATGATCTTGCAACATGAGTGAAATACACCTTTAAATTTTTGTCAAGGGGTGTTTTTAACACTTATAGTAGATCGAGAGTGTATTTTGATTTAGTCAAGTAGAGGAACGTTTTTAAAACTGTCAATAGTTCGAGGATGAAATTAATAACTTTACGCCAAGTTTGGAGGGTTTTTTTTTAAAGAAAAATTGGGGGCAGAGAAAGAGAAAGTGGGGAGGGGGATTACAACGTGGGAAATTGAACTCTCACCAACAAAGTTTTCAATACTTCTCTAATTTTTTTCTAATTTCTACTTCGATTTGTTCGAAATAAAATTTTTTGTTTTTGATAGATAAAGATGATATTCTAGAATATACTTTACTAGAAAGTAAGTGATTTTTCTAAATTTACTTTAATATATATTATAAAATATTTAGAAAAACATGATGAAAGTAGGCATGGGTGGGGGAAAGGTATGGGGGTGGTGGGGATGAGAGGATATGGGGTAGAAGTGGAGGTGGGGCATATTGATTAACAAGAGAAAACACAATTAATCTAGAATGCGATCGTGAAATACTGATTTTACTTTTTCTATTCAATAAGGTAATCGTTATCCTCATTTCAAAGAAACTTGTTTTTCTAAAAAATAAAATAAAATACGAGTGCTTGCTTTGTTGTAGCAAGATAATAAGTCCGAGAATGCTAAAGAGAAGAGAAAGCGATAGAACCTCTCTTATTCGGTCATAGAAAAGTGAGACATGTCTGTCACATGAAGAAGCTCAGCAAGCCTTGCAAAAAGTACATGTTTTACTAATAGGCACATAGTAATAGTTACTTGCTTTAATAGTGTACTAGCAAAAGTTAACTTAAAAAGCAATAAAAACCTCTCTTATTCGATCATTGAAAAGTCGGATGATATCTGTCACATGAAGAAGCTTAACAAGCCTTGGAAGAAGTATATCTAATAGTAGTTTGCTTTAATAGTGGACTAGCAAAAGTTAAGTTTCATTCCACTAAACATGAAATAGTAATATCAATAACAAGAAGAAAGCTGAACTTTTTCATACTTGCAACAATAAACTTCTTGTGAAATGTACCTATCAATATGTACAAACAACTATAAACAAGCCATAGCTAATGTTAAATGAAAGGGTTGAAGAACAATGACTCTATGTAAAAGATTCTAGTGACCATGATTCCAGTTATTATCAAGCCTAGCCTAGTCTACACTTCGATTGGGACTTCCGTTGGAGGTAGCCGTGAACCACAAAGGGAATGTGATGACAAAGAGAGAGTTTCGTCTATCAATGAACAAGTCCGGTGACTATTCATGTCCTTCCAGAGTTTGATGGTTAAGTGATCTTCAAAGAGACCTCTCGATTCGATGAGATATTAGATCAACCCCTTCACTTCCTACTACATTCTCTACTCATGTACTTCCAGAGTTGGTAAATGATCGTCAAGGGCATCTTCACGTCTGCTCTTGCCAATAAGATATCCTTTCCGAATTCCTAGTTCAGCAATACCTATACATAATCAGTGCTTTGGGCACCTTTGTTTCCGCGGCTAGCTTCCTTAACTGTCTGAGGCAAACAAGGCTACAGAGATGTCAGCCAGCTTCTTGCTGCTCAACCGAGACCTTGCAATCTTCAGTTGCATTGGAGCATTTGGTGCCTTTTCTACCTCATCGTTATCACCTAACTCCTCCAAATCAAAAGCACTCCGAAAAGGAAGTGTCTTTCGGGGTGTGCTGAAGTCGAAATGCCATCCTTTTGCAATTATTGACTGATCATACGTAAGGAAAAACAATAGCTCATCAATGCTTCATTCGACTAATTAACACTTCATTAATTACGTAAATATATAACAACATTTCAATGATAATTAAAGCTTACCGCCTCTCTAAGTGCCTTCGATACATGAAACAGACTCTTCAAATCATCATGATCAACCCTACACACTATTTTTATCTGCATAATAATGGGTAAGGGAAACACGGTCCTGTTACAATCTTGATCTATGAAAGCAAAACTTCATTTGGGAGAGCATGAATATGAACATTAACATGAACAATTGACACAAATAACACAGAGAGTATAAGAAATAATTATGAACAAACCAGGATATCTTTAGGCAACGCTTCAAGGACAGATTTGTCCTTTGTAAAAAACGAGTTCTGGCTGCAGATTCTCTTTGCTGGTGTAGTTGAAACGAAATCGACGTCAACTGTGTTTGGTAAAGTGACTCTTTTGCACCCAAAAGAGGTACTCCTCACAATGCCTAACCCCAAATTTTCACATTCATTCCCCATTGCCATTTTCTTCTTCGTCTTCACAAAACAAACAACTGCAAGATCCAATTTTTTCATGAAAGCAGACAACACCATGAATAACCAATCAGTATTATCCCAATAATCAATACCAAAACTCAGCAAATAAACAAAGAATATAATAACCAAGAAACCAACATCCAAACAAACTCAAGCATAGTCTAGTACTAATCAACTTTGAAAATGAACCAAAAGTATAAAGACTCAAAGAACCAAAACCAATCTTCGGAAATCAACAGAACCATAATGAATAACCAATTAGTATTATCCAATAATGAACCCCTAAAATCAGCAAACATGAACAAAGTATCCAATAACCAAGAAACCAAAACCCAATGAAACTCAGAGCATAATCTAACACTAAAGGACCAAACTAACAAAAAACCCAACTGCAAGATCCATTTTTTTCCATCAAAGCAGAAACAACAACACCCATGGTAATTCCACAAGTAGGGTCTGCAGACAGCAGTTTATACACAACCTTACCCCTATAACCTTGTGAAGATAGAAAGATTGTTTCCGAAGATCACTGCTCAAGTAAAGCAAAAAGAATCAACCTCCAAACTCAGCAAAATGAACAAACTATCCAACAACCAAAATCCAATCAAGCTCTAAGCATAATCTAACACCATCAAAACGAAATATTTGTAAGTGAACCAAACTATAAAAACCCATAAACCCAACCACGAATCTTTGGAAATAGACATAACCAACCCCCAAATCAGCAAAAATGAACAAAAAAGTATCCAATAACCAAGAACCAAAATCCAATCAGACTCCAAACACTAAAAATGAAATCTTTGGAAATAGAAATAATCAACCCTCAAACTCAAATAAATGAACAAAAAAAGTGTCCAAAAACCATGAACCAAAATCCAATCAAACTCTTAACGCTAAAAATGAAATCTTTGGAAATAGACATAACCAACCCTCAAACTCAGCAAAAATGAACAAAAAAATATCCAAGAACCAAGAACAAAAATCCAACCAAACTCTTAACACTAAAAATGAAAGCTTTGGAAAGAAATGGACATAAAAAATCCCCAAATTCAGCAAAAATCAAGCAGCCAAAATCCAATCAAACTCTTAAAAGCATTATCTAACACCATAAAAATCAAATCTTTGTACATATAGACCAAAACTAAAAACACCCAAGTCACCAAAAATACCAAATCAAAATCAATCTACCAATCAATACCTAAAAGATACTCTGTATCAACACCAAAGCTGTGTTTTAGCAAATTAAACAGCAGAATATACATGTACATATATAAGATACAGACTTTGTACAAGAACCCTAAATCAATGGCAAAATAAATTGATGAAAAATTGAAGTAAAACAGTTGTTTCTGAAGAAGGAAACAAGAATCACCTCCAACACTGCAAAATTCCTCCACTTGCTTGACAGTTCACTCAAATGGGCTGTTTTTTTTTTCCTTATATACTAAGCTTCTTGAAAAAAAATTAATTTTTTTTCTTTTTTCTTTTTTCCCTCCTTTTGTTTTCTTTGCTTCTAAGAAATTTAAGAGTTTTTTCTTTAAAATGGTAAAAAAAAATAAAAAGATTCCTCTTGATCCAGAAAAGGGAATGGAATTTTCCTGTGATTTTTTTCTTTTTTTATGATGTAATTAAATAGTATTACCAAAATCTAATTTATAGGTGATTTTCTTTTGTCCACATTGGTATGTTGGTAGCTTCTATATTGTTCTACACTTTTAAAAAAGTTGTAAAGAAAAAATTCTTTATGAATTTTATCTATTTTTAAATAGAATTAAATTTTATTTACTTGGATTTATTGAGTATATATAATATTAGTATTATTAAAGATAACAAGATGATTATATTAAATAAAATTTATTTTGTCAAGATCTCACTTTGTGATACTACATTGAGTATGTATTGTTATTTTAATAACGCAAAGTCCTTGGCTTCTAACTTTTGAATATATAAATTTCTTTCTTAATTCACGTAATAATCTTTTTAAATTATATTTATTTTAACGAAAAAAAAGATTTTAAAGGGTAAAATGACCATCCAACTCCGTGATGATTACATATTATTTCAAAATATATTTGAATAGTTATTACTTATTGTTTTATAAACTTTTAGCTATTTATTTACTTCATATATTATGCTTATATATATATATATATATATATTTCTTTATTCTAAAATAAAAATTAAATAATGTTATTGAAAGTACAACATATGATTGGTTTTATCTAGTGGGGTTGAGGGGACAAATAGTTGTCAATTTGCAATTTGCAAATGGAAAAAGAATTATAAATGTGTGGCTAATAATATATATATAAAAAAATTCACATTGGTGGAAATTTAGGTCACCCAATGTAGGTGGGGGGTGGGTGGGGTCAAAATCTATTTGATTGTGATTTTTGGTGGGGGCAATTAAAAGTTTAGCCACAAGGTAATAGCCACCCAAATTTTGTTTTTTAAAAAAATAAAACATAAAAAATTGGATGGTCAGATAAACTTACATACATCTCAATTAATTTTATAATTTTTTATTGTTTTTATTAGTAATATGTACTTCTTTTGTTTAATAGGTGTTCGTTACTGACTTGACAGAGAGATTAAGAAGTAGGAAATGATAAGGATGATTTTACTGAATTGATAAATACAAAGTCTTGAAAAATGTAATAGGTAAATAACTATGATCAATTATAAATGTAAAATTAGGAGCTAAGTGTAAAATTATATCTTGATTTTGTGAAATGAATATTTATTTTTAGTATAGAGGACAATTATTGTTGGATAGAGGGAGTATTAGATAACTCTGTCGATTAAAACTACTAGTTCAGATGAGAATAAGCTACTTAGTATTTTATTTTTATTGAAATTTAAATTTGAAATTTTATAATACTCAACTCACTTCATTGATTATTAGATCACGTCGGACGTAATTTGATGGCTCATTCTTTTATCCTTTTTATTATATTTATATTTCCTATTTTATCAAGAGTTTTTAGTTCTAAATAGAGAATTTATATGTTATTGTCAAGATAAAAAAAAGTGCAATATGGGGTAAAGTGACAAGGTGATACCAACCGCAAAATGAGTGTTGGAGATATAAAATGTGGTTATATATATATAATAAATAAATAGTTACTATATTGCAAATAATTTTAGAGGCTAAAGGTGTATCTAGTAGAAATGAATTATTATTTAATTACAAAAGATGCTAAAAAAAAAATAAAAACAAAATAAATAACAAGTGAATTTTTTTATTTTTTGTGTTTGATAAATTAAAACAAAAGGATAATCAAAGAATATTTATATATAATATATGAAAACACGATGAAAGTGGAATAGGGAATCAGAGTGGGAGTTCAGAAGTGGCGAGGAGAGGATGGTCAACGAGTAAGAGTTGAATGGACGTGAAAGAGATAATGAACTTAAAACGTAATTTATGAATTTGTTTAGTAGAGTAGTTTAAATCAAAATCAAATATGAAAAATCCTAGTACCTATATTGCTATCATACTTAAATTATGACAATTAGTTCATAATAAATGCAAAGTTTGAAAGAAGTATTTATAATATAAGTTAAAAATAGATTGTGATTTAGTTAAACTAAAACAAGATTTTATGTTAATTTGGAGTTGGTCAAACAACCTCATTTTCTCAAATTATATTCAATATACAATGTATTTATAGTATTTGGTGAATTCAATATATAGACAAACAATATTAAATGCAAGTTGATTTTTAGTCAAGCTTCTAGATTTGTCTTTATTATTCTTAAGACTCGAACTAATTAAGATAAAAAAAAATGTTTATTATTTAATCACATTATTGACTTTCATGAGACGTAAAGAACGATGATATACTTAAGAATCGATTGATAGCTAGTTTGGAGGTAAGTTATATACTGAATTTTGTATAACAATGTCTTAGTTAGCTGAAAGATAAATTGTTCGTATATAAAATTAATAAAAAAAATTATAGATTAATTGAATCAATTAATCCACTTTTATGTATAATAAAAGTACGGGCACTTTTTCTTAATCTTTTTTCCACTCAGTTCGATTTATTTTATGTGATATTTTTTTAAATTATTCTATTATAATTATAAATAATTTAACTTTAAACTTCTCTTTTCATTCTTAGTGAAATTATCTGTAACGATATAAATTTCTAAGAATAATTTTGAACTACAACTTTAAAAGTTTTATTTTTTTAAAATATCATCTCAATTGAAAGAGTATCACGTAAAATAAAACTAAAAAAATTAATTTTTATTTCAAGAACCTTCTCTGAATTTTTCCATGTTCTATTTTCTCTTTATAGTTTACTTTTCTCCTGTCAGAGACATCTTTACACCAAATATAAATTTTATTAAAACCAAAAAGGCAAATGATGAAGTAACATGCTTTCAACCAATTAAAAGAATTTTTTTTATAATTGTTCAAGATCAAATTTTTTTTTTATAATTGTTCAAGATCAAATATTTTTGATATACAAACAATAAAAATGAAAAAAAAATCTATGTTTTTATATAATTTTTATCTAGAGAAGATAATTTCAAATGATAAAAATGAAATGAATTGATTTTTTTAATATTAATTTTTATCTATTGAGTAATGAATATACTCAATACAATATATTTATGCTATATAATTAAATATATTTATAAATATATTGTATTATGAATATTCATTATTTATTTGATAAGTTTGTAATTGGATAAATATATAATCAGATAAGTATGCAGTTGGATAAGCTTTCACAAATAGATAACTTCAATTTTGAAAAGAGAAATAAAATCTCTTTTTCTCTCTCCCCTCGTAGATTCTTTGGTTATATCTCACGTTATCTTGATATTTATAAAATATTATCAACACGAGGTTATATCATTTTGAGCTTGATTTAATATTTCTAAGTGAAAATTCTTGAAATTAATCGAGTGCCAAATAAGTATTTTACTTGATAATCTATCACTATATATATGCTAAAGTTATATTTATGATATTTGTAAAAAGAGAAAAGGAAATCACCTTTATAATTATTTTTCACAAGTTATAGGTTTTGTTTAATTTTGAAAAAGAAAAAATACTAGAAGTTTTACCAAGAAGGATTGTGCATGGTGGAGTGGTACCAGGGTCGTCTCAACAAGTTTAGAAGTCTAAAGCCAAACTTCGTAGAGATTTTTTTTTTTTTATAGTTGATATATATAAATTGGATAGTGTAATTCTACAACTAAGGGTTGGAGAGGTAAGATATATATAGACATTACGAAGTAAGAATATAAAAAAAGAGTTAATTCTTAATGAAAAATATATAATATAGAATTAAAAGTAATAAAATTTGACTCAAAAATTTGAAAAGCTCATATAATGATATCAAAATAGTGTTCTGTTGAACTTGGTATGTTGATATAATGACATTAAAATAGTGTTGGTTAGTTTTCCTACTTGGAATTCAAATATTATTCCATTTTTCAATCGTTACAATAGTCACTGCATTAAATGAGGTAAAAATTTATTATATTTTCAATTCGAAAATTCTTTTTCAAACTTATCAATATCTAAGGGCTTTTTTAACAACATATATACATATATATATATATATATATATATATATATCTTTGAGAGAAAGTGGGGGTCCCAATTTTTTAGAGGTCCCAAGCAATTGCTTTAGTGGCCTTGTGGTCGAGACGACCTTGAGTGGTACGGAATCGTCTTTGTTAGGAAACGCTTTATTTTCTAATGTGGAACTTTTCGATATGAATTCGAATTTAATCAAACTCTAATATGAATATTAAATATTGAATGAGAAATTAATATTTCTCATATAACGAAATGTAATGAATATTTACGCAATAAAAAATATACATTCACACTAAATTTTGTGATGAAAAGATCAAAGTTTTCTATAAAAAGTCTAAAACAAGCCTTATATTGAGGGATCACCCTCCTCTAAGCTATAAAAAAATTAAAAAAAAAATTCCTATTTCATCGATCAGAATATTTTAAAGAATATTCTTTTCTAAAAAAAGTAAGTTATTTAAACAAGAAAACAAAATTGCTTAATTAAAAAATAGGAGGAACAAGTTACATAAATAACATTATGAAGTATTTATTTAACAAAAAATTTTCATCACCAAGGAGGAACATAGGACACTAAAATACATCAGAATTAGAGAAGTTATTCCTGATAGAACGTTGGTCAGAAAATACCTACTTTGCAATTATTTTTGACACACACACATAAACAAAATTGATATTGACACACAAATTAATTATTTAATTTTGATGTATTTGAGTCGAAAGTTTTTTAAAAATAATCCCTTCATCTTTATGAGATAGGAATAAGGTTTGTATATATTACATTCTCTCTAAATTCTTTTTATTTGTATATTTATAGTGAATATATTATTACATATAGTAGATGAAGGGTCTTTATCCGTGGCGGAGCCACATAGTACTTAGGGAGTTCATCCGAACCCTTATTCTATACTATTTTTATATAGTAAAAATAATTTTTTATGTATATATCATAGATGTCGAACTCCCTTTGATTAGTTCATGTGTCTACTTCTTAAAATTTTGAACCCCGTTAAAGAAAATCTTTAATCCGCTAGTGATCTTTATATCAAAATATTCAAATTCCATAGTCGAAGAGTAGTTTGGATCCCTTTTTCATTTATTAGAATTAGCTTCATTTAACTCTTCATTGGGAGAGACTTTAATGGGCATATTGGGGCAACCACTAGGGGGTTTGAAGATGTCCATGGAGGCTTTGGTTTTGGGAAGAGGAATGGGGGTGGGACGTCCCTCCTGGATTTTGCCAAAGCCTTTGAGTTAATTATTGCTAACTCATGTTTCCGGAATAGGGAAAATCACTTGATTACCTTTCGTAGTACGGTAGCTAAGACTCAGATTGATTACCTACTTCTCCATAAGGGCAATAGAAGCCTTTGTAAGAATTTTAAGGTTATCCAGAGTGAAAATATTTCCATTCAACATAGGCTTCTAGTGATGGATTTAGAGATTAAGAGAGAAAAGAAGAAAAATGTTATTTACGCCAACCGAGGATTAGATGGGGAGGCCTGACTCCTGCCCTTTCTCGAGAGATGGAAGAAAAGTTGAGAAACTTGGAGGCTTGGAGTAGTGGCGGAAATGTGAATAATATGTGGGACACTATTGCTGGTTGCATTAGAAAGGTAGCTACCGAGGTGCTAGGGGTTTCGAGAGGGACCTTTGGTGGATGTCAAGGTGATTGGTGGTGGAATGACAAAGTTCAAGGCAAAGTGAAAGCTAAGAAGGTTGCTTATATGAAGTGGTTGGAATGTAGGATGAAGATGAAAAGCGAAGGCTTAAGGAGATCCATACGATGTCTAAGTCAGAAGCAAAGATGGCGGTGACGAGTGCTAAGATAGCAGCGTTTGAGCGCCTATATGAGGAGCTAAGTGATAAAGACAGAGACAAAATATTGTATATGCTTGCTAAAGAGAGAGAAAAGAAATAACCTTTCTACCTCTATGAGGCCAACTTTTATCTTAATTTATCGTTCTAAAAAGAATGATTATTTTTAATATTTAAGAATAATTTGACTTTGCCTTGCTATTTTATTTTTTTTATATAAAAATACATAATTTATTTTCAACACAAATTTTAAAATTCACATTTTAAATTTATGTTCAATCGAACACATTTAAATCGACAGAGAAAGTAAAATAATACAAACAAAATAAACAGAATAGGATAATGAGTTAAATGACATAAACAATAATAACAATGACATAGTTGTGTAAAAGATTTAACATGTTGCTGGCCTTTTAAGAATAATAAAATCACATCAAATCAATCGATACGCAAAATAAATTTTTTCGTCATTATATATATTATATATATAAAATAAAATTTGAATAATAAATTCAAAGCAAACAAGATTGTGCGATACAATAGATGACAATTTGTCCAAATAAGTTATTTTATAAATTATTAATATGCGATACCATATAACAACGAAAATAATACAATTATATTCATTTGAATAATATAAGATATTACAGTACAACAAACTATAATACATTATAAAACAATTATCCACACAAATTAGAGCCTATCATGTAATCAAGTCAAACATTATTTTGTATTAAAACAATTTGGTATGATACAAGTATAATATAATATAATAATAATTCATTTCAATAATTATTATCCGTTATATTATATTATTAATCTAGATATAATATTTATTTTAATTGTTACTTAAGTTTCATTATATTATATCGTTTAAATTCATCGTCAACTATAATGAAAAGGTTCATTTTGTATACTGCAGTGTGATAAAAAAATAATATAATTCATTCAAATAATATTGTAAAATATAATATAATATAATATGAAACATAAATATAATAATAACGCAATAATCATCATCAACAACAACATATCCAGTGAGGTCGGAGAAGGATAGAATATACGTAGACCTTACTGCTAACTCATAGAGGTAGAAAAATTATTTCCTGAAAATTTTCGTCATAAAAACCCAAACACAGTAATCATCCAAACAAAATATTAAATACGTATTTAGTAGTAAAAAATTTAACTCCGCCACTTAACCATCATCCAAACAAGGTAAAGAGAAGAAGTGCAAGAAAGAACAAAAAGTCATGCCGGCAACTTCAAATAGAAGCTTCCTCTAAATATATATATATATAAAATGATCCTGCACGATGAACAGAGAGTGAGACTAATCCAAGCCAAAGTATGGGTGAAACGAAGACTCCTGCAGCTCCGGTTCTATCGGACCGGGTTCGGGTTGACGGAGTTGAAACTCCGATGACTTTCGCGGTGGAGGAAGGGAAGCTCCGATGGAAGGAAAATTGCTTGTCGATTGAGAAAGAGGTTCTCGGGTTTACCGTCGAAGGTACGAAAATTAAAATTAGGGTTGTTAAGGAGGACGAAGGAGGTGGAATTATTTGCTGCGGCGGGAACACTGGAGTTAAGGTAAGGAGGAGGAGATTTGATTTCGAGATGTTATCGGAGGATTCTCTTCGAATTTGGAGTCACAAGCTTCAGGAGTTCATTGATTCACTTGGTAACTTTTTGAAATACTTATGAAAACTTTTTTGTTTTGAATTATAACTTTTTGAATTTAGTTTACCTGTATCTCGACTAATTATAGGATATGTGTGGAGGTCACGAGTTCAAACCTTGGAAATAGCCTCGGGCCCTTTCCTATAATCCATGTGTAGTAGTAGTTTTAGTACATTGGGCTTGCTCTTTTAGTCGGGTTGTTTGGTTTCGAAACAAGTTACAGTGAGATTAATTATACTAGAATTGGGAGTAATTAGTTATGATAGTATTATTTTTTATTGAGTGTTTGGTTTGTTTTACTAAAAATAAATTGTTTGTGCATCAATTCTAGGAAAGTTGTTCTTTCACAAAAATACCCTTCTTTCCTTCCAACTTATTTATTCCATCTATTGTAATTTACGTGATGTAATTTGATTTTACATGAAATTTAAAAATAAAAGATTTTTTAAATTTGTAGTCTAAAAATAAATTATTAATGGTTGTGGTTGAGTGTCACGAGATCTTAGGTTCAAATCCTATCATAGGTAAAAAATAATGGGTGATTTTTTTGTCTGTTGTAGTTTTGATAAACAGAATTATCTGGTTAGTATGCTTTGTACAACAATAACATACCCAGTAAAATTCTACAAGCGGGGTCTGGGGAGGGTAAAATGTATGCAGATCTTACCACTACCTCATAGAAATAGAGAGATTGTTTTCGGAATTAGTCGACAAATATCTCATTGTCTAGTTAGTGTGCTTTGTGAGTTGACAAATATCTCATTGAATTAGTCTAGGTGTGTGATAGTTGGCCTGAATACTATGTTCATTAAAAAATTCATAAATATTTACGTGGCTAGAAATCATAATAAGACATTTTAAAATTAAATTAGTATTTAATACAAAATATTTCCTTTTTTTTTGGACCCACTAAAACTTGAGTTATATAAATTAGAACAAAGAGAGTAGTACAAAAAGGGTTTGAGGGGACCTTAGGAGTATTTTTAGCCCCCCAAATAAGGGATAAAATAATATTATCCGAAAACTATCTACGCTTGTCTAGCGTACCATATGACTTCTAAAATGTTTTTGCCTCCGCTAATGTTTAAACCTGAATATTTTATGATTTTTGATTTATTTGATCAGGCCACACACTTTTATTTATTGCTGAGTAGTTGCAACTTAATATGGCACCAGAAAGAGAAAGAACTTTATTTGAGTAATGGAGGAAGAGGATAACTTTTCAGAGTTCAGCTTTACATGTCAACTATCAACAAGAAGTCTGATTTGTTAAAGTTTGACAGTAAAATAAATAATCTGACATAGTAGGTAAAAATAATGACAATAATTAAAAAAAATAAAATCATAAGTTTTATGGAGGCGGAGCTACAGTAGTAGGTAGAGGTTTGGACGAACCTAGTAGTTTTTGCTTAGATCCTGTTTATATAATATATTGTGTAAATATTTAATTGCGAATCCATTAACTGAAACAAGCTATGAATTTGGTCAGAAGTAGTGATAGAGTTGGGATTTTTACTTAATTGTGTCAATATAAAGAAGTAAATCCATGAAGTAGGCAAAGGGAGTCAGTATAAAGTGTGTGTATATATATAAAGAAGAATTTTTAATCTAGCTACTCAGTGTAATTTTCTAACCAAGACACCCCTCGAATAAATGACTACACATATAGTACAAAAATTATTTCTTTTTTGGATTGTCATTGTATATAGCTTAGATCCATGAAGGAAAGTGGCTATGATTTTGGTAAAAATATGTGCTTATATTTATTTATTAGAAATGCTAATAGAATTGAAACAAGTAGTAAGAATTTAATCCAATATATATGAGTAAACATCTGGTTGGTTTATTATTAATTAGTAAATCAAGAAAATATCTGAGTGCATCTCTGTTTGCTTAAGTGAAAACAACTATATGGATTACGTACAGATAATTAGAAAGTCTAATGTGGCAGGGATGAGGTCTGCGTATTTCCTATCTTGGTTAGACCCCACTTGTGGAATTATTTTGGATATGTAATTGTAGTTGTAACTAGAAGTCTCATTATCATGTTGAACAGCAGTTTGTTTAAACTGCAAATGAAGAGACAGAGTATGCAAAAGCTCTTTACTTGTATATGAAGGCATACATATGGCATCGTTATCTTCTATTCGTACACATTCATTATTCCAATATATTGCCTAAGGCCATAATACAAGAGATCGATGAAGTACAGAAGGTTTGGACAGTGAGTTACTGCCGATTCAGGATCAAAATGATGTATTGCTCGATGGTTTGTTATGTGGAGATAATCAGTTATTATGTGGAGATAATCAGAAGTAGGATTGACAATCGATTTCAAGGGAAATGGAGTAAAGTCCCTTCTTTTATTTTTAAGTTGCATGTGGAGCTGTAGCCCTTTCCCCGACCATGTGTAAAAGCAGGATGTTTCATGCAGGGGGCTGCCCTTTTACATAAGTTCTCTGTTTTTCCGATTGATGATTTTTCTCTCCTTCTGTTTCGAGGCTTGATCTCATTGTGTGATTGAACATGAAATTTGAGACCCACATGCAAATAATACGTAATTAATGTTTGAAAAGAGAACTCAGAAGAAAGAAGCACTTCAGGCATGCTTCACTTTGATTATAGTTTAAAGTGATCGACTCAGTAGCTTCCATTAATAGTAAAAGCATAAGTACTGATAGTATTCTCCTTATCATGGTTACCTTTGTAGTTACTGTTTTTCTTTCATGAATCTTTATATGATGGATAAGTGACTTTATGGAATTTCAGGTCGACCTAAGCGACTTTTTGTGTTTGTGAATCCTTATGGGGGAAAGAGATCTGCACGGAAGATTTTTATTGATAGTGTAAAGCCACTACTTGACGATGCAAATATTGACTATACAGTGCAAGGTTAGCAGTATTGAATTTGTTATATGATTTTTCAGTCTCTGCCGTGATTTTTATTCTTAATTTTTGTCCATAGAAACCAAATATCAGCTTCATGCAAAGGAAGTTGCTAAATCATTGGATATTCTGAGATATGATGGAATTGTTTGTGTCAGTGGGGATGGAATTTTGGTTGAGGTAAGTTTTTTGGGTATTTTTATTTATTGTTCTTTTATTGGTTGGTCAAGCCTATTGTTTTCTTGCGTTTGCGCAGTCATAGTTGAACGAACAATTATGCTCAAGAGCTTCTGTCATCATATACTTGACGAGGGGAGGGCTTTACTTGTTTATGGATTGGCGTTATGCTCTTAGTTATAAAGCTCAATAGATTCTGTTTATTTAAAAGCTCGATTTCCATTAAAAGATGTCAAAGATGGAAGTATCAGAGATACATGTAATCCTTGCTCCTTCCCCATGATGATAGTTCTTTTCAAGACATCAATTGATTAACTGATTCCAAAATCGGGGCTCAATGTTAGAGAATATGTACATTACTATGTAGCTTTTCACTAGAGATCAATGTCATAGCAACATTTGGGATGCACAAAAGAAAAAGTAGCTGGTTTATGAGCATGATATGCATAAGCTCAAACGTTTTTTTTGTAGTGAATGGATGATAAACATGTCGTGATTCCTCACCGGTCACACTTTCTCTTTTTTCAACTTTTAGTAGGTAGTTAATGGATTACTTGAAAGGGAGGATTGGGATTCTGCAATAAAGATGCCTCTTGGAGTAGTACCCGCAGGTTTGTCCTTTCCTTTTATAACTATTTTCCTTTTGATAAACACTAATGTTTGTACTTCCTGCACAAGAAATGCACCAAGCTAACGTGTCTTAATTCCGCAACTTGGTTAACTAGTTTTAACTATTTGAAGAACTTGTGAACTCAGTGCTACGTCGATGTCTAAAGATTTTGGTTGATTTTTTTACAGTATGATTTGCATGGTCTTTGGTTAGTAACTTTTAGGAAAAGCTTGGTATGTATAAAAACCCTTTTAGTGTCTTTATAATTGTGTGTCATATATGTTAATACAGGCACTGGAAATGGCATGGCTAAGTCTCTTCTAGATGCTGTTGGTCTATCTTGTACTGCGCTCAATGCAACACTTGCTATTATTAGAGGTGGGAAATACTAGGCTTTTCGCGGTTTCTCCATGGTGAAGTTTCCATTACTCTTTTCTTCCTCGAGTAAGTCTAAGAAGTTTTCTTTGCATGCTTCGTTGTTTGCAGGGCACAAGCAATCACTAGATGTAGCTACTATTTCACAGGGGCAGAACAGGTTTTTCAGTGTGCTGATGCTCGCCTGGGGTATTACATCTTCCATTCTTTTCTGTGGTTTACTTAACGAATTAGAATAGAATATTATAGCTGATATTTATGTTGACTCTGAAGATTTCTTTTTTTCCAGGTCTTATAGCTGATATTGATATCGAATCTGAGAAGTATAGATGGATGGGTAGTGCTCGGATAGATTATTATGTACGTTTCAAGTTCATTTTCTCTTTGAGTTTGTGATTTCTTTTAACATCAGAACTTGAAATGTCAAATTGGATTTTGTTGGATACTATTTGGCCAGGCAATGCAACGAATACTCCGCCTTAGGAGGTACAATGGTTGTATAAAATTTGTGGCTGCACCAGGTTATGAAACTTTCGGAGAACCAGCTGACCAGGAAGGTGAAGTTAAATCGAGTTTCGTTCAGCACAAGGGATATTGTGGTCCTGCTTTTCATATGAAGGATTTCAACCGTAAGATTGAGGGGCCTTTCGTATCAGTTTGGCTTCATAATGTACCTTGGGGAGGTGAAGATGCTCTCGCAGCACCAGACGCCAAGGTTGGGTTTTGTTTCCTTGACTCATCTAAGCTGCAAACACTTTAACTTTCAATATGCGCGTTATACGTTGGCACTTTTGCAGTTTTCAGATGGTTATTTGGACTTGATCGTCATAAAGGACTGCCCAAAGTTAACGTTGCTATCGTTTATGACCGAGTTAAACAAAGGCGGCCATGTAAAATCACCATATGTCTTGTACCTCAAGGTAAGAGTTGTTGTTTCAACCTTCTAAGTTGAACTTCCATTTTGCAAGCTCTTATCTCTTTAAGACCAAATCTTTCTTTCAATATCTATATTTTGTTGTTAAGTATTGAAGTACATGTTTTTGGGGCTGATATATATGCGTTGAGGGTCTTCCGGAAACAATATCTCTATCTCTATGAGGTAGTGGTAAGGTTTGCGTACATTTTACCCTCCGCAGACCCTACTTGTGGGATTTCAATGGCAAGTTGTTGTTGTAGTTATTGAAGTACATCAACATTATTTTGTCCCAACAAGCCCTCTCATGTTTTATGCTTCATAGACCAAACACATGAAATATCAGTTGATTTTAGTGTGACGGTGAGACTTGAAACGTCATACCTCTTTCCTGCTCTGCTATCCAATGACTAAACTAGGAATTTTGTTAAAGCTATTCAAACTTTAGTATATATTTCTAAAAGGTTGTTTTTGACCTATATACACAATATTTTTTTCTATATGCGCACAATATAATTTTTACGACGGGTGTATAAGTGACCACCATAGGTCAATGTAGGCCCATGCATGTTCACATGTGATGTATTGAAATTACTTATAATTTGCATGTTCTATAATTAATTCGATCGTAAAAATAATGTTTTTGGTTATTATACAAAAATTACAGGTTAAAGCGTTTGTTCTAGAACCTGGTACACAATTAAATGATCCATCAAAAGAAGGGATTATTGATGTAGATGGTGAAGTTCTTGCAAGAGGTAAAGGAACTTACAAGTCAAATTACAAGACATTAATGGCATATGACAAGCTACATATAAAAGTAGATCAAGGGTTGGCTACTGTGTTTTCTCCTAGTACCATTTCTTAAAAAACTGTATTTTTCTCTAGAAGGAGAAAACTTTTATTTGTTTTTTTATTTATTAAAAAAGTCATGTATATTTAATAAAACAATGCAAAAAAGGGTAAACAAAAGAAAGAAAGAATAGAGAAGTATGAAAACTTATCATGGTGTGTATGTATTCTCTTTAATTTAATTCAAGATCAGGGGCTTCAAAACTCTTTATTAATTTTTTAAATTTCATATCAAGTTAAAATTAAATAAACAAACTAAAACAAAGAAAATTATATAATGATTATTTGAATTTTCATTTATTCCAAGCTTTAAGATTCTTCAATAGTATGGTGCAACTTCATATCATCGAAGACATGACTTTAGATAGAAAGGAAGGAAAGTCGCGTATTAGGGTAAAAGACTAGTAGACTTATCAGGGGTAGGATGATATTTTGTCTTATGATATAGTAAGTTGTGAAATTAGTCATGTCATCATATATTGAGTTATTATTGGTCATCATTTATTTGCTACTTGTGTTGTATTTATGAGTTTTCAATTACTTTTAACTATAGTCGTTTTTGTATCTAGTATTTTCTGCTTTGGAATTGCTATATTTGCGTTGAGAATTTTCCAGAAACAACCTCACTATCTCTATGAGGTAGTAATAATGTCTGCATACACTTTATCCTCCTTAGATCACACTAAGTTATTGTTGTTAATACTCTTCAATATAAAAACATTTTACAATTCTATATTCACAAACTTTAGCTCCCATTTGCACTACTTTTTTTTTTCCCTATATATATATATATATAAATATATTCACACACACAAAAAAATCTTTCTTTTGTAATAGTATATATATATTGCTAAATTAACTTAAACCCCACGATTAATCATCTCCATGTACTGTTGGAATGACTGTTCTCTTTGTAATCTCATTTCTTCATTGAATTTTTTAATAAATGCTTCGACTCGCCGATTCAGCTCGTCCTGACTCGGTGACGGGTCAAGTACTTTTTTAATGTTTTGAACCGGGGATTCATTTCTCCGGTTTTGATTCTGATGTTGCCACGTGTCCAACTTGTTTAGGTGTCTCGTGAGAGGCACGTGACGCCCTTCTGTTATCTTCTTCCATGTGCTTTCTAATGTCTCTTGTTTCTTCACTCTTGCTACTCTCAGTGATTTCACCCCTAAAAGTTCAATTATTTACGAAATTAGCATTAACTGTTAAAATTTAAATATGTTTTTATTATTTATTATTAAATTATAAATTTAATTTGAAAATATTTCTAAGTTTTTCATACCTTCATGACTCGTCCTTATCAGCGGTTTCCGGTGACCGAACCTCGAAGAAACCAGCGGTTTCTCAGTCGCTAGCTGTTGAATTAACTCCGTTTCAACTTCCGGCAACGGCGTAAAAACCGAATTCGAAATCACAAATTCATCGTTTTCTTCTTCCTCTTCATTCACAGTCACCACCTCCGGCGGTTTAGTCCTCTCCTCAAACACCTCCGGTTCATCTACCAGTTCAGGCGCGTACTCGCACATCTCCGATCTGGAAATCGCTACTAAATCTGAGTGAACTGGAGGCGTTCCGGCAGAAATTGACGGCGTGAGCTCAAACACATCCGGTTCATCTACCACTTCAGTCGAAATCGCTACTGAATCTGAGTGAACCGGAGGCGTTCCGGAAGAGATTAACGGCTTAACCTCAAACACTTCCAGTTCATCTACCAATTCCGGCTCATAGTCCGAAACTTTAGATCTGGAAAACGCTACAGAATTTTCCGTCACCGAAGTCATCCCGGCTGAAATCAACGGCTGTAATCGCTCGCCGGAGTGTTGTTGTTCCTTACGGTTTGATCGAGAAGTAGCAGCGATGATGACAATTATACTGTTGAGTAAAATGTAGAGGTACGGCGGCTTCAGCCACGAAATCAAACCGGTCCAAACCGTAGGAAATTCATAAAAAATCAATGGAACAGATGATTTAATTGCAATGACTAAAGAAACTGCTCCGATCGAAATTAACAAAATTTTCATGGATAACATGCTCGTTGATGATTCCATTTTCTCCGATTTTCTTTTTTGATAATTCTAAGCTTTGTTGTTGTGATTTTTTTTAGTAGATGAAAAAATAATTGTTTTGTGTGAGAATTTAGAATGAAGAAGATGAGAATCGCAGAGAAGTTGTTGAGAGAGAAGAGTGTATATATGTACAGATGAAACGTTGAGGACGCGTGTTTGTGGAATATGATGAAATATGGGTCGCGGGATTAAAATATTCAACGAAATCTATCGTTAGATAACGATAAAGATTAATTTGGTGTGGTTGTATCGTTATTTTAATATTTTTTTTCACTTTTTAACTTGATTTATTTTTTTATTTTTTTATGATAGTTATATCATATATCCCAGAATTTTTTAAAGATTTATCATTCAAATTATAAATATATAATTTTATGTAACGATGAATAACAATACAATCTATCCAAATATTATATTTATGAAATAATACATTACGATACAATATAACATAATATAATACATTATGAAATAATAGTAATTACTAGTACTTGTATGTTACTTTCTTTCATGCATGGACTTTTATGGTAAGAGAATTATTTTCAATCATGATTTTAAAGTTACGTTTATCTTAATTTATTATTTGCTTGATATTAGCCTTCATTGCATGTTATCTAACACATGAATTAATTTTTCAAATTGAGTTAGATCTAAATTTTATTTTTTTAATAAATTGTTAAATTTTTCATATAATGTTGAATAATTCTCATATTTTACTTTTTTAGCAATAAAATAATTTTCACATCTTCAGCTAGCTTTTCAGATTAAATTAAATTTATTATATAATATTCTTTTTCAACAATAAATATGTTATAATTACTACTTAGCTAGGAAAATTGAGTAAAATGAAAAAATTCTTTTAGCTTTTAACCTAAGTTTTATATTTTTCCATAATATAATTATTAATTTCAAGTCAAATTTTTTATAAAATAAAGGTGTGTAGTATTATTTGGGAAGCCGTGGCTATGGCTGCGCCTATGTTATGTGGACCGACTTGTCTTCTTACCGACAATTTGTCTTTTTGGGCACATTGGTCAAACAAATACAAACAACTATTACTATTATAAATTTTGTTCTTATTTTTTGAAATTAATTTAGTTGATTATAAAGTTTTTAGGCAAAAAAAAAAAAAAGAAGGATTTTTGAGTCATAAGATAAACATGGGAAACATTAAATATACTTAATTAGTTTCAAATAACGTGTATTAGTATTTTGTGGAAAAATGACACTTAATAAAGAAAGGTCACTACGACAACAATAATAACATGTCGGTGAAATTGTACAAATGAAATTTGAAGAAAGTAGAGTGTATGTAGATCTTATTACTATCTCGTCGAGATAGAAAGATTATTTCTAAATGATTATCGGTGGCAAATCCTTAATAAATGACAGCCCGTACAAGAATTTCAGGATAAGTGAGATTAAATATTTTTCTTGATAATTATGGTATTCGGGTGAGTTTGCGTGTATTTACTTAACTTCGTAAATTGTCACATACCATCAAGAATATGTATCGGATAATTTTGGCTACCAAGGCAAGGATAGATGGAAAGAAACCATCTATTATTTTTATCTCTTATGGGAAATTGAACATGATACATGACGGTTCTAAATCTATTTTATCGAACACTAAGTCACGCTTTTGGATGTAGAAGTTAAATATTTCTTACAAATGTTTAAAACTAGATTTAAGATTCTGAATTATGTATTCTGAATTTTATAAAAAATAGTTGAAACTAAGATAAAATAAATAAAGAATCCCTTAAATAGATGGACTCCTCTTGTATTAACAAATTCTAATTTTGTAATCAATATGATTTTTTGTAGGTTCCGTTAAATGTAAAAACAAATCACTTAATATATATGTTTAATACGTATAATTTAAATAGTAGAAAAAGGAAAAAAAATTAAAAAAAGAAAAATTATCAAAATGGGCACTTTAAGAGTGAAAATTACAAGAATTTTTTTATTTATCAAAATAATAAATTTTTACCGAATTACAATATCTTTATTTTACTTTTTCATTTTTTAATACCAATCAAATCGACATTAATTAATATCAACAAAAATCTTTTGCCTTTTTTTTTTTGTAATAAAGGATTGATATGTTTGTGTAAATAAGAAAAAGTTGGTAGGGCGATGTAATTTAGTATATAAAATTGTATAGTTATGTTTTTCACCGTTAAAAGAAAGAAACCTAATATAATTACATTCAAAATGACTTTTTTGGTCCAACAAGTACGAAGAATTTGATTAATGGAGTTCTTTTAAGTAGTGTTTTGAAGTTCGATTAATTTAGATTCACAATTAAAAAATTTAATTTGGAGGAAAAATATTTTTTATCGAAGGTGACTTTATGCTTAAGCTCAAGTTCGAGACTTTTGATTAAAAATAGAAATGTATTTACGTGTATTCATTCAACACAATCTTTAATAATTGTTTCTTTTTAATTTCCGAATGGATGTCTGATACCTATGTTAGAGCTCGATTATTTTGAATTCGTGTCGTGTAGGCCTGTAGGGTCCTATTTGAGAGGAAATATTTTTTATCAATAATTTTTTCACCTCTAAAATTTGAACTCGAGACCTCTGATTAAAAGGAGTAGCTTAATCCACCATCCATTTTATGGCTGCATGACATCTCATCACATGTAAACTTACACTTAACGAAAAGTATACAAGTGATATATAATAGTAATTCAAGTGATATGTATTTGTAATTCAATTTTATAAGATAAATATATAATCAGCTAATTAACAAGTTAAGATATTGATAATATTATTTACTAAATAAAGTATACACAAATTAACTACTTCAAAAAAGAAAATATAAGATAAATTAATTTTCCTTTTGACTATTTTACATTCCACTCGTGATCTCATAATTAACTATCACAAATTAAAGAAAGTATATGAACTAAAGTAATAAAAAATATACATTAAGCTAAAAGTAAGAAATATGATTGTGAACAAACATAAAGCAACAAAAGAAGTAGTTGAAATGTGAAACAAAAATATAATTAAATAAAAAGAATTATTTTGATTAAGGTGATAATAATTTTGAAATAAATTTACTTTGTATTTGATAATAATTTTGAAATAAATTTTTATTAATTTTGAAATAATTTTGATAATAATTTTGAAATAATTTCACCTTATCTTTAAAGTGATAATAATTTTGAAATAAAACATAGAATTATTTTACTTTGTATTTGATTAAGGGTATTAATTAATTTCGAAATTATTTATCTTTTCATTTGTATAATAATGATGGAAAAAATAAATTATTCTCTCTATATATAATGGGATAACTAATTTCATAAATAGGATTTCTATATAAGTTATTGAATTTCTTTAATATAAAAATATTCCGATAAATTGGTGAAGGAACATATTTCAAAAAATAAAATTATCTTATATATATAAATTTCTGACTCAGCTATTAATCGAATCGAATAGACGGGTGATTTTTTCTTCTTGATCCTTATCTTCTTGCTGTTTGGCATATACACGTTTCAATGTGCTCTTATCAACTAATTGTAATGTCTTTTCAGATTAATCAACTATAACTACTATTGTTCTAGTCTCTTCGTTTCATTTTATATAAGTCAGATTGAGTTTATATGGAGTTTAAAAAGGAATATTTTTTTTAAAAAATATGATTTAAAATAAATGATAGATATTTGTGCGTCTATAAATTATTTCATTAAGGATAAAATGAATATTTTAAAGTTAAATTGTTATTATTAAATATAGAAATACGCCATTCTGTTTTGAACTGACTAAAAAGGAACGCGAATCATATAAAGTAAGACAGAGGGAGTATGTTATAGACGTATAGCTTGTTTATGAATCATGAGGATGTTCTATAGTACGTTCATATTGATTAATAAATTATGTTATTTCATGAAGATTTTACTTTGTTATTATGAGTTTATGTATATTATCGATTTCAAATTCAAATTAAAAAAAGAATCATACATTGTCAACCGAAAATAATCTCCCCATTTTATAAAAATTGCATGTCTACGTACAATTTACCCTACCTAAACTTCACTTATAAAATTAGCTCTGGCTAACATGGCATAACAAAATAATAAAATAATTAAGATGGAGAAAGATAAGTGATTAGGTCAAATAAGAAATATTTACAAGTCAAATGTTAACTCATTAGTTTAATGTTAGATAGTACCTTAATACTTGATGGGACACCTTAATTAGTCCAAAATTGACTCTAACTAATGTAGGGTACTAGGGGCTTGACTTATTGAAAGTAATAATAATAAAGTTAGGCCAACAAATCCATCCCATACATGATGGTTTTCGATTTCCCCTCTGGTGTTCGATATTCGTTTTTGAGTTCAAATAATTCATATTTATTTGAAAAAATATTCATAAGAAAGTAATCTTTTTTAAATTTAAATTAAAATCTTTAATTAAAAATGAAGGATAATTTTATTATCCCATCGCAAACTTTGATCGTCATATACGAAGTTGATAAGTCCAATCTAATACTCTTTGTATTGTTTTATGTGTCATGCTTCCTTATTCATAAATAATTTTGATTTTAAACTTTTTACGTCGCCCTTAGTGATATGATTTACATAAATGTGTATTGAATTATTATAGACTATAAATTAAAAAAAAAATCCTTAAATTTCATATCTAGTCAAATATTATCACATAAAATTGAAACGAAAAATAATCGATATTTGAGGATTTGGTTGGTGTCCAATCTTTTCTTCCTCTACAAATTAATTTTCAAGATTCAATAAAAAATCACCTAACTAGAGAAATTATCCATACATGATATTTTTTTTATTCTATTTTTTAAAGTTTCTTATTTAGTTTTCAGTATTCAGTTTTTATTGAATTAATTCAAATTCACATCAGGATATTTCGATTTGGATAAAACACCTACCAAATATGACTCTATAGAAGTGTTGAAATACACACAACCATGAAAATTTAGATTGATATGATGTAAATATCAGGTACGAATACGTTTTTCGTATCCACTCAGAACCACATTTTCAATTTATCTAATGTATGTATATATATAAAAATTGTATATAACATTGACCAACCAATAGTTCATTATACACACAAGTATAGTAAATGTGAGAAGTTTCTGTTGAACTGTTTATACATTTACAATATTTGCAATAAATCGAAAAAATCGCGATAAATCAAGTAATAATAATTTATCGTCTCGATAACATTTCGTGTGTTAACGATGAGAAATCGTAACTATATCCTGATTGTATTGGAACAACTGGAAATTTTGGCAAACTTGACAAAGGCCAAATAGCTCCTGTTGATGTTGTTCCATTCATTGGTACTACTGGCATTGCAGAAAACATGCTGCAAAATCAAAAAAACGAAAAAAAGTTAGTACTTTATCGTATTTCTAGTAAAGTTATTGGATTCACGTGCACATGAGAATTGGATCGAGAGGTAAAATGAGTCAAATTTCATAGACGCGAGGCTGAAAGAACTGTGTTCTTTTTCTCTTCAGTCAACTTGTTGAATTCTGGGGATACGCCTAATCATTTTCTTATCTGTATGGGCGGAATATCCTTAAGGTAGTGGCGGAGCCACCAAATGTATTTGTTGGAAAATTACGTTGTGTAGCTAGACAAGAAGTTCATTTTTATGTATATATACTGTATATTGACTCCCTTTATATTTTGACACTTCTTAATCAAAATCCTGATCTCTCAGCTATCGATTGAACATCATTTTACGTATAGATTATGCTTTAAACGATGTCTAAAGGAGGGAAAATACACATGATCTCAAATGCGCGGTATGAATAATTTGCAAACCTTAGGTAATGCTTCAAGTACCTGGGATTCATAGCATAGACTGGTGGCGTAGACACGTTTATATATTGAGTGCTTCCAATCTGGATAATTAATCGAGGATAAGTAAGAGAGGACGGTCGACTTTGGATTGTAAGAAAGCTTGTTTGATTCAACAGTCTAACCTGTTTAGTCCCGTGGACCTGAGTGCCAATTCTTCCCCAACTCTGAGAAAACAACTGGTTACCGTTTGATGGTTGATAGGCGGTTTGTAGACCGCTAAAATGATTCATTGTAGCAGGCAGTGATGGAGGCTGATGTGGAGTTGCCAATGTTTGTTGCTGCTGATGGACAGAAGTAGGACAATCCGTGTGTGACTACAATGGATGACACAGATAAAGAAATAAATCGATTCTGTTAAGTATGAGGATTCGGAATATAAAGAAGCAAACAGACGAACAAGCCAAGGGGATTTGCCAGTACTGATTGCTATAACTGATGGATTTTGTGATTATAACTAGAAATGATAAATGGAAGCATCTCGTCGAAGAGATTCATTACCTCATTGTTCAAGGCGTTTGCTGATACCGGCTGCGTATTCCATTGAAAATCTTTGATTAGTTCCTCAATTCCAGCATCAAATTTGTTCTTGTTTTCTATAGTAGCAGAACTGGCATTCTGCTGGATTACTGCTTTTGGTTCCGCTGCTGAAAATTTCGGACATGAAATCAATGGCGAAAGATTCAAGCATGATACATCAACAATTCTAGACCAGTTATTTAAGTTCTAAAGTGTAAGCAGTAGAGCATAAGCAGTGGCGGATCCAAAGAGTAAGATAGGTTCATGGGAAACAATAGGTAAATATCCACGAAACATCTATAAATATTTGACTGTGGATCCAATTAACATGTATGTTAATTTGAGATTGCTTTATAAACTCATAAACTTCAAATCCTGGATCCGCCTCTGACTACATAATTACTCAACTAAATTCCACGCAAATCACTTAGATAGAGGAACATACGCTGGGGGCCTCCAACGGAATGCATTTTGGAAACAGATCCATTTTCCTTCATGGCCTCCGTATGACTTTTAGAAGAGCTAGCAACATGGTTGATGGTAGCAGTTGATACAGTTGGGGATATATTTGCTTTTGAGACTTGAGAGATCGGTTGTTCTACATTTTGAAGAACGTTTTCCCGGGGATCAGGAGAAACCTGTTAACCATGTTTATACATTTATCAATCTTAAAAGTATGAAAAGAAAGTAAAAGGCTTTAGTAATTCAGACAGCAATGGATTACATTAGCTTTTGGCCTTGGTTCTTCCGCGGAGGCTACTGGTTTTGCATTCTGAACAACTTCTGGCTTGGGATCAGGAGCAGCCTGCTCGGAACATTGAACACCAAGATTTTATCAATTCGTACTAAATACTCCCTTAGTTTCAATTTTTTTGTCTTGCCTTCTTTGTCCGACTAAAAAAGAATGCCTCTTTCCTTGTTTAGACCACAACATTCAGGGTTTTCTTTATTTTCTTAAACTGCGTGTCAAGTCAACACCAAACAATACGAAAATGATTCTAAAAGTTGTATTTACCTGCTTAGGTAATTTGGAAGATGCATTATGCAATCTACTCCTCAAAGCAAGCGTTGTTCTATCTGCATCTGGCAATGGAGAAGATTTCCTCTCTTGAGATAACGACATGCTCCGTTTGATAGACTCTGCATCCCTGGGTGTAGTTGGTCTACTAACTGAATTACGTTCTCCTCTGACATCATGAGATGACTTCATACTCCCGTTTCGTGGTGTCCATCTTTTCTCCACATACCTAGCACATTCGCGGAAGTTAGTAAAGTTGATCTTGAAATGAAATATTTCCAAGTTCAGGTGAAGAAACTAATGACTTCACTACAATAATAGTAAGATGATTCGGGGAATGGTTAACTATGATGTCATACTTTGCTCGGATAAAATTTTCAATACCAACTCTGTTGGATTTGGCAGGCAGCTCGGCTTCCCAGTAGCTATTTGATTTCTGATTCCCCATTGCTAAAAGGAGCAAGAAATCAAGTTATTCAAAGAGAAGAAACAACTGCTGAAAATATAATACGAAGAAGAGGAAAAACGCAGTTGGCTCACTTTGAATAAACGCGACCTGATCTGGAAGCCAGGTATCCAATGTAGCAGATCTTACCTGCATACAGATGATCCATAAGTTCCATCCGTAATCGACTTCAGTGTGCAAATGAATGAACGTGGAAAAAGTAAATATAATTGTTCGTGAAGGCTGTGATAAGTCGTAATGGGACAACACAAATCTAACACGGAGAAATGACAAGACGATAGCAAGGTGGAACAATCTATATGTGAAACTGCACCTTCGATATATGTACTCCAAGACTCCTGTGAACACCAGAACAATGCAAGCATATGAAGATTCCGAGGTTTACACTAGCCCATCTTGGACCTCTGCATAAAGTAAGTGATCGATAAAATGAAAGCAGCCTAAACAACATTTAAGTGTGTCATTACGTCTTTATCTTTCATTTTTCGATGAAAAAGAGGAAACACATTTGATTCTGTTTCATTTCTAGTCCACGAAACTGATGGTAATGCTTGTAATCATACCTAGCTTTGCAGTCAGCGCATTCTCGATTCTCTGGCAATTTGAGTAGTCCCTCAAGTATCTGCGAGAAGGATATAACAGAAAAAGTTCATTTTCTTGTAGAGGTAGTAAAAAAAGGGCAAGCCTGGTGCACTAAAGCTCTCGCTATGTAGAGATAGTAAAAACTAAGCTTAATTCAAGAAAATACGGAATACTTCTAACTGAATATATGTTACGTAAGTGTTCTCTCCGCAATGCAACAACAACAACTACTACTACTACTACTATGCCCCAGTCCTAAACTAACTGGAGTCGACTACTCGACTTTGATTATGCTTCCTCTGCTATACCTTATGAAATCTACCTTCGAAGTCGTCTATTTATGAATAGAGAAATGCTTTAATACAACCATATTGCAAATCACAAGAACATGTCTAACTACTACTCCTTTCATTATAGTTTGTTTATCTTACTTCTCTTTTTAGTCCGTTTCTGAAAAAAATTGATCTTGTTTTTATTCCGAAGTGACACCATACAAAAGACATCTCATCGGAAAAACATTCCTCCATTCTTACTTCTTCCTATCATAATGTTGATTCATGCTAACTAGAAAGCTTTTGTATGAAAAATAACAACGGAAATATCACCAGACACTGTTCCATCAGAGCTATAAACAGCCTAGGCATTTGGCTAAAATGACCGGTTAACATTGATATCTGTGCCATACATCTGATTCTATTAGGTCGTTGTGGTCGGACTCTATTATGGATTTGTGACCACATTCTTGACACTACCATAGGACCCTCTATTGTTGAAACACCAAATATTTTTTGGTATATCGTTTTAATCCTGCAACGTAGAAGGAATACAAAAGGACATAATAAACCAGCAAAATCTCAATTTTATGTTTCTTGTTTCCAATGACTTAGATTCAATTTTATGAGAATTCAACAGATTACTTACTAATAATTTAAATAAAAGATTTACACAGTAATCCTACAAAGACGTAGGCAATCTATCCTGACGCAAGCATTAGTAGCTGATTTCACAGCTCGAACACGTGATCTATTGGTCACGTGGTGACAACTTTACACGTAGGACTAAAATCTAAGCTCCAAAAAAAAAAAGGACAGGAGAAAATTATTGAACTCCCATTTGCACCTAACATTGCTATTATTAAACAAGAAAAATCCTATACAGCTGTGTACAGCCACAACATACTAATCAGAATAGAATTATATATATATATGAAACACAGGCTTATCTCTTCAAAAATGTCGACAGATCCATATTAGATCCTCCAAAAACGCTCCGATTTTTTGTGTAGAGTCCGAACAATATAGCTTATTTACATATTGATTCTTTATAGTTCTTCAAATCACTAAATCCAAAAAGGAAAAAGAACCCGAAATTCGACATATTTAATATTTTGGACAGATAGTTTAGTCTATCAGGCTTAACCAACCTCAGAACATGTCAAATAAATACATATATATGGCAGTCTGTCAAGGAATAAGTCCCAATACCAAACACCTACTTGTCAAAGAAAGTCAAACAGCAATAACGACGACAACAACATACACAATGCCATCTTGAATGTCGAATCAGAGTGGTGCGTACACAGCCTTACCCCTTCCGAGGGGCATTTATTGTAAACCTCTTACAGATATGAATTTATCTAATTCAGAAAGGAAGAACTTCCATCATAGAAAGTTCGTTTCCGAATTTTTCACACACGAGCAAAACAAAATTCTCCAAAATACCAAAAAAAAACTCATATCTTTTTATATTTCTTCAAAAATTTCACATAAAAGCTCTTTAATTCCAGAAACCCCCAAAAATCCCTTTTTTTTTGTTAGAACTATATAATCCAAGAATCACAATCAATCAACCCTCCATCAAATTAAAGAACAGTTCGAAACACAAAGTATTTCACGGTCCAATGAACTATAGCACAAGAGGTATGATATAAACAGTCTATCGTAATCAAATTTACTTGAATCAGGAAAACTCAAGTTTCTGAGCAAAAATACTACTCCCACCCTTCTTTTCAATTTACGTGACAAAATTTGACTTGACACAATAACACGAATTTTTGGTACATAAACACCAAAGAATCAATCAACCCCAATCAAAAAGAAAACATCAAGAACTAAGATAAGTCATATCTATTGATTTTATGGATTAAAGTTTAATTTACTTGACAAAAAGCAAACTTAGAATTCTAATAAATTTTGTAGCTAAACAACAAAACTCGCGCTATAAGGACTAATTAGTGACAAAATAATTCTATTAGCTACGAGCAATTTAACAACAGATTATCATATCAATAAAGTAAAAAAAACAAAAAAAGCCAAATTTAAAAGTACCTTTGTATGTTTAGCATTAAGCTCCTTTGAAACTCTTGATTTCTCATTCATGATTGAATTAAATCCCAAAAAAATATAAAAAACAAAAAAAAAATTCTCCTTTTTTCTTTCTTTATATTTCTAAATATTTGGAGAAAATAGACAAGAAGAAGTAGAAGAAAATTTGAAAGTAGACTCTCAAATAATGACTCTTTTTTTTTATTAATTTTATTTTTTTAATTATGAATAATAAAATCATATATTGCGGCTTTCTATTGGAATCTTGCGCGTGGAAGAGGATGTCTTTTGGTAGTTATTCTTAGTTGGAAATTCCATGCATAAATAAATATATTTTATTTAATTTTTTTAATCTTATTATTGGGGGTGGGGGTCCTTTCAATTATATATATTTTTATTTTATTTTTTCACTTTTTTAATTAAAAAAAATAGTTATAATAAAAGGCGACTGTCTGTTTCATTACTATATAAACGAATAATCGTTATTTGTTCTGTTTCATTACTATATAAACGAATAATCGTTATCTGTTCCTTTTTCGATTTTTCTTTTATATAAGGGAATTATACGTGCATTACACATTGTCTATATATGTTTATTTTCCCACCTTAATTTTAAATGTAATATTGATCTATTTTGAATTTGTTTTAGTGATGAATGTTTTTGAAAGGATAAGATTTATTACTTTTTTTCTTTCTTCTAAAAGAGAATATATCCTTGCTGCTCAATAAATGGAATACTAATTAATTGGTTATATCTTTAAGGGGGAGATAAAATAGTAGTTTAGGTAAATATTCTAATAATTTATGGCATTAGACATTTTTATAAATTACAAAAAAATTGGATCTGTAATTATATATTTTCCCGTCTCAAATTAATTAAATTTTAAAGATTTTTTTTCAATATTTAAAATAGTTGAATTATTTAAAAAAAATTGGTAATTAGATTTTATTAATTACCTAAGTAAGTAATTACAAATCTAAGCTAGCAAACGAATTGACGACGAATGTTTAAAACTTTTTCGATATTTGTCCTTTCATTTGTTGAAGTTTTATATTTACTAGTAATTACGACTTTACAAAGGGTAATAGTGGAAAGTATGGTTTAACTTTTGCCTTTAAATATTTTTTTTAATATATGTGTATTATCTCACAAATTTAATTAAAGTAGGACGGAGGGAGTATAAAAAGAATGGTCTAAAGAGAAAGTGTGGCATCTGACCAAATTATATTTGTATTTTGAGTTTACTCTACTTAAATCAAAAGTTGACATTATTCATTTTATTTTATTTTTCCAAGTATTCCTATCCAAAAAAAAAAAAAAGAAATAATTAAATTTATTAAGGACTTGTTATATGTACTGTATTGAAGGAAGTTATGATGTATTTTCTTTTTCTACCAATATATTTAAAAATTATTATTTGAGATGTTTAAAAAAAATCTGAAAAATTGACCTTAGCAAAGAGACTTTTCAAGATTATGAAAAGGTATTTAGTTCCTTTTTATATGTCAAAAAAAAAAAGAGTTTTGAATATAATGATTTATGAAATTTTCTCTATTTTTGTTCAATATAAGCATTTGAATTTAAAATTATTTTATATCCAATTTAATAAAATTTTCTCTATTTATATTTAATTATATTTGTACTAAAAAAAAAGTAATTGCATACATGACTCACTAAGGTGTCAAATGCTTCACACTTCACACCATGATGAAGTGGAGAAAAGATTATTGGATGTGATAGGAAATCTTCTCATGATCTAGGAAAAGTGTATCAAATAATTTATTTATTTTTATTTCATAAAATGTGGTTAAAGCATTAAAAAAAGGATTTTATGAAATTTCGACCATCTTTATTTATCCACTATATTATTTTAGATGTCTTATAATATTTGTTCAATTTGTAAAATTAATAAATAATTTATTGTTTTGTATCTGTTTTACCCTTGTTATTAAATAACATTTATTTTTCAATATTTAGATGTCTTAAATTTAATAAGGGTAAATTTGATAAAACTACTCCTCGCATTTACTGCTTCTTAATATCTATGTCAAGTCAATAGTGGATAATTATTGTTTGACAGATGTAGTACAGAGAAAAAGTCCAGTAGAAATATTATTGTTCCACAATAGTTCCTTGTCTTTGAGTTGAGATTTAAAGTCATCCTTGAATTTTCACATGAAACACTAAAGGTGAGAAGAAGAACGCTTTTTCTGTTCAGTGGAAATATTATTGCAACTAAACTAAAAACAACTTGATATATGACGTTGCAAGAAAAGAAAATTTTACTTCATTGCACGTGAGATTAACGTGATGAACCTCTTTAGCTGTAATAATATATCTACTAAACATAATCGAATATTTTGTTTTATCATCTATCAAATGGTATTGGCTGGATGCATATATCAAAGTGTGGCATGAGTGAAATCAAATGATATTCTAAGGAAAGAAACGAATATCCGCTACAATTGTGGGATTGATAATCCAAGATGTTTATAACTGCACTTCTAAGAAGCCTAAGTTAACTAGAGTTTCGTCCGAACTTAATTTCTACCCTAGCCAGAGTTTAGATAGATAGCAAAGGAGTAAAAGTGCACGCTCAACATTGGGACTATGTCCACTTGTCTTTTTTTGGGGGTTTCTTTGAGCTTGATTTCTCACTTGATAATAAAACTTTTTCGGTTACAAAAAAAAAAAAAAAAAAAAAATCTACTAAACAGAACTAATTGTTCTTATTCTTACCATTTTCTTATGTGGAGTTATAATTTTTACTAAATATATTTACAAAAAAAAAATCTAACATTTCATACATAAAATTCTGGATAAAATTAATTATTTAAAAATAGGCAGAATTTTGGAGGAGGATCAAAAGTGCACCTGAGGGACTTTTAGTACACCATGTGAAAACATAAGAATGATTTTGAATCTTAATCCAAAGATAAAAGATTATTTTGATTTTTTTTCTCAAATATAAATATAACTGTATTATGACTATGATAGGAAGAAATCAAAGGAAAATAGAACATCTTGTAATGTCTATGACGCCTCTGACAGAGGGTAGATCAAGCAAGTTTGATAAATTTTTAAAAGTGGGATGTATATGATATTTTAGACGAATATTTCATATATTAAAACAATAGGAAAAATAAAGAGTTTTATAAGAATCGTATAAATTTACATGATACATACATTTTTTAAAATTTGATATAAAATAATTCAAAAAATAAATTTGTACAACGAACAATACGGCACGTGAACTTGAAATATAATAATCCCAAATCACATTCTAATGAAGGGATTAGGTTGGTTTCTTAGTTTAGGCTCCATAATTAATTAGGATTGTCAACAATACAAATGCATAATGACACAATAACAATATTTGAATTCCAAATCATGCTTCACCAATAATAATTAAGAATAGGACAAAAGATAAATATAAAACACACCTAATTATGATTTTTGAGATTAGAAATAGTGCCTTCACCATATATTTACAAGTGACTTATAATATAACAATTCAATTCGATAGTGGTATTGTTGACTTTAAATTTATATCTGCACGATTTCAAAATATATAACTAATCTAATGTCAAATTTGTCATGCCTCGACATGCTATGATATTATCCGCTTTAAATTTAGACACCGCACGACCTTAAAACGCATATAGTAGATATGACCTACTTACTAATATATTAAATATCTCTTTTGTGTTTTTACTGATGTAGAATTTCTTAACTTAATCTGGATTGTTATATTTAACATGTAAATTAATGGATTTCTTCTTCTAAGCCAATCATCTTGAGTTCTTTACTGATTAAAATAATAATAATATGTGCACAAAATATTTCATATTCATATACGGTTAAAAAAAATACACCCTAAAGAATATGATTAATCAAATGAAAATTGATTAATATGAAATTGTTAAAGATGGAAAAAAGACAAAAGCTAAACAACAAAAACTTTGATAATATTTTGATGTTTCATCTCCCAATAAATCTATTTTTTAGCCCAATTGAATGGACATATGGGGAATTGTGTCATTTATAAAAATAATTTTTTAAAAAATAAGCCCTAAAATCAAATTTAGGACATAAATGGGCCATTTTTGTAATCCTCTTCCTCAACATTTTTCATTGGGCCATTATTGTAATCCTTTTCCTCAAATTTTCATTGGGCCATCCAATTCCATTGGCCCAAGCAATTCAAGAGATTGGAATGGGCTGATGATTCACCCTAAAGTCTCCATTTATAATAAAGGATGATAAGGTGGATGTACATATCTATATTTTTACGAGCGGAGTTGTTCGAATGATAAACAACTTTTGCTTGCTCGAGTCATTGAGGAAGCAAAAAGAGCAGGAGCTCCTGAGGAAGAGTAAAGAAATTTACATGTGTATACTTTGAAAAGGAAAAGATTAATATTTGGTCGAATAGATAGGGCAACCCTTTAAATGTTTCAGAGTATTTTATTTAAATAGCTCAACTTATTTAAAAAATATATATATTTTTTGAAAGCTATAGGCCGAATTTGATTTATTTTAAAAATTATACAATTAAAAATTGTATCAGTCTTAGTTAATCATATGTACTTGTCGATTTTTACAAAAACAACAGCATATTCAGTGGGATCCCACAAGTGGGGTCTGGAGAGGGTAAAATGTACGCAGACCTTACCATTACCTCATATAGATAGAGAAGTTATTTCCGAGAAACCCTCGTCTCAAAAATCAAGGTCTATAAGCAGAAGATACTAGATATGGAAATAAAGGGAAAAGAAAAAGGAAAACGGCTAATAATGAAAAATAGATGATTTAATCCAATTTAAATTTAAAAATTAGTTAAAATAAATCTAAATAAATGGCACTCGTTTTAAAAACGAAGAGAGCTAAATTATTCCGTCAAACACCATCCCATAAATTAAGAGAAAATAAATAATAATTCCATCTACCAAATAAAAGCTAGTAGGTGACATATATTAAATGCAAAAGGGACAGGGCTGAATATTAGATACTGAAACTTGATGGACCATGCTGTCTTCTTTAATAAATGAAATCTTCATCATGAATTATTTCCTAAATTGAATTATAAACTTGAACCCTAATCTAAATTTATATTTTTTTTAAATTAATATTTATCAACTACTTTTAATTAGGTCTGTGGTTGCTTCCAAATTTAGTTGTCAGGATTCAGAGTGAAATCAGTTTTGTTTTCAAGTAACCTTACGAATATTTCTAGGGTTATAAATGATAGAGTGAAGGTGGAGTTAGGCTTTGATTTCTGATTCCATTTCTGATTCTCTGACTGATCTATCGACTGATAAATTCAAGATGATGAAGTTAATTGTTTGACGTGACTCAATACTTCCCTTCTATACTATTGTATATCTCACTTTAGAGCTAACAAACCGAGATTAGCTTATGCTAATAGCTTCTTTTTTATTTACAATTACTCATACCGACTTTTTTTCCATTTTATCCTTCGTAACAATGAACATCATCACTTATTCAAAATGATAAGTTTTAAAAAAATATGATATTGAAAGTTCTGTTTTTAAGGATTTAGATTAAATATTTCTGTAACAAATAAAATGCAGAGTGTATAAATGAAAAATAATATGAATATGAGAAAGTAGCATAAATATACGTCAATATGAGTTGTAGTAGAATGACTGGACTTCCTCCGTCTTTAATTATGATTTCAAATTCAACCATCTGAAAATTAAAAAAAAAAATCATATTAAAAGTACTATCTCTAAAATAGACCCTATAATGCGTAAATCCGAATATAAATAAATTTTAATGCGAGTATCACAAAAAGACAAAAAAAATATCATTATTATACCATTGGTTTATGTTATGGACCAATCTTTTCATTGAATTGTCATGTGTTTGAGGAAATTTCAGAAGCTCATTAATTCAATTGTGAAGTTGTAATTGACTCAACAAGCAACCCCCAAGATAATTATTAGATGGATTCAGAATTTGAAGCTCGTTTGATTAAAGATGGATTGTAAAAGTTCAATATCGATTATTAATATTATGAATTTTGATGGAAAATTTATTTGTTTGATCGATTAATTTGAATTTATATTTCTAGATGTTCGTATAAAAAACTGTTTTATTTAAAAAAAAATTCTTTATTTTCCGAGCTCAAACTTTGCTTGTTTATGTTTTTAAGATTTGAGCCATGTGAAGTCTCACCTTCCATTTACTTTTTAAAACCTTTTAAAATATTAATTATTAAAAGTATTATAATTACATAAATTTAGAGATTTAACAAGATTTAGATCAAATCTAATTATATACATTAGATTAATCTAAGTCAAAGCTTTTAATTTAAAGAATGGAGTTTTCTATCTAATCACTATATTTATAATATCATAAGGAGAGAGATCTAATATGACCTCGGATTTAGTCGGGCCTTCGATGTGGACTTCGGACATCAGATGAAAAATTAAAAAAGAGCAGTGATATAATTTCACTAATCAGAATTTACATAACATTTATATAAACACTAAAAAGTCGAATTTCTTTTTACTTTCACCCGATATTCATTATTCATATTGAAACTCGAATAAAAGTAGGGAGGCGCTCCCAAATATTTTTTTTTTTAATTTTATTCAAGAGCTCTAATCTGAAGTCTTTAATTAAGGATAGAAGAATCTCAATCATCTCATTATATTTTACGTTGAAAAAAGATAAAACTCTGTGTAATACCTATAAAATTTTCTAAAATTTCTCAAAAAAATCAAGATATTCTTAAAATTGTTATGCCCAAAAAAAAAGAAAAAAGTTAGTCACATATTGTTGCATCACTTATTTTTTTCTTCTTTTTTTTTCACTCGGTGTTTGATACTCATATCTGAATCTGATTAAGTTCAGTTCATGCATTGCAAGGCTCATTTTTAAAGGCAACACCCTCAACAAAAAAAAATTCGTTATCAAGATTTCGAATCCAATATTTCTGATTAAAAATTAATTGATTAGTTTCATAATTTCACATGTATACTAAATTATATCCAATCATCTTAAAATAATATTTTTAATTTATGGATCAAAATACAAAAAAATTATTAAAAAGTCACCTATTTTTCAAAAATATATTTTCAGAAATACCGAACACACCCTAAATTATTATTATTTTCCTTTCATTCATTTGTGCATGTTCTGTGTGTATTATTATGGTACGGGGCCAAAAGTTTTGTTAAATATTTCTATATAAAATAAAATGAATCAATTAATTCACCCACATTTTCTATCAAATTAATAATAACAACTACACCTTAATTCTTAAATTATTCATATATGTTTTTTTTCACACACACAAAGAATTCCTATAATTTCATTATTTATTTTCTGATGTTTAATTTAATAAGTAAACAAAAAATATTTTTCAAATAATATTTATATATATAATAATAATATAAATAAGCATGATAAAAGTGAACGTAAAATAAGCGAGAGTGGAGAGGGATGAGTGTTGGTGGGGAGGGGATTTTAGTTGGTGGGAGTGAGGTGGCTGCAATTACGATCTAATGGTAAAGGCAGTGGCAGAGCCAGAAATTTAATTTAGGGGTTTAAAATCTAAAAAGTCAAACACACCAACTAGTTGAAGAGAGTTCGATATCTATTATATATAATAAATAATATAATTTTCCGTCGAAGGATAGATAGAAAGACAATATTCATAAAATATTATTTATAAAAACTTATTTTTCCTGCTTTAATCCCATTAAAAAATATTTTTTTATAATTTCAAAGAACTTATTTTCTTTTAAAAAAAACTCAAAAATCATTATTAAAAAAAAAATCATTTCAAGTCAATATTATTTACTCATTTATTAATTATTTGTTGGCACCACCATGCAATTAATGCAAATTCAATATCATCCTACCTGTCTATACATAAATTACTTATTATAGAGATATAACAATAGTTACACTTCATTGACTTATCATTCTTCTCCATTTCCCTCCATTCACTCCCTCCCAAAACTCTACATCTAAACACTTGTTCTGATGTGTGAGTCTATGTAACATCACCTCCAAACCACGACATCAAATCGATAGGGTCTTTCAGATATCTTGATGTTCATTTTTATCAAATTTTGAAGTTCTTTTTCTGGGTAAAAGATTCTTGATCCTGCGCCTGACATTTTTTCTTTCATAAATTCAACCAGGACTTGCGTCATCAAACTCGTTTCCTCTTTTCTTTTTTTCCATCTGAAAAAGATGGGTTGTTTTCTCAGTTCTACCAAAAAAACACCGCCGAATACTAACACCAAATTACAAACCACAACTACTCATAGATCTCTACCATCATCAACCCTTCCATTTCTTGAACAAGAAGAAGTCAAAGAAATTCTTTCAGAAACTCCAATTATTATTAATAATAATAATCCCATAATTCATAGTAATGAAGAAAAAAAAAATAATTCCACCAAAAAAAATTCTCTAGAGAAAAATCAGTGCCATAACATTCAAGATAGTCATGTTTTTAAAATAGCCAGAATTTTCAACCCCAAAGAACTCAACCGGGTCGGGTCGGATCCAAAGGAGATGGCCAAAGAGCTCAGCAAGAATACTCGGGTCGGGTCAGAACCAAAAGAGCCAGCCAAAGAACTCAACCGGGTTGGGTCAGATCCAAGAGAAGCGACCAAACATCTCGGCAGGCATACTCGGGCCGGATCGGATACAAAAGAGTCTATCAAAGAGTTCAGCAGGAGTATACGGGTCGGGTCAGACCCGAAAGAGATAATCAAAGATGTCCGGCAGCGATCTCCAGCAAAGTACCCGAACACTTCTCCAGCTAGAAGATCGGATCACCTATCCGGGTCGGGTCAGATCCGAAACACCTCTCCAGCTAGAAAGTCAGATCACCTATCCGGGTCGGGTCAGGTCCGGAACACCTCTCCTGCTAAGAGGTCAGATCAACTCCCCGGGTCGGGTCTGACCCGGAACAGTTCTCCAAGCCGGGTCGGGTCGGGAAGGAATATGGGCGGGTTATCGCGAAGAGATAACGGTGAGAGTTCATGCCGGAGATCAAGGTCACCGGTGATATGTGGAGATCAAACTAACGGAGGAACGAGGAACAGCATAAGTAGATGCCCGTCAGCAAGAAAATCCGGTAAGTCGCCAGGAAGAGTGAGGTCGGAATTGGGTGACCGGCGCCGGAGTCCGGCGGAAGCTGGAAATAATAATTATAAGAAGCCTTTGACAAGTGGAATTGATGAATCTATTGAAAATCCACTTGTGTCCTTTGAATGTTTTATTTTTATTTAAAAAAAGAAAAAAGAAAAAATTAATTAAAGAGCAATAAATTCTTGAGAAAAATGTACCATAATGTTCTATTCAATATTTAATTAATCTATATTTTTTGTATCTCATGTTGATCGTCTAAAGAAAATGATATTGTCAAAAAGACCCTCGGTTCGAATAAATAGATAAGAAAAGAATGGATTTAAAATTGTAGGACTATAGTCTGTGCATTTAGCATATTCATATAAATTTTCAACCTTTAAACAAAGCAATACCAATATGGCATCTAGCTATTTCCTTCCCAAAGTTTTGGACTCAAATTTTTTAAAGAAAATAGAAAACAACGTCGACTTAAAAGAACAACTTACTCTGTCAACGTAATATTTATTCATAGTAACCAGACGAACCTTCTTGAAGACAGAGGCCACCATCTAAGCTAGGAATTTCAATGCCTAAAAGATATGTACACTAAATTAAAGAGCCAAGAGGAGGGACAAAAAAGGGCCTATTGGTGAACTTGAACAATGTTTTTTGCCTTCAAATTGAGCTAGCTAGGATTGTGCATTGGACGAGTCCGAGATCAAGAAATCGGGTAAGGAATGTCGTTGATGGAGAGGCCATGGATCGCGTTCAGGAGGACAAGGTACGGGCACAGGATTGGCTAGAAAAGTAGGGACGTCTTCTCCTGGCATCAACACTGAAACTTCTCGAGCCTTCGTTGACACCTGAAGCATTATAGCCAAGTCATAACATGTTATATACCAATGTTTAGGATATAAAAGATGAAATTACAACCAAAGACACTGTCCCTTTTTTCGCGGAATCATTTCATCAGCTAATCAGCAATCACATTGATGATAAATCTTTCAAGAAGCTAATGAAGCACAAACCAAGCAAGCTAGACTTGATCATGTCATGTAACAGAATTAGTAGTACTGAAGCAACCATCTTCTTGGATTGTGAAACATCGAGTTGGTTAGATATCGAAACAACAGATCATAAGGAGATAAAATTAGAGGTCATCTTGATTTATTGGGAACTCAAATATAGAACAATAGTATTGTTAGGCTGACCCTCCATCAACAACAACATGCCTGGTGTAATCTCACAAGTGGCGTCTGAACAGGTTTATCCCGACTCTATGAGGTAGAGAAGTTGTTTCTGATCGACCCTTGGCTCAAGAAAAACACTAGGTTGACCCCGTCAACAAGTTATACAACTCTTTAGAAGTGGTATATGGCATATGGCTGAAGACACTTCGCCTCCCCCTCCCTTAAGGGCATTGGTTTAGTATTAAGAGAGCGTCTAATGCTGCATGAGTTAAGAGCACATCGCGAGTTTCAATCGCGATAGAGGGACGAAATACTGGAAAATATGCTAGTTACGCCAGAATAAGGATCTTAATTTTCCACCATATCATATCTATAGCCAAGTTATGTCAATAAGGACCTTGCGTCCATTAGTTATCTCAATCATCCATCATATCCTAACTATGCTAGAACAAGGACCTTGCATCCATTAGTCAAGGTACGACATGACCATTCCATAACTTCTCTCATGTGATTTGCACTTTTTGACGAATGTGGTCATTTTCAATCTTAGCTCGTCTTGAATGACCAAGTCCATCTTAGATTCTGCGTTTTTTGCAGACTCATCTTATGGATATGATATCATGGCTCTGTTAGCTCAAGGGTGCAATCAGAAAGCCTGTACACAGTAGAAACACAATCGGAGACAACACCCGTGATTACTCAAATTGTTCATTCAACAACCACCAGGGTTCATGTAACCACAACAGGCATACTGTCTGGTCAGAAAAACTTTTGGAAGCTAGAGATCAACTGAAGTATGTGAAGAAAATACCTAAGAAAAACCGCAGTTTGATATATAAGACACCTCTATTTACTTATATGTATTGGTGTAAAGCAGAAAATGAAACAAGAGATCGATAGAGCTAAAGAGGTTATTCATTAATCCACCCTCGACATACTAAGAAAACCATTCCCATAAAAAGGCTACTGATTTGGCTGATTCAACAAAGGAAAAAAAGGCATCCGTTCAAACTACACTCATTTCTACGTTGACTACAAGAGAAATAAACGTCGATGGAGCCTTTCTCTCCTATTCGTTCCTTTTCCATTATCATAAATGGTCATAGATGGTTGCATCACAATGGACCGCACTGTCATTGCAAACTCGTCATTTAAACACGAATCCCACAAGATAGTCAGCGGATAGCAGACGGTTCTTATTGCATTCACCAAGATAGTCCTGCTGGCTCAACGAACCAAAAAGTTTCAGCAATGTTGAGACCTCCTATGGTTAGTAAATTGCAGTTCTTTGTAATGTACGAGCTCAAAGAGATATCATGATAGTGCTGCAGAATTACGTTGTTACTACTTAGCTTCAGTGACCTGGTTGTGTTTGGATTAACTAAGTGTTATAAAGATACTAGAAAAGCCTCTTGTGTTTGTGCAACAAACAATAATCCAGTGTAATCTCACAATTGGCACGGTGTCTAGGGAGGTTAGTGCGTAACCGGACCTAGGAAGGTAGAGAAGTTGTTTCCGGTAGACCCTCGAGTCTTGAGCTTGCAACTTAGTTTATATCAGAGAGGTTGAGTAGGAGTTCAAAGTTACCTCTGGCCAGAGCTAGAAATTTGCCTACGGCGTCGGCAAAACCCTGTAGCTTTCTACATCAACAACATACATAGTGTAATCTCACAAGTAGAGTCTGAGGTGGATAGCGCGTACGTGGACCCTCGGCTCAAGGAAAAACAACTCAAAGAAACTACCAGAGTAATAGTACGACTAACTAGTTTGTAATAAGCTACATTTTCTAGAATCCGAAACTCATAAACTCAAAATCCTAACTCCGCCTTTTTAGCTAACTGTGATTATTTACTTGTTGATTAACAATTACAAGTACACAAAGATAAATACATACTATTAACCAATTACCCTCATAAAACAACTTTCTTTATGAAAATTCCAAGAAGTTTAAAGAAAAACAACTTTCAGCAGCTACACTACAATTGGAATAAAACAAATAACATTTTACTAAACCAAAAATTCCAGATAAAGACACTTACTTTGGATGTTGGATAACCAAGTTTTCCATTGAAGCTCATCTGAGACTCAATGTCACCAAGATTGGGGCCACGGGATGGCGATAAAGCCGGTGAATTGGGCCTGAGAAACCTCTCAAAAATGGCCATGACAAGGAACATAGAAATAAGAATGGCAGTGGCAACAAAACCAAAAGAAACAGCATTAACAGAATTGTCAAAATGAGTCCAATGATCATCTTTTGTTATGTACATTGGTGATCCACTTGGTGATGGTGGCCAACCCCACCCCTCTTCTTCTCCCATTTTTTTGTAATACCAAAATCAAGAACCCAAAAAATGTCAAAAACCAATCAAAATCATGTCTTTTTAAGGAAAAAAAAGAAATTGGGAAGATAGTAAAGGTATTATAATTGCCAAATCAAGAACTAAAAATGTCAAGTATCAACCAAGATCATGTCTTTTTCAATTTTTTTTTTTATCGAAATGACTTGAGAGACCCTTATATTTGGTTTCGATTGTCAACCGTTCTCTTCTACTTGTCAAAGTTTGAAGTTTCAACTAGACACTTAAACTTGAACAAAATAGGAAGACAATTGATGGTAGTTTTATGAGCTTTTCAAGATTTTTGACACCATTATAACCAACAACTTAAAATGTCCCCAAAAAACACCAAAATCATGTCTTTTTCACTCTTTTTCTTTTCTTTTAATAAGAGATTATAATTGCCTAACCAAGAACTAAGAATGTTCAAAAACCAACCAACATCAAGTCTTTTTAACTCTTCTTTTTCAAAGAAATTAAGAAATTGTGGTAGTTTTTATGAGCTTTTCAAGATTGTCACCATTATAATTACCAAAATGAACCACTAAAAGAGTAAAAAAACATTATTCTTTTTTCCTTCAAGAACATGAAAAGACTTTTGATGGTAGTTTTATAATCTTTTCAATATTGACACCATTAATATTACCAAAACAAGAACTAAAAATGTCAAAACCCAAGAAAAAAATCATGTCTTTTTATACTCATTGCTTTTTTCAAGAGACTTAAGAAATTGGGAAGACAGCTATATTCAAGATTTTGACACCATTATATAAAAGGACCAAAGTAGTAAACACTAGTCAAAACATGAAGGAGAAAGAAAAAAAGGAAAAAAAAAACATTTGGGGTTGGTTTTTTTTTCTTTCCACTTTATAGACAAAGATGACATGAACTTTTTTGAAAAAGAAAAAGAGGACTTTGGGATTTGAAAGCAGAGAAATTTGAGCTGAAAATTAGCTTAAGCCTGTGAAGACTCTGCACTGCAGCAGCCAAGTTTCAAGATTGTCCATTTCCTTAGCTCTTTTAATATCACCTGTGCTTACACTGTTGAAATTGACATCTAATATATGCTGCTTTACATATGAATTATTTTTGTAACCAAGGCGAACATAAAATTTGAAGTTTATAGAATTGATTTGGCATGTAAGATGAGATAAGTAAGGATATTTTGTGAGCGATAGAATTATTTTAGTCCATCTTCTATATGAGATAGATGGTACGATAAAATAATCTTGGGATTAACTAATAGTTCCAGCTAAATTGGGATCAATGGCGGAACCACATAGTAGTTAGGGGGTTTGGATGAAAATTATACTATTTATATATGGTAAAAATAAATTTTTATATATATATAATATATGTCGAACCCCTTTAGGTTAGTTAATGAGTTCACTTCTTAAAATTTTGAACCCCAGCTCCACCCGAGATAACGTACTCAAAATTTATCCTGAATATTGTCTTTATCTTAGGTACCAAATGATTGTAGGTTTTGAATTCTAAAATATGGCTTTTAAGTATACATAACTACGTTTAAAATTTTGTTTTTGTGTATATCTTTTAATGGAGATATAAGGTCCAAATTTATTCAGTTTTGACGAATTCATATCGTATACACTACATTCATTCCTGATAAGGTTGAATAAATAGGTGCATGCGTCCAACGTGGCATGTTACAAATCAATTCGAATATATCTCACGTGAATTCTCACATGGCATGCTATGCAAAATTTGTGTTTGTCTTGCTCAACTTTATATAAGTCCATGTATTATATCAAAATATTTACACAATGCTTTTTCATCATTGGAATTTTACTTTTTCTTTTTATCTTTTGCAAATGCATTGAGGCAAATGGGCCCTTGGAACAGGGCCCATTGGATCACACAAAGTTCATCACATAGGGCCCAGCCCAATAACTCTTGTGCTTTTGTCTAACTTTCAATAGTCTCCTCTCTTTGTTCACTATTTTTTGCAAATTAAATTGCAAGGGATTTAAAAAAGGAAAAAATCTATCATTCTAGAAATTTCTTTCTGACAGTCTAAATCTATTATCATTTATATATAATTTTTAGATTGAAACAACATATACATACGTACAAAATGTGTATATTGAACTAGTATTATATTAAAAGCGTGAAGATCCCTAGAAATGATTTTTGAATTTTTTTTCCCTTCATTAAAATACTCTTGTTTCGACAAAATCGTCTTTTCACTATTATTCTTAATTTATTATTTATTTAGTTTCCAAATTCACTTTTGAATTAGAATTTTTGTATATTTACAATTCACTCTTTGATTTAGGACTATTATATATAATAATTATCTAGGCTATAAAGGAAAAAAGAAAAAATATTATTGTTAACCCAATATTTAAGACTTTAAAATTAACCAAAATTTTAATTATTAAGTATTTTGTTACTAAAAGTATGTAATATATAACAAATTTAAAAAGAAAAAAAGTATTTAAAATTACATTGAAACATTAAACTATTTTTTTTACTCATATTTATTCTTTTATATTTTGTTTCGAAAATAGTCATGTTTTATTTGATTATTTCTTCCTAATTATTTCTTAGATAGAATAATTGATAATTTCCTAATATATGTCATCTCTTACCCTTCTGCCCGACATGTCATCTAATTGTCGGATTTTCCCATGTTTCAGGGACACAAAAATCTCTCGGGAGATGTCCCACAATATAAACGGCTAAGATTACGTGTAGCACTTTTCTCGTACGATGTCCACCGTCGGATCAGTTTGGTCAACGACAAAAATTTAGTCAAAAAATAACGCGCATGCAGTATGAACAGTTAATCACGCACGTGAGATCGCGTGTGTCAGTCTATAAAAACTTTGAAGATTTCATATGCGTGTGTATTCTCTTAAAAATTATGAGAAATGTTCGGAGAAAATATTTTAATCGTACTTCATAGCTATAGTTTAGACAATTATATTTTGAAATTATGGCTAGTGTTTATGTATTTCGTTATATAATTCGCATATTATTGGTATAACACTATATATTTTGCAGTTTTTGTATAGCATTTGTGTTTGTATAATTCGATATACAATATGCGTAAACTTCGTTATACAATTCGCTATACAAATATAGTGTTTGCATATTTCGCTATGCAATTTGCGCACAACATTTGTATAATTCGCTATATAATTCATAGTGTTTATATATTGCACTATACAATTCATATAATGTATGAATAATTTACTTTACGATTCGCATGCTTGTATATTTGATACAATTCACTGTTCAATTTGCCGTACAAATTCGAATTGTAATTATACAAAAATGTTAATTGCGAGCCATAATTATTTTAAATTATAACCATGTTAACTAATAAACTAGTATATATTTATTTATCTGCCTAATTTTTCCTAAAATTATCTAATTCTAAATACAAGAATATCAATTATATTTGAGTCTATTATATTTTATGTTAAAAGTATCACCTAAAATAAAAGATGGAAGTGATTGCTACTTATCATTAGTGTGAAATTTAAAATCCACTCTTTAATCAAGTGACTTTTTTGTCATGCTCTTTAGAATATTTTATTATATTAAAAAAAATTATTTTTAAAAATAAAAATAATAAAATTCATGTATACTTAACTTTTCTCAAACTTTTATTTATAAAATTATAATAAATATGATATTACTTTTTAATCAAGTACTCCAGCCATTGTGGACCTATTGGCTCGTGTGAGACTGACCTAAACTCTTCATGAGCTATAATTATTTATTTATTTTTTTTAATTTAGTTTCTTTTTTGTTATTTTCAATCAGTAATTGAAAAGTTCACGTGGTGGAGCTAAAGATGAAAGAGCAAAAGTCTCTTCTTTTAATGATTAAGTTCAAAATCGTGGTATCGTAATAAGTATTCTTTTATTTTTGATTAAAAAATTTAAATCGGAACGATGAAATTAACTTTGTGTGTCTTTCTAAATTCTACCCAATGTTTATTGGTTTGGAAATGTTAGATATTCATTAGTCAAATAAATAGTAATTATGTACTTTCTTCGTTTTTTTTTAATTATCATAATTTTTTAAGAGTCAAATCATATGAATTTTGGTTAATATTATAAGATGTACTTTTTGTTCAATCGTATTGATATGAAAAGTTTGCAATTTATAGTACTTTTCTTATAATTTTTGAATATCTATTTTTTATTTTAAAATATCGAATTAATGTAATCTAATTTAACTTTAAAAATCAATCAAATTGACTCTCAAAAAACGTAATATGACAACTAAAAACGAATGGAGGCAGTATATTGGCTGTGCATGGTAGACTAGTGATAAGTACTCATCATTTTTTTATCAGAGATTTTGAGTTTGATCTCTAAGTATGAAATCATTTTTAATAGAGAGCATTTTATCCCAGTCCCTAGATGGGATTTTTTTTTTTTATCATGAATTCAAATTAGTAGAATCCCAAAACGACGCCGGACACTAGAATATGTAACCAAGAAAATAACAATTATGTATAATCGATTAAAAAGTGAAATTAATAACTTAAAAATTAAAGCATGTTGCTTTTCACAACATATTAAAATTTTTCTCATAGATGTATAATTAGTTTAATCCTTTAAATAATAGAATCACATTTGTATATTGAACAATTGGTTTGCAACTCTTATCAATCCTTATGTTTCATTTTATAATAGTTTTTGGCTAGTTTCCAATTAAATATGTTGTAAATTTTATTCATATCTTAGATGAAATAATAGAAGAATGTGCAAAGTAAAATTGTAGTTGAAAAGTTGACCCTTTTTGTTTTTGGTTTTCGCTTGGTATTCTATTTTTGTATTGATATCCGATTAAATTCAGATTCGCACTAGAAATTTTTACATTATAGAGTAAAACATGCTATAACAAAGACGTTTTTGTATTCAGAAGAGTTCAAACTCGAAATCTATAATGAAGAATGAAAAAACTACTTATCATTTCACGACAAAGTTCGTTGGTGACGGAATTTGACCTAAAGACATGTTAGATCTTAGAGACAAGGAAATATAAATTCTATGCTATTAGTACTATTTTTCCTCTATTAGTTGAGCAAGATCCAAGGAATGAGGAACTTTGGACCAACAACAAATGGATTTCACAAGATTCATGAAATGAGTGAAAACAATACCAAAACAACATAATCATAGTCAAAGAACAATAATGAAATGTCACCTAATATTCTATTCTAAAGCAAGGAAACTCCATAAAAGTTTAAATTAGAATATATTATATATAAGGATCACATGTTAGTAAAAATTATTTTTGTGTGATGTATAGGTTAGGAATTCCAATCAAGAAGCAACGTGGTAGACTATTTACATCACACGAGGTGTGGCTTTCTTCAACAAATGATGTAATTAATTTGTTCCTTTTGAGCATACATTTTCTTCCCCAAAAGATATTTATCACTAACCCAAATCGTTAGCTATAAATAGTGAAGTTTTTCCTCAATTAGTTTCTGCATCGAATTTTCATCTTATTTTGTATACATTTTCCAAAAATAAAGTTGAGTCTTTGTGATTACATTATTTACTTTTGTAATAACAAGTATATTCGTTTTATCTTGGGAGAAAATAATCTATCACCTCAGTTACAATGAGAAAACTAAATTCTTCGAGGACAAATAGTGAACTATGTAGTATTAGATAGTTGTTCTTTTTTTCTTTTGAAAATTTCTGATTTCGGTCTTTTTTTCTGATTTACCATTGTGAACATAGTTTATATATATATATATATATATATATATATGAAAATTTTATCTTTACTACTGTTGATGCATATAATATTTTTGCTCTTCAACAAAAATTTCGAATTTGAATCTTAAAATTTTAAAAAATAAATCTAATAGAATATTATTTTCCTTTTAATGAACCATAATATCTTATTTGAATTCAGATTAATCGAGCTAATTATAAGTATATAAAAGATTGGATTGAGCAAATCCAAATTAGATACTCTATAGATCTGATACTATCAGTCTGTCCACAAATTACAAACATTATTCTCATCGAGCCAAGCATCACTTCACCACTTTACAATTATATATTCTATTAATATAAAAAAATGTATTAAAATATTTTGCAATTATCAAGGAAAAAAAAACTACTTTATCCTTTCTTAATTAATTAAAGTACAGAAAATAAAGATCTTCCTTATCTTCTTTTGTCTGTCTGAACAAATACAAAAAGAAAAGGAATTAAAAAGTTTAATACTAGTAATATATTCACCTAATGGGAAAAAAAAATGGTTCCATATGTTTGAGTAGGTTGAAAGTAATCTCTTAAATATATTTCTTAGTTTTGATTTTTAATTTGTTAAAATATTTTTATTAGACAATTCTTTGGGATGGTCGAGTGGTTTGGTTCCGAAACATTCATGTTGGACATCTCAAGTTCGAAACTCCATATCAAAGAAAGCAAAGAATTTGCTTTTTAGGTTGAGCTCTTCACATCAGATTTGCCTAGTGCGGGTTATTTTTTCTGTGTTTTTTGCGAGCTATTGCATAGGAGTGAGATATTATCCTATGCGCACCCAAAGGACAGCGGCTACTGATTTTTCTCATCACAAAAAAATATGTTTTTTTGTTAGATAGTCTTAACTTAAATTTTGAGGGGGGGAGGGGGGAATGCACATGTTTTCAGGCGTCCATCACGTAAATAAATTGACCATGTATGTTACCTCCTTTAATTTTACTCAACAATCTCATGAAGTGGAACTAGTCTTAGGTTTTACGACTTATTGAGTCTAATATATAATTAAAGGATGTGATGTATTTGAAGTTATTAACTTATCTATCTTATCGGCGCTTGAAATTAAAAGTCCGTTTGGATTGACTTTTGACTTTTAGCTTACGACTTAAAGTCTAAAGCAATAAGTTAGAAATCCTAACTGGTGATTTTTCTTTCATTCAATCATCATTTGTTTGACAGCTTAAACTAGGCTCCACTTTAGAGACAAATTTTTTTTGTCTTGAAAGTTAACTTAGCTTAAAAGAACTTAAAATAAGTCAATCCAAACATGCTCTAACATACGCCAATAAAGTTTTCCAAAAATTGAGCGAAAAAGATCTAAAGAAATAGATTATCGTGTAAATTCAAGTGCTCAATCATCAACGGAATTGTGAAATTTCGCTGGTATATTATTGTTTGTTGTTTTATATTCAAGTGCTCAATCAAAACATTGTAATTTGAATGATCAACTAAAATATATATACTAACAAATTTTTGAGTTCACGTGAACGAGTAAGCCGTATTATAGTTCCTTCTAGACAATTTTGAGAGATAAAACTAGAACTACTATTATAGTTACGGATTCAACAGAATTCAATATGTTATACCTTACTCTAAAACACAGTACTAAAAAAGAATATTACTGCCACATAGAAAAACAACAGGAAGATAAATCCAATTTCTGTGAGAAGATTTTTCTAAATGGGCTGAAAAGTGTGGGCTTTTATATCTTCAAAAGTGGGCTGGTTATGAGTATATTCTAAAAAAGTTGTGATGAAAATGCCAAAGTGGGCAATGAGTCTGACAAATTTCAGTCCTATAGCCATTGCTAGTAAGTAGCACTCATCCAAAGGGAATCTAAAATTTTAAATCAAGATATTATTTGCTTTGGCGTTTTGAGTCGACGATCTATCGAAAATAATTTATTTATCTTTAGGTAGGAATAAGATTGTGTATACATCACCTTTGTTAGACTTTATTTATGAGATTAATTGCGCTGAATATGTTATTGTCTGTTGCATTCACTTTCACTCGATCTGTTAATGTCACGTTAGGCTTTTTGACATCGCGGTGGTTGAATTCAAAATGGAGTCTCCATGAAGCTTATTCTCAAGCAAATCCACATCGAAAGTAAAGGGGAAATTTAAAGGTTATATATAGAAGATAAATTTAGAATTCAATTGTTGAAGCGTTTCTTGGATTAACACCCAAGACAACAAAATCGTGAATAATTTAAAAAATCGATAGAATGAAGATAGCAATAAAGTCTTGTCCATTTAGCAAAAAGAACTTGTAAACAATTAAAAAGACTTGAGTTTTTCATCTCTAGGATATGTAGTGCCAAGACTTATTTTTGACGAACAACTTTGCACTCAGATATAATATAACATCGGCCTCAAATCATCCTATTTGTGCATATCTCACATTCTTGAATGCTTTTTCTACATCATGTACATCACCAGAGGCAGAACTACAGTATTAAGTACAAATTCTCAATAACTCTTGTTTATATCATATATCTGTACTAGGAAATGCACTAAATATGTAATTGCAAACTCAATAACTAGAACGAACTACTTCAAATTTTGATTTCGCTTCTATTAACCTCACAATATCAAAGACAAACTCATGTAATTTCACCAATAGCATAAGTTCCCTTAAAAGTATGTAGATTACAAGTGATGCCAATAGCAAAGACAAAAAAAGTGGACTAACTTACACAAGCCCATGAGATTGGATGGGACAAAAAGGAATTTTGATGAGAATGTAGAAAAAGTTAAAAGCAGCTTTAATTTGTGTATGAAGACAATAAGGAAAGGTAGTAAAAGAGAAAGCCACAAATTTATATCCTCTATAAGATTGCCTTTTGGTGGAGACAATTGGAGTTTCAACAAAAATAGGCCTCCTTTTGATTTGATGGATCAATGAGGGTCTTATCCTCCACTTATTCCATTGCAGGCTAATTTCCAAGAATTAATTCACGGGCATTAGGTTCATATTTGGTTTGTCTTTTGGAAAATACCTTTTCAAATGGACTTTATTTCTTCTAATTTGAAAAAATAAAATTGATTTTCCTACATCAAAGTAAAAAAGAAATACAGAAAGATTCTCTTTCAACTCTGGCTTGGGATCCGAGACCCAACACCAAACCCCTAACCTCGATCGAGGATTCAACCTTGACTCAGACTAGGAACTTAAGACCCAACTCTCGACCCTGACCTCGACCTAAAATAACCTGAATCGAGACTTGTCTCCCAACCTCAAACGTGGCCTAAGACGTAACTCTTTGACACTGACTTGGGACCTAACTCTCTGACCCCCAACCCTAATCTCAACTTTGGACCCGACCTCGTCTAGATATCCAACTTCTGACCTTGACCTCAAGATCTAACTACCTGAACATGACCCTAACTCAAAACTCCTCCCAACCTCGACTCCAACCCTACTCAAGGTTAAGGTCAGGTCCTGGCTCAAGTTCGGGTCTCCGATCTAGATTCAAGATTAGGTCGTGAGTTGGCATCGTTTGCTAGGTCGTGGCTAGGGTCAATTGTCGAGTCCTAAGTTAGGGTTAGCCCAAGGTCAAATCGAAGATCAACCGCTAAGTCAGATTGAGGCCAAGTTCGGGGGTCAGTTTCCAACCAAGTCAAGAATAGGTTAAGGTCATGTCTCAAATTGAGGTCGGGGTATATGTTTGATGTCACAGTATTTGCCTGTATTGTATCTAATTATTTTTGGGACAATCTCTTTTTTTTTTCTAATTGAAAACTAAAAATTAAAACAGAAAATCACTCATTTCCCGAAATACTTCCCTTAATTCCAAATACACCCTAAAATTAAAAATATTTGAATGTATAATATACGCATAATCATGTATAATAAGGTGAAAGAAAGTCATTTTTGAATTACTTCTAATACGTTAAGGGGTCGTTTGATTGGCAACATATTATCCCAGAATAATTAACTCCAGGATAAGTTAGCCAGTTATCCCACCATAGATATGAGATAATTTATCCCATCAGTAAGACAAAAATGTGGAATAAATAGTCCAAGGATTACCTTATACCTCCAACCAAACATGAGATAAAATAATCCTACATTTTATCCTGAGATTATTACAACTTACACCTCACGTCAAACGACCCTAATATTATTTTTTTGACCATTTTATGTGCACCTAATTTGATAGTGATACTACCATGTAGTGGGCTCTCTTCCCCACAGCCTTTTACCCTACCCCCACACCATACACTTTTGAGTCCTTTTTTCCTCTCTATGGATCATGGAATTTGAGTCTCCCAATGCAAGAAAAAGTGTTAACACTATGAAGATACTGCAGGTGGTAAGGGCACAGCTTCTTTAAAAGACCCAAAAGAATTACATTTTCGTGTTTACTTCATCTTTCCATTGAATACAACCAAACCCCACAAAAAGAAAAAACAAAAAGATTACATTTTTTTTCTCAAGGTTTTATTTTATGATATAAAGGTCCCTTCACATATTATTCATCACACATAAGCCAAATTTTGCTTTCCTTAGTCCCTCTTGAGGTCCAAGATTACCATTTTCAAACACCCTTTTCTGTTCTTTGATAGATATTTTTGCTACATGCAAATGTGAGCACTTGAACTAAACACAAAAAGATCAAAACTTGCAAGCCAATATTTACTTTCTTAAGTCTCCTTTCATATCCAAGATTGCCATTTTCAAACACCCTTTTGGTCCTTTTCTTTGTTCTTGATTGATTTTTGCTATATACAAATGTGAGAACTTTAACTAAAACACAAGAAAAGATCAAATCTTGCAAGTTAATTTTGCTTCTTCAGTCCCTTTTCATGTCCAAGATTGCATTTTCAAACACCCTTTTGGCCTATTTCTTTGTTCTTGATAGATTTTGATATGTACAAATGTGACAACTTGTACTAAAACACAAAAAGATCAAAACTTGCAAGCCAATATTTACTTTCTTAAGTCTCCTTTCATATCCAAGATTGCCATTTTCAAACACCCTTTTGGTCCTTTTCTTTGTTCTTGATTGATTTTTGCTATGTACAAATGTGAGAACTTTAACTAAAACACAAGAAAAGATCAAATCTTGCAAGTTAATTTTGCTTCTTCAGTCCCTTTTCATGTCCAAGATTGCCATTTTCAAACACCCTTTTGGCCTATTTCTTTGTTCTTGATAGATTTTGATATGTACAAATGTGACAACTTGTACTAAAACACAAAAAGATCAAATCTTGGAAATTTAATTTTGGCCATTTAGAGGGGTTTACTTTCCTTAGTCTCTCTTCATGTCCAAGATTTTGCCATTTTTAAACACCCTTTTGACCCTTTTTTTTTCTTTGTTCTTGATAGATATTGCTATATGCAAATGTGACAACTTGAACTAAAACACAAAAAAGATCAAATCTTGCAAGTTAATCTTGGCTATATAGAGGTTAAAGTTACCATGGATGGATTTGTGAGAAGCTTTTTATGGGTAAACAACTATAGCAAGAAGCAATGCAAGTGTTTATTTGGAAGAATGAGAGCAGCTATGAAGAAATTAGCAAAGAAGAACAAAAGACAAGTGAAATTCCAGTATGATCCTTCAAGTTATGCTCTTAACTTTGATGATGGAAACTTTGATTTGGGAGACAGAGAAAGGGCATTTAGGACATTTCATCAGCAAACTAATAAACTTCAGAGTTGTTCTATGACTACTACAACTACAACATTGGTTTATGTACTATGGGTAGAGACTTATTAATTTTGGTCATTGTTTGCTTCACTTGTTGCCTCATTGAATTTGAATAGTTTGAATCATAATGTCGGATCAGTTTGCGTATATCTTAACTATTTTCTATACTCAAATTGCATCTTTGACACGTTTGATATATCCACTAACCCTTCATCCTAACCAGTTATACGTGATATAAAGCCATAAAGATGAAGGGAAAGAGTTCATATGAGTCTCTTTCGCTAGAAAATTATACATGGAGAATAATAAAATAGATTTTTCTTAATTGTATATAAGCTATACATAATGTTTCCTCATCTGCCTAACAATGATGGAGCCAGAAATCTATACCAGGTGATTCAAAACAAAAAAAAAATCTTTAAAATGTCACAATTAGAATTTGAGCCTATGACATAAAACAAAATTTGAATTCCCGTCACCACTAAAATTTTACCAGTAAGGGGAATTCAATTTATTTATTTTTTTCAGAATATTTTCTAGAGAGATTTGCTCCTAAGATCATAATTGAATTCTGAAACGGAGTCTAATGTATCAACAACATACCCGGTGAAATCCCACAAGTGGGATCTGGGAAGCTATAATATACGCGGACCTTACCACTACTTCATAGAAATAGAGAGATTGTTTCCGGAAAACCCTCATCTCAAGAATCAAGTCCATAAACAGAATATAATAAATATGGAATAGAATGGGAAAAGAAGAATGACTAATAATTAAAAGCAAATGACAGTATATAAATACGAAAAAATAACAAATATAAGACCGATAATGACAACATAGAATATAAAAACATGACTACTCCTATCAACTTATTATAACACATAGCCAAACATCATCTATCCTTACTAGCCTATTAGCCTGTTATCCTATTCACTTCTTTCTGTCTAAGGTCATGTCCTCGGTGAGATGAAGTTTCGATATATCTCGTCTAATCACCTCCCCTCAGTAACTCTTCGGTCTACCTCTACTCCTTCGATTTCTAATGTATCAGTGTCTTAATTTTGACAAATGGAGATTACTAGCATATTTTTCAAACACAGGTTCTGATATAAAAAACACAAATCAGTTTTATGAGACTTTGATAAGACACAAAAGCACAAACTACGACTTCATGTACATCACAATCCATAAACAGACACAACATTAATCTAAGAAACCATAATTTTAGGAAAACGAAAGCAAGTAACAGTTCTTGACAGAAGAAAGATGCATCATCTTCAGGCAGTTGGCCAAGTTGGAGGTCATCTTTCAAACAGGAGGATCTTCCAGTTTAGCAGTTGCTAAATCATTTATGCGCGGATAAACAGCTTTTTCACCAAGCTGATTTTGTGCCCATACTAACATCTTCAGAAGGCTTGGAAGCTTTGGGTCTGTTTGATCATTAAAAATAGCATGTTAAACCATGTTCTACACAAAAATATTCTCTTTTTCGAAGACACCAGTCTTCGAAAATCTTTAACTGTCCTGCTCCACTCTCGTCCTGAGAAATGTGAGGAGGAGGATTATCAATGGTGATATTTAATGGAAAGGAGACTAACCCTTTTCATGGCTTTGGCTGGTGAGAATTGCAGCATTGACCTCACTTGCGGTCTTCAGACGCTGTGATACATCCAGAAGCTCTCCAACAGGGCAGTTGGATACATCTTCAAAGGCCAACAAGGCAACAGTCTTCTCCAACTCTTCCAAGAAGCTTTGCTGCAGAAAAACAATTATATCCATCATGTACTAAAGAGGTGGGTTACTCATGGGATTGCATCAACCAAAGATTTTTTAAGAGTAAAAGATGGTGTCAATCTCAAGCTAAGTCATCAGAAACAAAAGTAGATTTTACCATGCCCCATAACCCTCGGCAGCCTCCTCCTTCTAGGGAGGCCAACAAAGAGAGAGTAACCCCAGGCGCTGGCAGCTTAGGGGGTGGAGACAGGGAAAGATCACTTAAAAATTCAACAATCTTTTCATCTTTAACAGCCTGTTAGCTTTTTTTGCATCCACGCGTCAAAATCCTCGGGACATTTCAATATATATTACCATCTAAGAGATCAAACATTCAAGGCAAGTATTGCCCTCATAAAAGGCATGTCCCTAGCAAGTGATGAAGTAGGGGAACAAAGAACATTCACTGATTCCTGCCTTCCCTCAGCAAAAGGGTTGGTTCCATGCCTCAAACTCATGACCTACAAGTTACTAAAGGAGCAACTCTATCGTTCACTGAAAAAAGAGATCTAGTGAAATCAAGAGGAAAGATTTAGATATTAATAATTACATTTTCCTCTCCCCTTGGAGCGAGCTCCTCCTGAGCAAACTCCAAAGCCTCCTCAATCTTTCCATTCCTTATCAACTCTATCAGCCTTTGTTGCTGGAGGTGGAAAAAGAGCTGGGGGTTTGTATCCAGTATCTGCATCCAAGAAGGTAAAACTATGCTAGGATCAACCAATATTAAGAGTTCACTTATATCAACCACAGTTGCAATATACAATCAGCATGAATTCATTTTGCAAAGTTTCAATTCCCACGTCTGAAGAATCTCTAAATCAGTAAGCTCTTAAGATGATATAACAGAAAGTTATGAGAAACGCAAAGGCAAAGAGTACATGCGTATAATACCTGCTCACAATAACAATAATACAAGGAATTCAGGGGAAAGCACCTACCATAAATTTTTTCCTCGGGGAGAGGGGTATGCTTGGGTTTATCACATGATCGATATCAAGTATATTATAAGTGATAATGGCTATACAGAAGCAATGACTCATCTTCCTTGAACAGATGCCTGGGGTCTTTTACGATGCATAATGATACAAATTAGAAGATACATAAGAAGTCATGGTCCCTCTTGGTCTCATTGAAATTCTCAGTAGAGAAGAAAAGTTGAAGGTTTCACATAGTGAACAACTCATGCAAGTTCAGATCAGTGAAGTCAAGACTTCGCATGCAAAGATCTCTTTTTCCCCAACAGTTCAGAGACAAAATGCTGATGATAGAGGAACCACTTAATTTTTTCATGCACTATTTCCTTGAAAGATAATGGATTCACTGTTCAGTTCAAATTCCAATGTACAAAATCCCATTATTTCTTCAAATTTCTAATTACTTTACAGTAAAAACCACAGAACAAGATAAGAAACAAGAATTTGAAGCTTATACATATAATGTAAGCAAAAAAGGATATTGAAGGGACTACCATTTCGACCAGATAGGGGGCATTTGTGTTCAATTCATTGAAAACTAAAAATTTTTTTTGTTCATAAATTGCTTAAATTCATGGCAAACAAAACAATTGTTCGGTTCATCAGATCTTTCTTCCACAACTTTCTGTTCCTTTTTTATTTCTGTCCATAAATTCGATTTTAATCCTACAATTGCTAGAACAAAAAAGATACGATATTACTAGATACCTGGCTTCTTATCAGAAACACTCCCCATAACACTCTTCCATTTCATTCATCATATTTGAAACCATATAATTATCATTTGATTCTCAAAATCCAATGAGATGTAGCGTATAGAATCAATTATGATTATTTGCATTTGAAACCGCAATCCATTAGGTCTCACCTCAATATCATTATCTTTTTGTAATGATGGTGTATGCGCTAGCTTGCATACACCTATACTGTTCAACCGGACACTTGATATCTTCCACCAACATATATATATCAATAACTCTACCCACCAAGGGTTAGGTAGATGGCAGAAAATCACCTAGTATTTTAAAAAAAAAAACTCGACTTGGATTTGTCAATCTCATCATTTTTATATTGAACAAACTGGAAAATAGGGGTGGCAATTTCAATCCATATAAGGTTAAATGAGTCCATTTAACCCATATTTATTTTAATGGATCACTCATATTTTCTAAATAGGTAAATATGGATTGATCTATTTTAAGAGCTCATATAAGAAGTATGGTCAAACTAGGTAAAATATGGGTACCCACATAGACCCATAGATCTCCCACTCATAATTAAAAAAAAATTACACTATAAAAAAAATTTGGGTGTGATTTTTTTTATTTTTCTTTAAAAAATTTGGGGTCGGAATGGGGCTTAGGGGTGTGCATCGGTCTGTTCGATTCGGTTTTATGTATTATGGATTTGATTTATCGATTTTTGGCTTTTAAATATGCTAAACCAATAAGATATTTTTTATCCGTTTTCGATTTATCAGTTTTGGTCCTTAATGGTTCGGTTTTCGATTTACCCAATAATAAAATACTCATAAAATAAATATATGACTTCTCTAACTATTTGACGCAATACGATGAGATACAGTAAAACAAACAAGTCAATTGAGCACCTAAACATAATAATATGCAATATTTGACCTCATATTTTAATTTACTTTCCAACAAAAGAGTTATACATTGGAAACCAAGCAAATACATGACTTACGAGAAACGATTTAGTATCAAGTGATGTTAAATTATTAATCTTTAATATTTAATAAAAGGATAAAGTAGTAAATTATTATAGTCTTAATGGGTTATCGATTTATCCAATAACCCAATACTAAAAATCGAAACCGAACCGATAACCCGATAATTTTTTTTGTAAAAACCATTAAAAACTCGTTAACCCAATAACCCGATAACAATAAACCAATAACATTTTTTTCGATTCAATTTATCGGTTGGTTCGATTGTTGCACACCCCTATGGGGGTAGGATGGAAATGTGGCTTGGGGGGGAGGATACGGGGTGTACGGTGGAAATGTAGGGTGGGGTGGTGAAAAAAACTTAACTTTCTTCTTTGATTTTTTTTAAAAAATATTTGGGTCTCTACCTATGTGGTAGTGGTAAGGTCTGCGTACATCTTACCCTCCCCAGACCCCACTTGTGGGATTTCACTGGATTTGTTGTTGTTGTTGTTGTTTTAAAGAATATTTGGGGGTAGGGGGGCCGGTGGGAATTGAGGATGAAGTTTTTTTTTTTAAATGGTGATAGGATGGGGTGTAGGGGACGGGTGAGGGGATGATAGGGTGAGCGAATTTTTCTTGATATTTTCTAATTTAAAAATTGGGGGTGAAAGAGGTGCGGGTAGGGCGGGGATGACGGTTAGCGGTGGGGTGGGAGTGGTGGGTGATAGGGTATGGAAGTAGAAAAATGTTAAATTTTTTTTATGAAAAAAATAATTTTTTCAAAAATAATTATTTCGGAGTAGGATCGGGAGTGATAGGGGTTGTGCAATAACAATCAAGCTTTGCTTTACTTTTTTTTGGCTTTAAAAGATTAAAGTGGGTTGGAACCATTTTTACCCAAACCATATTTAACCAAATTCATATTTACCCATATTTCATATGGATGGATTATGATCCAATCCATTTTGGCTCAATCCATCCAAATTCGATCCAATCTACCCATTTGCCACCTCTACTGGAAAAGCATATCTTTCTACATTACTTCTACTTATTCTAAAATCATTACTCTCTAAAATGTTTCTCCAATTCAAGCTTTTAATTGGCTCTCGTGTTAATTTCATCAACTAACATAATATTGTACACCATGAACCTATTACTTAATTCATCCCTAGACTAACATGTATAAGTAGATCCTGATGTAAACACATGGCCCAAGAGATGCAAACTCCTCTGTATTCCCCCAAACAGTTCTCATACTTGTGATGGCTCTTTTATATATTTTTATGGCATTTTACGCATTTGATAGGAAGGAGTGGAGGTCACGAATTAGAGTAGCACATTAATAGATTAGATAGGTAGGAGTTATCCGGTGTCGTCTTTATTTGCCTTATATATGTTAATTGTCTCGTATTTACTTGCTATCGTGCTTTTCGTTATTAATCGCTCTTTCACTTTTTCTTTCTCTTCCTTTCCTGTTATCCATATCTAGCTTTTTCTACTTATGGGTTTTTGTGACGAGGGTTCCCAGGAAACAGTCTCTCTACTTCTATGAGGTAGTGGCAAGGTCTGCGTACATTCTACCCTCCCCAGACCCCACTTGTGGAATCCACTGGGTATGTTGTTGTTGTTGTATGGCATTTTACGCATTTGACAGTTATTCCTTTTCTCGATTTGTGTGGCATTCCTTTCCTTTCCAACCTCCATTAAAGGACCTTTCTCTGTTCTTAATATAAGTTTTCTCAAGGTCAATAAATATAATTTGAATATCCTTCATTTTCTACTCCAAAAACTTCTATTAATCTTCTTAGAAAATTTAGTGTCTATAGCAGACCTACCAACCCAGTCTATCACCCTCATTGCATCCCTACGTCACGCTCTATCATTCTTTATTCAATATTTCATGACATAACTCATAAGTTCCATATACTAACAACTCAGAATATTTCCATTTTCCTGTATAGAGAAGCCCAGGTACTCTTTGTCCATTTGTTTAGCATATTTGCACTCCTCAACAGGACTTTAAGCCATATTTTGTAACATCTCCAGAACACTTTCAGACCTCTATCAGGATAGCATTTGGACAATAATAGGTCTGTTTTAACAAAATTAACAAGATACCAAATAAGGATAAAATCTTCAAATTTCCTAAATATTTTTTAACCATAATAAACAAAAGTGTTAGACATATAGCCACTCTTATCTTTTGGATCATTGGATGTAGATGCAAATTTCAAGAATATGCAAAAAAGCACCTTGTTCAAGATGAGCATATAACATATATATAAGTGATATATCGCAAACTTCTTTTAAAAATAGGAGGATCGGCAGGTACAGTAACTCTTCTCTAAACCAAATATTTATGTACTAAGAGTTTCATTTAACATAAAACTAAGAGCAAATTCATGAAAGTTGCAAAGCAAATTAATAACACCAATAGTGGTTGCTTCAATCTTAATATAAGGACTGGCACAGAATAGTATCATCAGAAAAGCTTCCACACTCATGTTTAAATGACATCTGCTTTCATTATCTAATGCCTGCACCTCTTTTCAATCATTTTATTGGCTGAGATAAATGTGTAATGACAAAAGCTGCCCATCTCCAACCATGACAAGCGGGGAAATGTAGGGAAATTTACAATAAACATAGTTGTACTGATCTTATTGATCTGAAACTGACTGTATATGTGACTCGTAATAGACTATCCTTAGACTTCAATGTTTCTATTCACAATATAGTGCAACTCCTGAACAATTCAGACTGCAGTTCGAGAGAATATCTTCCCTACTTTTGGAACAAAATGCACCGAGTCACAATAATATGGTTTCTTCTTATCCTAAATGTAACACAGGATATTTCTTCCCTACTTTTGGAACAAGATGCACCGAGTCACAATAATATGGTTTCTTCTTATCCAAAATGTAACACAGGATATTTAAACAGTCAGCCAAAAGTACCTTAGCATTGATTTAATCAGTTACCATAAATAAATATTTCAATACCCATATTGCATAAAGTCAATATCATTTCCCCTCTTCTAGAAGGACAAAAGACAGAACTAGTTTATTCAAACATAAGAAACTCCATCCAAATAGGATTGGAAGATGAAGATGAATTTGATTCTGAATGGTGAGAACTAAAGGTATTCACTAACAACATACCTGTGAAATCCCACATGATAGGGTCTGGTGAGGGTCTAGCGTACACAAACCTTACATCTACCTCATGGATGTAGAGAGATTGTTTCCAAAAAACCCTCAGCTCAAGCAACACACATCAAAGCAGTTTGAAAAAGGGAAAAATAGCAATCGTACCTCAGGATTCAAATCATTAACCTTCTCAATTGCATCCTCTACATTACCAGCCTGTACTGCCTTTTTAACCGCCATTCGATCAGTGATAGTAGCAAGATCTATATCAGCTATACATTCATAAGGAGAAGCATCTAAATGTACATACGCAATGACACAAATTCGTATAATAATATGAAATGAGCAACCAAAAAGATCACAGAAGGATACGATCTGTTCCAGATTCCTTTCTGAACTTTTCCGCTGCTTCTACATAACCCTCTGTGACTAAAAAGTTCATCACTAATTTATTCATATCTTCTTTTCTAACTTTGACATCATTCAGCCTTTTCTCCCACTCTTCTCTAGTGAAGACTTTCTTTGATGTTGCCTGCAAAGGAGGAAGGGAAAAAAAATAAACATAAAATCAATGTAAAGCTGCTCCATATAAAACCTGTAAGTTTGGTTGTAGCAAAATCTTATCTGAGCAGCTTTTGGCAAGCGATTCAAAAGTAAGAATCTGACTCATATACATAATTGGACCAAAACTCAACTTAATTGGAGTTATCACTACCGTATCCAATAGCATCAAGTACATTCCACATCTCACTGATTCCTGTTAAGCATCATTGCAGACTACAAACACAAGTCTTAAAGCCTTATAAGATCAAGGCTTGATATTCCAGAAGAATGGCATACAACAACATACTCAATGTAACCCCACAAATGGGGTCTGCGGAGGGTGGTACATATGTTGTCTTACCCTACCTCGTGAAGGTAGAGAGTTTATTTCCATTAGACCCTCGGAACAGGAAAAACATATCAAAAAAAGTATGAAGGAAAATAAGTAGTGAAGAATCCAAGTAGAAAATACAGGAAAAAAGAAACGTAGCAAAAACAAATAATATGGTAACTGAGCACAGGAAATAACTGGTGCCTATACGAACTCAATTCATTATTTCGTAATGTAATAGAAAAAAATGTAGAAAGGGCTCTTAGACATATAAGATAGTCGGAGAGTAATAGTAATAATGCTAATACGAGAAACTAGAAAACACTAGATTACCTACTCATATTCTACCCTAATCCTCGTCCTTCATATCCTAGGGACATGTCCGCCATGTTCTGCCTAATAACCTCTATCCGATACTTCTTCATCCTACCTCTACCTCTACCTCTCTCAGCACCACCATAGCCAACCGCTCGCACCTCCTCGCTGACACATCTATGCATCTCCTCTACACAAAATTTAACCATCTCAATCCCTCCTCCCTCATCTTGTCCACTGCGAAGGTCACTCTCATATTGTCCTGAATATCCTAGTTCTTAATCATATCTCTCTAAATATCCCCACATCCCTCTTAACATCCAGAAGAATGGTACGAACACATATAATTAGAATAGGTCGGTTGAAATGGATAAATGTTATGCCATAGGAAGGTACCTACCAAAGTGAAAAAAAGTTATATATAATGATTATAAGAAAAAAATATTAAAAGAGAGTGAATAGTAGACTCTGTGGTCCAATACATCTACAAGATAAGTGTCGCGTCGTTGTTCGGATGCCAAACTAGATGTACAGTCATACAAAATGGTCCAACAAAAGGTACAAAGTAGCACATATGGAAGGCAGATATAGAACAAAGTTGCTTGAGACGGTTTCCTCATGTTCAATTTCGACCTTATGATGCATCGATCCATAAGTGTGAAATCATAGTGATTGAAGGGTTTAAAAAAGGGGGACAAAGAAAAATAGAATTTACATGGAAGAAAGTTGATTCGAAAGGCCTATAATTTCTTAAAATCCATGACTACGTAATGATAAAACTAGAAGAAAACAGATCTATATAGCCGATACTAACCAGTTGGAGTAAAGGTTTAGCCAGGTTGGTATGCTTTACTTTTAGAAGTTTGGAGCTAGAAATAAAAAAGAGTGATACAAGTGTTGTGTCCTTTCTTTTCTTTTATGGTTAGAGCAAATAGAAGAAGACATCAATTACAGAATATTAGATTGATATGGGTCTTATATTCTCAAGGAGTCTCGTAATCTCATTAGAAAGTAATACACAAATAAAAAGCATAGATTAAAAATCAAAGTTATAGAAAATCAAATTATGATGGTGCTACATATAACTTCTTGGTTGGTAAGGATCCATATAACTAGCTTGGGAGTGAGGCGTAACATTAATTGTTTTGGTGCTATAGTAGTAGCTTCATGAACTTTTTATGTATCAAACCATCTATTATATGCACGTACCAATATTCAAGTACAACTTATACATGAAAATTCTACAAATCATAAAACCCATAAAAAAGCATTGACATATTTTTAGATCCATGTCCTTGATCATAAACCTAGTGTCCCATTATACATAGCAACAACAACTAAGAACATACCCAATCCCAATGAAATTTTAAAGTGGGGTCTAGGGAGGGCAGAGAGTACGCAGACCTTATCCTACCTTATGGCGGCAGAGAGGTTGAAGGTACAGGAAAAAAAATGCAATAAAGAAAAAATAACAACTAATAAGGAAAGCAATGTAGAGTATTCAGAAAAGGAACAATAAAAACAACAAATAATAGTGTGGTAACAAAACACAATAAACAACATATGATGCTGGATATCAAAATTCAAAAGCAAGAAACCACAATGATAAGCCTAATTACACTAAAAACCACCAAGACTAAACCAATTAAACACGAATCAATCAATCAATCAATTATACCTCAATTCTAAATTAGTAAACGAAGCTAACAACTACTTTTATGTCTCAGTAAACCTAATACAATCCTTGATGGTTCTTTGTGTCCGATACCAACAATTTTTTGCTGAACTAAGAGAATTCCAAAAACAAAAAGACCTAATTGATCGGAAAAAATTGAATCACAAAAGGAACATTATAGTACCATGCCTTCCAGTCGTTCTATTTCGCGAACCATAAGCCATAACGGCGACATCACAGCAGTATCCGAAAACCACGCTTTGAGTTCCTTTTTTGGCTTCGATTTCCCCGTCTCCTAGGGGAAATAAAGTTGAATAAATTACCTAAGAGGGGGATACAATATTCTTAAGTAGTAATTTTTTTTCTAATAATGTTAGTAAATATGTTTAGGTGGAATAGGATTACATTTTCTGCCTGGTCATTAATAACTTGTCTGTTGAAACTAGGAGTTTGTTTACCAAGTGGCTAAAAATTGCTTATTTTTAGAAAAATACCTTTAATAAAATAGTTTTTGAGAAAAGTGCTTTTGACAAAAACTAATTCATATCTAGTTAATTCATTTGAAAAGTGCTTTTAATAAGCAAATTGTGCCTGTCTAATATTTTTTAAAATGTGCTTTTGAGAGTTGAATTAAGAAAAACAACACATATCAATGCACTTCTAATATTAAGATTATTTAAGAGAGAAATTATTTTAAATATCTCTTATAAATTTTTATTTTTGCTTAATTAAAAAAAATACTAACATGGTGATTTAAATGTGATTAGAAACACCAAGTGATATAAATTTAAAAATAATTTCATAACTTAAAACATAAAATAATAATAATATATGAAACATAAAATAAAATAAAGAATTTATTGGGTAAAAATAAAGAATAAAAATTTTAAATGAATATCAACCAAACTTATGAAATATACTAATTAATTAACAAAGGCTATATGGGCAGATAAGTATAAATGAAAGGGATATTTTTGTCTTAAAGAAAATCATTTTCTGCTTCTGCTTTTTTTAAGTAGTAGAAAATTTTTAGCTTCTTCACAACCGCGAGAAATAAATTTTGCTTCTATTTAAAAGCAATTTTATTAATTGACCAAACACCTTAAATTTCCAAAAAAAAATGTTTTCCACCTCCTAGCCGCTTGGCCAAACAAGCTCTAGGACACATTTGGTACGATGGATAACAAGAGATAATTATGGAATAAAAGTTTTAGTATAGTATTGTTAGTTTAAATATGATGTTTGTTTTAAAAGTGAATTAGATTTTATTGTATCATATCATTAAATTTATTGTTACGTAACAACAAAAAGTCTCATTTTTGTTTAACAACCAGTTTGGTTCGATCGCATCGTTACCTTAACCTTTTTTTTTTCATTTGTCTTTACTTATTATTTAATATTCTTATTTTATTATTTTTTTTATCTTCTTATAGTAGTTCTACCCTGTACTCTACTTTTCTTGTAGATTTATCCTTCAAATTGCTAATGTGTTACATTATGTAATGACGAAGAACGATACAATTTATCCAAATTTCTTATTCATTAAGAAACTATAGTATGATATAATGCAACACAATACAATACATTATGAAACAATACTTAACAACCATCCAAACAGTCAGTCTGTTGTTTGGTTGCAAAGATTTTTTATGACAAGGAAAACCAACAGCCACTACCTTTGGATGCGCATAGGGTAAAACCCCCACGTCAATGTAGTAAGCGCAAATCACACAAGAGGGGTAATTCGAACTAGGCAAACCCACTGTGACGAGCTCGATTCAGAAGGCAAATCCCTTGCTCTCGCTAGCAAGGGGTTTTGAACTTGAGACCTCCAAAGTGAAAGTCCCAAGCCCAAACCACTGGACTACCCTGAAGGGTACTTTCATTGCAAAGTTTAGGATAACTTATTCCAAGATTAATGCTTAGTACTGAGATAACTTAACCTAGAATAAAATAGTTAAAATAACAAAATACGTGTTCAAATCATTTTTTATGACAAGAGGAACTCACAACCACTAACTTTGGCTGCGCACAGGATAAACCCCGCTCATATGCAATAACTCACAAACCACACATGTCCAACATAGAAGTCCCAAGCCCAAACCATTAGCCCACCCCAAGGGGTACATGTTCAAACTTCAAACCATGCTTATACATCATTAATATAAATAAGTTAAATAAGGTGGGGGGTATTTTCTAAACAAACAACTTATTTGTAAAAATTATGCCATGCATATTACTTTTAATATAAAAAACCAAACGGTCAACAAGAAATAATACCGAGATAACTAATCTCAACGTAACTAATTCTAGCATGACTAATCCCATCACTTGCCTTAAAACCGGAAGTGTGAAATCATGTTGATTAAAAAGGTTAAACAGGGGACAAACTAAAATAAAATTTACATGGAAGAAAGTTGTTTTGAAAGACCCATAATATCTTGAAATCCATGCATACTCAGAAGTAAACAAAGAGTGACAGAAAACAACAAAGTGTTGCGTCCTTTCTTTTCTTTAATGGTTGGAATGCATAGAAGGAGACATCAACTATAGAATATTAGATTGATATGGATCTAACGTTCTCAAAATCTAGTTGGAAAGTAATACACCAATAAAAAGTATAGAGAATTTCTAGTGTTAGAGACCCTAAGTTATAGAATATTAGATTAAGATGGTTCTAAACATTGCTCTTACTCTTCAAAAATATCAACGGATGCGTATCGGATCCTTCAAAAGTAGTGTAGTTTTGGAGGATCCGACGCGGGTGCAACAATATTTTTGGAGAGTCCGGGAAACATAGGTTCTAAATAACAAGTTGGTCAGTAAGGATCCATATAATGCTTGGAATTGGGGTCTATCAGAAATTATTGTTGTTGTTCCAGTAGCAGTATCATGAACTCTCCGCATATCCCAGAATCTTCTATATGCACATATTAATATCTAAGTACAACTTAAACATGATACTTCTACAAATTATAAAACCCAGAAAAAGGCATTAACATAATGTCAATCCATGTCCTTGATCATACACCTACTGTCCTGTTACACAAAACAACAATAACATCCCCTACGTCATGGAGTGGTTGTTTCCAAAGGATCCTCGACTAAAGTTTAGCAAATCAAAGTAGTTAAGAGACATGATAAACGATGGTGAAGAAAACACAACAACTAATAAGAAAAGCAGAGCAGAGCATTCAGAAAAGTAACAGTAACAACAACAAAATAATAGTACGATAATCAAACAATAAACAACATATGATGCTCAATATCAAAAGTAAGAAACTACAATTATAAGGCTAATACTACAACAAACACCACCAAGCCTAACCCCGTTACACACGAATCAACCAATCCATCAATCAACATCTCAATCCTAAATTAGACTGAGTAATGAATATGAATGAAGCTAACAACTAATATTATATCTCACTAAACCTAATGCAACCCATCACGTTTCTTCGTGTCTGATGCTAGCAACAAAACTAGAAGAATAAGGCTAAACCTACCACATGCACCATCAAGCCTACACACGCTACACTCGAATCAATCAATCAATTATGCCTCAATCCTAAATTAGTCCAAGTAAGTACTATGAATGAAGCTAACAATTACTTTGACATCTCACTAAACCTCAACACTTGACGCTTCTCCATGTCCGATACCAGCAATTTTTGCTAAACTAACACAATTCCATAAACAAAAAAACCTAATTGAGAGGGAAAAAAAAACTGAATCACGAAAAGAGCAGTAAAGTACCATGGCTTCGATTTCAGCTAATTCGCGAATCACAATCCAGAACAATGACATCAGTATTCCAAATTACACCTTGAGACCCATTAAAACAACCGGAGCAGTCGCCGGAGTTCCTTTTTCCGGTTCCAATTTCACCGTCTCCCAGGAGGAAATAAAGCTGAATACAGAGTGTTCTAAAGGAGTAAAAAGATTTTTTATATAGTAATGTATGTTTTATGCTATGTCTATTTTTAGACTGGGACAGATAATTATGACAAAAAAAATTAATAATATATTATATAATATTAATTTAAGTATAATTTTGTATTTTTTTTATTTATTTTTTATTGTATCGTTTAATACAACTTATTATTCGATAATGATGAAAAATCTTATTGTATAATGATCAATTGGATGTGTGTATTGTTATTTTTTCTAATCCTACTTTTTCGATAATCAAATAGTTAGACGAGGACAGTCTCTCCTGAGGTAATGATAAGGTTTGCGTACATTCTACCCTCCCCAGACCCTACTTGTGGGATTTCACTGGGTATATTGTTGTTGTTGACAAAGATATCACTTAAAAAAACTTTTTATACATCACTAATATAAAAAAATTAAAAACATAAGATGAAGAATATTTTTATAAACAAATAGCTTATTTGCAAAATTATGCATTACATATCATGAATATTTAATAAAAATAGTATTAAAATAATTAAATTTATCTAATTCTATTATAGCTTGTCTTCAAACCAAACGGTCCTTAAGTTTTAAAAAAGTTAAAGCCATGTCCAAGTATAAATTGTTAAAATATTATCACATAAAACATACAAATTTATCAAAACTAAAAATATTATTATTATGAATAAAAATAATATTATTAATATAATTTGATGTTAAATTTATATTTTGTTTGATTGACGGTATAAATTTATATCGATTTAATTAAGTAAATCATAAATTTTATTTTAAAATATCTTATTGCTTAGGATTAACGTTAGGCTAATGAAAGGTTTGTTTGTTGTATTACAAATTTTAGAAGTCTAATCACGTGATTAATAGAGTAGTTACAAAATTGAAAAGGTCTCTGAGATTTTGAAAAATGATTTGAGAAATAAATAATTAATGTCTAAGGTAAAATTAAAAAAAAATTATTTTTCTTTTTAATTACAATGAAAGCGATGAATAAAAAATATATTTTTTGTACAGTGAACAAATAAAAATAAATGAAGAAGTAAATATAAGATATTTTAATATGTATATATATATAGACGAGAGTTTGAGCAAAAAAATATTGAATTCTCATAAATCAACTCGTATTCTTTGAATCGGCCACTACTTAAAGCACCTCCTTTGAGTATCTTATTGTGAAAAAATGTGTTTCGATTACAATAATGATTTTATGATTTTTGCACCAAAGTAAGTTTACGTGATTAATTATCATTCTTTGACCAACCATTTTTTGTGCGCCCAAAAAATAAAATTGGTTAAAGAATTATGTATTTCCTTAAATTAATTTTTGAATGTTTTTATTTTTCATCTGATATTCAAAATTTACGTTATAATTCTAATTAAATTTAAATTGCACACTGCATAACTTATTTCGAAATTAGTATTCCAACAGAAATGGATGATAATCAATTATATCTTTCCCTTAACTTTTACTCAATCACACAATATAAAGAAAAATAATTAATTACTCATTTATTATTATGTAAGCCAGGGATTGTATTATAAAGGATTAAAGGAAAAAAATTAACAAAGTAAAATTAAAATAACTATTTTACATTTACACACTTTTATTTTTAGATAATTTATCTTAAAACTTTTATATTATTTTTAATAAAATAATTTATGATCATACAAATATTTATAACTTATTTTAAAATTATATATTTTAAATTTTTTTGCCCAATCAAACATCATTATCTGAATTGAATCAAATGAACAAAATAAAATTAAAATAACCATTCTACATTTACACACTTACATAATTTATCTTAAAACTTTTATCATATTCTTAACGAAATAATTTACAATCATGTAAATATTTATAACTTATTTTAAATTATGTATTTTAATTTTTTATTCATTCTTATATTTAATATCCAGTCAAACATTATTATCTAAATCAAATAAAATAAAGGGCTAAAAGTACTTACATAAAGAAGAGATAAAGACAATAAATATATCACAACCTTAAATGGCATATACAAATAAATTCTAGGGAAAGCACTTCTTAATTATAGCCCACATTATATGATAATTTTGAACCTTCATATTTATTCTATTATAAATACTTTTAAAATTAAGAAGGTATTTTTTTCTTCAAATTTACCTTCATTTAGATAAGTTCTTTTTATATATGTTTTTAAAAATAATATTAAATTGGAAGTATTTAATTAAGAATAATTCGATAAAAATATTTTCGCTTTTAAAAGAAAAGTAAAAATTTTAAAGGGTACTCAAATTAAAAATATCATATGTTTTGGACTAAAGGGAGTACAAACTACTTTTCAAAAAAGAGATCCGAATAATAAACGTATTACAACTTCAAATGACGTGTCAAAAAATCACAATAATAATAATTACGCTATCATTTAATTTGTTTGTCTTAGCTTCGTTCGACGCATGTAGTTTAAAAAGTAAACATCCGAATCTTGTAATTTTAGATTAAAGATATGTACAATGTATCCAAACATCTTTTGATCTAATTCAATCTAAATAACAAGTCATCTATTTATTAACTCGATACATTTTGATCTGTGCATATTCAGATCAACTCACTCATGCAACATCCCGAAATGAGATAAACGAATCAAACACATAAAAAGCATACAAAGTGAATCTCTTAAATCACACATTCCTTCAAATATTATCCCGTAAATATAATCAAGTAGTAATAATAATAGTAATAATAATACGTCTCCTTGTACGGAAACAAATCATCCATAAATGAATAACTTGCTCGTGAAAACACACACACAAAAATCTGTCTTTTAGTAAGATATTTTCGATTTCAACTCGTTCATGCAACATCGCGAAATGAGATAAACGAATCAAACACATAAACAACAGATAAAATGAATATCTTAAATCATACATTCATTCAAATAGTATCCCATAAATATAATCAATTAATAGTAATAATAATATGTCCCCTTGTTCAGAAACAAAACATCCATAATCGAATAACTTGCACATGAAAACACATACACACAAATTCGTCTTTTAGTAAGAATTTTTCGATTTAAACTCCTGAAAATGATCTTCTTTTTATTTGTTAAAAGCGTCAATGGGGTTCACATTTTTGAAAACAACTAATAATTTTTTTTAGAAGAGTCGTCCACTCGTCCTAAAAGTTTCAATGCAAATATCGAACATCAAATGAAAAAATTACGTACTGGAACAACAAGAGAGACAACCAAAGTTGAACTGACAAAAAAAAGGGCAAGCCCGAAAGTTGAACTGACGATGGATAATATATCAAAACATCTTTTAATCTATTTCAATCTAAGTAACAAGTCACCTATTTATTAACTCAATACATTTTGATCCGTTCATATTCAGATCAACTCACTCGTGCAACATCTTGAAATGAGATATATGAATTAGACACATAAAAAGCAGATAAAGTGAATCTCTTAAATCACACGTTTATTATCCGATAAATATAATCAAGCAGTAATAATAATATGTCTCCTTATCTAGAAACAAAACACCCATAATCGAATAACTTGCACGTGAAAACACACACACACAAATTCGTCTTTTAGTAAGAAACTTTTGATTTAAACTCCTGAAAGTGATCTCCTTTTTATTATTTAAAAGCGTCAATAGTGTTCAAACTTCTGAAAATAACTAATAATTTTATTAGAAGAGTCGTCCACTTCAACCATTTCAGATATTCACGACCAAGAAGTACTAGATTTCTTTCGTATAGGCCCTGAAAGGAGAAAGAAAATTGGAATGCCAACAGACATCCATTACATCGAATTTATCCGATAGTCCCCATTTTGGGAACGTCCAGTGGCAAAGTCACCGATTAAATAAGGGGAAGATTTCAAAACTACCATTATTGGGATAGGAAATTACAAGTCCCTACCCAAATGGTTGAAATTACCAAAAGTATACCCACTTTTATTACAAAGTAAGAGAGAGAGAGATTTTTTTAATAATAAAATAGATTAAATTATTATGTGATAGTTGTTGTAAAGGAGTAATAATATGTAGATATTTAAAAGTATGCTCTTGAAAGATTGAGGAACTAAAATATTATTTTGAAAACGTAATGTAAATCGTAAAAGTAGTAAATTTCTGGCGAAAAAAATTTCCAAAAATTGGTATGTATAATGATTGTACTATAGAGAAAATTTAATATTCCATATAAAATGCAAAATTTCCGAAATTTTAGCTGAACATTTGTTTTTTTTTTCTTAAGATTATAAAATGATTATCGAAACCAGACTCGTGAAAATAATTATTTATTAATACGTTGGTATAAGTTTGGCTTGTTCTATACTCAAAATATATTAATGTATAAAATTTGGTTATATTAATATATAATAAAATAAGAATTGAATAGGCCACATCACATCCAATTAATTGATTGGATGGAGATTGACAACCCATCCTAGGCCCTACCGCCCCAAAAGGGCCTGCCACATGATGATGTCGGCAGGCCATGTTTCTTTCATTGTTCCCAAAGCTCAAAAAGTAAGAATAAAAAAGTTGGAGGGAATTTGTATGGTGTATTTAATGGGTGTTTGACCAATAAATATATTTTGGACACAAAAATCTTCAAGAAGTAAATTTTCTTTGGAGAAGGGACATGGATAGCGAAAAATTTGTATCTATATTGTTGAAATATGATGGAAAATGGGAAGAAACAGGTATATTGTTATGTATATATTATATATATCGTTGGTGATTACTATTCATGTGTTGGTGAAAAAATGAATAGTTGAGGTGTTGGAAGTTGAGGATGTTGTTGGCTGATTGAATTTTTTGGTGTAACATGTAATCTAAATGAGCATGTCAGTGTGGAGGACTTATTTGATGAGATGTTACCAAAATTAAATTTCAAAGGAAAATCACTGTTCCTTGCGTGGTATGCTGTGTGGTATTAGTATTTAAATTTTTTTTCCCACAAAGAAAGCTCTGTTACATGTTAGTGGTGTGCTCGTTGGTATGTAATATGGTATTCAAACTGAAAATTGATCCATGTGGCCAGATTGGTGGTCGTAACAGTATTGCTGTGCATATTACTAATTTACCGTAAATGTTCATATTGTATTTGCAGGTAATTACAGTGATTACAAAATGGAAGGGATATTGTATGATTCTTCATCAAATTACGATGGTTTACTACGTGTAATAGCTTCTCAAATAGGGTTAGACATAAGAAGCGTTGAGTTAGTAATCCAGTATGTCGTAGACGTGAAATTACCCCCTTTGACAATACACAATGACATGGGCGTAAAGGTCTATTTGGGTCAAAGAAGGTGGGATCCGAATTCCTTCTCCAAGTATCCATTGTGTGTGTCATATAATACAAGAGATATTGATCCCACCACACACTTAACAAGTGATGAAGTAGTGCTCCACAGAGATATGGACTTGCCTGTTGACAGTTGGGGAGAAAGTGATGATGAAAATGGGGAATTCGAAGAATTCCACGATGATCAATTGGTAATAAAGAGCGCTTCAATAGATATAGTCATGGAAGGGCAAATCTACTTAAACAAGCATGTACTGAATGATGTTATGCAAAGATATGCCTTGGTCAGACACTTCCAATTTAGAGTTGTGCGGTCATGTAAATCAAGGTATTATAAAAGAAATGCACGCATAAATTTCATGCTGCGCAATTATGGCAATAATATAGTTAATTTGTTTTTTTGCTTGTTTGTAGGTTTTCATTGAGATGTGCAGATGAGAAATGCACATGGTATTTTAAGTCTTCATCCGTTGGGGTGTCTGAAATATTCAAAGTCCGCTTGTTCAATGATTCACACACATGCGGGGGTGTGGGGAGGTTGTACGCACGAAATCAATGCTACAGTTCTGTACTGGGTACAATGTTACTGCCTAAATTCAACGATCCCCGTACAATTTACACCCCCCGGGATATAAAAGCAGACATGAGGACGAAACACGGTATTTCAATGACATACATGCAGGCATGGAGGTGTAGACAAAAAGCAATAAACATTTTGCGCGGAGACCCAATACAATCGTACTCCAAATTGCCAATTTATTTGCATATACTGGCCAAAACATATCCGGGCAGCGTTGTTAATCTTAAAAAAACGAATGACAACAAGTTTCTATATTCATTCATAGCTCTTGATGGAAGCATACGAGGATGGGAATATTGCCGTCCAATTGTTGTAGTGGATGGTACACACATCCGTTCAACGTTTGAAGGCACGATGTTGATAGCTACCACAATGGATCCAGGAGGTTGGTATCTCTATGAATAAATCTTTAGTGTACGTTTTTCATAATTAATCATAATTGTTCTTTGATAGTAAATAGGAAAATTAATTTAAAATCAACCAAGAAGACACGTATGTTTTATTCAACATATTATTTTGATAACCAATTAGGACATATTTTGCCTTTGGCTTATGGTATCGCTGACTCCGAGAATGACAACTCCTGGAGATGGTTCTTCGAAAATTTCAAGATAGCTTTTGGTGAACGGGATGGAATGTGTTTTGTTTCTGACCGAAATCAGAGCATATGGAATGCTGCAGCATCGGTTTATGCAGGCATCCAACACTATGCTTGTATATATCATTTGTGGACTAATTTGTTAAAGTTCACCAACAAACATATTGATGAGGTGAGAAAGTTATTCTTCAGTTTGGCAAAGGCATATACAATCGAAGAATTTAACACACTTATGGATCGAATGGACAACATCAATCCAAAGATTCGTCCCTATCTAGAGAGGGCTGGTTTTGAGAAGTGGTCCCGTTGTCATGCGAGTGTGAAAAGAACATGGACTTTGACAAGCAACATAGCTGAATCCTTCAACAATGCAATTTTGCCTGGGAGAAGGCTGCCAGTTATACCAATGTTGGAATACGTTAGACAAACAATACAGCGTTGGAATGAAAAAAACAATGAAGAAGGCAGGACAACAACAACCGTTTTGACCAGGAAATATAACAAGTTGTTGGTTGAAAATATGAATTTGTCGAATGGTTTGACGGTTAGTAGAGTAATATACTGTATATTTTATAAATATTCAAATTGATTTAACCTTTTGTAATGATGATTAATTTTTGAATGAAGGTGCGTGCTTCAACAACACATCTTCATACGGTCCTCGACGGGGCAAAGAGATTCATTGTTTGTCTTAACACGCGCAAATGTAGTTGTGGACAGTTCCAACTTGATGAAATGCCATGTTGTCATGCAATATCTGCAATTGAGTTTAGAAAGTTGCGCGCCAATGACTTCTGCTCCGTCTACTACAGTAACAAGAACTTCCTAGATGCTTACGCAATACCTATAGAGCCACTACCTTGTGAAAGCACTTGGGAAGTGCCGCCACATGTTATGGATGAGATAGTACTACCCCCCAGCACAAAAAGGAGGCCGGGGCGGCCATCAAACAAAGACAGGAAGGGTGGGTTCTCCGGAAGGAAGGCAAAGAGGAGTAAAGGTAACCACAGTGTAATTGTTCAGGAAGGTCGCGGAAAGAAGGATTGCAACACCAAAAAATAGAAGTCTTATGGTAGTGCTGCTGTAATATTATGTTGTGTTTTTTGGTGTTTTTTTGGACTTTTGGTGTCTTTTGGTAGGACTGCACGGAAGGGGTGTTTTTTTGGTGTACTAATGTGAAGCAGTGAAATTGTGTTTTTTGGTTTTGTATGTGCTATGAAAATTCTGGGTGGAGCAGTAAGGTTGATAAATATGATTGAACATTCTGTGCATAAAATGCTTTGCAAGTAGGAGTTCTTTGGTCTATTATTTGGTTAAATATAAGGTGTCAGTACTGTTGGCAGTTGACAAATGCTAAGAAAAAATGGTGAAATAATGGAAAATGACATTTTTTTTTTTAATTAAGATAATTGAGGAACACAGTTTGATACAATTCTTTTCCAGCTATTAAAAATGTAACAATGATAAAATGCTTCCCATTAGTGAAGAAAGCATTTCCAGTTGTTTGGTGTTACTTGTGGTATAAAACATAGTGTCCATGTTGGTTTTATGTAGGATTAGTAATAATTGTTGAGAAAGTTAATTATTCATCACATTTAACATATACATGGGGGGTAATTGTAAAAAACTTCCTGCATAAACGTAACAAAAAAATCACTAGCATATATAATATATATTTTTTTTTTGGCAGTGATGATAATAGTCATATTTCTATTGTGCACTTATGGTAATTCAAATGGTTTCCACTTTGGTGTAATGGGGATGTTCACTAGCATATGCATTTTTTCTTTTTTTGTGGCAGTGAAGATAGTAATAATATTTCTATGGTGTACTTGTGGTATTTGAAATGGTTTCCATTTTGGTGTAATGGGGGTGTTGGGAACAAAGTGACACCTGGGGCAGTGACACATGCAAAATTACAACATAGAACAGAAGAGGGGAAAGGGATGGAAATTTAATATAAAAGGATGGAAAGGATGGAAATTTAATATAATCCACTGTTAACAAAAAATATATACAAAACTTGTTCACAAAAGTCGATATGGGGGGTATATTATGTCAAACAATAAAATTAAAAACTAGGACTTCCTCCGCGGCACGTACTTGGAAGCCGGAACTCTTTCACTTTGCCCCACGTGCTCAACCTGCCTCCTGGGACCACCAAAGCGACTAACCACCTTCCCGGTGACCTCGCTTTCACTTATGGCACCATTCTCGTTTTTTTGGGTGCCATAGTCCCATAATAAGGTACCATAACGTAATCGGCAGAAGGCTGGGTCAAAGGACTTGGTTCCGATTTGCACATAATCATACCCATTACATACGAGTTCAGCGAACACGCATGTAAATAGACCACAATCACTGTTGGAGAAAAAGGGAGTGTTAAAAAAATGCCAAATATACAAAAACTAGAATTAAAAAATTTGAGAAGAGTAATACGGATTAAAATATTTGAGAAAGGTAATAAAAAATTCTTACTTTGAATCTTCCACTTGCTGGGGGATATTCTCACATGTTATAAGGGTGAGGCTGTCCGAAAATGCATACTCGGCATATTCCACAGAGTTTTGCCAATCAATGTCATCCCTCTTGCCGTAAAAACCAGTGCTCACCAAGAAAAGAGGAATTACATCGGCAATCTTCTTGACCCTCCGAACCACAGCCAAATTGTGGGACGACCCGACCTCACTGAGTGAATCAAATATAAATAGACACCTGCTTTGGATATAAAAAACAACCAGCACCCAGTGACACTTCTCAGGCACATGAAGGGGTATGCATACATAGTCGACTTTGTCCCATGGCGTGTTGGCCAATATCTTGTATCCCCTAATGTACTGAGCAACGTCGTGATCTTCTGTGATGAGTGTGCTGTCCCTGTTGTTTGCCATCCAAATGTCATGAATTTGATCGACCCAATTCATAAAAAAGGTGTCCGTCGTGGTAACTCTACTCTGGGCTGCTTCGCCGTATTTGCATTTCTTGCGTAGGTAGTACATAAGTACATTAACATGCTGATATAAAAAAAAATTAAAAACCATAAACAATAATTAATAATAATAACCAGAAAATAAAATCTGCATACCAATGAAAAAACCCACTATTACCATAAAAGAATACCAATGTGCATACCAACAAAAATATAAAAACAGTGGTCAACTAAAAAACATGGAAGCATAATGACTACCCATGTGCATACCAACCCCCGATGTGGCAGTGACAAAAAAATAACACAAACCAAACTGACTACCAATGTGCATACCAGCAGGGGTATAACAGTGAGTGATAAAAAACAACCAACAGTATAGTTAAACCAAAGGGCATACCAACTCCAGATGTACAGTGACCAAAAAATAACAAAAAACATAGTGGCTACCAATGAGCATACCAAATTGCATAACACCAATGAACATAATGACTACCAATGAGCATACCACCATATTGAGTACCATGGTGCTTACAACCCCAACTATGTCAATGACTACACAACTAAACTGGCATAAGTAACATCAAGTGAGGGGGGAAAAAATGAAAAACCAAAAATTTAAAAAAAAAAAAAATAATTAAATGTTTTACCGAATCAGTCCAAGCTTTTCCCGTTGTAACCATGACATAAAACCAATCCATCAATCCAACTGATTCAACCCCAAAGTCGAATGGGGGGTTTATCTTGTTTGAGGTAATCGTGAATGCACTAGCTCTCCTAATTTAACGTCAACAAATGGATGATAAGTAAGTGATATAAACAAAAAGATGGTAAAAAAAAATCGAAAGAATTTAACGTACCTGCCACGTTTTTTCGACAATCTTTCTCTAAACCACTTGTTAAACAACTCAACCAACTCGGGATTAACCTCAAATTCACCGTGGCCAGTGAAAGGGTGTTTCTTTGGAAAAAAAACTGGAGAATCCGTGGACTTGCACGCTGAGCTGCTTAAGTCAGTGTATGGTGACTGCCCAAACCTCCCGGGGGCCTTTTTCCGTTCACGTTGCGTTGGCGTTACATATGGAATTTTGTTTTCCAGCGCAACGATCTGCGACTCTCTATACTCCGGTAACTCAAAGTCATCCAGCGTAGGAGTTTTATGTGCAGACATTTCTCCGACTGGAAAATGATAGAAAACAAGTTATTTCTGTACAATTATAATTATTATTCACCTCAATCAATTGCTTACCTGTACACTTACCTTCCGGAAAGACGGGATGTTTGGGCGAGTGAGATGTGCCTTGACCATGTGTAGCAACCTCTGGTGTGGGATTTTGAAAATCTCCCACAGGTGCATCGTCATCAATTGTATTATCCACATCATTCACCTAAAAAAATGAAAATAATTAATCTGCATCCCAATTTAAAAAATTTACAAAACGTACCAACCCACAAACCATAGCAACCCTAGAGGACTACCAATGTGCATACCAATCCAGTTGTGACAATGAGCAAAAAAATACCACAAATCAGAGTGACTGCCAATGTGCATACCACCAACGTATAACAGTGAGTTAAATTAATTCAAGAACCCATATAGAATACCACTGTGCATACCAATCCAGGTGTGGCAGTGACCAAAAAATACCAAGAAACAGAGTTACTACCAATGTGCATACCACCAAGGCGTAACAGTGAAATAAACTATGGGGGAGCAACCATACAGAATACCAATGTGCATACCAACCACTTTAAGACTGCCAAGGTGCATACCAACCCACATGTGACAGAGGGAAAAAAAATACCACAAATCATAGTGACTACCAATGTGCATACCACCAAGTTATAACAGTGAGTTAAATTAATTCAAGAACCCATATAGAATACCACTGTGCATACCAATCCAGGTGTGGCAGTGACCAAAAAATACCAAGAAACAGAGTTACTACCAATGTGCATACCACCAAGGCATAACAGTGAAAATAAACTATGGGGGAGCAACCATACAGAATACCAATGTGCATACCAACCACTTTAAGACTACCAAGGTGCATACCAACCCACATGTGACAGAGGGCAAAAAAATACCACAAATCATAGTGACTACCAATGTGCATACCACCAAGTTATAACAGTGAGTTAAAAATAATTCAAGAACCCATACAGAATACCATTGTGCATACCAATCCAGATGTGACAGTGACCAAAAATATCAAAAAGCATATTTACTACCAATGTGCATACCACCAATGTATAATATTGGGGTGAAAAAAAACAGCAACCAATGTGCATACCAAAAATGCATAATTACAACCAATGTGCATACCACCTAGTTTTAACAGTGAGTTGAAAAAAAAGATCAGCAACCATAAGGACTACCAATGTGCATACCAACCCAGATGTGACAGTGGCAAAAAAAAATAAAAGAAAATAAAAAGATGATAGCCAATTAGAATGCCAAAAGATTGCACCAAGGTGACATATGGGCTCACGTAAAAGATACCAATTCAATAAGCACAAAAAAATGGTTGAAGGTTCACTTCTATATTACCTCAACACCGACACCTTGATTATTAAAACCTTCACTGCGTACCGACTGGAACTCATGGAGTAACTTCTGGAACCAGTCTTCCATGTACGCCTTTACTTGCTGAAAGTGCGCTTCGACCTTCAATTCTAGTGATTTGAAGTCCTTGCGCACCTAGAAAAAAAAAGGTAGTTTGGGGAAGAGTACAGTACATCAAACTTTCAGAACAGAAAAATAAAATAAAATGCTTACCAAAACAATTTCCGCAGACAACTTTTTCATGTTGCGTGAGGCAACATCTTCATCCAAATTTACAGAGGCTTGGGGGACATCATACTCATCAACACTTGATTCCCCCAGCTGCTCAACTTCGAAAGCAGCAGCCTCCTCCGCATAAAATTCAAATCTTTGAAACTTGAACTTCAATTGTAACGAAAAAAAATATAAATATTATTTTAGATAATATATGAAAACCAACAAAAATAATAACAAAAAATTGAAAAGTACTTACCTGGCTACCAAAGCGACGAAACATTCCTTGCAATAACTTGTCATAATAAAGCCTGTGGTCAGGCGTAGTCCAGTTGAAAATACGTGGACTACGATTCTGCAACCTGACAGCCACCGTGGGTTCCACCTTGTTGGAGCACTCATAGAGCCATATTTGCAATGCCAGGGGGAACCCACAAAACTTGAAATAATCGGGGTATCCGCCTACTTGACGGGCAATGCAGTCCCTCAAGTCGTAAAAAGCCCGACGACCCCAAGGATAAGATTTGTATTTACCAGACTCAACCAAAAGAAAATGCTCTACAGGTATAAAATGTCTCTTCGGGGGGGATGACAATATATATGTACTAATGAAATAAATAATAGCAATATCTACAACATCGTCTTTCTCAAACAGCCCTTCCTTGAAAGCACTGATTAAAAAGTGCTTCTCCAAACCCTTGTCACATACCATTGGGAAGTATCGCTCGATAAGCCTCGATCTCCCGGACAGTTCAATGGTATATTCATCCGCGGTGCCGCACTTCAGGCCAGTGACAGCCCGAAACTCTCTTAACCCAAATGTTAACTCATTACCATTCAAATTAAAAATAAAAAAGTCACCGATGTTATCCTTATTGGTCATGAAATGAACCATGGCTCGGATAACCTGTGGCTGTACTAACAACTGAGGCAAGTCAAGAAAGTATCCAAACGGACCGGATTTAAAATGATCAAACATACCAAACTTGGTCAAAAACTCCGATATTTCCTCGAAGACTTTGACGTTCACATAGGAGCACCATCGACAAGCTTTTTTGGTGTCCTGAAAAATGTCAATAAAATAAAAAAGTATTTCCAAAGATAAATGTGCTATCGAAAAAAAATAATAATCACTCAAATATAAATCATGCAGAATACAATAACTTTAACATTTATACCTGCACTTCCTTTTGATCTTTCTTCCCCTCCTTATCTTGTTTAGTTTTTTTGCTGCCGGAAGGTGGCTTTCCTTTGTTCCTTCCAGATTTCTATATATAATAATAAAACCCATTTAAAATATATTACATGTAAACCATCTAAATACATGTATATATAAAAAAATAAAAAGTAAAATTCATACCTTTGACTTCACATCAATGGGTATTTTCTGCGCTTTACTCGGCTTAGCCCTCTTTGAAAGAGGGATTTCGTCCTCAAAATCGCTGTCATGGGGCAATTCCACATCAGCCATTTTGCCCTTTCCCTTACTCTCTGGAGTTATTTTACCATGTCTTCTGCCGGAAGAAACATTTCTGTCTTCCTGCTTAGACTTTTTTGAAGCAGAACCGGCTGCCCTTTTGGGAGGTGAGGGTGTGTAAGCACCCAAATCAAAACTCGGCATGGATGGCGAACGAGTGGTGCTAGCCAAACGAGGACTCTTCCTGGATGGTGTCACTTCCATGGTAATTTAAAGCACTGCACATTAACACAAAAAGTCTCACTGTTTTGGGCTTTAAAGAGGCCACCAATGCATACCACAAAAATAAAATTGCCAAAAATATATTGAACATGAACAAAACCATACAATAACTTACCCTCCCCAAAAAACATTAAAGGTTACCAGAAAACCATACAAACTACCATAAAATGAAGCCAAAAAAATACATCTCCCATCCCCCCCAAAAAAGTAAAATGTTAACAAACCATACGAACTGCCATCATGCATACCAGGTACATGAAACATAACAAACCCATCAAAACATAGAACATAGCCAAAAAACATCCAACATACCAAATTTAGGAAAAAAAACTTACCCTCCCCAAAAAAACAGTAAAAGTTACCGGAACCATACAAACTACCATCATGCATACCAAAACAATGAACCTAACTACCCCATCCAATTACCAAAAAATCATAGAAACTTACCATCAAAGAACTTACCAAGGAAATTACCATCTGCAAATACCATATCATGTACCAATTCTAACAGTAATGAAGAATACCATCAAAATGAAACCAAAAAAAGTACATCCCCCATCCCCAAAAATAAGTAAATATTAACATAACCATAAATACTGCCATCATCCATACCAATCACAGAAAACATAGCCAAAACCATCAAAACATAGAACATAGCCAAAAAACCCATCCAACATACCAAATTTAGCAAAAAAACTTACCCTCCCCAAAAAACAGTAAAAGTTACCAGCAACCATACAAACTACCATCATGCATACCAAAACAATGAACCTAACAACCCCATCCAATTACCAAATTATCATACATACTTACCATCAAAAAACTTACCAAGGAAATTACCATCTGGAAATACCATATCATGTACCAATTCTAACAGTAATGAAGAAATACCATCAAAATGAAACCAAAAAAAATACATCTCCCATCCCCAAAAATCAGTAAATATTAACATAACCATACAAACTGCCATCATCCATACCAATCACAGAAAACATACCCAAACCCAATCCAATTACCAAATTGTCATACAAATTGGTCAATCAACAAACCTACCAATGGGAAGTTACCATCTGGAATACCATATAACATACCAAACACAGGAAACATGACCAACCCATCCCCATTACCAAAGTTATGATACAAACTTACTATCAACAAAAAAACCATAAAACATACCAAGTGTGTCAACAAGTGCAGAATACCATAAAAAGCACCAAATACCAAAAAAAAACCATAAAAATTACCATCTGGAAATACCATATCATGTACCAATTCTAACAGTCATGAAGAATACCATCAAAATAAAACCAAAAAAAAAACATCTCCCATCCCCAAAAATCAGTAAATATTAACATAACCATACAAACTGCCATCATCCATACCAATCACAGAAAACATACCCAAAACCAATCCAATTACCAAATTGTCATACAAATTGGTCAATCAACAAACCTACCAATGGGAATTTACCATCTGGAATACCCTATAACATACCAAACACAGGAAACATGACCAACCCATCCCCATTACCAAAGTTATGATACAAACTTACTATCAACAAAAAAACCATAAAACATACCAAGTGTGTCAACAAGTGCAGAATACCATAAAAAGCACCAAATACCAAAAAAAAACCCCAATTAGCACATTAGCATACAATCTTGCAATCAAGTAATAACATTATCCCCCATCCGGCATACTTACTTTGACACCATAAAAAAACAAAATCCAAATCTTTCTCAATACAAAAAGCCAACACGTGCTAAAGTCAAACTTATGTTCAAACAAGAAGATATCCATCACATGCTAAAGTCAAAATCCCCCATTATTAACACTTGCAAACAAAAAAACAAAACACAAAGGGGATTTCGGAAGAAGAAACATGGAAGGAATATATATTCAAAAAAGAGAAAAAAACATACAAAGGGGACTTCGGGGGACATAAAACGACATGAGAGCCAAAAAACCTCAAATAAAAATGTTGAGACAAAGTTTACACAATAAAAATCATTACTTGGATAAACGGCTTCAAGAGGAAAATAACAAAATAAACCACAATCACATACCTGGATCTCGGCGACTTGAATAGTTAATGAACAAGACGATGATGATTTGTTACCAAGAAAAAAATGTTACCAAGAAGAAGAAGCAAAATCACAGCGTGCAGAAGAAAAGAGGATGAATTGTTGTGAAGATGAAACAATATTGGGAAGGAGGTGACCGAAAGACCACTTTTATTAATTTGATTAGACGCGCCGCTGACAGACCGGCGCGTCGTTCCATAAAGGGGTCGCGTCTGTCAGTGTAGAATTAATTGCACCCATTAATTATCTCTGTCAACTAATAAATGAGAGTGAGAGAATAATTCCTTCCCATTAATTAAATGACCATGCCGCCTATGCTTTATTAATACGGAAAAAATAAAAAAACACTTGCATTAAATGATGGTGCCTTAAATAGCACTCCTTGCATTAAATGCTGTCAGCTTTTAAAAAAAAAAATTGATTTATTAATGACAAATTCAAATAATATGACTTGGCTATAAATGTAAAAAAATGTAAAAAAGTGGGTATTAATGTAAATAAATTGAGAGGTGTAATTTCAATGCTCAAAGTGGTGTATTTGCTTAAAATTTCCTAAATAAGCCGCCAATCCCTGGATTATGTAATGTACTTTATCTGTTGGGTTATAGGTGGACGATTTTAAAGAGGACTTCCCAATCATTAGATAGAGAAGATCACCAAATTTTCGTGATCCACTATCGAATTTATTCTAATTTCAAAAAGCTCAAATCAAATTAATATTAATCATAAAATTTTTAATAGAAATATCAAACACTGAATGAAAAAACCAGGTACTGAAACAGGTAGCGGAACAAAGAGACAGCCAAAGTTGAACTGACAAATACGCGGCCTTAGTTTTTTTTCTTTAACAAACACTTCTTCTATTCACATTTAGATTCCTCCAAAGAAACAATAAATAAATAAAATAAAAATAAAAATTAAATTAAAAGTCTCAAAAAACCTATTCAGAACTTTCCTCTTCTTCCTTATCAAACAAAATTCCTACAAAAACCTCAAAAATATATACAGAAAAAAAAAGTTGAGAAAGTCACGTTCTTCAGAAACCTCTATGAACCTTCTTTGAAGAACGAAAATCTCATGAATTGGATTTTAGTATTTTTTTGTGATTTTTTGAATCGCAAAAAAGCATAGGAATTGGTTGATTTTTGGTGGTTTTTTTTTTTTTGATAAAAAAGGGGGTTGGATTGGAGTTGTCTTGGTGAACTTGTAGTGTTTGAGGTTTGATTTGGTGGGAAATTGAGTTATTTTTATGCGATGATGATGGCGGACCATACGCCGGAGTATTGGTTGTCATCGGAAGATCCGGTGGATGATTTTGATCTGAATTTTGATGGGCCAAGTATGGATATTGATGATTTGTTGAGTATCATTGAAGAGACATCGGATCCTCCTGCTGCGCAGGTAAAAGTTTACTCAAAATTCAAAATTGTGAACTTTTGAGCAATGGTGATATATGTGATGATGATTCTTTTAGTGGGAACTGGGCATGCAGTTCTTGAAAGGCACAGGGTTTGCCAATTTGCTTTTGATCTAGATTTTTGCAAGCTCATTCCGTCCGCTTTTACTTGTCTAGTTTAGAAAATCAAGTGATAACTTATGGTTTAGTTTGTAATTTACACTTGTTATTAACTGTAGTTGTTTTCCGAAGCGTCGAAATTATTGTATTCCGAGGTTGTTATAGTAAAATTATCATTCTATTTAGGGCTTCTTATGGGGTACGTCGATTCAATAGTAATGCACAAAGTTTAAGGTTTTAGATGGGACGATTATACAATCGAGCATTGCGTGTTGGGATCAAAGTATTGACCGATTGTATGAAATTTGAGTAAATAAGAACTTAGAGATTCGTCATTTAAGTTAGGGTATGATTGTTTTATCTTTTCCCCATTTTATATGACATACTTTCCTATTTAGTTTGTCATAAAAGGAATGCCGATTACCTCTTTTTGGAAACTATTTAGAGTGTGGATTACACGGGGTATGTTGTTGTTGGAAACTATTTAGAGTTAGGTCTATCATTATTATGGCGGTAAGGGCAAATTGGTACTTTTGCATTTCTTATCTTGTCGTGTTGTTTCCTAGATAGAGGTCTCGGCAAAATTGACTAGATTGTCAAGTGGATTGGAAGAGAAATGATATAACGACAACCCTTCGGGGTGGCCCAATGGTTTGGGCTTGGGACTTCCACGTTGGAGGTCTCAAGTTCGAAACCTCTTGTTAGCGAAAGCAAGAGATTTGCCTTCTGGGTCGAGCTCGTAGCACCGGGCTTGCCTAGCGTGGGTTACCTCTTCTGTGTGGTTTGCGAGCTATTGCATAAAAGCTAGGGTTTTACTTGTGCTCACCCAAAGGGTAGCGGTAGGTTTCCCTCGTCATAAGGAAAAGGATAGGATATAACGATAATAGATAATCATTGTAGTAATTATTTTATGGTTTTTACTGGAGTACTATATACCTGTCGCGTGTTATAAGAAAAGTTTTGTAGAAATAAAAAATTCAACATGTGGCAGAAAGAGGAGTCTCGGGAGAAGTCCTTCAAATAAAAGAATTTTGCACTTTGAGACGTGAACAATAAAATGTCAATTTAATCGTGTAAATTTCACCAGGTGTCATCTTGAAAGAATCCAAGTGCACCTTATCTTCGTTATTTTGGTACATAGGATCAAAATTGGCTCATGATCTTGCAAATAATTAGCTAGACTCGTTAGTTACTAGGGATGCATGCAGGGCGGATCTATCCAGGGAGGGGGGTGCCACAGCACCAGCAGTCCTCAGTTGGGATGTGTATATATGTGTGAATATATAATAAATATCGCAAAATATATAAAGTGGCACCTGTACCGACAAATGATCATTTGGTCCCCATGCCCGAGGGCTGTATTTTCTGCCAATAGGGAATGAGATCGAGTCCAGGCTGCTAGACTTTTAATGAACTATCTTGTCTTTTGCATTTAATAAGCTTACAGCCTTAGAGGAAATTACCTCCCTCCCTCCCTCCCTCTCTCTCTCTCTCTCTCTCTCTCTCTGTTTTGCTGCTGCTTTTCGTTCTTTTTTCTTTATTTTTTGTTAACTCTATATTCCATGTGAGTTCCTATTGATTTTTCGCTTGAAATTATTAGTTTGTTCTTCTGTTTTTAGGTTCACAGAGTTTATTAAGTTTCTGCTTTGAGCATCTTAATATGCATTTACAGTGAGTTTTACTGTTTTAGTTCTAGATGCCAACTAATAACTATATGTGAAGTCTTGGATCTTCGATTGCCTAGCTATTAGGTACATAATAGGGACTCATTTCTTTCATTCTTGTGGTCCCATTGAAGTTCCGGAGAGAGATCTCAATGTTGGTTAATTTTGTTTTTCTCATTAGGGCATGGAAGAGAGTAATTATTTTCACATTCAAAGACATAGGGAGGAATTGATTAGTTTATCTGAAAGAATAACTTTTTGCAATTCAATCATTGAGGGTCATTATATAACATCATAATACTTATTCTTGAAAATTCCAAGATATATCAATCAATAAATAGTGCACACGCACACAAAAAGGTTGTTCAAGCAGCATTGATATTGTGATATGTTTGCATTGGAAGAGAGAGAAATATAAAGAAAGATCTTTTGTGATGGTCATATGTACAACACATAAAGAATGACTTTGTTCAGTTGAAACTATTTTGACATTTTAGCTTGATCTTATAATTGAGTTTTTATAGAGTATAATGTTCATGATTTATTTTAGTCTATAAGTATTGAATATATTCATGTTCTTTTCTTATGGTTTTCCCTCTTTTCCTCTGTGAGGATGTGAATGGGGTCTTTTGCAAGATCTGTGGCACTTAAAACAGATTCATCAAGTCCGCAAGTTTTCAAAAATAAAGGACATGTTGGTTGAATTGATTTATAGATGTATTTGAGCAGTTGAACAAATGGAAATACTCAAGTTGTATGATTTAAGTTTTTCACAGATAAAGGACATGTTGATAGCAACGATCTGTAGCCGTCTTTGAGTAAATTGAACAAATGGAAATACTTAATACAGTTGAAGCTCAGTATATTTAGTAATAGAAAATAGAGATATGTGAAACTATGCTTTTGGAATGGGTTTATCAAACAACAACAACAACAACATACGCAGTGGAATCCCACAAGTGGGGTCTGGGGAGGGTAGAATGTACGCAGACCTTAACACTACCTCATAGAATAGGTTTATCAAGCTGATCAAAATTACTCATAAGGACTGATACAACTTCTAGACAACACACCTTTTAAATTTCAATGGCTTGTTAATAGTTACTGGGAAGTGGTTCCATTAATGTCCAAGAGGTGTTTGACCTGGGACAAACACAATTCAAGTTGATGTAAGATGTCAGAATAAATTCCGTTATTAACGATGGAATAAGTTTGACAAAAATCTTAATGAATGAAATCAGGCCACCAGGATCACTAAGTCAAAAAACAAAAATGAGATGATTATGTAAAAACATACACACTAATTCTTTGCTTGCGATCTCCAAAACATACATTTAGGTAGTCTGTCATTGGATGATGTGAATAGTTTGGTCTTACAATTCTTACCCTAGTTTGTCAATTATTTTAATATTTGAGCATTGATTTGCAGAGTATGCCGGAGGATTTATTGCGAAATGACATAAGACAAGGTTAGTTGATAACCCTGCTTGGATACTTATGGAGTTTGATGTTGTTATTAATTTGGTATGAGATTATGTTGCTTATTGTTCATCATGATATTTGATTGTTCATCTCTATGCTATTTTTAAGTTGGTTATTCAGATTTGGAGAGATCTTCAGCTTCGAGGGCTCAATTTCTTGGACACATTGGAGTTTCCCCTTCGTCTAACTCAGAAGTTTCAGATACAAGGACTGGTGTTTCCGACGGCTCACCTGATTCCGCAGGGAATTCAATTGTTGATGGCAGAAAGCTTGGATGTCAATTAGATATATGCTCTCCAGTACATAGCTTCTATGGAAGCCTGACTGATTGGACACCTGGCCTGGACAATGAATGGTTCAGTGATAGGGATAATATCTCTCGGAGTACTTCATCTAATTTCCAGCAAGAAAGTAAGGGAACTCAACCTTAGATGTGCACTAGTTGTGGCTGTTTTAGTTTTGCTGTTAATACTGATCATATCAGTGATATAATAAATAGAATACGGAAATCAGCTATACTATATGTGAAAACTCATTCCTGACACTGGTTCTCCAGAGCAGGAATCTTGCTCTGAATGCATGTTGAATTTCCCTGGAGTTGGCCTTTTTGTTATTCTCAACTTTGTTCATAGGCTCTTTTTTGTTGGAATTTTTTTATCTACTCATTTTTGTTTTTAATATCTTCGAGAACATAATTGACATTTTAGGGTTGCTGCTAAGTCAATCAGCTGCAGAGAACAAGTTGAAAAGCTCAGGAACATTAGCCGCAGCTGAAAAATCAAACATGGGAGTAGCTGTATCTTCAGATGATCAATACTATGCTAGACCTAGTTTATGTCAGAGTTCTGATACTTTGCCTGGAAACTGGGATAATTATTCACAACCCCTCCATGCATATTCTTTCTTGAAGCAGGATGCACCAAATAACCTTAATTTTGAAACAGTTTCTTACAATGATAAGATGCTAAATGTAATGGATGAACAATTGGACCATACAACTGGGATTGCTAACTCAGATACTGGAATAGGATGTGGGAATTGGACAACAAGAGCAGGTGAAGGAGTTCAGCAGCCTCCTGAGTGTCATATGACTCCAAATTTTGGTGATGGGGACTTCAGGGCCTATTATAATGGTGGTAACCAAACATTATTAACTAGTGACAACTTCTTCTCCAGATTCACTGGCAGCAATGCAATGGTAAAGGTATTTCCTCCGCCAACTGGCAGCAATACAATGGTAAAGATCTTTCCTCAGCCTTTGCCCAACAATCCACCTAGTTTCCTTTTTCAAAACCAGCAGTCCCGCAGAAGTAATGAGAAAACTGAACTGCTAGGTGGTACTGGTATATCTACAGTGTCTGAGCTCGCAAGTTCATTTTGTCCTGCTCCTGTAACTTCTATTTCAAGTAATGATCTTTTGGTTTATCCAAAGGATGAAAATGATGTACTTCAATATAATAGGCCTTCTTTTCACCTTGATAATTTTGAAGAAACCTCTTCAGAAAGAGACATTCTGGTTCCTCATGATCAGCTCATGGATGTGAAGATTAGAGAACAATCTGTCTCATTGCCATCAACTTCAATGAAGCAACAGTTCACTTGTGCAAAATTAGAGAAGGGCGAAAAACGCAGGTTCGTAAAAGTTAATGGTTCTCGTCTATCTACAATCACTCATCAAGGAATTCAGAGAAGTCCGTTGAATCAAAGAAGCCATAGTGAGAATGATGATGATCTATGCATTCTCGAGGATATAAGTGCACCTGCAAAGGTGAATCCATGTAATAATGGCAAGTCTCTTGTTGCTCTACAACGCACTACTATTACCGACTCTTTTGCTCCAGCTGAAGCAGGACAAAAGAGGTTTGAAGTGGGACAAATAAGGCCCAAGTTAAATGATGAGCATGTCATTTATCGGGTTGCCTTGCAGGTGAGGACTAATAGCTTTCACTATCTCAATGTACACATGCTGCATGGACTGTGTTCTGAAATGTTGTCATGTTAGTTACCCTTCTACAAAATTATTATTCATCGCATGACTATTTCTCTGGCAATTCTTACCTACTTGAATGATTTGTTCTCGTGTATCTTTGTTGTTAATAGTCTTAATTATTTCAAAGGAGGAATTGAAATCCTTTAAGCATGATTAATACAAGGGATATGTTCTGCTGTTGAATATGGTTTGCTGTGTATGTGCATGATGAAGACAAGAAATTTTGTCTCCTGACTTTTGAAAGTTGTCTGTGTTTATAGTTCTTTTTGCTGGAAAATGATGACACTGCATGGGGGGGGGGGGGACCCTTTGCACCTGTAGAAAAATTTGTATTATTTTTACCTTAAGAAGTAAATTTTGATCGGACTAAGGTTGTGATACCTGTTGCAGGATCTTTCTCAGCCGAAATCAGAAGATAGTCCACCTGATGGTCTTTTGGCTGTTCCTCTTTTGAGACACCAGGTTGAATATTGTTTCGTGGTTTTTATCTTTATAGGAATTGTAACATTCAGTTTTATTGCATGTACCTGAAATTTATCCATCAAGATGGGAGATCATCAATATTGTACTAAGTGGGTCTACTTGAATTTTTGGTGCAATTGTCTGGGAATTGAGAGAAATAACTTTTTACTAAAATAATTTGATTAGCTTAAAAGAAAGAATTTAATTGCAAACAAATCCATCAATGATATGTGAATTCTCTGAACTATTCTATTGATTGAACATATTGTGTATATCCTGAATTGTTCAACTTTTTGTTTTTAAATTGATAACTAAGGACTATTAATATAAAACAGCAAAGCATTAAAATGGTCAGGGTAATCCCTATGCAAAAACAAAATTAGAGATTCCTATCTATTACTTAGATCTATTCCTGTAGTGAGTTTATGAAGTCTAACATGTTGTTTCCATCTTTTACAACCTATGTCAATCCCAGAAAGCCAAAAAGCAAAGACATTTGAACTTTAGCATCTGTATATAAACTGTTTTCCCATCAAACCACCTGGAGTTTTTCCACTCCACAAACCCCAATAAACACAAGCTGGCACTGTATGCATAATCTTCTCGCTGATTTTCTGATCTTCTGATCCCACATCTGCCTCAAGAAGACAAACACAGGTCTTCACAGTAAGAAGGCATGTCAAAAGACAAGTTAAGAAAGGGCTAAAAACAGATCCCCTAGCTTCTTGTGCAGTGCCAGAAAAGATGGCTCCTGCACTCTTCCTCCTTTTAATAAGTAGCGTCTGCTGCAAATATTCATTCCCCTTCTTTGTAAATTTCCTTGCGTCAAAGATGCATCATGAGCTAGCAGCTACATATCGCAGACTTCTAGTGCTTCTTCCTCCATCCGAAGGAGAATCTACAATGACAAAAAAAGAGATAAAACGTATTATGTATTGAATTCATGTGAGGAATTATCTAATTGACAGTCATTTAATTTATGCACAGCGCATTGCTTTATCATGGATGGTTAAGAAGGAAAAAGCTGCTGTGCCCTGTTGTGGTGGAATTCTTGCTGATGATCAGGTTATCTTTTGATGCTTTTGATTTGCGAAATTTTGATTTGTTTACATGATAAACATTGCCTTCCAAGTAGTCTCCTCTCTTAGTGATTGTCTATTATTATTTTTCTTTTCTAGGGACTTGGAAAAACTATATCAACAATTGCACTTATACTCAAAGAAAGGTCTCCTTCTTCAAGACTTTCTACAGCCATCACCAGACAAACTAAAACAGAGACATTGAATTTAGATGATGATGATGATGAAGATGTTTTTTCTGAGCTTGACAAGTCAAAGCAAGGAGCTGATTCTTGCCAAGTTGATGAAAATAGCATGAACTGTAAAACGTCTTTGCATGCAAAGGGGAGGCCAGCTGCTGGTACCCTTGTCGTTTGTCCTACCAGTGTCCTCCGTCAGTGGTCTGAGGAGTTGCACAATAAGGTAACCAGCAAAGCAAATCTCTCTGTTCTAGTATACCATGGTAGCGGTAGAACAAAGGACCCTATTGAACTAGCCAAGTATGATGTGGTGGTCACAACATATTCAATCGTAAGCATGGAGGTCCCTAAGCAGCCTCTTGCAGAAGATGATGACGAGATGGGAAAAGGAACTCATGAGTCACTTTCTTGTAAAAAGAGAAAAACTCCTTCGAGCTCAAAGAGAAGTTCATCAAAGGCAAAAAAAGAGGTGGAGAAGGAATTGCTTGAAGCAACTGCACGCCCTCTTGCCAGGGTGGGATGGTACAGGGTCGTGCTGGATGAGGCTCAAAGCATCAAGAATCACAGAACACAAGTAGCTAGGGCTTGTTGGGGTCTCCGAGCTAAACGTAGATGGTGTTTATCAGGGACCCCTATCCAAAATGCAGTTGATGACCTTTACAGTTACTTCAGATTTCTCAAATATGACCCATATGCAGTGTATAAACAATTTTGCTCCACAATCAAGGTTCCAATCCAAAGACACCCAACAACTGGGTACAGAAAGCTGCAGGCCGTGCTTAAGACTGTTATGCTTCGTCGCACTAAAGGTGAGGATTAAAACTTTTGCATGTGCTTACCCTATAAGCTATATACCATGCAGACACCGTTGCTTCTAATATGATATACTATGATCCCCTGGTGTGTTTCACCATTTGTTGGTAGTATATGTTAGTCTGCTATTCCCCTATTATGCTTCTTTGCGTTGTCCAGATTCGTTCTTGAAATTATGCTTATTTTTTTAAAACAATTCCAAAGTTTCTGTTTTCTTTTTCTTTGAAATGTAAAGGATCATATGGTCAATTTGGCCCATCTGGGTCCAATTGTTGTTTGTTTCTTTAACATATTATGCACAAATGTTCAAACATGCAGCTTTGTTGAACTCATTTTGGCTGTATGTGCTTAAATTCTGAAATGATGTCCTAAAAGTCATTTGCCAGACTACTGTTTGTATTCACGAGGTGCTTGTAGATAACGAACACAACAAACTTGCCTCGTTTTCTGGATCATTTTTCTACTTGGTTGTTTACTGTTTGCATGTCTGGCTTATCAATTTAAGCACACAACTCTTCATTTCCTATATTGAGAGTTAACACAGTCATTATCTGATCTAGGTACATGTATTGATGGAAAACCCATTATCAACCTTCCAGAGAAACACATCGTACTGAGAAAAGTTGAATTTACGGACGAGGAACGAGATTTCTACTGCAAACTTGAAGCTCAATCACGTGCTCAGTTTGCTGTATGTTTTGATGATATTTTATATTGGATTTTTGAGAACTATGGCTTTGAATTATTCTCTTCGTTTAACATATCAAATTCTGGACTATTCAGGAATATGCTGCTGCTGGGACAGTCAAACAAAATTATGTGAACATACTGTTGATGCTTTTACGATTGAGACAAGCTTGTGATCACCCTCTTCTTGTTGGAGGCTCCAACTCTGGTTCTGTTTGGAGATCATCTATTGAGGAAGCCAAGAAATTGTCACGAGAGAAACTAACTGACCTTTTGAAATGCTTGGAAGCTTCTTTAGCAATTTGTCGCTTATGCAATGTATGTTATCATTTAAGTGTTCTTTGGTCCATGTTTATATTGATCTTATTAGTCCTTTCTTGTTTGTACTTCTTATTTTGCAAATTTATACTTTGGGTGGTCTTTTTAACTGTCATATATCCTCTTCTAATTTGAAGGAAGTATGATCTAAACAAATGGATTCTTTAAATTATAATTTTCAGATATTTTAAGCGTTGCCTGGTTCTGTACTAGCTAGGGTAAATCTATGAAGATTATGTGCACAAGCACTGATGCTCTGTTAAAAGCATGCCTGGTTCAGTTTTTAGCATTGAAGCTGAACGCACCTAGAAAAGAGGTTTTTACAGCTCAACTTCCAAGTGGAAATCTTTCAAATGTTAAGACTCTTAAATGTATTAAGTTTTGTTGCATTTTAGTGGAGAAGGGTAGAGGAGTTGGCATTTAAGCGGAGGGTAGAGAGAGGGGCTTAGTACTCATTGAGTTGCGAACTATGCACCACTGGCCCTCAGGAATTTCTTGTTTGTTAAGATAAGGCATTTGTAAACATCAGGACCAAGACTAGTTTAAAAAAACCATCAGCATCTAAATATCAGTATTTTTGTGTGGTGTTTTAATACCTTGTTATTGTAAAATTTTTAATATCTTTGTGTTCTATTTTTGTACTTTTTCCAATTCTATCTCCAGTATTGCTGGGCAGTCTATTAAGAATCTGCACCTTTTGAGGTTAATGGTGTAGTAGGACCCTTGCTTAGCTTGCCCTGTTGTTTTGGATGAATCTGCATGGTGATCCTTGACTTTGCATAAATAATACAACTTATTGCCATTTCTAGTTACAGCACCTTTCTTCAACAATGCTCAAGTGATTTGCTCTATTCAAGGCAAAACAGAAATAGGTTGTGTTTGGAAAAGAGTGCATGCAGTTTGATTAATTACTCACCACAGGTTACCAGAGATGTTTCACCATTTGATGCTTTTGATATGTGACACCAGTTTTACAATGATCATTTCGGCCTATTAAGTTTTCTAGTTGTCAGCAACTATGCTTGTTTGATCCGTCTCTAACGGCATTAAGCTATACTTCTTTTGCCTTGGATTTCTTTGTTATGGATTTCCTAGTTTCTTCCTTGCCTCCTTATGCATTTTTTTAACAATCTTGTAGGATCCACCTGAAGATGCTGTTGTAACAGTTTGTGGACATGTCTTTTGCAATCAGTGTATTAGTGAGCATCTAACTGGTGATGACACTCAGTGTCCTGTATCAACTTGCAAAACTCAGCTGACTGGTTCTTCAGTTTTCACTAAAGCAATGTTAAGCGACTCTCTATCTGATCAACCCAGGTTGCAAAATAACCCGGGCTGTGCTGGCTCTGATGTGGCTGAAAGTTTGATTTGTAGGCCATATGATTCATCCAAGATTAAAGCTGCTCTTCAGGTGCTGCAATCTCTGCCTAAACCTAAGGTTTGCACTCATGGTGGTCGCCTTTCAGGATCAGATAATGAAGGAGCTTCTCCTTCAGAAAATACATGTGATAATCATGCAGGAGAATCCAGCGTGCACAGTAGTTCCAAAGACACAACCACAATAGCTGGAGAGAAGGCAATTGTCTTTTCTCAGTGGACAGGGATGTTGGATTTACTTGAAGCTTGTCTAAAAAATTCCTCAATTCAGTACCGTAGACTTGACGGAACGATGTCTGTTCTTGCTAGAGACAAGGCTGTCAGAGATTTTAACACACTTCCTGAGGTAATAAGATATTCATCTTCTTGGTGCCGAGTTTGTGTATTTTTCTATTTTATAAATCACAGGACTAAATGTTGAAGCTTTATGCCAGGTAACGGTCATAATTATGTCTCTGAAAGCTGCAAGCCTTGGGCTTAACATGGTTGCAGCTTGTCATGTTCTTCTCTTGGACCTTTGGTGGAACCCTACCACTGAGGATCAAGCAATCGACAGGGCGCATCGGATTGGACAGACCCGTCCTGTTACAGTTTTGCGGTTGACAGTAAAAGATACAGTTGAAGATCGTATTTTGGCTCTTCAGGTATTACATTATTCATCTTTTTCACTTTTTATTTCTAAGTTAGCAACATGCCTACAGTATTTCTATCAATATAATGATAAAAGCAGATGGTCATGATCTTCTGTGGAAGGATTTAGATGTCAACATAAGACGTCACTGGGTTTCATTTTTCTGCATCTTTGCCGGTTTCTCACTTCCTCTATATTCTAGAATTCTAATGTGTGGTAACACTGATATTCACAGCAAAAGAAAAGAGAAATGGTTGCCTCTGCATTTGGAGAGGATGAGACTGGTAGCAGACAGACGCGTCTCACTGTGGAGGACCTGGAGTACCTTTTCAAGATTTGATCGGCATCCCTTTTTGCAGTAAGCTGATGTTTAATTGCGGCTTGGCTTATCTTAATATTTTTTTAATTTGAAAACTGGTTTAGCAGCATATACAATCGAGGCATTGGTTCTTAGGTTCCATAGTATTGACAGAAAAGATGACCTTACTAAAAAGATGATTTTGAGAATATCTTCAAAAGTTTATATGATCCATTTTTTATAGCCATTGGTACCTAGTGCAGGGGTTGGATTTTAGTTGGTTACACCCAAATGAGGATGGGACTTAGATAAGTTTCTGTAGATTCTTTGCTTAGAAAATGTAAATGATAGATCCTTTGGACTTCTTCTTGGGGATAGGGTTTAGGATATATTGCCTAGTTGTATAAGTTCTAGACAGTAAGTATACTCTAGCTTTTTTGGGCTGTAAATTTTTACATTCAACTTAATACAGAACCATGGCATCATGGCAATTCTTTCTCATTTAAAGTTTCTATAGAACTTCTCTTCCAAGTTATTGTGGTTTATACCATGGCTGTAATGTAATGTGTTGTTCTTTGATCCTCTCAGTTCTAGTCTGTAATATTTTGATTCTCCCTTTTATTCACTACTAGTTGCTTCATTTTCTCTATTTGGCAATCCGGTGCTTTAAGCTCCTACTACGCGCGAGGTCTGGGGAAGGGCAGGATTACAAAGGTCTATCGTTCATCTTGTTATTTTCCTTCCAAATCCGTTTTGATTACACTTCTTTTGAGTTGAAGGTCTATAGAAAACAATCTGCTCTACCCCACAAAGGTAAAGGGAAGGTTTGTGTAAATCCTACCTACCGCAAATCCCACTTGTGGAATTATCGCGAGTATGTTAGAAGTCAAGATTGGCTACTGGGATCGTTTGGTTCACATGCTAGTCATGCGAAGATTTAAATATACTTGGTCTAATTTCACAAGTGGGGTCGTGGAGGGTCATGTGTACACATATCTTACCCTTATTTTTTCAAGGTCGAGAGATTGTTTTTGAAAGACATTTGATTCGAGTAAAATTTTTTGAGCAAATTTCATAAAAGGCAAAGAGAAATAACTTTCCATTTGTATAATTTCGCTTGCGAATATACAAACAGGGTACGTATATATAGATTTGTATATGCAGTTATGAATTTTCCGTAACTTATACAAATCAAATGTTTTAACAAATTGTATACAAATAGCTAACAATTATGAATTTTGTATAATTTATACAAATTAAATATATCAACGAATTGTACGTGAATAATTAGGAGAATCGTATACAAATTTTGAGTTTATATAATTAAGAACTCGATTATGCATTTAGCAAAACTAATCAAAGTGTAGGCGTGTTCAAAGATTAAGTGAAATTATAGCTAAGACATGATAAATACTAAATGTTCGCTATTTCGCACAACTTTTATAGGCTTTTTTAAGTAGGTCTGATAAGAAAATATAGTAATGAAGAAATCATGTTAAACATAATGGTTGAGAGGTGGTTATAATATAATTAGTGAAAAAAATTAGGCAATGCTCGATTAGTTGCTAATTTTCTATTGTGTTTCAACTTTCATATCCTGCTTACGTCACATATTATATCAAATCATATATCTTCAAAACTTCTTCTTCGACCTTCTTATATTGGGTAAATTTAATGTGTGGCAGATTTTTCCTGTCAAATCACATCGAATGATATATCTTCAATACTTCTTCTTCGACCTTCTTATCTTGGGTAAATTTAATGTGTAACGGATATTTCCTGTCAAATCACATATCTTCAATAGTTCTTTGGCTTGCCTCTACCTTTCCATATTGCAATATTCGATTAATTGTTAATTTTTTTCAATCTTGATTCGACCTCCATATGCTTGTTAAACTGCATATATCACATGTCATGTCAAATCATCTATCCTCGGTACTTCTTCAACCTCCATATTCTTGATGTGTGACAAGCATCTCATATCAAATCACATATCTTCAATACTTTTTCGACTTGCTTCTACCTTTCTATATCTATCTTGGCTATCCTTGCACCTTCTCTTATAGAGATAATTCTGTATTTTAAGTATGTTAACTTATGTAGATGCTTATATTCTTATCAAATGTACGTGAATAATTAGGAGAATCGTATACAAATTTTGAGTTTATATAATTAAAAACTCGGTTATGCGTTTAGCAAAACTAATCAAAGTGTAGGCGAGTTCAAAGATTAAGTGAAATTATAGCTAAGACATAATAAATGTTAAATGTTCGCTATTTCGCACAATTTTTATAGGCTTTTTTTAAGTAGGTCTGATAAGAAAATATAGTATTGAAGAAATCATGTTAAACATAATGGTTGAGAGGTGGTTATAATATAATTAGTGAAAACAATTAGGCAATGCTTGATTAGTTGCTAATTTTCTATTCTGTTTCAACTTTCATATCCTGCTTACGTCACATATTATATCAAATCATATATCTTCAATACTTCTTCTTCGACCTTCTTATATTGGGTAAATTTAATGTGTGACAGACTTTTCCTGTCAAATCACATCGAATCATATATCTTCAATACTTCTTCTTCGACCTTCTTATCTTGGGTAAATTTAATGTGTAACGGATATTTCCTGTCAAATCACATATCTTCAATAGTTCTTTGGCTTGCCTCTACCTTTCCATATTGCAATATTCGGTTAACTGTTAATTTTTTTTTATCTTGATTCGACCTCCATATGCTTGTTAAACTGCATATATCACATGTCATGTCAAATCATCTATCCTCGGTACTTCTTCAATCTCCATATTCTTCATGTGTGACAAGCATCTCATATCAAATCACATATCGTCAATACTTTTTCGACTTGTTTCTACCTTTCTATATCTATCTTGGCTATTCTCGCACCTTCTCTTATAGAGATAATTCTGTATTTTAAGTATGTTAACTTATGTAGATGCTTATGTTCTTACCAAATGTACGTGAATAAAATATATCAACGAATTGTACGTGAATAATTAGGAGAACTGTATACAAATTTTGAGTTTATATAATTAAGAACTCGATTATGCGTTTAGCAAAACTAATCAAAGTGTAGGCGTATTCAAAGATTAAGTGAAATTATAGCTAAGACATAATAAATGTTAAATGTTCGCTATTTCGCACAAATTTTATAGGCTTTTTTAAGTAGGTCTGATAAGAAAATATAGTAGTGAAGAAATCATGTTAAACATAATAGTTGAGAGGTGGTTATAATATAATTAGTGAAAACAATTAGGCAATGCTTGATTAGTTGCTAATTTTCTATTCTGTTTGAACTTTCATATCTTGCTTACGTCACATATTATATCAAATCATATATCTTCAATACTTCTTCTTCGACCTTCTTTTATTGGGTAAATTTAATGTATGACAGATTTTTCCTGTCAAATCACATCGAATGATATATCTTCAATACTTCTTCTTCGACCTTCTTATCTTGGGTAAATTTAATGTGTAACGGATACTTCCTGTCAAATCACATATCTTCAATAGTTCTTTGGCTTGCCTCTACCTTTCCATATTGCAATATTCGATTAACTGTTAATTTTTTTTTTTATCTTGATTCGACCTCCATATGCTTGTTAAACTGCATATATCACATGTCATGTCAAATCATCTATCCTCGGTACTTCTTCAATCTCCATATTCTTCATGTGTGACAAGCATCTCATATCAAATCACATATCATCAATACTTTTTCGACTTGTTTCTACCTTTCTATATCTATCTTGGCTATCCTCGCACCTTATCTTATAGAGATAATTCTGTATTTTAAGTATGTTAACTTACATAGATGCTTATGTTCTTACCAAATGTACGTGAATAAAATATATCAACGAATTGTACGTGAATAATTAGGAGAACCGATACAAATTTTGAGTTTATATAATTAAGAACTCGATTATGCGTTTAGCAAAACTAATCAAAGTGTAGGCGCGTTCAAAGATTAAGTAAAATTATAGCTAAGACATAATAAATGTTAAATGTTCGCTATTTCGCACAACTTTTATAGGCTTTTTTAAGTAGGTCTGATAAGAAAATATAGTAGTGAAGAAATCATGTTAAACATAATGGTTGAAAGGTGGTTCTAATATAATTAGTGAAAACAATTAGGCAATGCTTGATTAGTTGCTAATTTTCTATTCTGTTTCAACTTTCATATCCTGCTTACGTCACATATTATATCAAATCATATATCTTCAATACTTCTTCTTCGACCTTCTTATATTGGGTAAATTTAATGTGTGACAGATTTTTCCTGTCAAATCACATCGAATCATATATCTTCAATACTTCTTCTTCGACCTTCTTATCTTGGGTAAATTTAATGTGTAACGGATATTTCCTGTCTTTGGCTTGCCTCTACCTTTCCATATTGCAATATTCAATTAATTGTTAATTTTTTTTTTATCTTGATTCAACCTCCATATGCTTGTTAAACTGCATATATTACATGTCATGTCAAATCATCTATCCTCGGTACTTCTTCAACCTACATATTCTTCATGTGTGACAAGCATCTCATATCAAATCACATATCTTCAGTACTTCTTCGACTTGCTTCTATCTTTCTATATCTATCATGGCTATCCTCGCACTTTCTCTTATAGAGATAATTCTGTTTTTAAGTATGTTAACTTAGCTAGATGCTTATATTCTTATCTCATATTTTATCCTACATAAAATAATGTATAAACTATCACACTATTTAATGTTTCTTCCTTAGTTTCAATTTATTTGATTTTTTTAGTTCTTGAAATTCAAATTATATAAATTTTGATTGATATTTTAAATATATATTTTTTTATTATATTAATATGAGAAAGAAGTACAACTTATCATACTTTTTGTATAGTTCTTGAATGTACAAATTTTATTTTTAAAATATTAACTTGATTTAATCTAATTTAGCTTTAAAATTAGTCAATCAAATACGATATTAATTTTTGTTGTCAATAACTTTTTCCTCTTTTAAGTTTTTCATCATAACTTTTTACCTTTGTATTTGTTCAATCTGTTTTGGAAGTGCATTTCTCTAGCTGATTTTTTTCTTTCTGAACCCCAGGGAAACTCATAGCTTCTGCCGTAGTCTCTGCTCTTTGGTTGAGTATTTTATGGTAACTTGTTTACTATGCTAGCTTGCAAATCACAGAGGAGATGCAAATCATGTTAGGTAAATCTTATGCAACGAGCTCATAGTCAAGTAACAAAAGAGGTTGTTGGATTTGATCCCAACTTATAACTGAATAGAGTTAAAATCTGCGTACATTGGTCTCTTTTCTAGACTTGGTTTAAGTGATTGTGACATTTTGTCAAATACAACAAATAATTGTGTATGGATTATTTATGTGTGGGTGAACATTTTATCCCATCCTAAACGATTTCTTTTTATGGCTTAAGCTGTAAAATGTGATGAGGGTTTCCAGGAAACAACCACTTTACCTCTATGAGGTAATGGTAAGGTCTGCATACATTTTACCCTCCCCAGACCCCACTTATGGAATTCCAGTGGGTATGTTGTTGTTGTTGTTGCTGCTGCTTAAGCTGTAAAATCTTTTCTTTAAGCACCACTTTAACTTTTAACCGTGAAACCAAAATATTACAATTAAGGATGTGTTTGGTATGGGGAAAATATTTTTTAAAAAATATTTTCTAATTTTCTCATATTTGGTTGGCTTAAATTTTTGAAAAATGTTTTCCAAATCAACTCATTTTCCTCCAATTTAAGGGAAATGACTTCCTTCCTAAAATTAAGAAAAATATTTTTCAAAACTCTTATCCAATTTCAAATTGATTTGTTTAATCCTATCCCTGCCACGATCCCCTTCCCCAAGAGAATTATTATTTTTTAAAAAATAATATAAGATTAAAAATTTACTTTTCAAAAATATTTCACATTTTGAAAATTTTATTTTTTTTCTCCCATTTCTATTCCGATCCACCATATTCCAAAAGTTAAGTTTTAAAAATTTTAATTTTTTACTCCACCCCACGACCCCCCCCCCCCTCCGTTTACAAAAAAATTAAAAATTTATGTTTACAAAAGTTTCAAATTTTAAAAATTTTATTTTTTATTCCACACCGTAACCCCAGCTCCCCCACCCAAGCCCCCCCCCCCCCCCCCCCAAACCAAAAATAAAATAAAATTTATTTAAAAAAAATTTAAATTGGAAAATTTCACTTTTTAACTTCAACCCCCTCCCCTGAGACCCCCAATCCCCAGCCCCCCTCCCCCATACCAAAAAAATAAATAAATTATTTTTTAAAAAAATTCAAATTTTGAAAATTTTAATTTTTACTTCACTCAGCGCCCCACTCCCCACCCCCCAAAAAAGAATTTAAATATTCTTTTAAAAAATATTTTAAATTATGAAAATATTTTCATGTCACAAATTATTTTCCTAAAAAATCTTTTTTACTCTCTAGCTAAAAATTAAAGTTTTTTCCTAAAAGAATATTTTTACTTATTAACCAAACAATAAAAGATATTTTCCAGAAAACATTTTCCACTCATCAACCAAACATGAGAAAATGAGTTAGCAATCAACTCATTTTACAGGAAAACATTTTTCAGGAAAATATTTTCCATGAAAAATATTTTTTTCCATACCAAGCACACCCTAAAAGAAAATTAATCCATGAATATATCATTGGTTCGACCGTTTATATTTATCTCAAATTGGTTTTATATATAATCAAGCTAATTCATGCGGAATCTTGTCAAAATAATTTTTTGACAAAAATATTTTTCATTTGATATGTTATATATAATCATAATAAAGAATTTTTTAAAGTTTGACTAGATATTAGAAAATTGTAAAAACACAAAAAAGGAAATTCCAAATTAGTAAAATATGAGCTAGTTGAGTTATACCCACTTTTAGCATATTTCGGGCTAAATAACTGACTCGCCTATTTATTAACTCAACCTAATCTGTTCATCTAACACAACTAGACAATACTACGAGCATTAATTTTATACTTATACAAAAATCACATTTTTTGTGAACTTAAGGGGTCATTTGATATGTGGGATGTAATAGACAAAGTTATGCCACCACATGTATGAGATTTCATCGCTATATTATACATAATGAGATAAGTAATTTCGGGAATAATAAATACCTCTAACCAAAAGCACGTTAAAGGGGTTCGGAAATTATCGTTTATATGTTTGAATTAAATTTATACTTAAAAACAAAGTAAGATATCCAAACATGGTCCTATGGTCTAGTGGTTAGGACATTGGACTCTGAATCCAATAGCCCGAGTTCAAATCTCGGTAGGACCTTTTTTTTTTTTTTTTTTTTTTTTTTTTTTTTTTTTTAAATTTCCAATTTTTTCTTTAAGTTCTAAATAAAAGTTTCATTCTGGCCATGATAATAATAATAATAATAATAAGGCAAATATAAGGAATATTCATATTCTATTAATCCCCTAAAAAAGAAAAAAAGAAATTGAATACATTCGTGTTTTATAACTCCGCGATTCTTTAACGCAAAATGCTTTGTATATCGAGTTAACCTTCGTCAATAAGGGGAATATTAATTGTGTGGAAAAAAAAATACAATCTTAGAGGTCGATTTGAAGAGAAGACCTTTTCTCGATAAAAGAATTTCTTGCAACTACGAAAACCATAGAACCAACACTATTTTCCATTTATTTCTATCTAAACCATGCTCGACTTGAATGAGCTAGAAATGGGACAAATATGAATAAAATTTTTTCCATGGGAGTTCATCATCTATTATATATACCTAATTATACTTTTGACAATATATATAGTGAAATTTTTCAGCAAGGGGTTCATATGAATCTCTTCTGCACCTGTTCACATGTCGATTATTCTCTTGAGTACATGTTATAGTTTATCACCATAGGTATTAGATAACTTTTCTCATCAAAGCTTAGGCAAATAGAAAGAAATCACGATTGTCATAAGTACATACTATCATAAGCATAAGCATCAAATAACTTTGTCCACTAAAACTTAGACAACATGAGCATAATCCAACCCCTTTGCATGACATCTTTGCAAATAATCCAAGTACGGACATCTTTGCATGGACCGCGAAGACAGGATTTTCACTAAAAGTTTCGTCATCTGCTATATCCATTCTTGATTCTGCTGAAAAAAATGCAGTCTTTACACAAATCATTCTTAGAGAAAAAACTTCTAAAGTTTGGATCTTTAACAAATATGGCATGCACTAATGAACTAGAAATGGGATAAATATGAATCAGATGTGTATATAATCCAAGTACAGAAAGGGAACTGTATATACCTAAAAAGTACTTTTGACCTTGTATATAGTGTGATTTTCCAGCGACGGATTAATATAAACCCATTCCGCTCCCCTATATCCGCCCCTGCTCAGCATCTATCACTCAAGCATGCCAATATATCACCACAAACAATCTCAACATTTTCATCAGTCTCACCAAACAACAAAGAATGCATCATACTGTCATAAATCTTCAATGTCTTGGCCCTGCTTTAAGCCAATTTATACAATTCCATGCTCTTCTGGTTCAGTGTCAAGATCAGCACTCCCATGTACAACCAAAAATGGCACATTCACATCACATGGTTTGCTGCTAACATAATCAGTCACACGTAAAAGCTCAAGAACAGTCCCCACTCTTGGTTTACCAAAATACCTATTAGGATTCATTCCATCAATAATCTTCTTTTCCGGGACCTTTGATCGATTTGTCCGACAAATCAGCTGTTGGTACAATAGCCAAAGTGGGTGCAAATCTTGCCAGAAATGTCCGTGGCTTGTTCTATACCACAAGTTTCAAGATATTTTCTTTCTCAAAATTTCATACCCAATCAAACATTGTCACATAAATTAGAATGGAACAAGTACACAATCTTGTATATATGTGGAAAGCTTTGCCAATAAAGTCTGAATAGTAAGATTATCCAACTTACATCATTCTAGAAGAAACAATTATAAAGTTTGAATCTTTAACAAGTATGGCACACACTAATGAACAAGAAATGATATTAATGTAAATCAGATATGAATAGAATCCAACCAAGAGGTGGAGCTAGAGTTTTAACTAGCTATGGCCAAAACTCATTCGCGTTAACGAATCCACTGAATATGAAACTACAAACTTGAAATTCTGGATCCGTCTCTGAATCCATTCACAAATTTTCTCAGCATCTATCATTCAGCCAAGCCAATATATCACTACGAACAATCTCAACATTTTCATCGGTCTCACCAAACAACAAAGAATGCATCATACCATCATAAATCTTCAATGTCTTGTCCGTACTTTTCGCCAATTTATACAGTTCCCTGCTCACTTCTGGATCAGTGACAACATCAGCACTCCCATGTAACACCAAAAATGGCATATTCACATCACATAGCTTACAGCTAAGATAATCTGTCACACGCAAAAGCTCAAGAACAGTACCCAATCTTGGTTTTCCAAAATACCTATTAGGATTCATCCCACCAATAATCCTTTTTTCTGGTACTTTAACAGATTTCTCTAACAAATCAGCTGTTGGTACAATAGCCAAAGTTGGTGCAAATCTGGCAACAAATGTCAAGAATTGAGCAATTGGCCATATGGGTTTTACTTTATCTGAGATTTTACACATGGGTGCTATCAAAATCCCACCATTAAACTCTTTAGGCCTTTTCAAATTAATCAAAAGACAAATTGCACCACCCATTGACTCACCAAAGAGGAATTTAGGCAAATCCTGAAATTCAGGATTTTGGGTCATAACAAAATTGAAAAAAGACAAACAATCATCAATAACATAATCTAGATTAGGTACATAAGCTTTAAGACCTTGAGATTGTCCATGACCTTCAAGGTCAAAAGCAAAACAAGCAAATCCTTTTTTAGCTAAGTGAATTGGGGTTGCTTGAAATGTCCAACTGATGTCATTTCCATAGCCATGGATCATAAAAATGACACCTTGAGGTGGGGTTTTGGGGGGTACCCATGATCTTGTGAAAAGGGTTAAACCTCTGGGTGAAGTGAAAAAAGATTTGGTAGATTTGATACCTTGGAGATTATAGTAATCTTCTTCTGGAGTATTTCCCCAACAATGGAGGAGAGGAGATTTGTTTTGCTCTTCCTCCATTATTGCAAATTGAGTTTTCTCCTCTTTGGTTGTGAAGAAGTCAGCAAAAATGAGTGGTTGAATTTTATTTTTTGTTTTACATAAAGGTTTTTTTAAGGCCCAAACCTGAACGTACTTTTTTCAATTCTATGATCCAACCTAATTTTTATTGGTCGATATGACTTTTGATTAATTCTTTTCCATGATTTCATGAAAGATTAAAAAAATCATCTGATTTTTGTTTTAGAGTCCATTAAATGCTCTCGGTCACCGTTTGATAGTATCGAGCCTATTGGAACTCTTCGCGGGCTCGTTACGGATGGTTACGTGGAATTTTTGAGAAAAATGGGTCTGGAGCCCGATACCTCAAAATCCGTGGGTGTTTTGAAAAAATTCCCTGATTCTTGTTCGAAGCCATAAAATGCTCTCGGGCATCGTCTGATGGCACCGGGCCCGTTGGAACTCTTAGCGGGCTCGTTACAAACGATTACGTGAAATTTTCTGATAAAAATATGTCCATCGCCCTGACAATCCTAGAATCCATGGGCTAACACCCACGAATAATTGAGAAAATTGCCTGGTACACAAGAAAAAAATTGAGAAAATCGGTTGATTCCTATTCTGGAGTCCATAAAATACCTTTGAGAACCGAGCCTGCTAGAACTCTTAGTGGGCTCGTTACTGAGGGTTATATTAACAAAATATTCATAGGCTAGTACACGAAAAATTAAGAGAAATATTAATTTCCTGTTTCGTGACCTCTAGATGCTAAAAAATGTATTGTAGATCCTACAAAAACTATGAATATCATTCACTAGGTAATTATGAATGATCCTGCGAACAACATCCAAAATAAAAAAGTTTCAGACAATCATATCTACAACAACAATTTCAAAGAAATTTTCAACAATGACATGAAACACAAACCCTTAACTCATCAATCAAAAGGATTATTATTCTTAGGAGCTTGTCTTCCAACAAAAAATATGCCAACTGTGCTTGATACATGATATACACATTATGATTACATCATTAAAAGAGTGATTGCCCAATTCATTGCAAGAGTTACTTTTACAACCACTCTTTCACTATGGGAAGATTCTCAAAGGTATCACATGTAGCATGGTTTTAGATTATGTGAAGCTAACCCTTTAGTTGACCAACCAAAAGAATTACAATTCTTAGGAGCTTGCCTTCTAACAAAACTTATCCCAAAACCAACTTGTTGTTTGATGTTTTTCTCATTGAGACATGCATTGACTTTGACAACCTTGATCTTGTTTTCTTGAAGTGGTACCACAAGTGGCAAAGGCTTTGACATTATTGGAGTTTGTTCTTCTTGACCAAGTGGAATGTAAATAGCTCTCATTATGTCTTCAAGTATTGCTTCTTTTGTATCAAACAAATTGCAAGAATTGAAGAACATGTGAAACACATTTAAGCAAGAAAGGTGAAGGAGCTTCATTGTTCTTGGCATATCATTGAATCCATCCATTAAAACATTTCCAAGAAATTCTTTCTTCTTATATCCCAACATCTCTTTCACAAAATCAATTGAGTCTTCAAGTTGTCCCTTAGGGTTTCCATTAAAGTGAAGCAATGTGTAGTTCATCTTCCCTACTTCTCTTTCTTTCTGCATATGAATATAAAATATCATGCACCAACAAAAGTTAATATATATCAACTCATAATCCATATAGCAACAATTTAAGTTTGGGATAACTAAGGGTTTGAATCATTAGGGTAATATATATACTTCCCCCGTTTCAAAAAGAATAATCTAGTTTGATCGACTTGACACAGAATTCAAGAAGATAACGAAGACTTTTTGAACTTACTTGATAACTTTGGATGTCATTCAACAAACGAGTTGTGGCCATGAGCAACTTTGTAATGTTTTCATATTGACCATTAATTGGCCCAAGCATTTCACTTGGCAAAGTTGGACATCCAAGAGAAGAAGCATGAAGAACTAAAATATGTGCACCAATTGATATCATTCCAACTTCTAGATATTCATCCATAGATGGCAAATTTGAAGTTCTACTCCATAAACTTTCCATCATCCATGAATGAAATGTCTCTTTCCACTAATTAAAAAAAGAAAAAGAAAAAAGAATTAACCTAAATGGTCGTTTATTCATTGCGCAATTTAAATATATATAGTCGATAAATACATAATAAATCTCTAATATGTGTATAATCGTGTGTAATCAGTGTATAGTTTATGTGTACGACTAGAAAAGTAAATAGTGAATTCGATTGGTTATTTGCGTAAATATTTAGTAAACCAACAATAACACTTGTACTTAATATGAATTGAGCTATATTTATAATATGCTGTAACTAACAGAGGTTCAAAATCTGAAGAAGTAGACATATGAATTACTCAAAGGGATTCGACATATATATACATAAAAAATTATTTTAATCATATATAAATATATAATTTTTTGCCAAAAAGGATTTGGATGAACTCCTGGGCCGTAACCAAGGGGTAGCTCAAGGGTAAGGAAGTCAATAATTTCCACAACAAAATTCTTAACTTCATCATGCATGGTGTGTCTATATATACTAGTTATGATAGCACATACCCAATAATATTCAGTTTCTATAACAAAATTCTTTTCTTTAGAATTTTTATCTTTTATTGAGTTTAACTTTTATACATTGATCGACCGATTAAATAAGTTGAGAAAATTAAACTTACCATATGTTGAAGTTGTGGGGTGATGTCAATTTTGTGTTGAAGATGATACATTTTGGCAACATCACACACAAGATCATCAAGTGCTTCAAATATGATCTTACTTGGACCATCAAGATTCTTTGCATCCCACCTATGACAAAAAAATAATAATAATTATCAAGTTTAAATAACAACAACAATAACATACTCCGTGAAATCTTACTAGTGGGGTCTGAGAAAGGCGAAATCTACGAAGACCTCACCACTACCTCATAGAGATAGAGAGGTTGTTTCCAAAAAACCCTCATCTCAAAATTATTATCCCCAACAGTAGAAAATACTAGATATGAAATAACGATTAGAGTGGATAACAAAAGTAAGAATTTTTTTTTTATATATAATTACCTTTGTATTGCCTCACTTAAGATATGTAGTTCACTTAAAGAGGCTTCTTCATCATAAAAATCATCAGCAACAGTAATAATTATGGAACATTTTGCAACAATTAATCTAAGAAAAGATTCATAAGGTAAAAAACTACTACTGCTTGCTGCACTTGCAAAATAAGAATAAGTAGTTTTTTCTCTCCCAAATCCAATATCTACAAGGCCTTTCTCTTTTGACCACCTACATGCAAAACCAAAAAAGAAAAGAAAAAAAGAGAGTAAATAAATAAAAATAATAAATACATAAAATAGGGAAAAAAAAACTTTATTGTAATGACTAGACTGATGTAATATAATCCAGATTTAATTTATATATACTGACAATATAAAATTATTTATACTATGAGCAGATGTAGAATCAGAATTTGAAATTTATTGGTTCCAGATTTTAGTCCTTTTGGAGTTACTAGGTTTTTGATTTATAATCGTATTTATTTGATAAATTTTTAGAATAAATATAACGTTCGGATCAAAGCAATTGAATTCTGCTATATCAACGAAATGTCATATTCACTCCTGCTTATGAGCATATATTATCTCCCGTTTCATCATAAATATTCAAGTTGAAATATGAAAGTTTGAGTTTTTTCAAGTTGTATTTGGATATATATTTTCTTTTTTGAATTTTTGTGAGTAGAAGTGATATTTTTCTGTAAATTGGTCTGAGACAATTTTCGAGAACTTGAAAATATTTCAAAATAAATTAACAATATCTAATCAAATTTCATGATCATATAAATATTTAGAAATAGATTTTTAAATTTTAATATCTATATCCAAACACTAGCTAAATGCATTGTAGTCATGTTATTGATTTAAATTCTCAATACATTTATATTATAATAATATTATCATTTACACTGTCAGTATATAAAAATTAAACCGTTCAAATTAAAGGGAATTGTGTTTGTACCTCTTTAGTTCTTCCAATTCCTTCCTATAAATTGACTGCCGATATTCATAATTTTGCACAGCTAATTGCATTAACTTGTCATTTTGCAGATAAGACAACCTAATAAAATAACATTTTAGAAAAAAAAACTATATTAGTCAAATTTGTATCATTTGGTTAAGAATTAATTAATAATATCTTAATCTTAACAAATTATGTAAATAATAATAATAATAATGTACTACTAATAATAATAGTGATAGTGATACCAATAACCATAACCATAACCATAATCATAATCATAACCATAACGATAATGACGACGATCATCATCATCATAATAACATACTTACCAATAAAATGGAGATTTTCCAACAGATTGGGGTATAGATTGATTTAATTCAATCCATAATCTGTGATCAAGATGTTCTAATCGAGCAAACCATGGAACATTCAACTCATGCTCAATCTTTATACCAAAAAAAAAATAATAAAAAAAATTAATTAGCATGTAAACAATAATTTATATATCCTAATTGATAGCAATAAAATATATATTATGTATTAATTAATAAAGTTTTGTCGATTTAATCCCTTAATCTTTCATTGGTCTGAACGAATGAGCGAAAAAATGTCATGCCATGAAATAGATTAAAAAAAAAAAAATCCCGTCTTATATTAAAAATGCATGAAATAATATTACTTGACACATATATTAAAAATAAATGTTTTATTTTTATAAGTTCAATTTGAAAAATCAAGAAGAGTTTATCATTTTCTTCTGATATATAAAGTACAAATAATCAAATTTAAATTTCTTAATGATAATTTAGTAAAATAAAATTTTAATGAATACTTTTCTTAAAAAAAAGTCGTATCAAGTCAACATAGCCAATTAAATAAAACGAGGGAGTATATATTTCACTTTATTAATTTAAGCAGTACATTTTTTCAATAAAGAATGTTCAAATATAAAACTATTAAAATTTTAATAAATATTAGATCTGAATCAATAAAATTTATATTTAAATTTAAACAATATATGTTAAGTACTTACCACTTTTTGAAGTGCTGGAAATAATGATAAATTATCATTATTCACAAGAAAATTTTTGGCATAAAATCTTGCTTTTTCCATTTGAGATTCTCCATTGAACATTAAGTCTGTTGCTCTATAAACATTGTACATCACATATGTAAAATGTTCTTTGTTCTTTTCTATGTTGTCCCTTATTTGTGGTTGTTGAAGAAACCAACAAAAACTTCCTGTCATAGACAAAAATAAAATAAAATAATTATTCCACGTTTGAACACAGAAATCGTAAAATTTGAAAAAAGATAATGTAGTTGGACTCTCATGTCGATCCGAATGAATCATCTTTTCTACAGAGGTAAATCTTTGCCTGCTAGGCAAGAGGATAGCGAATTCTCCTACATTTTATCTCTGTAGACGAAGAAGCTAAAGGGGTATCTATTGAAATACATACCCAAGAGATAGCTGACAATACACTGATAAGAGATATATGAATTCCCGAAAAAAGAAAGGAGTCGTGGTGGTCGATCCCTTGATAGTTACTCCCTCTGTATATCTTTACTTGTCGTTTATACTATTTTGGGATGTTCAATAATACTTGTCCACTTTATGAAATCAAGAAATAAATTTACACTTAGTTTCTAATTTACCCTTATCATTACTTATAGTCATTTCCCTATTTCATTTTTCAAAACATTGTATTTATTATATTCAAAGAGTAATGTACGTAGTAAAATTATCCCATCATTTACTACTTCTTAGTCCTTGCGCCAACTCAATAGAAGACAAGTGGAGATGGACCGAAGAAGTATTTAATTACCAGTAAGTAATTATTTTCTGAAAAATAACTTTCGTCGTACCAAATAAATTCACATAACAAAATTTTTATATTTTAAAAATACCTTGATTTATTTTGTAGCCTTGTAATCTCAGAAGCCTAAAAGCCAATGAGTCCTTGAATAATTTCTTTAATAAGTCATTTGTTTTTTCTTCTTCTGATGATAATAAATATTCATTATTATTTTGCAAATTATTCATTTGGTAATTCTTGTAAACTTGGTCAAGAATTTGTTGAATTTCTTCTTCAAAGTGTTTAGCTAACCCCATTCTTTGTATATTGTCAACCATGCAAAGCATCTTTAGCTCTTCATCCACTGCCAAAAAAAAAAAAAATGAAAAATAAAATTAGGGTTTAAGAGAAAAAAATATCAACAAAATGAGCAAAAAATATGGAAGATTAGGGTTTAAATCTAAGTAAAGACAAAATATTATAATAGATAAAATTATTCATGTGCTTAAATTTTGATTGATATATAGAGTTATTTGTACGTGTGTTGATAAGAGGCGTACGAGACTTATATATTATATGGGATTCACATATATTTCTGACACGAAATATATATTCTCATGTGACTTCTAAAATCATTTTAGTTTTTTCCACGCTCATTATAATAAATACGAGGAGTATTATTTAGCAAGTTATCTCTATTAATTAAATGTTTCTTGAGAATTGAATACAATTTAAAAAAAACAGCTCTTTAATACTTTCTCCGTCTCAAATTAATTGAATTTTTGAAGCTTTTTTCAAGGTTCAAAATAGTTGAATTGTTCAAAGTTCAAGATGAAAGTTTGAATTTTTTTTTTTCATATTTTCCCTTTCATTTATTGAAGTTTTATATATTCGAGAGGATAAATTACACTATATATGTATGATTTCACAAAGGGCAATAGCGGAAAGTAAGGTGTAAATTTTGTCTTTAAATGTTTTTCTTAATATGTGTGCATTACCTCACAAATTCATCTAAAATGGGACGTACGGAAGGAGTATAAGCATACAGTCAAAAACAATATTAATTATGGTCTTGAATTTCTAAAGCCATATTATTTTGGGACGAAAGGAGTAACGCATTAAGAACCTGATGAGTTATTATATAATTAAAGATTTGATTTTGTTATTGATAGGAGGTAGCAAATACAAATTTGAAGGAAGAGTCAAGTTGCATGCAAGTTAATTCGAATACACACCATTATTATTGAGGAAAGGAATACAATACTTTCCTCGTTTCATTTTACTAATACAAAATTTAAGAAAATAAAGAAGATTTTTGAATTTTACGTTCTTTAAATTAAAAATATGTACAATTTATAAAAAAATTATCAAATTTTATATTCTTAAATATGTCATGTCAATACATCAGAAATAAACAGATACTAAACATAAAAAGTGACATTCTTTTTTTTTAAAAGTAAGACACGTAAATTGAAACCGTAAGAATATATATAACAAACCTTCATTGGGACACTTTTGAACAATGGACATGAGATATTCAAGGCATTCTTTATTTCCACTAGACGTGAAAGCTTGTGTTGTGGCACATGGAGATTGGAACAAAGAACCCTCTTCTTCATTAACAATATTATCATTGAGCATTTCACTGAAAATAAAAATAAAAAGAAAAAAAAGGTGAATAATATTGGTGGTTTTCTAGTGTCACATATATAATTATTAAAAGATGATAAAGTTTTTCTTTTTGTTGTTGTAGTTGAGACGAGTTCAAAATGTTGAGTCTGTGTGATTAAAATGAGTATATAAGACCAGAATATAGATTGAGTTGAACTCACAGAACCTGCTTTAGATCTGTCTCGGACATGCAATTATATATAATATGGAAATTATTATTATTACCTTTCACGAAGTTCTTTCTTTTTCATGGAGATATCACATAACAATTTGTTTGACCCATCAACAAATATAATCTCTAGGCCTTGTGCTTTTGCAAGTTGAAGAAGTGAAGGGAAAACAATTGTGAACCAAGGTGGAAAATGTTGAGAATTTTCTTTCAAAAGTGTATCCATATTTTCATGAATAAATTTCATCCCTGAAATCACAAAACACCCACAATAATATAATATTCAGTATAATTTCATAAATGAAGTCAGGAAATGGAGTTAGGGCGAAGCCAAGTCGGGCCAATTCGAACCCCCTTCGGCACAGAAAATTAAAGTATTCATATAAGATGAAATTTTTTTTATGTGTATATATATTGTGGTGTTGAACTCTCTTTGCCTTCTTCGTTGGTTTATTACATCATATTTTAAACCTTCGTAGCGAAAATTTTAATTCAATCACTCTACCTTTGTAGGATAGAAAGATTAAATTTGATTGATAGACTCCTCACTAAAAAAAAAAAATATATCAAAACAGTTTTGTAAAAAAATAACACACGTAAAGAATAATTTAATAACATAGAATTATGAAGATGTACTCAAACATAGTATCTAAAATTATGATTATTTTGAAGATGTGACCATATTTTCGAGTATTCGAGCAACATAGAATCTAAGTTTATGTTGCTCGAATTCTTCATAAAATATTATCCAGCATAAAAGTTAATAATTTTTTCTGAGGATTTGATATATATTTATATCAATATTTTTAGAGGATGTGAGCAACATAGAATCTAAGCATATGTTACTCGAATCCTCTATCAAATGTCGTTCAGTGTCTATAGGACCCTGCAAAAATTATCTATTTTTTTTTAAGATCTCATACAGATATTATATACGTTGGCGTTTTGGAGGATTTGAGCAACATAGAATCTAGGCTTATGTTACTCAAATTCTCCATCGGAATGTTGTCCAATGTCTATAGGACCCTGCAAAAATTATCTATTTATCGTGGATCTGATACATATATTATATACATCAACATTCTGGAGGCTCCAAGCAACATAAAATCTAGGTTTATTTTGCTTGAATTCTCTAGAAAACATCATCCAGTGCCTGTCAGATCCTTTAAAAGTTATCCATTTTCTTGAAAGGTCTGACACATATACATCGACATTTTGGAGGATCCAAGCAACATATAATTATTATTTTCTACTTTAATTTACCTTTTCTTATGTGGCTTTCACCAACATTCCATTTCTTGAGTGCTACCATGCAAGCAATAGTAGTAGGGAGAGTATAAATAGTTGGAAGATTTTCATCATTTGATCCCCCCCAAAACCCTTCCTCATTTTGGTTGTTGAGAATCCAATTTAGACAATTCTCAAACATAGGACCATTTGCTTCTTCCAATCCTTGATTATTATTACAAGGAATCATGGCCAACCAAGCAATGTCATAGGCAAATGTTTTGGTTAAAAAAGGGTTAAAATTGTCTTGGTTTGAGAACAAATCTTTCTTAATCTCATGTACAAGAGATTCAATGGAAGACAATGATGAGGAATCCATATAGAGAGAGGCTAAAAGATTAATGATATCTAGAATTAGTTGAAGTGATGTTTTGAGAGAGTGATGGAGGAATATTCAAGGGAAACTAGCACTATATATAGATAGAGAAATGGAATTAAGTTATGCAACACATGTTTTAAATAAAAAGGGTTCATAATTAGATTAATTGCTTAATCACATGGTAATTAATTCCATATGACTTCCTATAATAAGCATTAATTCTTAAAACACAAAATGCTCCACAAAAACTGATCGAGTCAACAAGTCATAAATGACTTGGAATTACTGTATGAACACTCTAAATGATGAAAAGAAGACATTATATTTATCACAAAAATGACATAAAAGGTTAGTACATTGAGTTAAACACCATATATATTTCTTATCATGATACAAAGTCAAGTCTACCTTAATATACAATATTTATCATTTGCGTGATTTATTCATGCATCAAATGTTTAAGTCTAGACAGGACCATTGAGTTCCCACATGTCTATTTCTTGTCTATTCATTTATTTCATGTCAATGAATGAACGTATTTTTATCGAAAGTATTTATAATTGAAGTTCAATCATTTCTTTCGTGAACTTTAGTCATATATAAAATTTTTCTCTACATATAATTGAAGTTCAATCATTTCTCTACGTAACATTACATGTTTATCAAAAGTTAAATAAATGAATTTTTTTTTTAAAAAAAAAAAATCATTTCACATTATTGAAAAATCTCCACATGGTCCTAGTCTTTCTAATTAAGACAGTACGTCATTGTCAATATTTTCTAAAAATCTAACATAAAACTTATACCACAAAATCCAACATCATGGTTGTTGTTATTTGTACGGATTAACTCTATTTAGTCATTAAAATTAATTATGGAAAAGAGTACACTTGAACGTTTTACATGAAAAATGAGGTCATTAAAGATGTAGCCAAAAAATGTTATAGTTGAAAAGTAGTATTTGTGCCTATTTTAAATATCCCTATGTTCTCGAGAAAGGAACTAAGTTGGTACGCGTTATTCTCTTTAGAAAATTATACTAAATATATTATTATCGTAAATTATACATTAACACTAATCACCACTACTATTGTTATTCGATCAAATTTGTATTCAGTTTCATGCATCTTAATTTTGATGAAATCAGATAAACTCTCAAACAAATAATGACTTATAGATACATAATATTATATATGTAAGGTTATTCTAGAAAAAAAGTATTTTTTATTATAATAATTACCATTTTCTTATTAAAGACGACTCTATATCTCTATCTATCTTTATCATAAGTCCTCGATTGTCAATTTTAAAGGCTTAAAGGAACAACTCATAGGTAAGTTTGTGTTACACAACACCTTAGGTTGGCAACTATATATTACTACAAGAAAAAAATTAAATATAAAAAATATAAAAATAATTAATCCTATAGTAAGAAATTAAAATACAATAAACGATTCGTAACAGAATTTGTGATAAACATGTTATTTTCTGTCACAAATTTACTTGAAAGTTGAATTAGTGATGGATATGCACAGAGTAAATCTTGCTCTGATGTAATAGTTCATTGAAGATCGATAGAAAAGCTCATATATGATAAGCTCATTAAGGTCTTAGTGAATAAAGTCATCAGTCAAAATTACAAGAATTGACACATAAATTTTTTTTTTTTAAAAAAAAAAAAGAAGAAGAGATTTTGACAACAAATAAGTTCCAAGAATTTAGACTATCAAATGGTGGCTACTTTGTCTAAGGTTTGGGACCTCATATATAATACTTAGACTCAATTATTTGTGGTATTTTCATTATACATATTTTTAGAAAAAAATATTAGTTAAAATGTTATTTAAATTATTTTACTCCCATTTATATTTTAACAAATACGTTCTATTTATTAAATAATTAATTTATTGAAGTGTTTGTTGTCTTCAAAAATAATTTCTATTAATAACAACAATAACATACCCAATAAAATTCCACAAGTGGGATCTAGGGAGGGTAAAATGTACGCGGATCTTACTATTACCTTAGAGATAGAGAAATTGTTTCCAAAAGACTCTCAACTCAAATATATCAGTCTCAAAAGTAGAAAATACGAGATATAAAAAACTACGATAGTGAAAAGCAATTGGAAACTCATAAATACAATACAAGTAGCAAAATAAATGAAGGCCAATAACAACACAATACATAATAACACGACTAATCCTACGATCCTACTATATCACAAGGCAAGACATCATCCTACCCCTATTAGCCTTCTACCCGAATACGCGACCTATTTATTCCTTTCTATCTAAGGTCATATCCTCGATGATATGAAGTTGCGTCATATCTTATCTAATCACCTCCCCCAATACTTTTTCGGTCTGCCTCTATCTCTCCACGTAATCCCTAACACCAACCTCTCGCACCTCCTAACAGGAGCGTCAACACCTCTTCTCTGCATATGTCCAAACCGTCGTAGTCTCACTTCTCTCATCTTGTCTGCCACAGAGGCCACCCCTAACTTCTCATGAATGATCTCATTCCTAATTTTGTCACTCCAGGTATGTCCACATATCCATCTCAACATCTTGATCTCCACACCCTGCATCTTCTGAACATGTGAGTTTTTGACTGGCTAGCACTCCACCCTATATAGCAACGACAGTCTAATCATCATTCTATACAACTTACCTTTAAGTTTATGTGGTATCTTCTTATCACACAATACTCCAGAAGCAAGCATCCATTCTATACTTTGCCTAATGAAAAATAAAAAAGTAATTAATTTTATCTTAAACTTTAAATACGATAAATAATTTGAAATAACTACTTTTAAAAGATAGACAACAAATTATTTAAGATGGAAAGAATAGTCAAAGAACGACTTGTATATAACACTAAAGCCTCGTGTTACACAACATATATAAAGTAGTAGATAAATAAAACTTTGCCTTGGACTTGTTCTTCAAATAGATTTGGTCTAAAAGTATTTGAATAATGAATGCTTTTTTCGTTCCATATTAATTGTTATATTTTACTTCTCGAAAGTAAAACAGTTTGAAATAACTCATCAATGGCGATTATCTGTCATTTATATATGGTGGAGCACCCTTTTATTCCACTACCCAAACCCTAGATCGCATGAAAAATATTGAAAGTTAATTTTCTGTAATTTTTTAAATTAATTACGTGAATGCTTTTATTGAGCTATGCTTGTTATGGAAGGATAGGCGCTTAGGAACAAAGTTAGAACCAAAATTTAAGGTTTATGAATTATGAATTGTCACTAAGTCGATAGCTGACTTTAATTTAAGTAATGTATCATATTATTCTCTTTAGTCATGTCTATGCTTTTCAAACTTTCAAAGTTCCATCAATCAAATTCATGTTTGCTTGTCAAAATTTTTTTCTTCATTTAAAGACACTATTTAGATTGTTAAAAATGTTATATTATCATTAAATTTTAATGTAAAATATAAAAACATGTATTTTGAATTACATGTATCTCTATTTTAAATAGTCAAATATTGGCTATATTTATTGTTCATAGACAAGAATGAAATATTACATATTATACCAAATATTTGATAGGAACAAGTATTTATACTATTGAGTTTTCTTTTATAATCTTATATATATATTGTTTAATTATTAGTGTATATAAAGATTGTATACAATCTAGATTTTATTTTATGTATCATTGTTTGTTGTTTAAGTTCAGTAAGTAGATATACATAGTTGACACTTTTTAGTTTTTAATATTCGCTTATTCTTAATTTATGTTACATCATTTAGATTTCGAAAGTTGCATTTTAAATTTTGGATTGAAATTTCATATTATAGGCGGAATTTTAGATTAAACTCTTAAGGTGTTTCAGATTGGATTTTGAATTTGGATATTTAGACACAAGTCCATATACCTAAGGGATTTTTACATAAAAAAATATATTTTTAGGTTAATTATTACCCTTTTTTTAGGGTACTTGACACAAATATATTATTAGGATATCTAGTTTTTTAAAAAGATGAAACTTGATTTATAAACTCAAAACCAAAAATTCAAAATAACCAAAACTCATTAATTCAAATCAAACTTAAGAAAATCGATCCAATCCAAACTTATCGAAATTGAACCTTGATCTTGGATTTTTAAATCTAAAAATTGACCGTCCAAACTAAAATTTTCATATTCAATCCGAACTATCTGAATGCCCACCCCTAGTTGTGGATGCTCCAAAAAACTAGGAACTCTTTTGTTATATTCTCCTATTGGGCCCTTTTTTTTTGGGCTAGTTTGAAGTATGATATATGGGCTTGCTATTTCAGTGTCATGGACAAAATAATCAGACAAATTTCAGAAATAGCCACTATTTATTCATGTAATTTGAATTTCATAAATAGCAAACAAATAAAGCCTGATTATACTTCATAACTATGGTTTGGGTAATTACATTCCGTGACTGTAGTTATAGCAGCATTTGCATAATTCGCACAACATTTATATACAGTTGTAGAATTCGTTATACAATTCGTGCATAAGTGTTTGTATAACTCGCTATACAATTCCCAGTGTTTATATATTTTGTTATCCAATTTGATTCGCGCACAACTTTTATATAATCACACACAGCATTTGTATATAAATCGCGCGAATTATACAAAACTCAAACTATAATTATAGCTAAATATTCGCAGCCGTAATTAATTCAAACTATAACTGTATTAGCTAATTAACTAGTACATAATTATTTATCCGCGTAACTTTTTGTTTTAAAAATGTGGGGATAATTTATGAGATATTTTGGTGTAAAAAATGTGAAGTAAAAATGAAAGACCAAAGGGCCAAAAGTGCAAATGAGTAGTATTTTAAGATGTTTATAATAAGCTCCTCCAATTTGGACCTCATCCTTTTGTACATTATCCTATGGCTAACATGTTGAACCATAGAATATTATTCCAATCCAATTCACAATGTTTACCTTATCTTTTACCATACTATTTTCCCAACCATAATTACAACTCAACTCAAACTAATGTCAGCCTTCCGCAATCCTCCTCCTTTATCATCACTCGTAAATCGACTGTCAGACAGTCTCTGGCGATCATACTTTGTCATGCAAGGCGAAGAATTATATACGACGATGAAGAAGATAATGATAATTTGGAATTATCAATGCTAGAGTTTTATAGTCAATCTGTGAGAAATGAAGCTCTTCTTGTGAAAGCTCTTGTAGATGATGAAGAAGTTGAAGTTTTAATTTTCAAGGTAAATTTAATTTTTGACTTCAAATATGGTTAATATTTTAGATACTTTGTACCTTATTAATTATTAATTTCATGTAATTTAATTGAAAATGAAGTTTAAGAAATATGAAAAAACTTTGCGATATTTCAAAATTAACCTTAAAAAAAGGAGTACATCTTTATGATTTTTGGCTAAATAAGCGGGAATCCAGCATGAGTAAAATGTTGATAATGTCATTAAATATTTGTCAAAATGTGTCATTTTTCTTAGACTAAATAAGAAAAATAATATAATATAAATTAAGATAAAGCTAATTTTTTCTGCGTCCATTAAGAAAATATTAACTAAAAACATATAATTTAACTAACTAATCCTTATTTATTCTTTATTTTCAATTTAATTCTGGTCTCTTTTTCGTCACGTTAATTTTTTTTACATTATTTTAAATAACGATCATTATAGAGATGTCTGATCGTATATATATTATATATTATTACTTTTAGGGGTTTTCATCATGCTTGAGTTACAAGACCAGTCCAGATCCATCAAAAAGTGTGCTTCCATCAAGGGCAATGATCAAATGCATAGACATAATAAAAGGACCATTTGACCCCTCAAATATTGTTTATTTACAGAAAGGATTGACTATGGAGGCCTTCAAGGAGAGGATTCTCCCAAGGGCAAAATAGACATTTACCCAATTTCTCTATTTGTTGGGATATTTCTTGACCGTTCGAAAGAACATGTAATATGACATAACATGAATCCAAAGAAATTTGAATAACAAAAATATTATTATCGAACATGATTATATTTGATGTATTTCTGACATTGTCGTTACAACTACAAATTCAGCTTGTAATTGTGATTTTTGTATCATCTATTTTCTTGCCAGTGATATCACTTAAAGGCGAAGTTATATGTATTTGTTATTTCATACTTTATCCGTCATTATAGTATGTATTTTTATTTATATGGTATTGTACCTAGTTTGTTGAATTTTATACGTAGAAACTACTAAATTATGTTTATTTATAATACATGAAACATTTACTTCTTAATCAACAATCAAACAATTGCTAAAAATTAAATTTATCAAATTTAAAATCTGAATACGACTCTAACCATTGTAATTCCATCCATGCAAGACAAACATTAAATAATAATAATTTTTTTTTAAAAAAAATATTAAATATCTATGTATCTAATTTATTAACTACATAAAAATCACTTAACTCCATGACAAAATTAATGGTTATTTTTGCCTAAAAAAAAAAAATTTTTTTCCACCTAATTAATTAACCTTTTTTCTTTCTTTCTTTTCTCTCTTTTGGAAACGAAAGAGAGAAAAGAAAAAAAAGATTTTTTTGTCCTCATGACTACATTTTTGAATAGCCAAATTTCCTTCAAAAGCCTAAAGGCAAAAATTCTCTTTTTTTTTCATCAATTTCCCAAACATCTTTAATTAAAATTTCTATCACCAAAACATAAATTTTGGTCATAGGAATTTTAAATTTTTTTAAATTCTTCTTCCTAATTTTTATTCGAAAAGCTTTTTTCCGAAAAAGAATAACTTGTTATTACTCGTTGAAAATGGGGACCGGGGTATTCTGTGGCGTTGTTCCTTTAATTTTCCGCAGGAAGTCTTCTTTGTTAAAGGTATTAATTTTTTTTTGGTATATTTTTTCATATAATTTCTAATTTTGATTAAAAAAAATTATGTTTGTTAATGTATTTTGAATGTGTAAAGATTTTTGTATTTGCATAATTTTGCATTTTTCATTATGTCAAAATATTGTTCATGCAAATGTAATTTTTCTTGGCATTTTTATTGGAGGCCGCTCTGGAAATCTTTTATGTAAATCATGTTAATTTTTTGTTAAAAAAGTCTTGGCGGAACGATAAGAGATGTCATTGTGTGATGAAAACATGTGGGAATGTTATGGGGTTCTTCTTTGTGCATCGAGCTTCCCTTAATGAATAGATTGATGAATAAAGGGGAGCTTTATGCACTAAGCTTCTCATAACATAAAAAAAAAATGAGTTGGACGGGAAATATGGGAAATAGTGTTTCCAGTGACGACCTTACAGAAACCCTAATATTCTTGCAGAATTTATACCGCAGAGGAGGGGGCATTTCTCGCGTTGGCAGCACGATTATTAAGAAAAATTTAGAGCATGAGGTGAGAGAACATTATAAGGCACAATGAGAAGAGTTCTTGTCATGTAACGAAGAGGTCACATGTTTAAACTAGAAAAATAACCCCCTATAGAAACGTAACATAAATTTGAATATAGATGACCCAATGTGGTCAAGGTTTTTTTCTCATGCATAATAGGAACTACGTGCACTAAACTTTCCTTAAAAACATATAAGATGATGAATGACAATCCTTAAAAAAATAAAATACCTGTAATAAACCCAACGTGCATGGTCAGACTCTTTAAAGGTCTTCCTTACGTATAACGGGAGTTTTGTGTACCCAGCGTCCCCTAACATATAAATTGATGAATGACAAACCTTTAAGAAAGTACGTACAATAACCCCAATGTGGTCCATCTCTTCCTTGGCGTGTAGCAAGAGCTTTGTGCACCGAACTTCTCTTCACTCGCGCATCTTGAATCTTGACATATCAATGGATCTCCCTGTCATAACGCCATTGCTAAAAATATCATTTTCCAGGAAGAAGACACACGTAAAACTAGGCGATTACATAGTAGAGTTATCAAGAAAATACCTTCTATTTTGGTTCCAAAAAGATCAAAAACAAGCAAAGGTTCAAAATCGCGCAGTTCTTGTGGATTGAAAGCACCAAAAAGTCCCAGATTGCACACTTCAAATGTGGTGAAAACACCAAAAAGTCCCAGAATGCACAGTTCAAATGTGGTGAAAGCAACAAAAAGTCCAACTATTCACAATTCAAGAGGGGTGGCTAGCAACTTCAGAATAATGTCAGGTATAAGAAACAAGATCATCACATTGAGACACTTGCTTGATCTTTCTCCTTGTGATGGCTCTGAATCTGCAAATGAGGTACATATATGAATTCTTCTGTTAGTTTGTCTTCAAAATCACTCACTTATGTTGCTCGGACTCTCCAAAAATACGGTTGCACGGACAATAGGTTGGTAAGTTGAACATCCTTCATCGAGAAATCATACTATAGATGGAGAAAATTATACTATGTACCTAGATCAAAAGTCACTTTTTATACATATATATTGAAGGCATATACATAGACACATGAACTTGACCTCGAGTAATCGCAACTGTATACTCCAACTTTGAGGATGCACATCTAGACACTCCAACCTCGAGTACTAAATCTTGAACTCCCAAAGTTCCTGCTTTTGCCACCTGTATAGGATCCTCCAAAAATGCACTACTTCTAGAGGATCCTGCGCCCACCAGTTATCATTTTTGAAGAATCCGAGCAACATACTGTCACTTTACACACTTAATAGTCAATGTCATTTTCAGAAAAGAATAACAGTAAGTGTCTCTTTTACTAATTTTTGTTCTGTTATGGCCTTGTTTTTCAACAGCTGCTGATATCAACTCTGACAGATCTGCATAAACTGTTTCCTTCAATCAATCCAAATTTTTCGTTGTCGAAAATAGATGGAACATCAATACATGAGGTAATTTTCTCCCAAGAACTGAGCACTTCTAATATATATAGAGTACTATTGTTTATAAGCAAAATCACAACTTACTGAGCTCACCAAATTTTCCCCCTTCTTTTTTCAGAAAGTGAGATGTTTTTGTGATACATTGAAATCAATTGGGGAAATCTGGACAGGAAATGATGAGTGGATGATTACATGTAAAGAGAACTCACACAGTAAACTAAATGATTTTGAATATGGTATGATCATCTCTCTATAGCTTCTTGTCTTGTTTGTCGATTTCTGTTACTATCTATTGTCTTTGTATTTTGATTATCACACTTTTCTGGTGTACTCATTGTTCCTTGAGCCGAGGGTCTATTGGAGACAACCTCTCTACCTCCCAAGGTAGGGGTAAGGTTTGTGTACGCTCTACCCTTTCCTGACTCCACTTATGGAATTACACTGAGTATGTTGTTGTATTTTTCTCTTCGATATGCAGTCATAATGATTTTCTTATATTACCTCTGTAGTGTTGGCATTGCTCGATGACATTATCAAGTTAGGTAGTAAAAAGTTGTCAAAGACGACAGATGAGAATGAGGACGAGCATGAGCATGAGCATGAGGTCGAGTATGAGCATGAGGATGAGGTCGAGCATGAGGATGAGTCTGAGGACGAGGATGATCAGACGAGAGAAACAAGTCCTTCACCTGTTGCATTTGAGAAGACTTTTTCGGAGATTTACTCAAGCTCCAATTCCTCCCTTTCAAGCTCTCCAACTTCTGTCCTCCCTGAGATAATAACCAATGCCTCAAAGAAGAATGCAATGGCTTCTATCACTTCCCCTCTTCTCCTATCACTCAAGGTTCAAGCTGCTGGAAACCAGAACCCCACTGAGGTAAGAAACTTCTCCTTCCACATGATCCCCAATTCAAATCAAGATTCAAGTTATGCAGTTCAGCTAGGAAGCAACGTCGATGAAAAAGGATCAAATACAGAAGCAAATCAAGATTGTGAAATAATGGAATTACCGGAGATTCTACTAAATAGCCTGGAGAAAGCATCAGAAAATGGTGGAATATTTTGGCATGGTGCATCAGATGGTCAAGCAGTCCCAGCTCGCGTTACATTTGAGGTTCTTTTACCTCCGTCTTCAATTTCAAGGTTGCAATCAAATGTAACAGAACAGGCATCAGTACCACCTTCTCCACAAATTTTATCACCAAAAATCATAGAATCTCAAGTCCCATCACCACCACAGCAAGAACCTCAACTAGATTCCTCGCGTGAGGACGAGGAACCAACACCATCATCACCACCAGCCCATATTACACCAGTGAACACAGTAACACCTCCACCTCCACCTCCACCACCTCCAATTACATCAAAAAATAGAGCAGTGCCTTGTCCTCCACCGCCACCTCCCAGTAAATCAGAAAATGTGCATACACCTCCACCTTCGCCTCCACGTTCACCTCACAACGGATTAAAGGGCATGGTAACCCCACACCCCCTTCCACCAAAGGCATCAAATGGAGCAGTGCCACCACCCCCTCCACTGAAGCCAATGGGAAAGGTAGCTGCACCTCCACCGCCACCAATGCCAATGGGAAAGATAGCTTCACCTCCAAAATCACCAAGATCGGCAGTGCCAGCACCTCCTCCACCAATGCCAACGAAAAAGGGAGGTGCACCTCCACCACCACCACCAACTTTTGCAGGTGCCAGAACTTCACGAACGAAGAAATCAACCACTAAACTGAAAAGATCATCTCAAATGGGAAATCTTTATCGATCTCTTAAGGGGAAAGTTGAAGGTTCTAGTTTAGATGGTAAACAAAAGGGAGGAAAAGGAAAATTTAATACCTCAAAAGGAGGTACACCAGCAATGGCTGATGCATTAGCTGAGATGACAAAGAGGTAACCTTCCTGAAATCTCAAATACTCCCTCCGTTTCAATCTGTTTGTCCGTTTTGACTTGGCATAGAATTTAAAAGGTGAAGAAGACTCAAGAATGTATTAAAATGCTTCTTAATCTTGTGCATGATCTTAAACATGTCGCGTGAAAAGCTAGAACTAAGTAGTTGCTAAAAAGGGAAAGAGGCGTTCTTTTTGAAATGTGACTGAAAAGGAAAGTAAGACAAACAAATTGAAACGGAAGAGTGATTATTTTTGGTCGGAGGCAACTTTTTCTATGATGTTTATATCTTGTAATTATGAATTATATCTCACAGGTCAGCATATTTCCAACAAATTGAAGAGGATGTTAAAAATCATGCAAAACTAATCAAGGAGATGAAGAAGGCCATTACTTCTTTCCATACATCAGATATGTCTGAGCTCATTACATTCCACAATTATGTCGAATCTCATCTTGAGAAACTCACGGACGAATCTCAGGTTCATTCTATATTTCTTATTTTCTGCCATAATTACCATTTCAGGATATTAGCTTAAAGTTTTTCTTGGTACAGGTCCTAGCAAGATTTGAAGATTTTCCTTGCAAGAAGTTGGAAGCGTTGAGGACGGCAGCAACTCTCTATTCCAAATTAGATTCAATAGTCTCTACTTTACAGAATTGGCAACCGACCTCGCCTGTTCGCCAAGATCTTGAAAGAGCTGAGAGGTACTTCAACAAGGTAACAACTAAGTCCCTGCCTAGCTCCCTGGACCTCGAAACTTCCCATGACTTAATTTTGCGTTAGCAGTTTTAACAAATAGTTCTCTCATATATATAGATAAAAGGAGATGTGGACACTCTGGAAAGGACTAAAGATGATGAATCAAAGAAACTAAAAGCACATAAAATCCAGTTTGATTTCGGCGCCCTTGTCCGTATCAAAGAATTGATGGTGGATGTTTCCTCAAACTGTATGGAACTCGCACTGAAGGTTAGTACAAATAAAATCACTCCAATACTGAATCTTATGAATAGCTTACAATGATATGAGTTCAAAATTCATTATATATTTCGATGTATGTCATTTAGATAGAGTGTATTTGTCAGGATGTGAACCAGCATTCACACAACTAGATCCCATCAGAACTCCGAAATCAAGCATACTTAGATGAGAGTAGTACTACGATGGTTGATCCCCTGGGAAGTCCTCGTGTTGCATAAAAAGAAAAAGACTAGATTTTTCTAGGGGATAAGTTTTGAGAATCCTCACGAACTTTTCTAAACTCGCATAAATACATTGATATGGAATGGATAGAGCATCATTCAGATCAACACATTTTGTAATCTGTTTTCATGGTATTCACCACCACAATAAGCAATCTTAGTAGCTCAGTTGGTTGGCTAACTGAACTTCCACCTTGTATATCTTTTTGAAATAATGTTGCAATGACGAGTCAGGAAAAGAGAGAAGCAATGGCAACGGAAAAAGTAGGAGCCGGAACAACAAATGACAAGGCCAACAGAGAATCAGCTACACAGCTTTGGAAGGCATTCCAATTTGCTTTCAAAGTCTATACCTTTGCTGGTGGACAAGATGAGAGAGCAGAAAAGCTGACGAAAGAATTGGCTGAAGTGATCGAAACAGACCTTCATCTTTAGACGTATAGTAGGTGGCAATGCTCATTTTTTCCCAAACAAAAGGAAGGAAACAGAGAAAGTCACTATATAGGCTGCAATCGCGCAATCAGCACGTTGATGCTATTCCTGGCAAGCACCTTGTACATGCTTCATAAGCTACGATGTTCATGCTTATACCAGGACAGAATTGCTGGACGAATATCGCTAACTGTATTAGACTGAGGGGGAAGAAATTTGAGCTAAACTCTAGCTTTACCCTACCACTGTTGATACATACAATACATATCACACCTTAGTGACTGATTTTGTAGCATACAGACTGACTATTTTTTCTTAGTCAAACAAAAATGAATACGCGTGTTACAACTATACATTCATAGTAAAACATAAAAGATAACTACATGTAATCGTCCATAATAAGTCAAATAGTAACTCGTCAAAAAGTAGGCTACAACATAACAAGTTAAAATACAGTATAAAAACAGTGTATATACGTTCAATTCGTGCGTATGTTGTATTTTCGATGTTTCATTTTGCCAGAAAATGACAGATAAACATGATTTCCTTCATAACAAACACAACCATGCATTTTGTTCTTTAGAGTTTACTTTACGGAATGTTTAACTCTTGACTTTTTTGGATTATCATTTATTGATTATTCTTATTTTTTATTTACACACTATATTATATATTATATAATGTGGCACTATGTATAATATTTTTATTCATTAATTATTACAACACATTATGTCTCCAAACACTATGGTTTCTCTCCTCCTTTTGTTGGTTTTTTCAAGTGGTTAGTCTTCCCATCTTATTCTCTCTATATATAAGTAATAGATTTTAAAATATTTCTTTTCGAAACTATCACCGAGGATTGTTATAGTGGGATGATTGAGACTATTTTTATTCTTAATTAAAGATTTTGAAATTGTAGAGAGAAATATTGATAGAGAGGCGCTTCATCCTTTAGTGAACATTATGCGGAGCAAAGTTTATGTTCATTAAAGGAAGAAACACTCTATATCATGATTGAGATTTTTTTTTATAGAAAAATTAAGTTCCGTAGAAATGAAAAAAATTATTGCGAAGATTAGGTTCTATGCCCCACATCCAGGGATGTAATTTTACTCATATATTACGAGGTAAAATTTAATGCGTAACCTTGCACCAACACTAAAGTTGAGTTTAACCTCGGAGAAAGTTCTAAAAAAAAAACAAGAAAATGACTTCCACAAATGGCATTCAATATAAATTGATTGTGTCTAACCCCCCCCCCCCACACACACACACACCCCTCTCCTCTCTAACACGTCTTATCTTCGTCCCCTCCCCTTGTAGTCGTCATTTTCACCACCATCGTCTCTCATAATATTTGTCTAGATTACAGACTAATCCTTATCGCTTAGGGCAAAAACTACCTTAAATGAACGTCAGTTTGGTGCACAGTACCATTCGTTGAAAAATTATGTGGTGTATAAAGATCAAATGTTAGCTATTTGAGTATTATATATATATATATATATATATATTTAATCTTGTACACTCTTAACACAAATATAAAATAAATGAAAATCTACACGCACCCTTCACCAAATTCCTAGCTCCGGCACTAATACCATACCAAACACGACCAAATAAATAAGAAATCTACTTATTTTCCTTTGTACCCATCGAACACACCCTTTTCTTTTTTATATTTATATATATATATATAATGTAATCTAATTGTGTTTTTGTGACAGTAAGGTCTGCGTACATTCTATCCTCCCCAGACCCCACTTGTAAGATTCCACTGGGTATGTTGTTGTTGTTATAACGTAATCTAATTGTATCACAGGTATATTATTGCATGAAGTGGAATCAAGGAATGTTGTGTTTGTGCATTGTGGCAAGGATAGTGACTGTGAGTTTATCTGTCGTAACTCTGAAACTAAGTTGGAACCTTTTTGCTACAAGAGGTTTTGTATTTGTGACCGTACATTCTTCTGCGTAAATGAATTTAGTTGCAGACTTCAAGGAATTTATTGTGATGATGATAGTGGTGATTCTCCCAAATGTATTAATTACACTTGTCAATGTCCTTACCCTTGGTGAAAAAAATGTGTTGTGACTTAGTATAAAAGTTCATATATAAGATCACGAGATTTAGAAAATAGTATAAGATTGATTGTCTCGTTAAGATCATTCTGGAATGTACAATGTTGAATTATTTAAAAAAATAAATAAATAAGAATTACGTGAGATCGCAACGTAGGCAGACTTAACATTCTCTTATATATATAAACTTTTAAATACACACAATCTTACAAAGATCATTGATCCAATAAATCCATAATAGTATTAAATAGTTATTCTTTAAATCTCTCACATGGTATGAGTCATTTTTATAAAGTTTAAAATGATGAGTTTTATTTGTAAAATATAAAGTTGTGAGCGAAGTTTTACATTTAAGAAATTTGAAATCCTACTTTTTGAATAATTCGGGATATCAAATCATAATTTGAAATTGAAATTGAAATTGAATTTTTTTTTTCCACATTTCATAAGAAAATGTTAATTTTAGTAATATCTGTAATTAATAGGATCCCAACCTAAAGAAAAATAAATTTAAGACAAGATATATAGTTTATGCATTTACCAAATATTTTATTTTGACTTTGTAAACCACAATTTACTCCTTCCTAAATAATTATGTTAAAATGTTTGACCAGACATGATGTTTTTTTTAAAAAAGTTGAAAGTTACGATCAAAATTATTTATTATTAATAAAAAATGTGAAAGTTTAGGAAAACATTTTCTATGAAAAGTTTGTTTTCCTTCCTAACAAACACAACCGATGCATTTTGTTCTTTAGAGTTTACTTTAAGGAATGTTTAACTTAGTGTTTTTGGATTATCATTTGTTAATGATTCTTTAATGATGCACTATATTATATATTATATAAATGTTGCTCTATATGTTTAATTATTAATTAATTAATTAGCCACCAACACAATATGGCTCTAAAGACTATGGTTTCTCTTCTCCTTTTTCATAAATTAACACTTAGGATTATCGTAGTGCGTTTTCGTTCTTGATTAGAAATAATTTTGAATTTATATGAGAAAATCTTGATATAAAAAAGGTATTTTACCTTTTATTGAGAATTAGGCGAAGCAAAATTTGTGTTTATTAAAAGAGGAAACGCTCTCCATTAGACTGACTTAAAAAGACGCTCTACTTGAAAGCAAACATGAGTTTAATTAGTTAAATGAAACGGAAAAAGTTTTATCAAGACGAGTGAATAGACTGACCTAGTCAGTATATACATCGATAGTTTCATACTACCAACATCCCAATCTTAAATTTCGTGTCGAATCAAGCTAAAACATATAAAATGTTCTCACATAGACCATGACTTGTGCTAAACACAAAATGGTAACCACTTCACCAAACCCAATACAAAGCGCACATATTTGTCATAGTGCAAAATGCCAACGAATGCCCATAATTTGCAAGATGGGACGCGAAATTCGCCTCAAAACTTGAAATCTTTCTTCTTCGACTTGCCATCTTTTTCCTGCAACTTGCGCTTCTTCTTCCTCTCGTTCTGCAGCAGTCACGTCAAAGTCAGAACTAGCGCGCATTAAGATTACCAATGACAAGAAACAAGAGTGGAATCTCAGAAAAACTAATAAAGATGCAGATGGAATAGTTACACACCTCTGCTACCATGTCGCTGAAATCCTCTCTCTGAGAGCGTAACTTCTCTTCTTCTCTAGCTTCCTCATATCTATAAAATGGAACAAAAAGTTTTCAGCAAAAAATTCATATGAGATCATCTAACTCAAAACAGCGTTAATAGTGTTGCTACTCACTTGGCTGGCAGGACATTGTCCATCAGTTCCAACTCTTCGGGTGCCAAAGTAACATCAACTCTATCTGATTTCTGACCTTTAAGCAGATCAACCTGCAGTGGAAATTTCAAGCAATTAGCTCAAAATTCAAATCGAAGTGTTCCAAGAAAAATAAAGAAAATAACAGAAGTGGTACAGATGGGAATAATCATGAAATACTCATATCGGGTGAAAAGAAAAATCTCTTAATGTTGGCATATCATGGTGTTCAATTTAATGCACTTCCACTTGGCTACAAATACCTTTAAAATATCACCATTTTACATTATATCGATGACCACATTTTTTCCAACATTGACTGAGCATAACGTAAGCCTCAACATAAGAAGAACAAGACCAAGCAGATGCAAAATATAACCATAGAAGCTAAATAAAACCACAAACGAAAACCTCTGATCAGTGCACCAAGTTCACAAACAACAAACTTCAGTCACATACTCGGGCAGAAAATAGTCCAAACCGGGGGTTTTGATAACCCCATGAATAGAATGAGAACAATCCATACCTATGAACACAGGAAAACTACAATAAATAACTTCATAACTGGGGTTCCAATAACCCCATAAATAGGATGAAAACAGTTCACTCCTCTGACAAACTTTACATGACGGATAACAACAGAACAATCATAATGTGTCATAGCTTTCTGCATTCAACAGATCATAAAGACAACGACATTAAGTAGCATGTCAATGCAGCAAACAAGGAGAGAGGACAAGAGATTTCATTACCCTCTTGGCAGCAGTTTTGTCTTGAGTGCCAGTGTTGATCACATACCTGTACAAACAAAGCAAAGAGTCAGTTGGAGAAAAAAAAAGAGATGCCTGATACAGCTTCTGCAAAAGTTTAAACAAGTACTCACGTATGAGTTGTTCCAAGAAGAGTTCCTGGAGCAATTTTTTCTTCTTTCTCTTCAAGGACCTTAAGAAACAAGTGGATGGTCGTGAGTTTTTTGACAAGGAGAAAACATCCTTCTATTGAAATTCAAAAAATAGCAGGCCACATATAGCGCTATCACCTGGTAGAGAGGCTTCTCAGGCTCCTTTCTCTGCTGCTTCCGGAGATCAATAACATCAGGAGTCTCAACTCCAGTTGGAGTACTATACAAACAAGCAAACACATTGAGAAATGATACCTCAAATGTAATTGAAATTTAAGTAATGCTTCCACAGTGCATGTTTGGTTCAGAAAGAAGAACCAAAAACTAGGGAATAGGGTCAGTTTCAGCTAATACAAGCTTTCTATAGATATTGCATTATAGTTAAAGGTTTGGATCAAGTGATACCTCGAAAGGCTGTCCACAGACTGAATACCATCTTCCAGCTCCTCTTCCTCCATCTCTTCTTCTTCCATTTCCTCTTCCTCCTCTTCTTCCTCTTCCTCCAAGTCACCCCAATGCTTAGTCTTATCAACAGGTTCATCCTAAGCATGACCGTAAAATGGCATGATAAACGTAATTAGGACTGTCAATGATAGGATCTAAGAACACTGGCTACAGTAATTACAAGGACCACGTACTTGAATTATTGAATAAACGAGCAATATCAAGCATGCATAAATGAGATGCTTCTTAGATACTTAGATATTTGTCATGGTTGCCAACACTTCCAATAAGTTTCACAAACTTCAAATTGGTGTGTTTCCAAACATACATATTTTTATAGGTGATGCACAGATGCTTGCTATTATATTTGGCCTGGAACTACCTTGAAGCAAAATATTACTCCAGAAATCTACTTAAAGAAAGAAATAACTCCAGCAAATACAATAGACAAGGGGGAATACCTCATAATTAGGATGGTCTTGTTGCACCACACCAAAGACATCTCCATATAAAGGGCGCCCATACTATTTCAAACAAATAAGGGAGAAATGTTGAGAATAATAAATAATTACAAAAAAACACCATCTTCACAATGTGATGAGAAGAATGTAAAAGGCTCCAATAAACTGAAAGGTTTTAGAATCTTACTTCATCAACAGGTGGTTTACCCCAACCTCCAGGCTGATAGCCAAACTTGGCTCCTGCTGGAATAGGAGCATTGAGACCGGGAATCTTCAATTGAGGATATGAGGGTGGAGGACCATATCTCTGACACAGAAAATTGTGAGTTGGAGAAAAGTGTTAGGAATGAAACCCAACTATCTAGCAAGACGACAAGAAACTTAAGGAGACCAAAAATGACTACATCGAATAAAACAGAACTTAAGTTATGCTAACTTACCTGCATATTAATAAGCCAAGGAGGAGGAGCGCCTTCGGGCATACCAAGAGCCTCTTTCAGTTCTTGAGACAAACTCCCAGGTTTCATCTCCCTCAACTTCACCTGCATATAGAAATCAAAAGATGATGCAGCTGTGGAAAAGGAAAGCTAACACTGGTATAACCACTGCTAACAACACCATCAGACATCGTCATCTAAAAGTGTACATCAATAATAACTATCTCATTTCTATTCTCAAGAAATTGATGAAATACCAGACAGCGGAGAATGACCAAAGTTGTATACAAGCTAGACATGAAAGAAGCATATGACCATTCAACAATGTCAAAGACAAATTCTGTACCTCAAACTCTTTTCCTTCGTAATAAAGATCTCCATGGCTACTCAACTTTGGTTTAGTCTGGTACTTAAAAAATGCATCATGGAGAACCTACATAACATGATATAGAGACTCAGCAGAACAGTACAGCAATCAATATTTAACCAGAAATATCCATGCACTTGACAAGGCATGGACTTATTTCCGGTTCCGTATCAACAAGGAACCAAAGAAATTGGGAACCTGATAATCAATATCCATCTTTCCCATTTTTGGCTGCATACGTTCCCGCTGCTTTTGTTTAAGCTTCTTACTGTCCTCCTTTTCAATGTAAGCCTGCACAAGAAGAACAAATAAGATTACAAAACAAAGTCAAGCATAAGCATACAGCAGAAAAGATCATACACCACATCTTCTCGAACAAAGATTTTTAAACATGATATCTCATTTCAGAGAAATACTTCTGGCATATGTTTACTACATATTGGAGCCTATCTTTTTTTCAAACTTAAAGAATTGGGTTGTTAGGTCCATATAAAGATAAGTCAATATAGCATCTTCTCTTTGTTGAATTATGCTTATCTTTACCCAGTCATTATCAGATGTCTTGCTGAAATGAAAGCCTTCTTTTCTTAATGCCAGTATTTTTAAAGTTCAGAAAGATTGCAACGAACGCTCAGAATACCTAGCTTGAACTCAATCAACATCTAGTTAAGTTCCATTTAAACAGCAAAAAAAAAAAAAAATTCCTATTTCACAAGTCCACCACAGCAAGAAATAATGAGAAGTTAAGGCACAAATTTCGTCGTACTTGTCTAATTTTCTCAATTCCAGTCGCAGCTATAAAGTCAGGCAGTTGAAATGGCTGTTTCTCTATACCACGTTTCCCCTGAAATCAAATTCAAGTCATGATGAGATAAAATGTACCACGAGAAAGATTAACAATATCATATCCAAAAGACCAGTGAATGCATTAGATAGATGACCACACTGGCCGATAGTAGCAATAGATTTAACCACTTCAAGTATGAATAATGGAGAGACAACTGAAATAATTAGATTTCTGCAGAGGGGCACATTTAAGTTGCTCGAACTTGAAGGTACTTAATGCAACTATACTTTTCAGAACTTTTTATTGGAAAATGGAGCTAAAGAAATGTCTTTTGACCAACCCACACAAATAAACAGAGGAACGCTGCAACCCCCAACCCACAAAATACACACACATAGAATCATGAAGAATCCCATGTGTCAAAGACCTACATGTTGAGGCTCCACCAATGTCAAGGCCGCCCTCCTGCAAGAACCACATATATACATATAAGACAAACTTCACTGACTTTATCCCATCATCCCCTTCCCAAACCAAACCCTCTTAAATTTACCACAGTTTTATCCTTGTTAATTGTTACATGAAGTGGAAGAGGTACAAATATTCTGCACTATGTACTAACATTGGCAAAACCTATTTTTCTTTTTCTTTTGAAAATGTTCGCAACCTAAATATATGAATAACCAGTGTTAACACTGACCTGCAAAAATTTTCGTTTTTGACTCCAGTGTCGTGGGACAGGAACAGTATTTCGGTAAGATTTCAGATATACCAATAGCTTAGGGTCTGCCGCAGTAGCGTCCCATACCTAAACAACATACAAAACACCAATAAAGAAAATAGTCTAACAGTTAGAACAGTAATTTACAACATAAGTCAATGGCAGTAGTCAGATCAAGACAAGTAAGATGCGGAATACACGAGAAATCAATGTCAAGGTATACAAGAATGCAAAAGAACCTGCATCAGATCATGCAAAGGCTGGTTCCAGTCTGAGGAGAAGGAAAAGAAGATGATGAAATTAAACAATATACTTATTATAATAAGAAGATCTCCTCTATGCTATGCTGACACTTTCATTGGGACTACATATGGAAAAGGTCTTGGTATGAGGTTTATGCCCAGATCTGGTTAATTTCTAGGTGGGATTCTGTGCCTCTTTTGGACAACTGCTCAATAAATAGTAGGAGGATAACGGAGAGAAGAGAGAAAAAATCCTTCTGGCCTGCCCAAGGACAATTGAAGAGGATGATATCAACTACCTTTGATGTGTGCGCATTTTGACTTTTTTCATAGCAATAATATACTAGCGCCCATGGAGTTTCACAATGTTAATTGATTCAAAGCATAAAACACAACAAAAGACAAAGCAGATATTTGAAAGAGCATGGACAAGGAACTCTTGAGGGACTTGGGGCTCCAGCATGATTATGCAAAGATAAGAAAACCGCAAAACTAGATTGTTTACAAGAGATGCAACCTTATTTTAGCTAAGAACAGAGAATGTCCATTCCCCAAACTGCATACGGTAAATAAAAATACTAATATGCAAAGTTTGCAAGTATCAAAACAAAATTATAATATGTAATGTTTGGCACCTATCAATACCTCAACTACATCAGGTCTAGTGCAGATTTGTTTCAGTTCTGCAATGTTCATCCTCCGTTGAAGCTGAAATTGAGAAGTAATTCAGTCTTAATCCACTCAAGCTGAACAACAGACAGCAAATAGAAGTTGACAGTGACCTTTTTCTTTTTGTTAGAAATACCCTTCTCCTTTGGCTGAGCATCCTGCTCTTCCTCCGAATCTGAATCATCCTTTTTCTTTAAGGCAGCATCAGCAGTAGTCTCGTCCTTTTTGTCATTCTCCTGATATTCCAATAAAAAGTTACGCAAATGGAAAATATGGAAAATTCTTAAACTGCAGTAATATATTTCAACAATTTGAGAGATATAAGGAGAATGAGGCACAAAAAAAAAGGATCAGGTAATGGACTCAGAGTTCACATAGCATCATACACCAAACATGAATTAGTTTTTACCTCAGAAACAGTAGCAGATGTGAAACTAAATTTTTCAAAAACCTTCCTGAATTCCTCATCCAACTCGCCATCTAATTCTGCCTTCTCTGGGACATATTCCACTTCAACTTGCTCCACCGGGGGCTGCAGAAATAAGGCCAAAGCAAGTTCAAGATCAGCAGCTCAGAAAATACTTTTACTTTATAAAACACCATAAACATATAAAAATTTCATAAATACATCACAACTAAGGTATCTTTTAGAAACAATACTGTTTCAACTAAACAATAGAGACTCTAAGACAGACCCCAACATATAACAAAGAGTTTCTGGAAAAAGATGTGGCACGTCAAAATAGAAGCTAATGCACATCATCCTTTCAGCTGGGGAAAAAAAACAAATTAACTATAGCCAAGCTATGATGGAACTGACCTACATTAGACGTCCTTTTTCCTAAAAATGATAATTAGGCCAACATTGTTTCTTAATAACTAGCTGGACCTTGGAGATTCACAAAATATCAATGTTTATACACACTAAACAATGCAAAAGAAAAGAACACAAGCATAGAAACTACCCTATATTAAATAAAAGAAATCATATATTTAGCTTTATCAAAAAGACAACCATACCACCAGATTTATAAAAAAGAAGACCATATCATTAGCAAAGTTTTTAGGCCTATATACACATGGCAATATCATGTAAAACAGCAATAGTTAAACCCTAAAAAATGTGCATCAAGAAATTAATAGGATCTTCTAGATAAAATGCTCACATGCACATAATCTGAAACACAAGAAAAATCAGGAAAATGTAGTTTTGTAACATGAGAATAATCAGAAAAATAACTCAACATCCACTTCTCATGAAACAAAAAGTACCAGCTCAATCAACAATGTCAAAGAAGAAAACGTATACATTTTTTGGGAGAAAATCCTTGAGAGATCATCAAAAGAATCAAGAGAGACCATCTGCATAAATCATAATTCCATATTTTGATATATGTAACCATGTGGTAGTTCCCGGTGGATTGGCTGAGTGATTGATGCTTATGAGTAAGCCTATAGTACTCAAGTTCAAATCATATCTATAACACTCAGTTGGAACCCACTGTTGTAACTTTGATAAGCAGGTTTACTAAGGTGTTCTGCTCAAGTTGATACATTAGATATTTACCTGTATAAAAACTGCTTATTCAATAATATTACATGTTGTTTTTCTTTGACTTGGTTACTGTATCATATGTTTTTGCTATTGTTCCCTTCTCTTTTATTTTTAGCATGACTTCTTAAATACTATATTTTCTTCCCATACTTGCTTTTCATATGTTTCACTTGAACCAAGGGTCTACCAAAAATAGTCAATCTACCTCCACAAGCTTGGGGCAAGGTTGCACATACACCACCCGCCCTAGACACACTTATGAGATTACACTTGATATATTGTTATGTTTATTCAGTAAAAAGCCTTTAAGCATGCTCCTACTAAGACTGTTTAACACACTTCAGCTGGAAAATATTCATATTGAGAAACCAGAATTTCATGAATCAAGTTTCAGTAAGCATCTTCTAATACACTCCGAACTTAGGGACAAGGAAAATATTGAATACTTATTATTTCTATTTTCATCATTCCAATTTATAGGATATGAAGGTTGAAGATTAGGATAGAAGGTCATTACATAGTCGACCATTGTTTAGTTTCCCTTATTAAAAACATTATTAGTAATTCTCCTACTAATCTTATTCTTCGATTTTTAATATTACCTACTCCATTATTTTCTACATGCTTCACTTGAGCTGTAGGTCTATCAGAAACAGCCTTTCTACGTTCACAAGGTTGCGGTAAAGGTTGGTACACAACACCCTCCGAGACTGGGCACATTGTTGTTATCCTTTCCAATTTTAAAAACCTAATTCATCATCAGATCAACACACATGCTTAAATAATTCGTAAAAAGTATATCTCCACTAGAACAATTACTCCTCAACTAATCCGGAAATACCTTCTGTGGATCGGAATTCTCCTTATCAGTATCATCAGCACCGCCATTAGCTTCTTCGGCGTTGGCTGTGTCACTATCTTCTCCACGAGACGCTACCTTATTGTTTTTCTTCTGCTTCCGCCGCCTACGGCGGCGTTCGTTCTCCTTTGATTTCCTAGAACCGGCGTTACTATTAGTGTTACTGGATTTCAAATCTCCGTTAGGATAGCCGGCGGCGTCCGGTACCTCAACCGTCATACTTCCGGCCGATTTGAGATTCGATAAATTGATCGGTGAAAGTTTTCGTTATCAGCCCTATCAACTATGGAGCTGAACTGAAGAAGGGCAAGTTCTTTTGTTTTACAACTTTATTGAGCTAAAACTTAATAAAAATAATAACGGAAAAAGACAAAAATAGTCCCTTAACTTTTGGTTATGACACAAAGTCATCCTTCAATTTCACATTAAGCATTAATAGTCTTTCATATTTACAATAATGGTGCATTTTTGGTCCTTTCTCGACTTTTGCGTATTTTTAATATTAACACTATTCGTAATTTTACGTATAAAATATTTAATCATCTTTTATATGTTTAGTAAAAATAATATTTCATATAAAATAAGGTAGAAGAAGAACAGTTTGTTCAATTCAGTAAAAATATTATTGTAGCTAAATTAAAAACATCTTGACATATGATATTGCAAAAAAAAAATTTTTTGTACTATTACACGTAAAATTGACATGATTAACATCTCGATTTAAGCTGCAAGAATATTTCTATCAAATAGAACGAGATGTTTAGACCACTTGTTAAAAGTTTGACTCATCTATATCTTTTCAGTTAACAAAAATAACATACGTAAGCTAAATATTTAATAAAAGGCATAGATGAGCTTTTTTTAATGTTCGATGGTATATTTAAATTTTTTTCTCCATTATATAACCAAGTCGTGCTATCACAATCTCAATTTATATGATAAAAAGATCAATTTCGTATTGATAATCAATAAAACAATATATAAAGTAATTAAAACAATTAGTATATGAATCCTCTTTATTACTAATAACATCTAAAAGAACATCATTATTAAGTTTTATTTTACTTTAATTGTTAATTTCTAATTATCTTATTCTTGTAAGTTATTTAGAGTCTTAAACTCTTTTTTTTTTAAATTCAAATTTTATGAATAAATTTTTATCCTAAAGTGGAGACTTTAGAAGACTTAAATTAGACATTATTCATTTTCTTTTCTTTTTTTCAAGCTCTTGAGGACAAGTATATAAAGAGAGATCCAAAATTTCAATGCAACAGAAGAAGAGAAGAGAATGACTTCGTTTGATTCATTCACTATGGCCGGCGACGACTCTACGGCGACGACGGCAAGTCCTTCGTTACACGCCGGTAACTACTCCCCCGTCGACCTGCCTTATGAGGAAGTTACAGTAGATCACATTTCTTACACAGTGGACAATCCCGATCCCTACGGGTTCGGGTCGGATCAGTCAACTCCTTTCGATGACTCTGAGGCTCCGATCGCGAATGGAAACGGTAAGCGTTATGATATCGGTGAAGATTCTGATGGAATTTTCAGCTCCGATGGACCGGTACTTCCTGCTCCGAGTGATATGAGAGAAGAAGGTTTTGCTCTGCGCGAATGGCGAAGGTTAGCTCTGATTTTGTTTCTGGAATTCAAATTTTGCTAATTAATTCTGTAACTTCTTCCTGAATCCTGGTGTATTGTGGTTTTTTCCTCTCGATAAAAAAAGTTTTATGCTATTAGACTTGAAGAACGACAAAAGTCTGGTGATTAATGAGATAGATTCACTCTTTATAAGCTCAATACTCCTTCCTTTTGAGCTAGTTTTGGGTGTGAGTTAGGCCCAGACCTAATTTTACTTTTTTTTTTTTTTTTTTGAATTTGAATCCTCTTTACATATATGCTTTCCATGGATTTAACTGTAGATCTGTTGTTTTACGGTAATTGTATAAATTGAAATTAATTTCAATATGTAGGCTTTGTTTTCAGTTGTCGCCAAACCTATGATTTGATTCACTACTTTGTGGGAGAAGTTTGCAGATCTGTTGTTGAATGCTTAGTAGATCTGCAAGTAATTGATCATATTTGGAAATAGGAAATTATTACCTGATGAAGATTACTTCATCGAAAATGCTATGTTGCTTGGACTCAAATAGTGTACTTTTGAAGGATCGGATAAAGGTGCGACAACATTTTTGGAGAGTCCGGGCAACTTCCTCGATGCAAATTTCATAAGCAAAAGGTTATAATTTTATGGATTGTGAAACTCAGTTAATCATAAATTAGTTGAGACTCAAAATTGGCAAGCATTTTGGTTGTCCTTGATTGTGTACCCATCTAACTAGTTAACTAATGGAAGAACACAAATAAAAAGAACTCTGGTATTTGAAAGTTGATGATTTTTGGCTGGAAATCATATGATGATTATCAGCATTTTAGAAATAGAATCAATACAATAGAAAACTACTCTCGCTGTTCCTTTTTTAGTTGTCACATTGTGCTTTTCAATAATTAATTTGACTAAATTTTAAATCTAATGTTTCTTTTTAGTTGTCATGTTATGATTTTCGAGAGTTAACTTAACTAAATTTTAAAGCTATTATATTAATTCGATATTTTTAAAATAATAATTTAGATATTCAAAAACTATATGAAAAGTAATATAAATTGCAAAATAGGATCAAAAAATACTTCATAAACTGCTAGTCAAAGTCTATATAGTTTTGACTCTCAAAAAGAAAACTAATGCAACTAAAAGGAACGGAGGGAGTAGTTTAAAGGTACTCTATTGGATAGTCTGATTTTTCAATCTATTGTGAAATGTTTATGCATTGTAACATGAACTTCCATAACCGGTATAGTTATTGGAGCAATAATAATGTTTGAAATATATGGGGTTTTTTTGTGTTTTTAGATCTGAAACTTCAGTAATTTCTTGAAGTCCCTAGGTTCAAATGATTTTCTTTTATGCTTTCATTTGTTGGATAGTTTTCTTGTGTTGGAGTCACTCATTGCCAATTATAAAGGATAATTAGAACCACAGTTGACACTACAGGTTATTCCATTTTGTTAAAGATTTTATTAAAATAATAATATGTCAAGCCAGAAGCATGTGGACGGACTTATTATCATATCATTGATGTTCTGGTTGCTGCTAGCTGACTGTTTCAGCGGCTTATTCATCACGGAAGTAATTGTTTATGCAAAAGCCTCTACCCTTCTTGATCTTTTAGAATACTTTTAAAAGGAAAAAAAGTAGTAGTAGGATGGAGGGTGAGGATGTGTGATAGTTAGAGTCCATTGATGCTTTTGGCTGGTTTGAAATCAGTTTTTCCTTTTCCTATTCTGATGAGTGATAGAAACAGAGCTGGTACCTGAATACTATTTTCTATATTAGATTCATAATAATTTGTGTTTTGGTTGGGATGCAGGCAAAACGCCATCCGTCTTGAGGAAAATGAGAAGAGAGAAAAAGAAATCAGAAACCGAATTATTGAGGAAGGTGTAGAGCATAAGAAAGCATTCTATGAGAAAAGAAAGCTCAATATTGAGACCAATAAGACAAACAACCGAGACAAAGAAAATGTAAGTTTTTTTACCGGGGAGTTGTCAGTTCCACCCTATTCACTCTCACAACGTTCCTGTATCTCTAAATTTTGTTGTTGTTGTTTTTCGTTGAAACAGGTGTACGTAACTAATCAAGAGAAGTTCCACAAAGAAGCTGATAAACAGTATTGGAAAGCCATAGCGGACCTTGTTCCTAATGAGGTTCCGAATATTGAGAAGAAAGGACGGAAGAAGGATCAAGAGAAGAAGCCATCCATCACAGTCATCCAAGGGCCCAAACCTGGAAAACCCACCGATCTTTCAAGGATGCGTCATATCTTGGTGAAGCTTAAGCATAACCCACCACCTCATATGCTACCACCACCACCACCACCACCTGCACCTGCCAAAGATGGCAAAGCTGGGAAGGACGGAAAAGATGCGAAGAACTCTAAAGATGCTGCTGCAGAGGGAACTGCACCTGCTACCAGAGATAACTTACCTGCTAGTGAACCCACTGTTACTCAGACATTAGAAGAACCTGTTCCTGCTACTGTGGAGGTCTCTTTATTCTCTTGAAGGACAAGAAAACATCCAGCTACTTGATACGGAAACAACCATTTCTGGTGCTCGATATTCTTTGCCTTGCGTGCATTCCGTTGATTTGAGGTGAATGCAGCTGCATTTTGCTATTCTAAACATCAAGATCTTTTATTTGTAATTGAAGTCTAGACGATTTTCATGTTCATACGAAGCTTTTTTTTCCCCTCTCTAATGTTGATAATGTTATCACTTTCTTTATCTTTGTGGGTTTTGTGGTTGACCTAGAGGCTCCATTTTGTATCATTATATGTCATGAATTTATGTGTTGCAAAGGCTCGAAAACTACTAACTTTTGTCTCAACTTGTTTGACTTCATTTTCTTTTCTTAGTCTGTACCAAAATAATTGACATTTTTTTATATTTGATACTTTTTTTTTCATATTACATAAACACTTTCTTTTCGATCCATTGAAAAAGAATGAGACATTTATTTAAATGATTTACCTTTAAATATTTCATTTCGCCTTTAATGAAAAGTTTTAGCCACACTAATAAAAAATTACTCTAGTATATTTAAGATCCCAAGTTCGGGAAAGTAAATGTTTATGGAGTGCTTAAAATCACACGTTTCAAAAGTATTTATTTTCTAAAATTTTCTATCCATCGGACAAGTGAGGTAAAAACTTGAAGAAGACTCACCTCTAAGATTATTTTTATACAACCCTTGGTGCAATGAGTAGTAGTACCCAATACGAAGGCAAGATATAAATTAAAAAAAGGTAAAACAACCGCATACCCAATTAAATTTTACTGGTGAGTTTGAAAAAGATAAAGAGTGTACACATACCTTGCTCTTACCTTGAGAAATGATGAAGTTTCCGATAAGCCATTGGCTAAAGGAAAACAAAGTAGAATAAATTTAAAACATAAAGATTGTACAATTTGACTAGTCTGATCATGCTATGCATACAAGAGACTATTAGATTGATGAAAACACCAACTCCTTTTAAAGACAAAACCAAATAATTAGAAAGTAAAAAATGGAGTATATCATTTATTGATGATAAAGAATTCCCTATGGCTTCTGTTCCAACTCTAGTTGGTGCACACATTTGAAACTCCGGGGTGTATGGACCTGCCATCTATCCTCTTTCTGAGTTAAATACTAGACTTTATTTGCTGCACGACTTAAAACTCATGAAGTGCGTTTAATCCACATATCACGTGTTGCATCCTCATCGCTGAACCAAAGCCCCATAGGTAATAATAATTTCTTACTAAATATATTCAATTGCCATTCAAAAATATGTAATTGATTCATCTAGGAGTCACCTGAGTGATTGAAAGAGGTACAGAACTCATTTGATGACTTGTGCTGCTTTCAGATGACTTCAGTTTTAGTTGTGAGCTACTAAAACTGCCCGAATCTTGGAAAAATCCTGGTGGTGTGAGTTCTTTCTCGTTTAGCCTGATGTTTTTTGTGAGCATGTTAAGAACCTGGCTCATCATCGGTCTTCGATTTGCATTTTCTTGTGTGCAAAAGAGAGCCACCTTAATGTACTTGAGGACTTCTTTTTCTGGAAAATCGCCCATTTCTGGATCGACCAACTCTAACAGCTTTCCCTCTCCATAGAATTGCCATGCCTGATAACAGTAAATTGTAATTCGATTTGTCATTAGATAATGAAACCTTTGGCAGTTACAAGAATGTTGGGATGATAACAGTAAATTGTAATTCGATTTATAGTTTGAAACAGTCTCCTCAAGCCTGGTTGGGAAAGTTTAACACAATAATTCAGGAGTTTGGCATGACTCATAGTGGAGTTGATCACTCCATATTTTACCAGCATTTTGAACTAAATCTGTGTATTTATTTGGTTGTTTATGTAGATGATATTGTTATCACTGGCAATCATCAAAGAAGGTATCACTAATTTGAAGAAATATCTCTTTAACCATTTCCAAACTAAAGACCGTGGTAGACTGAAGTGTTCTCCAGGTATTGAGATTGCTCAGTGTGGATCAGGTATTGTTATTTCTCAACGCAAGTATGCCTTAGGCATCACTAATTTGAAGCAACATCTCTTTAAGCATTTACAGACTAAAGACCTCTACCGACTAAAGTATTTTCTACGTATTGAGATTGCTCGGTTTGAATCAGGTATTGTTATTTCTCAACGCAAATATGCCTTAGACATTCTTGAGGAGATAGAAATGATGGGATGTAGAGCCATTGATACTCCTATGAATCTGAACGTTAAACTCCTTCTAGGACTGGGGGAGCTACTCGGTAATCCTGAAAGGTATAGATGGCGGGTGGCAAAGTTAAATTATCTCATATCGACTAGATCTAACATCTCTTTCCCTATGAGTGTTGTAAGACAGTTTATAACTTCCGCTTGTGATAGTCATTTGGATGCAGTTCATCGTATTCTGCGATATATAAAATCAGCTCTGGGTAAAGTACTACTCATCGAGTATCAAGGCCATGTACATATCAAAGGATATACAGACGCCGATTGAACAGAGGATCTCTAATAGACGTTCTATATACGAATATTATGTTTTCATAGGAGGTAATTTGGTGTCGTGGAAGAGTAAGACATAGAATATTTGACAATGGTTGCAGCAACTTGTGAGCTAGTTTGGGTCAAACAGTTGCTGAGAAAGCTAAAATTTGGCGAAATTGATCAGGTGGCCTTGTGTGCGGTAATCAAGCGGCTCTTTATATTGCATTACATCTAATGTTTCATGAAAGGACAGAGCACATTGAGATTGATTGTCACTTTGTCAGAGAAAAGATACTCTCAGGAGATACTGTCGCAAATTTTTGAAGCCAAATGATCAACTTGCAGATATTTTCACCAAGTCCCTCACCAGTCCTCACATTAATTATACATCTATAACAAGCTAGGTGCTTATGATTTATATGCACCAATTTGAGGGGAGTGTTAGAACAGGAATAGGAATATACAATCCTACTTAAAATAACGAATAGGAATAGTATGTAATATCCTACTTGATAAAGGATTATTTTGTAGTGTCTATAATAGGGTCTCTGTGCAATAATGTAGGTACGCAATTCAATAATATTTTTCTCCTATGTTTCTCACAATGATGATAGAAAAACTTGTCTTAGACCTTTGATGACGATGTTTGTCTTAGAACTTTGATGATGACACTGAAGCACACACTAAGCGTGCTCAACATGTTTTCTGCTTCGCTTTAGGACTTAAGCGCGCCTTTAACAACACTCTTCCTATTATGACGTGAACAGTTCAAATTATCATATTGAGCAGTATAAGCTAATTATGTCTCCTGAAGCAAACAGATAGAAATTCATACAAGAAATTAACTTCAGAAATATCTCTCTGTAGCCTTCCTTAACGACACGCCCACTCCCCCCCCCCCCCCCCCAAACCCCAAACCAAAAGACCACATTTCTGAACAATCACATGAAGGTGCAGCACCTATTTGGTACAACTTAGATAATTGGGCTTTAGATCCTCTGTACCAGAATAACATGAATCCTTGATAGTCGACACAATCTCCTATAGCTGTAAAGAGATACCCCCAAAAAGGGATCCCCCTAAAAAGCATACGTGTGGGTATCCCCGCATGCGAAGTTTTACTCACATCTCGAATGAATTCTTACCAATGAATACCCTGTTGGATCAGCTCCAGCATTGTAATAGCATTTTCTATTTGCACTCTCAGTACCCTTTTACAAATTGGTGAATCAGGTTCGAATTGTCTTGTTCATGTCTTTGCCCCAGACTGAATCTAAATCTCATCTTGCACATATTTTTATTGGAGACTTCAAACAACTATGCCTTACCGTCAAGCATGTGAATTTTCCACATCCTTTCCACTCTATTTGTGCTCACTTCATTCCACTACTGGCAAATTAGAGGTTGTCTAAATTTCATACCTATTCCTACTCTAGTGCACAAAGCTCTAACGAGACCAAAGACTAAAAGGCTACTGGTAACAATGGACCTACATAAGTGTAATTTTTTATACAAGGAACCTAATAGAAGCGTAATAACAATGACTAACCCTTAATTCAGACTAGTTGGTATATGTCTGTAGATCCTTTGCTTCCAACATCTTCAGTTATAGCTTAAACCGTTTTGATATTGGTAAAACCCCAACAACTCTAGGAGTAATGGATTAATCATATACTAATTGGAGATTTTTAAAAAGATGATTTATTTGTAGTATTGGCAAGAAATCTCCCCCAAATAGAGCATAACGGGTAATTCAACAACCATCCAAATTCGTTAGAGATTGAGGCAGATAAAATTTTCATATATACTTATCATTGATAGATTCACCCATATTATCAATAGAGTCACATGTTGACGCGCCTAACAACTTTCATATTTTAAATAACAAAAATCAGTATAGGAAAATGCTAGTAGCAAATGCAAGCAAATAAACCATGCAATACACTATTGATGCTACTGAGAAACAGAATGCATATCTGGAAGAAATTTAAGGAATTTGAAAATTATACCCACCGATTCCAGGAGTAACTTCTGTCCTTGCCATGTACCACTGCCACTACTCCTGCCACTTACTATTTCAAGTATTAGGACCCCAAAACTGTAAACATCCGCTTTGGATGTTAATTGACGGCCCATAACATATTCAGGTGCTAGATAGCCACTGTTTGGAAAAGAAAAAGATATAGAAGTAAGAACCCTGCTTTCAGTCACCCCATGGCACTATTTCAAAATTTAAAGCAGGAGACCTTGGTACTCTATAACACCAATCCTTCAGAACTTCAGTAGCTCGATACTTTTCTTAGTTGGAACAATTTAAGTAAAGAATAGGGGAAAGACAGTGAATTCATGGACCAATACAGTGGCAAGGTGCTATGAAGAACATTTGTTCTTGATTCTTGACCACTAGAAGAGGTAAATTATTAGTAAACATAGTTCAGACAAGACAGTTCTAAAAAGAGAAAAGAGAAGAAAAAGAATCAATTTAGATATACCAAGACAGGTCTCCAATTTTTCCATGTTTAGTTGGTCAAAATGTTTAGAAAGTACTTTCTCTAGTAAAACAAGTTACTTAAAAGTGAGAAAATTGACTACTCTAACAGAGTTGGGAAAGGTGATTTCAAGTATAGCCAAGGAAAACATTGAAGCTTCAGCAATAAATTCAGGAGACATACGTGGTTCCTTTTATCTGTGTGGTGATGTGAGTGATATTATCTGGAAAAAGCTTTGCCAGTCCAAAATCTCCAATTTTTGGTTTATAATCCTTATCAAGCAGTATATTGCTAGCTTTGATGTCCCTGTGCACTATATGTGGCACTAATTCTTCATGTAGAAAAGCAAGACCTGTACCGGTGCCCAAGCAAATAGAAGCCCTTGTGTCCCACTCTAATTTAACATTACTCGTGCTGGAACCTGCAAGCAAGCACCATTTTCAGTACCCCTTTTATAGATGGTGAAGTACTTTTTTGATTCCAAGAAAATTTACCAAATAATGCTCGATCAAGGCTCCTATTTTCTAAATATTCATAGACCAAGATCCGGTTATTTCCATCAAGACAGTATCCAATCAACTCAACCAGATTGGGGTGTCTAATATCTGATATGGTTTCAATCTCTGTCAAAAACTCATGCAACCCCTGTCTCGATTCAGCAGAAAGTGCCTTCACAGCTACTTCTATTCCATTTTTTAGAGTTCCCTACAAAGTTGCACTAACATTAAATCATCATTCAATAAACATGGCAATGCAGTCCAAGGATTTTGTTATAGATAAAAATCTTGATCTCATGTTACATATATTCAAAAACCATGAATATTGAACTGACACTTGCAGCTGCAGGACTTATAAATGTCTCTGAAACACCTTACTATAGGAGGCAGAAAATATGAAAATCAAATCACATAGTAAGTAGTAACAAGTTTGGAATACAAAATTTTGGAGAATTGCAGATACTATATACCCTTTTGGCCTTGAAATTTATTCACCTTTTTTTCTTGAGTAACTTTTCACTTTATTTGAAAATCACGGTTTGGTTATGTAAATTTCAAATCCAACTAGAAATTGTATTTCAACTTTGGAGAACAGCTCATAACTTGTTTCCAACTCAATTTGCACTTTTAAAGTTGTATTATGTACATGTGATCATGAACACTGTTCCAACTTGAAAAAAGAATGACCAAACACAACTTCATCTTCAATTCCAACTCCATAAATTCCAAATAAAGTGAAAAACATTTGGAATCTATGGCCAAACGCCTACTATATCTCTTCATATAAATTTATGAGAAAAACATCTAAAGGTTTTGGCAATATAATTCTGTAAATACCACCAAGCAAGTTCCATGCAAATGGAAGTTGTACATGCAATAAAGCTCAAGCATATAAACGAAGAGAAGTATTTATAGAATAAAGTTGAACCTTGTATACTATTCCAAAACCTCCTCGTCCTATTTTATTACTTTGATGGAAGTTGTTGGTTGCTCTTCGTAATTCACTATATGAAATATTCTTTGTCTTTGCAGTGGAGCAGCCTGACAGAGAAAATAATAGTGTGTCCATGAAACATAAGGTAAAGATGAAAGTTGTTGCAGAAAAGAGATGGATAGAAGTATATGTTAAGCAAAAAATGTAACGCATCAAATCTTAGACCAAGAATAGAGTGTATGACATTGCATCTTCATCAAATTCTGATGGTGGCACCAGAAACAACCACTAGATGGAACTTTTTCATCCTTTAACTGTGTGTATTGATGCAGGGCTGCTACATAACTTTGTAAATATCACTTGGTACAGTAGACTTTTCTTACCAAAATAACTATTACTGGTGATACTTGACAAATTGCCTTTTATCCTTACCATTTATAAGATGATCTGAGACAGATATCTGAGCAACCTAGTTAGCGAAATACTCAAAGTTGTTCTCCTCGGGCCTTGTACTACTATTCGGTGATTAAACCTACCACATTAGTTAGTGTTAGAGAACTTCCATTTTTCCAGATTCGGAAGCAGATTTCAAGCAAGTCCTTTTAAGTGAGCTTTGCAAAGCATACCTTGTCCAAGCTGGATAACGAAGAAGGGAGCAGCCACTTGATGGCCAATGTAAAATAGTCTTATTATATGAATTCTCTAAATACTGGACAGAGTGGTCATATAGTCAACCCCAACTAATCAGATTGATGTGTAATTGATTGATTGACTTTTTCTTTACATTTGGAATCAAAGGCCAGTACAAATTGACCCCTTGGATCAAAATCAAAATGTCAACTGATTCTGGACATGTCATCATTTATACAGCATACATATACACACTAGGATTAGAACATCGGGTTATATTTTGCTCCTAATCACCGATTTCCAAACCAGATCCTCATTGTTCATCCATATTTGAGGTTCTTCGAGCCACTTTGTTTTTACATGAGACCAGCCTAGTAAGACACTCAAAGCAACCCAAAAGGCCTTTCTCCATATAACCATACGTTTTTCAAGTAGAGGCATTTACCTTTTGTACTTGAGATATACCTCTCTTAGAAATGTCGACTTCTTTCTTCAACAAAATTAGGTAGTTCATCTCTGAAGTAACTAACGGTAAATTGCTTGATAAAAATAACTACCGATAAATAGGTTTCTTTTAGTGTACAAACTGCTCCATTCGTTCCTATTAAGAATGGATTTTGGACCCAACTATAGATGAATATAGGGGTTAACGCTGAAGGCAATATAAAGTTGTGACAAATTCATCAAACAATGAAAAAAATAATTCAACTGAGATCAACTTATCAGCTAATATTCAAGATTCAACTATGCCCCAACCTGCAGTATCATGAACAAGCTCAACACCCCTTTTCTGCCGCTGAGTTGAGGCACCGAAGCAGCCGCAATTCATTTCAATTGATACTTTAGTAGGTTCCTTACTTGACCATAGTGCCTCTTGAAACCTACTTGACCATAATGCCTCTTGACATTAGTATGACATGTTAGCCATCCTCAATTATTCTGTGACAAGTGAAAATATTCACCATTGTAAGATATAAAAGGAAAAGTTGTCATTTCTCTTTTCCTCAAAAAAATGAGAAGTGGATAAACAGGACCTAATGGAGCGAAATGTATATCGAGAAACTGCATAACTTACACCACTAGCATAGGATTGATGTATCACACCAATTTTCAAAGAAACACATTTCATTACCAAAAATATAGTCTGCTACTCATGTCGACTGCTGAAATTTAGGCATTCCACAGTTAATGTATTAAGTTTCGTTTGATTAAGTATGAAGAAAACAATTAGCTAGAATTCAACGTTCTTGGTATCCAAAAAGAAATAAATTGCATAAAACACATATATACATAAATTACTATATACATATCCATCACATCCTACACATTTATATGCATATCAATTTACTCCAACATCCATGTGAACTGGAAAATCACCCAAATCAGCAAGAGCAAAATTAGTACATTCAGGTGTCATCAAACTTATATTTCCGAAAACATTTTTAAAAGTAGAACAGTAATTGAAGTTCAAAAGAAGCTGATGACTCTGATGCATTGAGGTAAACCAAAGAATTAAACGAGGGAGGAGATTGCACTTGAGTCAATTGATGTTTTATGTAACACCCAAAAACAATTTAGTACAAGTATAAGCCAGTCTTGAACCCTAAAAAACCCAGCAAAAGATGTAGCATGTTTAAGCATTTTGCCATCTAAAAATTAGTGAGCATGGGCATATTTTAAAATTTTAAGTACTCCAAGCTAACGTACTTTTGCACTCCTGCTTTGAAAATATATTTTTTTAGCCAAGGGTCTATTAGAAGCAACCTCTCTACCCACAAAGATAGGGGTAAGGTCTGCAAACATCCTACTTCGCCAGACCCTTTTTGTAGGATTATACTAGAGTCTGGATATATTGTTGTATTCTAAGCTGATGTACCAAAAAACAAAATTCTAGACCAACGGTATCAAAAAAGAGCAGCTCAATGCACTAAGCTCCCAACTATTTCGTGGTCAGGAGAAAAGCCTGACCACAAAGGTCTATTGTACCTTGCATTTCTACAAAAGGCTATTATCACAGCTCGAAGTAGCAACCTCCTGGTCATGTGGCAGCAACTTTACCGGTTACGTCAAGGCTCCCTTTCTGACCAATGATATCATCTTTTGAAATTTGCTCTAAAATAAAAACCTCCATCTTAAATTCAGCTTTAATCAGTTCAAACTTAACGTTTTTACTACTGATCGACATGGCTAGAAATTCTTTGTAGCTTACTCACTTTAAACTTAATTGATTGAATATTTAATTAAGTTCTACTATGTTGATCAACATGGCCAGTAATTTTTAGCAAAAAACAAAAACTAAAATATCCAACAAAATCAGGAAATCAAATTGTAGCTAACTCAATCCAACCCTCAAACATAGTGTTTTAGCCTTCGAAAACAAACAATTAGGAGTTTAGAACTATACTCGAGTCAATTAACTGTTGATATCAACATGGCAAGCAACTTTTAACAGGAGCCAAACAAAAATTAAAAAAACCACAAAATCAAATTATAGTTAGCTAAATCCAAATCCTAAATAGTACTTAATACAGAGAGAGAAAACAGAAAATATCCACGAAAATCAGGAAATCAAACTGTGGCTAGCTCAATTCAAATCCTCAAACGTAGTGTTTGGAGCTTCGAAAGATGAACAAATTACGAGTCAATTATTCTACTGATCTCAACCTAGCCAACAATTTTAGCATAATTCAAAAAAAAAAAAAACACGAAAATCAGGAAATCAAACTGTAGCAAGCTCAATTCAAATCCTCAAATGTAGTGTTTGGAGCTTAGAAAAATGAACATATTATGAGTCAATTCAACCTGGCCAGCGATTTTTCAACCGAAGCAACAAAAAAAACACGAAAATCAGAAAATTAGCAAAATCCAACTCGTAAGTAGTAATTCAGAGTGAGGAAAAACTGTTACGTACCTTAAAATTTTGGGAAAAAACGGAGAATTGCGTTTTGGACTTTGAAGCCGTGAATATGAACAATTTTGGGGTTTACCAGGAAGGAGATGAGAAAAATATGGGCGATTGATAGTGAAAACGACGTCGTGTGGAAGAAATGGTAGATGAAGAAGAAGAAAACTTGCGTACCATTCTCATTTGTGCATGTGGAGAGCTTGATAGTGATGGATGGAAGATGCTCTTTCTCGCCCCTATGTCAAATGATATATTTCTCAACTACCTCACACCCCACCATGTTTCGGCTCCGCTTGGCTCGACTCGATTATATAATTATATTAAAATTTGATTAAATGTAAGTTAGAACAATATGAAATTCATTTTTGAGGTATATTTGGAGTTTTCGAGAAAATTTTTTTCTTTCTGATAGGCGTATCTGTTTGACCTATCTGCTTCCTTTTATACATTATATGAGGTTCATAAAAATATTTCGTGAATTCTTTTATTTAATTTTTTAAAAGTAATTGCTTACTTCAATTATGATTTTATAATATTACCCTAATAAATAATTTTCCATGATTTCGCTATATCAATCTTATCAGTTATTCACTAAAGCATTGTCGATTTCAACTTTTGAAAAATTGAGATACAAGATTGGGATGCATCATCGTCTTCTAGATATTAAATGATATTTTCATCGGGGAAGCAAATACGTGTTGCACTCTTTGTTCCTTAACTAAAGGTTTATCTGAATTTTCTTGATAAGGTTTTTATTGAGACAACAAATAAAGCTGTATTGCATGGATATCCAAGGGGAGTGTTAAAAAATGGATGTCCAAATAAATATTTTTCATGTCCCCATAATATATTTTATGGCAATTTACGTAGACACGTAATATACACTATGTTTAAGATGTATTTACACTAATTTTAATATGTATTGTAACTTAATTATCCATGTATTATGTTTAATATTCAAGGTGTATACATAGCAATAAGAAAATCATAAATGACCATGTATACACAAGTATAAATATCTCATTTTCGAGGAAAAAATAAACAAGAATGAATAATAAATATTACTATATCTTATTTTACTATATTCTTACCACTCCACAAAAAATAAATATTTTCTAAAAAGAATAAAGCCTCATTTACAATTAACTTCATTTTAAACAAACCTTTAAAAAAAAAATTGTAGAATTTGTGGTTAACAATCTTCATATTATCTTTGAATTATTCAAAGATTCTTCTTCGCATTATGTTATCTAAGAAAGATATATAGTCATAAAATGACATATTCTTATCATTTGAATAAATTTATACTTTTCACTTTCAATATAATTTGTGTCAAATCTAAAATTATGTCTTGACATTAGTTATTAAATATTAAGATGAAAAAATGAACATAGGGAGCAAAAAAAAATTATTAAAGAAAAAAGCATTTGCACATTACTTTTACTACTCAAAATATAACTAAATAAAGATAAAAAACAAAAACAAAAAAGACAAAAACAAAAAAAGGAACTTCTCATCTAGGAACCTCATGTCAATTTACAAAGCTGAGGTCCTTTTTAGAAGATTGAAACTAATCGAAATACAAATTTGATATGAAAAATAAGCGATCATTGAATAATTCAGATAAAGCTCAAAGATGTCGAGCAGCGAAAATCATGTCTATTGGCCCCAAGTTGCCCAATTAGCTGCACTTCCAACTCTTGGCATGCTATTTACTTTTGAGTAGACATCAACTTTAAAATAAGCTCCACACATTGAACCTTCACTATCAACTCTTGGCATTGCTTTCATCTTGTAACTTGGATGTTCATAGCTCTTCAATCCTGTTTCACTATGGTACATGCACCCTACAAGAACATATCAATCAATTATCATGTTTTAGTAATAACATATTTTTCAAATCAACTGCTAGAATTACTTCGATTGGATGAGTCAAATTAAGAGAATAATTAATAGTCGAGATCAAAGGTGAATCTACATGTAAATTATTGATAACTTTGCTCAATTCATACGTATATATTTGAAAATCCACTCAACGTCTATGGACCTTGCATCTTGAAAAACACATTAATCAATCACCACACCCTAAATATTAGAGGGAAATCTACTTTCTTACGCGAGACAGAAAGTGTAATTACTGAAACTCTTTCAACTTGGTTTGTCTTTGAATAAGTATTGCAATTAGATTCTTGAATGCTTCTACTTGTATAAATGGAGTCCAATACGTTACTATATATACTAACAATTCCCAAGACAATATCGGGAGTACCCATAAGATGTGATACATAACTAGATCGTTGACTTGTGAGCTAGTTATTTTGTCTTGACCTTGTATATATATTAAGAATGCTACCATATGTTCATAAATATTTTATTATCAGCCTATTTCTCATTCTATAAAATCTTGAGAACGTTATTGAAACCAATTTCAAATCTTGAATCTATCGCGACATATGACAACTATGAGTCCTAATTGTGCAATGTAATTTTCTTTCTAATATCAAGAGAATTACCACGTTGGAGTTCTAGGTTGAATTTAGTTGGCTCACACGTTCGAAACCCCATAATATATGAACATGCTCCTCTACTTTCCTTATCAAGTTAACAAAATTCGAACTTGTAACATGTGCTTAATTCACACCTCACGTATTATATCCACACGTACATGATCAAAGCGCTTGCGACACTAAACTTTTGCTATGCATGAAATTCAAAAATAACTCGGACTTTTTAAGTTTTTGAGATACATACCAGTTGGGAATGGAGCAAATGATTTGATACAACTTGCTTTAATGTGATCCACATTATCAGATATCATCACTGATCCATCAAATGCTATGCCCCAAAAGAGCTTCACTTTTTCATCACCACCCTATACATCATATTTCATTAATTAGTGACAAAAATAAATATATAGTTCGAACTTATCAAAAATCAATCACATCCATGTCAAATTCACTAATTCTTGAAGGATCCAACACGCAGCCCAAACACCATAATATAAACTACAATACCCTAATACTGACGATATATATAACTTAAACGATAACGTTATATATATACTTACAAGAGCAATAAAGACAGTATCAGCCTTGTGATCATAGATGACAAATCCAAAGCTACCTTCAAGTTCCTTGAGGACTTGATGGGCCGGGTATGGGCCTCTATCACGGAGGGTCCGATAAGCTTCACTTACAAGCATGGCCTCATTTGCACACTTTGAAAGCCCATAATGCTTGTTCAAAGAACATAAGTTGTTTAAATTTCCCAAGAAAATGCAATATATGTCATTCACACCACAAAACAACCTAAAAAAAAAAGAAAAAAACAATGATTTTGAATCACATAAAAAATTCATAGGCAAAAAAATAAAAATAAATAAATACAAACTTGAGAGAATTCAAGTTTTAAGAATGGAAAACATAACAATACCTTTGCATAGTGTTGTATGAAGATGAACGATTAGAATATGCCAAAAAAGCCTTATCCATAAATCCAATAGAAAATCCATTATTTAGATTTGCAGACAGGAAATTCTTCATAGATTCTTCAGGTGTTGAAGCTTTAATTGATGCTTGCAATGAAGCTGGACTTTGCAACTCCTTTGGTGGATCAATAACACCATTCTTGAAAATTGCCAACATTTTTTTCTTTGTTATTTTCTAAAATTATAAAAAAAAAATTGAGTTAATTATATATTTTTGCCAAGTAGAATGGATAATGAAATGTTCGGTGATTTGTTTGAGTATTTATAGGTAAAAATTACAAAAAGAAGATAAGAATGGATAAGAAGAGACAAAGGTGTCATAGTTATCCATTGAGAATCTTGAAAATTTTGAAAATTGGGGTAAATGTTTATTCTAAAAAAAATAGACATGTGGACCATTGAATTTTTTAATTTTTTTATTTTTGGAAGGGTAATAAAAAAGAAGATTTTATTGCCAAACAATTATTGAATTTTGGGAACCTATCATTTTAAACGGTTTCGATACATTGAGGCGAGGATCTATCAGAAATAATTTTTTTATTTTTTTATTATAAGAATAAATTTGAGGTGTTTATTGGTGGGAATGAGGGAATTTATTTAATAATACTTATAATTTTCAAATGATTTTGGTTTTAACGCATAAATTTAAGGCGAAGATCTATTAGAAATAATTTATTTTTTAATTATAAAAATAAATTTGAGGTGTTTGTTGGTGGAAAGGGGTATTTGTTTAATAATTTCTTTTTGGAAAAAAGTGATTTTAAAAATTGAGTATGTGGCAAATACGTGGAATTTGTTCATTATAAGCTAGACTTTTATCCATAGCCACAAACATTTAAATTGACTTTTGACATACCAACATATTTGGTAGGTGGAATGATTGGGATTTTTTTTGTGATTAATTAAAAAAATTGAATTTAAATATTTTAAAAAAATATATTTTAATATAAATAATAAATATTGAGTAAAAAATCGAATTTGAATTTAATTGGTTATCAAATATGAATACTGCTCTCAAAATGAGTTTTGCAATAGGTACATCTGAATTTAGTTAAACTAAAAATGAATTTTTGTGAATTAAGAATTGATATTTAGTCGTATACCAAATATGGTTATTGTTCTGAAAAAAATTTTCATAACGTGCAATTCAAATTTAATCGATTTTCGAATTGAACGAGAGAAATAAAAAAAAAATATAAATATTGAGTAAGAAATTAGATTTAAATTTAGTTTATTATCAAATATTTATACTGTCCTCAAAATAAGTTCTGCAATAGGTGAATCTCGATTTAGACAAATTTTAATATAAATATTATACCTTTAACGACTTTGTTCGGTCATTCCTTCTTTACTTGTTCGCTATGGCTTGAGAGTTAATTGCACAAGAGAGTAAGTAAGATATTGAAAAGAAGATCATTGGCCCTCGCTCTTGGGCCCAGAGGCAGAGCAAAGAAAGTCTTAGATCTTTGCTTGTTTCGTGGTATGGATCAAAGCAAAGGTTCTGCTGCTATCGACACCTACCCAATTAACCAAAAGTCTAATCGATCGAGACCGAAGCTTATGCAATTGTGAAATTCCGTTCAAATAAAAAGCTTTTTGGCCAGTTCAAGGGATATTTAGTCGAATACCAAACATGAATTTTGTTCCAAAAATAAATTATATAATATCTAATTCAGATTTAATTGTATTTCAACATGAATATTAGACGAGAAGACAAATAAAAAAAAATATGACTTGAGTTTGACACAAATCCTAGTCAGCAAATCCTTCTTTTTATTATTATTGGATAAGATTTTGATATTGTTTATTTTTTGCACTTATTCTGTGGGCCATATATATATTTTTCCCTTCGAATATCAATAAAATTATAAAAATTGATTCTTTTCATTCATTTTAATCATCTTTTTAAATTGATATTAAAGAAAATTTATCTCAAAATAGTTATATTATTTAGAAAATGAAGGATCTAATAAATTTCTCAATTTTGTCATTAAAAATTGATATATGCCCTTCAATTTTGTTTTTTAAGAGTTGATATACCCATCAATTTATTATTTAGGGTTGATATAGTCGTCGTATAATTTCTTTTTATTAATTCTAATTGTCCGTTTAGACTAAAGAAAAATTATCTCAAAATAGTAATTATTTTAGAAAATAATTTTTTCATTTGACGTCTAATTTAAATTTATTATTTTGATGGTCAAATTCATTTTTCACTAACTTTCTTATAAAATTTATAGTACATGTCCCTATTTTTTCTACAAATACAAAACATAAATTACAATGTGGCTGAAAAAATAGTTTTTTTTCTCTTTTCCCATTGGCATTTTTTTTAAGAATTTTTTATACAAATATATAACTTTGGGCACAAAATTACACGCCCTACCGAATTCTTTGAAAATATCAAAAAAAGTACGCTCATTCATTTTTTTCCCATTTCCCAACACTATTATATCACATCACACACCACAATAATCACACTCAAAATACCAAAAATCCTAAATTTGTAAATAAAGTTGGTATTTTACATGGTATTTTTCAAAGAGTTCGGTAGGGCATGTAATTTTGTCCCCAAAGTTGTATATTTGTGAAAAATCCCCTTTTTTCAATTAGGCATGTATGGTGTTGTTGTGAAATTCTAAGGGTATATGTGAGCTAATTTTTATAATGATAGGAGCAGGGCAGAATCGTCCTTCATCGAAAAATTATATTGTATATATAGGTCAAAATTTGATTTAATAAATATTTATCAAGTATTGACACCTCTTAATACAAGCTAAATGTTTAGTATGGTGGTTAAGGAGTTGCAAAAATTGCTTGAAACTACTCTTCTATAACAATAATAGGACGCAAAATATGTGAATTACTTTTATATCGAGGAATATACCAATTTTAAATGACAAAATTAATGAATATATCAAACCCTTCTCTTTTTTAGGAATTAAAGAAAAAAGTTGATAATCATTTGTAAGTATATTATCAATATTAAAGGGATAATTTTCATTTAAATATTGTTCAATTCTTAAGTAAATTATTCCTCATAATTTGTGTTTAATCAATAATAAAAAATGTATTTACAAGAAAAAAAAAATTTAAAAATTTATGTTATTTTTGCTAGGACTCAAAAACACTAATCTTTTTTCTAAAACATAGCCTATTCAACTTATTTTGTACAAATCTTTTCATTTTCTGTTAATTTAATCCATTCATTAATCGATTTATTTACTTAACTGCATATATATATTTTTTTTAAAAACCCTTCAATAGAAGAGGAAATTGTGAATTCTAAAAGGCTACTTTTTTACTAGCATTTATATGTTTATACATCCAAGAATTGATTTAGTAATTAATGAAGTATGAGAAAAATTATGAGATTTTAACATTTAAATTTATCGTAGAAAGATAAATTATAAATATATTAAGCAAAATTTCATAAATGAAATTCAATCAAGATGATGCTGATTTTATAGGAAGTTTAAGAAAGTAAACAAGATTTTTAAATATGGTGATTTTAAACTGATGATATGTATAATATAATGTACCAAAAGGTCTCTTTAATCTTGTCATCGTAAATATGTCTCGTGAAAAATTAAAATGGAAGAGCTAACAAATACTCTTTCTATATAATTTTACTTATCCACCTTGAACTGTACACGTCCCTCGAAATAAAGATTAATACAAGTATCTTACACAATATCCATATTAATTAATGTATAATCTTATGTCCTAAAAAATAATATGAAGAATATAAGTAATTAATATCAAAGGTATACCATGAAAAATAATAATATTTCTCTTAATATGCGAAAAGCGATAAAGTAAACTAAAAGAAAAAATAAGTTAAACAAATTAAAACACAAAAAAAAAGAAAACATTTAACAAACAACCAAATAATAATAATAATAATAATAAAATAATATAATAATCTAAACACGAATAAATTATATAGTTTTATTATCATTTTTTTTTTAAAATGAGGAAAATGAAAAGACCACCCTTTCGTTTTCCAAGAACAACTTGTTAATTTCCTTTTTTCCCTTTTCATTGTACCAAAAATTTCTACAATATATTTTATTTTATAGTTATATAAATAGAGAAAGATAAAAGAAATTCTGATAAATACTCTTCTTTGATGTATTGCTAAATTTGTGTTTTGCTACATAATATAATTATCAAGGTTAATTTCTCTCTTTTTTTTTAATCCTATCTTCTTTTTTTTGCCTTCATGATGAAGAATTAAATATAATACATCTTTGTGTAATGTAGAGAAACAAAAATAGTTATGAATTTTGAACTTGTTATCGAATTAATAATACTTTTCCTTTTGTTAATTTGTTTTGATTATGTATGTCATACTTGTAAAGAGCGATTTATGAAATGTTTTGTACTGTTTTAATTATGTATTAACAATTTCTTTTGATTAATTTCTAAAAATGACTTTTCAAACATGAAAATGAGTTCTTCAAATATTAGTTTTTTTTTATTAGAAAAAAGAAAAATCAATTTCAAATACTAATTTTTATTCCTTCATGTATCATTTAATTTGTGCCTAAAGGCTAACTATATAAGTTTACAAAGTGATTTTTTGGGATTTTTTTAGTGAATTTCTTAATACAAATAATGATTAAATCGAAAGCTATTTGTTCACGTGAACTTATACATAATTATATTGTAGCTTCGCCCCTCGTATATATAGTTTGCATGCAACATTTTTTATTGTAATATTCATGTTTTTTTTTAAAATAAAATTTAAAAATTATTTTTTTGGTAGGTTGGGAGAGTTTTCTTCTATGGAAAAAAGGAAAACTGCATGGCCTAAGGATACTGATTTTATTGATTTGGTTCTCAAATGGTCTTACGAAGATATTTTTGATGAGACTTTGTATCAATTTCAGGTATTATCTTTGATAAAACGCTTTTAATTTTATTTTTATGCTCTCTGTTTCAATTTATTTGTGTTACTTTTTTTAGTCCGTTTAAAAAAAGAATGGGTAATTTGTTTTCTGTTAACTATACAATTCTTACTATCCTCATGTCATGTTTAAGATAAGGATATTTTAGTACATTTTATGCATATTTAGCTTAGTTTAAGATCACATGATTTAGCACTCCCTTTTATTTTCTTGAATTTCGTGTTTAAGTCAAAACTAGACAAATAACGCGGGTATTAGTCATAACATTATAATACTTGAATAGTCCCTCCTAAAGCAGATAACTCTTTATAGAAAAAAAAGAAAAGTTACTTTGATTTTGAAATCTAAATACAGAGAATATGAAATGTTATGATGTGTGTTGGGTATTACTCCATATTTGGCGAATCTTTTTTCTAGTAGGAAAAGGTTTATGACTATAAATAGAGGCGCATTCCTTAGAATGAGAGTTTTAGGTAGGGAGAAAAATGTGAGTCACAAGTGATAACATAACACTTGCGTGAATCTCTTTGTTTTTCGATTGGATTGATGAGGTTATTTCTTTCGATATTATGTATTCTCTTTTATATAGTGAATTGCTCATCTCCTCTTGTGGATGTAGGTCAGTTGTTTGAACCATGTTAAATATTTACGACTCTTAATAGTATATTTCTTGTTTATCTTTGTAGTTATGGCATGGTTTTTCAAGGTTGTTTTGCTAGCTTTTGCATGATACCTGATTCTCGTCGGTCCTAACAATGTGTTTGTTTCATTTTCATGTTATGATGTGTTTGTTTCATTTTCATGTCTAGGTGGAGAAGATTCCTGAATCATTTGATTCAGTGGATCATTACTTGAGTTCTTTCTTTTTCCCTTTACTCGAAGAAACACGAGCAAATATTGCTTCTTCCTTGAAAGACATAGTCAAATCACCATTTGCTGAAGTAATATCCTTTCATGAAGTAATGCCAAATGGACCATTGGTTTTTGACGTTGAGGTTGACTACTGGAGGAACAGATGTTGTGATGGTCGCGTTCCTTACAGAACATCACCAGGAGATATTGTTGTTATCTCGAATGTTAAACCTGAAGATGCTAATGACCTGCAGCGATCGGGATATTGGACATTTGCATCTGTTACTGATGTCAATAGGAATGATGCATTGGTTAAGTTTAAAGTCAGAGTTCCTCCTAATAGTAGTAGAGCTGTTAAGGGAATGAGTCGATCATGCCATGTAGTGTTTTTGGTGAACCTAATGTCGAATAAGAGAGTATGGAATGCCTTGTATATGAGAGAAAATTTGAACATGATTGAGAAAGTCCTGCGCCCCGTGAATGAGGTAAGTCATCTTGTTGATTTTTTCGCTTTTAGTAGATGTTTGGACATGAATTTGGTGTTATTTGAAAAAAGTATAGCATTTGGAGTTGAGTTGAAAATGGTTATTTGAAAATTGAAGTTGCGTCGTTTGGACATGCATTTTACTTGAAATAGTTTTGTAATTTTGTGAGGGATTTTTGTAACTTAGAAGTTAGAAGCAATTTTTTTTTTTTTTAATTGGGGGTAGGGAAGGGGAAACGGGAAGGGGATTACAATGTGGGGAATCGAACCCTCACCAACAAGGTGGGAGTTCGGGTAGCCAACCAACTGAGCTACTGAGATTCCCCCCGCTAGAAGCAATTTTCAGTCTTGACCATTCTCTTTTTTCTTACCTGTCCCTGCCTGAAGCAACTGTTTTGTTACCTCCCTGTGTTGATTTGGACTATATACATGGAGTGTTCTCAGTTATGTATCTCTACATAAACAGAAATCGAGAATGACATAAACATTGTTGATATTTGCCCTATTGCACAAACAGATTGAACAAAAATGTGATGCTTGTCCAGAATATGATGCACCAGTTGGAGAAGTTACGTCTAGCCTGTTGTCCAAGTTGAACAATTCACAGGCTAATGCAATCTATACCGCTGTAGCCACCGTGAGATGTCACCACAAGGCTTCCGTTGAACTTATTTGTGGTCCACCTGGTACTGGAAAGACTAGGACACTAAGTGTAATGCTTGTTGAGCTGCTGAGTATGAAGTGTAGAACTCTTACTTGCACCCCAACGGACGTAACAACAGCCCGAGTTGCTTCCCATTTGGTTAAACTGGTCCAGGAGTCTTCTAAGAATAGATTTGATGGCTTTTGTCCTTTGGGTGATATTCTCTTGTTTGGGAATAAGAACTGTGAGTATGGTGAAGATATTGCAGAGATTTCCCTCGATTATCGTGTTGACAGGCTGGAGGAGTGCCTTGCACCAACAACTGGTTGGGATGACTGTTTAAGTTCTATGATTAGTTTTCTGGGGGAACTCAGTGAGCAGGAGGGTGATTTTGCTCCAAATTCTCAGTTTACTTCGTCAGCTTCATCTCTCCGAAGGTGCATGCTTATGATCTGTACACATATACCTATACAGGTTCTTCGAAAAGAAAATTTTGACAGAATGGTGGACACTCTCTCCTTACTTGGTTCTCTCGAGAAGATGCTCTTTTCTAACCAGCAACCATTTGAAGTGTCCTTAATTATCCGGTTCCTTTTTCTTCTGAAAGATCTTCGTCAATCTCTCAGGACACTGGATTTTCTTTGTTTGACGAATAAGGATCTGATAAAGGAGTTTTGTATCCAAATGGCTTCCTCGGTTTTCTGCACCACATCTACTTCATATAAGCTACACTCTATGGAATCGAAGCCTTTTGACTTATTGGTTGTAGATGATGCCGACCAGTTGAAAGAGTGCGAAGCAGTTATACCCCTTCAACTCCGAGGTCTGAGGCATGTTGTTCTGGCTGGAGATGAGTGCCACCTGACAGCTGTAGTTAAGAGTAGAGTACGTATACCCTTTCACATGCAATATTGAAGGAACTTCAAATTGACATAAAGTCAAACCTCTATACAACGTTGTTTGTCTTGATACATTTTGGTTACTACAGCGAAATGATGTTATAGAGAACATAATATAGCATAACGTGAACATTGGTTCCAAAGAAAACTTAGTTGTTATAATGAAATCTTATCTTAGAGAGGTCTGACTGTATTTTTACCTTATGTATTTATAGAAATTCATTACTCTTTACCAGATTTCTTGTGAAGCTGGCTTTGGAAGGAGCTTGTTCAAAAGACTCGGTTCGTTAGGTCAGGTTAAGCACCTGCTAAATGTACAATACAGGATGCATCCTTCAATAAGCCAGTTTCCCAATACTATATTCCATCGTAGGCATATCCTTGATGCCACCGATGTAAAGTGTAAAGCCTATGAAGAAATATATCTTACAGGGCTGTCTTTTGGCTCGTATGCCTTTATAAATGTACCATGGGGAGAGGAAGAGCTGGATAATCTTGGACACCGACGGAATTTGGTTGAGGTCGGGTTGGTCATGCATATAGTACAGCGCTTGTTTAAAGGTAATGAAAAATATGCTTTTTTGTATGTTTTTCATAACATGTCTTTCCGGATACTGATTGATCAAATTTTGGTCCTACACATCGATGTGCTGTCTCTACTAATATTGTTAAAATTATGACGATGGACGAACTGTATTGTGTTTAAGGAAGCATTGTGTAACATCGATATATCTATTACAGAGGTTGTATGTAGCTTAGCTTCCACCAGTATACCCATTTTTGACACTCTTACACGATTCTAATTTTGCAGCTTGGAGTACCTCCAAGAAGAAACTCCGTATCGGTGTTATATCACCATATGCTGCTCAAGTTTTGGCCATACAAGATAGACTTGGGCAGAAGTATAATAACCATGCACATTTTGAAGTTAGCGTTGGGACAGTTGACGGATTTCAGGGAGGGGAAGAAGATATTGTAATAATATCTACCGTGAGATCAAATCATGCTGGTTCCATTGGCTTCTTGTCTAGTCTTCATTGGACTAATGTTGCTTTGACCAGGGCTCGGTACGGATCAAATTGATACTCTGCTTGCTTCTTCACAGTTTCGATCAATTCTGCTTTGTCTAACATTTTTAGTCTTTTCTAGGTGCTGTCTATGGATATTGGGCAATGAGCAAACGTTACTGAATAGTAACTCCATCTGGGAAGCACTAGTTCTGGATACCAAGGACCGTCAATGTTTCTTTCATGCTGATGAAGATACGGAAATGAGAAGAACAATATTAGATGTCAAGAAGGAACTAGATCAATTGGATGATCTTCTAAATGAGGATAGTATTCTTTTCAAAGAACGAAAATGGAAGGTACATACATTGGTTTCTTTGCTTTTTGCTACATAGATAAAAGGACGAAATCAGATTTCTGTTTTTTATGCCAAACTTTATCCGAATACCATGTTATATAACTTAGTCTTATTGGAGATGGGATAGATGTGGAATGCAGGAATTGAGTTATAGTAGAATCATTTATAATGAATTCATGCGCTCTAATCTTTGATCTTCTGAGTGTATTTTGAACACTATGCACTCTAATCTTGGAACTGCTTATATCTTCTATTTTGTTCTTTAGGTATTGTGTATATTATTGGTGTAAGAATAGTTCCGTAGAGGGCCTGGAATATTGTTTTTCAAAGATCTTTGAAAAACAATACTCCAGGCACTCTAATCTTGAAACTGCTTATATCTTCTATTTTGTTCTTTAGGTATTGTTTATATTATTGGTGTAAGAATAGTTCCGTAGAGGGCCTGGAGTATTGTTTTTCAAAGATATTTGAGCCAATGATGTAACATTGCAACTGCTTATATCTTCTATTTGGTTCTTTAGGTATTGTTCAGTGAGAATTTTAGAAAATCATTTCAAAAGTTGGCATCCTCGTGCTTGAGAAAGTATGTGTTAACTCTTCTGGTTAAGCTTGCAAGTGGATGGCGCCCGAAGAGAAAGAATGTGGACTTAGTTTGTGAACGATCGTCTCAGATCGTAAAGAAGTTCAAGGTGGTTGAAGGGCAATATATAGTTTGTACTGTTGATATTCAGAAAGTGTTCTTTTATACACAAGTTCTAAAGGTTTGGGATATTTTGCCTTTGGAGGAGTTTCCCGGGTTTTTGAGACGACTTTATGAAATATGCTCAACGTACACTAAGGACTTCATCGACCTCTGTAATAAGAAGTGTTTTGAGGGGTAAAGTTGTTCCTTTTATCACTCTATTCTTTTCAATATTATGATAAACATTAAGTGTCTCCTTAAAAAATTCTTCAATTTTAACTTTTCGTCTTCTGTATAGGGATTTGGAAGTTCCAAAGTGTTGGGGGGTTCATCATGAGGTTGTTCAGTATAGGAAGGATGATGAGAGCAAATTCAACCATGACTCTGAGTATGTTGAGAATTCGAGAGTGAGTGAAAGCTTCTTGTTAATGAAGTTTTACTCATTATCATCTGGTGTAGTCAAACACTTGCTCTCCGATCACCATGGTGAAGAAATATATGTCCCTTTTGAAGTCACTAATGAAGAGAGGGAGATGATCCTTTTCGGTAAAAGCAGTTTCATTCTTGGCCGATCAGGCACCGGGAAAACTACCGTGCTGACAATGAAGCTGTTCCAAAAAGAGCTACAACACCATTGTTCTGTTCATGGACTAAATGTAGAGGACGAAGCAAGAATTGGACCATACGATGAAAACGAAGAGAGAGAGACTAGCAAGACTAGATTGCACCAGCTGTTTGTGACCGTTAGCCCTAAACTGTGTTATGCGGTCAACAAACAAGTTTCTCAACTGAAAAGGTGATTGATCTAATTCTGCTACCAGAGAGTTGCTTGATGGAACTGCTTCCTTTAATTAGTTATTTGTCTAATCCTCAAACTAACTTAGTTTAAATATTTAATTTGTTTCTGCCATTAAGATATAAAACAATTTTGCAGAAATTGGAAAAAATGATCTTTCAGTTTTAGGGACTTTAAGAACCATATATGATGTTAAAATTGGTTACACTGCTGTGTATAAGATCACAAGCAACTCCATTTAGACGCAATTCATTTCAAGTTAGAGGTAAAATTAGATAAAGGAAGAGTACTGTATAGGATTTTCTTGATACTATTATCTTTATAATTCTTTCATCTTACTCTACTTTTGAGATATGGAATACTCCACAGTTTCTTTAAGTATCATTCTGGTAATGTTAACGTGATGTACGTTATGTTAGTGACATGGATGTTTGATTGTGTTCCTTATAGGTGTAGAAACTGTTCTTCTAACAATTACCATTCTTAAATCTGCAGTTTTGCTCTTGGTGGATGTTTTTGGGCAGAAAGCAGCTTTGAAGCTGATGAGTTGGATGGAATGATGCGGTTTAAGGACATACCGAATTCTTTTACTGCCGTTCCAGAAAAAAAGTACCCTCTTGTGATAACATTTCATAAATTTTTAATGATGCTTGATGGGACTATAGGTTCTTCATACTTCAATAAATTTAATTTGAAGTGGAAACTTTCCAATGACAGAAGCTTGAGGTCAGTTGCCATAGAATCGTTCATCAGAGAGAAGGAGATCACTTATGACCGTTTTTGTTGCTTGTATTGGCCTCACTTCAAAGACCAATTGAAGAAGAATCTTGATCCTTCAAGGGTCTTTACTGAAATTGTGTCTCATATAAAAGGTGGGCTACATGCTGGGGATTTTGATGACGGGAAGCTTAGCAGAGATGCTTATGTTTCTATGTCTAAAAGTCGTGTCTCAAATTTAAGCGCAGAAAAGAGAGAGGGAATATATGATATATTCCAAGCTTATGAAAAGAGGAAGGAGAAGTGTGGTGAATTTGATATAGCTGATTTAGTTAATGATCTTCATTTTCGACTAAAACATCATCATTTGGATGGTGACAAAATGGACTTTGTATATATTGATGAAGTTCAAGATCTGACTATGAGGCAACTTGCTCTTTTTAAATACATTTGCAGAAATGTGGATGAAGGGTTTGTTTTCTCTGGGGATACGGCCCAGACGATTGCCAAGGGTGTTGATTTCCGGTTTGAGGATATAAGAAGTTTATTCTACACTGATTTTGTCATGGGTTCAAAGGGTGACGCCTGTAGAAAAGATAAAGGACATTTATCATGTGTTTATCATTTGCTTCAGAACTTCCGTACACATACTGGTGTGCTCAAACTTGCTCAGAGTGTGATCGATCTACTTGGTCATTATTTCCCTCAGTCTATAGATGTCTTAAAACCCGAGAAAAGTCTTATAGATGGTGCAGCTCCAGTGTTGCTCAAGTCAGGAGATGGTGAAGATGTTATTATAACTATTTTCAGGAACAAGGGGAATGAGAGTGGGAAAATAGTAGGCTTTGGCGCTGAACAAGTAATATTAGTACGTGATGAAACAGCCAAGCAAGAAATATGGCGTTTAGTAGGGCAGAAAGCTCTTATTCTGACCATAGTTGAATGCAAAGGGCTTGAATTTGAGGCAAGTCTGAATTTTTTGGTGATACTTGTCTAGGTATTATTCAAGAGTTTAATGTAGAACTTTAAAATGTCTTAACTCGATGAGGTAACAAAAAAGAAATGTTCTAATCTTGAAAAATCAAGAACTTGTACAGATTTTGATATCTTGACTATCCGTTTGTGTGTATGTATGTATATATTAAGTTCATTTGACTGAATAATTGGTTGACATTATAGAATGGAATAGGTTGGTTTACGGAACTTATGTGACTATGTTGTTCTCTGAAATTCTCCTGATGATAGTTTATCATTTGTAGGATGTACTACTGTACAATTTCTTTAGCTCATCGCCACTTGGAAATCAATGGAGAGTTGTATATGAGTATATGAAAGAACAAAATCTAGCCGATTTGTCTTTCCCAAGTTTCAGTGATGCAAAGCATAATATCTTGTGTGCTGAATTGAAGCAACTTTATGTGGCTATTACTCGAACTAGGCAAAGATTATGGATATCTGAAAGTGTAGATGAGTTATCCAAGCCCATGTTTGACTACTGGAAAATGTCATCTCTTATGGAAGTAAAGAATGTGCATACAGTGACAGATACTATGCAATCTTTTAGCACTCCGGAGGAGTGGAAATCGAGAGGAATAAAGGTCAGTTCAATCTTCCTTGTTCCGTTGCTACTCTCTCATACATTGTTCATATATCCCTTCTTACATCATTAAATGTGCTCTCGACTTCTTTCTGTCCTCAAGTGTTTGATGTTCCAATGCAGCTATTTTGGGAGAAAAATTATGAGATGGCCCTTATGTGTTTCAAGCAAGCTGGTGAAATGATTTGGGAGAAAAGGGCCAAGGCAGCTGGTATCATGGCAACTGCTGAACGAATTCATTATTCAGATTCTAAAAAGGCTCGTACCTGTCTTCTGGAGGCTGCTGAAATATTTTATTCTATTGGCAGCTTTGAATCTGCAGCGGAGTGTTTTTATGACTTGAAAGATTATAAACAAGCAGGTATAACATTGTTAACCTTGCCAAATCGATCACCCGGAGTTTGACTTTGTTTTAAGTTATTTTTGACTTCCATTTCTTAGATTTTAAGTATCCACCTTTGAGCTTTAGTAAACATACATCATAGAACATATGCTTGAAGATTTATGAAGCATATTGATTGGCAGAGGTGGAACCATGATTTCAGCTTAGAGTTTTGGATTTCTGAACGATGATGTCATGTGTTAATAACGTTTTAAACTTGAATGTTTGGTACATATTTAATGCATTTCCTTGTGCAATATCTTGTCTTAAACATGAGAAGCTTTTTTATATTCGATTGTGTTTTTTTGTTTGATCTGTTTAACATGCAAAACTTATATGCAGGAACTATTTACTTGGACAAGTGTGGTGAACAGATCAAGGCTGCTGAATGTTTTACACTGGCTTGTCATTATAAGAAGGCAGCAGAAATTTATGCAAAAGGAAATTATTTCACTGAGTGTCTGTCAGTTTGTACCAAAGGAAAATGTTATGACTTAGGTCTGAAATACATTGATTCCTGGAAGCTACGCGCTTGTCAGCACGATAATGTTGGGAAAAGTGCTGAAGAAATTGATGAAATAAGGAAGGAGTTCTTGGAGAGTTGTGCATCTAACTCTTTTGTGCTCAAGGACAGAGAATCAATGATGAAATTTGTCAGAGATTTCCCATCGATGGACTTGAAGCGCGAATTCTTAATGTCTCGAAAGTGCTTCAATGAATTGAGTCTTTTAGAAGAAGAACTAGGAAACATTGCTGAAGCGGTAGAAATCGCACGTCTGAGTGGAAATATACTTCATGAAGCTGATCTTCTCGGGAAGAGAGGGGATTTCGATGAGGCGTGCTCACTCATCCTTCTATATATTCTCTCTCATTCTTTATGGATGGTTGGAAGCAAAGGTTGGCCTTTGAAATCGTTCATGCAAAAGGAGAAACTTTTAGAGAAGGCAATGACATTTGCGATGAAGGGGTCAAATTTTGAAACCGCGGGCATAGAGATTAAGGTTATATCGAATGAGACGGGTGATTGGTCTGACTTGAAGAATAATTTCATTGACTCTAAGAAATGTAGAAGTTTCCTAGGTGAAATTTTGTGCTGTAGAAAGATCTTGGATTTTCATTTTCAAAATGACGTAACAAAGTATGTTTGGGATGATAAGTTATTGGGTGATCTAACTGGTTCAGAAGAACTGATTCTGTGCTGCCCGGTTAGTGTTGGGACGTTGATTAACTTTTGGAATTCATGGAAGAAGAATGTTGTTGATATTCTTGATTCTCTAGAGTGCCTTGGAGACGTTGATTTTGGTGAATTCAATAGAGTTGGTGAATTCTGTCTAAATTACTTTGGTGTAAGGCAGCAGTTGAATGGTGTCAACGTTGCATATATTCTGCTGCATCCAGAAGCCAAATGGGTGAAAAATATTCAGAGCTTTGTCAAAAGAAGGAACAAACAAATGGTATTCGTTGATGCTCAGCATTTTATCTCTGCTGTTCGTACTCATTGGCATACAGCATTACTCCTAGTCGGTCTCAAGGTTCTCGAAACTCTTGCATCACTCTATGAGTTGGCTGTAAAGTCGATGCCTTTATTTTGGCAAAGCATGTGCCTACTAAATGTGTTTGAGATTGCAAAGTTTTTAAGTCAGTCTAAACATCATGTCTTGAACAGTTTCGAGTTGAGAATACAGAATTTTTTGACACTCGTGTCGACAACATATTTTGATAAGGTATTCCCCCTTGATCCCCGACAGTCAATGGTGGGACGTATGATTTCTTTAAGGAGAATGAGGTTTTCTTGTGACTTGCTTCAAGAATGTGTTCTTCAAGATATTGGCACTGGTGATCCTCTTAGCTATGGACAGATTGGAAGGACGGTGATCATATGCCTTGCTTTGGGAAAACTTCCCAAGGAGCTGTACGAGAAACTTGTTGGAAGAATCCCATCAGATGTTCCTTGGAAGTCAATCATTGAAATTCTCTGTTGCACAGAACAGAGAAAATGTTGGGAAGATTTTGATCAGTCAGTCGATTCTGTTGGAGGCGAATCGTTGGAATTTCAAGTTCTATCAAGCAATGGTAATCTTGATTGTTTTGAGTTATTGCAGAAGTTTTGTGAAGCTTTGCAGGATATGTTCAGTGCTATTTGGAAGAAAAAAGACGACAATTGGATGAAAATTGTTGAGTGTTTATCCCCTGTCTGCTTCTTGTATCTTCTCGAGCGTTTTCTGATTTTGGTATCTCAGTATCATGGAATCTTCTTCATGATTAAATCTTCATTCATGGAATGGCTGATGTCGGAGCAGTTTGAATCCCGACCATTTTCCAGGGATGCTGTTAAGACACCGGTTTTAGAAGAATTTTATGCTTCCATTCTTGAGATGGTACAAGAACTCATTTGTGTTGCTCGATCGAAAATCAATGTTGACCTGTACTATAAGCAAATGGTCTTGAGATTGGTGTTTATCCTGTGCTTACTCTGTGTGAACTGTGAGAAATACTATGATGTTCTTTTCGAAGTGCTCAGTAACGATGATGTTAGGTATCAGCTTCCAGAGGAACTTCATGCCATTCTTCAACGAGGATTGGAGAATAACTACATTCAGATCAATGATTTTGGAGAAGCTTTTCTAAAAGGCGGAGATCCCCTTTTGGTTGTTTATCTTGGTGAGATTGTTCCAGGAGTTGAGTACTCCAACATTGTCTCCGTGCAGTTGGGAGCAAAGTGCAGCAGAGAAGATGTCTTGAGTCTGTTGCTTCCTGCTGAAACAGGCAACTCAATAGATCAAACTCTCACTGTCCCAGAAGTCGTGTATTGCACGGATTTTTCCTCACATTGTGGTGATCAACCAAAGATTTCGAACGTTACTCCTGTACCAGATCAGTCTGTGCAAATGAATTGGGCTGTGTTTCAGCAAATATCAGACGTCTTGAAGTCTAGTGGCAGCGATGACTGTGGACCTTCTGCAAGTGTCTCGACTATTAATTTGAAGGTTTAAACTAATCCTAATTCTCTCAAGTGTCTTGACTTGGAATAGTAAAGCTATGTGTGGTGCTCAAGTCGAATTGTTTGTTTTCATGCTTCTCTTTTTTCTATTAAGTTACTAAACGTAAAGTTTTTTTATTGTTTCAAGGAGGAAGTGAATGATAATGTGAACTTCTTGATGGCTGCAACTAATCTGTGCTCGGAGAAGAAACTTTATGTTCCCGAGGACATGATGGAGGAAACGCGTAATATGCTTCAGGAGTTGAGACAACTCCATTCATTGATGAACATGAGGTTTGTTGGTTCTTAGCTTCTTTAATCTTCAGATTTATTTCTGCTGGATTATATCGTATTACCTTTAGTTAAGCTTATCGTTATAGATCAATAAAAAGCGTCATCCATCCCCAAAATCAATTTGAACGATGAGCAGCAGACGACATGTTTGCTGTCAAGTTCTACATATAAAGGGGTAATGTGGATGTTGAGATGCATATATAACTCATATCTTTGAAACATGGCCCCTAATATGTAGTGTTTATCATATATTTCTCCAGCTTTATGGACGAAACAACATACTGTCATCCAACGTTTACAGTAACTTACAAAGTTTTTAAACATGGTCTAATTTTCATAAGATTTTTCGATTACAACAATATACCTAGTGAAATTCCACAAAAGGAGAGGGTTGAATGTATGCAAACCTTACCACTATCTCATAATAGTAGAGAGGTTCTTTTCAATTTGTTAACTTGTTGAAATATTTTGTGCTTAATGTTTATGCAGCAATCTGGACAAGGAAACCATTGAACTACTGCTAAAGAGTTTGTTGTCAAGAAAGCCCAAGCTAGAAGTTTTCTTGAATCATTTCATTGTGCCCAAGGACATAATCGTCGCGTTAGAGAACCAGTGCATGGAGAAACTTGATGTAGCGCGTGATGAAGTTACCACGATGGATCTTCTTCCGTCTGTCATGAATATTTTCGAGTCTCAAGGCAGTTACCAGGCTGAAAGGAAGAAGAGGAAGATGAAGAAGAAATCTAAGAGAGGAAAAGGAAAAAGGAAGTAATAAGGAATAAGCAAACATGCAAATGCCATATGATATATATGGTTTACTACTACTTTTGTACCTTTTTGTTTCAAAGTACTAGTCGTAGAAGCAGTCACTAATGTTTGCATTAAGTTAGGTTGGGATACCATCCTGTTTTGGACTCTGCTAACGCGGTATGCTTTGATGGTACATTTTTCATTTGAAAATTTATATTATTTATATAGCTCAAACATGCCTTTTTACATAACTACAATAGAAATATATGAACTTTGACAGACTTTTCCGTTGGTAACGTCGTGAATAATATGAAAAATAATTTCGAAGTTCGGTTTTTCTATAGATGTGGTCAATAATAATAGCCAAGGAGAAAAGATTGTGTTCATCTAGAGTGTTTTGGAAGCATTATAAAAAGACAAGAAAATGTTTGTTTGAAAAGAATTTCAAGGATTACAACAAAACATCCTTCGGGTTCTCCATAAGTTAAATTTCGCTCTAGTCTAATAACTCGCAAACTGAGTAAGAGAGATAAAAGTACTAGACAAGCTTTGTGCAATTACTCTCAATTGAGAATTACATGAAGAGAATTTTTAAGAGAATCACAAAAAAAATTGATTAATTTTAAAGCCAAATGGGCCGTTTTAACACCTCATACATACATATCATGTTTTGTACATTAAAAGATTTTTACACCAACATATCACGTCCGCTTTGTTATTTCAATATTTATACAAAACATTAATAAAATCCGAAAAGAATTGAACCTCGATGGTAGTTATGTAGACAATCTTACCTGGCTTCGATGACGCGAACCTCGAAAGCACTAAACTTTTGTTGTAAATTATATATATAATTAAGATCTGGAAACAATGGCGTAACAGGTTCTATGGTGTAGTGGTTAGCACTCTGGACTTTGAATCCAGCGACCTGGGTTCGACTCCCGGTAGGACCTTCTTTTTTTCCCTTCAATTCGAGTTAAAAAAAAATCGTTTTCATTGTTTAAGCAGCAATTTCTTATTTTTTTAAATAAATCTAAAATAAAACAAAAAAGGAATTTTGACAACAAAATAGAAAGGAAAAAAATCCATTTTGCATCGCTCAAAATTCACAAATAGTCATACAAAATTTCATTAATCAATTTTCTCTATTGGGTTAAAGACAAAATATAAAATTATGCTATTTAATATAAATTAGCTGGTAATTATATTATGTGATATATAATTTGATTTCCATTTTGTGATAAGAAAATATGCATTCGTTATTTTTAGGGTGCGATAAATTTTATTTTAGTGTAGTAGTCCTCGAATCTCCCATGCAATGAATACTACTACAAAGATGATCCAATTCAACTCTTACACCAATATTTAATAGTTCATTTAATTTAAACTTCAATTTCTCTTAATTGTATTTTCATTCTTACGTTAGGCAAAAATTCAAGTTTCTTTTTTTTTTAATGCAAAAATGCGAGTTAATAAACTCATTAAATCTAACTTAATTAGGGGTTATTTGGTGTAAAGTATAAAATATAATAATCTTAAAATAATTATTTTATTTCATATTTGATTGGAGATATCAGATAATTCTTAAATTATTTACCCCATCATTTTTGCGTTAATGATCCGATCAGTTATTTCTATATATTCAATTTAGTTGTAATGACATATAAAAAGGACTTTTTTGTCATTTTCGCATTCTTTCCAAATCAAATCAGGCCCCACAATTAGTGGAAATCCTTTTTACCGATCACCGCCTATTCTGGTAATCTCCCGCCTATAAATATCTCTCTCTTCTCCCTCCATTTTCTCTTCAGTCGTCAACCCCCGAGACGGCCACCGGATTTTCCCACACGGCGTTCTACGTCAATTCAAAATTCTCCATTTTTGCCTAGCCGTCTACGTCTACGCCTATTTTCCTCTTTCTTTACATTTATTGATATTATTATTATCTCTGTGATTCTCATTTGCATGGCAATATGTTTTCTGAATCGGGAGTTATCAGACTTATGCCTTGGTAAGCCGGCGTTAAGGTCAATTCCGGAGACCGCTACTGTAGCGGAGGCATTATTGTTGTTGAAGAGGTCCGGCGAGATTTATGTAAGCGTGTGGAATTGCGATCATAAGCTTCTCGAGGAAGAAGCTGAAGATGAAAAAGAAGGAGAAGAATGTCGTTGCATTGGGAAGTTCTCTATGGCAGATGTGATTTGCTTTCTCTGTAAGCAAAAGGATTTGACGGATTCTTCTAAGGCGTTTGAGGTTCCTATATCGAAGATTTTACCTAAAAAATGTTCAATTGTGAGGCATTTTGAGCCAAATTCAAGGTTTGTTGGCTATTTGAAGTTTGTTTGTATCAGTGAGTAGTGAGTGTTCGATTTCCTACCTTGTAATTGGCTCCTCAAATTCAAGGACCTTTAGACCATGAGCTAAAGAATCATTTTAAGAAAACGATAAATTTTACAAGAAAACAAGGCGGTGTATAATAGAACCTTGTGGTCGGGCTCTTCCCAGACCTGCGCATAGCGCGAACTTTAGGACACCGGGCTTGCCCTTTTAATAAATTTTATGAGAAAATGTCAGACTAGATGATAATCTAATGTTTTACCTATTAGGTGATTAGCTAACGTTAAATCTGAGTCTAACCTTGTTGAGAGGGTAATTTTGAAAGAGCAATATTTGTATAACTGTTAAAATATGGAGAAAATCTAAATGGTGAGCTCAAAAAGGGAAATTTGAGTAAATCAATCTACTATTCATTACTTTTGATTATAAATGTGATGAATGTTGTTGTCGAGCGGAATATCTGAATTTTGTTTAAATTTTTTGAAAGTTTTGAAGTCGAAATTTTGGACAAAGGAGTATTTGATTTGTGATGTTATGATTCTTTGTCCACCCAAAGTTTTTTGCCTTCCACCATCACAAATTTCCGGGTAATTCTATCCGTCTAGACTTTGTCTCTGCTGATATTTGATGATATTACAGTTCTCAATCCATTTCATTAACCACTAGATCATAGTTGATCCAACAATTAAGGTATAATAGATTGATGTTATTGGTAGTTGTCTGAAATTACATTTTCGTTTGTTCAGCTTGTTGGAAGCAATAGATTACATGATTGAAGGTACCCACAATGCAGTTATACCAATTCACAACTATGGAAGCACGAATTCAAGGAAAAAACTGTTAAGGAAATCATCCTTTCCGAGATCCACGCATCATAATGGAGTTGAGTACTGTTGGCTAACACAAGAAGATGTTGCGCGCTTCCTTATTAATTCCATTGGAGTCTTCTCCCCTATGGTAACGTTTTCAATCGAATCCCTCAACATCATAGATCGCAACATCATGACTGTTGGCTACCACGATCCTGCAATATCTGCTTTGGAATCCATCACTCTAGCAAATATTGAACAAACTGCATTGGCAGTTGTGGATAACAAGAACAGACTAATTGGGGAAATTTCCGGTTCCACTCTTGCCTACTGTGATGAAGACGCTGCAGCGGCAATCATGACCCTATCAGCCGGTGATCTCATGGCATACATTGACTGTGGTGGTCCTCCAGGGGACTTGGTTGGATATGTGAAAATGAGATTGCAAGAGAAAAAACTCGGCCTATTGACAGAACTAATGGATGAAGCATTTTCAGTCTCGTCTTCATCATCTTCAGCTTGCAGTTGTTCTTCTGACGATGAATCATTGTTGAGCATAATTGGGTCAGGACGATATTCTTCAGTAAGAAGGTCAGAGGCCATAACTTGTCATCCTGGTAGTTCATTGGTGGCTGTGCTGATTCAAGCACTCGCACATCGTGCGAGTTCCATTTGGGTCATTGATGAGTATCACAATTTGGTTGGAGCTGTAACCTTTAAAGGAATTTTGAAAGTTTTTCAGAGTATTGCATATGCAAGGCGTACCTGAAACAGAGCATTTCTAGTCTCAGTAGTAGAACCAACTCATATACAAGTAGATTATATTGTAGATTGTATGTTATGAATTTCACATGCTTGAACAAAAGACCTTTTTGATGGTGATTTATAAAAAAAAAGAACTTGTGTTTGAATTTTTTGGAACTCGTTCTTTGTCTAGTATGTTTTGCTAATGACTAATTTAAGATCTATGGTTTGAGACGAACGTCTATTAGAAATAGCCTTGCTATCTCCTCGGCAGGAGTAAGGTTTACGTACATCAAGTTGAAGACGTTCGGCAAGAGTAAGGTTTACGTACATCAAGTTGAAGACGTTCTTAAACGGGCCAACTGAGCAAAAATGGAGTCGAATTGAGCTGTGTCTAGACCTTCAAGTGTATAATTGCAGGAAAACTGGAGAAACATTGTTATTGCAATGCGAAAAATATAATGAGGGGGGGATGTCCATATTGCAATTTATGTGTGTGCTTTTTATCTTTTAGCCTGTCTAGATAATAATGTCATACTTCTTTATTTTGTACTCCCTCGGTCTCATTTTACGCGGCATTCTTTGACTTGACATGATATTTATAAAAAGAGGAAGACTTTTGAAATTTGTGATCGAAAATCATTCTTAGATATTTGTATGATTGAGATCGCAGTAACCAATGATCAGGCGAGGCAGAACTCCCGATATCGGGAGGCTCAGTACTTCAACTGTCACAAGGGACCGGAAGGACTTCTAGAATCATTTCATTAGTAAAAATGAATTTTTTAAAGGTAAATTGTTTCCAATTTAAGTAAGGTGACATTCTTTTTGGAACGGACCAAAAAGGAAAGGATGCCACATAAAATGGAACGGAGGGGGTAATAAATTTTATTTCAAAATTTTCATTCTACATTTATTGAGATGACATAATATAATTACACAAATTTGTATCACTCGTCTAATATCACAAGTTTTTAAAAGTAGGTTTTTCTTTCTTTCTTGAACTTCGAAATAGAGACTTTATTGGTTCGGCCACAATAGTTAGGACTTCATTTTTTGTCTTATTTTCGCTAGACCTAGAATCTAAGAAAGTAAAAAAAGTTTACGTCCAGCTTGACCATCAGTCTGAGGAGGAAAAAACTATTGTACTAAGATACAAGTAAGGGACGTACAATATATATAGTCGAGCCCTTCCCTGGGCCCTGCGCATAACAAAAGGCACCGGGTCGCCCCCTCCCTCTTTTTTTACTTTTAATTATAAAAATCAATTTTGTAGTTGTTGCCTTTAGAAGACATTCAAAGTTAAATATAATATTTTTTAAATTTAATTATTTGATAATCTAGTTGCTTCGAACTTAAAATGCTTTATAAACCATCACAAAAAACTAAAAATAATCTTACAAAGTTAATATTTAAATACTATAATTAATTCAAGTTAAAATGAATTAGACAAATTAAGATAAACAATAAACAATTAAGTAATTTTCTAAATTAATATAATAACAATAAATACATAAATTTTATATATTCTAGAGTCTTCCAAGTGTGCTATTGGTGTGGTGCTTCTCACAATTTACATTTTACATCGCCTTCATCAGATCTGTTCGTCTCTTTTTATGTATGTATATCCTTCATCTTCACTCTTCTGCTCAGTGCTTTTGGTTCTTCGTTTAATCTTGCCTCGTTGTCGAATTTAGTACTTTTTTGTGCATCTTCGGATGTATATATATGTATATGTTTTCGTATTTGAGCTTCGAATTTTGGAGGATTTGGAATTTTGAAGCTCTTCCTTGCTGGCCCTAGCTCCGGCCCTGATTACGAGTTATGATTAGTTAATTTTTGCTATGTTGTTTACTATTCTCTCCGGCTCATTTTAACTTAATTTTTGAGGGTTTTTTCAATGTTTAAAATAGTTGAATGGTTGGAAGTTCAAATGAACTTCATTGCACTATATATTTATGGCTTCACAGAGGTAACAGTGGAAAGTATGGTTTAAATTTAATATGTGTATTGCTTCACAAGTTAAGTTAAAATGGGATGGAGGGAGTACTTAAGAATGTGTATTCAGTGTAGATTGATAATGTACACGATTAAGGTTATGTTTATCTCCAGATGAGCTGGAGAAAGAGTTTTCGTTGTTAGCTAAGTGATACAAGTGAAGATCATCAGAAAGTTCGGTGACAAATTCTCCATTTTTGCCTAGCCGTCCCTGATTACGAGTTATGATTAATTTATTATTGCTATGTTGTTTACTATTCTTCCCATCCCAAATTAGCTTAATTTTGAGGCTTTTTTCAATGTTCAAAATAGTTGAATGCTTCGAAGTTCAAATGAATTTTCATTTATTGAAGTTTTATACTCTGGGAGATAAATTGCACTTATAATAGTGGAAAGTGTGGTTTAAATTTTGTTTTTAAATGTTTTTTTTAACATGTGTGTATTGCCTCACAAGTTAAGTTAGAACGGGATGGAGGGAGTACTTAAGATGTGTATTCAGTATAGAATGATAATGTACATGACTAAGGTTATGTTTATCTCCAGATGAGCTGGAGAAAGAGTTTCCGTTGTTTAGCCAAGCAATACAAGTGCAGATCATCAGAAAGTTTGGTGACAAATGGGCATTGGAATGGGAATTTTGTTGTTAAAAACAGTTCTTCCGTCCAACCACAGTCGCAAAGAAGATACCTGTCGTCTTCGCTTAATCAAACCGGATATCTTTTTAAAGAATTGACATTTGAAGGACATATGGCAGGGAGGGCTAAGCTACAGGGATTTGTTACTGGCATTGCTCAAGGGGTAGGACCAGGTGGAATTGTTGTATCTCGACAATATGGGAAGAAGTCGGGAGATGGTCCTGATTTGAACAGGGAATTCTTTGTGAAGCTTTGGCTTGCTGACAAAAGGAAACAAAGTTCTGGAAGAAAACAAAAAAGAAAATTGAGAAATACTGTAGACCAGAGAGGAACAACAGGTTCTGATACATTTTTCCAAGCTCCGTTTGTAAAACGGTTCTCAGGTGCCTCCATTCCAGAAGAGACATCTTACGACAAAGTCAAGCCAGTTCTCAAGCAACCACCTATAAGCCAATCTGTGACAGGTATTTTGGAGCCAACATCACTTGAGGAGGTAGAGTTGTTAAACCCTTCTAGCGTTCATAAGAAAAGAAATGTAGAATTTTATGTTCAACACATATGCCCCAAACATGAAACTGAATTCCCAAGTTATAATTTTAATTGGTCTCCCAGCTGCCAAATGGCTAATCACTTATGTCCTTGTTACTTCTTTTGATTTGAATATGTATGCATTTAAGTGTGTGGTCTGGGATCTGACTAGGTTGTTTACTTCCCATTTGACGGCTCTAATGACTAATGTGTCTAATATTGCTCATGCATTATGAAAAGTGTTTGCACTGCAATGGTTTTGCATTTACTTTATGAGAGATATTTAGCTCTATTCAGTGCTCTAGTCACCTTTCTGCCTTAAGAGGGACAGAATCTCTAAATCCTCATAATTGCAGCTCATTGATTTTATCTTAAAAATATTTTTTTCTTGCTTAAGGAACTAGGTATATATTCCCTTGGTCACAGGGCTCTAAATTGCTTATCTTTTTAAAGTCAGTTGGTTGTTACTTAAGTTCCTCATCTCACATACTGGCATCCCTGGCTGTTAACTGAGCACTAGAGGCTTTGCTGACCCGAAGTCACACTTCCATCAACAACCCTAAGCATATTTTAAGTTGCTTTGTCTAGGGTGCAGTATGGAGTCATGTATATTTTCCTTTACAGACATGGCTGGAACGCCCTTTTTGTAGTTTAAGAACTTTTATTTTAGGTTAAAGATTTCCATTTTGTTACTGTTCCTGCTTAAACATACATATATGTTTCTATTGTTGTCCATCTGAAAATGTATAATTGTTGCCTTTGCATCTGTATGGAGTTGGAATGTATAAAAAGCACCGAAATTCCAACATCTTTCTTCTTTCAGGCCAAGGTTGCACCTCTTCTTGCAAGATCTAACTTGCTGATAACAAGAGATATAGAGTGGGCTAATCTTATGCTTGGTTTTGAGCAAGTAAGTTTGTGATCGTTACTAATTTATTCTTACTATAGTAATTATTATTATGTTCTATTTGCTTGGTCAAAGGGTTCTACATTACTAATCTTTTAAAGTCAGTTTGGTTATTTCTCAAGTTCTTCATCTCAAATACTGGCATCCCTGGCTGTTAAATGAGCACTAGAGGCATTGAGGAGCCAAAGTCACACTTCCATCAACTATCCTGGCATATGTAGTGAGCAATTGGACAAAATCAAAGAACCGAATTAGAAAAAATTGAACCAATCGGGAAAAAAGAAACTGTTCAGTATTTGGTACACCCTTACTAATAACTGACAATTGAACCGAAGTTCGAAAGTACAGAACATCCACCCCTACTGCTTACATTCTTTCAAATGGAATTGGAGCTTAAGTCTAGTGAACTCCTTTATTTAGAAGTTTGATGCAATCATCTTCTCTATATTTTTATCCCAACTGTATATTTTATCTTGTGTATTCGCTCACTTTGGGTATCTGTCTCAACTCAACCATGAGAGCAGTATTTTTTCTTCAAGCCCATTTCTCTTCCTATTAAATCTACCCTATTCATTACGGGGCCATTATTTTGTTGAGTTCCTCTGAACTCCTCAACAAGCTAAGCTATTGAGTACCCAAAATGCCTGAAGGGAGAAAGAGAACCAAAATATTTACATCAGCTGTAAATCCTACAATTTGACAATTTAATTATAGTTCCTCTATCCCTATTTATGTGGCACAGTTTATAGTCTACTCCAAAAAGAATGCCATCTTTCTTTATTTAGAATCAACTTAAGTTTAAAATCCATGTCTTCCTCTTAATGAGATGATTTATTGTCATTCAAATGTCTTAAGATATTTCTTAGACTAAGTTTCAAAATTCAATCTTTTGTTTCTTAAACTTCATGCATGGTCGACAATGCCACACAAATTAGGACAAAAGTGCTTTTCTAGAGTTTTATTGTGATGTTGAAATATTGGGGTTGGATGTCTCTAAAAGCGTTCTTTTTAATCTATTTTTTTCTTTTCCTTTGCTCTACTTTGCTTTGCTGTAAATATACTTTGACTACAGAGCTTTATGATACATTTTCTGTAAAATTTTTAGGAAAACAGATATGCAGTTATGGATGTCTGCTTTCCACAATCGGTAAGTAATTTCTAATGACTTCTAGTTCTCACACTGCAGTTCTCTGATTCCATAGACAATTTAATCTAATAAATTCCCCTCATAGATAAGTTAGTTCTTACTTGTATATTGTCTTTCTAGCCTGTAGGTTTTATTCGTGAACAAAGTAATCTCCTTGCAAGACAGGTACTTCTGGTTCTTCGTTTTGCTATCTACATTTGATCTTTTTTTGGGTCATATTGCTCAAAAAGTAGCTTTTATTTCTATTATATCATTTGGGTTCTCGATGAGGTTGTGCAAGAATGTGCTTAGCTTAATGATCAGGCAGTACTATTGAGTAACACAGAAGAGAGGCTAATTACATATCTTTATGAACATACATCATGCACATGGCTTTACATCAATGACGTGGTCAATCAATATCTTCATTCTAATTTCTAGTTGATGAATATGCATGAAATGCATCCATTTGGAGACCAAAAGAGTTGGTTTCATCAATTTAATTTTGTCTCAATGGTCAAAAATTGTAAAGGCTGAGTGATTTTTTTAAGATGAGTGGCATGGTTCAGTGATTTAAGTATAATTTCTGTCAGGCTGATTGAATTTGCATTGAATGCTTCTAGAGCTAATGAACCTATTCCAGATATCCCTTGGTGAGAGGAGTGGAGTAGCATGCATTAAGTGTTGGTCATTTGAGAAGTATAACAAGTGAATAGTCTAAATAGAAATTTTATGTAGTTCACGTCAGTAAACTGGAGAGTGAGGGCTGCTACACTGGAGGCTTTATGGTGATTCTCCCTGTAGAAATGATGTCTGGGTATATGACAATGCAAGTTGCAGCTTTTTGAAGATGAAAACTCGATATTGAAAAGTGGCGGCATATTTATAAGTTATATGGAGACCAACAAAAACATGTTTTCATTTATGTAATTGGTCTCTTTCATGTTGGTAGTGTGGTTGACCGATCAACAGATGCGTATGCACCCTCTCTTGTTGGGAAGTCTTTCCAATGTTATTGTCTTACATGTTTTAGAGAATATGGTTAATGTTGGAGTACATGCTGAAGGGTGCAAAATGGAAAGTGACAAAATTTCTGCTTGGGTATAGTGGACTAATAGAAGTTTCGAGTACGAAAAATTGATATTGGATGGTGGTAATCTATTAGGATGGATATGATATGAGGGTTCCTTCAATATTGGTATTCTCATGTTGTTGGCTAGTATAATGCACTCCCCAATATATAATCATGGAGAAAGGTATTTTCACCAAATTGAAATCTCCACTGTGTGGAAAAGGACTATGATCATTAGTTACAACATCCAATGAGAGCCACAGTGCGATATTTTTCCAGTGTTCTTCACTCCTGTTCATTCTCACAGAATTCGTGAAGGCAAAAATATAAACATACTTAGCCTTAAACTAGTTGCATTTGTCTTTTAGCTTTCTGGTGCAACCTTACCACTGTACATGATGAAGATGCAATGATTGATCTGATAAGGGGAATTGCACTCTATAATTATCTTATTATCTTTTGAAGCACTGGCTCAGTGCAGGTTGCATTTGTAAACAACAACATACCCAGTGGAATCTCACAAGTGGGGTCTGGGTTGCATTTGTAAAGAATTTCTTATTACTTATCCAAAAAAAGTTGAAAAAAAAGAAAGAAAGAGAAAGCATCATAGATGAAAGAGAGCTTCGGAGAACCTTGCATTTGCAACAGGTTTCACAAGTGAAGCTGCACCTTGTTGCATTAATTGTCTGCTAACTAATACCATAAACTGGCAGCAAACTGATGCTTTTTTCGTTTATTAGAGTGCACCAGCACTTTAATAATTTTATCATCTTTTCATCTAATTGTGTTGTTTTTCTTTGTTGTAGTTTCTTCGTACAAGGCGTCCATTTGTGGCTTACGTAACTGATGGCCTAGGCAATGAGCTCTTTCGGGTAAGAAATTCAAAACAAGGTTTTGTATTGTTCATTGAGGTATTCAATTAGCTCTAATTTCAGAATATAAGTATACTCAGAATTTGTAACTTATCTATCCGTTCTGGTCAAATAAGGTTCGGAGGCCCTTTTGGTGGATCAACAGCTCAATTTATGCAGAGATAAATGGAGAAGTATGCATTTATGCAAGCCATTCCCGCGAATTGTCAATTTTTAGGTTATATGTTCCGGTAGGTTTAAGCTCTTGTTGTAAATGTTTCCAGGAGGTTGGTGTTGTCCACAGAAGATGGCATCTCTGGAGGAGAATTTATGATCTGTACTTGGGGTAATCTTCTTTTGTAGTATTTCCATGTATGCATGCCATCACAAATTTATCTTTTTATCCCTGAAGTCTCTTGTTTCGAGGGGTTGTATGGTTTGACGATCCTATTAGGTGGAAACAGTAACATGGATTTACTATGGTTCATTGGATTAGAGCTGACTTAAGTTGGATTAAGGTTTTTAACATGTGAATTGAAATTTATTGGGTTTGTAAAGCTTAACATGTTTTGATCTCACTTCTTAAAATTTGAAAGAGGAAAAGCTAAGTTTTAGCGGGTATGGATTGTGTTATAATATTAATTTCTTTGAAATTTATCACACCTCCTGGATTTTCTATAAAATGGAGAGACGGTCGACATGATGGGAACGCACTTTATGCTTTACCTGCTACCCGGTAACATTTTCTTCTATCACTTTTCAAACTTACTAGGTAATAGGCAATTTACATTAATTAGACGCCTCCTAGTTTTAATAAATATCATGCTTTTCAGCTTGGGCCATTGCACATCAATGTTCACTTTGCTTATATGAAATAAATTATTAGTTTCTTTTGGGTCCACCTTTTGCACTTCTGTCTAAATCAACTAAAATAAACCCTATTTATCCATTCATTAATAAGGTAAGAAAAAGAGGATGGCGAAGTGGAGTCAAGAATGTACCATAGATCAGAGCTGGACGTAAAAGGAATTATATAGAAGTAATAAAAAATTAATTGGTATTGTTAATGCAGCAGATAGTACAATTCTTTTATCAGTGTTTGTACACCACCTTTTGCACTTCTGTCTAAATCAACTAAAATAAACCCTATTTATCCATTCATTAATAAGGTAAGAAAAAGAGGATGGCGAAGTGGAGTCAAGAATGTACCATAGATCAGAGCTGGACGTAAAAGGAATTATATAGAAGTAATAAAAAATTAATTGGTATTGTTAATGCAGCAGATAGTACAATTCTTTTATCAGTGTTTGTACACCCCATGCCATTTGTATTTAGTAGCAATGTCCATTCTTTACTTTGATTCAGTGATTTTTGTGAAGTAACAAGTTTAAGCTTACAATAGATCCAATGTTAATTCTTTTTTAGAGATTTATGTGTCAGGATAAAATATAGGCAACTCCTTAGTGTTGGAAAACTTAAATTATTGAATATTAGAAAGGAGTTGAAATGAAGCGAAATGGATAGTGAAGTTCTTGAATACATAAATCTAAATTTGCCAAGGATTCAAAGTTACCAGTTTCAAGAAAAAAAATTTGCCCAGGATTTTACTTCTTTACTCTTTTCAAAGTCCACAATGTTATTGAATTCAAGTGTTACTCTATGATTGATTTAATCATGTAACAAAGGAGGATGACTTGACTATTTGATGGAACCTGCCCTTTCAGCAAAGATCTCAGATGATGTCATCATCTCAATTGATGTAATAAAACTTTCTGACAAAGATGTCTCACTTGTTCATCTGTTGATGCACCTTTATGGACTTGGTGTAAAAGTGAGCCGTTAACACTGAAGTCTTGAATACTCTCTGCAGAAATGTAATAACTTGTGGTCGCTATAGCATCTAAATATTTCCAAGTTAAGCTGCTGGAAACACTTCTGACTCTTGAATGCACCCACTTTGATCAGCTGTGTATCAGATAAATAGCTTATTTTATGACTTAGAACATGTTTACATATGTTGTAGGAATAAGCAGTTTGCTGTTGTTGAAAATCCGGGCTTTTGGAATTGGACATTTACTTTGAAGGACATCGATGGGAAGGTGCTAGCTCAGATAGATCGTGATTGGAGGGGTTTTGGTTTTGAGGTGATTCTTCTTCTTCCTTTTTTTTCCTGGTTGAGTTTTTACTGCTATTTACCTCAGGATACATAAATCAGAATGGTTTCACTGTTATGGGAAAAATACTTTATTTCTTTGTCATGAAGTTGATTATGTCTACTTTCTAAGATAAATTATATTGCCGCCTTTGGTCGGTGGTACTTTACGGTCAAAACTCTGCATTGCTAGCTGTTTCTTATGTATCATTTCCTGCACGTTGTGGTATGATGATTATAAGTGTTATATGTATCTCTTGTGCTGCAAAATCATATTTTTGTTCATTACTTTCAGTAGATAACTGAAAATATTTTTAAAAATGGGCTTCTACAGCTTTGAAATGACGTGTAAGCTCATGTGAACCAGCACACAATTTTATGAACATTTTTTGGTTCTGCTGAAATAATACCTCAGTTTCCAGCATTTCAATGACAAAGAACGAATGTTTGTTGTTTGTGTCACAGATATTCACTGATGCTGGCCAGTATGTGATTCGGTTTGGGAATGCAGATTCTAGTATATGTCTTGTTCCAGGGGTAAAGCACCTCTTCTGAATCTAAAACCTTCACTTATTTTTCCCCGTTACTCATAAGCAGAAAACCTGTAATGACTTTTTTCCAACTATTCATAAGCGATTCCCACCCCCTGACCAACCGAAAAGAACAGGAACATAAAAGAAAGAAAAGAAAAGAAAGAAATCCCCTATTTTGGTGATCTGATGGTGAGACTGCCGTGGGAAGACTCAAAATTGTTTATTGAACTTATCTTTGAATAGTTTATTGGCTGTTGTTACATTTGAAAATATGTTGAGAACATCTTGAGACGAGCTAGAAATGCAAGATGGCATATATTGTAAGACATTCATCAAATGTTTTGGAGTAAATCTCTTTCCTTTTTCAATATAGATTGAAGAGTTGGATGTAGCACGCCCATTAAGCCTATCAGAAAGAGCAGTAGCTGTTGCACTTGCTATATCTCTTGATAATGATTATTTCTCAAGACACGGAGGCTGGTAAGTAATTTGGTAATCAGTGAATACTGGATGTGCATAACCAAATGAATTGTGTTACCATTGCGAGGAAAACTGCACATATGCTGGCACTTATACTTTTTTTTCGGGATATCGACAGCTAACATAAAGTCAAATTTGATTTATCCTCAGGGGAATACCATTATTTTTAGTCGGTGAATGAGATTAAATATATACTTCACCAAAAAATGTATAAAGCAAAAAAGGGAGCAATCAAGACCCTGTTATCTCCAGATCTCTACAGTATTCTTCATTATGTTTTAGATCTTCCTACTGCAAAAAAGGTTGCTGGTCGGTCAGGTATTCGCTGGTTCCACTTTCAAGAATTTGTCACTGTAGTTTGTTGGCCTTCTAGGCTTTGCTACACAGCTTATGCTGCTGCTGCTGATGTTAGGAGAAGTTCTCACGCTCGAGTAAGCTCTCATCCTTCAGTGTTTTGATGGGCACGTTATGTGATATCGAGGCATTTTAGCTACAAGCTTTGACTTGCTGTTTACGCCATTGAACATTTGATGTTTTCTCTACTGAGAATCGACACAAAATGTTATGTTTATGTGAATATCGGTTTGAATGTATACTGGCTGAAAATTTTAGTCTTCCCCGGACAAGTTGGAATGGCACATTTTAAGGTTCAGCATGTTGCATTTCTTATGAGCTGAACTTTGTTACCTTTTCCTCCTGTGATATTTTAGTATGCTAATTAATGCTCCAATCAGCGAAAGAGTCGTAATTTGATTCACTCCCTATTCTCTCTTAAATAAATAAAGCTTGTAAGCCTTTTCCTGTTGTTCTGCTCCCGCCACAAGAAAGACACATGGAAGAGGTATTCCCAGCTCGCGGAGGAGCTCAGTAGATACTCTTTGTTGATTCTTCTATACTTGATGAATCTTTTGCATTTTTATGAACTTGTTACAACAATAAAGCAGTGTCATTGACTCTGTTTTCAATCGAAAGCACTAAAGAGTTTAATCGCCTACGATCTAGATCTTTTCTTTTGTATGAATCGACATTGTTCTATTTCAATGAAATAATGCCAAATGAAGGGAAATCTATTTCTCATTTATATCTTATAGATGGGTTTAGGGGTGGCAAATGGGCGGGTTGGGTTGACATTGAGAATATTAAAATGGGTTCAAATAGAGATAGGGTCGGGTTATGACTTGTTCAAATTTACTTTGGGCTCGAATGGACTAAAATTTGAGTTGGGTTGTGACATGCTCAATCTCAATAATTTTAACATATTGTTATTTTATTTTTATAATCACAATTTGAATTTCAATTCAAAATGATAAAAATAAAAAGTTATAAATAAATGGATAAATCATAGAAAATATAAAGTAGATAAAAAACATATATTATATCAAAACAAACAAAGAGTCTTAGAGCGGGTTGAAATTGGAGACTAAATTGGGCTCAATTGAAGATTCTTGCAAAATGAGTTAAGGCTTGAATGGCTTGAAATTGAATCCAATACAAATTATCTCGAGCCTAACTTATATATTTTGGACGGGTTGAACAAATTACTTATATTTGAGCTTATTCTGATACCTTTAGACGGATTGCGTGTGTGACATTGTCGCAATCCAATTAGTGCAACTATGAAGAGTAATAATTTAAATAAATAATAGATAAATGACATATGAAACTCATAAAATTAAAAAAAAAAAAGACATATTTTAACTTTATAATATTATAGTGTGAAAGTGATTTTCAAGTTTTTGGATTAGTTGATAAGTTTTAAGTGAGTTACATCTTGAAAAATGCATTATTTATTGTTAAAAAGCTTAACTTTGTGGTGTCTTAATATGCAAGCAAATCTGGTTGCTTTGTCTTTTCTGTTTTCTTCAAGGTATTGAATGACACCCACTATCAAAAATTGTATTAAAATATCTGAATTAGTCGGATTATAATGCAAATATTTTTCAATGTAATGGTAACCTAAAATGGGGGTGGATATAAATAAAAGTGTAAATCGAATTCTCTTCGACGAAAATTTATATGGTATATTTAAGATTTTTTAAAAAAATTTAATACATATATATATAATAGATATTGTTTCATTGACTTTTTGACGTGTTTTATTTTTTATATTTTAAATTACTTTAATGAAATTCTGACTCTGCCATTAATTAAAAAGATAGAATTACAATGTGCCTATCAATATTATTTACATAATTTATTTGAGTTGAAGGTCTATTAAAAACATCATAACCTTCACAAGATAAAGATTATCCTACATACACGTCATCTTTCTCAAATTTTACTAATAAATTATACTAAGCGAAAAAAATTAGAGTTCAATTTTTATAAATTAATAATGTAAAAAGAAAAAAAAAACTTATACAATCAATTTACTATGTATAAATATTTAACAGTGGATAACTTTTTATTAAATATGAATTGACAAATAAGGAAAAAAAAATGAATGACATGCTAAGATGTGACTGTATGCTCCGATCATATCTTTTTTAGTTGTCATATTGCGTTTTTTTTAAAATTAATTTAATTATTTTTTAATATTAATTAGATATTTTAAAATAAAAATTCAAATATTCAAAAATTACAAAGGAAAGTAAATGTTTTTATATTGATTAAAAAATATTATAAAATATTAATAAAATTTATATAATTTAATTCTACTAAATAGAAATAGGAAAAAATAAATAAATATCAATAGTCAAGATTTACAGGTCAACTGATTCAGACATTATTATCTACCAAAAAATTGGCACCAACCACAAGGCAAAATCATATAATTGCATTATTATTATCATCATCTATCTAGTTCCTTTTTTAAAAAAATAAAATAAAATAAAATAAAAATAAATCTATTTTTAACTTTTCTTCTGCAAATGTATAAAACAAATCCAAACCAATAAATAAATTTCTATAAAAATTCATTATTAGTTCCACCCCAAACATCATTTCCAAGAATTCAAGAAAAAAAAAATCAACAAAATGGAGCCATCAATTCCAACGAAAGAGATTTTAGATGCTCCAATTCATGAATTTGGTTTCGAAATTTCAGAGATCTCTCCTCAGAAAATCATCGGCCACTTTCTAGTGACCGAAAAATGTTGCAACCCTTTCGAGGTGTTGCATGGCGGAGTTTCGGCTTTGATAGCCGAGTCTCTTGCTAGTATGGGCGCCCACGTGGCGTCCAGATTTGGTAGGGTGGCTGGAGTCCACCTCAGCATCCACCACCTCAAAAGTGCAAAACTTGGTGAAATTGTTTATGCTGAGGCTAAACCAATCAATGTTGGAAAATCAATTCATGTTTGGGAAGTGAATTTGTGGAAAAATGATTCTTCAAATTTAGGGGAAAGAATTTTGATTTCTTCATCAAGAGTTACCATCAAGACAAACATGCCTTTACCAGAAAATGTCAAAGATGCTGGTGTGAATATCAAGAAGTATGCCAAGTTATAATTAGGTATTGAAAATCGAGTCGAGTTCAATCGAGTCGAGTTCAATCGAGTTTGCAGTAAAATGTATGTTAGATCTGTAATCGAGTTTGAACTCATTTTGAATTTGTAATAAAATTTAAGTTGAATCTAATTGAGCTTATAACAGAATTGAGTCGAGCAGGCTCTATTCGTTGTGAATTCAATAGAGCTTTTAGGGCTCGTTTGGTTATTTGAAATTATGACATTAAATTATTGTTGTATATTTTGTTCAATGATATTTTTATTTTTGCTATTGTAATACCCATATAATTTTATACCAAAATTCTGATATACTTTTATACCAACCTCCACGTAATAACAAGAAAAAAAAGAAAAGTTGGCATCTACTTCAATTTATATGATAAGTTTTTTTTTTTTTTTTAAAAAAAAAGAAGGATATGTAAATAATATTAGGCGAACTTGGTGTGACAAACTCAACTGAGAAGACGCCGACAGGGGGAATCGATCCCCTATACGATAAGCTCGATTGAGAAGACGTTGACAGGGAAAATCAATCCTAACCTCCCTTATAATATATCACCTGTTGCAGCAACTCAGCTATACTCTAACCCTTACGAGTATGAAAAGTGAAATTATTTGTCTAAAAAATAAAGTAATTTACTCGCTTCAATCAATTGAAATACACTGATGATCATCGATGTATAAAAATTCTTTATACCGTCAATTATTATAACCAAAATAATTTTTTTTGACATTTTAAAAAAGTCTTCTAACTTTATTTTGTTGATTGCCCACATACTTAGAAAGGCAATTCAACAATTTTATTTCCAATGTTTTAAAATGAACAATTTGCATTTGCAATTCTAGCCTTTTTTTCCTCAAATTCTGATTCTCCACCATGAGCAGCTGATTTCTTTCATTTGTAGCCACCTTTGTGTCCTCTTCATGAAAAGAAGGCTTTAAATATAAAGGAAAAACACTATGGTCACTTTTTTTTCTGGTTATTTTTGCAAGCAAATGTTTACTTCCTCTCTTGAAGAACTTCTCATGGGAAAATTCCCATCTTTTGGATGCCACTTTCTTGAATCCCTATATTTATTAAAAATTTCAAGATTAATTAACAAAAAAAAATAAAAAAAAAATAAAAGAGTGAAACTATGTAGCAAAATTCAATAAATTGTTAAGCATAGGCGGATTCAGGGTGAATTCTACGTGTTCAACTGAACTCATAACTTTTAACTCGAACAAACATATACATAGAGGCAGAGCTAGAGGCGCAAAGGGTTTATCAGAATTTCATTTACCAAAGAATTACACTGTACGGGAATATAATTATATATCTCTTTTATGTATACATGGTAGATTTTAAATCCCCACTGACCTCTTCTTTCGTTTTTACTCTCCAAAACCCATGAAACTAGACAGATAACAAAACCTAGCTTGCCAACCATATAGCGGAAGCTGGGTTCCGGCTCATATCAGTAGTTTCTATGAAAAGAAAAGAAAATAGGATTGAAAGTTCTTTTCCTTAGACTTCGAGTTGATAGAGAGGAATGACAGAACTCTTGGCCTTACGAGACGCGGGCCTTAACTTATTTGTATATTTTGAATCTCCTTAAGTGAAAGTAATACTGACTCCACCACTGTATATACATATGCAACAAAATTTAATATATATACATATAATAAGATTTAGATTATTCAATAACTCTAAATCTTGAATCAATCTTTTTAACTTATTTGTTTCAAGGAGTGATCTAGAGAAGAAAAAAGAACTAAAAGTAAAATTAATTATTTTTTTCAAAATACATATTCTATAGTCTATGTTGTATAGCTCTAATATATGACATTTTCCACATTCAAAAAATTTGTCTAGTTTAAGTCAAAATAAAACTGGTTTTCCACTATTAAATTGACTTTTTGGTTTCTAATTCTTGGATCATTAATTTTAAGGCCTATGATTTTTAGTTTATCGGAGATAATTTATCTATTCCGCAAAAGTAAAGATAAAATCTATGTACGATATTTTACGTCTTTTCAGACTTCACTTATGAATTGTAATACTAAACATGTTGTTGTTGCTTATGTTTTGTAATACTAAATATTTTTAACTAATTATATTGTTCCAAGATAATTATAATTCATGGATATTAGCAATTTGAGTATTAGTAATTGTTGTAAATGACAAATTCAAGCTGAATTATTCACATTGATCTTTATGCACCACATAATTAATTTAAGAATTTGAACAGAAAAACAAGAATAAATTTCACAAATATAAAGCTATTTTTTAGCTTTTGTAATTGAAAATAAATCACTATTGTACAAAATTTCAAAATTATATCATCATGGAATTATATATCACCCAGGAAACTCGAGTTTATATGAGACCAGGATTCAATTAATACTACTAAAAATGAGAATTTTCTATGAATATTTTTAACATAATCGATCTAAAATCCATCAAAAACAATACCAATGTATCAAATACACCATAAACATGAATATATATTAGAAGCGAGAAAGTGTAAGAGATAAGAGACAGAAAAAACTAACGTTTATATTAAGTTGACGTATGAAACTCGAGAGTATATGAGATGAGGATTCAACTCCACTAAAAAATGAAAAAAATTTATGAATATTTTTAATATAATCGATAAATAATTCATCGAAAACAATAACAATAATCAAATACACACATAATATTTAAACACTAACATATATAAAAAGCGGAAAAGTAAGAGATAAAAGAGAGAAAAACTAACATATGTATTAAGTTGACGTATGAAACTCGAGAAATTATTGTGCTTGAAATATCTAGGCAACATGTGCTCCGAAAACTCATCAGGACACCACACAACAAATCCATTTCCCTCTTCATTCCATGAAACTATCTTATTATCTTTTCCAATACTCTCTTCTTTCTTTACTTCCACCTCCGCTTCCAAAAGTTCATACGTCTTTAATAAGAACGGCGCCGGACACTTTGTTCTCGATGGGGGCAGCCTGATTTTCCGGCTGATCGTCCCGTCTTCCGACGCCGTTCCAACGGTTGCTGTTGCCATGGACTAACTATATAGGAAAATTTTTGGTTTTTTTTTTCTCTTGATAGAAATAAAGGACATAAATATCAATTTTTTGGTGCATATTTTTCTTCTACTTATACTACTTCACCTATACGTTCCATTTTACGATGTGATGATATTTGATTGAGTATTAGTCATAGAGTCATTTTTTTAATTTATTTAATGGATGTTGATTGTCACTTTTTTGTAGGAATATTATATCGTGCGTATAGTGTGGTGGAGTCACCTTGTAATTGGGGAGTTCAGATCGATGAAACATTATACATACTATTTATATATGAATAAAAAAAGTTGTTTATATATAATCGATGTTGAATCTCTTTCGACTAATTCATATTTGTACTTTTTAAATTTTGAGCCCCTCTTGAAGAAAATTTTGACTCCAACACTATGTGTGGGTGGAGAATTATTTATATATATGTATATGTATAGAGACAGATTCAAGATTGTGGCGTTGAGTTTATCTGTATTCAATGATTTTGACATATAGCATATAAAAAATTACTAAAAATTGCATAAATAATATATTCAATTCATATATATAAAATATAATGAGTTCAATGCCAAGAACCTTGAAAAATGAACTGGTGAAACTTAAATAAATTAAATTTAGATATATTCTACATGTTGATTAATGATCCGTACTTCTTTATATGCTTACTTCTTTTTATATCTTAATTTTGTCGCTGCGAAAATCCTGGCTTCGCACTCACAGAGTTTGATAAAAGGACAGTAGAAACTTATGTGACTATAAATTATCTTATGAAAAATTCAAATGAAAAGTTTAAAGTTACATTTCTAGAAATACTAATATACCTTTTTCAATATATTAATTAAAGAAAATAAAAATAAATATGAAATTTAAATTTTAAGAGTTCAATCTTAGATTAAAGTTAGAAGTTTATATTAGTTTTGATGAAATTTTATATTAATCTGTAAAAAAAAATATGTCACATAAAATACGATAATAAAAAAATATTGCATCATCTTAGAAAGTGCTAGTAATTTTGGAAGGTGGCACATTTCTTTCCAATTTTCACTTTTTGTGGTCTTTTCTTTATTAATCATTCAATTTTTTTCTTTAGAGTTAATGTGACACTTTAAATTATGGATATACTTTTTCTTAATCCATCTTTTTCTATATGGAAGTGATGGAGAAATGATATTTGTCTTTGACTAGATAAGAGATAAAGAAGTTTCATGAGTATATTTTTATTATGTCAAAAAAATAAATGGAATTTGGATATACTAAAAAAAAGTAATTAGCAATGTAATTTTACTTATTAAAGCACTAAGTAAACTCAAATTTCATTTAGTGGCAAATTCATTTGAATTTCTTTTAATAAAAAATACTCTCTCTGCTCTAATTTAGTTGTCATGTTTCACTATTCGAAAGTCAGTTTGACTAGTTTTTAAAATTAAATTAATTCAGTACTTATTTAGATATTCAGAAACTATAAGAGAAGTGTTATTCATTGTAACCTTTTTCATATCAGTGTGATGAAAAAATATATTTTAAAATATTAGTTAAAGCCTACATAATTTGACTCTAAAAATGAAAATTATGAGAACTTAAAAAATCAAACTTCATTATTCCAAATATAAAAAAGAATTATACTTTTCATGACATATTTGACCTAAAAAGAAAAAAGAAAAAGGGCTCACATCACATGCAATAAATTCAAACAATTATTTTTTTATTTATAGAAATCAAAGTTTATAATAAAATGAATAACTTTTTTTATGTTCAATTAATTTCTGTATTCAAATATCATATACGACTTTTCCTTATATAAATTTTACTTAATATGAATTTAAATTAGTCTGAGTCAATACAAAAAAGACAGAACCATCTAATATTAAGAGTGTCAAATGATATATCTTTTTTTCAAAAAATTATATTATCTAGTTAAATCAAAATTTTAAATTTTACGTGCATATATGGTATGTCAATTCCTTTTTATTTTTTATTTATGTCCACAATTTTTTTATATATTCTATAATATTTATAATTTTAATACTAAATATAAATATCGAACATCGAGCTAAAAATATATATTATATTATAAGGATGGAAATCTAAAGAAGGGCCGCGAATGCTGACTCACTTCAGAAGTGTCTGGCAAAAGCTATTCCACTTTTTGATCTAAAATTTAAAAAAATAAAATAAATCATCAATTTATAAATTAATTAATAACAATTCAAACTAAATGAACGAACGGCTCATCAACGCTTAAAACGCATGCAGTAAATATCTTTTATGAATAAATAGGTCATCAATACATAAAATATATTTAGTGAGTATGTTTTATGAACAAATAGGTCATCAATATATAATACGCATGCATTAAATACGTTTTATGAACATGTTTTATGAACAAATAGGTCATCAACACATATAACGCACCAGTGAGTACGTTTTATGAACAAAAAGGTAAAATGGACTAAATTGGGGCAAGGTGCACGTGTTACGCGTACCTTTCTGATTAAACAATTTTGCACTGAAAAATTATTTTTTGAATCACTTGGCCAAAAATTCCACCGGGACCATATATGTACATATTTTTGAACTTCTTTCGATATTCCAATTTGGTCTTGACAAAAAAAGGTTCGGAACGATGTCCAGCAATCTTTAGCTAGGGGTACTACAAATTTTCACTAAACAAATACAAATAATATATTCTGAATCCCATAATTAAATAGAATAATTTTAAACTCATAAAATTCAAATCTTGAATTTGCATCTCAACTAGCTCAATTATATTATATATATATATATCCAGAAATAGTTCTCAAGCTTTATATTTATATAATAATAATTGCAAATTTGGAGTCATAAATATAATGCCTACCAAAAAATAATGTCAAATAATAGACAGTCTGCATTACACTAATTTCAACAAAATCACATTCTATCCCATCCCACTCTTCCACACCTTTTAGTTGGAATTAATACAATAAAACATTTGATGGATAAATATTATGTAACACACATCCACACAAATATCTATATAACCATAAATTTTAGAAGTTTGTATTTATTTTGAATCTTCTGAAAACGATTTTTTTATTTCTATAAGATATTGATAAAATTTGCGTACAGTTTATTCTCTTTAGACTCCATTAAAGAACGTAATTTTTTTCGTCAGAATAAGTAAAATTAATAATGTCACATAAATTAAACAGATGAAATAGTTGAATGTGAAGTATTATCTAATCAATCTATGACAATTATTGAAGAAAAAACTTTTTTGTTTTTGGATTTTCTTCCAAAGAGTTTGGTAGCAGTCTTGATTTGACTAGTGCTAGAAATTTCAATTTTCTTGCAAACATTGATAATTTTCTTAAAATTCAATTGATTGATTACTTTAAAAATAATTTTTTTATCTTCACAAATTAAAGAAAAAATTGCGTACATATCATCTATTTTACATTTTATTGGATATATTATTTAACTAATTAATTACATAAACTTTTATCTTATCAGTAAAAGTTTGATTTCTCACTTGATAAGTCGATTTGAATCAGTTGATAAGTATCAAGTATTGAAAAATACTTTTAGATAGTAAAGTTGATTTTATAAAACATTTAGTGTGTTTAGTAAAAAGATATTCTAACAACTTTTATGTTAGAATTACTTAAATGGCCTTCACATAAACAAAGGGAATGACTTAAATATAATTAAAAAGATAATTATAAGAAATATTATTTCGTATTTTTTATGTGTATTACTGTTTGTTGCTTTATTTGTTTGTATATATATCTTGCTATTTTTATTGTCTTTTTTCTTATAATCTTGTGGTACCTCACAAAGGTAGAATGAGATGTACAACTACTTTTTGCTTCCTCGATCTTTTTACCATCCTCTTCTTAGTTGATTGTTTAGACGATTCTTTTCGTAGACTTGTTTAGATGATCTTAATATTTCCGATAGGATGATTTTTATCTTTTTTTCTATATTTTTGGTGGTTGAAGAAAGTTATTTTTTAGGCTTTTAACATAGTCGAGTCTAGAATATTTAGTATACGTAGTTAAGAATCGATAAGAAAGTGATGAATTCAGTTAGACTTGTTTAACCTCTAATAGAAAGTTACAATTCAAAGAACATGTTCAATGATCAATCAACAACATAAGTCAGAGCCATGTGAAGCCCATAAAAGTCTTCATATGACAAATCAACACTAGAATCTTAGCATGTTGTCTTGTTTGTTGTAATAAACCCAAACCATATTCTATTTGGCCAAATTTGTGAAAAGCCAAGTGGTTTTGTCTTTTTAATCTAAAATATGTGCATAATTATGTCTAATCTATATTATTTGTGTAAAAACTTATTTTTGTGAAAAAAAAAATTACTATATTAGAGAGTTGAGGGGAAGCCTTGGAGTAACCGATAAAGTTGTTGTCATATGACCAGAAGGTCACGGGTTCAAGTCTTGGGAATAGTCTTTGGTAGAAATATATAATAGACCCTTGTGGTCGAGCTGCTTCCCCGAACCATGCGCATAGCGGGAGCTTTATTTTTTTTAGTGAGTTGAGGTTTTGACTAAGCTTATGGGAGGAAAAAAATACATACTTTAAAGTAGCAGCTAGTGGGGTCGAGGGAGGGTCGAGGGTACACAGATCTTGCCTCTATCTTGATAGAAAGAAAGGTTGTTAACGATAGACCCTTGGCTAGTAGCATAAATAATAACATTTTCACTAAGCACTTCCGAACCTTCGACGACCATATTATGACAAGTGTTTTTCGAATTGATTTGTCAAACACAAATTGCTACTCTCAAAAACTACTTTTAACAACAGAACAGACACCAGTATGAAGGAAACTGAATTTCATCTTTGCTTCAGAATCAACATTTCTATGAGAAGAAATAGTAAATGAAGCTAGTGATCAGAAAAGGCAATTTGCAGTGTAAAATTGCTATGACAATACATACTAAGATTCCAATATATACAACAAAAAATCAGACAAAATTGACACCTTGTAAAGAATCTTATGAAGAACTTGAATACTGACCTTTTTTGTTTTGGAAACAACAGCTATAACATTCATCTTTCACAGTTCCTAACCCCGCGATTTTGATATACTGAAAACAGGGAAGGAAAAAAAAAATTAAAAAATTTTGTTCACATCTCAATTTAGTTGATATTAGGATCTTTATTTCCAGCAATGACTTTTCTGCGACGTTTGGATTTCCTCTCTCTCCCATGCTTAGTGGGAATCTTTTTGATTGGAGTGGTCATGACAGTTGATGTAGGAACATATGGTGAGGTATGCTGGGCTTCAAGAATTGCAGGAGGTGGAGGATGAACGATTGTACTTGCACGAGGTGGAGTCGGGCGCTCAAGAATGTCTCGGTGATACCCCTGTAGATAGCAAAAGAAAATGACAGATAATTAATCAAGCACTTAACAGAGATAGTACAGCTCGTTGCGGCTGAACTAAGCATTTGCATAGTTTGGTATACAGCATGTAGGAAATACATAAAAAGAGGTCATCTTGACAAGTAGCTTTTACTATTAGTTCATCTAATTCAACTATGTGGATCATTGACAGCAATTACGTATAGCATGTTCTTCTACTTGAACCATATCAGGCGCGAGCATTTGCATATAATGAACTTTTGCAGATCTTCAAGTGACCAAGTGCATGAAAGCTGTTCTTTTTTTATTTTAAACTGAAAATCCAGAAGGTAAAGATTTAAAGATCACCTGAATCACAAAGTTACGCCGTTCGCAGTCTAAGAACATATTCACAGTCCAATTTGTCTTTGACATGATCTTATCTCTTACAATGGCAAAGCTTATTTGGTCTCTTGGAGTAAAGCGGTCCACTTCATTAAACCATAGACAAGTAAAGAGATTGGAGATCGGAATGTGCTCCCTTATTATTACACATCCCTCAGGAACATCTGCATATAAATAATATATTAACATGGTTATGAAACTGATTGGTGGCTACCTTAGGGTGGTGAGTGGGGAGGAATTACAAGAAGAACGTAAGGAAGACGAGAAAAAAGATAAACCATATATTTACCACTTGTAATAGGAAGTTTAGCCCGGGAATATGGAGTTAGTCCTTCCTTTTTATAGAATTCAACCTGGAAGTCGATGGAAGCGTTGTCAAACTTTGCAGCTGCTTTATTAGCTTCTGCTTCTACAAAAACATCAAAACGCTTGTAGTGCCTTGATATTGCAAAGCTTGCATTTTTTCTCCACAAGAACCTGACATTAAAATACTTCAGCAAATAAAGTTGTGAAGAACAGAAAAGGGAAATCTCTATCAACAAGCCTACATTTAACATTTGTGAACTTTTATGACCATTAAACGGAAGGAATTCCCTTAAGATAGTTACCACTGATAAATAAGTCCAACCCGGCCCTTTCACACACTGGGCTACACTGTCATACAACAATGAGCTATGTTCATGCATGAGTTACCCATATTTGAAAGGTATTGTCGATTGAAAAATCATTTTTGGAGGACCCCTTGAATATTTGGTACAAGGGGGTCAGACTAAAAATTCTAGGAGTGCCCAAATTTTAGGAGGCAAGCAAACATCTCCACTAATGTAGACTCCACCGGCATCTATGTTCTTCTTTTTCTGTTGACATGTTGCTGAAGCACATGAAGGCTACACTAACAAAACATTTTTCGCTTATTAGAAAAAACATGCAAAATGCAACTATGAATAAGAACTAATCCATCACCTATATTGCTCGGACTCTCCTAAAATATTGTCGCACCCGTGTCGGATCCTTAAAAACTACACTACTTTTGAAGAATTCGACACTTACCGGTCAACATTTTTGAAGAGTCCGGACAACATAGCGGCCATCACAAGATGCTCACATTCTTCTTATAGTCAACTCCGGTTAGAGAACTTTGATAAACACATCCCAAAATAAACTTGCAGGAAACATTATTTGTCTTAATTTTCTTAAAAGGAACATAAATTATACCTACTAGAAGGCCATATATGTGGCTGTATTAGTATCACTAAAGTTTAAAGGAGAAACCCAGTTTCTTTAGTAAAGAGACTGAAGCCAACCATAGATGGGGAAATGGCGACCAACTATGATTTTTTGTTTTGCAGATAGGGCAAGTGGATTGGGTCTAAGGTGTACCTTTCAAGTATTTGATATGGATCCAAAACAAGCTCTAGTTTTCCATCAATCCACAGAGAATAACGAGCCTTAGGAAAAAGCCTGTGGAGTAGAAGCTTTGGGACCTGCAGAGGCAAGAAATATATGTGTCAAAGAATCCATATAATCACTCAAATAAATATGTGAATTATTTGGTTTTCAAACCGTAAGTGTGCTATCCAAACCAAAACTGCTAACTGATCATATACACAGCATGGCAAAATACTGAGTGTAACAAAAGGCTAAAAATGGGACAGAAAAAATAAAAACAACAGCAAGTTCCAAACGGAAGGCACTAAAAAGCAGGATAGATTTGTTACTCTAATCTAGGTAGAGATGCACAAAGCTTTCCTACTAGAAGACTGACATGCAGATAAAAACAAGACGAAAGAATCCCCTAATGAATGAAGAATGGATATAAAAGAACTTGCGAAATTCTGGATAAGAGTTGGGCTCGATACAGAATTTGGTTGTGGAAGAGTATTAATGATCCTGTGGCTCTTCATATTAAGCAGAGAAGCTAATTCCTAATGCTGTGATAAAGAAAGACTACTATGTAATATTTATATTCTTTAGTAGTGCCAAGAAGTGATAAAATACAGAATACAAAGACAAATAGGAATTTACACTTCCAGAATTGTAGATAAAAACTATAATATCAGATGAGACGTCGGATTTAGATTGCTAAAGTAACTTATTCAATCATTATATAGTCTCTTTCTCCATACGGTAATAATAAATAGGAACGAAATTAGAAAGATATCAATATTATAAAGGTATAGTCAAAGCAAGAAAGAATGCCTTCTGCAACTAGCATATGGATAGTATGGTTGTGCATAAAACAAGAATTTGAGAAAAACTTGAAGAAAAAAAATGCACTTTGAGCTTGCTCGTTACAGTAGACAACGGAACTCTAGATATTTCCATGTATGGACCCATCTAGAATTGAACCAAGAGCCTGTTCAGATTTTTTTTTTTTTTTTAGAAAGGTAAAAAAATAGACAAGGGTTTTCCGGAAACAGCCTCTCTTATCTCTATGAGGTAGTGGTAAGGTCTGCGTACATTTTGCCTTCCCCAGACCCACTTGTGGGATTCCACTGAGTATGTTGTTGTTGTTGAGAAAGGCAACAAAAAAGCCCAAGAGCCTGTTCAGACTGCCGATTTCAAGATCTCGAATGCAAAAGTCTCCATTTAGGCGGAAAATTGGATAGGGATTCAAACTTCACATCAAAGTAGGAAAAAATATCAGCTATCCCATGGACATTGCATTGACTAAAGCATAAGGAGGTAGAAGAGATCACTTGTTAGAAAGCTTGGAGTACCTGAATTCATCCTTCATATAATTATGTTCAGATTTGTTTATAGAAACAAATTGTATGCAACAGCAGTTCAGCTAACTAAATCGTAGTTGTAAATGTGCAATGAATTTTTTTAATAACCATAACTCTTCATGACGAGTTCAAGGTTATCGTGAACTCACCACTTTCTTTTAATCGTATTCATTTTCTTCAAAATAATTTTCACAAATGAATATGATTGTATACATTTATTTTGAGCAACTCAAAGAAATGGGCTTAATATATGACTCCATAGAGCTAGAAGGTTTAAGAACTCCAGCAGTTATCCACTCTTAACATTGTTACTTTGTCATCTATTTGACCAAAAAAATTGTAATGCGTTCAATGTACTCTTATTTTTAGAAGCCTGGAAAGTACCAAGCTACTCCCATATACACACTTTCCTATTGATTATGCCTGCAAAATCCAACTCTTACTAAATTGGCAATGTACCATTACGAACATTTACCTTTCCATTTCGCCTTGGATCGTCATAAGGTAGGTTATGAACAACAACAATTCTCCATAAACCAATTCTCATGCTACTATTCAGCTCACTTGAATTTCTCAAATATGCTTCTGTTTGCTCATCCACGAACATATAGAAGCAGACATTTTTCTTTCCATATTCACTGATATTTTTTGGTTGCCGTATCAAATCAAAAGCCCCTAATCAAGAATATATTTTTTAAAACTACAGTCCATCAGATACAACATGGAAATGTAACAATGAATGAACTGAAAGATCAATACCAAATATTGCCGATGCCACCACGACACCTTGACAAGACTCCATCTCAAGAAGGTCAGAATCATCAATGTCAAAACCTGTCTGATGTCCAGGCCTCATGCCTCTGACAAAACTGTCAATTGGATGTGGAATTGAAAATACAAAATAAAGTAAATCAGATTAGAGGATCTTGTGAAAACTGCTTCTTTGTCCCTACCATCTAATTAACAGATTAAGGGAAAAGGTGTTCAAATTTTGAAGGAAAAAAACTGGGTGAAGCCTTATATACATAAAGTTCCCTAGTAGAGAAAAATCATACCCACAATGCACACTCATGGACTCTCTTATGTCATAAGAATCATTCCTCTGAATCAGAGAAGGATATCCGCCAAAATCTGAACCTCCAAACTCGGTTTTACTCTGATTTTCTTCATGGATGTAAGTCAGATTGCTAACACCAGGAGAAAAGGACGGAACATCAGGCATTAATGCAATAGCTTGTTCGACAGGAAGGTAGCACACTGGACATGCTGAAAAACAAAAGAAAAAGAAAACTGAGGTTCAGCATTTAGTACTTATATTTCCGACCTTCAATCTATTCCAAAGAGAAAAATTCAGAGTATTACGAGACTTTCAAACTTACGCCGTGGTCCAGTCCTCTTCTTATCTGCCGGCGGGGGTGGCAACGTGAAGCCTTCGCATGGATTTCCAGGGGGAAGAGTGTATCCTTTGAAATATACAGGAGGAGAAGGAGGAGGAGGTTGGACAGTTGACGCACTTCGGCCAACATTATTTTTTTGTATCGATCCAATACCCCTAAAAATGTATTTATGTACAGTTTCTGGAGCAAACATCCTATTACTTTGTTCTGCTGCAACTTCACCTGAAAACGAGTTGAAAGTTTAGTCATTGCAGAAGGCAGAAAGAAGATTTGAGTGATAAAAATTTACAATGTACAAGCACCAACATATAGAACAGCCGAATAAAAAGCGTTCCCTTAGTAACAGAAGTAGAAAATTGAATTATACAAGTGTTCATTGAGAATCTTTAGTCTAAACTAGCCAAAATCAGGAAAATTTCCTCAAAAAAAAATGTCGGAAATACAGCCAACTGCCATGAATTTCAAAGCAGCCAATTAATATTTACCAAAACCAAAACACATGACCACCAGATAACATCACATCAGAACCTATCAAAAGCTCGTATTCCCATTAACTCTAAGAAATGACAACAACAACCCAGAGTAATCCCACAAGTGGGTCTGGGTAGGATGGGGTCTACGAAGACCTTACCCCTGCCTTTAAAGGGGGGCTTTTCCCGATAAACTCTCAAGAATAACAAAAGTAAGATTTTTCAATTTTGTATTACTACTTCATAAGCAAATTCCCCATCTTAGTATTTCCAAGAGCATGAACACCAAACTATAGCTCCAAAGTTCCGGTCAGCATAAAAGATTTGACATGATCTAGTATGGAATTATGGATATTCCACCATTTTAAACTAAAAGTTGGAGTCAATAGTCCTACCAATATGACACATCTCAAAAAAGTGACAAATGTACAAAAATGTAGAAAACAAACCTTTGCCAACAAACAAGACCCACAGAAAAGCTGCAGCAGAAACAACGCACAGTAGCAACATCCCAACATTTTTTCGAGGGGCGAATTTGCAGATCCATAGAAACAATCCCTCTTTCTCCTTAAACAATTTTGGGGGCTTTCTTGGAATAGGTGGTGTTGTTTGGATTGGTGATGAACTATTCTGAAATAGTTGTTGTTGCAAAGAACCATAACTTCCTGAAGAACGAAGACCCAATGACCCTGTAGTCATTGTTGTCCCCTCAATCCTAAAACTTCACCTCTCATTTGCCCCCTCCACTCATCCACATCAAAAAAGTTTTTCACTTTATCTTCTTAAAGTTTGAATCTTTTCACTAAATTTCACCTCCAAATTCAGAACCCTTCAAGAAAATCAGCTCAGAAACGCCCGAAAACTTCTCACTACACGAATCTTGTAATGAAAATCTAATAAAAATGCATCTAATCACCTCCAAAATTCCAAACACTTCAACAAAATCAGCTCAAAACACCAGAAACTTCTCCACACTAAACGAATCTGCCAATGCCAATCTAGTAATTCACCTCCAAAATTTGAAACACTTCAACAAAATCAGCTCAAAAATACCAGAAAACTACTCACTACACGAATCTTGCAATGCCAATCTAATAGAAAATGCACCAAATTCACCTCCAAATTTCAATCACTTCAACAAAATCAGCTCAAACCACCAGAAACTCTCCTCACTACACAAATCTCATAATGTCAACTAACAAAAAAAACGCACCAAATTCAACTCCAGAATTCCCACCCCTTCAACAAAATCAGCTCAAAATGAATCTGATAATGCCAATCTAATTTTAAAAAATGCACCAAAAATTCACCAAGAAAATGGATACCCAATTAACCAAATGATCTCTAGAGTTACAATCAATCATCTCTTGCTTGTTTTTCGATCTAATAACAACAACCCACTTCACCAGAACTGTCAACTCAGAGTCTCTTATATACTAAAAATGTGGCATTTTACAGCAAGTTAAGATGAAGAGTTTGCTTCTTCATCTCAAATACAAACAACCCAAAACCAGAAAGAATCCAAACTATACATCAATTCAATCCTAACAGTCAAAATTAGTAATAAAAAAACAAAAAATTTAGAAAAAAATCTTAAATATACAAAATTGCAATAGCAATAAAATTACAAATGACGCTGAAATTGAGAAATGATTTCTAGGGTTTAGTGAAACCGATCAAATCTTAGATCACAGTTCACGAGTAATTAATTTTTTTCAATTTTTTTTCATTTTTATGGAGATATTTCTGCAATATTTGAGTGTTATATTTATATTGTTCTATATATATTATATATTATATAATAATATAAATTAAATGAATGCTAGCATGCGCCATGTGCGCGTGATAACTGGAGAGTTGTCTGTAAACAGCTTGTTTAGTTAAACACAAGTCGTAATATATAAACAGACACTCAAATTTGATAAAAATTGCTAATTAAGTACTTCAACGTCTATGTACGTTGATTTGGTGTCAATTGGCAACTTAACACTTTAATTCATTTTTGTTATGTCTCGTGAACAAATAATACTGACCTAACACATAAATTTAGAAGATGTTTATTATTCCTTTCGTTCTGATTTATTTGTTAAATATTTTCTAATTCGATTTTTAACTTGTTACTTTTGACAAGAAAAGGACAATTTAAGTTTTCCTATTGTGTCGTCAATTTATTGATATTGAGTTAGTATCTCTAAATAATGTAAAGGACAAATATATTAGTGACCTTATCAGTTTATAGGGATAAAAGTGTAAATTTACTGTATTAATCGTTGTTTTTTTAATAGGTGAGTTCAGTCCAAATTTGACAAGTAAATCCGAACGGAGGGATTATGATCATTTTGTAAGTTGGTGATGAGTTGATGTGTCTAGACATGCATAGTCAAGCTCGAAATATTTTATTTATCAGTTGAAATGAAATCAAAATTTGAGTGTTAGTTTATGTATTATATTATGCATATATACAATGCTTGTTTTAATTATTATTATTATATAAATTTTATTATATCGTATCATCAAATTCACTGTTGTATATCAATATTTTATGTAACGATTAATTTGGTGTGATTGTGACATGATGTGACGTTACCTTTTTTTTCATTTTGTCTTTGCTTATTATCTATAGAAATAATGTGATGACGTAAAATAATACAATTGTTGAAACATTATATTTTCCGAACATATGAGTAGTATAAAACAATTTTGTAACAACCAATCCAAACAAGGTATAAAGGGAGAAGTGATTAACGATTTTGACTTTATTGTTAACGTAATTAAGTGCTTTTAGGTGACAATTTAGCTTATTAATCACGTAATTAACGGTGTTTTTTTTTCATTTAAACTTTATTTAACTTGAAAGCTTTGCTTGTCGTTGAGTTAAAAGGTATTTATTATTAATTTTATTTATTACTTCCTATTTAAATGTGTATTTGTTTTACTTGTAAACAATTACACTTTTAACATTTAAACTTAGTATTTATCAACTAATTTTAATCCTTTGACTCAAACAAAATTTAAACAGACTCGCAATAAATTAATCGAATTTTCAATACGAGTATTAAAATTAATTAAAAAAAATATAAAAATGAAGTTAGCATATTTGATGCGCTTATTAACTTTAGAATATGTCGACTGCAAAAATATTTATTTTTTTTATATTGAAGGTATATCGAAAATTGTCTTTCTACTCCATAAAAATTGAAATATATTTTATTCTCTCCAAACTCCATTTACACTGATATGTTGTTATTATTGTTATGTCTGCTCAGTAATTACTTATTCGAATTGAATATTTAATCTGAATAAAATATAATGTTAATCTTAATAGTTAAAAGTCGAAGTGAGAATATATACATATAATTTAATCATAATTCATATAATATTAATTTGATGTAAATATTCGATAGAAATATATTCTTACCTATCTTCAATGTATTTGACATGTTTGCAAATATGACCATAAATTAGCAAGGCCTTAAATTGGAAAAGGTCACCAAATCTTTCAAACTTGTTTGCTATGTGTCCACATATTAATGAAAATTATTATTATTATTATTATTAATATAGAGGGAAAGAAGGCTAAAAAAAAGGACCAATAATTATTAAACATAAAAGGAAATGAAAGGTGTCCTTTTAAGACTCCCAAAATGTCCAATCTTAAATAAAAGAAACTTCAATTTTATTTTTGAAAATTAAAATTTGATGCCTCAAATAAAACCTACAACAACAATTAAAGATCTATACAATTCTACGAGTGAAATATAAAAAAAAAAATCTATTTTATAAAAATATATAAATATCATTCTTAATAAATTATCGATTCAAATAAAATATTTCAATTGTTAAAATTGGTCAAATGACCTTTGTCATTTTAATGGGGTCTTTCCATTTCTATGAAAGTATTATTCATAAGTCCATATAATATACAATAAAGTCAATATCTAAATGTAAAGTTTTCAAACAAAATGGACATTTTAAGGAAAAATAATTATATATTTCCTACTAACAATTTAGATTAAAGAAAATAATCCTATAAAAATGTCAAAAGGAATATAGAGAATAGACATAAATATAAAATAATTTTTTATTTTGCCAGCACAAAGAATTGGAAAATAAATAAATATGTTTGGTGGACAGCCAGATTCAAGATTCAAGTTTAATTTGACCTCTTGAAGTATATAAAAATAAAAAAGTCATTATTCTAATTAATAATTTTGGGACAGATGTCTATTTTAGGCATGATATTTTAATCTTAATTGTTTCAATCATTATGTTACCATTTTTTTTCCTCTGAAAAATATGAGTGATGTATACATTTTAACAAAGAAAATGCTAGGTATTAAAATACTTTTATTTTTCCAAATTTTAGGAGTATTTCTTTTTTGTACAAATTTATTAATTTATCAATTAATGTAATATAAGCTAAGATATTATTTGAGTTCATTATATTGAATCAAAATCTTTCTGTTTACTTTTAAAGCTTTATGTCAACCTCGTTATATTCGACATTTGTACTGATGAAAAAAAAATATATTTTGTGAAATAAATAATGTGTGAGTAGCTGTAGAACTAATAAGTCTTTTAGAAAGTTGAATTGGCAACTTTTACAAAAAATTTCAAGTGAATAAAATCGATCGAGTGGTCTCAGTTTGTTATCACCACATGGCTAAAAAGTAATTTACCTCAATTAAGAATAAAATAAGATATTTTTTTAAATTTATTCTCTAAAAACAAGAAATAGATATTTAATTCTCTGTGGTTCATAATTCGATGTTTGTTATCAGCATTGAACTCGACTAAATAGGATTTATGTCGGATATCTAACATTAGTGAAGTAAAGCATTTCCTAATAATTGTGAATGAATATATAGGGTTTGAATGCAAGAATTCTCACTAAAAATGAAAAAGTATTTGATTATCCTTTATCACAATTCTTATTAATAGCAATAAATATTCATTAGACTTTATTGTTACATCATAAAAGGTAAAATGAGAATTATAAAATTAAATTATTTATGACTATAAAATAGTATTTTTTTTAATTTAAAAAATATCACGTAAAATAAGACGAAGCAAATAAAAAAAATTGTTATATTCAAATGATTTAGGTAACATTCTATGCTCCAAAATGCTGTCGGTGAAAGGATTATATATAGGCAATATTCATATGTCCAACATCAAGACATAGTTTCTAGTTTTTTGACAATTAAAAAATATTTTTATAAATTTTATTTGATGTAAAAAATTATTCGAAATAATCTTTTTATCTTTGTAAAATAGTAGTAAAATCGTGTACACATATTTTTTTATATGAACAATCTTATCTTACGTTATAAAGATTGAAAGAATTTTTTTATAAGAATAAGAATTAAAACAAACAACAAACGAATGTAGTCCTTTTTTGGTTGGATTATCAAAATTTGATTAACTAGTACTCCTATTTGGATAGAACAAACAAACAATGAATTAATGATTTTTGCCAAAATAACTTTTTTCTTTCGACTGTATTAACATGTATTATTGAGAAAATATATTAAGTCGAAAGTAATCGATTCTCTTGAAGACTAATATTAGACTTGAATGATGATCGAATAACTTAAGCAAATATTGGAGTTCAGTTCAATGATCCCCAAAGAGAGTATAAATAAGATGTACGCAAATTTTAATTAAAGTTAAAATTTTTTTTATTAATGATAAATAAAAGAAGGATTATTATAATTATATAAAAGTGAGAATATTTCTTAGGAGATAAAATCCTCAACAAACCTATCTGATGTTTCATTTGCTTCTGTCATCGTATGAATTTAGCATTTTTATTGTTCTATTTTTCATTGTTTTCTTCACGATTTCTTCATTTCTGCACGTTTTTTATTACAATATATGCTTTACTTGATCCGATGGTCTACCATAAACAAAAATATTTTTGCGAGTTTACTTGTTGTGATTGTCCCTCAACCTTCACAAGGCAGGGGTAAAGTTACGTGCACATCATCCTCTTCAGATCCCAGTTGTGTGATTACACGAGCTACGTTGTTGTAAACTTGTCTAGGACCAAATGTGTCTAATACAACAAACTAACTAAGCTAATATCCTATTTTTCAAACTACAAACATAAACTAAAATGGACCAAAGTGACAAAACATACAACTTCATATACTTCTAACGGTCAAGAACAACCTCATAAGCACAAAGTACCACTCTTTTCAGCTCACAGTTGCCATTCTTGCATCGACCTCTCTGCTGCTCCTCCTTCCTCTCAAAAGCTATGAAATACCCATTGAAGGAACAGTGTATAAATTGCTCCTCCCAGATGAATATTGAAGGTATGTAAGTTCTCATTTCTTCAAAATCTGTATTAGAAGTAGCTACAGTTAAAGAAAAATTGATTTTTTTGCTTGGATTTTTCGATGGATTTTGGTGAAAGTACGCCGAAGAAGAAATCGAAACAATCCCTTAATTCAACACCCATTAAGGAGCAAAACCCACTTCCCATTTTCAGTTTAGATCCTATTTTCCCTAAAACCCCACAAACCCTAAACCCCAACAATCGCCGCCGTTCCCTCCGCCTTAGCTCCACTCCTCAAACCCCGCAGCAGCAGCCGGTATCGCCTCCAGCGTCTGGTCGACGAGGTAAATCTCTGAACTTTACTCCGAAAAATGGGACTAATTCAGCTAAAAGAAGGAAAACTAAGGTTGATGATTTAACCCCTGTTTTGACGCCGGGGCTTACTGAATTGAGGAGGAAAAGGAAATGTGTTGAGAGAAAAAATGTGGGTGTTGAGAAAAGAAGTGTTTCGAGGAGTTGTAAGAAGAGGGTGTATTATAAAAAAGTGGTGTATGATGGGGGGGAGTTTGGTGTTGGGGATGATGTGTATGTGAAGAGAAGAGAAGATGCTAGCTCAGACGATGAGGATCCCGAAGTGGAGGAATGTAGAATTTGTTACAAGCCAGCAGGGAAGGTGATTATGATTGAATGTGATGAATGCTTAGGAGGGTTTCATTTGAAGTGTTTGAAGCCACCTTTAAAAGAGGTTCCCGAAGGGGATTGGATTTGCGTGTATTGTGAGGCGAAAAGATTAGGAAAAGTAGTGGAAATGCCTGCACCACCCAAGGGGAAGAAACGGGTAAGGACTGCTAAGGAGAAGTTACTTGACAGTGATCTGTGGGCGGCTCGTATTGAGAGGTATATGAATTTTGTGTTTTGTTATTAGTAATTATAAGAACTTTTTTTGGTTTATTTGATTTTGCGTGTTAATGGTTGTGATGTTTTTTTTAATTGTGATATAAATGTAATAGTATATGGAAAGAAGTGGATGGTACCTATTGGTTCCGGGCACATTGGTATATTATTCCTGAGGAAACAAATACAGGAAGACAGCCACATAACTTAAGGAGAGAACTTTATCGGACTAATGATTTTGCTGATGTTGAGGTAATAATGTGGTATTCTCTTTTCTGTCTTACAATGTAATGTTTTTTGCTGTGGAAGTTATGTGCTACCTATCTTGCTGCTTGAGGGTTGTAATCTTTGTTCTGGAAGAGAAAGTGTCATTTACTTGTTGATCAGTTCAATTGATTGACGACATCCCAAAAGCAAAAGGTAGGTGTAAATGTGTTAATCTACCATTGGGTAATGTTCTTGATAGAGTAATCAAAAGAGAAGGATTGCAAGCAGTAAGATTGTTTTTTGGGGTTTGGATGTTATAGTGAATTTAGTGGGATAAGACTCACCCCCTATGGAAAGGAGCCAAAGCTTCAATTTCTCTGCTTATCGGCGGTCTGGATTGATTGGATATGTTACAAGTAAGTGACCATTACATCTGTTAATAAGGGCATATGGTTCTGTTTGCAGATGGAATCTGTCATCAGGCATTGCTTTGTTATGTGTCCAAAAGAATTTGAGAAGGCAAGAAATGATGGAGATGATGTTTTCCTTTGTGAATATGAATATGACATTCACTGGCATAGTTTCAAGCGCATTTCTGAGATTGAAGATAATGCTGTGGTATGTTTTAAAATAACTTTTGATGATATTTATGGAACCTTTTGCTCATATCTGATGAAATATTCCCGAACTAATAAGCTGTCTTCTCATTTGGTAGGATGATGATGAAGCTGATAACGACGGAGATTGGATCTCTTGCGAAGATCCGGACTCTGACGTGGAAGACAACGAAGAATATGAACGGGAAAACCAGAGTAATCTATTAACCAGACCATCTCTAGCTCATCCTTTGGCTGCGGTATATGACTTGTCCTTTGACAGATTCATAGTTGGCTTCTTCCTGTTGCCCAAAGCAGAAAGCTAAGTAGTTTGTGTAAGAGTGCAGAATTCAAGAAAGGGACGCTTTTTTGGACTACAAAAGATAGGTGCAAAGAAGATCCCAGAACATGTGAGATCTCATAAGCTTACTGAACTTGAGAAAGCAAAAGGAACCCTTTTGCTGGCAACTTTACCCAAGTCTCTACCTTGTAGGACTAAGTATGTCTTTCCTAAGTTGCAGTCTTCATTCTTCATGCAATTTGCTTGGTATTTATCTGACAAACAAGTGCCTTCTTTTGCAGAGAAATGGAAGAGATAACTACATTCATAAAAGGTGCCATATGTGATGATCAATGCCTGGGTAGATGCCTTTACATACACGGTGTTCCTGGGACAGGAAAGGTATCTATTGGCTTAAGAAAATGTGCTTGACTGATAATGTTAGGCAGTCATGTATCGTTTCTATGTTTAGGCTGGTCTGACATTACTAATTTGTTCCTGCATCTGCATTGTGATACAGACAATGAGTGTATTAGCAGTAATGAGGAGTTTAAGGTGTGAAGTTGATGCAGGGAGCATTAAACCTTATTGTTTTGTGGAGATTAATGGCCTAAAATTGGCTTCACCCGAGAATATTTACAGTGTAAGTATGAAATGCAATCTCTAGTGATGCAGAAAACATCTATATTCTCTGAATCATTTCTCTCAACTGTTTCAGGTTATTTATGAAGCACTTAATGGGCACAAGGTCGGTTGGAAAAAGGCTCTTCATTCCTTGAATGAGCGGTTTTCCAGTGTTACTGAATGTAGCAAAGAGGATAAGCAGCCTTGTATTCTACTTATAGATGAACTTGATCTCCTGGTTACCAGAAATCAAGCGGTAAATGATTCTTTCTTTTATCCACCATAATAAATATCAAAGCAGCAAATTGCATATGTATGACTTGTTTCCTTTTTATTCCAGGTTTTATATAACATTCTTGATTGGCCTACAAAGCCGCATTCGAAACTGATTGTTATAGGTGCCGCACAATATGCTATCAATATTTCCTTCCTTCTGTATTAGTTATTACATGTGAAGATAAAATAGCAGTTTCTCTCACCAATAGGTATTGCAAATACTATGGATCTTCCGGAGAAGTTGCTTCCAAGGATTTCAAGTCGTATGGGCATTCAAAGACTTTGCTTTGGTCCTTATAACTATCAGCAGCTTCAAGAGATTATTTTAACTCGCCTCAATGGGATCGAGGCCTTCGAAAAACCTGCAATTGAATTTGCTTCAAGGAAGGTTGGTCCTTTTGTGGTTCATCTCTACAAGTACTTTATCTTTATTAGTTGATTCTAATCATCCCAGTCACATACTTGAGCTTGTGTGCTGTTGCAAATGTGATACTTGAGTCGATTATTAAGCAATGTTTACTTCACACATAAATCCAGGTGGCAGCCGTTTCAGGTGATGCACGCCGTGCACTAGAAATATGTAGGCGAGCTGCAGAGCTTGCAGATTATCGTGTTAAGAAATTGCTATCACTTCCCGATTCTGCTGCAGCAGGTGAGCTAAACCTCGAACTATCTAGACATTAATAGCAAGAAAGAAGTACTAGGAATTCTATTAGAAGGAAATACACATTTGTTCAGGTTTTCAACATCTGTAACATCCTTGGTAGTTTTATACAGATTACTTATCTATGTGTATGTTTCAGGTAAGATTCTTGTCAAAATGGCAGATGTTGAAGCAGCCATTCAGGAAATGTTCCAGGCTCCTCATATCCAAGTGAGTCCAAAAGGAACACCCTATGGTGTAATTTCAATGTTTATTTTAGTTGATGGGGACATTTCTTTTGAATGACATGATAACAAAGAAGAGCCCACTTTCTTTTTATCTTCCATTTTTTCCTTGCACTACTATCAATCTCAAATTAGTTGGTGTCCGCTTGCGCGGGTTGAATGTGAAAAATATTTAAATTTTTACCTCTGCTAAAAAAAACAAACCACCAAGTGTTGGTGTTGGGTTAGGCACCATCCCTATCCGTATATATATAGCAAAAATTACAAAGTGGATAAGACAATAACATGAGAAGTGTTCAAACTCATTTCTATAGGACATGTCCACAACTTTCAGGGATAAGAGAAGAAGCATTTGTGGCTTCCATAGTAGCGGGTGCCAGTGAATGAACAGTGCCACTAGTAAATTTCCAAATGTGCCAGTGAATGAACAGTGCCACTAGTAAATTTCCAAATGTGTGACTTGAGCCGGTGAAGAAATTGATGGTGAAGAATGCATCCAAGGGTGTGGCTAGTGTTCAATGAAGTGGGAGGAGAATCATGAAGTCTGGGGTTCAAATCTCACCAGAGACAAAATAATACTGGTGATTTCTTCTTTTTAGTCTAGACCTTGGTGGATCGAGTTACCCAGTATTTGTTGCTAGTGAAGATAGAGCAGGTACTCCATGAAATTAATCGAGGTGCGGGCTGGCTGGTCTGGACTCCACGGTTATTTGATAAAAAGGAGGCTCTAGTTTATTTAGCTGTTTGGTGGAGTTGTGGCTTTGGGCTGGGTTTTGAGAAATGGCAATATTTTAAGGGTGGTGAACAGAAGGACAGATTTTTCTTAACTGGAGATGGCAGATCAGAGAGCTTGTAGAACAGAGTGGTCTAAGGTCATTCTGTTGGTGTATTCATGGTCAAAATGATCTAAATTTTTGGTAGAGTGCTAGGCGGATGGATCGGGGGGTGGGGGTTCATCTAGGTGTTGGCCAAAGTTATCTACAGATAGCAATATAGCCTAGAGAGTTCCGCCAAGAGAGGTCTAAGGTTGAAGCAAGTTACTGTAGCTATTGTTCTCATCTGCTTCACCAAAAGTTTTCAGGTGTCCAAATTAGTGGAGGTCTCCATAGATTATAATCCTATTATTTGCTGTAAGAATGGGAATATCCTTGTATACATGCATGTTTCAAAGTGAATTTACCGAGGACTTTCGCTGACCATCCCTTAGTACAAAATTGAAACTCTAATGATTTCTTAGTGAAATCATGTTAGGACTAGCTTTTGTTTTTCTCTGTAGTTGATTCATAGTGATGTGGCAGCAAAGTGCTAGGCGATGTTTCACTGGCTATATAGGGGAGACGATGAAGGATTTTGTTTTCATTGTGCTTGCAATGTGTCTAAGTATTTGTTTCGTGTAGGTGATGAGAAGCAGCTCCAAGCTTAGTAAAATATTCTTGGCAGCTATGGTTTATGAGGGTCACAAGACGGGCATGAGCGAGACCACCTTTGACAAGGTAGTTTCCTGTTCTTCTGCCTTTTGAAGTTTCATCTGCCTCTTGTGTGGCATCTCTGATTTACTGATGTATCATGTATCTCTTGTAGTGGAAAAAACAAACTGATTAATTGATTCTTTCTTTTTCAATTTAAAGTCTGCCCGCTTTGATTCTACTCTTTCTTCAGATTTGGTTTTTATGCACTTATATTATTTTCTTCTGGCCTGTACATTAGCTTGTATGTTGTTTAAATTTGCTCCTTAAAATAATTTTCTCAATGCAGTTGGCAATAACTGTTTCCCGTCTCTGTACAAGCAATGGTGAAAAATTTCCAGGTTGGGATATGCTTTTAAAAGTTGGGTAAGCCACCATATTCTTTAGCTTCCTTAAATTATCAAGCTATAAACTCTTAACCTTGGATTAATGCTGTCCCCGATCCTTGTTGCTTTGTTGTATATTGTGCGCGGCAAGTTTTAATTTCTTAGCATAACTCTGGTTGGATAACCCCCATTTCCTAACCTTATCGGAGGCTTGCAGTGTTGCAAAAGCAAAAACACAAAAAAGCTCTTAGGTCCGATAGGTTTAAGTGCTAATATGTTGTGGTTCAATTGAAAAAATCATGCGAAGGGAGAAAAAATACAAATATATAAATTTTGTGTAAGATCATAATTATAAGCATGAATTACAAATATATGAATAAAGAAATTGAATCCTTTTTAACAATAAGGTAATTTATCAATTGTTTAGTATTGGCTCTTCAAAAGAGGCTCATTGGCAAGGAAAAGTATGCCTTAGAACCTTGATGACGAGACTGAAGCATACATTAGGTGAGGTGAAGTGCTCAACATGTTTTCGGCCTCATTTAAGGGCTTAAGCGTGTTTTTGACAACACTGGGTGTCATCGTAACAAATTAGTTCTGTGTTTTGATGATCCTGTTCTCTTAACATTGTGAAATAGATTTAAATGTTGATATGGAGAGCAAGTGGATGCCAGTGAATGGTCACTGGGTCAATGTTGCTTGGACTCTTCAAAAAAATGTCGAGGTGCTTGTCGGATCCTCCAAAAGTAGTCGTTTTCAGAGGATCCAACACGTGTGGAAATTCTTGTTCATTTTGTTAATTATCTTATGTCATTTATTTTGTTTGGTGGCAGATGCAAGCTTGGTGAATGCAGAATACTTCTATGTGAACCTGGAGTGAAGCATAAATTGCAAAAGTTACAGCTCAACTTCCCAAGGTAAGTTTCTTTTTAAGTCCTCAGCTGTATATGAATTCAAACCTTATAACTGAATTTTCTCTTTTAACTAAAATGCTGCTGTAGAGGCTAACCCCGAACAATCAAATTGCGTAATCATGCATGCCCAAAGGTCCTCACAATAACAACTTTTTAATGAGAAATAACTGTGCATCAGTTCCAAACAAGTTGGGGTAACTTTTTCTTATAACTCTCAAAAATCCATCTGTCAAGATATTCAGAAAGAAACTCACTCCTATTAATGAATGGGATTTTTAACCGGTATGTTGTTCATCGATGCTTTCCTTGTTTAGTGGAAGTGCTAAGTTAGATTTGGGTTCCTCAGCATCATCAAGTGTTGAATTGCGTAACCCGTCATTAAATTGTTTGTCATTATAGGGAATAAACCTACTTTTATGATTTTCGACGCATGCCTGATTTTTTGGAGGGTACTTAAGCATTTTGGTTATATATGATTACAACTCACAAGACTTGAATTCAAGATCTTAATTGTGTGAACCATCTTACGAAATTAGGGAAGAGATGTTTCTGAGAGGATACTAAAGATGAATAACTTGTTGCTCTTTCCATAGATCATATGTTTAAAGTAAAACTCTGTGATTCTACTACTGATCCTGTATATTTTTTCGAGTGTTGGTAGTTTAAAATACATCAAACACTTAGCGCTTATTAAATGAAGAGAGTATTACTTCTCCTTCTGACTTTTCAACACTGGCAAGTGTTCCATACATCCTGTTTCCGTAATCTCTTGCAATGGTTGCTTTGATCCTGATGCGCTGCGTTTTGTTGCAGTGATGATGTTTCTTTTGCACTTAAAGACAGCAAGGAGCTGTCATGGTTGGCTAAGTATCTATAATTCATGGAACACCCATGTGTGTGGCTTAGCGATCAGTGAAGTGGATTGAGTACCAAGGCATATTCATGTTCAAGAGGCAAAAACGCTAGGTGGCTTCTTCTTATCTCTCCAAGTTTTTATGGATAGAGTTACTCGATACCTATGTTGATGCGAGATAGCAGATACCCTCTGGAGAACTAGTTGAGATGTGCACAAAGTGACAGGGACACCATGGTTAATAGAAACGTATCTCTGACTTGTCGTCGCGGATGTTAAGAGTTTGATTGCAATCTTTTTCCTTCATTGATTTCATATCCTTGTTCCCAATCAAGTTTCTTCACAAGAACAGTCTTGTTTCCCTTGTTATCTATGAACTTGTTAACTATTTAATGTATACTGACGATTTTGTTGTGGTTAATGAAATAGCCACCGGCGTACAGTTTCAAATTTCACATGTGAAAATTCAATGACAATGATTGTTTTTCAATTATACGGATTCAAAATGTGGCTATTTGTTAAAGTTGTTAAAACAATGATAGACAACTTGTTGATTTGATTGTAACCAATATTTGTCACATAACCCTTGCAATTTAAAGCATGCTAGACAATATTATAGGCCGTCGTTGATCAACGATGTAGTCCCGTGATCAATTGAATACTCTTTATCAAAAAATATATATTATGTATATATAAATATGAAGTATAAATATTAAATATTTAACATCGTTGATGAAATTTTTGACTTCGCTATTATCGCTCATAAAACAGCTAAGTAGGCGATTTTGGCCGGCATAATCATCATTTGTTTAATAACTAATACAATACAGTATATTGTGGCATACTTCTTGTCAAACTTGGAACAAAATTACACCAAACCATCCGACGTAAAGATAGTTTTCAGTGCTAGTTATCTAGTTAGACGCGCGTTAATCTTTTTCGTGTCTAAGATTGCGATATACATAATTAACATTACAATACCATCAACATGCGGGGATAGCTCAGTTGGGAGAGCGTCAGACTGAAGATCTGAAGGTCACGTGTTCGATCCACGTTCACCGCATTTTCTTTTCTTACCCAGTTTTTTTTTTGGGTACAATTTCGACACGAGACTTTGATTAAGAGACGTTATGTAAGGTGGACTATTTAGAGAGAAAAATGCTTCAATCGTATGAGTCAAATCAGAAATCTCTTTCTTTTTTTTCGTCATTCACTTGGTGTTTAGTATTCGTAACAGAGTCCTGATTGTTTTGCATTTGCACGGTAAGGTTCACTCAAAGACAAAGTCCTTTTATCATGATTTTTCTCATACTTCGGACTTAAACCAGAGACCTCTAATTATATCAATGCATACCCATATAATATACTATCCATTAGATAGAAAACAAGGTAATTATTTAATTAAAGAGTAAATTAAAATTCCAACATTAATAACCTCAACTTTTAACTTTCTCATAAAAAAAGAAAAAAAAACTCTCCAACACCAATAAAGCCTCAAGAAATAGAACAAAATACAATTATAGCAATACAATATAGTAATCTTTTTTTTTTTCTTTCAAATTGTATACATCAATTAACATAACTTATATTATATACTACTAATATCTCTCTTTCAAAATTTCACACTACTTCAACTACCGTGATGAGATGTAAATTTGGCACATTTTCCAACAAATCGGCCGTGAGCATCGATGCCCTCGGCCGTGGAGGCGGCTCACTAGACGAGTACGTTAGGTTGGCCGCCTCCACACGTTGGCGTGTTTTAAGCCATTTCGCTTGCATGTATTTTTGTTTGCGCCACGGCCCAATATGCATTTTCTTATCCTTCATGCATTTCTTGGCCGCCCCGCACAAAATCTTGATCAACGATAGTAATCTTGCGATTTTACCAACAAATACTTCTGGTAAATTTTTCACTAGTCGGTTATATTCTTCACACGCTCGTGCCATTTCGAATTCGGCTCGAAAATTTAGCTCGACGATAACCCTTACTTCACCCTTCTTAGGATTTGATGAGTCGATCACATCTATGAATGTATGTTCACCTGTAATATGGTTAATTAGTGCGTTAAAAGACGATATTCAAACGATTTAATATAGTTACATAGCCATAATAACAGAATCAATATAGTTTCGTAAATAAAATTTGAACTTACAAATTGAATAATATTTAACACTAGTATGATTAATTGAATAAAAAAAATGTGTGAAAGGTCTCATACAGTTTGTCATTGGTGTATATAGCCACAAATTAAACAAGTCATTTTCCACTTGTATTAGAAATATCACAACTATGTAATTGGTTCATTGCCATACACTTAAAAGATTTTATATAGATGTCATTCTCAGAAATATAATTATTGTCATTTAAAATAAGTTACGTATCTTATTTTCAAGATTTGAATATTGACATATATATATATTATTGACCGGCTATATAAAAATTCTATACATTAACAATGTTTATTTATTTAAACTTAAAAATTTCATTAATTTATCAGTATATATAATTTAAATTTTTATTAAAAAGAATGTCTTTTACTTCATTTTTTCAACTAATATAAAAAATTACCTGATGGAAGATCTGAGGAGTGCTTCCACTTAGACTTACAAATTGCAGAGTTAAACCCTGCAATTTGCAGACGGCTGCAAATCTCCTTCATGAGGCAGGTCTTGCAGCTGTCATCTGCGATCTTGTGACAACTGCATATAATTGTATTTCCTTCGTTTATTATCTCCTTTGTGATGCTTCGAATTTGTGATTCTAAGGAAGTAGTACGGTATAGTACGTCCTAATAAAATAAAAAATATTTACATGATCAAAATACAAAAGCGCACTTGCAAATAACTTTATTTAGTAACATAAATTGGTAATAAGAATAAATGGTAACTTAAATTACACCAATTACGTAAGAAAATCATTATAAAATCATCACTCATAAATAAATATGATTTTTAAGTTATACGACTGTGTAAAGAATTTTTACACTATTAATGTATTTATCTAACAAAATAATTACTCTATTTTTCATCGTAATAATTGGAAATTAATTATTGGATAGGAGAAATTCAAGGAAATGAAGACGTTAAGACTTTTTTCTAAATCAAAGAGAGCAAAACAAGAAAGAGAAAATTTTCAAAACAAGAACTTTTATATCATTTCAAAGTCAATTCTCGAGCTTTTCAATAAGTTAAAGTTATCTCCATGTAATTTGTTAGTCATGATTCATAAATTTAAACGTGATAGCAATTACAAATACTTGGATTAATGCGCGAAACGCTTTATGCCTTCTAAATGTATTAAAACAATCTCGAATTCAGACGAACTTCTTTTACTTTTTCAAGAAGAAAAAAAAAAGAATCTATATTAACATAAAAAAAAATAAAAAATTTAAGAATTCAGTATTTAATATTTTACTTACTTGTAAAAGTTGATGTTGAATTTCCCAAAATCGATTATCTTTAACATTTTCAGACTCTTCTTTTTCTTCTTCTTCATCATCATCAACATCATTCTCATTTTCGGCACAAAAATCGAGACAGATATTTTCCGACAACTCATCGTTAAGAAACCCAAAAATAGTATCGGAAATATTTATCGATGAGATATCACCGGAAAATGTCATTATTTCCGGTTTATCGCACGTTAAAATCCGATGAATCATTGTTCTTCTAGCCATAACTCTAAACATAATATCCCTAATTCTTTAAATGAAGCTAAATATATATAAGAAATAAAAAGTTTATAAATTTTTAATGTGAATTGTGAATGAATTTAATTTTGGAAATGGCTTCATATAGTTGCCAAGATTTTTTTGGGGGAATAAATTAAGTGGACAAATAATAAGGGGAGCCTACCATTTAGATATTGAAGTAAAAATAAAGAAATAAATAAATATAGTTATATATATATATATAGTCATAATTGGTAGACCAAAACAGCAAGGATCCACGTCAGTCCATTTTTCCTAAAAGAGTGAGCTTATGAGATAGATCAAAATCCAAAAAATTATTATTAGCATGTCATAAATTTGGACTAGTATAGTAAAATTAGTTATTGAAATTAAAAGGATAGTATAAAAAATATTATGGGATCAAATTGAGCATATTCCATGTTATGTTATTATATATTACACGTGGAAAAACATAGATCATGGATTTTTTTTTCATATGTATCCAAAAAAGATGGTCCATCTTGTTTAATCACCTAAAAACTTCATTTATAATCAACATTCTCAATAAGAGAGCTCGAATCAAATTGGTATAATAATATCGATTCAATTCGATTCAAATTTTTGGAATTGGAATAAATTTGGCAGTGAATTGTGAAATCTTGGTGATTTTCTGTATCTAATGAATGAGGAATTCTTTTTAAAATCGTCTGTCTGTAATTCAGTTTATAAAGTATATTACATAGTTTAGGGATTGGTGAGTTACCCATTGAGTGACTTTTGCACCGGATGTTCCCAAAATGAAGACTATCAGATAAATTCAATACAATAGACGTATATTGGCATTCCAGCCTTCCTTTTCCTTTCAGGGCCTATCTGAAAGAGTATCTAGTACTTCTCGGTCGTAAATATCTTAAATGGTTGTTTATTGTTCAAGAATTCTTGTTTAGCCAGTTCATACCATCCATGTATAGTGTTTTGATCTAAGATTTCAATTCTTCCGTGTTTTAGCATTAACATATTCTTCCATGGAGCTAAAGTCCAAAATATAGAAGAAACAACTGTTTTCACGACTCTACCACCCAATCAATTCTGTTCCACTTAATCTATCTTTCACGGCCACATGCATATCTTTCTGATAAAGAATAAAAAATCTTTCTTTTGTTTCATGAATCCACCTGAATTGAACATCTTTTCGATGAATGCAATGTCTGATATATATCATAAGATGAACAAGATATTCAATTTTTAATAGATAAATAAATTTAAATTCATTTCACATAAAATTATAAAAGAATAAAAATGAAGAAATTTCATTCATCCTTCTGATAAATCATGATTTTCCTCCATAACATCAAATAAAATTTTATTATTTAATTTAACATTAAATTGTTGGCTACCCCACAAAGAGATAAATTAGGTTTTAGTAGGGCTTTTGATAATTGACATGAGAATCTTCTTTAACCATATATATGCGGCATCATGCCAATGTTTTTCTTTTTTAATAAAAATAAATTGACTAAATTGCCCATGGATTGTTAGGTTTTGCACCCCCTACGGATTTGCCTAATCGTTGGAACAGGTTAATCGAACGTGTTTCAATGATGCAGAAACAGACTGGAACGCAGCAATTTTACGTGGAAAACCCCCGGCTCAAAAAGGGTGAAAAACCACGACCTGTGCTCCACAGGATTTAACCTCAACTTCACTAGATCACAGAGCCTTCAACAACAATTACAACCTTAATTAGATCTTTAGCTCAATAGCCCTAAGATCCAACGATTTGAAGAACGAAAATAATAAAACAACTTGTTTACTGCTATCTCTCTTTGTAACCTAAGCTGTTTTTTCTTCTCAAAGCTCGCTTGTTTTTCTCTCCTTTTCTTTGTGTCTGAATCTCTCTTTTTCTCTCTACTTCTTTCCTTTTTCTGCGCAAGCTTTTTGTTAGAGTTGGAGTTGTATTAGTATTCCTTTCTAAATCCTCCTTCTTTTTGACAACTTGGAGTAGTATTCCTTTTTATATGCCTTATTTCCAGCACCCTTTATTCCATTTTTATTGTGTGCAGCGTGTGCAGTTTTGCCACAGAAACAGTACGTTGAAAGAACCAGGTAGTCCAACCTGTTTCATTATCTTTTGTCAGCCATCAAAACCTTACTGCTCCAACAAATTCCCCCTTTTTGATGATGACAAACTTTCTGAGTGTCAGGTCTATTCATCTTTTCTGATTTATTTTCAGCTTTCCATAGTTCTCCCTGACTGTGTGCCCTCTACTTGTCCAGTGGATAGACCAGGTAGCCTGACTTGTTCCTCCGATCCAGCTTTCCATAGTTCCCCCTGACTGTGTGCCCTCTGCTTGTCCAGTGGATGGACCAGGTAGAGTGACTTGTTCCTCTGATCCAGCGCATAGTCATCCTGTCCTCCCTCTTTTTAAAAGGTGCAAGTGAAAGAAACTTGTACTTATAACCAGTCATGTGTCTTGAGCAAGCGTTATCCATGTACCAATGCTTGCTTTCTTTCACTGCAACCTGTAAGACAGATCAAGGGTTAGTTTTAGGAACCCAGACTAGCTTGGGTCCTTTCCAGTTGTAAAACGGATGAATGAGATCCCTTCTTGCCCAAGTAGGCAACATGTTCCTTGACCTGTTTCTTTTATTATCTTCATGCCTCCTTTTGTGCACATGATATGTGTTTCTACTCCTAACATTGTTTGCAATTGGACACTCAGTAGTTGGATGTCCAATTTTTCCACAGAGGTAGCACAAATCAGTAGTAGTAACATTCTCCTGAAAGAACCCTATTCCAGCTTTCTCATTGTGACTCCTGCTTCCTAGATGGTTCACTATTCTTGATGACTGAGTACATCTTTTTGCCTTTTCTAAATCCAGTTTTAAAATGGAGTTTTCCTGGGTCAATTTTTTCACTTTTTCTTTCTCACAAAAAAACTCAATTTTGCATTCTTTCAACTCAGTTTCTACCTTCTGAAGCTCTTCACTCATCGTACTTTCACCCTTATCAGCAAGGGTTAACTTTTGGATTTCTGACTTTAGGTTCAACACAAGTGAATCAAGTTGTTTAACCTGTTTCTTCAACTTGTCATTTATTTCTTTTGCTTTATCCAGGCAGTTTTTTATCTCAAGATTTTCAAATTTTTGATCTGAAAAATCTTTAATTAGTTGATCCTTTCCATTTGCTACTTCTTCAAAATCGTCTATCAATCCATTCATTAGCAAGATTAGCTTCCTTTTTGAAAAGAGATGCAACTTTTCTTTCAATTCAGAAATACTTACCTCAGATCTATCATCTTCTTCTAGATCTAAATCTCCAGCAGCCATGAACGCAGTTTCATCAATCTCCTCTGTATCAGAATCTTCCAATCCCGATCCCCACGCGGCCATCATAGCATAGGTTTCCTTTTCCTTTTGCTTAGCAGCTTTCTCTTTAAGTTCTTTCTCAGCCCTTTCTTTTCTCCACTCAATTTCCCACTGGGGACATTGTTTGATATGGTGATCAGTCTTTCCACACTTGTAGCATCCAGAGTTGTTTCTGTCATTGGACCACTTTTTGTTACCTGTTTCATCAACCCCCCTCCTGTTACCTGTTTCTCTCTTGTCCTTGCCTTTCTTTTTCATGAATTTTTTAAAATGTTTTGCTAGAAAAGCCATCTGATCTTCATCCAAGTCTGACCCTTCATCATCTGAGGCTGCTTTGAGAGCGAGTGATTTTTCATACATTCCCACTTCTTCCTTTTGCTCTTCCATGTTCATCTCATATGTTCTGAGATTTCCAACCAGCTCATTCAATGTCATGGTTTCAATATCCTTAGCTTCCCTAATGGCAGTAACTTTTACATCCCACTTAGCTTTTGGTAAAATTCTCAGAACCTTGTCTACCTGTTCTTCAGAGGTAAGCACTTTTCCTAGAGAAGCCAGCTCATTAATAAGTAGTGTGAGCCTTGCCATCATCTCTTGCAATGTCTCATTCTCTTTCATCTTGAAGGTCTCATATTCAGTAAATAGCATGGCAACCCTGAACTTCCTAACCTGAGCAGTTCCCTCGTGAGCAATTGTAAGAGCATCCCAGATTTCTTTTGCAGTGGAGCAATTTGAAATTCTGTTATACTCTTCTGGACCAAGACCACAAATCAAAATATTTTTAGCTCTGGCATTTTTCCTCATGGCCAACAAATCCTTAGCGTTGAACTCCCTTCTCTCTTTCGGCACTTGTTGGTCCTCCACTTTTTTTATAGGAATAGTAGGCCCTATACTAATTCTATCCCAGAGTTCGTAGTCTTCTCCTTGAATGAAGTCCTCCATCCTAGCCTTCCACCAACCGAAATGTGTTCCATTGAAAAGAGGAGGTCTCACAGATGATTGTCCTTCTCCATGTCCAAAGGGTGGTGCAGTATTCATCTGGATCAATTCTTAGATACTAGCCTTTAATAAGAAAACCTGCTCTGATACCACTTGTTAGGTTTTGCACCCCCTACGGATTTGCCTAATCGTTGGAACAGGTTAATCGAACGTGTTTCAATGATGCAGAAACAGACTGGAACGCAGCAATTTTACGTGGAAAACCCCCGGCTCAAAAAGGGTGAAAAACCACGACCTGTGCTCCACAGGATTTAACCTCAACTTCACTAGATCACAGAGCCTTCAACAACAATTACAACCTTAATTAGATCTTTAGCTCAATAGCCCTAAGATCCAACGATTTGAAGAACGAAAATAATAAAACAACTTGTTTACTGCTATCTCTCTTTGTAACCTAAGCTGTTTTTTCTTCTCAAAGCTCGCTTGTTTTTCTCTCCTTTTCTTTGTGTCTGAATCTCTCTTTTTCTCTCTACTTCTTTCCTTTTTCTGCGCAAGCTTTTTGTTAGAGTTGGAGTTGTATTAGTATTCCTTTCTAAATCCTCCTTCTTTTTGACAACTTGGAGTAGTATTCCTTTTTATATGCCTTATTTCCAGCACCCTTTATTCCATTTTTATTGTGTGCAGCGTGTGCAGTTTTGCCACAGAAACAGTACGTTGAAAGAACCAGGTAGTCCAACCTGTTTCATTATCTTTTGTCAGCCATCAAAACCTTACTGCTCCAACATGGATAAAACAAAAATCAAGAGTGATAAGAGGGGGCATTATTGGAATTTTTGGGTTTACAATTATTTGTTCCTAGTCATTCAAGATTAGATTGATCAATAATTAAAGATTAAATTAGGTGCAAGTATAAAGAAGATGCCAAGATCCATGAATTTCATAATTAATTCATTGTATGTTTTCATGAGAAATAACCAGATTTTCGATCTCTTGTACTGCATTATCATAACGAAAAGGAAAAAAATAAAAAGAAAAGGAGAAAAGCTCCAATATCACTAGGCTCGATCGTCAGTTGAATTATCCTTATATAATTAGTCTTTAACTATTTTGTTTAGAGAAATAGGCGTAATTATGTGTTTATCTAGGTTTTGATCCATTCTCTTTTTCAAATAATTTAATCATCTAATAATATCAAATCATTTTATTTTGATATAGTCCAAAAAAATAAATATGAAGATGAAAGTCATATAGTATGTGGATCGATTTTAGTGTCTTTGCCGGTCTACGATAACTATTGAGATACACACATCGACATAAGAAAATTAGTATCCTTTTTAGTGTCTATAAATGCTTGATTGATATGAATGACACACAAACGATTAACATCTAACTAAGTTTAAAAAGTGATAGTCTATGTATAACTTAATTCGAACAATAGATTTTTGAGTCAGTAGACAATGGGGTTCAACTATATGTCGTCCATAAGATACAGTGATACACTAAATGATGCGTATAATTTTTTTAAAGAAAATTGTGTGAGTTTTTTTTTAAACAAATAATATCACATCATGATAAGAATATTATTTTCGAACGATGTCAAATTCATCATAAATAATAAAATAATTTTCAAGATTAAATTAGTGCTTATAACTAATTCATGTGACAAATCTTATAAGAGCTGGCAGATTAGGGAAGCCCATTTGCGTTTGCTGCTCGCCGCAACTTTCCAGCTTAAAAGTACAATAATTTAGTGGACTATGATGATACGAAAGACGGAGCTAGTAGTCTGCCTGTGAATCGACGAATTCAATGAATTTTTTATTAAATAGTATATTTGTGTTAATAAATCGTAAAATATTTAAGTATATTGAATTTAGAATCTACTTGTTATTACTTAAAATTGTTATAATTGTAAAATTCAAAATTCATAGAGTTGAAAGGTTAACTTTTTCGTTGCTGCTCCTAACAGGAACGTCAACACTTTTTCTCTGCACATGCCCAAACCATCGTAATTTCGTTTCTCTCATCTTGTCTGCCATAGGCCATCCCTAACTTCTCCCAAATGATGTCATTCTGAATCTTGTTTGGTACTTAACCGAAAAATATTATCCTAAAAACATGTATAATCTAGATAAATATACTATGGGAAATAGGGTTTGGGGTCACGTTCATCTTTTCAACTTTCACTAAGCCATTTTTCTCATTTTTAAATAACTTATTTTCGTAGAGAATAATTTTCAAAAATTTTGACCAACTAAATATAAAAAAACTAAAAAAAAAATTTAGAATATATTTTTCTTCGCATCGAACACACCTTACATGAGCAAATAAGTAAATAGCTAAAACAAGAAGCATATAAAAATTTTCTAATAACAGTTGGCTTCAAATATTAAGTTTATGAATGGGGCTTAACTTCATATTTTACTGTATCAAGAAAAAATAGATTAAACATCAATCAATATAATCTTAAAAACATAGAACTTAATTGATCCTAAATTCATCGTAAAAATTATGAGGCGAGAATTGTCCAAAACGTCGTATAGAATTTCAACCAAGATTACAAGATTTTTACGATTCTTAATTTTTTTTAAAATAATTTTTAATTATGAATATCGTTAAAATATGTGCTTCTTATCGAAAGGAAAAAGATAATTTTGGGCTTTTATTTTGGGCGATGGACTTATAAATGATGACTTTGGTATAATGGGTCAGCCCAATTTTGAGGACTTTTGATATTTGATACAATAGCATTTAGGGAGGGTTTCCGGTCACTCGAGATGAAATCTACCCGACATTTTTTGAGTATTTTAAAAAAACACAAAACACGAGGAAAGCAAGTTAGCACCTCAACATCCTTTAGTTAAAAGAAAAAAAGACATAATACGTTAATATGTTTTTTGACTTTGGGTGTGCACAAATATACGCTAGTATGAAATTGCACAAGTAGATAAACGTGACCTATATGACATAATATACGTAGGATACAAAATTGTCATGCAGGATGAATTTGTCTATTCGTTCAAGTTTAAAATGATTAACGTGTCTACTTGGTCACTAATAAAATTAAAGATCATAATTGCCGATTGAATTTACGTTAAGGATAATATTTATGTAGTATGTCAAAAAGAAGAGTACATAGTGCAATATATAAAGTATATGTATTCACTTTCTAAACAAAAATATATTAAAGAATTGTAGAAAATAAGAATAATTGAGATTCTTTCATTTCTTATAAAAAATCTTCGATTTAATTTAATAGATTTTTTTTTCTATTAAGAAACTTTACCCTTAATAGACTTATCTATCCGTCGTGAATGAATTAATAAGCAAGATCGTTGAACTTTAAATATCAAATAACTAAATAAAAATATGATTTATCAAGAATATAATAAGACAATTGAGATTTCCTTACTCTCTTAACCTTGATTTCGAGTTCAAACCATCTAATTAGTGGGGTCATTAGAATTTGAATGACATATATAGTTAAATAAATAAATAAAAGATTCATCAACAGATATTATGAGACGATTGAGATCAATTCCGTTCCACTCTCTTTGTCACAATAAATATATTACTCTCTTTGTCACAATTTATGTGGCATTGATGAAATTTCAAGAATTAAAACTTTAAACAACAATTATTATGACCTATAGTACTTTCTACATCATTTCGAGCAACATAAATAATGTTTTTGATATATTTATATTATATATATATTTTAAATATAATTTCTTTTTGACATAAATATAGTCATTGAAAAATATTAAAATAGTTGTTTTATTTTATCTTTTCAATTTTAAAAGAAAGACCTAATTTATAATTTTGTGTTTGTTTTATCCTAATTCTAATATTTACATGACCACCAACCAAACATTTTCCAAAAATATTTTTCACCACCAGCCAAACATGAAAAAATGAGTTAGAAATTAACTCATTTTTCAAAAAAATATTTTTCATGAAAAATATTTTCCTTCCTACCAAACACACCCTTATTGTCATCTGATTTCTGTTAGATGTATAACCTTTTGATAACATATATTGTTGACTCACTCAACTTGTATTAGATCCATTAAAAAAAACCTTTTCTATACAAATATCCTTTTTTAAATGCTCAAAAAATTCCATAAAAATAAAGATGAATCTCATCCATTCATTCATTCATTGGATATCGTTTACTTTTACGCCAAAGTTAACACATCAAGAAAATTGCTAAAAACAAATAGTGATATAAATAATATAGAGAAAAACACAAATCAGTAGATGATAATCATATAAATATTTTTTTATTCGATACTGATATTCATATCAAAATTCAATCAATTTAGATTTGTAATGCATAAATCCCATTTAAAAAACGCTCCCTAACAACAATTTGTCCATATTTTTAATTCAAAATTAAATTCTTTGATTCGGAAAAAAGTAACTTCGTCTATTATATCACATCCATCAATAATATTGACTCAACAAAAATAACTTCAAATTCAACTCGTATAAAATCTATTAAAAGAGGAACCTTTCTTATATATTCTATATTAAATGCTCAAAAGTTTTCGTAAAAATAAAGATCAATCTCACCTATCCATCCATCCATTCATTCTAATATCGTTTACTTTTACACCAAAGCTAACACATCAAGAAAAATTGCCAGAGAGAAATAGTAATATAAATATAATAAAGAGAAACACACAAATTAACAGATGATAATCATATAAATATTTTTTTTATTCGATGCTGATATTATATCAAAATTCAATCAATTTAAATTTATAACGCATAATCCCATTTTTATAAAGACGCTTTCTATCAAAAATTTATTCATATTCAAAATCAAACTCTTTATTCAGAAAAAAATAATTTCGTCTATTATACCACATTAATCAATAATATATTAATATTCCTTATTTGTACTTAATTGTACCCTTAATCATATTTCCACATAAAAATAAGATAAAATAAAATTAAAAAAAATATCTCAATCTTCCTTAAAATCATACCTAATTTAATAATTCTCAGATTGTGACAGCTATATACTTCTCACCTAATATATTATTTTCCCCTTTTTTTCCCTTTTTGTCTTTTCTTCAACTTATCACATGATTCTTGGAGGAAAAAACTATAATGTAAAATTCTTTACAACTTTTTGAATAATTTTTGCAACAAACTCCATTAAAGGCAACAATGCCATATTTTTCATCGAAGAGATTCAAAATATATAAAATTAATATAATTTAATATATAATTTATTTTATATAATTTTAACTTTATATGTACAATATAATTTTACGATCGCGAATTTTAAATAAACTTCTTACACTCTGCCTGCTTATAAACTATTTGATGTAGCATTATTTGATTATAAACAAAGAATTTAAGAAAGAGAAAAAAATAACCTTTTAAAATTTGTAATTTAAAATAAATTATAAATATTTATTTGACTATAACATAATTTCATAAGAATTTTAAAATAAATATAAATATTTGTCCGGCTATAAAATAACTTCATAATTATAAAATAAAGTATAGATGTTTTTATGACTATAAAATAATTTCAAAGAGTAAATTAAAATTTCATTTTTAAATATATTAAAATATTATATTTTTTAAAACAAATTAAATATAATATTTATCGTATAAATTAAGGCAAAACGACGTAATTCAAGGTAACTAATATATCTATTTTAATTTTAATTTATTTTTATATCTCTTAATTAATTAAAAAAAATTCACACCACCCCCACCCCTACCACCACCACCCTGCCCCCCCCCCCACAGCTTCAGTCATGGATTAAACCGGGTCTAAATCGAAAGCTTCAAAGGTACATAAATGTACTTTTTTGGTTTTTTCATGTGAAGAAACAATGACATATTAGAATATGGAATTTTAGTCAAAAATGGGGTTTGATTTGAATTTTTCTTCTCTCTCATTAAATTATCTCAATGTTTCAAAGACTATTACATAAGATTAAAGAGAGGAGAAATCAGAATTCTTGTCAAAAATGGAATCTTTATAGAAAATCCCTTTTTTATATTGTGAAAGAGTTATCCTTTTGGTACTTTGAATCTTATTTTGCTGGAAAGGTATGTTTAGTTTTTCAATTTAAGATAATGGGTGCCTTTTTTGGGGGTTTATGATTATGATTTTGTATTTGGGGTTTAATGGGGTTTGTGAAAATTGATATTTCTTTGTTTTAGTAGCTAAATTAGTGTGCTTTTCATTCCTTTTGTTGTTTGTTTTATTGTTTATCAAAGGTGGAACCTTTATAGAAAATCCTTTCTGTATTGTGATAAAAATTTATCCTTTTGGTGCTTGAATTTGATTTTGCAAAAGGGTATGTTTGTTTTTTCAATTTAAGATAATGGGTCTCTCTCTTTTTTGTTTGGATTTAAGATTATGATTTTGTATTTGGGGTTTAATGGGGTTTGTTGATATTGATATTTCTCTGTTTTAGCAGCTAAATTAGTGTTTTTTAATCCCTTTTGTTGTTTGTTTTATTGTTTATCAAAGGCAGAATCTTTATAGAAAGTCCTGTTTATATTGGGATAAAAATTTATCCTTTTGGTACTTGAATTTGATTTTGCAGAAAGGGTATGCTTGTTTTTTCAATTTAAGGTATTGAGTGTCTCTCTTTTTTATTTGGATTTATGATTATGATTTTGTATTTGAGTTTTAATGGGGTTTGTGTAAAGATTGACATTTCTTTGTTTTAATTGCCAAATTGGTGTGTTTTTCATATATTCATTGTTTGTTAATATTGTTTAGCTTTCTTAGTTTAACAAAAATGGAATCTTTATAGAAAATCCTTTTTCATATTGTGAAAGATTTATCCCTTTGGTACTTGAATCTGTATTTTGCAAAATGGATATGCTTATTTTTTTAAATTTAAGATAATGGGTGTCTCTCTTTTTTTTGTTTGGATTTATGATTATGATTTTGTATTTGGGGTTTAATGGGGTTTGTTAATATTGACATTTCTTTGTTGTAATAGTGTTTTATCCCTTTGTTATTTGTTTATAGTTTAGGTTTCTTATATTATTAACTTTTTTTTGTTGTTGAATTTTTGTTCTGGGATTTTCTAGTACTTGAAAAGGGTTAATGTTGAGAAAAGGGGATAAAGATTTGTTTTTTTTCATAACTGTTTACTTTTTTTTGTAAGAAGACATAAAAAGATAAAGATTTTGTCTAATTCTAGTCCAACTTGTTCTTGAAGGAGGCATTTTTGAAGGGTGTCTATTGTGGCTGTCATTGATCATTTATGGTGTGTTTGCACATAGAGTTGAAGGTTGAGTTGATTCTTGATTGATGGGTTTGAACAAATTGTCTTTTGAAAACTTAGCGGAACTGATAGGACAATTTGAGGGGATTGTCAAATTGGAACCTCCTCCTGAACTGAAGAAGGAAAAGGAGAAGAAATTTGGTACTTGTTACCAGGTTTTTTAGCCCGATTTCAGGAAAAAATGGACGACGAAGCTAATTCTTGGATTAGGAGAACAAAATTTTCTCATACCATTTGTCATAGGTTGGATGCAACACGATTGTCCACTGGTCCTGTCTTTTTTCAGCCTAGAAGTATTGCAGGTGCCAAAACTAGACCTGGACCAACTTCTTTTAATTCACGACCAGATCGAACTGTTAGGCAAATTCAGCAAAATCCGAGTACAAATAAGCAGAGGGCTTTATCCCCTCTTCCGACAACAAAACTTTCTGATACCTTTAAGGAAGCTCGATCTAGTCAGAGGAGATCTTTGACTCCACATCCTCAAAGGAAGGAACATGAGAAGGGCATTGTGGGTAAGTTATTCCTCAAAGATTCTCATGAAAAGAAAACAGCTAGTTCTGGTTCCGCTGTTTCAAAGTCGTTGGTGAAGTTCAATGACAAATCAAAGAGCCGGAACCGGAAAGATTCTGCATGGACAAAGTACTTTGATCATAGTGGACGCAGGGTTACGGCTGTAGAAACAGCTGATGAATACACTGTTGATCTTTCCAAGCTTTTTCTTGGGCTAAGATTTGCTCATGGTGCCCATAGTCAGCTTTACCATGGAATTTACAGTGATGAACCTGTTGCTGTGAAAATGATAAAACTACCTGATGATGACGAAAATGGAAATTTAGCGACTCGATTGGAGAATCAGTTTACTAGAGAAGTTACTCTCTTGTCTCAACTCCACCATCAAAATGTCGTAAAGGTAGTTAATGAGGATCAATTTTCTTGTTTGATGCATTTAATTTGAGCATATTGCATTCTGCATATACATTGCTTACTGTATTTTATGGTCTTGCTTAAGAATTTTAATATTGAAGTTCGTCCATGGCCTCTGTTTGTTCTATTGGCAAAACACAACGTTCGGAGACTTGTTTTTGTTTTCAAAATCATCTTTGATCTGGTTTTTAATACTACCTCTTAATGCAGTTTGTAGGAGCATGCAGAATGACACCAGTTTTTTGTGTTGTCACTGAGTATCTATCTGAGGGTTCTTTGAGAGCATACCTTCACAAGCTTGAGGACAAGTCCCTAACCTTGCAAAAATTGATTGCACTGGCCTTGGATATTGCTCATGGAATGCAGTATATTCACTCACAAGGCATTATTCATAGGGATCTCAAACCTGAAAATATACTTATCGATGAGAACTTCCGCCTCAAAATTGCAGATTTTGGAATTGCTTGTGAGGAAGCGTATTGTGATCTTTTGGCTGATGATCCAGGTACTTACCGATGGATGGCACCTGAGATGATTAAACGAAAATCATATGGACGGAAGGTGGATGTTTATAGTTTTGGACTCATTTTATGGGAAATGATGGCTGGAACCATTCCTTATGAAGATATGACACCAGTACAGGCTGCTTTTGCTGTTGTGAACAAGGTACTGAATTTTTTCTTATTCATCCATTCTAGGGATTCCTGTGATTCTCTGGTATTTATGTTCAGTGGTCATACTCATGGTGCACAAAAGTATCATTGGTTCATATGTTATTTTTCTTTCCAAATAATTTATGACTGCTGATGCATTTTGAAGATGATGCACACAATTGTGACCATGTCATGGCTGACCTTTTTTGTCATAATGGCTAGTCGAGAAACAAAGTCATGCCCCTAAACCCCGTCTTCCCCCAAAAAAGGATTATTTCTGTTATTAGCTTCATCTATTATGCAAAAGAGGATCTTTTTATGTGTAATTCTGAAAGCATATCTCTGGAACCTTTCAGAATACGAGACCACCTATTCCCAAGGACTGCCCTCCTTCCATGAGAACTTTGATCGAACAGTGTTGGTCTTTGCAACCAGAAAAGAGGCCTGAGTTTTGGCAGATTGTGAAGGTACTGGAGCAGTTTGAATCTTCAGTTGCGCATGATGGGACTCTGAATCTAGTACAAAATTCAATGTTCCATCACAAGAAGGGGTTTCTTCATTGGATCCAAAAACTTGGATCCGCACATCAAAATGCTTCATCAAAGCCTAAGGCTTTATCATGAGTTCCTGGATTATCTAGCTTTGATAGCTTCACCAAGTCCTGCTGTAATTAAAGAGGTTTCTGTAACGTTCTGCTATGTTTTTTCTGCCTCGCCATTATACTAATGCCTGATTAGGTTGTAGATCTTTGTTGAGGTGAAATGCTTCTGTAATTTTACATGATAGATAACATGGAACATGATCACCAGATTTTGAGTGTGATTTCAAATTGCCTGTCTATGGCTAGGAGTAACGTGTCTGAAATAAAGCTCTCTTTACCCTATATAAATATTGTATTTATGTCTTATTTCAATGCTTTAATTTTTTCTTTTGAAAAAAAACTAGCTTTTGATATCTGATGTGATCAGCGAATTAGTGTTAGTATTGTTAACGTTCAGCTTCAATGATGCCATCGCAATAAGACATCGGCAGCACACTTCTGATTAAATACGCTCTCTTGCTGATAAAGATAGCGTGGTTTGCTTTCTATTACTAACTTCTCTTGTAAATTATCTTTTCCCCTCCACCTATGGTGGTTTGTGGTACTTTTGGGCTATCTTTAACCTCAGAATGTGACGAGTTGACATCAAGATGGAAAATGATTTGGTCAAGAAGAGCTTTTGGGAATCATCCGACTTCCCCCAACATACGTTTGATAAGCTATAACCCTTCCACACTGGTTAGTTCTCTTTCTTCTTGCTGTCTTAGTTTTTCCTTTCTCTGAAAGTAGGTTTCATCCCTAATTATCAATGCTAGAATAAGTTACTCCTAATACGCCTATTTATATGATTCAGCTACAGATACATTCTTGCATTTAAAAGTCAAATACTTAAACCCTACCCTATATGTAATCAAATCTTCACATGGCTGAGGCAACTTGAGGTGGAAGAAGTGGCTTCTTCTTCAACAGAAGCAAGGGAAAGCAGTTAAGCAAAAAACCTCTTCTTTTTTTTTCAATTTAAAAGAAAAACCACTATTTAAAGAAGAAAAGAAAAGGGTTGCTACTTGGTGTTGGAGGACTTTCTTACTAATATTTTCAGAACATGTATAATATTTCGCTATTTTGGTGCGACTTTTTGGTTATCTTTTCTTCTTCAGGCTCCAGGTATGTTTTTTCTTCTTCTTCATTTCCCTACTGTGATATTGCTGCTGCTGCTGCTGTGTTTTTTTTTCTTTCTCTGCTTCTCCTATTCTTTCTTTGCTGTGTTCATACTGCTTCTTCAGGTTTTGATATTTATTTGTGCTCGTTGTTTTTCTCTACTGAAGTGTCTCTAGTGTCCGTCTCCGGTAGGATATTTTTTCATGTGTTCTCTGTTTTTTCCGTAACTGTTTGTCAAAATTCTTAGCTGCGTCTGAATTTTGTTTCTCTCAAGTCTGCACAACAATTTAAAACGACATCATCCAGTCAAAGGAGAGCGCATCTTGGGGCTAGGAAAGAAAGTTAGTGAGACAGATAGGAACTCAACTAGATGTGTGTTTTGTAATTTATCAAATGGGAAATTTATCGTCACAAACTACCATCTCGTTGCTGGTAATACCAATTCACATCTTGTCCAAGATGCTCGGGATACGTGAAGGAGTTAAAAAGTGAATTCAGTTTAATTATTATTTTCTAATAGCTTATATCATGGATGTACTGAACAAACCAATATTTTGTGTTATATTTAAGTGTATGATTTTGACAATGCATGTGTGTATCCGCAACTAACTCACTACCGGGATGTTTAATGTAATGTAAACATAAAATAATGTTTTAACTTGTTTAATTGGTCTGAAACATGTGCTCAATGTTGAATAATATTTGTTAACATTGCCATAGTTCTATGCTTTTTTTTTAAAGTCAGGTTCCACATGTTTTCCTTCTGCTTAATCTTGTTACTGTACAACATCATAAGTGAAAAGTAAAAACATGTAATCTCATTACTCGTCTAATAGATTTTGACGGTTTTGGAGAAGCTGATTGTCATGATGGCAGTGGAATTGATAAATATTGTAGTGACTTATAAGATTTTGAGATGGTTACAGCCTACAGGACTCATTTAGTCAACCTAAACTAGTTTGGAATTTTGGCTTCGACAAGCTATTCTGATATGACTGTTATTGATCATAGAAGCTAAGAATTTAGAGGTTGCTCCTATCTGAGGATTGTAGCTAAAGGTTTCTGTAGTCTTCCACTTTATTGTGTTCTCAAAATGTATTTTAGACGATTTTGAAATGACCAACTGAGAATTTAGACATTTCACTTAAATGTCTTCACTAATCGCCTGTCCTTTTTGATAGAAAATGAATCCTCTGATCTGATGTCACGAAGGTGAGAATCACGAAAGTAAACCCTCGTCCTCAGGTATGTTTTCAAATTTACACTTTGAATATGTGCAAAAAAGAGTGCAAAATTCCATTGGTATAAGCATATGCTCGTCGATAGATTAAAGTAGTTTGAAGCATTTGATGTTTGTAACTTCCCGTTCATTCTTCTCCTTATCTTTCCCTTTCATGAATGGTTCTCATGCTTCATGAATCATATTTTTGCCAGAAAATTGTTTGTGTTAGGTGCATTTATTCAAAAATAAATTAAGATTATGGTTAGAACAACTACATAAACTAAATGACTAAACATAAATGTATATATAACTTAAATTCATTGCACAAGCATATGATTTTTTGTTCTCGTGCATGCTTTGTGTGAAACTCATAAAAGTCTTGTGTCACTCAACTAAGTGAAACCTTGTGATCCAATGTTATCATCTTCTGCTTTGAGGTCTGATATTTTTGAGACGAGAGTCTTTCGGAAACAACCTCTCTATCTCTATGAGGTAGTGGTAAGGTCGGCATACATTTTACCCTCGTCAGACCCCACTTGTGAGATCACTGAGTATGTATGTTGTTCGTATTGTTAAAAGAAGTTGAAAAAACTAAACGTAGCAAACATATAATATATATATATATATATGACGCTCAACTAAAGTTTAAAATTATTATTGTTCAGTTAGGGGTTCACCAAAAAAATTCTTAAAATTCATACTTCAACGATAGAACAGAGGAGATTTACAGCTTGTTTGGATGGTGGTTTGCCATGGTTTCATAATGTATGGTACTGTATGGTATGGTATGGTATCGTACAGTACAATACCATACAATGTTTGGATAGACTGTATGGGTTTCTACTGTTTAATGATAATTTATTGTTTGATTTGACTGTATGGTATTGTATCGTAACTTATAAATTTACAAAAATATCCTTAATTAGTATACACATTAAATTTATCAATATCTTTTTAATATTTTTTTTTTTAAAAAAAATACATAGAATCAAGTAGGGAAACATACAAGCTAATTTATCTCCAAACCATACAAACAACGTAAAAAAATAAAAAAAAAGTAAGAACTTAAGAAAAAAACTCAAAAAAAAAAACGTGAAAGAAAAAACGGGAGGCGAACAAAAGTTTCAAAAGTTGATGCGGAGAAAAATAAGTAATACAAAAACAATATATATATTAGGGTAAAGTTTAATAAAAAATAAAGGATAAATTAAAACTATTTAGATTTAAATAAGGGTATTATTGGGAAAAAAAATAAGGAAACCATGGGATACCACCAAATTGGTGGTTTCAAAAAGTGAGGGTTTTCATGGTTACAAAACCATGAAACTAAACCATACCATACCATATAATTAATGAAACAATCAAAACAAACGTGGTTCTCTTAGTAACCATACCATACCATACTATCAAAAACCACCATCCAAACAAGCTGTTACAAGAGGTATACGATACAATATTCATTCTTCGAATGTTTCTTCTCTTTTGATCTTTGCATAACTCACACAATGACGAAAATACAGGCTTTGTCGGTCGTCAACGGCAGCGCATTCGGTTGATTTCGACGGTTTTGTAGTGGTTTCCACCGTGGTTTGGGTGGCTTAAGTTTATTGTTGTATTTGTATTTTCATCATCATTTGTATTTTTTTCATTGTTTTGTATTTTGTATTTTTAGTTGATTGTTTCGTTTGTATATTAAAATAATTGATACGAGTAATCCTTTGGGGTGGTCCAGTAATTTGAGCTTATCTAAAACAAAAAGATTTTTATAGATTGCTTGTAGCCAATTTATCAGAACTGAAAAGATCATGCAATTATATAATTTGTATTTGTATTTTTTTTTTGCATTCGCGAAAAAATATAATAAATATAATGCATATCAAACTTAAGTATAGTTGCGAAATGTAATTAGTGAAAATATAGCTATAGAATTTTATTTAAGACCTAATATTGGCATTTTATGAAAAAAAAAAATCTTAAAATATTCAAAAATATAAACAACTTCACAATATAAGAAGAATTTTAATTTCTTTGTTTTTCGTTTAACGTAAAGTGTAAATTTAGTTTTTTTTATACCTTTATTCAAAGTGAAGGGTCCTCAAAAGAATTTAATATTTTCTTTTGATACCTATCCAGAAATTAGTAAAATTTTATTATATATAATTATATATATTTCTATACTATTCAGTAATAATAATGTTTTTTTATATTATTTATTAAAAAAAAATTAATTCAAAAATTGCAATTTTTTTCTTTTTCAAAAACTTGTTAGTTCTTTGTCAACTAAGCTGGGTTTTGGGATAAGAATTCATTTATTATCTTGTTTCCCTTTAATTGTATGAATTTGACTTTTTTTTTAATTTGATTTTGCTTAACAAATAAATTTATTTTGCATCAATCTCAAGAAATGTTACATTAACTAATTTTTTATTAAATAACATACAACTAGTATAATTATCGCTAATTCATTTAAATAAGATTAATTACAAATACTTATTAAATTGACAAATTATTTAATGTTAATTTCTGTTAAATTTGTAGAGTGTTGTGATTAGTTTAGATATTTTAAATTACTAATTTCTTACATTAAAAATTCTTCACCTTTTCTTAATGATTATGTAAGTCTCTACACAAAATTAAAGACTCTCAACAAACAATTAACCACGATTAAATGTATAAATATAATTAAAATTCAATCACAAGTAATTGATAAATTGCCTACATAAAAAAAAAATTCATTCATTTTTTTCTATTTTTTTAAAATCTAATTTGCTTGAATTTGAAGAAATTATAGAGTATTCAGTATGGCTTAATTTTATATAATTTGATGTTTACCCATTAAAATAATTTTTTTCTTCCTCTTTTGATTTAAATCTAATTCACCTTTTTTTTTTATATAAAAAAAAAATTAATTCCCCTTTTAAGTTAAAAAATAATTTAGAAATAAAATTGAATTTTATAAGTGATTAAAATTCTCAAATGGATTTAGGAATTAGAGGAATAATAAGAAATAAATTATTCCTACACTATACAAAAAATATAAATATAAATTATTAAAGAGGAAAACAAGTGTAATATGAGTTTAATTGATTTTATAATAAATATTCTTTAACTTTTAAAGAAAATCTAGTTGGAATCTTGTCTCTTTTTTATCACTAGTTTCAAGTCAAATTATTTTTTTGTTTGTTTGTGTTTTCTCTTTTATTTGAATTTTACATTCTATTAACTTCTCTATATATTTATTTTCACTTTTTATTTCTCCTCTTTTTTCATTGTTATCTCAATTTTCCTCTCCTTTTTTTCTCTCTATTCTCTCTTTTTTCCTTTTCAGGGATAATGGATTCATGGGATGCACAAAAAATGTGAGTTTCTAAGTGAAAATTATTTTTTTTAATGTTGTTTTCATAATTATTTTCGAAAATTATTATTATTTTTTAGACGAGGGTTTTCCGAAACTAACTTCTCTAAGGTGTGTGTACATTTTACCCTCCCAGTCTCTGCTTGTGCGATTTTGTTATGTATGTTGTTGTTGTTGTTCTCATAATTTTAGGCTTGGATGATTTTTGATCAAGGAAAATTTATGTAAGATTTAGTTTATGTTGAAAAATAATTTTAGAAATTTTTCGATGATGTTTTGATGACTTTTTAAGATTTTAAAACTAGCAGAAAAAAAATATAATTTTTAGTCGAAACAAGCGATATGAAGTAAGCGTGAAAAAATATATTTTTTTGATAAAATTTTTTCAAGAAAAAGATTGGGCTATATTTGAACTGATTAAATCAGATTGGACCAATAAATGAATTGGATCAAAATTTGTCCAGTTTTCGTGGATGAAATGAATTTTCAGATCATTTTATATGTTTGTAAGGATTTTTTGAAATCAACCTTTCTATTTCTATGAGGTAATGGTAAGATTTGTGTACATTTTACTCTCCTCAGATTCCACTCGTGAAATTCCATTGATATGTTGTTGTTGTTGTTGTTGTTTATATATGTTTTTTAGTTTTGCGTTTGTTTTTATAAAAGATCTGGGAAAAATATATTTTATTCTCTTTATTTTAAGTAATTAGAAATTCGATTTCTCAATTTTTGTCTATGATTAATCTTTTGATGAAAATTATTTTAGTGTTGTCTATATTAATTATTACGAAATCAAGTTATTAAATAGTTTTCTTTTCATTTTTCATGATTGATCAAATAAAATTATTTTAACACTATTTTGATCTTTAGACCTATTTTCTTATATGTTAATTTAGGCTGTAAATCTATTTAATTTTGATCCAAATGTCTAGATACAAAACTTGGATCATGCCCAAATAGATCTATATAAATCGATTTTTTTTAATTTTTTATTTAGTATTCGATACTTTCATTGGAGCTCAACTAATTCGAATTCGCACTAAGAAATTCCACATTAGGGAATAAAACGCTTTCTAACAAAGATGACTCTCTACCTAAGCTCGAACTCGAGACCATGATTAAAGATGAATATAAATCGAATTCAATCTGCTCAAATGTGGATAGACTAGATGAATTTTAATATTAATAAAGTGAAGAAAACTCCAATATATATATAATCTTAAATTGAGGGATTTTGCCACTTGTTAAATTTTTGATCCAAGCCACTAGATAAATTTTACTATGATATATATTATTTGAATCGAAGGTCTATCAGACTTCTTTATCTTTATAAGATAAAAATAAAATAATATACATGTAATTCTAATTTTTGTTTTTTATAAAATTATATTAATTATATCATTATTGTTATTACAAGATAAGCATTTAGTCAAAAATTAAAGGAGTAAATATGAGTAACTCTTTTTTCTTAATTAATTGTGACACTTAAAAGTCCACTTATTCACACATGACCTCTATTAATAATAGGACCAAATACACACAATTCATTAATTTCAAGACCATAATTAAACACAAAAAGTCTAATTAAGGATACAATTAACCAATTTAGAGAAAATTTTAACATTTTTTTTGCATATCTAAATTTTAATCCCAATTTTAAAAATTTGAATAAATAAATTTTAAATTATGTCATGTAAATTGAGTCGTCGTGAACTAATTAAATTTGAAATTTGAATTTTGTGAAAGGCTGGACAAGTACATCTACGACTACTTTGTTAAAAAGGGTTGCCCTATCACTGCTGAGATTTTCGCTATTGAAGCTAATGTTGCAGATCCCAACAATGTTTGTAAGTTTTTCTCATAAATTTATGGTAAATTTGAACTGATTACTGTGTATTAATTGTGATTATCATGGTTAAGTTGTTTTTGTGTGACCTGTAACTCATGGGTAGTAGTGAAATTTAGCTACTGATGCTTATTGATGTTTGGGGTTAAGGGTAGATTGTCTAGGTCATATTCTGTTAGGAATTGGTACTGATATTCAACAAAGTTGGGAAATTTAGCTACTGATGCTTATTGATGTTTGGGGTTAAGGGTAGATTGTCTAGGTCACATTCTGTAAGGAATTGACACTGATATTCAACAAAGTTGGGAAATTACAATGGAGTTCCTTTCAAGCTTTTAGAGAAAGCAGCAAACTACAAAGGAAAACAGAGGAAAAAAGTAGAAAAGGGAGGTTCTAGATAAAGATAACAACTAAGGAAAATAAAAAGGAAGCTCTTCCATAGTTTAGTCTAGTTGGTTATTGGTCTATTTATGCCTTCTGGTGCAAGGGTGCTTTTTGTCCTTTCTAGTAATAGCTTGGCACTGGGATTTGGGACCACATATTGGTCCAGGTGCTTGGGCCATTTCTTATCCCTGGCACTGCACCTAGGAGCCTCTGACTTGTGCTCTAGGTTTGTTACAATGCCACCCCCGTGGAGACGAACCTTGTCCCCAAGGTTCTGATCTGGAAATTATTGCAGCAATGTATGAGTATCCCCCCAAGAAGCATCTGTTGATGGAAGACCTGTCCATTTGATAAGGCACTGATGAACTTGGTGGCCGCCCCTCGAAATGGTCCTGGTCTGGATGACATCTTCAGGGAGAAGAACCAAAGAAGACGACTGATCCAAAAGCTCAATTGGGGTAATCTGATGAAAAGGAGATCCCAAACATTTACGAAGAACGGAGACGTGAAATACAAGATGGATTTTGGACGAGGGGGGAAGGTCCAACTTGTAAGCCACTTCACCAACTCTTTGGACAATCTGGAAGGGGCCAAAAGATCTTCTACTAAGTTTCGAGTGACGCTGCAAGCGTAAAGATAACTGATGGTAGGGTGGGGTTTGCTCCCTTTCAAGGTCTCAAGATCGAAACCCACTGGGTGCAAACAATTTCTGAGGGCCATCGGACTGGGTAAAACCTGTATTAACCGCGGTGCACTTGCGGGAAACTCCTTGCCGAGGGCCTGTGCACCTCCGGGATTAGTCGGGCTCAAGGAGACTCGGACACCCGGTGCAAGTCAAAAAAAAAAAAAAAAGATAACTGATGGTAGGGTTGTAGTCGCACATATACCCAATCACTATGGGCAAATGAAACTTCCCGACGACTTTTGTCTGCTGTAGCTTTCATTCTCACTTGAGCCTGTAACAAATTAGCCTTTAAAATAGCTAAAGTCTCATCATGTTGACACAAAAAAGAAGCAACGATAGAGTTAGAAGTCCCATCCTTAAGATACCTCACCACAGTAGGTGAAGGGCAGCCATAAACTATCTCAAAAGGCGTTATCTTGGAGCTGTGTTGGTATGCAGTATTATACCAAAATTCAGCCCATGGTAACAGAGTAAACCAAGTAGAGGGTGTGTCAGTCGCAAAACAACGGAGATACATCTCCAAACATTTGTTTAGTGCCTCACTCTGACCATTGGATTGGGGATGATAGGCCGAATTCATGGCAAGTTGTGTACCCTGGAGTTTATGAAGTTCTTCCCAAAATTGTGAGAGAAACAGCGGGTCACGATCAGACACAGTAGTAATAGGAGAACCATGAAGTTGAATAAACTCCTTAACAAAGACCTCGACAAGCTTTTGGCTAGTAAAATTGTTAGGCAAGGTAAAAAAGTGACCGTATTTGGATAACTGGTCCACAATTACCCAAATAATAGTGCGCCCATGGGAGGGTGGAAGACCTGTGATAAAATCCATAGAAATATCCTTAAAAATGGCATCTGGAATTGGCAAGGGACAGAGTAATCCAACAAGTTTCAAATTGGAATCTTTCATCTGTTGACAAATTTGGCATTGCGAACCAATTTTTTTTACATCCGCACGCATATTAGCCCAATAAAAATTAGAGGAAAGACGATGAAATGTGTGTGATCTGCTAGCATGACCACCAACTTTAGAAGAGTGTGTCCTATTTTCATAAAGTTGAATTTTGTATTTTGCGACTGAAAATCCACATTTGATTTTTCAAAAGAAAGGTAAGAGAAAGTTTTGAACATTATGAATTTTGAGCTAGACTCAATCGAAATTGAAAGGATGAATCGAACCCAACTAATTACATGCAATAGTACCTAGAATTACTACTGGAAAAATATATAAAAGATCATTGGGCCATGCAGGCTCGCCATAATAATTATGACCCATACCCTTAGCCAATTTAGCTCTTAATACATGATTATCTTCCAATAATAATGTGCGAAGTTTTGCATCAACAGGGACCACTATTCTATTGCGAAACAACTGAAGTCCCCCTTGAAAGGAAAAATGAGGCAAGGACTACGGATTATGTTGCAATTGGGATTAGAGATCCCGTAGTGTGGCATCAGTCTTGTTCTAGTTGCACAATTGGTTAATTATCGTGAGTTCGGTAACAACCAAAGCCAATGTATGTAGCGAATGAACTCGAGACAACGCATCAGCTGCAACAAGCTTCCCAGGACGATAGCGAATGTCAAAGTCATATCTAATGAGCTTGCTAAGCCATCGTTGTTGTTCAAGAGTTTGAATAATTTGGATTGTGAGGGACTTTAATGGTTGGTGATCAGTGCTGATGATAAACCTACGACCCAACAAGCACTGATGCCATTTTTGGACTGCTTGGGTAATAGCAAACATCTCACGATTATAAGTTGAAGCAGCTTGCATGCGAGATGACAACTTTTGGCTAAAAAAAAGCAATGGGGTGACCTTCTTGGGAAAGAACAACATCTATTCCAGTTCCAGAAGCATCAGTCTCAACTGAGAAGACCTTTGAAAAATCTGGGAGTGATAAAATAGAGACCGAGCTAAAAGCCTGTTTAAGTTGAATAAAGGCAGCCAAGGCAATCTCGGACCAAGCAAAAGAATCTTTCTTTAAGAGATCAGAAGGGGAGAAGCCAAATTAGCATAGCCTTTGACAAAACATCGATAATACCCAGTCAAGCCTAGAAATCCTCACACATCTGTAAGTGAAGCATGAGTTGGCTAGGTAAGAATAGCCATGATCTTTTCAGGATCAACTTGGAGGCCCTTTTTGGAGATAATATGGCCCAAATAAGCAATGGAAGATTGTCCAAAAATGCATTTGGAACGTTTAACCACTTGGCAATGCTGGTGCAAGAGATCAAACACCTCACGGAGATGATCCAAGTGATCAATCCATGATATACTATAGACGAGTATATCGTCAAAGAAAACCAAGACGAAATGACGAAGAAGGGGCTTGAAAATTGAATTCATAGTGGACTATAAAGTAGATGGGGCGTTAGAGAGTCCAAAAGACATCACTGTGAACTTGTAATGCCCTTCATGAGTGCGAAAAGTTGTTTTCTCAATGTCTGTTGGATGAAGACGAATTTGATGGTAACTAGCCAAAAGGTCCAATTTTGAGAAAAAAAAATAGCATGATGCAGCTCATCAAATAATTCATCAACTGTTGGGATTGGAAAACGGTCCTTGATAGTATGGAGTTTAAAGCTCAATAATCAATACAAAAACGCCAAGTCCCATCTTTTTTGCGAACCAATAAAACTGGAGAGGAGTAAGGACTTGAACTAGGCCGAATTACCCTCGAACTGAGCATTTCACAAACTTGACGCTCAATTTCTGCCTTCTAAAAGTGTGGATAACGATATGGTCACACATTAATTGGAGAGGCACCCAATAACAAGGGAATGCGATGATCCTGTGGACGAGAAGGTAGAAGAGCTGTGGACTTTGAAATATATCCACATAAGTGTCCAAAAGGGATGAGAGATCAGGTGGGTATTGCGGGGTTGAAGAAGTATCTGTCGAAATAAATTTCAACCTCAGAAGATAAGCAATAAAGTCCATTTGGGTAAAGCGACGGAGAGTAGAGAGATTAATCTGAGTTGGGCTACCCAACGTATGTGCTTCCTATCAAAATCAAATTCAAACAAACGGTTAACATAATCAGTGATGCTAGGACCCAATACGGCTAACCAGGCCACACCCAACACTAAATTAGAACCATGTAGATCAATGACAAAGAAATTAGTAACAAAAGAGAACCCTTGAATTGTAATGGGGAAACCTGTAATAACCCCAAGACAAATCAACCCTTGACCATTGCCTACCATAACAGAAAAGCTCGTAGAAGGTTCGATAGACAACTTGAGCTTACGAGCCTCCCGAGGGTTAATAAAATTATGAGTGCTTACCCTATCTATGAGAATCTAAGTTGGGAGACCTGTGATGTAACTTGTGAACCGAAGTGTACAGGGATGCACATCACCCATAAGAGCATGAAGATTGATGGTGAGCAAAGATGGGTTGTCAGAAGATACAGCAGGGGTAGGAGACAGATGGAGGCGGTAAAGAATCCAGAAACAAAACATCGGACGATTCTTCATCATGAGTAAAAGCAACAGTTGTGGTGGAGCAGAACACTGGTGGCCTTTTTGGTATTTCTCATCACAGTTAAAACATAGATTTAGCTCACGATTTTCGTTGGATTTTAGCTGGTGACAATTTCTTAGAAGGCACTTTACCAACTCCAGGTAAGGAGGCAGACGTCGACAAAGAGAAAGGAGAGATAAATGTCAGAGATTTAGGATTCGAATTAGAGGGTGAAGGAACAAAGGGATTCGTATTTTTAGAAAAGGGAATGGATTTGTTTACCTGCTTGGGCTGGTTCAAACTCTTTTGCTTTTGTTAAAATGCAAGCCCAATAGCATCATGAATGTCCACCGGCTTAAAGGAGACCACATCAGCCTTAATACTGGGATGTAGCCCAGAAGTAAACATGTGCTTCATTAACGGAGGAGAGACATCCATTGTTCGATTGGCTAATTTCTCAAAGCGTGACAAATATTCTTGACGACGACGTCATCTGTAGCTTAGCAAGCGAACTCTCCGGAGCCTCCAAAGGTTGGGACCCAAAACAAGCTATCATAGCTTTAAGATAATGTTCCCATCCACAGAGTTGTTGATTTCGAAACATCCATTGGTACCATTCTCGTGCATTTCCTTCCAATTAAAAAAAGAGCAGAGATTAATGCGGTGCTCATTAGAGATGCTATAAGTATCAAAATACTGATGGGCTTGAAAAATCCAACTCTTAACATTCTCGCCATTGAACTTTGGTAAGTCAATCACAGCAGGTTTATCATGGCGAAATTGGTGAAGGGTGTTTTGAGGAACAACAAGTGGGTGAGGGTGAGGTGGTTGGGTAAAAGTAGGGTTTGGCGTTTGAGGGGAGAATGGTTGGCGGTAAAATGATTGGGGTTCTGGCGTGGATGATTGACCAAGAACAGAAGGGGAAGGTCTGGTGGCAGGTGGCGACGAGGGTGATGAGGAAGCACATAACAATGCTAGTTGAGCGACAATATCCTTGAGGACAACATTGACAGTTTCAAAGGGTTTTCGAGTGTTCCTCCAAAAATTTGGAATGAGCGATAGATTGCTCTTGAAGGTGTTTGATTGCTTCATCAAGGTACTTCAAACGAGTATTGTGAGCACAATCACCCATTGTAGTGGAAGGGTCAATGAAAGCACTAAATGTAAGGAATTGACACTAATATTCAACAAAGTTGGGAAATTAGAATGGAATTCCTTTCAAGCTTTTAGAAAAAGTAGCAAACTAGAAAGGAAAACAGAGGAAAAAAGTAGAAAAGGGAGGTACTAGATAAAGATAACAACTAAGGAAAATAAAAAGCAAGCTCTTCCATAGTCTAGTCTAGTTGGTTATTGGTCTATTTATGCCTTCTAGTGCAAGGGTGCTTTTTGTCCTTTCTTCTAATAGCTTGGCACTGGGATTTGGGACCACATATTGGTCCAGGTGCTTGGGCCATTTCTTATCCTTGGTACTGCGCCTAGGAGCTTCTGACTTGTGCTCTAGGTTTGTTACTCATTCCTTGGGCCGCGGGCCTTTTATGGATTTTGAATGACACGTTGTATTGTATTGTCGGTCTAAATATAATGTTTGGGTTGATTGTTATTTAAATTTCATAGACCCATTTTGTGTAACGGCCAATTTGGTGTGATCGCATCATTATCTTTTTATAGTAGTTCTACCACATACCTTATAATCTCTTGTAGGTTTATCATTCAAATCATGGATGTGTGATATTAAGTAATGACTGAGAATGATAGAGTATAATCTATTCAGACATTGTATTTATTAAAACAATACAGTACAATACAATACAATATACGATACATTATGAAACAATACATAACAACCATCCAAAAAGTAGTGTAAATGCCATATGTTTTGTGTGTTGGGATACTCGATCCTTTTATTGATGATTATGTTTTCTTTAAGAATTTTGCTATTTGATTTCATTTTTATTTGTGATAATGGATTAGAACATTTGTACTATCACTTTTTCGTGAGTTTTATAACCGATTATCAGCTGTTTCCCATTTTGTACCCGAAGTATTACTATGGTTTAGGTAGGAAATGGGAATAGTTGAGGTGCTTTTAATTCATAGGTGAGGTGCATTTTAGTTTATAGTTGAGGTGTGTTTTAGTACTCCTCAATTATTCCCTTCTCCTACATGAACCATGGTGATAGATTAGGTAGAAAAAGGAACAACCGGTAGTAATTAGGGGATGAAACTCGCGAAAAAGAGATAATTTGGATGTGTTTTTCAGCATTAACTCGTGTTATCTTTATCAAGTGTTTGACTTGATATAGATATAGAATTTTGTTAATTTTTTAAAATGGTTTAAAAAGAAAAGACTACTGATTTAAAATAGATTGGGTAGATTCATTGATAATGCCATTCTTTCAAGTTTTAAGTGCAATCATATTAGGTCAATTTTTTCTCAAAAGTGCTTTTGGTGTTTCTAAACTTATATTAATTGCTATTCTTTGTTTTGGAGGGATGTGTACAATGTATTGATTGTTCATTTTATTTGTGGTGATGTGATAACGTTCAATTGTTTAATTTTTGTGATTTGTTTTAGCTATCGAATCTCCAGAGGGATTCTTGAAGGAGTGGTGGGATATCTTCTACGAGATATACTGCTCTAATCAGAACCAGCATGCCCAAGATCCCAATGAGGTACTCCCTAAACTTCTCTAATTAAATTTATCTTTTTTGAGTCTATTACAATGTAAATGCATATGGCCAAGCAACGAGAAAAAGAAAATTCTTGTAGCAATCTCTCTCTCACCTCCCTGAGTTATCACCTTCTGTGGTTACTCTCTTTATTTTTCCTTCTTTGAGCGTTAATCTCAACCAAAAACTCTGTTTTAACGGATGGAGGAAAATAGGATCTATTTCAGCGCAGGGTTTAAGTCATTTGATATTACTAGGCAGGAAAATGGCAAGTCTAAATAAGTGGAAAGGAGTAGGAAGATGATGCGAAGGCCCACTGTGAGTAGAAAAGATATGAAGTGGATATGCTTTTGTATGAAAGAAGCATCGATAGATCATAAGGAGGAGATTGGGTAATGGAGATTTTCAGTAAGGGAGTCAGACCATTTTGCAGTGTGTCACGTTAGGTAACTTGACTCATCGACTCATTTCCATCGATGAAGTAAATCAATCTTGAATGGAGTGGGAAGGTCTGGCTTAATCATTCCAGAGCTAACATTGAATGTTGGGTGGATGAATATTGCATTAAAGATAGAAAGGTTCATTAAATGGCAGAGGAGAAAGATCCATATACCTCCTCCGTGAGAGATGGTTGTCAAGTACCTTTTTGCAGCAGTTTTACTAGAGAATAAATGGCAATCAGAAAGTCTTCGTACTTCTGAGATAACGAGTAGGAATAGCAACATAAAAGTGACTGGTAGAATGGGCGATCAGGAAGATAACCTACTCAAGAGATGTTGAGTTGGTTATTGCGGAGAGGAGTTAAAAAAAAAAGCCAGCCGTTGCTGACATCAAAAGGAGGTTCTCCGCAAACTAGAAGAAAGCATTTGCTGTCAACATCTACGAGGTAACAGTGACTCATTTCTGGTCGAATTTCCAAACAAACAAATGGCTAAGCAAACCTTACAAGGGCAATGGAGATGGATGAACTGCAGCTTCTATCTGGAATGGTGGAACCCTTTACAACTTGTTTGGATGGTGGTTTTTCGTGGTATGGTATGGTATGATTAATAAGAGAACCATGTTTGTTTTGATTGTTTCATTAATTATATGATATGGTATGGTTTGATTTCATGGTTCTGTAACCATGAAAACCCTCACTTTTTGGAACCACTAGTTTGGTGGTATCGCTTGGTTCTCTTATTCTTTTTCCAAATATACCCTTACTTAAATTAAAATAATTCTAATTTATCCTTTATTCTTTATTAAACTTTACCCTAATATATACTACTTTTGTATTATTATTTTCCTCCGCATCAACTTTTGAAACTTCTCTACTGCCTCCCGTTTTTTCTTTCATGTTTCGGTCTATTTTTAGGTTAGTTGTTTAAAACTTCTTAGTTTTTTATTTTCTTGTGTTGTTTGTATGGATTGGAGATATACTAGCTTGTATGTTTTCATAATTGATTCTATGTATTCATTAAAAAAATATTGATAAATTTAATATTTATAGTAATTAAGGATATTTTTGTAAATTTATCAATTACGATACAATACCATACAGTCAAATCAAACAATAAAATTATCATTAAACAGTAGCAACCCATACAATCTATCCAAACATTGTACAGTACTGGACTGTACATTACCATACCATACCATACCATACCATACCATACCATACCATACCATACCGTACCGTACCATACATTACGAAACCACGACAAACCGCCATCCAAACAGAGGGTTAGTAGGAAGCATCCCAAACTCCTTAGCATGCAACGGAACTTGGATGAGAGTGGTAGGCATTCCCATGCACTTGTGGTTTAAAAAGTCTTCCAAGAAAGAGAAGTCTGTAGAGGATAGATTGCAACTGAGGGAGAAGTCTGTGGAGGATAGATCGCAACTGAGGAAGAAGCATAGCTAAATAACCGCATGAAGTGGGCAAGGATTCTGGTGGCCAGCAACGATTGTAAAATACCCAAGGAGGTCTCAATAGAATGGAAGGAATGGAATAACTTACCACTTTTCGATATGGGTGGAGTGGTAACCCAGTTTTGAAGTAGCACCAGAATTAGGTTATGGAACCATTGGAGAAGAAACAAGGTTGAATCCAGTATAAGGTTTTACTCACGGGATAATTCAAAGTGCAAGCTATAATCTGTATTAGAATCCCCTCAGTTAAGTGATTCTAGTCAGAAACAACACGTAGGTTGTAAGAGAAAGACAATTGGAGGGGAAAGGTTTAATGAGACATGTGCATGACTTATTTAAATTTGAGATCAGATTTGTGACTTGCACATGACTTATCTAAATTTGAGATCAGAAGAATGAGTTGCAACTACAGTTCAAAATCGAAATAACAAACCCGTCAATTGGGAGAATGAAGAAGTGAAAACAGTAGTAATTCACCAACAACAGGCTATTCAAGAGACAGAGAAAGACAATTCCACTTGGGTGAAATAGAACTTAATAAAGTTGGGGAAGACTTTCGGAGTAGATTTTCAAGGGCATGAGGAGGAGGCCATGGAACTACTCCTACAGATTGATAGCAGCAGACATGCAAGAAGAATGGAGCAGGAGGTTGAAGGGGAAAAAAATCAAAGATCAAGAGGGCCCAAGAATGTAAAAGTCTTGTTTCATTTGATGTCAAATTTAAAAGTTATGGGATTTTGAATAATGGGAGAATCCTAGCACTTCTAAATGTTGAAATTCAAATTGGTGTCATGGAATGCTACAGAACTAAACAATAGCGAAAAGTGGAGAGTTGTGAATAGTTTGATTAGGGAGTGGTGGGCAGATGTAATATGTCTGCAAGAAACAAAAATAGGCCTAGAGATGGTTCACACTTTGGGGAGGGAGGTGGATTAGACATGCCTCTTTGGATGCAAGTGGAACTAGAAAATAGAAATTATATAGGTAGGATCATATTAACAACACAATCCTACTGAAAAAGAGAAATTGTATGGATAGGGTCAGAATGATGGCATGACCCAACACAACTAAGAAAGTAGTCACCGGTTAGATGGCATGGTGCTATGCAAATTAAGGAGTCGTTTGGTACAAAAATGAATAATGCAGGGATTAGTAATGCAGGGACTAGTAATGCAGGGATTAGTTATGCAGAGATTAGTAATGCTGGGATTATTTTTCATCCCATGTTTGGTTTATTGTTTTCCATTTAATTTTATCCTTGGTTTAAAATTCTATAAAATGTTTCTTTCCAATTATGCCCTTGAACTTTTATGAGATTTTCTATTTCATGTAATTAGATCAAAGTAGATTATTTTTTTATGACTTGTAACTAGTTAGGAAAATAATAATTTGTCATTATGTTTATTATTTTCTTATTTGAATTATTTGAGAATAAATAATTATAATTTTAATAAATTCATCATTAATAAAATGTCAATCTATAATTTAATAAAGATAGACCATCTATTATTAAAATAGAAAAGATGGTAACAATTGTAAAATAGACAATCTATGTTTACACATAAAAAGTTGTAATTTTAATATAGTGTTTATATCTTACGAGGTCATTCAACTTTGAGAATATATTTAACATCATTGGACTTTATATTGTATCAATAAAATCAACTAGAATTAGTTATTAAAAAAAATGTGACATGTCAAAATATTTTTTTGTGTATTATGTAAATATGAAACAAATAAATAAAATTTAAAAATTTGACATGGTAAATTTACTTATTTTTATATTTTGAAAATATGAACCCTCAAATAAATAAAATTTTTGTAAGCTAATTTATTTGAATAAATTTACTAGTACAAACTACAAATATAAAATACAAAATCAAGAAAACAAAAATATGTAAAAGAATTTGAGGGGTATTTTTGTCTTTGTGTATTTAATCCCATGTTGTGGGATTTCACTGGGTATGTTGTTGTTGTTAGGTATTAGCTAATACCATGTATGTGGTATTAACTAATACCATGGATTAGTTATACATGGTCCAAAAATCCAACCAAACATAGCATTACCTAATACCATGGTTAATACATGGATTATTTTGTCCTTATACATCCTACCAAATGGCCCCTAAATATGAGAAAGTAGTCACCGGAAAGATGGCCGGTGCTACACATTAAATATGAAAAAGTAGCCATCGGAAAGATGATACGGTGCTACATAAACACTGACAGATATGGGTTGACAAAAAGTCGCTGAAAATTGACCCTAAATATGGTGGTTGGTCTGGCTGAGTTTTCTTCCCTAAATATGGAGTTCATGTATCGTTGACCCTACTTTTGTTAACATAACTAATGGCCAGACGGGCAGCATATATGAATCATAGCCGCCCGCTGGCAACGGAAGCCTTGTTGATTTTCTACCAAGATTGTAGAAGCTCTGATACCATGTGAGAAATATCGGAGAAAAATATTATTGAATTGTTGTCTACATTATTACACCGAGACCCTATTTATAGATACTATATTTGACTCCTTTTTTAACTAGGATAACATAATCCTTTTATAAGTAGGATTCTATATACTATTGTTATTCCTATTCCTATTCTAAGTAGGATTGTATTTACCTATTCCTATTCTAACACAAAGTATTGACTGAGAGGCTGAAACGAGTGATTGGTAAATTGGTTGATCCCCAGCAGATGGCATTTATTAAAGGTAGACAGATCATGGATGTTGTGCTGATTGCTAATGAAGCTGTAGATACCAGAATCAAACAGAAGAAACCTGGTATACTATAAGCTGGACATAGAGAAAAGCATATGATCATGTCAATTGGAGGTATCTATTGAAGGTGTTAGAAAGAATGGGCTTTGGGAAGAAATGGTTGAGATGGATTAAGTATTTTATTTCAAATGTCATGTTTTCCGTGCTTATTAATTGAGCCCTTGCTGGATTTCTCATACTCATCGAGGTCTCAGGCAAGGCGACCCTTTTCCACCTTTTTGTTTGTAATAACTATGGAGAGGTTGAATAGTATGATCAAAACAACAAACAACAAAGCCTGGTTGAAAGGTTTTGATGTTGCCAGGGAGGCTAGTGACAGTTTGGAGGTGACACACCTTCAATATTCAGATTATACCCTATTCTTTTGTGATGCTGAGGAACAGCAACTGAAAATATCTGAGGGTTATGCTGATTCTTCCAGACATGTCAACTGGAGGAAGATCTTGGTGTATCCATCAATGAAGTTACAAATATGAACCGCCTAGAAACAATCCTTATTGGGGAAATTGCTACTCTGCCAACAACTTACTTGGGTGTGCCTTTTGGTGGCAAATCCAACTCTGCTGATATATGGAATGGTGTGCTAGAGAAGTGTGAAAAGAAATTGACTAGAAGGAAAACTCAATATGTGTCCTTTGGAGGCTGACTGACTCTCATCTATTCAATCATAGATGCCTTGCCAACTTGCATGATGACCTTATTCCCAATACCAGCAGGAGTCATCAATAGAGTGGAGGAAAGGCTTCCATCTAGTGAAATGGAAAGTAGTGATAACTGGCAAGAAGGCAGGGGTATGGAAATAAAGAACCTAAAGGTTCAGAGTAACGCTCTCGTAATGAAATGGTTGTGGAAGTTTGCCAATGATAATCAGATGCTGTGGAAAAGGGTAATAAGTGCAAAATATGAAGGTGAAGAAATGTGGATGACCAAAGAAGTGACTACACCTTATGGAGTGAGTTTGTGGAGATCAATACGAAGCGTGTGGGATGAAGTTAAGAGTAATGCAAAGGTCAGAGTTGTAGATGGAAGCAAGACAAGATTCTGAAAAGATGAGTGGCATGAAAAGGGAAAACTGTTTCCTTGGACATATACAATATAGTTATGGGACAACAAAACACTATAGCAGAGTTTAGTGGCGGAGCCTTGATTTTCACAAGGGGTGTTAAAATATAAAGTAAAAATCTTTAAGCTGCTAGCAAGGGTAGAACACACAACCTAGGATAATTTTTGCAACCCCTTAACCACTACACTAAACCTTCAGCATGTGACAAGAGGTGTCGACACTCGTATATATCTATGAAACCAAATTTTGACCTATATATAAAATGCAATTTTCCGGCGAAGGCTATCATTTGACACCCCTTGGGCAAGGGTAGCTCCGCCTCTAGCAGAGTTATGAACAAATAAGGGGTGGATCTCTAATTTAGAAGACAATTCAATGACTGGGAAATAGCAAGATGGGGGAATTTTGCACCACTGTGGAAGCTTTTGATGGGCTACAAACATGATACGATGTTATGTGGTGGAAGGGAATTAGTAGAGGGGAATTCAAAGTTAACTCAGCCTCTAGGTTGATGGATCAGACAAACCACAAACACACAGTTAGCCATGAAAACAAATATGGGGAAGCAGAATTCCTCATAAAATCTCATGCTTCACCTGGTTATTGGCCAACGAAGCTGCTCTGGCCCAGGATAACTTGATGAAAGAGGGATTACCTTATGCTTTAGTTGTTTCGTTTGTGGGGGAGGCATAAGAGACAGTGACCATCTGTTCCTACACTGCAAGTATACCCAGCAACTATGGAGGAATTTTCTTACCTCAAAGGCATCTCCTGGATGGAAAGTCAGGATGACCAAGTGGTCTAAGGCGCCAGACTCAACTTCTGGTCCTTGCGAGAGGGCGTGGGTTCAAATCCCGCTTCTGACATTTTTCACTGGGTATGTTATAGTTGTAAAGGCATCTCCTGGACCATTGAAGGTCTCAGAGGCTTTGAAGAGCTGGGATGCAACAGGGGTGAATGCAAAGGACAAAAACTGATGGAGAATTATCCCTGCTAGTATATAGTGGACTATTTGAAGGGAAAGGAATTCTAGGTGTTTTGAAAGCACAGAGAATGATGTCCAGAAGGTCAAGTTAAACTGCATTTTATTGTTATGTTTTGGTGTAATCAATTATACTCCATGACACTCTATCTATAATTGATATTTTAGACTCAATAGACTGATAATAGTGGAAAAGGAGACATCTGTATATGCGGTTTCAGTACAACTTATGTGTTGTTTTGTGACATAACGTTAAATATTTCAAATAAAATAAAATAAAATCTAAATGCATGTTTCTTTTAAATTTAAATCTCAGGCTGCACAGGACATTGACAATTTGGCATATCATATCCCCTCTGCTGTGCCAGCATCTTCTCCTCATTCTGCTAAAACAGTGAGCTCTCCTACCATGCAATCGTTTCAGCCTAATTTTATAGATTACAGTGTCTCCTTAGTGATGTCACTCTTATCTCCTAACTATAGGTGCCTAATGTGATGTCTCATATGGTGCCGGCTTTCCACCTGAGGACACCTGAGGATGAAGCGGTTGTTAATTTAAGGTTTCTTGAGATGGATCATTCAGGTCCGAGTCAGAGGATGCCATTTGTAATTCATCCCAGGTAAATATGTTATGTTAATTGCTAATGGGGACCTACATTTTTGTGCTTGATATATTTTATAGTGTTTTCCTTATTCACCTAACTGTATGTTATATCAATTCTTCTTTATTCTTGATTAAATCACGTTTCCATTGGGTTTTATGCAACACCATTATGACTATAAGATTGAATTTATTCAATCCTGTGTTATTTTTCTAGATAACTAGTTATTCCTTAGATATTGCATAGCGAAAGCATCAGTTTGGCTGTTGAAGTTCGTGAATCATAAGATTTTTAACTCTCTTTGATGTTCATGTGTCATACAGCTGTCTGGTGGAGCAGAGTCCAAAAATGCCTCAACAATGGGAAGCCAAAGTATGTTTACATTTCCGAGACAATAATTTTTTTTTATAAGTTTTGATAACTGACAAGGTTTTATTTCTTCTAGGATGAGGGAGAGGGACGTGATATTCACTTGGAAAAAACTACGCAGATGGAACCAAATGCCAATGCCCCTAAAAGGGCTACGCTTCCAATGCCAGATCCTTTTGAAGCAGGTTTGTTTGTATTGGTATAAAAAACTTTGCAAATATGTTTTAGAATCTGTCTTTGATTTTTGTAACACATTTAGTTCAGGAGCTCTACCTTTAGAATAGAACAATCATGCCTATCCCTCTTTGGCTGGCTTGCTTCGCTTGACTTTGATTTAAATAGAGTTTTATAGGAGTAGGGGAGCGTGGTGAGATAGATAGACGTCCAATCGTGCAACAGCTAGTTGCTTGGCCTTAGTCTTAGGCTCTCATACTTCAATCTACCCCTTTGTACTTCGATCCAAGATCCAATTTCGGGTCATTTCTTGGTGAACATGATCTGCCATAATCTCTTCGATCCCTTCATTTATGTGCCAGAATAGAGAGAGATTTGGTAGGAAAGTGGAAGAGACCTTTTCGTCACCCAAGTTGTTTATACGCTATATGTCGACTTAACATGTGCTAAGATGATAACTAAGTTATGCAAGTAAAGTTTCTTCGTTGGAGGAATCAGTTGTATACTTTTATCATGAACATCAAATATTGAGCGTATCTACAGCCTAGATTATTTGGTCATTGCAGAAGTGTTTTTTTTTTTGGAATTACTTATCATAGCATGCTCAGAATACTAATGTCAACGTTTGTTAAGAGTATGAAAATGTTAAGGCTGTTTGGATGATCTATTTGTCTGTTATCAGCTCTTCAAGGACAATTAAATAGTTCTCTATTATAACAGAAACTCACATCAGTTTCTCTGCTGATCTTCCTATCAGGCTGTTCCATCGGCTCCAGCTCTGGGATGAAGCAAACCCCCGAATCCTAGCTCTATGCGCTTTGTGCATGAAACCTTCCATATGAAAACACCAATTTGATTGGCCCACTTTCATCATTGTTGATGTAGTGATTACAATGTCAAACAAACTTAGTTTATGAGGCTCCAATGTTTTGAAAGACGAAACTTACAAAAGAGAAACAAGATCTATGGGCTTGAAGCAAAAAGCGAAAAATTGAAGCGCGTGCTTCTTTGAAGTAAGTGGAAATTAAAAAAACTTACCAAACATGTCTGAATTTAATGCCATCAAAAAGCTAATATTAATCCAACTCCTTATTCTTTATCGTAAATTGACCGCTTATCATTAGGATTATTTTGTATGTGATCATTTGAAGCGTACACTTTGTTGAAGCTTCCTTGCTTTGCTTGAAGTGATAACTCCTTGCTTGGCTTGCTTCATTGCTTTAAGTGACAAAACAATGGCCCTTAGTAACACTATGAGACTTAGCTGATCATGCCATCATAACATGTTTGAAAGTTGTTTTTATTTACTTTGATTCCGTCTGCAAGTAGCTTGCTATAAAGCAAACATATTTAAACTACACTTTGTCTTTGCAAGTAGTCTAAAACCCTTTTATCTAGGTCATTCCAATTTCAGCAAGTTATTACTAGAGGGTATCAAGCCTCTCTACCTCCACGAGGTCATGGTAAGATCAACGTACACTCTACCCTCCTTAGATCCCACTTGGTATAAAATTGTTATTTTACTATAGGGGTCCGACCTGGTACAAGTAGTGCGGGAAAATGTCATAAACTGAAAAGAAATATTTCATTTGTGACTTCCTTTCCCTAGTAATTGTCCTAAGATAGAACATAAAAGTACATAATGAAATATAGCACAAAAGTTAGAGAAAATTTAAAAATATAAAACATGTATGAATTTAATGCTATAATTATGTTGGTAGTAACTCAACTCTTCCTAGTTGAGCCAAAAATTGCCCTTATGGTTTGGATTATTTTGCGCGTCATCATTTGAAGTGCATGGTTTCACTCATAAGGCAATAACTCCTTGCTTGGATTGCTTTATCTCTTTAAGCGGTGAAACAATGACTTTTAATAGCACAAGTACCAAATCTCGCCATCATACATGTCTCAAAGTCCTTTCTCTATCCCTTGATCGACTTCTATGTTCTTCATGTCGCTGCCTATAAAGTGAAGATATTTTAAACTACTCTTTCTTTGCAAATAGTCTCAAACTCTTCTACCTAGGTTATTCTAATTTCAGTTAGTTTTTACTAGAGGGGTTCGACTTGGTACAAGTTGTGTTAAAGAATGTTATAAACTTCAATGGCTTCCTTTTCCTTTCCCTACTAGTTGTCATAAGATAGAGCATAAAACTAAAGATATATATACTAGTGGTGAAAGCCCGTGCTAACATGGGCCCAATATAAATTATTTTTTAGTCTTGATTTATGTGATATCGATAGATTTTTTCTATATATTTTAGAAGATATTGTACAATTATAATTGAAGCAGTTAAAGAAATATTATGAAGTCGGTGAAGTAGACACATCAATACACAACTTCCTTGAAAAGATTAAACTAAAAAGCCCACAAATTATTTTTTATTGGCCCAGCGGAAGCTGCTCAAGCAAGCAACCAATATAAATTATTTTTTAGTCTCGACTTATGTGACATCGATAGACTTTTTATATATATTTCAAAAATTATTGTAAAATTATAATTGAAGCAACTAAAGAAATATTATGAAGCAGTTGAAGCAGACACGTTAATATGCAACTGCCTTAAAAAGATTAAATTAAAAAGCCCGCGAAATATTATTTTATTGGCCCCACATAATAAGGGAGAAGAAGTAGACAGCTGAAGCAGCAGGACAATCGGAAGTTGCTCAAGCAGGCAGCACGACCAGAAGCTCCTTAACTAATTGCTTATATATAAATAATAATATATATATAATGAGGTAGAAACTTTTTTCCATTTTTCAATTCCACAAGTCGTCATAAATGCATAATCATGAGGGCTCAAATCTCATTCTATTTTCTAATGAATGAGTGGTTGTTGAGCATGGTTGTTTGAAGAATTGGTGTTGATAGCAAGTGACTTCCCATAAGAGGCGGATGTAGTGATTCGGCGTTGGGTTCATCTGCACCTTGTACTCTCAATGCACAATATGAACTTATGTGTAAAAATCTACTAAAGCTCTGATAGCTAGTATGCTTGGATCCATAATTTCTAAAATATAATGGGTTTAATATGACGAACCTTAAAGGTAGATTCTATAGAGTTTAAATTCCGGATCCTTTATGCTTTTCATTAACATCTCTTAGTTTCCTATCATGTTTGTACTTTCAACGCACAATATGAACTGACGTGTGTAAATTTACTACAACTTCAATGACTAGTATGTTTAGATCTATAACTTAAAAATACAATGGTTTCAATATGTTGAACCTTAAGCGTGGAACCTATAGGGTTTAAATTTCGGATACTTTTATGGTTTTCATTAGTGTCTCTTATTTTCCTTATCATGCTTTTTAATTATCTTTTACAAAATCCTATAAGAAATAATATACATTTAAACATAACGTTAGTATTAATTTGCCCCCAAGGCTTAGCTCGCAGTATTAATTTGGCCCCAAGGCTTAGCTCGCGTGGCAAAGGGTGGAGGATTTGTGACGAAGGTCACAAATTCAAGCTCTATATCATGCAAAGCGAAGTCTGGTACTTAAGTAGAGAAGGGTAGAGGGGCGGACCCATTATTCTGCGAGTTTAGAAAGCTGTGATTGGTCCAAAGGGCGGGCCATAGATGGATTTCTCGGTTATTAAAAACATTAATATTAATTTGGAGTAGAAGAAAAGAAGGTATTCAATTGACATTAATTGTGATTAATTTTTGATAAGGACGACAATTTTGGTTAGTGCTTTTGTGGTCACAATGAAAGAAATTTGGGATAAAGAAGATTCTTTTTCATTAGTCAAGTGATATTACTAAGGTGTTTATTGTTACTTTATGACATCTGAAAGAAATAAAGCAATGTTACACTTCCATAAGGTAAAGAGCATGAAGCTCTGAGTTACTACATTATAATATTTTCAAGAAGAAAGGATAATTAATAGTCGAGTTTAGATCTATGATATGAATGCAAACAATGTCATACTTGCATTTTTTTGCACCAAAGGGTGTAGCCTAGCTGTCAGTAAAGTGGGTGAAAATCATAGAATACTAGGATTCGAGTTCAAGTAGAGACAAAAAATGCTAGTTAATTTCTTCCATTTGATCGAGTTTCGGTGAACAAAGTAACCTAGTACCTATGTTGGTGAGAGGTATCAGGCACACACTAAAACAATCGAAGTGTGCTTAAGCTTTATGTGAACACTAGTTTTAATAAAAGATAATAATCTCATCATTGTTATTAGCGTAGTTAGTTAAAAGCCCATAAAAGCTCCAAACCATGTGGAGCTTCAAACACATAATACAATTCGCGTGATTTAGTGAAGGAAAATGCTAAGGAGAAAAAAATTAAAAGTAGAGAAGTAAAGCAAGAAAATGTAACTATAAATACAAACAATAATTCTTTGGACAAAAGAATGGAAAAACTATAATTAAGCTATACATATGATGTTGTGCACTTTAAGGCAGAGCCTATAGTGAAGACCCACACGCCTTAACACCATAAACACTAAAGCGCCAATTAATGAGAGGAAGTGTACAAGCTGTGTTTGACGAGCTTCAGGGCTTTAGCGCGTTTTAAGCGAGCCTTTAACAATATTTATGGGTATATGAAGTGTGCTGTTGTAGTTTTATCTGATAAGCTGAATGGTTAGTATGGTAAAAACTTACTCATTCAACTTTGGTTCTAAGACCTCCTTTAGTTGGTTAATTGAATTTCTTAAATAGTCGTCGAGGTATTCCCTCTTTTCATTTTACTTGTCCACTTTGGACTTTGCACGCTCCCTAAGAAACAACAATCAATATGGGTATTTTACCGCAACACCCATATTAATTGAAGATAGTCTTAGGTATTTGGGAAATGATTTGGGAATAAGTAATTAATGTGGAGGGTAAAATAGGAAAGATGATTATCTTTTCTTGAATGTTAAAATTGACAAGCAAAAAATGAAAATCTATTTTTAGAATAGCGGACATGTAAAGTGATCCGAGGGAGTAGTTGGTAGAGACCATAGGCCCTAAACGGCTAGCATGATGTTGATTTTGGTTCTCCTAGAAGTGCTATATATCACTTATGCACCACGTACTTCCTGGAATGGTACAAGATTTTACAACCTTTCTTCCAACAAGTGAAGTTCTCAAAGCATCTTTTCAATTGTCACTGTTTCGGATCACTTGGCAGGCAATTAGGATTGTAGGTTCACATGGTACCAAAATGAAATCAAGTGAAAACAAGAACTTGTTGCAGATTTAAGTAATGATAAGAGTTTGCTCTGTAAGCCCACGAATCTCAAGTGACTGAAAACTTTTTCAGTTGACGTGATTTTATCAAACTTATGGAATTGAAGATTCTTGGAATTGTATCATACTGTTTTCATGCGTATGTCGTGGTCTACCTAATCTCCGCCAGCACAAGGTGGATTTAATTAAAAATACTACTGCATCCTAATTCCTACCAGGGGAGAAATAAATTCTTCCATGTTTGTTGTTAATTATATTTAAATTATGTATAACATCTTGAATGATCAACTGGAAATGACCTGTTTCATGCTGGCTGTATAATTCTTCAGAAAATTTTAATGCTGCTTTTCATTTTGACAGGTGCTGGCAGACTATAAATCAGCTTTATCAAATTATTATACCTGTGCCATCCTGTGCAAAAACCTATACAATGTGGGATTTTATCCTTGAAATCCATCAATCTATACTACTTTTCAAGTAGATTCCTTTGCACCGCAAGAAGAAAAAGAGAGTGAGGTATGATCTTTAGTCATAGAATGCCACTTACTTCTTTCTCCTACAATTGAAGAACTGTGGTTATTAGGAGCTGAAATTGATTTTGAAGCTGATGCTTAGGATATGCACTTTTTGGCCATTGGCTTGCTCATTGTGTTGTGAATTACCTACCATCTCTGTATTTTACCTCCAGTTTCATCTTGAAGATTGAAGGAGAGCCTTGGAGTAACTGGTAAAGTTGTTGCCATGTGACCAGGAGGTCACGAGTTCAAGCCTTGGAAACAGCCTATGGCAGAAATGCAAGGTAAGGCTGCGTACAATAGACCCTTGTGGTCGGGCCCTTCCTCGGACCCTGCGCATAGCGGGAGCTTTAGTGCACCGGGCTTGCCTTTTCATTTTGAAGATTCCTTAAAACATTTAGGATAAATAGGGAAACCAAGCGGACATGCATGGAACAAAGCAGGAAATTAACACACAACCTCTTTGACTTGGATCTTGCCAAATGTTTGGTCAGGTGAGTTTCTTTACTTTGCATATTTGGTTGTTCAGAAGAGCCAGATGTTCAGTAGATTTATGCTACATTGTTTAGTTAAATTCTGCCGGTGGCATTTATGTGTTCTTTAAGGTTTCTTACTTATTTCTTGTTGTACTTCCTGTCCAGGTTGAAAATACATGCATAGATAGGCTGACGCCAAGGCTGACGACAGAAGCTCGGGACGGATCAGTATGAGGCAGAAGTCTCAGATACGGTTCTCCGAGAAGGGAGTGGGTGCCTACTGGAGCTTCGACCAAGCACCACCGGTCAATTCCACTTTGGGGCCTGGAAGTGTCTAATCATCAGGGGCATAGAGAGGATTTGATAAACTGTCTTTGACAAGATGTCCTTTTCTTAGGTGGTGTGATGTTGAAGGCCCAGGTATTTGGATAAGTATCATATGCATATCGTGAATGTGATGACATCGTCATGCTTTCCCTTAAAATCTTGCGTGATTTTTCACATGAACAGAAAAAGTTAACATCACGTGCATGTTTGTTCAACTTTTCGGTAGTTCATTTCTGCTGTCATTAACTATCAATTTTTAGCCATAGCTTAGTACTCCCAAGTAAAAAGAACACCTGTAAAAACAGAAAGCGGTTCTCACAGGGAAATTCACATCAAGTGGCAAGATTGGATAAGCTAATATTTTCTATCTATCCAGTTGGCGATTTTAACAAGGGAAAAAGGGCAAATAACTCCCAGCTCGTGATTTAGAAGTGATATACCACTTGTTAAAAAAAGTGGTGGTATTTAGGTGTCAGTGTTAGGACAAAATGGTGGTATCGCGAGTTGGATATTAGATTCTATAGAATTAGGACTAAACAATTGAATCACATGAGAGATGTTTAATCTTGTAATATTAAGAACAAAAGATGCATTTAAGAAGGTATATAAGTTAGCATATTCTATCTAAGACTCTGCAACCTGAGAATTCGTAGACTCACACAATCGAGTTATAATTGCTTTACTAAGGTTAATTTTCACTGAGAAAAGTTAGGTGAAACCTCAACATGGGATACTTGGGCCTGCCGAGAGGTGAATATATCATAGAATCTATCCCACCACTCCGCTAGAGATCCCCTAGAGAATTGATTGTTGAAACAAAATCCAAAAGTAACTTAGAATTCTTGGGCATTCTTGGGGTTTTTTTAGCTATCAGTTCTTGAGAAGGATTTTTGGCGAATTGGGGGATGTGTTCCAGATATATTCATCTATAATCTCCAGAGCATGTTCAAGAATCATATGCTAAAGTGTCACCTAAACTTTTCAAACTTAAATTCATTTCTTTGAAGCAATTATAATTTGAATGCATGAACCGTGAAACTCTCAGGCTACACTGTCATTGGAAATACTTCTACGTTATATACCTTTTGTAGTATCATCCATCCCTTTTAATTTTGTGTGACCATATCTCTCTTTTGTGATGTAAATTGTAATCATTTGGTCTTAATTTTATAAAATCTGATGACTTTCCTCAGGATGTCATCCTTTTGTTCCAATTCTATGAAACCCAATGTACTCATTATGATGCTTCGTGACTCGATGTCAAATGGTTGAACATCTGGTAAAATATTTCCTATTAAAATTTAATGTTCAAATGATGCAAGGGAAACCTGAATAAAATATTTTGGCAAAGTTCTGCCAGAGCAAGGCTACCTCATGTATGTGCAAAAGAAGTTACATCATCTAATTCACTATTTCTTGAGATGAATAAGACGTGCTACATAGTGCCATCAGCTGACAAAATTCCTCTCCATCCAAAAAATATATAATTTATTAGTAGATTTGAGTTTAGGGCTTGGAAAATACTGCAAAATAGGGGGTTGAGCAACCCAATGATAGAGGTGTATCAGAACTTTATGGTAATGGAGGCCTATGAGGAGTATAGGTTGTTGGGATGACTTAAAAGTGGAAAAGTGATCACTGTAGGTTTCAGATTTGAAGATCTGGGGTCTTTTTTTGCTGTTCGGTTTCGATTGATATGTTGTAACTAAGCCAAGGACAATAGAGACTAGCATCAGGGGTGGGTTTTTTGCTACTGGTTATATTCAAGATAAGAAGTATATGCAAAGGCATCACACATGCTGGTACAGGCTAGTGATCCGAGTTTTGTTTAATCTTTGTGCGTTATTGGTTTGCTTGGTTGGCCATGTCTACTGCTTGTATATTAGCTGTATCTCCGTATGCTTCTACTATGACAATCTCTGTGCTGGCGAGATCAAAATATGGTTTATGAAGATGCGTTTTTTTCTTTTCTAATTTATAGAACTTTGTATTAGCATTGTATCAATAATATCTCAATTGTTCTGTCAGCCTCTATTTGCTTGAGTGAAAGAGATGTTGTAAATTGCAAAGTTCTCATGTAACATTGCAAAGGACTGTGCCTATGTGCTTCTGTGCTTGCATTTTCCATCTATTGTGGATTCCTTTGAACCTTTAATTTTCACTGTTCTCTCGAGATAACGAAATAGCCTAATGTTATCAAAGCAGAACTATGATTCTAAGATGCTTCTGCTTTTCAATTTCATATTTGTGTAGGGTGTGGCGAAGCCTTGGATGCAGAGCATTACTCGCAAGAGCTCGATGACAATGAAGGTAAAAGTGATTGATTGCGTTATTGATAATGAATGTTTGTTGCAATAAGAACATGGCGTCTTCTGGTTCCCGTATTGATGAATGCGACGATTCGAAACAGCTTTACTGCAGAGTATTGTGTCCATAGTCTTCATGCTGTTGCAAATGTTGTCATTTGGGAAATAATATCTGCATAAAATTTGATTAATTTTGAATGACTTAGAATTGAAGAGCAGATAAATAGAGAATTGAGCCTATGATTTGCAGAGGTAAAGGCCTCCATTTCTTAGTGTTGTCAATGTTAACAGAACGAATATGTATCTTTGTCCTGCAAAATTGAGCATTAATGGAAAGAGTAGGTATTATGCATTTTTAAAAGTAAATCGATGGTACTTAGTGGTTGTTTTTCTATCCTACATACTAAGGTGCAAAGATTCAAACTCACCAATGGTCTTCTCCTTTTTATCTTCCTCTCCTTTGCTGTTTAACAAAGATTACTTTCCTTGAAACAGCGTTTATGATAAACATTGATATTAAGGAAACATACACAGAAAAAAGTAGCGAAGTAGCACATAATGTAACATGTTTTTTTCTTTGGATATAATGAGTGCTTCGCTCTTCGCATGGTTTTTTTCCAGAAGAGTTGCCAAGAAAAAATTATTGCATTGACCATACAGAGGATATCCGAAATGTCTTAAACTTAGATTGTGCAAATGATGAATTTGAGCTAGCAGTACAGTAGATTCATGCTAATTTATTTTATTCAAGTATTGCTGGTTGTATTATCTTATTTAAGGTCTCTAATTCTTTTCATACTGTGCTTCTGATTGATTTTTTCCTTTTTTTTGTACCTCCAGAAGAGAATAGTTCTTGCCAACAAGTATTTAATCAAGGATGGAGCTTAACTGTCAGTGCCCTGAATTTTTCTAGCAGCTGGAAAGTTAATCTGCATCGTTCATTATAGTGTTCGGTTCAGGTTCATCTTTAAGTTCATATATTCTGTTTGTTTGTTCTCAGTGAGTTGGCACTGCTGCCCCTGCCATTGACTATCAATTGTCAAGTCCCGTTCTGCTTTGTTCATTATAGTATTCGGTTCAGGTTCATCTTTATGCTCGTTTATTCTGTTTGTTGTTCTCAGGGAGTTGGCCCTGCTGCCCCTGCCATTGACTATCAATTGTCAAGTCCCAGCTTAGGAGTGCCAAATCAAAAGAAACAATTTTCAAAAACTTCATCCTGTCCTCAACAGGTTGTTTTTCCTGAAGTGGCCTGACAGCTGAAGCTTTTGAGTACACATTTTCTGCTCTTGCAAATTTTAGTGATTTCAACGATGATATGCTTACGCTTGTTGACTCAAGTGGAAAAGCATGACAGAATAAGTTGAATACTCACAAGTGATCCCATGATCGTAACATTTAACAGTTGTTTTGGTCACAATATCAAGCGTGAATTTGTCTCCAGAATATTTTTGTTCATTGAGATATCTATCTGCAACATTATGCATGTCTTATCAGTATTCAAGGGAGAAATGCAACTTAAAACTTTAATGTGAAATGTGAGAGCCTTATGCAGGATTATGAACTCTTCAAGGTGAGGATTTACTCAAGTTTTCAGCAAAAACTAGGCAGGCTAAAGGAGAAATTAAGGATTTTTACTTTTTATCATATTAGATAGAGGGCACAGTGGGGTTCATCTCAACCCCTTTTGCTAGAAAAATATACTCTCTTTTTTTTTTTTATGTTTATTTAGATAGATATTGATATCCCTTGGCTTCTTCGTGTCCTTATTGCTTTATATTTTTAACCCATTTACTGAAAAATCCTAGCCCTGCCACTTGTAGTTGTTCAGAAAATGAGGCAATGCATGGAAGTTTCCAAAGATCCTGGTATTCCTATGGAACAACTTTAGGAATGAAGTGTTTTGCATGTAATGTCCGTTTCTCCATGGCAATGTCTTCCGTGTTTGCTTCTTCTCCTGCCCTACTTATTCCGAGGTACCTTTCAACTTCCCCCTTGTTTATTGTTTTTGGTAGATGATTATGATACTGTTTCCAATTTAATTTATATAACATAGTTTGATTAGTTATGAAATTTATATGACATGGGTAGTGTATTGTTGGTTTAAATATAATGTTTGTGCTGATTGTTATTTAAATTTCATAGACCCATTTTGGGTAACGGCCAATTTGGTATGATCGCGTCGTTATCTTTTTATAGTATTTCTACCACATACCTTATAATCTCGCGTAGGTTTATAATTCAAATTATGAATGTGTGATATTATGCAATGACTGAGAATGATATAATCTATTCAAACATTGTATTCATTGAAACAATACAGTACGATACAATACAATACGATACATTATGAAACCATACATAACAACCATCCAAACGTAGAGTAAGTGCGGGATGTTTTGTGTGTTGGGATACTCAATCCTTTTATTGATGATTATGTTATTTTTAAGAGCTTTGTTATTTGATTTCATTTTTATTTGTGATAATGGATTAAAACATTTGCACTATCACTTTTTCGTGAGTTTTATAACCGATTATCAGCCGTTTCCCATTTTGTACCTGAAGTATTACTATGGTTTAGGTAGGAAATGGGAATAGTTGAGGTGGTTTTAATTCATAGGTGAGGTGCATTTTAGTTTATAGTTGAGGTGTGTTTTAATACTCCTCAATTATTCCCTTCTCCTACATGAACCATGGTGATAGATTAGGTAGAAAAAGGAGCAAACGGTAGTAATTAGGGGATGAAACTCGTGAAAAAGAGATAGTATGGATGTGTTTTTCAACATTAACTCTTGTAATCTTTATCAAGTGTTTGACTTGATATAGATATAGAATTTTGTTAATTTTTTAAAATGGTTTAAAAAGAAAAGACTACTGATTTAAAATGGATTGGGTAGATTCATAGATAATGCCATTCTTTAAAGTTTTAAGTTCAATCATATTAGTTCAATTTTTTCTCAAAAGTGCTTTTGATGTTTCTAAACTTATATTAATTGCTATTCTTTGTTTTGGAGGGATGTGTACAATGTATTGATTGTTCATTTTATTTGTGGTGATGTGATAATGTTCAATTGTTTAATTTCTGTGATTTGTTTTAGCTATCGAATCTCCAGAGGGATTCTTGAAGGAGTGGTGGGATATCTTCTACGAGAAATACTGCTCTAATCAGGACCAGCATGCCCAAGATCCCAATGAGGTACTCCCTAAACTTCTCTAATTAAATTTATCTTTTTTGAGTCTATTACAATGTAAATGCATATGGCCAAGCAACGAGAAAAAGAAAATTCTTGTCGCAACCTCTCTCTCACCTCCCTGAGTTATCACCTTCTGTGATTACTCTCTTTATTTTTCCTTCTTTGAGCGTAATCTCAACCAAAAACTTTGTTTTAACGGATGGAGGAAAATAGGATCTAAGTAATATCAAACGACTTGAACCCTGCGCTGAAAAAGATCCTATTTTCCTCCATCCGTTTAAAACAGAGTTTTTGGTTGAGATTAACGCTCAAAGAAGGAAAAATAAAGAGAGTAACCACAGAAGGTGATAACTCAGAGAGGTAAGAGAGAGGTTGCTACAAGAATTTTCTTTTTCTCGTTGCTTGGCCATATGCATTTACATTGTAATAGACTCAAAACAGATAAATTTAATTAGAGAAGTTTAGGGAGTACCTCATTGGGATCTTGGGCATGCTGGTCCTGATTAGAGCAGTATTTCTCGTAGAAGATATCCCACCACTCCTTCAAGAATCCCTCTGGAGATTCGATAGCTAAAACAAATCACAGAAATTAAACAATTGAACATTATCACATCACCACAAATAAAATGAACAATCAATACATTGTACACATCCCTCCAAAACAAAGAATAGCAATTAACATAAGTTTAGAAACACCAAAAGCACTTTTGAGAAAAAATTGACCTAATATGATTGCACTTAAAACTTTAAAGAATGGCATTATCTATGAATCTACCCAATCTATTTTAAATCAATAGTCTTTTCTTTTTAAACCATTTTAAAAAATTAACAAAATTCTATATCTATATCAAGTCAAACACTTGATAAAGATTACAAGAGTTAATGTTGAAAAACACATCCATACTATCTCTTTTTCACGAGTTTCATCCCCTAATTACCACCGGTTGCTCCTTTTTCTACCTAATCTATCACCATGGTTCATGTAGGAGAAGGGAATAATTGAGGAGTATTAAAACACACCTCAACTATAAACTAGAATGCACCTCACCTATGAATTAAAACCACCTCAACTATTCCCATTTCCTACCTAAACCATAGGAATACTTCGGGTACAAAATGGGAAACGACTGAATCGGTTATAAAACTCACGAAAAAGTGATAGTGCAAATGTTCTAATCCATTATCACAAATAAAAATGAAATCAAATAACAAAGTTCTTAAAAACAACATAATCATCAATAAAAGGATCGAGTATCCCAACACACAAAACATATGGCATTTAGACTACGTTTGGATGGTTGTTATGTATTGTTTCATAATGCATTGTATTGTTTCATAAATTTAAATAGATTTTATATTTATATAAAAGCCGTTTGTCAACCGGTGGACTCATCCTCAATGCCGTTTAGGCTCTCTAGTTAAGTCGGTTGTCCGCGGCCTTTCTTTCCCATGGCCTTATGGGTAGCAGCCTCCCACAGAGATGGCCTTGTGGTCAACTTCTATTCTGCTTGTTGGAAGGTTCGTCCGGATCTCTTCCCGGGTCAACCTACTCAATATTTGAGAGAGGGTAGGCTTTTGGCAGCCGCAGAGACGGCGGATAAGGCAGCGGATGATACGTACTTGGAAATAAGCAGATCATAGATAAGTTTTGTGATAGGGGGGAGTTACTCTTGCGTTCTCTCTCTTGGGTAGGTCAGTCTCACTCTCTCTTGTCGGTAAGTATATCTGTTATGGTATTGCTGTCGTGCCGTTCCAGTAGTGTTTGTGAGTTTTTAGTTTTGAGGGGGAGGGTGATGAAAAAAGGTAAATAAAGACCTTAGCCAAAAGCAAGGGATTCTCGGGGCCCGAACGAGAGTAGAGGCAGCAGGGCAGGTATTCTTAAAAAAGAAAGAAAGGAAAATAGGCAGGGAGGTAAGAGCGAGTAAGACTATGTTATAGCAAGACAACAGAGGTTAGATAGCTCTTACCGGAGGAAGAGGGTTCAGGTCACCCGTCCCCTTGACCCATACACGAACTAATCCTTCTCTCTATCGAATGTATGCCCGGTTTTCGTCGAATCCTTTTGATCACCTTCAAAAACAAACCAGATTTCCGTCTTGACATGATAAATAGTGATGCCTACCTACAGAGCATAGTCCTGAGGGTGACTAAACTACCTTAAGCCCCGAAGTAAATTCTCCTTTCTTCCCTCTCGACAGGGAACTTATCTAGAGGAATTCATTTTCTCGTACTTGAACTGCTGTAGACAAGAAGTAAAAGCCTACGAGCGTAGAGCTTATCGTTTAACAGGTACATAGCCTCTTTCAAGAGGTGAAGAATAACTATCTTTCAAAAAGAAGTAGAGCAACAAACCTTTTTACTACTACCAGACTCGAGGCGAAGAGGGATTTACCAGAAAGAATCAATAGGAGGGTTTAAGCACTTGCTTCATCCTTAGCCGGAACTCGTTCCTAGCGTAGATTGCACTTCTTTCTTAGTGCCTCGTTTTTAGTGGAAGACGACTGAACTCGCTCCGCTTTGTAGGCAAGGAGCAAAGCCAACCATAGCCATCACCTTTTCAGAAGAGGACATGCTCAACGCAGATTTGAAGCATAACCACCCTTGCTTAGCTCCTTTTTTCTTTCTCACATGACAGCTTTCGAAGCAAGCTAGTCAAGCAATAATAGCGGGATCAGGGAAAAATGACATTCCTTCTCGAATTGTTCTCTCAAGCGAGTTGATTATCGGTATGCTTGCTTCGCCAGTAATGATAGATGATCAACAAGTCAAGCAAGGTTTTCTCGCATAAGGCACTAATATACCGCTTCCGTGAGTCATAGTTCCGTCTTTTTGAAGCAAATTAATAAGAAAATAATATCAAGATGAGCATAGTACAGTTTTTGCAAGTTTTATATAGCTGACAGAAACCTTATCTAATGTTTCATTCTCGTTCATGTTTATGTTGAAGGGGTACCATGCGTCAGAATACCGAAGAAGAAACCAGAGACTAGTATTACAGATTATGTACAAAAGAAAGCCATGATATGAAGACAATGACTAAAGACGCAATGGATTCTTAGAGGTTAGGTAAGGTCATTCCCTCTATTTTGATTTATGTTGGCATGAGCTTTATAAAAGAAAGAATCGACTGTTAGTACTTCAAATAGTTTGCAAAATGAGTACTTAATGTTAAGGGTAACAACACAACAAGTCAGCAACAATATAGTCTGTGAAATCCCTCAAAGTGGGGTTGGGGGAACGTAAAGTGTTGGCAACCCTTACCACTACCTCATGAAAATAGAGAGGCTGTTTCCAATGTTAAGGGTGAAATTGATTTTTTATTTTCTAATTTCCTTTTAAATTGCTCAAGTGAACAAGTAAAAAAAAGTCCATATTTATAAATTGGCGAGTAAAATGGGATGAAGTAAAAAGAGGGTTCTTCCTTGTGAGAATATTATATTTACAGTAAAAAAAATAATTAAGAAACGATCATGACTAGTTGATGACCTTAGCATGGAATCAAGTGCAAAAAAAAAATCGTGAAATTTGTTGGTAATTGTCAGAGGTTTTGTACAAATTAATTGGGTAATTGTCCATTGTGCAAAACTCGCATACTTGGTAGAATTCACTTTTTTTTTGTTTGAGTGAGGTGTTTCATTTAAAACATATTGTCTTTTGTCATCTAAAATTTATGTTTGGACAAGAATTCATTCATTGAGTTGTGCCCTTTTATTTGTAAGAATTGAGTTCTCTTCTTTTATTTGACTTTGTGTTACCAAAAAAACTATTATGCATCAATCCTAAACAAAAATTATACTAAGAAAAATAAAACTTTAGCTGCACTCAAGTGACAAGTTTGTAGCTAATTTTATTCTTTTAGTGTTACTTTTTGGGATTGGCGCAAATAATTTTGTTTTGTAGAGCATAGTCAAATAAGAGAAGAGAAACTAATCTTATAGTAAAAGGGAATAAGTCAATGAATGAATTCTTGTCCAAACATTAGTTTTAGTTGACAAAAGGCAATAAATTTTAATTGAAGCACACTCAAATTAAAAAAAAGACTTTTGTACATTTGGCCAATTACCTAATTAATTTGTACAAATCCTCTAACACTTACTGACAAATTTAACCATTTATTTTTTACACTTGATTCCATGCTCAAACACTAACTAGTCATGATCGCTTTTTAAATCTTTTCGTCTATAAATATGAAATCCTCACAAAAAAGAACTCCCCTTTTACCGTCTTCATCCCTATTTATTCGTCAATTTATAAAAATTAGTGTCTTTCCAATATCTTAAAATTATTACATAGTTTTTTTTTAGTGTTGAAATTTTCCGCATTTTCTAAATGATCATATAGTTGTTGACTAGACCAAAAGATTAATAGCAGGTGGTGAACCCTGGACCTTAAGTAAATGTATCTTCATTATTAAAACTTTAAGCACAACTAATTGGTATCGCCTACATATATTATTTTTTCTTATTGCATCTTATTTTTTGTTAAGTGTACGTGTTTTTATAGAGGGAGTATGTATTCCAAAACTACTTTATTTTGTGTGATTTTATGCTTACCTCATTCTGGTGAACACATACATATTGTTTTTCATCTTCTTTTCACTTTCCCGTAATCTTCTTTTAAAAATATTGATTCTCCACTTTGGACTTAATAAGTAAAGGAAATTTATTTTCTAGTAATAAATTTGAAATGTCCGACCAGACAAGGTCCTACAATTATCTTCATAAACTTCTTTGAAAATATTTATTGAGAACACTAGAAATGTTCTCAAATATTTAAGAATTTGTATTCAGATACTTTTAAAATTTAGCAAACAAATAAAGTTCTTAAAATATACAATTACCGACACCTTAGAGTTTTTCTATTGAACTTCTCTTAATATTCTTTTCAGAAAAACATCGAAAATTGTCCAATGATTTTAATAGTCAAAGGCATAAGAAGCAAGTAAATTATTTATGCACGTTACAAAATGTATAAAAGGAAAATTCATAGAGGGGAAAAAAGTGTAATATTATTGATTGAAAAAGAAAAAACTTTATATCTTAAAGAAAATCTTAGTTCTAGAGACGAAACAAGAATACTTTTTATTACTTTGAATTCTTTTGTGCATATGGTAATTATATTATTTTCTAGCCAAATTATTATTGATCCTTCAATTTACTGCATTGTTTTACTTGCCATACTTTTTCCTGTACACTCTTTATAATTAATTTCTTACCATTTTAACAATGAAAATGTAGATTTCTTTTTCTATGTCTTTTTCCTTTTTCAATCTCTTTAAGTCGATACAATTGTTGGTATGCAAACTATCATTCATTTGATTATATATTTTACATGCCATATTTTTTATTGTTCATACTTTATAATTAATTTGTATCCATTTTAAGAAATGAAATTGTAGATATTCTTCTTGCATTTTTTTTCTAGTCTCTTTTCATTCTCACTCTTTTCTAGTCAAACAATTTTTATTTTACAAATTATCACCCATTGTTAATTTGATTTACATGTTTTACATGCCATATTTTGTATTACTCTCACTTCATAATAATATTTTTTCCATTTTAGTTAGTGAAAATATAGATATGATTTTTCTTTTCTTTTCTTTATTTGGCATCCATTTTCTTGTCTCTTTTCTCACCTACTATTTTCAAGTCAATAGTTTATTTGGTTTGTTTGTGTCCTCTCTTCCATTTAGTTTTTTTGCAGACAAATCTTGTTAACTCATATATCTTCACTCTCTTTTTCTCCATTTTCTTCTGGATCATGGATTCCCAGGACTATCAAAAATTGTGAGTACAAGTTTATAACTTTTTATGATATATGTTCTTTTCTCCTTTTGTGTTCTCTTAGTTTTAGGCTTGAATGTTTTTTTCAATCAAAGAAATTTATGTAAAGTATGCTTATCTTGGGGAGTAGTTGTTTGGATAAATTTCCCAATAGTGTTTACTGTTTTGATGACATTTTTATATTTTAGAATTTGAAAGAAAAGGTAGGATTGTTGGTTAAAGCATATGATATGTGAGAATCATAAGATTAAGAAAATAATGTTCCAGTAGGCAGAAAGGAGTTTTGGAGTAATTTGTAAAATTCCTGTAATGCGACCAGAAGGTCATAGGTTCAAGCCTTGAAAACAATCTCCTGCAAAAATGCAAGATAAGACCGTGTACAATAGATCTTTATTGTCCGGCCTTTCCTCCTTCCCCCCAATCCCATGCATACCAAAAACTTTAATGCATAGGACTATCCTCTTTTTTTTTTAAAAAAAAAAGAAATTCACTAGGGGTATTAAAGGAATGAATTCGGCTGCATTTGAATGGATTTAATTGGGTCAAACAAAGAAATGAGTTGATTTATATTATAGGTCATAACTCAAACCTGTCAAACTCAAAACTATTTTTCTTCTTAGTATTTTTTTAGTTTATTATTTCCTTAATTATGAAAGTAAGCTATAAAGTACTTTTTTCTTTCATTTATTATGAGCAATCAAATGAGCCAACAAAAATAAAGGCTTCTCCTTATGCTTAGAAATATTTTCTTGTGTTTTGGGCTATAGATCTAATCCAAAAATGGCACTAACTTTTGGATAGTTGGATGGATTTATATATTAATAATTCCTTGTATTATCCTAAATGGAGGGACTTTGTCTCTTGCTAAATTTTTGGTTTAATTTTACCCTATTTTTGTTTGTCAATTGTAAGGGCATGAATAGACTAATAGTCTAATGAAAGATGAAATTGGCCCATATAAAATTGTGTAGGGTCAAATTTAAATTTTTGTCCTTTTAATTAATATTGGAAGGCGTCTTCATAGAGAAAATGCTTTAGGGGAAAACAGTTTACATTAAATTAATGAGATTTTATTGGCAACTTCTCAGGCTTGATAAGTGCATCTATGATCACTTTGTTAAGAAGGGGATGCACGAGACTGCCGAGGCATTTGCTAGCGAAACTGATGTTGGAAAACCCACAGATGATGGTAACAAGTGCATATATGATTACTTTGTTAAGAAGGGGATGCCTGAGATTGCTAAAGTGCCTTCCGTGTTTATAAAATTGTATTAATTGCTCTTACTTCTGAGGAATGTGCACAATATAGTGACTGATCATTTTAATTGTGGTGATGTGCTGATGTACACTTATTTAAGTCTGTATTTGTTTCAGCTATTGAATCTCCAGAGGTACATCTAGCGGAGTGGTGGGATATGTTCTATGACATGTTCAGCTCTTATCAGGCTTCCCAAGATCCCTATGCTGAGGTATTCCCTAAACTTTTCTTATGTTAAATTTATCTTTTTCAAGACTACTATAATCTAAATGAATGAGTTTTTTAAATTCTCAGGCTGCACGTACTATGGATAATGTGATACCTCAAGTCCCTTATGCTGTGCCAGCATCTTCTGCTCATTCTGCTACACCAGTTAGTTTTCCTACCATGCATCATTTGGTCCTAATTTTATAGATTACGATGTCTCGTGATGTCACTCTCTTGTCCTAACTACAGGCACATAATATATCTCCTGTGATGCCAGCCTTTAGTCCCGAGAGATCGCAAGAGCAATGCTATCTGAGGACGCCTGAGGATGAAGTGACATCTAATTTAAGCTTTCTTGAGATGGATCGTCCGATCCAGAGGTCGCCATTTGTAACTGATCCAAGGTAACAACATGTTATGTTTATTGCTAATACAAACCAACGTTTCTGCACTAGATGTATTTTATAATGGTTGCCTTGTTTACATAACTTCATCTTTTATCTGTGCTGCTTTGTTATTGAATAAAATCATGTTTCCATTGGGTCTTGTGTAATGCAATTATGACCGTAAAATTGAACTTATCCAATGCTCTGTGTTAATCTTCATGGATAACTAAGTTATTGAGATGATATAACACAGTGAAAGCTCCCATTTGGTTGTTGAAGTTTGTGAATCAGAAGATTTCTAACTCTTTTTGATGTTCATATGTCATACAGCCGCCTGATGGAGCAGATTCCATATATGCCTCAACAGGGGGACGCCAGAGTATGTTTACATTTCTGAGACAACAACTTTTTTTTAAAAAATTGTTGCGACATAAGTGACAAGGTTCTTGCAGATGGAACCAAATGCCGATACCACCACTAGAAAGGCTATGCTTCCAGAACCAGATCCTTCTGAAGCAGGTTCGTTTGTATTGGTTTCAAATACCTTGCATTTATGTTTCAGAATCATGTTTTTTGGTCTTGATAACACACATGAGCTCACCTAAGTAGTTTCCACTCTTATATGTTGACTTAACATGCATTATGATCCTAACTAAATTCTGCAAGAAAAGCTTCTTTATTGGAGGAATCAGTTGCATACTTTTTCAGATTTCTTAATGCTTGTGTAGAACATGCGTCATTGTTGTATGTCTATTGTGATTACCAACTCCAAAATTAATATTGCTTTAACTTTGTATGTCCGATCATGAACATCAAGTATTTATTTGGTAATTGCAGAAGTGAATGAAAAAATTGCTTATCTAAGAATGCCTTTTGACCCAAATTAAGAGTGCCAATTTTTGCTAGTGTATGAAAATGTTGGTCTATTTTTAGTCCTTCAAGGACAATCAAACAGTTTATTATAGCAGAAACTGATATTAGATTCTCTGCTAATCTTCCTATCAGGCTCTTCCACTGGCTCCTGCTCTGGAATGAAGCAAATTCCGTAATCAAATTAGGATCTCTTGATTTCTTGATCTTCCTCTTGTGTAGAACATGCGTCATTGTTGTATGTCTATTGTGATTACCAAATCCAAAATTAATATTGCTTTAACTTTGTATGTCCGATCATGAACATCAAGTATTTATTTGGTAATTGCAGAAGTGAATGAAAAAATTGCTTATCTAAGAATGCCTTTTGACCCAAATTAAGAGTGCCAATTTTTGCTAGTGTATGAAAATGTTGGTCTATTTTTGGTCCTTCAAGGACAATCAAACAGTTTATTATAGCAGAAACTGATATTAGATTCTCTGTTAATCTTCCTATCAGGCTCTTCCACTGGCTCCTGCTCTGGAATGAAGCAAATTCCGTAATCAAATTAGGATCTCTTGATTTCTTGATCTTCCTCTTGGCATAGAATTAAGAAGGTGATACCTTGAGAAAGCTTACAATTCATTAGCTATTATACAGTACATGTAGGCTATAGCCATGAGGAAAGACAGATGCATTTTGTTAATTCTAGATCGTTTTAAGTATTTAAATTTTTTGTAATCGAAGCATTATCATGAGTACTCGATTATGAGTGGGACAACATCCAATGTTGTTGCTTTCTCCATTTTATAAAATGGTTGTCGCTTAGTTTGATCAACTTGGAGATTTGGGAGAAATAATTCTTCAAGAAGCATCCTGTTACTTTTCCTGCAAGTGGGAAGAATGACAGTATCATTATAGTGCCCAAGTTAAAGTGCAGTGTGCAACAACATACCTAGTGTAACCCAACAAGTGGGGTCTGGGTTGGGTGATGTTTATGCAGCTTTAAAGTACAGTGTCTTGATGTGAATGTTAAACAGCTAATACATTCAGATGGGGCATAGAGGGTTTAGGTATCAACAGTGAGAAAACATAACGTTGATGGCTTCAGGCTTGAGCGATTCAGGTTAAGGTCACAGGCAACATTTGGTATTTATATAAGGGGCTTGATCAATGATGCTTGAAGTAACATTATACTGATGATAGTTGAGATTTTGTGAATTAGACTCCAAATAGTATTAAAGATACTGATTGTCGATGTTTTAAGAAACAATTATGTTGATGGTACTTGTATTCAAGTCCATTATTAGGCTTATGTAAAAGATATTATTCTTCCTTGGTCGGGAATAAGCTGTTATTATATTAGTGAGGAGTCTAGTCAATCAAATCTACAGATTTAGTGTCAATGATTAGGGCATCCTGGTGCATGAAGCGTCGTGCATTTACTCTGGATCTGGGCAAGGGCCATACTCCATTAATGTAGGCAGGCAGCTTATCTTGATGTAAACATCACTAGCTGATTCCATGGACACAACTTTATAGTTGCTCCAAGACTCCCCTTGTTACTGTCAAAATGATAAAAAACAGAAAGTGACTCTGCCTGCTTTGCTGTAGATATTTTCTAACAAGTGATTTGTTTCTGTGGTCTCTTGAGGTAGAGACCATCTCAAGTGTAGAGTGCATAGATTGAGGAAAGTTTCTGCGTTATGGTATAATATTTAATTCATATAACGAATGGGGAATAGTGAATTCATCTTCACTGCATCATTTGGTGGATAAGAAAGGAGGGAGATTAAAAGAAGGGGAACCCTGATTGGTAAAGGGGAAAAGAATGATAGCTCAATTACTTTTGAGTTCCTTAACTTCTATCCCATCCCTATTTAAGCTCGAAAAACAAAGACCAACACATAAGATTTGTGTTGTTAAGTATTAGAAATTTGCCTCACCACCTTTCCTCATTGGAGAGGACCAGGAATTCTTTCTTGCAAGGAGAAAAGGATGAACCCAACTTAAAGAGGAAAACCTTGATTACTACCTAGCTCCATATCCTTTGATCACGAAGCCTTCCATGTGAAAACATTAGTCTGATTGGCCCACTTTCATCATTGTTGACATAGTGATCACACCATCGAGCAAGATTACCATGAGGTTACAATGTTTTCAAAGCAAGTAATACAAAAAAGCAACAAGATCTATAGGCTTGAAGCAAAGAGCGAGAACTGAACTTCCTTGGAGTAAAGTGCACAAAGTCCAAAAGCAACAAGATCTATAGGCTTGGAGCAAAAAGTGAGAACAGAAGCTCACGTTTATTTGAAGTAAAGTGCACAAGTTATGGGAAAAATACCAAACATTTATGAAGGTAATGCTATAATAAAAGCAGATATTCATCCAACTCTTCATAGTTAAGCCAAAAATTGACCGCTTATCGTTGGATTATTTTGGATGTCGTTATTTGAAGCGTATGGCGTAGATTATGAAGCGATAGCTCCTTGTTTGTCTTGCTTTATCATTTTAAGAGGCAAAACAATGATCCATAATGACACTATGAGACTTAGTGGACCTTCCCATCATAACATGTCTGAAAGTTGTTTTTCTTTACTTTGATCACTTCTATATCTTCCCCACTTTGTGGGATTTCATTGTTGTTGATCGCTTCTATATTCTTCAAGTAGCTTCTGATAATGCAAAAATAGTTGAAACTACTCTTTGTCTTCGCAAGTAGTCTGATTGAGTGTTCGGATTGGCTTATTAGGCTTTTGTCTTTTAAGCTCTTTTTAGTTTTGAAAGTATTTGACAAACACAAAAAGTGCTTTTAAGCTCTTTTCCTGGCTAAAAAACTAACAAAAAAGTCAAAAGCCAAAATTTAGGTGTCACCAACTTTTGGCTTTTAGCTTACACCCCCTAAAAACCTTTTTATCTAGGTCATTCCAATTTCAAGGCCTGGCCTGGTACAAGAAGCATCATAGGATGTTATAAACTAAATAGAAATATTCTATTTGTGGCTGGCTTTCTTTCATTTTCTGTAATAATCATCATAAAATAAAGAGATACACAATGAAGTATAATACAAATTAAGGAAAACTAAAAATTGCCAAACATGTATGATTTAATGCTATAATAAAGTTGGTGGCTATCCAATTAGGATTATGCTGCACATCATCATTTGAAGCGCTTGGTCTAATTCATGAAGCAATAACTCATTGCTTGGATATCTTTATCACTTTAAGGTGTGAAGCAATGACTTTTAATAATACCATGAGACTGGATCCTATCATAACATTGATAGACTTCTATATTCTTCAACTAAGTTGCTTGGACTCAAGTATGGGTGTCCGATACGGGTGCGGATCTAGAGGTCCGATCCTCTATGATCAAAATTTTAAGATTCCGGGATACGGATCCATGTATGGATTCGGGTGCGGGGATTCGATTAAAAATAATTCAAATATCTAAAAATAGAATAAAACCTAAATTATGAGATGTTACGTGGAAAACGTGAGGGAAAAAATATTGATCAAGAGGAGAGTCATGGAAGAAGATAAAAGGAAAGGCGGTGACAATAGAAATTTGTATACAAGATATTTCTTTTCTTCGAATGAACCTTAGTGTTAGTTTTGCTTACATAAGTCATTGGATCTGTCCAAAATTTCTCCCTCGAATTTGGTCAAATTACCCAAAACCGGTTGACCCGGTCGGGTATGGATCCCACACCCCCATCGTGTTGACACGAGTGCGGCACCAAAAATGAAGAGTTTGAGCAACATGTTTTAAACTACTCTTTGTCTTTGCAAGTAATCTAGAACCCTTCTGCCTAAGTACTTTCCAATTTCAACTAGTTATTACTAGAGGGGTTCAACTCGGTACAACTAGTATCAGAGGATGTTATAAACTAAGTAGAAATATAACATTTGTGACTTCCTTTATCTTTCCTTAATAAGGTTGGTAGAACATAAAAGTGAAGAGATAAGTAAAGCACACAAGTTGTGAAACACTAAGAAATACCAAACACGTATGATTTAATGCTATAATAAAGTTGCTATTAATCCAAAGCCTCATAGTTGAGCCAAAAGTTGTCCACTTAACGCTAGGATTATTTTACACGTCATCATTTGAAGCGTATGCTCTCCTCTCTTGGACTGCTTCACTGCTTTATGCAGCGAAACAATGACTTTTAATAACACCATGAGACCGGATTTTGCCATCATAACATGTGGAAGTCATTTCTCTTTACCTTGATTGACTTTTATTTTCTTCAAGTAGGTTCCTATTCCTATAAAGTGAACATACTTCTAAACTACTTTTCTTTGAAAGTAGTCTAAAACCCTTCTACCTAAGGTCATTCCAATTTCAACAAGTTATTACAAGAGGGTTCCGACTTGGTACAAGAAGTGTTAGTGGATGTTATAAGCTAAATTGTAATATACTATTTATGACTACCTTTCTCTTTCCCTAATAAGCGTCATAAGATAGAGCGTAAAAGTAAGATATATATATTGAAGTAGAAAGCTTTTCTCGTTTCTCAATTCCACTAGTCATAAAACTTGACCAACAAGCTGATATTGGGCATAGAAGAAGAGAGGAAGTGTGTTGGCTGATGGCACCATGTGACGCGACTTATTCTTCTCAAAGAATGGTTAATGTGATATCACTTCAGCCTCAGGTATCATAAGTTGGCCTTGCTCTTGCATTTTCTCAGCCAAAAAACTTGATTCAAGTTTCCCTTACATCACACGAACTCTTGATCTAACAAGAACCAAATAAACATGGTTTGATTTATCTCCTGGCTTTGACAGGTATTTTGTTGGATGTTAACCCCTATTGGTGTAAAGACAAGACTAGAGGACAGTATGGATGGAACATAGGACAAAAAAGTGGCATGATATTTGTGTATCTTGTAGAATTAGGGGCGAAAAAATTGATTTACAAAAGGGATAAGGTACCACATTTTCCTTGGTTTGTGTAGCTTTGAGAAATTAAAGAATCATGCCTTCAAATTACAATTGCCTGAGAAAAGTGAATTTGACTTGAAAAGTTTAGGAATTTGACTTGAAAAGTTTAGGTAACACCTCATCACAGATTCTTGGGCATGCTTGGGGTGATTAACGATAAATATGTTGCAAAATATATCCCATTGCTTCGTTAGAATTTCCTATGGAGAATGGATAACTAAAGCAACTCGCAGGACGAACTTGAAATTCATGGGCATGTTTGTGATTTGTTTCCTCTATCAATTCTTCAAAAGGATTTCTAGCAAAATGGTGGAATATATTTATCTTTGATCATTTCGAGCATGCCAAGGGACCTAGATGAGATGTTACACAAACTTTTCCAAGTCAAATTCATTTTTGAAACAATTATAATTTGATGCATGATTCATTAAATTCCAAGGCTACACTCACTAAAGTGAATGTGCTACCTTATATCCTTTTTGTACAGTGAAAATTTTCCTCCTAACACAGCAATAACAAATATTATTTTTCGTGTGATGCAATTGTTTGGTCCTAATTTTATAGAACTAATCTCTTTTGTGATGCCTTTCCCAACTATGTGCTACCTAATATGTCTCCTTTGATGCTTTACTCTGGATCTAACTCTATGCCAATTGGGTAAACATCCTGAATAATACCTATTTATAATGCTAAAGCTATGAGATATTCAACCGACGTTTACTAAGTTTTCTATTGGATCTAATGTTCGAATAATGCAACAGTAGCCTGAATCATATTTTTTCAACTAAAAGAGTAAGGCTACCTTGTGATAACTACTGATGAAGTGGTATCCAATTTTACTATTTGTAGAGATGGATAAGATGAGTCACATGGTGCCATCCACAACAAGATCTAGATAACGTGTGTCATGAACTTCCCTTTTTGGAAAAGTTGCGGAATCTGCATGAGTAGGATCGAACCTTATGCCTCTTAATTATATGAAGTTCCTCTTTAAGGAACTTCCCAAGAGGGCTTAAGCTCGTTGGATTTAAAGCAGCAGACCTGCAACACTCGGTCCTTCCTTTTTAATTCAAAGATCAGATAAACAAATTGGAATGTTGATAAAATTATTGACGCAGTGGGAAGAAGTCAATTTATGGGGCTCCAAACCTATTGGCTAATAAGAGGAATGGGGCAAGCCAACATTGACTCCTAGAAAAGTATATATCATTGGACAAGAAGGAACCGTCAAATAGGGACGTTGCACGTGTCACAATCAATTCATCTTAAGGTCTTACGCTAATAGAAGTTCTCCTTTTAGCAAAAGAAAAATGAAAAATAAGTAAGATTTTTTGATTTGTACAGGGAAAATCCTTAATACAAGACTTAGAATGGAAGGTAAACATCTCAGGATCTCTTATGTTTTTGTCTTCATATCTGATTGAGTGTCAACTTACACTTTGTTTAGATGGTTGTTATGTATTGTTTCATAATGTATTGTATTGTGATGTACTGTAATGTGTTGTTTCAATGAAAGATAGATGAACGCATGTTCTGTTAACTCAAAAATGGGGTAAATAAAGAGTATGCCTATAATTTAGACAAATGGTTAACAAAATAGCATACTTGGCCACACTCATAAAAAAAGAATTTGATGCAAGTAAAGTTAGTACAATGTGATTATAACCTTTTTGTCTAGTTTCTCATAATTCAAGAGTTTCGTTACAGACTGTAAATGAATTATGAGAAGTTAGCGAAGAAGCTCATGTTCTACCTTTGTTAAAACCATTGACTAAGTATTTCATAGTCCTTTGTTAATACATAGATGCAGGTAGTAAGTTCAAGTATGATATTCCATCATATATTTTGCTTAATATCACAATAAATGATGCTTCAATTCTGATTTTTTTTCCTTGCAGGTGTCTCTTTAATTTCTTGTCCTCATTCTACTAGAAGCAAGATAATGCATCCACTTTCATCACAAGGCAAGTGTTGGCTGATATTGGGCATGAGAAGAAGAGAGGAAGTGTGTTGGCTGATGGCACCATGTGATGCGACTGATTCTTCTCAAAGAATGGTTAATGTGATATCACTTCAGCCTCAGGTATCATAAGTTGGCCTTGCTCTCGCATTTTCTCAGCCAAAAAACTTGATTCAAGTTTCCCTTACATCACACGAACTCTTGATCTAACAAGAACCAAATAAACATGGTTTGATTTATCTCCTGGCTTTGACAGGTATTTTGTTGGATGTTAACCCCTATTGATGTAAAGACAAGACTAGAGGACGGTATTGATGGAACATAGGAAAAAAAAGTGGCATCACAAGGTAGGTATTAATAAGATTCTGTAAAATCAGGTCCATATGATTGCATCACATGATATTTATTTATCTTGTAGAATTAGGGGCGAAAAAATTGATTTACAAAAGGGATAAGGTACCACATTTTCCTTGGTTTGTGTAGCTTTGAGAAATTAAAGAATCATGCCTTCATATTACAATTGCCTGAGAAAAATGAATTTGACTTGAAAAGTTTAGGTAACACCTCATCACAGATTCTTGGGCATGCTTGGGGTGATCAACGATAAATATGTTACAAAATATATCCCATTGCTTCGTTAGAATTTCCTATGGAGAATGGATAACTAAAGCAACTCGCAGGAAGAACTTGAAATTCATGGGTATGTTTGCGATTTGTTTCCTCTGTCAATTCTTCAAAAGGATTTCTAGAAAAATGGTGGAATATATTTATCTTTGATCATTTCAAGCATGCCAAGAGACCTATCATGAGGTGTTACACACTTTTCCAAGTCAAATTCATTTTTGAGACAATTATAATTTGATGCGTGATTCATCAAATTCTAAGGCTACACTCACTAAAGTGAATGTGCGACCTTATATCCTTTTTGTACAGTCAAACTTTTCCCTAACACAGCAATAACAAATATTATTTTTCGTGTGATTCAATTGCTTGGTCCTAATTTTATAGAACTGATCTCTTTTGTGATGCCTTTCCCAACTATGTGCTACCTTGTGTATCTCCCTTGATGCTTTACTTTGGATCTAACTCTATGCCAATTGGGGTAAGCATCCTGAAAAATACCTATTTATAATGCTAAAGCTATGAGATATTCAACCGACGTTTACTCAGTTTTCTATTGGATCTAATGTTTGAATGATGCAACAGTAGCCTGAATCATATTTTTCAATTGATATAACTAAAAGAGTAAGGCTAGCTTGTGATACCTACTGATGAAGTGGTTTCTAATTTACTATTTGTAGAGATCAATAAGAGGAGTCACATGGTGCCATCCACAACAAGATCTAGGTAACGTGTGTTATGAACTTCCCTTTTTGGAAAAGTTGCGGAGTCTCCATGAGTAGGATCGAACCTCTTAATTATATGAGGTCCCTCTTTAAGGAACTCCCTAAAGAAGGCTCAAGCTCGTCAGATATGAAGCAGCAGACCTGCAACATTCGGTCCTCCTTCCGTTTTAATTCAAAGATCGGAGGAACAAATTGGAATTTTGATAATTTTACTGACGGATCGGGAAGAAGTCAATTTATGAGGTTCCAAACCTATTGGCTAATAAGAGGAATGGGGCAAGCCAACATTGACTCCTAGAAAAGTATATATCATTGGACAAGAAGGAACCATCAAATAGGGACGTTGCACGTGTCAGAATCAATTCATCTCAAGGTCTTACGCTAATAGAAGTTCTCCTATTAAAAGAAAAATGAAAAATAAGGAAGATTTTTTTATTTTTACAGGGAAAATCCTTAATACAAGACTTAAAATGGAAGGTAAACATCTCAGGATCTCTTATGTTTGTCTTCATATCTGATTGAGTGTCAACTTACACTTTGTTTAGATGGTTATTATGTATTGTATTGTGATGTACTGTAATGTGTTGTTTCATTGAAAGATAGATGAACGGATGTTCTATCAACTCAAGAATGGGGTAAATAAAGAGTATGCCTATAATTTAGATAAATGGTTAACAAAATAGCATACTTGGCCACACTCACAAAAAAAGAATTTGATGCAAGTAAAGTTAGTACAATGTGATTATAACCTTTTTGTCTAGTTTCTCATAATTCAAGAGCTTTTTACAGACTGTTAATGAATTATGAAAAGTTAGCGAAGGAGCTCATGTTCTACCTTTGTTAAAACCATTGACTAAGTATCTCATAGTCCTTTATTAATACATAGATGCAGGTAGTAAGTTCAAGTATGATATTCCATCATATATTTTGCTTAATATCACAATAAATGATGCTTCAATTCTGATTTTTTTTCCCTTGCAGGTGTCTCTTTAATTTCTTGTCCTCATTCTACTAGAAGCAAGATAACGTGTCCACTTCCATCACAAGGCAAGTGTTGGCTGATATTGGGCATGAGAAGAAGAGAGGAAGTGTGTTGGCTGATGGCACCATGTGACGCGACTTATTCTTCTCAAAGAATGGTTATTTTGATATCACTTCAGCCTCAGGTATCATAAATTGGCCTTGCTCTTGCATTTTCTCAGCGAAAAACTTGATTCAAGTTTCCCTTACATCACACGAACTCTTGATCTAACAAGAACCAAATAAACATGGTTTGATTTATCTCCTGGCTTTGACAGGTATTTTGTTGGATGTTAACCCCTATTGATGTAAAGACAAGACTAGAGGATGGTATTGATGGAACATAGGACAAAAAAGTGGCATCACAAGGAAGGTATTAATAAGATTCTGTAAAATCAGGTCCAAATGATTGCATCACGTGATATTTGTTTATCTTGTAGAATTAGGGGCGAAAAAATTGATTTACAAAAGGGATAAGGTACCACATTTTCCTTGGTTTGTGTAGCTTGAGAAATTAAAGAATCATGCCTTCAAATTACAATTGCCTGAGAAAAGTGAATTTGACTTGAAAAGTTAAGGAATTTGACTTGAAAAGTTTAGGTAACACCTCATCACAGATTCTTGTGCATGCTTGGGTGATTAACAATAAATATGTTACAAAATATATCCCATTGCTTCATTAGCATTTCCTATGGAGAATGGATAACTAAAGCAACTCGCAGGACGAACTTGAAATTCATGGGCATGTTTGCGATTTGTTTCCTCTGTCAATTCTTCAAAAGGATTTCTAGAAAAATGGTGGAATATATTTATCTTTGATCATTTCAAGCATGCCAAGAGACCTATCATGAGGTGTTACACAAACTTTTCCAAGTCAAATTCATTTTTGAGACAATTATAACTTGATGCATGATTCATTAAATTCTAAGGCTACACTCACTAAAGTGAATGCGCTACCTTATATCCTTTTTGTACAATCATAACTTTCCTCCTAACACAGCAATAACAAATATTATTTTTCGTGTGATGCAATTGTTTGGTCCTAATTTTATAGAACTAGTCTCTTTTGTGATGCCTTTCCCAACTATGTGCTACCTTGTATATCTCCCTTGATGCTTTACTTTGGATCTAACTCTATGCCAATTGGGGTAAGCATCCTGAAAAATACCTATTTATAATGCTAAAGCTATGAGATATTCAACCGACGTTTACTCAGTTTTCTATTGGATCTAATGTTTGAATGATGCAACAGTAGCCTGAATCATATTTTTCAATTGATATAACTAAACGAGTAAGGCTACCTTGTGATACCTACTGAATAAGTGGTTTCTAATTTACTATTTGTAGAGATTGATAAGATGAGTCACATGATGCCATCCACAACAAGATCTAGATAACGCGTGTCATGAACTTTCCGTTTTGGAAAAGTTGCAGAGTCTCCATGAGTAGGATCGAACCTCTTAATTATATGAGGTCCCTCTTTAAGGAACTCCCTAAAGAAGGCTCAAGCTCGTCGGATATGAAGCAGCAGACCTGCAACACTCGGTCCTCCTTCCGTTTTAATTCGAAGATCGGAGGAACAAATTGGAATTTTGATAATTTTACTGACGGATCGGGAAGAAGTCAATTTATGGGGTTCCAAACCTATTGGCTAATAAGAGGAATGGGGCAAGCCAAAATTGACTCCTAGAAAAGTATAAATCATTGGACAAGGAACCGTCAAATATGGACGTTGCTCATGACACAATCAATTCATCTCAAGATCTTACGATAATAGAAGTTCTCCTATTACAACAACAACATACCCAGTGGAGAAGTTCTCCTATTAGCAAAAGAATAATGAAACTAAGTTTTGTTGATTTGTATAGGGAAAATCCGTAGTCAAGACTTATAATGGAAGGTAAATATCTCAGGATCTCTTATGTTTTTCTCTTCCTTGCTGATGGAGCGTCAACTTACGCTTTGGTTGGATACTTGTTATTGGATGCTTGTTATGTATTATTTCGTAATGTGTTATATTGTGTTGGATTGTATTGTACCATATTGTTTCAATAAATACAATATTTAGATAGATTGTATTGTTCTCCGTTGTACATAATGCCATACATCCATAATTTGAATGATAAACCTACAAGAAATAGTAAGGTATGTGGTAGATACCATGAAAAGATAGGGTACATGAAAAAATAGAATTATTAAATAATAAATAAAGTCAAAAATTAGAAGAAGATATTAAAATAACGATGCAATCACACCAAATAAGTCATTACACAAAATAGGTTTTTTTGTTGTTACTTAATGATAAATTTATACGATATCATACAATGAAATTTGAGTAATAATCAAAATAAATATTGTATTTAAACTAATAATATAAAATAGGTAACAATCATCCAAACAAAGGGTTAGTGATACTTGCAACAAAATTTAGGAGAAACAAATGGGAAGCTGTTAGGAAAAAGATTGATCGGGTCTTGTTGAGTCAACTAAGTATTGAGCATTGCAAAGGTTTAGCAAAAAAATTGATTGAAAGTCATACGACCGAAAAATTCATTGGTAACTTATGAAAAATGAAGAAAATTGCTTAATTTTTGTTGAGTGGCCCTTAAATGTCAAAAAAGTTCCTGCTTATCAGATTGAGATTATTGAAATTCTTTCTCAAGTCCTTATGAATGATTCTGTACAAGTTTCACGGAAAAATTAATTGAAAGTCATACTACCAAAAAAATCAATGGGCAAACACATGAAAAATGAAAAAATTGTTTAATTCTTGTTGAGTGGCTCCTAAATGTCAAAACACATCCCGCAGATTGGGCTGAGACTATTGAAATTCTTATCAAGTCCTTACGGATATAAGGTTTTGCGGAAAAATTAATCAAAAGCTACACCACCAAAAAATTCATGGGTTAATACACATGAAAATGGAGAATATCACCTAATTTATATGTGCTCTTGAATGAAAAAAAAAAATTCCCTGCAGATTGGGATGAGGTAATTGGAATTATTCTTTAGGCCCTTGTGGACAATTCTGTAATGGTTTCATGGAAAGATTTATTGAAAGTCATATCACCAAAAATTTATGGGTTAACACATATGGAAAATGGAGAAAATGCCTTATTTCTATTGAGTGGCTCCGAAATGCCTAAAAACGTCCCACAAATCGGGCCAAGGTTGTTGGAATTCTTTTGCATGTCTTTAAGGACGGTTCTATAAAAGTTTAGCGAAAAAATTGAGTGAATGTCATAAAAAAATCTATGGGCTAATACTTAGGAAAAAAGAGAATCATCTAATTTCCGTTAAGTTGCTCCAAAATATGCCCAGCAAATTGGATAGAGGCTATTGAAATTCTTGAAGAGGTCTTTAGAAATAGTATTATAAAGGTTTCACAGAAAAATGATCGAAAGTCATGCCAACAAAAAATCGATGGACCAACAAACCTGAAAAACAGAGAAACTTGTCTAATTCTTGTTGGGTGACCCTGAAATGCCAAAAACTATCCCGTGGATTCTGTCAAGCTATTTAACTTCTTCTTCAGATTCTTACGGATGACTCTATAAAGGTTTTGTGAAAAAATTGATTGAAAGTCATACCTTAAAAAATCATGGACTAACACACACGAAAAAAATGTTTAATTTATTTTGAGTGGCCCTTAAATACCAAAAAATTTCTCATTAATCAAGCTGAGAAAATTGAAATTCTTCCCTAGGTCCTTATGAATGGTTTTGAGTTTCATGAAAAGATTGACTGAAAACCATACCATCAAAAAATTCAAAAGCTAACACGTACGAAAAATTAAAAAATCGCCTAATTACTGTTGAGTGGCTCCTAAAGACCAAAAAATCCCTCTAGATAGAGTTGTGCAAAATTTCGATCAAACCATTAACCCGAACCGATTTTTGAGTTATTGGAGGATCGGATTATTAGCTTATTGGGTCGGTTAACATTTTAAAAAAAATTAATGGGCTATTGGTTATCAATTCGGGTTGGCTGAATTAATTGTCGGATAACCCAACAACCCGATATCCGCCCGATAGCCGTATGGTTATTTTAATTGTATTTCCATTGTCCAACATTGTTTTATACTTATAATAATATAGTTATAAGTTATATGCTTCTCCCCCAAACATTATAACTTATATTAATTTATTTTCATCTTTTCACTTTTTCTTTTTCATAATATCTATGCGCTGACACATGAAAGATTGAGAAAATTGTCTAATTCATGTCGCGTCACCCTAAAAGGCTCGTAAATGTTGTAAAATCCACGATAGGCCTATTCAAATTACTCACGGCGTCATTAAGAAAGTTTCCGTAAAGTTTTCCCTAAAATAATTCTCGGAGCCTTGGCACCTAAAATATTCGTGGGCTACTACACATGAAAAATGAAGAAAATCGCCAAAATCCTGTTGCGCCGCCCCTAAAGGCTTTGTTTAGCATAATTCTTCCTAGGATGATCATCCGTAGTGACTTAATAAATCATACTCGTAGCCTCTTGAATTTAACATGAACGATAAAACAATCATGAACAATGAAAAATTTATACATAAAAGAAGCATGACCAACTTAATAATAAATTGATAATCAAATTGTAAAACAAGATCTCCCTCTCTTGTATACCAATTTTATACACAATCATTTCCCCTATATAAACTAGAAAATGAAAATAAAAGAAATGTATTAAAAAAAAATCAAGGGTAACTATTCCTCTATGATATATACTATAATAAAAAGTGAACTAAACTCCAATCCCAGACCATGCTCATCCATGTTAAGTCATGTTGTTTCTCTTCTTACTTTGGATAAATCTTTTCCATCAGCCTTGATATTTGAAAACTAAGGAAAAAGTGAAGATCGGTGCATAAAACATTTCACATTCAAGTAGGGTTTGAGAAAGTACTGAACTCCAAGGGGGTGTAATGTTGTAGACAACTTAATGATCCTGAGGCAAGATCTACTGTTTGAACTCGTGACTTATCGGTGACACAAAGATAAATTTACCGTTGCTCTAAGGCTCTAGAAAAGGGAAGAAAGAAACCAAACAAAAAAAATATCTACCTAGTTTGGGAAGACCTATGTTACTATTAAAAAGGAGGGAGACTGTAAAAAAGAGATGTAAATATTTGTCTTACCTTAGATGAGAGAAGGGAGTGAAGACCCTAAATTTGAAGGATCAACATAATCATAAGTCCAAGAAAGAAAAGGATTATCAACATAATTCATCTCTTCATGAATCTGATTGAGCTCATGGTAATTAGAATCTTGAAACTTGTCATTGTTGGTAATGAAGTTTTGTTGATGAAGGCTAGGAGCTATATTAGAGGAGGCCAAATTTGAATTTGAACTAGATATTAATGAAGATCCAAAAGTAGGGTTACTTGAAAGAAGTGAAGAAGTAGAGTTAGTACTAGTGATCACAACATCTTGGATCTTCTTGAATCCATTAGAAAACCCTAATCCAAGATTTTCATTATTGGAAACCCTAGAAAAATTGAGTAATCTTGGAAATTGGATGTTTAGATCAAAAGGGTTAGTGGGTAATCCATAATTGAACAAAGGTTTAGTATGATCAACAACAACTTGGGGTTCATGAAAATTTGGACCAAGATTTGTAGAAGATGTAACACTAGTAACAACCTAACATTTGGTTTCTTGATTTTTTTGTTTTTCCTAGAGGCACCACCCAAAGGGACATTTCTTAGGGTTCCACCTCTAGTCCAATACCTTTTACAAGATTTGCAAAAATGTCTTGGCTGAGATAAACTATAATTGTTATAGTAACAAAACTTGGTATTCGATGAATCACAACGAGGGCATTTTAGGGTTTGTTGTTGCTGCTGTTGTTGTTGTTCTGATTGATCTTCGATAATTTGTTTCTCCTCGATTATGAAATTGTTTTTCTCATTATTCTGCAAAAAAAGAGAGAGGAAACAAACAAGAAAAAAAAAGTTTTGAATGAAATCATGAATGAATATTCCTAAAGCTAAGAAACAAAATTTGGGGTCAAGAGAAAGTGTGTACCATATTCTTCTCATCATGTTCTCCTAGCATGTTTTTTCTTCTTAATTCTTCTTGATCCTCTCTAAAAGGAATTTGTTTGAACAAAGAGTAAGCAGACAAAGAGCTAAAGAGACATTTAGAGAGAGAGTTTAAGCCACAAAATTTGCATTTATTATCATCGGAAACAGACTTTCCACCTTTATAAGATACGAATAAACTTGTATACATACCGCTTTTTGTAGACCTCACCTACAAAATTATGCTAAAATATGTTATTATTATCTTACACAATGTAAAATAATCATTTAAAAGTTTTCAAAATAAAAAAAAAAATCATTATGTTCTTTCAAAATAAACTTAAGAGAAAAAGTTTTACATAAAATAAAACAAGAAAGGAATTGGTTGCTTCATAAATATTTCTAACTTGTATATTTATAGTGTATAAAAGCTTGATATTGTTAGTATATACTTCTATTTAATTCTTTTAGCATTATGAAATTAATTTTATATTAACTGATATTGTTTGGAAAAAAAAAAGTTGTATTATACCCCCACTTTGATTTAATATATAATCATCTTTTAGATAATAATTCAATAATATATATAAAAAGTTAAACTCTATCATTATTTATTCCTAATTTCACGTGAAATGTTTGGCTTCTTATTATATATATATAACTCCATATATAATAATGTCTGGCAAAAGAATATTATGGTAAGACATTCTTTTTAGTCAAAGATGATGACAGAAAGTAAAGTAAGAAAGCACATGACATATGAATATTCTTGAGATTTCCAAGAAATAAAAAGAGATATATTCTATAGTTTTAATTAAAGCAGAACCCAATATTATCAACAAGTGAGGTCCGGAAAAGGTAGAATGTACGTAGACTATAGAGATACAATTTTCTTAAATAATGTAAATGTAATATTCTTTATTCAATAAAATACAATTAGGTGATGTTGAAGAGAGTGTGTATTAATATGAGTAAAAAGGAAAATTTTAACAAGTGGTGTTATATGTTTAAATTATTATTGTAATTGAAGAATGTTTTTATAGAGATTCTAAAACAAAACACATATTGACAAAAGAAAAACAAAAAAATAAAAACAGAATTCATAATAATGTTAAATTTTTCTGTTGTTAAACTGATGACAAAACGACAATAGTTAGTTAATATATTTTTAACTCGTTGTATCTTTGGATTTTTGTGATTTAGAAAAATATGAATTTTTTTCGTAACTGAAAATAATTAAACTTTAGAATTTCTCTTTTATCCTTAATAAAATTATTTATAGTCGCATAAATGGTGAAGAAATATTTCAAACCACAAATTTCAAAGTTTCTTTTTTTATTCAAAATATTGTATCTGCAGATCCACTCTTTTTCTTATTCAAAGATCAGCCGCCTGGCTCTGTGATTTCTCTTCGAGAATTATTTGCAGATGAAGAGATGTCAAAGGGGTCTCTTACTTCCCAAACAGATCCTCCTACATCTATATATAAACGCTAGTATTTCAAGACTACGCAAGAAAAACACTTCGAATTGTTGATTAATCGTCAGAGATGACTCAGAACCAATAGTTCAAGTTAAATGATATCACATAAATTGAGATTGAAATAGTGAGGAATTTTCGCATATAGCCACTCAATAATAGGTTAATTATGTTTCATAGCTATAGTTTGGGTAATTATATTTCGTAACTATAGTTATAGCAGCGTTTGTATAATTTGCGCAACATTTGTATACGTTTGTATAATTCACTATACAATTTCTCAATTTTTGTATAGCATTTGTATGTTTTGTTATACTATTCGTGCATAATGTTTATATAATTCGCTATACAATTCGCAGTACGTTTGTATAAATCGCGCAAATTATACAAAACTCAAACTGTAGTTACAACTATATGTTTGTCACGGGCCATAATTAGTTCAAACTGTAATTATGTTAGCTAATTAACTAGCATATATTTGCTTATCCACGTAAGTTTGACGAAAAACTTTGGTTTTATCCCTTAACCAAAGTGGACAGCCCAATTTGCAACGGCCCAAACTTTGATTCCGGCCCACAATGGAACATGACCATCTGAGCCTGATAAGTTTTCAAAAAATTACACGACATAATAGATATTTAAATTGTATTTACGATAAACGATACATAGCTATAATTTTAAAAAATTACGAAACATAAGTTTACTTGCATATATGCCACATTTGGCAATTTTAAGATGTGTATTAGTAGTAGTTTTTATCTCAATGTGCTTAGATTTGAAAACCTTTATATCTATATATTGTTGGACCGTTTCTGATATACCAGTCAAATTTCATGATAATTGAAGTTCGTCTTTAGAAAATCAACATATATTAGTATACACAACACACGACCCAATTCATAAATTCATATTTTATGATCTCCAAACTGCCAGAAATAAATTATGTTAGTTATAACTCATGATGAAGCGATAATTATTGACTATCAGAATTATTCTAATGAACTCACCAAATTTACGACCCTCGAAATCTTTAATACATAAACATAAATAGATAAGCACATAACCAATGAAAATAACATAAAACACATCAAACTTATTATTATTATTATTATTATTATTATTATTATTACAAAATACATATCAAAACAACATTATAATATACTTTTTTCATTATAGAAAGCCACTGAATATACTCAAGTTGACTTTCATCAAAACCTAATTACATATATTAATTAGTACTACTAGTTAATTAATACTTATAATTATAACAGAAAACATAGGATTAACATCCACTAATTAATCTCCATGTTCCTGTAGCATATCAACTCATACATTAAAAGGAAAATACGTTATTTACATATAACGTTATTCAGGTGTCACCTTGTCACGATCCAAAATCTTTTGTTCTGTCATTTCTCACTGATGCTTGGATCGGGTATCCCCACTATAGAGCCTGCCATTAAATAAATTAAGAAGATAACGTTAAAAGCTTTATTCTCATTACAACAAAACATAAACTCAGCTTGTTTATATTTGTAGTCTTGAAAATTTTTATTATGTGTTATAACTGATAATAATCGTATGTAAATTTTTTTTTATCTTCTAGTTAGATGGGATCCAAAGTATGTGGATACAAAAGTATAAGACTTAAGAATGTCACCTACTTGTGCGACAAAAAAAACCTCATTGTCCGAGGCCTATGCTTTTTTGAATCCAATTTATTAACTGATAAATTTTTTTTCGCTTTTTTTTTTGGGAGGGGGGGCGGGGGAGGGGGGTTAAATAGTAGTACCAGTCATAAACAGTGGGAGCATTAGGGTGAGAAGGTTTGTCAAAGACTTCAGCACCAATCTTCTTGGTGGCGATGTTGCTCCCCGGATGGAACACGCTCCTCCACACATTGTCTTTACGTGCACCCGGTGGCGAGTGAATGTTTGGAGTCACCGGGGTTCCTGGTGTTCTCGGGCTCGCTGAGCCCGAGCCAGGCATAGACAGAGATCTTTGATAGCTCTTGTTTGATCCTTCACCTCCATCCCCACCTATAACCATAAGAAAAAATAAATAAAATAATAGTTATTAATTTTATTGAGATTTTCATGATTTTTCGTGTGTATATATATATATATATATATATATTGATGGATAAAATTTTCGAGCATATATATTGATCAAAGATAACAAGTATTTTATGACATCAATCAACACAGACACTATAGTTATAAAATAAAAACATGTCAATCCTTGAATTCATCATAGGGCGAATCTAATGCTTTAGTTATGGATTATCGAAAACTCATCAACTTTTTTTATTATACCTTATATATTTATTAAAATTTTCATAAAAATTTAGAAATATTTGATTATAAACTCAATTCTCAATATAAAATCAAATCTCAAATCGATCTCCCACTCACTAATTCAAGATCTTGAATTCTATTCCTCAAAAAATAATAATAAATAACCTCATACTAATATAACACTATTTTAACCAAAGTGTTCATATTTAGCCATAGCATGGGGAAGGACTTCTCTTTATCCTTTATCACATCAAACATCTAAGAGAACGCTGATAAATCTATCAGAAACAATCTCTCTATCGATTTATATACATATTATCCTTCATAAACTTCACTTATAGAATAATACTGACATATTATATAATCATAAACAAGTTAAGAGTGTTCTAATTTAGTTCATAAATATAATAATAACAATACAAATATCATATATTATAAAAATTAAATGATACCATGAGTTTGGATTAATGTAACAGACTTTCTCAGTTTGCCAAGACCTTTATCTTGTTGAGGTCCAACCATAAAATCTTCCCAAAGCTTTTCAAGTAACACCATTTTTTTTTTCTCTTTAATTGTGGTAGAATGTAAAAATGGTTGTTTGCTTAAAATAGAAATAAATAGAAGAGAGCTTTGGTATTGTGTAAATAAAATATCTTCTAGTTTATGGATTCTTTTATTTTTTATCTTTCTAAAATGACTTTTTTCAGGATAGAGTGTTGACGGAGTCAGAATTTTTATAAAAACAATTTAATGTAAAAAAAAAATAACACAAAAATTAAAGAATTTATAATATAATTATATATAGATAGATAGATAGATAGATAATGGATTATTCTAAATATATATATAAATAATTTTTTAAATTAAAAGAACATTCAAAACTCGAGGCTCAACCCTGACTCTGCCCTTGCTTAGATGAAGTAAATTTATGGAAAAATATCGCCTTTTAATTACGAATTCATCTAAATCGAGAATTTTTTATATAGAATATAGTTATATATTAATATACTCGATTAATTCAAATTCATATTACAAGATTTGTTTTTTTTTTTTTTGAGAAATGATGCTCCCATCATGAAAACGTTCACATCTAGAACTTGAACTCGAAACTTCTAATTAAATCATTTCATATATCATAATTCATATTGACAATAAATCCCTCTAAAAAACTGAGATCTGATAGAACAAAATATTTTACGAATAGACATATATATATAATGTCTCACTTAATATTCGATTTTCTTATCGGAGCTTCTCCTTCTAACTCAAACTAGCAATACACAAAAATCACAAAGAATATAATACATCTATGCTTCTTTATATTCAAAATTCGAATTCAAAATCTTTTATTTAACGATATTTTAAATATTATAATGAAATTAAATGCATGATAATTACCAGAAGTGTTGACAGAGAGGCCCCTTAGGAGTTTATTAGTAGGATGAGGCCCAGCCATAACATCATCCCAACCATCTAGAACCATCTTTTTTTGCTTCAATAATTTTTTAAACTCTTAATTTATTTATTATTAATGAATAAATAACAATAATAACAAGACAATAAATGAAAATAAAAATTCTTTTGGGTTAAATTTATAGAGTTTTAGTGCTAATATGTCGCCTAATCTTTAGTTATTACGCGATGATCTGAATTAATCGAACAAGTGAATAACAGATACCATTTTGTGTTACAAGAATATGATTTGTACTTAATATATGAAAATTTAAAGAAAATAATATTTTTAATCCCTTAATAATTCATAACTTATTGTTTTAGACCTTAGTAATATACAATTTAATTAAAATTAAAATTATATTAATAAATTTTAAAAAGTGTAAAAAAAATTATATAGAGCGTCCAAGTTTGACCAGTGAATCGAACGAGGATAGAGCAAAGCAGTTTGGATAAGGATGAAGATGGGACCTACATAGTATGGGTCAATAAACAAGTGTCAGTTGTCATATTATAATATTGTCCTGTTCTTTAGATTTATAATAATGGAACACTTGGCAATATTACTTGGGATTCTCTCGGAAATTTATCTGTATCCGATATTTATATCAAATTAATGTACATATATAATAAAATAATAATAATGTGATTTAACGTGATTTTAAGAGTGAGGTGTTTAAAAAGAATTTTAATATAAGGTGGAAAGATTATTTGCAATAGATCATTGACTCAGAAAAATATTTTTATCACCCGATCTTTGATACAAAAATATCCAAATATTAAATTTGACTTCTATATATTCTCCACAAACTAGACAAAGGTTGCGAAAAAGTCAAAGAAAGAACTTGTTCTTCCGACGTCAAGAATTTCTCTAATAATTCAAAAATTATTTTAGATAAATACAAGAAGAAGAGGTAATAAATACATTATGTATTAATACATATTATTTTCACTATTCGATTATGATTCGTTAATACGTGTTTATCTTTCCTTAAATTACTTAATCATAATGAATTGAATTGATTTAATATAAATGTTTGCTATAGATAGATATTTCCTCTATTTCGTATTAAGTGAATTTTTTAATTTTTTTTATTGTTCAAAACAATTAAATTGTCTAGAATTCAAAATAAACGTTTAAAAATTTTTCATATTTGTCCTTTTATTTATTAAAATTTTATATTTTTTAAAAAATAAATTATATTCCTTACAAAATGATATTTATAATTTTACAAAATAAAAAGTGAAAACTATGCTTTTTATTATGCCTTTAAATATTTTTCTTGATACGTATGTATTGTCTGGAAATAGTAAAAATTTTACAATGGAACTAGATATTTCATTTCTCCTTTCTTTTCTTTGTTGAATTTGACAATAATTCATTTATCTCAATTTATATAATACATCTTTTTAGATCCATCTAAAGAAAAAGCAAATTAAATATCATCACATAAATTAATACGGAGAGAGTTTTATCACAAGAATAGAGTATCATCATCCTTTTATTTGGATTGATGTTAATGAATTTGAACTTTTGTAAAATGACTGAGGGTTAAAAATTGTTCTTTTCCAGCTTGGTGTGCTGGAAGAAATGGATTAAGCTAACCTAGATTTTATTCCTAACTTTGTATAAGATTAAATTTACATCAGCTGCATTTGAAGAATCCGAGCAACATAACTTAGTGATACCATTGCGTATAAAAGGCCTTCGAGTCTACAATTATGGAACGAACTTTAAACTGTGCAGCTAATTGACAGTTAAAAAAGGATGTATAATAAGGAAAGAAAGATATGTAACAAAATAAATGATTAGATCTCCAAAGACAAATCAAGAAGTTTACAACACCAATATACAGACCTTACGCTTACCTCATAGATAGAGAAGCGGATCATGATAGACAAATCAAGAAGTTTATCCTCTTATAATAAGATAGTTGGAAACCTTAATACACTAGAACAACCTTCAAAAGCTCAAAAAAGTAGACAGAAGTTTCTAATAAGCTTATACCTATTAGAACCAACAGGACCTTCTCAATGTCAATTCAAGTTGCCGCAAATAACAGAATCAATGAACTAAAGAGGATGTAATAGTTCTGAGGGCACAACATTCTGGTGTCAAAGAGGACCAGGGGTTTGAACCAAGCGTTCAATGTTACATTGGATGTGTACAAAAGGTAGTCATGGACAAAATTATGGCACGACGGGGATGTTAAGCATATGCCATTAGCGCCTCTTCACAAGTCAATTCGGAGACCAACCTGCTGTATCAATTACATAAACAGTACTCAAGCAGAGAAAGATTAGCCAAGTACTACCTTATAGATTATTGAAAAAGGATGCATGCCCTCGAGACGAGTGCCTCTATACTTATTCCTGCTAGAATGCAATAACAAAATAAAGTCAGAACTAAATGATATAAAGTTACACAATTTTGAACAGATGAGTCCAGCATACTGTATTCCATGTTGGTATTTGAAGGAGTTTGCGCAACTTATGATTTTGGAACGTCCAACACTACACCACCATTCAAAAATTCAATGAATCAGTTGAACAGCTCATAACATAACATTAACAACTTAAAAACAGATTTCCTATTGAAAGCTGTGAATTGTGATACCAAATGGACCAAACACATATCTTAGCCAAGGGTATGCCACCAAAATGAAAGAGAGAATTCATTTTATTCCTCAATGGTCATTGTGCTCTTGTTTCGGGGATGTGTTCTTCCATGGTTGCGTTCCTGGATTGACTCATTCGGTGTTGTTTCATGGATATGTTCTTCTACGTTCGCATTTCCTGGATTTGAGTCATTCCGGTCTTCTCAATTAACTCTTCAGAAAACCACATTTTTCATATTTTCCCACTCAGAGCTATAGCACTAGTATTTGCTAACCCATGAAATGGTTACCGCATCTACTATAATATCGACAGGAACAGAATTCAGGTGCACATACAACAAAAGCGCTATGTTGCTAATAATAGAGTAACATGCACTAAGAACCTCCAAACTCATCTGCACAAAAAAATATCAAACCCCACAAAGTAGTAACATCATCATACCAAGTGTAGTCCTACAAAGTAGTACCAAACACCATGATCCATAGTATGCCACAATTTCACCATTTTCCGGATACCTCACACACTACAAGTAGTGTTAAGAGTAATACTCACATGTTATTTGCAGAGGCAACAGACTGCAAGATTTTAAGCGGATAGTATTATTGTAAACTATACACAGAATCTTCAAGGTAATGAGTTGGAGACCAGAAAGGTTCTATAAGACGAACAAAATCATAATGCAAATTTATAAGTCACTGTTGCCTCGTGAACATAAAGGCTTAGACCGGCATATGTTCTTGCAACTCATCTGTAAAATTTCCCATGAACAGTCACAGAGCCCATCCCAAAGGGAATTTATTAACTCCTTACACATAAGCAGCTCCTCTCATTTGCACTTAAGGACCACTGGTTGGCTCAAGGCTGATTTCTTTTTTTCTTTGATATGTTTTGCACAACTCCAGTAGAGCAAAATGCAACTTAATTTTGCTTTGCTTTATTAAAACATTGAGAAGAAAAAGGTGAAGGAGAACAATCAAAATAACGAGCTCTTTAGCTTTGCCTTTTATAAAAGATTGGATTAAACTTCATTCAACTACAGCAGACAGCTCCGAGAATAGTTTGAGAGTATCGAAATGATGAAAGCATGGTTGGTAGGTCATTGGCATGAAATGTAAGTGATTTGGTGACTAATGTAAGCCTAAGGAACAAGGGAAGTTGAAAAGTACAACGGGGGCCAAAAATCCAAACAAAATAACACAAGGCCTAACTTCAAACGTTCATCTCTCCCAACTTATAACGATTTAGACTTTGGATAAGGAGTCAAATTAAAGCACTCTAAGTCTAGTTTCCAAAGCATCAAATTGTTGGTCATTTGGTCATCCTACTAAAGTTATGAGCATTTTACTAAAGGTTGTTTGTAAGAGTCTTCCATGTGTGTGGACAGAGCAAGGCATGCATCCAGAAACAGCAGATCGGGATTTAGTGGGCATGGGCAAGCCCAGGCCCCTGCCAGCATGCATGTCCACCAGATCCAGGACTATAAAACAGCCTAGGTTCGAGGAGAGAGGGTTTATGAACACATTTTTATGGATATGATTTCTCTCCCACCGAATTCGACCAAGGCATTGTTTCAACTCAACTAAGGTAGTTAATTACGACTCACTACAACTACAACAACAACAAAACCCAGTGTAACCCTACAAATGAGGTCTAGGAGGGTAGTGTGTATATAGACTTTACCCGTTTATCACAACTCACTAACTCAGTATTAACATGATCAGCCTTGTAATCCATAGATTTTCTGACAGAAAAAGAGGCCCTTATCACCGGAAACGAATACACCGAAAGATTAAATTGCACTCATGCCTCTCCCGCATCAAGCTGAAAAACCCCTATCCCCTCACAGAACAATTCTGATTAATCTTCAAATGGATCAAGAACAGCCCCAAAATTTGATCTTCAATATTTAATCTATGCAAGTAATTCCACCACTTCCAATTCATCCAAAAAAAATATGTGAGGGTTAAGAGTATTTATGAGCGATTCTGTATCAAAATATAAAAGAGAATTTATGAGATATGTTTTTTAAACAAAAAAAAAGAAACTGGGCATAGGGAAATAGGGGAGGGGGTTACAAGGTTGGGACTCGAACTCTCATCAATAAGGTAAAAGTACAGGTAGCTAACCAACTAAATTACTAAGATTTCTCTATATTTATGAAATATGTTGAAGGTTGGAAGTTGAGAACTTGTGAACCCTAATAGTAGCCATTAATGGTGGTAGTAGTTGTTGACTTTGTGATGATATTCAATGTAGGTTCCAAGTGTTTGAGACTATTAATTGACTTTGAAGCTAGCTTTGCTTGAAAGGACGACCTTGAGTTGAGTTACAACATGTCTTTACCAAGGTTCTTTTCTCATAGATAGCATACGCTCAAGGTGCTTGTTCAATGTATTAAATGTTAATGTGTGTTTGGTTGGATGTCTCGAACGTTATGTGTGTTCGACTGGAGAAGACAAGCATGTATTATCCATAAATATTTTAAGCCAAAGTTTACATGCATAAGTAATGAAAAAAGAAATGTTTTAATGGTCTATTTAAAACATGTTTAATGTTTTTCAATTGTTATGAAGGCATACAAGTCCTGACGTTTGCTTCATGCTTCCTATGAAAAGTTCAAAGACTGTATTATGATAAAAGTGAAGAATTCTATAATGAGCTTTTCCTGATGCAATCTGCAATGAGCCTTTATTGCTACCATGGCCTGGCTGCCCTCACTGCAGCAATCACCGCCATATCTCACCAACCTCCAGTCTGCCCCCAGTTCCATAATCGCAAAAAAAATTAACCCAGAACCATTGCATCTTCGCCGCCGTCTTTAGTAAACATGAACCACTTTTTTTTTAATTTGCACCGGGTGTCCGAGTCTCTTTGAGCCCCGACTAATCCCGGGGGTGCACAGGCCCTCGGCAAGGAGTTTCCCGCAAGCGCACACGGTTAATTCAGGCTTTACCCAGTCCGATGGCCCTTAGAAATTGTTTGCACCCAGTGGGTTTCGAACTTGCGACCTTGAAAGGGAGCAAATCCCAAGGCTCAAGTCAATTGCCACCAGGCCACCATGGACCACTTTTCTCTACCTCAAATTCTTTCTTTTTGTTTTTTAGAACTTGGTAACTTTGTACTATATCACAAAACAGCACATGGGTTGTACGGAAACCTTATGTACAAGTACACTCCTGATTTCACTTCTCTATGTCTAAATTGAGTCTAGCACATCAATAATAGACACAATGTCATTTGAGTACAACTGATTACATCAAAAAACTAGAAGTATCATGTAGTTTAGCATAACTTTCTGCACATTGTTCTCTATGCTCTCAAAACATCTTGAGTTCCTCTCTTTCCAAACAGCCCACCAGATAGCCCCCGAGATAATTCTCCATCTACCTCTGTCCTTAGCATGTCCTCCTGCTTCCTCCCAACGTAGTAAAGCCTCAGCCACATTCTTGGACATAATCCAAGGATGCCTTTGAGGCCTAGGAATATTCTCCACAGATGATGGGCGTACTTGCAATGTAAAAACAAATGGTTGACAGTTTCAGAAGTTTCACCACATAGGTAACACCTGGAACACAAGGTAATCCCCCTCTTCGTAACATTGTCCTGTGTAAGGACTGCTTCCTTAGTCATACAACAACAACATACCCAGTGGAATCAAGCCAAACAAAACAGGGGACTTTGTAAGGAATCCTGTTTTTCCATATTTGCTTCCAAGGCATCTCGAGGACTGTTGATCTGGCTGATCCATCAAGTTATAGGCTTTGTTGACTTTGAACACGCCCTTGTCATCTCCTGTCCACCATAATCAATCCTCTCCAGTCTCTAGTCCAGTGTAGCTGTCCATGTTCAAAAATTCAGTAACACTCCCTATTTCCCAATCATTAAGCTGCCTTTTGAAAGTGAACTTTCATCCTTGTGGTGACCATAAATCTGCTATAGTCTAAGTTGCGCGGACCCTTCACTTTCGATGCTGCACTCATGTCGAATTCTCCAAGAATACACTATTTTTGGAGAATCTGACACGCACCTATTGACTTTACGAGTCCGAGCAACATAGGCTATAGTACTTTGTTGAAACGTACTTAGGTTGTAGGTGTCTAGAAAGAGATCTTCCATGTTACCTTTCTCAGGCCAAATGTCCTTCCAGAATCTAGTCTTGCTCCCATCCATTACTTCTGCCATTGAGTTACTTTTTACTTCTTTTCATAAGCAGAATGGACCTTCAAAGGCTAACCCCATAAGGAGTGGTTACTTCTTTAGTTATCCGGTTGTCCTCTTCATCATATTTAGCTCCAATTACTTGCCTCCATAGCATCAGGTTGTTGTTTGCATACTTCCACAACCACTTCACATTAAGAGCCTTGCTTTGCAATTTCAAATTCTTTCTTACCAGCCCTCCATTTTTCTCGCTTGTCCTGACTTTCCCTCATTTAACCAAATGGAAGCTTTTCCTCTCTTTGTTGCCCTACCACAAAAAATTCCTTCTGATACTATCCAACCTCTTAATGACCCCTGTTGGGACAGGAAACAGGGACATCATATAGGTAGGCAAAGTATCAAGTACTGAGTTAACAAGGGTCAGTCTACCCCCCTTTGATAAGTATTGAGACTTCCACTTGGCCAATTTTGTCTCACACTTCTCAATCACACTATTCCATATGTCTACGGACTTGGATTTGGCCCCCCAAAGGCATTCCCAAGTATGTAGTAGGCAGAGCTCCTATTTCACCACCCAGAACTGATGCTAAACAACTCATGTTGTTTACTTCATTTATAGGATACATCACACTCTTCCTCCAATTGATATGCAAACCACAAATACTTTCAAATAAAACCAGAATCACTCTAAGATACTCCAGTTGTTCTTCCTTAGCATAATAAAAATCAGGGACCATCTGCATACTGCAAGTGTCTTTTCTGATCTCTCACCACCTTCTCTGGCCACATCAAAGCCCCTTAATCACCCTCTCAAGTTCACAGTTTTAATCATTGTGTTTAAACCCTCCATAGTGATCAAGAACAAGAAAGGTGATAAGGGACACCTTGTATGAGGCCTCTTTGGGTTTGAAAGAAACCTGCAGGATTACCATTGATGAGTACTGAGAATTTAACAGTTGATATGCAAAATTTTATCTGGTTCAACCACTTCTGCCCAAAATCCATCAGATTCAACACCTTTATTAAGTAGTTCCAGTCAACATGGTCATAAGCCTCCATATCCGGCTAACATAAGACACCTGGCTTCTCTTGGTTTTTTCTGGAGTGAACTGCTTCATTTGCAATCAGAACTGTGTCCATTATTTGTCTCCCTTTAACAAAGGCCTTTTGTTGTGAGTCTACCAGCTTGTCCACCACCCTTTTTAGCCTTTCCGTCAGAACTTTAGGGATCAGTTTTAAATGCTAACGATTAGACTAATAGGCGTAACGTCCCTCAATTCTCGGCACTTTTCTTTTGGGTATAAGAGCTATAAAAGTTGCATTGAAACTCTTCTCAAAAACTTCATGTTCATAAAAATTTTGAAAGGTGTCCATAATGTCTTGCTTCACCACATCCAAACATTTTAATAAATAACCCATGGTAAAACCATCTGGACCTGGTTTGTCAACTGCACACATAACTCCAAACATATTAACACTTCACTTTCCTTAAAGTTACTTTGCAGTGCCTGATTATCTTCTTCTGTTAGGACAGGACATTGAACATTTAGGTACTCAGGTCTCCACTGGGATGATTCCTTATACAACCTTTTATAATATTCAACAATTTCCCCTGTAATTCTACTTGGCTCTTGATTCAATTTTCCCTGATCAATGTTGTTGTATCTCCTATGTGCATTTGCTATCTTGTGAAATTATTTAGTATTCTTATCACCTTCCTTCAACCACAGGGCCTTGATTTTTGTCTCCAGGAGATCTCCTTTTTGATCAACTCCTTATATTTCAACATCAATTCAGATTTTTTGGAAGACACCTCATTATTAAGGATTCTATCGTCCCTCTCGGCTTCTAGCTCAGCCAATTGTTCGAGCAGTTTCTTCCTCTGGATACCCAAACTTCCCAGTCCTCCATTCTTTTAGTCTTCAGGGCTTTTAGTTTGCATGCCAATATATAGTCAGGTTTCCCTCTGAATTTGAAAGAAGACCACCATTCTCCGTCTCTGTCAATGAAACCCTCAGATTCTAACCACCTATTTTCGAATTTGAAGTAGCTTTTGCTCCTTTCCCAGGATCCCCCAAGTAGGGCTATAGGGATATGGTCTGAAATCAACCTCTGAAGTGGAATCTATTTCAAATTCTGAAACTTGTCATCCCATTGCATCCTGTCAATCCTGGAGGCTGCTTCAAGTTGGCCCCCTTTGAACCAAGAATATGTGGCATCCTCAAGTTGCAAGTCAACTAGTTCCATGTCCTCAATAAAATGAGATAATTCTTTCATACCTCTTGTTCTTCTGGTACAATTCTTCTTCTCAGACATGTATCTAGTTACATTAAATCCCCACAAATGGCCCAATTTTCTCAACCTCAAATTCTTACCCATCAAATGATTTTTTTCATCAGAATTATGTCAAATCCAGTAGTAAGTGTAGTAAGAGTTCTAGATGACTTTTGAGGAAGAATAAGGTGAAATTGTAGAAGCCGGAGAGGTAAAAGGAAGGGAATATGGAGAATAAAGGATGGGGAAAATGAAATGAAAAAATTAAATAGTTTGTCCAAATAAAGCTTCATATACCAGTTTTTTGCATTACTCGCCTTGTGTTTAGAACACGCGAGCACCACGTAGCTAAAAATGGCATATTAGACACATTTTTGAAAGATTAGGTGTGTAACGACTCCCATGATCAAGGAGTGTATACAGGGATTTTGGGTAAAACAACAACATTCCCAATGGAATCCCACAAGTGGGGTCTGCGGAGGGTAAAATGTACGCAGACCTTACCACTACCTCTCAAAGGTAGAGAGGCTATTTCCTAGAACCCTATTTTGGGTAAAACCTCGGGGCAAAATTGTATAGTGTCTTTTTATTTTGGTGTAAAGAGAAAGGATAGAGGAAACATAACAAATTGTAGAATTATTACAATCCTTGTAAGTTTTTTTTTCCTCTTCTTTTGTTCCCCCCTGTTTTTTGAAGAATACAACATTACACATTTTCAAAAAAACAGAAAAAACTTGGGGGGTAAACTATGTGTTAAGCCTCTTTGGAAGTAATGATTGCATGGCATGTTAGACCAGAACAGAACAGGTGAGATGGTTTGGGGTATGTCAAGTTATAGCATCATGTTCCGGCTACGGATCGACTACAATTGGACCGTGATAGCTTCTAAGTTTCAAAATCACCAACAAACAATAGATTCCAGCAGGTAAGTTCTATGTTTGGGCTTCCCAAAACTGTTGTAAAATTAAAAACAGAGCATTTGAGCATATAGAAGAGATGAGTAAAACAGATGAAGAAGCAGAAGATTCACGAGTCTAGAGAATAGAACATAGGTGATGTGGAAACAGATAAAAGAGAAGAACACGATGACATAAAAGAACAGAGGAATGAGGAATAGGAGCACCAAACCAGAAGACAGACTAAAGAAGCTGCAGAGACACTGAACGCAGAAGTAGACAGAGTCCTTCCTAGGATACGATGAGCACTTTGCAGGCAGCAGTGTTTCCAATTTACCTCAACTAACACAAAAGAGTACTTCTCATTTTCGATCTGCCACTGAAACTGTTAAGAGAATACGCACAGAAGTCAGTAATATCAAAATAATTATTAACAGGAAAATCGCTTCGTTTAGTTTCAGCGCGAGAGGGTCACTTACATTTAAGTTGCATCTCCTTGTTACAGTTAGCTTTAAACCTAAGCACAAAGCACAGTTAAATCATGGCTTTAACGAAGAAAAGCACATAATAAATTTAACATTTTGAAATACATAAAGTGCAGGAAACGCATGATAGACGCAAAAAAACAGTGACGAGATTTGATGAATAAGAGGAACTAAACATGATATCAGAAAACATGAATAAAAAATGTAGAAATAGGCGGATGGAGAAAAAAGGGTGAGGCTTACATTATCAAACGTTTACAGAATCCCATGGCCGGTCTGAGGAGAAGTAGAGGTAGGCTGAAGAAGCATTGGGAAAAGTGATTAGACAAGACAAGGCACACCTACATGACCTAGACAGGAGGCTATGGAGGTCAAAGATTAGATAAAAGGTTAGTAGGTAGTCAAGTGCCGCCTAATTTGCATCATACTATTTGTTGTTGCATTTGTTCTTTTCTTCATTAATTTTATCATGACTTCTTTGTAATGTAATCCATTTTCATACATGCTTTGAAATGTTTTACTTGAGTAGAGGGTCTATTAGAAACAACCTTTCTATCTTTACAAGGTAAGCCAAAAGGTATGTCTATAGTCATACACACACCCTTCCATTTGTGAGATTACAATAGGTATGTTGTTATTTCATGCCAAAAGGAAACTATTTTTTATCAAGTAATAAGATTTTATAAACAAAGGGCATAAAACACCCGCGTACAAGGAGTATACCCAATCTTCTATACCTATAAGGACGTCTTCTTTTTCCTTTTTTTTCTTGTTTTTGAAGGAAGGTAACAATTGTATTTTTATTTTAAAAAACTGGGACACATCAAAAAATGTGCTAAGTTTAGATCTTTACAAAAAAACAATCGAAGGTACCAAAGACCACTGTCCAAGAACCTATAGTCTTATACATTGCCAATAAAATCAACTCACCTACTTGCCCCCACATACTTTATTTACACCAAAAAAAGAACAAACTAAGACAATTTATCCTAATTTTATGGATAGAACTGCTAGTGCCTTCAAAAGATCTAGAATTCCTTTCTTTTCACACTCCACCAGATGCAAGCAAGGATGATCTTCCACCATTCCTCCTCCCCTCCTCTGTACCCCACACTCCACCCGCTGCTCGCTAGTCCCCAAGTAGAGCTAGGTGTTAGAATAGGAATGGGAACAAGAATAATATGTGCAATCCTACTTAGAATAGGAATAGGAATAACAATAGTACATAGAATCCCACTTTGAAAAAGATTGTAATATAGTATCCTAGTTGGAAAAGGAGTCTTATATAGCATCTATAAATAGCGTCTCAATGTAATAACGTACGGAAACAATTCAGTAATATTCTTCTCTAATATTTCTCACATGGTATCAGAGCTTCTACGGTCCTGGTAGAAAATCAAGAGCTTCCGCTGCCGGTGGGCGGCTATGACCCATATATGTCGCCCGTCTGACCAATGATTGTATTAGCAAAAGTTGGGTCACCGTGTATCTTTTTGGTGACTATTTTCTCATATCTAATTTGTGTGGCACCGTGCATCTTGTCGGTGACTACTTTCTCATATTCAAGTTATGTAGCACTATGCCATTACTTTCTCATATTTAATTTATATAGCACTGTGCCATCTTTCCGGTTACTATTTTCTCGAATCCGATTTGCGTAAGGTCGTGCCATCATACCGACTCTACCCATATTATTTTATTTTTTAGATTGTGACCATTTTTAGCCATCAAATGTAATAATTTGGTTCATGAGCGTGTTCTGGCCAATTTTATGGTGACTTTCTTGTTTAAGGTCTACTTATCTCTTGATTTCGAGATGATCCATATATTTTATACCAGACTCATATTTGGGTCGGATTACAGTGATATTTTCTCTCCCAGGGCTAAAATAGCATGTCCCTTTTTTCTATCTGTGGTTGTCATTCTCCAATGGCCTTTTAATTAGTTGAACATTAAGAATGTTTTTCTCTACAGTAATCTCGAGGAAGAAGTCTATATACAACAACCACCTGATTTTTTGCTCGAGGGGAGTCTTGATAGCCTTATATGTCGGTAACACCCTTCTCAAGCTTGGTTTGGGAAGTTCAACACTACAATTCAGTATTTCATGAGAAGCCTAAGCACATTGAGATTAACTGACCATTTTGTGAGGCAGGTGATCAACTTGCAGATATCTAACCAAGCTTTTCATCGGTCATCGTATTAATTACATTTGTAACAAGCTGGGTACATATGACTTGTATCCACTAGTTTGAGGGGGAGTGTTAGAATAGGAATAAGAACAAGAATAATATGTACAATCCTACTTAGAATAGGAATAGGAATAACAATAGTATATAGAATCCTACTTAGAAAAGGATTGTATTATAGTATCCTAGTTGGAAAAGGAGTCTAATATAGCATCTATAAATAGTCTCAATGTAATAATGTAGAGAAAGAATTTACTAATATTCTTCTCCAATATTTCTCACACTAGGTAATACCATTTTATCCCCAAAATACTAAAGAACATGTGCCACAGATTTATAGTTGTCTTGCAGTGTAAAAAGAGGTGTTCATTGCTCTCAACCTCTTGGTCACATGAAAGGCATCTTGAACAAATCTAAGAACCTCTCCTTTGCCAGTTGACTTGAGTTAGGCATGCTTTCCTAATCACCAACAAAACTAAGACACCTTCATTCGAATTTTCACTTTCCAAACTGGTTTCCAAGGCCAATTCACCTTAATAGGGCCTCTCTGATTCTAGGTTCCAGGAAACAGATTCTACTGAAAAAATCCCTTTATTCTTCATTCTCCATCTAAGTCTATCAGGGCAATCAAAAGTACCACCAAGAGCAGAGACAATAAACCATCTTTTTTTACACTGTAGAGAGACAGTGAAGCTATGGCAGATTTTCATCAATATTAGGGGTATAAACTGGACTATGCCCAGGAATATAAAGGAGGCTTTAGCTTGCTGGAACAGAGATGGAAACCAATCAGGGCATAGAGAGAGATGGAAGATTGTCCCAGCCTGCATTTGGTGGACTATTTGGTTAGAAAGGAACCAAAGATGTTTTGAAAACAAGAGCAGCTCTTTTGAGAGGATGAAGATGAATTATATGGTTCTGTTTTATTTTTTGGTGGAAGCATGTATATCCTATAGAAGATCTCCCTAGTATTTTTGATTACTTATGAGATTATAGGAGGATAGTTCTACATTCCTGTACGCTTTTTGTATGTTTTACTGGAATACTCCTGGAGTATTCCTTTGTTGACAATACAAGTTACCATTTCTCAAAAAAAAAGATCCCAATAACTGCAACATTCTGATAAAACTTGCTCTTTATTTTTCCAGTACCATCTCCCATTCAAGATCTGTTCAGCACTAATTTTAGATGCAAATTCAAAAAGGGATCTAACATTACCCATCTCATAAATATAAATTCCATGTATTGGACTCCAAATTGAACTAGCCCATCTTCCAGATTCTGAAAATGCCGCGGCTTCAGATTTATTTCCTGTTCCTACAAAAAAGCAAACCGGACATCTATTCAGCACCTCCTCCGGTGAATCCAGATATTCTTTGACGTGAATAACATTTCCCTCCGGTGAAAGCTGTCCACCAACCACTTCTTTATTGGACCATCTGGAGTTTCTGAGTGCATCTGCATAGGGAAGCTCTTTATCTGCCAATCTGGATTCTCCTTCATTAACTTGGTCGCTAGAATAGTTAATGAACCTACCGATCTTGTCGGCTATTAAATTCCATCCAGCATTGAAAGTAGTTTCTGGAACAATTAGAACAGTCCTCCTCCTTCCCCATATACTGATAATGATATAATGGCCAAAGCTATTAAGGTTCCTTGCACAAAAAGTTTCAGAGAGTGTCTTTTTTCCACCTTCTAACAACATTTCCTCTAAACTTAGATGCGTCTCTCAACAATCCATTCCAGGGTCTTCCTATTCAGAGATATCCTTCTAATGAAATTCCTACCTCTGTCAGTCCACTCAAACCAAGAATCTGTTGTGTCAGTGGATCTCACAATGTCATAAGACTGAAATCAACCGCAAAATAAATGCGACTATCCAAATGAACATAACTTGACGGACTAAAGAGGAATTGATTTTCCGGGGATCAGAAGGACTACCGAAGTCCAGAGCCTAATTCAAAAGTACCCTTAAGTACATTACCTCGATACCAGTGCCTGGTAGCATTCCCCTACCTTTGCTCTTTAAAAGGCTATTTCTTAGATGTATGCTATAATTCTCCAGTTTCTCTGCCCATACAGTCCATACAATAGCTAATGGAGCAACAACCCACACCCGGTGTCTTCTCTTCCGCACTGTGCAGGTCCATCCAAAAGTAAAAGGGGATTGTAGTATAAAACATCCAGGATTACAAGAGGAGTTTATTGGACTAGGAATTAGAAGGAACCTACAGGACTGGCAGGTTATTGCATCAATTTTGGCTTCATAGTTTTTATTTATAATCCTGCTCCACTCTTGAGTACTCATCAAGTGGTTGAATATCTCAGTCATATTACGTTGGTGATTGTTTACACTAACGTGTTTCACTGAAGAACCAACTACAACTTTTTTTTTTAGTCTAGTAATAAAAATTTTATAGACAAATAACATAAAATACCTACACACAAGAAGTATACCAAAAGACAAAAATCTTACAAAAAGTATTGAGTTTATAGGAGCAACACCTGATCTTCTATGCCTAATGCAACCTCATGGGTGCACCAAAAAGAAATCAAGGATACAAAGCTATTCCTTAGGTGTAAATATTCCTTCGCTATACTATTAAAAGCTCTTATATTGTGCTCTCCAAATAGTCCAGATAAGTGCTGGTGGAGCCACATCCCACACGTGTCTTCTAGTCCGCCCTGCAAAGGTCCAGCCAAACAATACAACTTTGACCATGCGTGGCATCATCCATCAAAAACCAAGACAATGTAGTACAACTTTTAGTGGTTCAGATCTTCAAAGAGTTGCAAAAGCAACAATATCCTATGTTGTTTTCAAATCATCATACGAGAAAAATACAGATCATCTGGAGTTTTTTGGCTTTGTCTAATAGTTGAAACATAAAATAAAGACAATCTTGTCTTTAAGATGTGATTTTCTCTCGTTTTTTAGTGAGAGATGAGATTTTATTTATTGGTGTTTTTATCTTCCTTGTCATATATAGGATTTTCTTTATTTTAGGAATTCCAAATTCAGAGTTCCTACTTTATAGATAGGATCATTACAAATTTTGTTTGCTATACACTTAATTTGATTAATAATATTTGATAAATTGATATTTCTCCATTTCTTTCTTATTCATTTTCTCAATATTTGTTTCTCCAATCGCTTTCATTGTCTATTTCTCTAGTACTTCCGTTCTTTCTCGTTTTGGCACTACATCATAGATAAACTTCCAAATTCATAAGTCAATGCCTAAGCATATGACTATGGACTCAACAGATTCCTCACTCAATAATGTAGGAATGCCTGGCAAAATGTTATAAGATCCATTAACTTGTGTATACATAGTTACGCATACAAAACAAAAAGACAATATGTCAAAGCAGTTTATACTCAATATCAAAATGGGTGTTAACAAAGGTTCAGTTGAGGCGCATTTAAGCCTTGAATTCAATAGCATGTTTGCTTTGCACTTAATGCTCCAACAAGAAGGCAACTACGGAAGGAATTTTGCTTTTAGCCTTTGATAACATTAACATACAGAAAGTGTCAAACTCTCTTCCCACTACGTGTACTAATGCGCCTCAATCCCAGATCAGTTGGGGCCGGCTATATGAGTCCTCGTCAATCATGTTTCTCCAATTAAACTCATCTCAAACCAAAATTATATGCAAATACAAAGAAAAAGTACTATAAGTTCTCTACATTTTCATTTCTGATAAATGAGCATTTAATAAACAAACGAAGCACAAAGTTTGTGCAGTGATTACATCAGGATCCTTGCAAGTTTTCTTGAAATTTCCATATCCAGGAACCTTCCAAAAACTCAGTTCCTACCTAATCTAACCTGAGAGGTAACTGAAAAAATCTAAAAATCTATCAAGATAACATTTTCACAATTTATGTACAACCTAAGTCAAATAACCTTTTCATTGGCCCAAGTCCCGGTTAGAGAAATACTATTTGAATATTGGTTAGTGCCATAGGCGAAAGGTAAGTTTTTTTAAATACATATTTTAGTTTTTCTTCTTAGATTCAAACCATCTTGAAGTAAAAGCCATAAGCCAATGGAATAGACCATGATACTCTTGTGTGACAGAAGAATCAAAACAAAACTTATTGAAACTTATGTGATCAGAAATAAGAGAAAAGAGCAGATATATTGATGACTTGATAATTTGATCAATAAATGAAACCTATTTGTAGGTGCCAAACCTTAAACAATTTTAACATTCTAAACCAAGAACACTAAAGACTAACAACCTGAACCACAAAAACCTATTTAGGAACTGCCATTGTTATAACCCCAATGAGAAGCTACAACATGATAGTTGACTTCAGTTGTGGACACAAGCGCTATAACTCGGTAAACACAACAGAAAAATCCATTCAACCCAAAAAGGTAGCAGAAAAGTTCCCATCTAAACAGACAAAGTCCATACTCAAAATAAATGGTTTCCAATTCTTAATGCTAACCCCTAGAAGTATCAAATTAGGCTCACAAAATTGTATTTCACCAATTTGCTATTATTGGCAACATGCTTAGCATAACTGATTTAATAGATTCAAGTTTTTCCATATATATCCAAGCACCCCTTGTGCTGACCAAAGCTCATTTAATATTTATCAGGATTTTCCATATTTTTCCACGTATGCCTGCAAACACAAATTACTTGTCAAATTAGGGATGCACAGACTTCACATGGACTGTACTCTTTAAAGCTTAGGTATTATTTTCGAAGCATGACTCACCTCAATGAGCTTAGCAAGTTTTGGCTGAGATAAATCAAGATACTGTCTGATTGATTCAGCTGTACTAGGAATCTGATTGGGATGGAAAGAGTTGACAACTTTATCAATTGTCTTCTTGACTATCATCTTGTAAGCATCCTTACTCATGAGACCTTCACTCCAAGTTGGCCTTAATAGTTCTTTGACAAATTCCACAAGAGCAGCATGAAAATGCTTCAAAACTCTAGACTCTTTGTTCACTGATCTTTCCGTCTTCCAGTCAATATCAATTTCAGTCCCACGTCTGAGCCTCTCAGATTCTGATTGCGTCTTTTTTCTGGTCCTGCTGTGTGGTAGTTCAGTAGATAATTGTTTATCTGCTTTCGTAGCACCTCTGAGGTTAGCAGATCCTGAATACTTCTCTTCTTTTGAAGAAGTATTGTTTTCCTGATGAGCAACTGCTGTATCTGCTGTGTCTGTTTCATTAGTAGACAATTCTTTCTCGGACAAATTGTCAGGCAATATATCCCTATGGTAGATATTACCAGAAATTGGAACTTTATTGGAGCTCTGTTCTGGACCCAAGGTTCCTGTGGAAACTGGATCGGCATTTGCCTGCATATGCTTGGTTACTACAGGCCCTCCTTTTCCAGCAGAAGACAATTTTGAGGGCCCATCTCCTACATTACTTTGATCAATACTATCACGAATAGGATCATATAGACTTTCAGGACATCCAATCATTTGACTAAGCAAGAATGATGGCCGAAAAGGAACAGATGGCTCCCAATTATCACAAGATGCCATAGTTCTATAATCAGATAAGTATCGTGTGTCCCGTGATATATCAATCCGAGAAAGTTCAGTTTTGGAACTAGGAAATGCTGAAGATTTATGCTGCAAAGAGGTGGATCTAGAAGAAGAATACTCTTGGCTACGATCCAGAAGCTTCTGATCATCAAGGGCATCTATATTCCGCGAAGAAGAACAATGATGAGACAACCTATCTACAGAGTCATTAAAGACTTGCAAACCATGATTTTCAAACACAGACCGGTTCCTCTTATGATTTATATCGTCCAAACCTGAGGTGTAAGGGGCAACAGTAGTATTTCGGTAATTGTCAGACAACAGGACTGAGCTAAGCTTTCCATCATGGCGGATATTCTTATGTAAGGAGCCATCTCTGAGCAATGGTGAAGAAGACGTGCTATAACCAGCCAAGTTCGGTTTACATACAGGACTCTCTCTTCTGAAGTCTGGGGTGGACGAAAGTCCATCCATACGCATATGCAATTCCTTGTCACCTCTCCATTTCAGATATTCTCCAGATTGGACTGCTGATTGAACTGAATCGGAAGAACCATCCAGCACTGATCTTTTGCCACTCTCTTCCAAACCTATAGGGAATAAGGAACTCATCCCAATTAGTTTAGCAAGGCTTCACAATATCGAAGTAAAGCACGTTAACAGAATCCTAAAGAACTACGGTTAAGGATTACCTTTGTCATCTGTACGTTTGCTTTTTATCATCGTCTCCTCTAGACCACCATCCTTATCATGGCTAGTCACATGATCCTTTATGTGAAGAAATCTACAAGAGTTCCCTTTGATGCACCAACCCCTGGCAAAAAACTCACATCTCATTGCTAATCTTTTGCTTCCGCCCCTAGAATCAGCAACAGGGAATGAAGTTCTTTGCCTCGTCTTGAGAACATCCAACCTGGAAAGACTAGATATTATCAAACTTGGTTCTACTTAAACTGTAGGGAAAAGGGACTTCAGTGAGAGACATTCAAAAGCAGCATAAAACCACAACTTCCAACTACAACGAAAAATAGTGAACAAGGAATAGGCAGTATAACTAAAACCTTGGTGATGTTTGCTTTAAATCGTCTACAACTTCTTGATCACCTCCTCCAGAAAACTGAACACCAATAGCCACCTTGCCAGAAACATCAGTCAATGTTTCAGCATCCAGTTCTTGACCAAAAGGCTGGATTCCCCCTGTATTTGTTTTACCATCCTCAAATCCAGAAGCTTGAACATCAGAATCTATGTGGGTTCTTTTTCCTGCAAGAGCTCCAAATGGATCTCTGTGAGTCTATAGAATACCATACAAGTATCTTTCCTACAAAACTAACCACTGGCTCCATATGATATAATAAGGAGTTCTCACCATCTATCCTCTCTCTTGTTCCATATGAATCAGAAATTCTGCAACTGTCATTAGCACCTTCAATCAAAGGGGTACGCTGTGGTAAATTTGCTACAGGTTCTTGTTGAGTAGAAAAGCCTGATCTTAAGAGCTGTTCAAGCGCCAAAGGCTCCACAACTTGGGTACCATCTACAAGGAAGAAATAGATCAATAAAGACTCTTGCCAATGTAAATGCCTCCACCATAAAACACAAGCAAGCTCTTTGTGGCAGGACCTCCAGGATGATACCTAGGAAGTCAGTCCAAACAGAAAAGAGGTTATGTAATCCTAACAGATCGACCAAGGACACAGGAAACTTAATGCATGCCAAAACGAGAACATCAGCGCAAAACACAAACGAAGCACTTTAAGAAAATTCTAGACTCCTTTTTTTCCCTGGATCAACCCTACATCTTGAGATTAAGACAGTTCGCTACACATGTAAAGTCCAAAGAAATTTGAAATTTCTACTGGATTCTGCAGACGAGTGATATTAATCTGGGTAGGTTGTTGAGTGATACTACAACCATATTAAAAACAATGGAGTTGATCTTTGTAAGAAAAGATCCAAATATAGTAACATATCTGGACTGTAAGACCTAAACACCAACACAAATATTCACATATTAGGACACATGTCAGACACTGTGTACCTTTTTTATTTTTTGATGAAGATTCCATTTTCTCCTCAGACTTGTATCCTCGAATTACACATCAGCCTTCCTGAATCCATACAAAATGTGCAGATTTTTTCCTAAATTAGATTGTTTGGTAGCCCTATATTTTTATGAGAAGTATACCACCTTATAACATTGCTTAGATGAAATATGTTTTTCATGATTTGTTGTTTTATATATATTAATTTCAAGCTATACGTAAAATTGAACAAAAACATGAAAATATCGTACTAATGGTGTTATGTTCCCTAATTTTTTGAAATGTGTCTTCATTCTCAATTTCAAGTTGTTTATGATCATGTCTATGTCCATGTTTTAGAGTCCCTTCTAATATTTTGAAATTCTTTTATAAATTAATTATTTTACTGATGTCATGTGAAAAACCAAGGTATACAAATACTGACAAAAGAGTTGAGAACCTAGAGAAAATAAAATTCTCAATGAGAGATATCCATTTATCTAAATTGAAGGTGACCTTGTGCGTACACCAATAATTCACGACAAAAAAAAGTGCTATCCTACTCAATCTCCAAAGTACCCACATGGGTCAAAGGAACAGCATCCCTGCGCATCTTCTTCACTTTCTTCTGGAAGTTTAATTGTGCATTACATCCTTCATATTAGGTAGGCATCAACTACAGTATACCAAAGAGGCTCAGCTCTGTCCACCATATGGCAGTACCACAACTAACTTGTGAGAGGCAGTGCTCTAATTCTTGTCAATCGTTTGCATATAAAGCACTAGTAACGTAGCTATTTTTCTTCAGTCAAATTGTCAGTGATCAGTATCCCTACTTACTACAACAACAACATACCCAGTGGAATCCCACAAGTGGGGTTTGGGGGGTTAGTATACCCTACTTACTGCCAGTCAAAAAAAACAAATAAACCTCCTTTGACTCTCCAGAAATTGAAACAAAGAGGTGCCTAAACCTGTATCCTCTCTTTTAGGGAACCTGTGGTACCAGGAATTCACCTAGAACAATCCCCCTTCCCTTCCCTTCCATCCCAATTACTAAGTTTCTTCTTCCAACTGTGTGATGTTTTGTTTACAAAACATTTCATCCAGTTTTGGGATTTACCTCTTCCAGTCTTGTGGATTTTTCCTGAACTTCAAATCCCATAGTATGTCATCTTATGTCCTGTCCTGTGACCCTGGTGAGTCATAATATCCTTTTGGCCAAAATGTTTGTCGATACACAGAAAGGAAATTCGTACAATATTATCATCACATCGCCAATCCTTCTAAAGCTGCACTTTTCTCTGCCAACTTTTAAAGTTAATGAGATCGCGAACTTCACCTCTCTTCACGATATATCCCCATAGTCTACATCCATAAGGTAATAAAATGTTTCTAGTCCAGGCCCATTCTTGTTGTCCTCTGTTATCACTTGCCCTCCACAGAACCTATATCCAATAGCTGAACCTCTAAAGCCACTTTCCAAGAAATAATCACTCAAGCACACCAAACTTTTTCAGAGATGTGCTACCGCCTCCCAATTCATCATATGTAACATGTTTATTCCATCTTTTATCATACAACAATTCTTTGTAGCCTCTTCAACAATTTGATACCACCACTAATCCACGTGCATGAGACATGAACTAGACAAGTGCTTGGTCCTGATGTTTTCTCTCTGGCTTATTTTTCAGCAATGCTGGAACACAGTCAAAACTGATATGATGGATGTAATTGTTGAGCTTCAAGATAAAGGTAAATTCGAGAAAAGAATGAATGGTTCATTCATTGTCATCATCCCCAAATGGGGCAAAGCTTTGAACAAGGAGGACTATAGACTTATTAGTCTGGTGGGAAGCATCTATAAGATCATTTCTAAGGTGCTTTCCGTTACACTAAAGAAGGTGATGGACGAGACTGTCTCTACGTTGCAGAATGCTTTAGTGAAAGGTAGACAGATTTTGGATGCAATGTTTGTGGCACCTGAAGTGGTGGATTCTAGAAGAAAGCAAGGAGTGTCAAGTGTCTTATGCAAATTTGACCTTGAAAAGGCCTACGATCATATGAATTTGAGATTTCTAGATTTCAGTATGCTAAATCGAATTTGGGGAGGAGTGGAGAAAATGGATTTATTTTGGCATCTCTTCGGTGAGATTTTCTGTTGCCGTTAATGGTCTTTGTGGGAGCTCGAGGGGTTTGAGACAAGGGGATCCCCTACCACCGATGTTTATTTTAATTATGGGAACTTTGAGTAGGATGATGGATAGAGTTGCTTTAGGGGATCACTTGAAGGATTTTAATGTTGTGCTGGGAGGTTTAGGGACCGTTTTAGTATCTCATTATTTATTTGCCAGTGATCCTTTGGTTTTTATGATGTAGCGACACCCGATTGGATTACTTAGGGCAAGTCCTTGCTTGGTTTCAGGCAGTATCAGGCCTCAAAATTGATTTGAAGAAGTGTGAGACTATTTCTGGTAGGATTTGAATAACATTGGATCGCTCACTCCAGTTTTGATTTGTATGGTTGGGGCCCTTCCGACTACCTATCTTGGAGTATCTTTTAGGTGCTATGAACAAGGATCAGATAGTGTGGAATCTGGTTCTTCATAGGGTTATGAAGAGATTAGCAGACTAGCATAAAAGATATGACAAAGGCGAAAAGAAGTGCTCATTAGGAGCACAATGTCGAATATCCCCAGTTACTATTTGTCTTAGTTCCTTACTCCAACTTCAGTCACTGAAAAAGTTGGAAAAGATTAGAGAAAAATCCTATGGGATGTGGGGGATGGGGCAAGCGAGTTTCATTTGGTGCATTGGAAGACAATCAAATCTCCTAAAAAAATGGGGAGGATTGGGATTTCAAAATATAAAGGTTTTTACAGTTTTATTGGGTAAATGGTTGTAGAGGTTCAGGGTGGAGGTATAAGCATAGTGGAGGGGGTGATAATTGATAAATATGGGGTTAGGGAAAGGGATCGGAGAACAAGAGTTATCATTTTGACTTCCGATTGTGGGTTATGGAGGAACATCATGAAGGGGTGGGATAATTTTTACAAAAAAACCTCATTCAAGGTCAGAAATGGGAGGATAGTAAAATGTGGGGGACATGATTTTGAAAGATGAATTCCAGAATGTGTATAAAATATCTTGCCAATAAACTTGATAATTCACCATATAGGAAGATACAGGGAGAAGATATTTTTTGTGACTATAGATTTAGAAGGGAATTTCATGATTGAGAAGTGATCGAGTTCTAGAGACTATTAGCCTTACAGCATAGACAAGTCAATCAGCCTGATAACCCCAATGCTTGGTGGTAGGGTGTGGGAAATATTGGAGTCTTCTATTTTAAGTCTTTATATGAGAAGTTTCTAGTTGGGGAGGAGTATGCTTTCGCATATAATGCCATGTATATTCCAAAGGTGCCAAAGAAGCTGTGCTTCTTCGCTTAGCTATCCATTAGAGAGGTGATTTTGAACACGGAAAATCTTAGAAAGCAGAAGGTTGCCTGCGTCAATTGGTGCTACATGTGTAAAGAGGCGAGTGAGGATGTAAATCATCTTTCGTTGCATAGCGAGATTGATTGAGGTTATGGTGGGATACGCTTAGGTGGGTTGGCACTTAAAGGGCACTGTCAAACATAGGGAGAGAGTTCATGTTTCGGTTGGAAGAGCATGGGAAAGAGAAGACATAGGCATGGAATATGGTTCCACTTGCACTGATATAGGTTGTTTGGAAAGAGAGAAATGGAGAACTTTTGATGGCGTAGTGTCGAGTTATTCTCGGTTGAAGAGTAGTCCTTGTTCCCTTTATTTTTTTAGTACTCTCAGAATATCCTTTGTTGTATAGACGATTGGGTGGATAGAATCATATTTTTTGTAAATTCTCTACATTTTGGTATATCTCTTGCATACGATCTTGTGGACATGTTCATGAATGGAAATACTTTCACTTGTTCAAAAAAACTATATGTAACTGAAAAAGGGAATGAGAATGAAATATGAAGTCAAAAGACATTAAGTTCCATACATGTGGGTATCATAAGGGTTATTGGAAGAGGAGTGATGTACTAAAAATTCACCATTCTTCACTTTTTTATACTTATACGAGTCGTTTGGTGTGAGGCATAAGGTATAATAATCCCACAATAAAATGTAAAAATATTTTATCTCATGTTTGGTTGGAGGCATTAGTTAGTCCTCTAATTATATTAGTTAGTAATTATATATCACACCATTTTTGCCTTAGTGATAAGATAAGTTTTCCCATATACATGGTGGAATTAATCCATTTCTTAAATATAAATCATATTTCTTAAATTATAGGAAAATTAATCCATTCAAAATAATTTTTCCCAAACATTTAAACTCAACCAAACATGAAAAAAATAAAAAAATATTTTCCTTCGTACCAAACACACCCTAAATAAATGTACTTTTTAAGAAGTTCCTACACCCTTACATACTTGAGGGAAGTGCAGGGATGTCATGGGTTATCCATATTTTATGATTGTAATATAGATTGATCCATATTTGATCCACTTTTAAATGATTGGATAACTAACCCATTTAAAATGAGTTGAGTCAAGCGGATAATCATAAATTTCACCCATTTTACCACCCCTATTTGTATGTAAAGATGAGTGTGAATATGTGTGTGATTTAGAGTATCTCTAGTTATAGGAAATCGTAATTTGTCTTAAAAAGACAAAAGACACATTATGCAATGTTAAAACATAGTCTAGCCAAACAAACAGAATAGTACATAAATTTATTGAGACATAATAGTTGTTTTTTGTCCTTCCAAAAGAAAACAATTGTTGTTTGTAAATGTAGCAATCTACTTGGTGCTTTAGTTGAATAAAACGAATTTTAATTAGGAAAAAATCCACAATTTCATGTCCTCAACAAAATTGGTAGATACATTCTTCTTAAGCTTCAAAGGCCTCTAATTTTTTGGGAAAAAAAAACAAATCTAAGACTATTTGATTGCATTATGACGATCTCACGGTCTATATTCCAAATTCTAGGACTATTGACTCCATGGAAAACGAGCATGTGACCCATTGCTCACATAGATGGTTCATATATCATCACTAATAATCTACTACGTCTCGATTTAATGACAATTCATGTCAGATTCTTGCCACTATTATAGACAAGAAACATTTGTTCCAAGTCTATCCATGAGTTTCAAAACATATGTACTCTTTCTTTTCTTTTTTTATAATCGTGGTAGCAGGACCAACTTGCACGCACCTCGATTTGTTCCACAAAATTCCTGTCACCTCCCACCGACCACCAGCAATAGGTAACTCCATCCACGAAGCCTATAACAGACAAGAAAGAGTTACCTAGTGTTTTGTCTCTGTTGGGACTGGGATTTGAAGCTCATGGTGCTCAACCCACTTCATTGATTACTAAGTTGTCCCTTGGGTGCCATATGTATGCTTTTTCCTATTTAATAACTGACAAATCCTAAAGTGCCGGCTATTACGCAAATTATTCAATAACTCATTGAGGGTAAAATCTACTACTTGAGCAATATTTCATCAGCCAAAAAAGGGGGTAAAAACGCTTAATGTGCAGTGTTATCCTTTTGGAAACATAGCCAAGCAATCAACGACACCTAAGCAATTACTAGTGACAGTTTCTTCTCCTATGATTATACCTATTTTGGAGCAGTAGCACATAATCTTCAAATACCTTTTACAACTCCAAACATTATGGAACTGGATTTTATAACTTCAAACATTATGGGAAATTCCCAGAATACTTGAATTGTATAAGGTTCTGGAGAATTTTCAAGGTACACAAACAGGTGAGGATTATTTATGGTGGCAGGGGCACAACAACTGTAGTTACAAGGTGAAGGAAGGATACAAACAGATAAGTCTTAGTGGAAATCAAGACTTCAAATGGACTTGGAAGCATGTCAGGAGGATCAAAGTGCCACACAAAGTGGCATGCTTTACTTGGCTGTTAGCCAATGAAGCAGTTTTGACATTGGATAATGTGGCTAAAAGAGGAATCTCTCTATGCGACAGATGTTCCTAACACGGTAAGGCTACAAAGACATTGAGACACCTCTTCTTACATTGCAACTTTACTGAGCAGCTGTTGCAGATTTTCCTTGATCTCAGAGGCATCTCATAGAGTATGCCTAGCAAGATTGATAAGACTCTATTCAGTTGGAGGTGGCTGGAGCTGGGTTAACAAACAGAGAAAGATGGAGAATAATCTCTTCTTGTATATGGTGGACGATATGGAGGGAGAGAAATGATAGATATTTTGAGAATAGGAACAACAAATTGTAGGAAGTCGAGCTTAAATGTATTTTGTTGTTCTGTTTTTGGTGTAGAAACGTCTATCCCAATGAGACTGAGTCAACCATAGATGTTTTAGGGTCCATTTAGATTTGGCTCAGCTTTGGGGTAGATTATTTCCTTTCTACTTATTTGTAAATATGGTTTTTCAATACTACCTTAGTATTAACTTAAATACAATTGTTACTTTCAAAAAAAATCCAAACATTATAGTGCTCAAAGTGGAAAAATCTCACTTTAGTCGAAACAACTTAAGCCTCCCATGATATTGGGTGGTACTCTCCCATCAGGGTTCTTAACAAAAACAACAACAAACCTAGTGGAACCCCACAATAATAGAAAAAAATAACATTTGGATTTAGGTGTAGTTCGTTTAGCCCTGGTATCAGAGAAAGAATCTGTTAAAACTTAGGATCTTACATCATGCCGATGAGATTTGATAAATAGATGCATCGGCAATTAAAGTTGTAATTGGGTAAATTATCATGAATATGGCAGAAAAGAACAAACGGAAGACACGAAGTAGATAACGATAATAGATTGAAGCTTTGTAGACAAGAAAGCGGAGAAATATATGACGGATAATGGCGTTGAACAAACCGACAATAGTAGATCAGAGACTAATCACAAGAAAGGCAAGTTTTAAATGAAAATTGATTTGTTTCATAAAAAAAAAGAAAAATGATGCAAACTATTATTGCACTTTTTTTGTCATTAGCTCTCTAAGTCTCCTTCAGGCGCGCGTGCACACATACGTGCGCACACACACCAAAAAAGGCACAAATCAGAAAGGGAAAGGCATAAAAACAACAAGCTTGAATGAGAGCTTATAAAGCAATCCCAATAAGACTTAAAAGTAGTAGACGCGCTTTTCTCCCTAGGGCAATGAATGTTCCATTTCTTCTCACAAAATTACAATAATTTGGCAGGAAAACAACCAGACAGACCATGAAAATTAGCTACTCGACAAAATAGCTGGCAAGCAAAGCAACAAGACAAAAACAATTAAAAATAGCAAGAAAGTAGATAACCAAGTATTATTTCAAAAAAGGAATTCACATAACAATGAGTAACAGCTTAAACATCAGCACACTGGAGTTTATTACACAAAGAACTGACCTTTTTGATGATCTACATTAAGCACACTTGATCCTTGACCTTTCCCTTCTTCATATTGGACTTCCTCTTCCGCTTTTGCATCCTCTTCTACAAGAAAGTAGCAAAACAATTAAAACCAGCAAATTTAGGTAGCCAAGTATTATTTTTAAAAAAAAAAATCACATAAGAATGATTAACAACTTAAGTATCAGCATACTGGAGTTGATAACACAACAGAACTAACCTTTTTGATCATCTACATTGAGTAGACTTGATCCTTGACCTTTTCCTTCTTCTCCTCGTATTTCTTCTTCTTCTACCTCTTCTATTGAAATAGCAGGCAACCAAAGCAAAGATGCATAAACACAATTAAAAATAGCAAAAAAGTAGATACCCAAGTATTGTTTCTAAAAATAAATTCACATAATAAACTAACAACTTAAATATTAGCATACTCGAATTGATAACACAAATCACTAACCTTTGTTATTATCCACATTCAGTGGAATTGATCCTTGACCTTGTACTTCTTCTTCTTCTTCTTCTTCCTCCTCCTCCTCCTCCTCCTCCTCCTCTTCTTCCTCCTCCTCTACCTCTTCTGATGAAATAGAAGGCAAGCAAAGAGCATACAGACAATTAAAAATAGCAAGAAAGTAGATACCCAAGTGTTATTATTTTAATAAGAGTGAAGGGTCCAAAAACCACCTAAAGCATTCCTGTCTTTTGAGTTTCATACATTTCCTAACTAAACTATCAGCATATCGAAGCAGACCTCAATTAATAGTTGTTCACTTAACTGAACTATCACCAAATGTTTATAGAAACACAACTAAACTATTAGTTGTTCACTTAACTGAACAATCACCAGATGTTTATCCAAACCACAACTCAATTATCAGTTACTCACTTAAACATTTTGGTAATTGTTTAAGTAGGAACAACTCGAAAAAAAACGAAATCTTTCATGCGTGTTTTTGACCTATTAATTCTTCAAATAACAATGACTAACAACTTATATATCAGCAAACTGGAGTTGATCAACGAGTTGATGACACAAACAAAAAACCTTTTTGATCATCTACATTCACTGAAACTGATCCTTTACCTTTTACTTCCTCCTCCTCCTCTTCCTCTTCTACCTCTTCTTCTTCTTCATCTACCTCAACTTCTTCTTCAACTTCAACCTCAATTTCCTCGTACTCGTCGTCCTCATCCTCTTCAAAATCATCGGGATTAGGTATCGACGATGAGCTCTTGATAGATGGATCAGCTGCCGCACCGGAAGATGGCATTGGGAATGGCGCCGACGAGAAAGAGGCGATGGCCACGTCGGTTCTCGGCGGATGAAGCGGTGCTGTGACGCCGAGGAATGGGGTTTAGTCACTGCACTTTACAAGTTTATTTGAGGACTTTGCTATAAAAAAATGATTTTCCAAGTATTTATATTTATTTGCCAAAAAAAATATCTTTTTTACTTCCCAAAAAAAATGTATTATAGCTCAAAATTTGTATTATATTCGAGTTAGTTCAAATATAATATTTTATTTATATTAAAATTCATAAAAAGTTAAATGTTGAATATATGTTATAGCTTATTTATACATAAATTATGCGTTGGCTAAATATTATGATATGTTCAATAAGCTGAATATAATTTAATTATATATGAAATATCTACTAGCTATTCAATCTCGATCAACTCAAAATCACTTCTAAATATATTCAAATGTTAGATGTGAAAATTGAGAGGAGGGTGACAAAAAAGAGTTGAAATTAGTATTGGTGACAAGTTTGACTTTGACCGGTCAAACTTGTCATTAGTTAAGTTAATTGTGTGATTAAGTTAATGATAGGTGTAAGTGTAAAGTTTTAAAACTTTTGGAACCTATCTGTAGAAAAAAAACTTTTTTTTAAAAAAAAAAAAAAAAAAATTTTAAAAAAATTTAGAATTTTTTTTTTAAAAAAAATTCAGTCGGGAGATTTCGGACTCTCCGCGATACGTCCGCGTCGCGGACTCGTCGCGCGGACACAATTGATGAACTGTTCTTGGTCCAAAATTGTAGCATCATTTTTTTCAGAAATCCGGGGTTTGTTTTTGTCATTTGTTTGGTTGAAATAACATATATTGTTGTTTTGAAGCGTAGTCCATTGTTCGGGGAATTTTTCGAAGCCTTTATCTAAAAATTTTTAAAAATAATTTGCCCAAAACAGTGACCCTCCGCGACATCTCCGCGTCGCGCACTGCTTATTTTCTGTAGAGAAAATATTTCGTCATTTTTCGTTTGACCCGGGAGTTTTTTTTGAGAGTTTTTTTTGCTAAACCAACATGTCTTAACATTTTGAAGGATGTGTAGGTGGCCGGTGAATTTTTCGGGGCCCGTAGCGAAAAATCCCAAAATTTTAGGGCACGAAAACAGTGACCCTCCGCGACATGTCCGCGTCGCGGAGGCGTCGCGCACCTGCTACGAAATTCCCAGCAGCTGCTGGAAATTATACAGCAACTGTTGTAAATTCCCAGCAGCTGCTGGAAATAATACAGCAGCTGCTGTAAAAATTTTGGGGCACGAAAACAGTGATCTTCCGCGACATGTCCGCGTCGCGGAGGTGTCGTGCACCTGCTACGAAATTCCCAGCAGCTGCTGGAAATAATACAGCAACTGCTGTAAATTCCCAGCAGCTGCCGGAAATAATACAGCAGCTGCTGTAAAAATTTTGGGGCATGAAAACAGTGATCCTCCGCGACATATCCGCGTCGCGGAGGTGTCGCGCACCTGCTACGAAATTCCCAGCAGCTGCTGGAAATAATACAGCAGCTGCTGTACATTTCCCAGCATTTGCTGAGAATAATCCAACAACTTGCCAACTTGCTATAACAAGTGAATTTTTCGGGGTCCGTAGCGAAAAATCCCAAAATTTTGGGGCACGAAAACAGTGATTCTCCGCGACATATCCGCGTCGCGGAGGTGTCACGCACCTGCTATGAAATTCCCAGCAGCTGCTGAGAATAATCCAGCAACTTGCCAACTTGCTACAACAAGTTCTAACAAAATGTTTTCCATCGAGTTATTTTTATTGTTGAATTGGACTAAATTCCTTATATTCGTCTGTAACGATGAGCATATGGACTAATTAATGGAAAAAGCCGCCGAAATAAGTCTGATTTAGATCTGCCACCGTATTGTTTGTGTAAGTACTATCTCAATGTATAAGATCACTACTGATTCCACCTCAACGCATAAGATAAGTAGTAATTTATTACAAAACGTATCGACGCAACCAAGTAATAGCCACTTTACTTAGTCACCATCACTTACATATGCAATTGCTCAATAGATAGTTTATTACTTGTGAGTAAGCGAAGGCAATGTATAAGATCACTCGTGAATTTAGCATTTTATTTGAAGTCAAAGTAACAAAACTCAACTTATCACTACATATGGCTGATACCATCACCTTATAGTCATCTTCCTATAGGTACTAACGAAAAATCAAAGGTCGGGTCCAGCAGCTACTGGGAATAATACAGCAGCTGCTGTACATTTCCCAGCAGCTGCTATACATTTCCCAGCAAATGCTGTACATTTCCCAGCAGCTGCTGAGAATAATCCAGCAACTTGCCAACTTGCTACAACAAGTTCTAACAAAATGTTTTTCATCGAATTATTTCTATTGTTGAATTGGACTAAATTCCTTATATTCATTTGTAACGATGAGCACATGGACTAATTAATGGAAAAAGCCACCGAAATAAGTCTGATTTAGATCTGCCATCGTATTATTTGTGTAAGTACTATCTCAATGTATAAGATCACTACTGATTCCACCTCAACGCATAAGATAAGTAGTAATGTATTACAAAATGTATCGACGCAACCAAGTAATAGTCACTTTACTTAGTCACCATCACTTACATATGCAATTGTTCAATAGATTGTTTATTACTTGTGAGTAAGCGAAGGCAATGTATAAGATCACTCATGAATTTAACATTTTATTTGAAGTCGGAGTAACAAAACTCAACTTATCACTACATATGGTTGATACCATTACCTTATAGTCATCTTCCTATAGGTACTAACGAAAAATCAAAGGTCGGGTCCAGCAGCTGCTGGGAATAATACAGCAGCTGCTGTACATTTCCCAGCAGCTGCTATACATTTCCCAGCAGCTGCTGAGAATAATCCAGCAGCTTGCCAACTTGCTACAACAAGTTCTAACAAAATGTTTACTACCGCCATATTGACGCAATATATTATAAAACATATGGATTGTATATTATAAAACATATTGACGCAATCAAGTAATACTCAATTTACTTAGTCACTAGCACTTACATATGCAATTGCTCAATAGATTGCTCAATAGTTACCATTACTTACATGTACAATTAGTTACATAAGTTGATTGTATATTTTATTTGAAGTCGGATTAACAAAACTCAACTTATCACTACATATGACTGATACCATCACCTTATAGTCATCTTCCTATAGATACTAACGAAAAATCAAAGGTCGGGTGCAGCATCTGCTGTACATTTCCCAGCAGCTGTTGTATATTATGATGACGATATCTTCTGGCTCACAATTTAATTCACAGCTACAAATAATTTGATTTACAAAATCCTCAAACGAGATATCTCGATTCACAATCATTTCTATCGTCTCGACCATTTCTTTGTCTTTCCAACGCCAAATAAAACGATTGTTCGAATCAACTCGTTCACCACGACAATCAACTCCTAATACTATTTTGTCTCCCACGGATGATCTTCAAGGTACCTATATGAGTAACAATTAAAAGCGCAACATGAGAAAAGTGTACAGAAATACAACAATTGCAACTACTTCATCATATGAAACCAACTTTGTTAGTCCAGCAGCTGCTGAATTCAGTCCAGCAGCTGCTGCACTCAGTCCAGCAGCTGCTGCACTCAGTCCAGCAGCTGCTGCACTCAGTCCAGCAGCTGCGTCTTACCCAATACGACCAAACTGTGCAAAAATGGCAACAATGGCCGAAAATTCAACAAAACCACAACACACAAATAAATAGCACCAAATACACTTATATCAGTCATAATAAGGATGGAAACTTACCTTTCAAGTACTTTCAAAGCCTACCCAAACAAATGCCCCAAAAAAATTGATTTCTTTTCACCCAAATTTGAAGCTCAAATCTTGTGTTAGGAAAATACTAACAACAACAACAACAAGAAGAAGGAGGAGGAGGAGAACAAGAAGAAGAAGAAGAAGAAGAAGAAGAACAACTACAACAACAACAAAACCAAACGAACCGATGAAAATGGAGGAAAAAAAATGCAGGAAATTGGGTCGCGGGAGCTGGGAGAGAAAGATGGAGGGTTTGGGGGTATTTTGGGTATTTTCTATTGGTGGGTTAAAGTGTAAAAAATTGAACTTGGGGACCTTTTTGAACATTGTCTTAAATCATTAACAATTAATTAAATTTTTGTCACCTACACCTAATTGTTAAAACTAGGGTCACTTTTTTTTAATTTTCAAAGAAAGTTGTCACCCTTAATTAAATGCCCCATGTTAGATATGAAATCTTCTCAATGTTTTGATCATTTGATATAATATAATTCGAAGAAGAGAAGATACATAATAGAATTTTTTTTATAACGGTGTCCACTCGAAATAAAATTTGCGAAAAAATTTCAAATTTTGAAGCTTCAAACTTCAACAGTGATTGGACGTCAATCCTTTGTTGGGCTTGTGAAAAAAGCATTAATAAGGATATGTTTTTAGCAATAGTGGAGCTCATATAACTTAAGGTGAAAAAAAAAGTGTTTTGGATGAATCGATTGAGATAGAGATCGAAGGTAATTATTGAGAAAATTTTTGGAATAGAAATTCAATCTTGTTAGAAGTAGAATAATCGAGTCTATTCGATTTCTCATGGCGAAAGGTAGCAATTATAAGATGTTTTTGATGTGAGTTTGTGAAAGAAAAATTAATAATAATCTATCGTCAGCCAGGGTCGTCTCGACCACAAGGACACTAAAGCAATTGCTTAGGGCCTTCAAAAAATTGGGGCTCCTGCTTTCTCTCAAAGATGTATATATATCTATATATGTTGTTAACAAAGTCCTTAGATATTGATAAGTTTGAAAAAGAATTTTCGAATTGAAAATATAATAAATTTTTACTTCGTTTAATGCAGTGATTGTTGTAACGATTGAGAAATGGAATAATATCTAGTTTATTGTAACATTCTTTCTTATATGACTATCTATTTCGTTGTCTCATTTATATTTTATTGGATTATCATGAACCAATATTATTATTTTTATATTTTTTTAATTCCCCTTTCACTATTTTTGTTCTCTTATTATTGAATATGTTAAAGTCTCTCAAACGGTCAAACCTTCTAAATTATGCAAAATTTATTGTTGTGTATTTATAAAAAGATCAAATTTATTTTTTTTGTTATTTTTTTTAAATTCCAAGTAGGAAAACTCACCAACACTACTTTAACGTCATTATATCAACATACCAAGTTCAACACAACACTATTTTGATATCATTATATAAAATTTTTAATTTTTTGAGTCAAATTTTACTACTTTAACTTTATATTATATATTTTTCGTTAAAAATTAACTTTTTCTTTCACATTCTTACTTCGTAATGTCCGTGTATATCTTACCTCTCTAATCGTTAGTTGTAGAATTACACTGAATATGTTATAATTATTCAATTTATATATGTCAACTATAAAAAAAAAAAGTCTCTCCATGAAATTTGACCTAAGGCCCCTAAACTTGTTGAGACGACTTTGTTATTAGCAATGGTGGAGTTTCATTATAGTGGAAGACACAAAATTGAATTAATTTAGGTAAACATTGAAAGCCTCGACTAAACTATATTGTAACTTTATGAACTGCACTACAATATAATATCTTTTCCTAAAATCATTACAGTAATTTAATTTTATTCCTAATAAGGCTTCAATATATTTGAGTGTATATGAAAAATTAAGAAATATTATGTTTTTACGATTTTTATTGTGTGAATATTAAGTGTCTACTTTTTTATTTGAATTGTCATTAAATATTTATCAAACACATCTCGATTAGAATCTAATTATATGTGTAGGTGAAGTAACATAAAATATAACCAAAAGGACTATTTCTTAAAATGTTTAAACTCTCTCTTTTATTTTAAAATGATTTCAAGTTATATTGCAGTAGGTAAATAATTTCATCGTAGCAAAATTAAAATAATTGAGGGGTGGAAAATCAAAAGAATTATATTCAAATAAGTAATAAAAACAAAATCATAATAATATGTCAACTTCACAGTTGACCTATCACTTATGATTCTGAATAGCCCTACCTAAGAGTTTAAAATTATAATTAAATTATTTAAAAAATAATAATATTTAAATTAAATAAAAAATAATAATATTAAAATTAATGATTTAGTTCACATATTACATATGCCATTTGGACTAAATGTTATGGCAAACGAATTTGTCGCACGTTTGAAAACTATTGCATGCAAACACTTGATATAGTTAGCGTTGAGATATATTTTGATAAATATTTTATGATAGTTCAAATGTGTTGCTCGCTATTTAGTCCGTATATTTTCTATGAATTACTTGTAGTTACATGATGATTCTAACACGAGTGAGATTAGTGTATTATTTTTATCCCGCGAAAAATAAGTGTATAGTTGATTATCCTGTTGTAGTGTAGTCTATTTGTGCATTCTTTTGAAACTATGATGATATAACATGATATATGAGTAACTCAGCAAGATAGCTACTTTAATTTAGTTTAATTTATTATGAACTCATACCGATCTGTCATTAATTGCATGCCGTAGTCCTAAAAGGAAAAAAGAGACTAGCCCCAAGCCATGCTATTCAATAATAATAAAAAAATGGCAGCGTAAGGTAATAACCAGTATGAAAAGTTGGTCGCCTTTGGAAATCTTCGCTGGTAACCAAAGCGTATCATTATCATTTCCATAACTACTTTGATACTTCTATGTTGAATATAACACAAAGTCATATCAACTTCTTACGACTACATGCTACATTTATGAAATGCACTTCTTTCCTCTTTTATGTTTATAACTCTACAATCACGACGATCCAATCTGATTTGTGACTAATCCAACATGCATTACATCTAAACTGAATATAATAAAAAAAAGAAAACGTCAGTCAATTATAATTTGCATGCCACATTTTTAAACATATCAATGAGATAAATATATTACAATACGACATAAAATCATATCAAATCTGTTATAATTTGCAGATCGCAATTAATCGATTTTGATTTAGCTTGGCATAGAGTAGCCCCCTATCTTTGGCATCCGTTAATGGCGCAATGATTAGTGGTAGTTTGATTTCAATTCCGTGTACCAAAGTCAAGGAGTCCAATGAAACATGAACAATTTTGAAACTTTTTTCCCACTAATTCAAGGGCATTAAATGTAAAGTTAGAAAGATAAGGGACCAAACTCACTTTTTCAAAACTTGAAGGGAAATATTATTATGTATGTGCACTTAGCCTCTTACCATGCACTCGTATTTATGTAGCTTCTAAATATTCCACGTGGTTTTTTCCTCGTTTTTTAGTTGCTAGTTTTTTTTGTCGTCTGTTTTTCAAATGGCTTTGAATTGCTTTTTCACGAATTGATAATTTATCAAAATAATCTCTTTATATATTAAGATAAAAATATATCACTCAAGTTGAAACTATAAGGTGTTTAACTAGAAAAAATAGTGATGCATCTGTTTTCATATAGAGGGTTATCTGATTGGGAACAAATTATTTATTTCGGGATAAATATGTATATAGTATAATTTATTTCATCACAAAGATGTAAATGATGGGATAAATAGTTTAAGGATTACCTAATATCTCCAACCAAACGTATAATACAATAATTTTAAATTTTATCTTGAAGTTATTATACCTTATTATTTCTTATACCAAACAACTCCTAAATGTCTTAATTTGGTTGTGCGCAAATTTTTATAAAAGTAATTTTTTATATCTTATGATCGTTAACTTTGACGTATAGAATATTAAAATTGAAAAACTTACTCTTTTTTTCCCTTCTAAAATGGGGAGGGGATTATAAAGTAAAATTTCATCAACCAATTGAGCTAATAAGCGAACGTTTTATCGTATTTCATTATAAAATTAAAAAAAATATTTTTTTTATTCTTATAATAAATAATTAAAAATTGTGTTTGACCATGAATACATTTTAATTTTGATATTAAAATTTTATTTTTTAGAATTGGTGCTTTGAGAAGCCACGTGGCAGTTGATTAAGCAAGGGTCCAGGGGAAGCAGTAGTCTTCATAAGCACAGGATCAAAGCGTTCTATAGCACGTCCCATCAATTACTCTTCTCTCTCATAAGTTTACATTATGATAGTGGTTGGTGTCCACAATGGCCAAAAGAGAAATGTATTTCAAGAAATTAAAAGCAAATTGAAGAAAAATTAGAGCAGCATTTGGACCAAAAAATGTTCAAATCTCACTTCTTGTTCTTCTTATTTGCTTTCAAGATTGCTTTTTGTCTACCTGGTCAGCTTCCTTTATGTGTTTTTCTTAAAAAGTTTTTGTGTAATGTGAATTTGATGAAGGGATTTAAAGGGTGTCTTAATTATGTAGTTGTTATGTGTTTGAGTGATTCTTTAGATAATTGTGATGTTTGGGTCAGTTTGTGTGCAGCTCCACTAATGGATGATGCAATTGAATTCAGTTTGTTTTGGTTTGATTGACTAATGTTTAGCTTAGAGCAGAAATTGGACAGAAAATGCTCAAATTCCAACTTTTGCTCTTCTTCTTTGCTTTCAAGATTGCTTTTTGTCTACTTGGTCAGCTCCTTCTATGATTTTTTTCTTTTTGTACAATGTGAATTTGGTGAAGGGATTTAAAAGGTGTCTAAAGTATGTAGTTGTTATGTGTTTGAATGATTCTTTTTGATAATTGTGATGTTTGGGCCAGTTTGCATGCAGCTCGACTAATGGATGATGCGAGATTTTGTTTGTATTCAAGTTGTTTTGGTTTGATTGACTAATGTTTAACTTAGAGCAGAAATTTGACAGAAAATGCTCTTGAATTCAAGTTGTTTTGGTTTGATTGTCTAATGTTTAACTTAGAGCAGAAATTGGACAGAAAATGCTCAAATTCCAAGTTTTGTTCTTCTTCTTTGTTTTTGGAACTAAAGCAAATTGAAGAATACTTAGAGAAGCATTTGGACCAAAAAATTCTCAACTCCAACTTATGCTGTTCTTCTTTAACTTCTTCTTTGCTGTCAAGATTGCCATTTCTTGCCCTGGTCAGCTCCTTTCATGATTTTTCTTGTTTGACAATGCGTATTTGATGGGGTATCTAAAATTCTGTAGTTTGTACTTGTGTTTGCATCAATTTGTTTTAGTTTGATTCACTAATGTTAACTTAAGTTGGGAGTCTTGGGACTCCCACAAGGGTGTGGAATTTTGCGATTGGACTCTTTATATGGTCTTGGAAAATACTTACTTCATGAGCTACCTTTTGCAAGTACTTAGCTGGTTGTGGTTAATTCGATGAGTATGTTGTTGGCTGTAAGACATGATTCCTAATTATTCAGACTGTAACCAAATTACAGGTGCTCGTTAGTATAATCTTGTATATTTGTGAAATTTCTGATCTCTTCATTCCATGATATGATGAAGTATCTTGAGTCTTGTATTAAAGAGGATAGAAATAAGTGAGGTGTCTTTGCAAACTTAATGAGCAGCTCGAGGTGTGCTTTTTTCAAAAGAAATAAGTTTTCTGGTGCGTTAAACTGTTACATATTAGTGAATAACTTTATTAGACACTATTGCTTCCCATATGTTCTTGTTCTGCAGTTCTTTTGATTGCTAATGCTGTTATACGAAAAGAAAAGGCTGCTCCTTTATATTGATCAGGCTCTTTCGAGTTGCTCTTTCATTTACATCTATTTTGTTTATTCATCACAGCACCGTATGTTACGCGAATAAGCTGTGGAGCTCAAAATGATGTTCGTAGTGCCCCAACAAATACCCTCTGGCATAAAGATTTTGGATATACAGGAGGCATACGTAAGAATGCAACCCGCCCAAGTTTCATAACACCTCCACTCAACACGTTACGGTATTTCCCTCTATCAGAGGGTCCTGAAAATTGTTACAAGATCGATAAAGTCCCACATGGCCACTATTCAGTGAGGATCTACTTTGGATTGGTTGCAGAACCAAGTTTTGATAACGAACCTCTATTTGATGTTTCCGTTGAAGGGACCTTGGTTTATTCTTTGCCGTCTGGATGGAGTAATCACGATGATGAACGAGCATTTGTTGAAACTCTTGTATTTCTTGAGAATGGTACTACCTCACTTTGCTTCCACAGCACTGGTCATGGAGATCCTGCTATACTCGCAATCGAGATTCAACAAGTAGATGAGAAAGCATACTACTCTGGTCCTGGATTTGGTCAAGGGACAATCTTTAGAACTAGCAAAAGATTGAGCTGTGGAGATGAGAATCCAAAATTTGACGTTGACTATGGAGGGGACCGTTGGGGTGGGGATCGGTTCTGGAGTTCAATTATGACCTTTGGTCAGAATTCTGATAAGCCTATATCTACTAAAAGCACCATAAAGTCAGCTTCTGTAGCACCAAACTTCTATCCACAAGCTCTTTACCAAACTGCTCTTGTTAGTACTGACAATGATCCAGATTTAACGCATACAATAGACATCGATCCCAACAAAAACTACTCTGTCTGGTTACACTTTGCTGAAATTGATCCTTCAGTTACAGATGTGGGACAAAGGGTTATTGACATCTCGATAAATGGTGACATTGTATTTCAAGATATTGACATTGTAAGAATGACGGGGGGTGTTAACAGGGCTCTTGTACTGAACACAACCATTTCAGTCAGTGGCAGGATTCTGACAATAACTCTACATCCAACAACGGGGACTCATGCCATCATTAGTGCCATTGAGATTTTTGAGGTTATAACAGTTGAATCTAAAACATTACCGGAGGAAGGTAAGTTAAATGTTTCACTTGTAATACTTGGATGCTACATGTTTTTTATCTCGATACACTAAACGCACCTAAAAGGGGCCAAAATTCGCATATTGTTTTATCATTTGTTCCTTAGTCAAGCGTATGCCTTTCTAATTAAGATACTCTTTTCTTCTTTTCTTTTTCAGTAAAGGCATTACAATCCCTGAAACATGCACTCGGACTTCCCCTACGTTTTGGGTGGAATGGTGATCCATGTTTTCCGCAACAACATCCATGGAGTGGAGTAGATTGTCAGTTTGATAAAACCAGCAAAACATGGGTCATCGATGGGCTGTACGTTCTTGACCTTGACCTTGTACAGAAAAGTTCCTCCCGTTCCACACACTCACACACGCACGCACATGCACACACACGTGTAACTGTAACACTCTTATTGACATATATTCCTTCTATTGATGTTTCCCACACCCAATTTTTAAAAGTTTTGCTGGATACACTTGTCTTTCTTTCTATGTTATGTGATTCTATGTTTTGTCTTAATATGTGGCCTCTGTATCTTTCTCATATATTGGCTTTCTGTTTTTCCTGTAAGCACAGTGACCTGGACAACCAAGGTTTACGGGGTTTTTTACCAGATGATATTTCTCAATTGCGTCATCTTCAGAGCATGTAAGTTCAAATGGGAGCGCTTCCGTTTGGGTATATACTATGTGGATTAAAGATATTTAGCTGCCAAAGATCTTCTACTGCTTGAAATGGAATTGATGATCAATTTAAGTTTTAGCCAAAGATCTTCTATTGCAATGCTGGCGACCGCTTCTTAGATATTATCTTCTCTGACTTATGCTTTGCTTGTGTGCATTTTACAGAAATTTGAGTGGGAACAACATTCACGGGCCTATTCCCTCAACACTTGGAACCATAACTAGTCTGGAGAAATTGTGAGTTGTGCTTTTCAGGAGTCGATTCTAGATTTCTTAGCCGTCAGAGTAATAGTATATGAAATATGGAAACAGAATGGTTTTGCAATTTATTTCCCGATTATGTTTGGCACACGGTATTCCTCTTCTAGTAATATTACTACACATTCTCCTCGAAAAGAGTTGTAGGTTTTTCGCTGAACACATAGGTATAATCTATGAAAGAGCTTGAAAGATAACAATAATCCTCGTTTGACTAACAATGAATCAAGACTAATTGATACTACTTCATGCTCTCTTTGTTTATTAAATACACCAAAATGGATAGCTCATGATTTTTCATAATTGTGTCGATTATCAAGAAGTTTTTAAGTCTTTAATTGTTCGTTATCGTCTATACACGGGATTAGTGAATGTGCATACTGTTCATTGGTTGTTTATGTGATTAAATCCTCACTTTGTGATTTCCTAACAAAAGTTGCACAACAGGGATCTTTCATACAATTCCTTCAACGGGTCAATTCCTGAAAGCCTTGGGGAGTTGACCTCATTATTGACACTGTAAGATACTTCAACGAGATCAGTTGAGGACATGTGATGGATAAATAAAGAGCTCTTATTTACTACTTTATTTGTTACAGGAATCTTAATGGCAACTTGCTCTCTGGAAAAATTCCTGCAGCGTTAGGTGGAAGGCTCTTGCACAGAGCTAGCTTCAAGTATGTTCTCCTAATTGCACATTCTTGGCATAAGGCTTGTTCTTAGTGAAGCATCATTCAAAAATTGCGTCGTAACTATAATATGGAATTTGTTAGCTATTACTCCCAATGTTTCAATTTGTTTGTCTGGTTTTGACTTGAAACCGAATTCAAGAAAGTAAAGAAACTTTTGAATATTGTGGTCTTAAACTAAAGTAAATGTCCTTTAATCTTGTGGGCTTAAATATGCCATGTGTAAAGTTTGGAACTAAAGAGTTGCCAAAATAGGAAAGAGACATTCTTTTTTTAACAGGCTAAAAAGGAAGTTAGACTAAGAAATTGAAACGGAGGGAGTATCACTTTCACATAGTTTTTCTGTTAATCCAACTTCTTGTCATAAAAACTACATACTACTTATGGTCGACCTTCAATTCTAAATGTGTCGATGAAGGTCTCCTTGTCACCATTTTGTGTGAGGGTAACTATGAAAAGGAAAAAGAAGTCTACAATCATAGCATCAGATTAAAACACATACAAACATAAGTTAGGGTTAAACAAGTGTACCGTTAAACTCCATTGATCTAGCATCGCGGTTAAGCCTGACAGCAATGTCCACAATCCTCTAGCTACTACGTTCTCTCAGCCCGGAGAATTCAATGAATGGACGTTAACTGTTATCACATATTCAGCAACAAAATAAACTAGGGTTCTTTCTGGGCCACGTCAGTGTCCTTTCAGGTAATAACCATTTAATGTAAGTCCAAATTAAAACAGTAACATTTGGCATATTTCCTTAAATAAAATACCGCGGTAATAGGTGTCAGTGTCATGTGTGTTTACGCAGCATGCTAGTTAAACCTTCATCATTTATGTCGTATGAAACTAATATGACAATTCATCGGTGTATTAAATCGAGGATCTGATAAAGATACTGTGAAATTCATCGGTACTTATGAAATGTACTTACTGTGGATGTTTTCAGTTTTACTGATAATGCAGGCCTTTGTGGTATTCCTGGATTACCAACATGTGGACCACATCTTACTGTTGGTGCCAAAATTGGCATTGGCTTAGGGGCGTGTGTGGCTGTTGTAGTAATTGCCACCTGCATAACATGTTGGTGGAAAAGACGCCAAAATATCCTCCGCGCTAAAAGAATCGCTGGTAAGAGTTTTTCAACATAACATACTCTATATCCATATCCAAATGTGTTTCCCATCTCTTGCATGCCTTCTTGTTTCATGTTTTTGAGAAATGAATTTCGAGTGAAGATGTATCCCTACACGAGTTAACTGGATCTTTTCCTCCGTATCGTGCTTTCTCACTCTCTTTTTTTCATTTTTATCCAGCGCGAGATGCTCCTTACGCGAAGAAAAGAACACATCTTAACCATATTCAGATGACAAGACACCATCACAATGGTCATCATCACGAACATACTCGGACAGCTGTTGAGAATGGACCTCCTTTGCTTACCTGAGTTCGATCAATTTTGGAGTCACACTCGAAACTTCTACCATGTCAAGAGGATTCAACAATTTATATACATACAAATGAAAAAAATTGTTTTGATCCTAGTTACACAGTATAATTTTTTGACAAAGGAAAGATCATTTGAATCCCATCCGCGGAATCGCCAGATACAATGTGTGCTTTGTGGCTAGACAATGTGTATAGTGGTTATACAGAGGAAGCAATTTCAAATGCCATAGATGTAATTCAGTGTAAAAGACAGTATGGTTTAGATTAATTATACATGTATTTTTGTCAGTAGTTTTGGAGCTTTTGGTTAAAGTAATAGAAATGTTAATTCTTTTTCTTTTAAATAGAAATGTTATTCTTTTTCTTTTAATAATGATGATGATGGTGTACATATCGGTACAAAAATATTAGTCAAAATTTATATTATTTGACTCCCAATAAGGAAACTATGATAACTAAAAAAGAACGAAAGGAGTAATCTATTTTCATTAAATATTACTCTATTTATGTGTTTTTATGCATAATCCTTGAGAATAATTACTATTCTTTATGTTCCATTTCATGTGATATCATTTTCTTATTAGTCCGTAAAAAAAGTGTCATCTTACTTTAGTTAGAAGCAATTTAATTTTAAAATTCTCTTTTTACCTTTAATAAAATCATTTATAGCAAAACACATATTTAAAAATTATTTTAAATCATAAAATATAAAAGTCTTAAGATTTTTTTAAATATTATATTAAATTAAATAATGCCTTTAAAATAAGACGAAAAAAATACTAATGACAAAATGAGAAAAGAATTAATTCTTTTTTCTTGAACTTTTAAAAGATAAATAATTTGAAAATCATAAAAATATTTTAAAAGTAATTAATATTCCTCTCAATTTCCACAAAAGTAAGCCGCGTTTCTATTTCATTTTCCACGTGGGCCCTTTATATTGTCTCCTAAACTACTTTTTAATAAAAGATAAATGAGATTTAATCAGGAGGTCACGAGTTTTAACTGTAAAAATAATTTTTTATAAAAATATTAAAATAATATTATGTGTTAATTAATTTGGAAGTGAGTTAAAACCATATAAAAATATATGTATAAGTTAATATATATATTGCTAGTATTTACACTTGATTCAATTATAAATACCTTTGGTATAAGCTTTGACAATACAATTGTCCACATTCTCAAAGGTTTAGACGTGCGTTCCTTACTGGTTAATTTAGTTTTGAATTTCAAAGTCAGATCAAAATAAGTTAAAGAGTGTAATTATTTTTTAAGAATCTGCATTTTCTTCAACAGTTACACAGTCCTACAAGTCACGAAAATAACGTGTAGATGTGGATTATTTTAATCATGCTTACCAAGTAAATTAACATCAATAATATTTACTTTTATCATATTGCTTCTTTTAAGTAAAATAGATAATGTGTCGCAACTTACGACGTTATGTGTTAAAATTTTTGTTTGGTCACAAAAGAATTATGCATTAATAGGGGCGTGCAGGTACGGGGTAGATTTAGAACTATGCCGTGCGAACAAATTTAAGATATCTATGTGCGGTGGTTGATTTAGTTTTGAATTCTAAAGTTAGGTCAAGATATGCTAAAAAGCGTAACTGTTTTAGAAGAATCCACATTTTCTTCAACAGTTACACCATCCTACAAGTCACGAAAATAACGTGCGGATGTGGATTATCATGGGAACGGAATTCATGCAAAACAACGTGTAGATGTGGATTATTTTAATTACACTTAACAAGTAAACTAACATTAACAATATTACTATTATTTAATCATTTCAATATGCAAGTCCTTTGTAGATCCTACTTGTGAGATTACAATAGGTATGTTATTTATCATTGTTGTATGAAACATTTTGGTCATAATTAACATTAGTCATGAATTAACTAAAGCTACATTGATTCCTTACTTGTGAATGTTCACACGTCAACGATTTATAACGTAAAAAGAACCTAACATTAAAACCGTTATGACAATATATGAAAGGAATAGCAGAAAACTCGTGATTGATATATAAGGAAAGATCCATGTGAATGATTCAACCAGTGAGAGTGAATCCTGGTTCTAATTATATAAATAATCGGGTTCAATTATAGGAAGCAAATAAAGAAGCTAAAGGACCATTTTTCTTGTTCAACATGATATGTAATAAGTATTAAGTAAGTGAGAAGTGATAAATTATGTCAGGAATAATTAGATATTTGACAATAGTTGTCTCATTTTTTCCTTCACATTAGTGTCCATAGTATTACTCAGGGAGTAATCTCTTGTTATTCTATTTTTTTCCACTATCTAGTGTTCCTAACACTTTGATTATCGATTATTTTATTATAGTAATTGTTACAATTCAATTTGATTTGTCATGTTTACTTTAGCATCTTGTCTTGACTTCTTTTCTTCTATTATTTTTTTATTCGAACTGCTTTTACTTGAGTTGAATGTCTATCAGAAACAATCTTTCTATCTACTAAGAGAAAGGGTAACATCTGCATATACATTTTTTTTTTGTTCCCCCTCCATAGATCCCACTTGTGAAATTACAATAGGTATGTCATTGCCGTTGTTGTATGACACATTTGGTCATTAACATTACTGAATTAGCCAAAGCTACTGTTGATTCCTTACTTGTGAATGTCACACGTCAACAATTTATTACGTAAAAAGAACGTCACATCAAAAGCGTTACGATAATATATAAGAGGAATAGCAGAAAACTCGTGATTGGTATGTAAGGAATGATCCATGTGAAGGATTCAACCAATGGGAGTGAATCCTAGTTCCAACTATATAACCGATTTCAATTATAGGAAAAAAATAAAGAACCCAAGGTACCAATTTTATCTTGTTCAATCCGATAAGTATCGAGTAAATACAAGTGAGCGAGAAATGATGAATTAGGTCACAAGAACTAAATGTGTATGGTAAAAAATCACAAGAACCTAATTGTAATATATACATAACAAATGGACTAAAACCACAATTATATATATTTACATATCTAGATGCCTGCATGGTCTATTTGTCTCTATTTTATTTCTAAATGCCACGTGCACAATTCCACAAACAAAAAAAGAAATAGTTAATAATAATAATAATAATAATAATAATAATAATAATAAGAAGCAAATTAAAATTTTATTTTCCCCCATCGTAGACTTATGTAATGAAAAATTAAAAAGGATATATTTGTTTGAGTTCGTATTAAATAATAATTATTTTTTACATTATGTGCTAATACGTTGCATCTCACGTGCATGTCATCGTATAAAATATTTAATCGTACATATATATAAAAAAATTATAACGAAACGTTTTTTATTTTGTAATAAATAATGCATAACGTATAAAGTATGATAAAATGAGTAAATGATAAATAACTCAATTTTGATTATTAAACATAATTGAAAAGATAAACTTTGTGTATTATATTACACAATTAGAGGTCCTAAATGAAATGCTATATAATTATTTGAAAGATCACCAAAGGAAAAGGGTTTATTATATTTTAGCTCAGAAATATGGAGACGACATAATTTTTATTTTTTTTCTAATTTTAGGAAGCACCAAATTAATTACCCAGCAAATTTAAAAAATTTCCCTCAAAAGAATCCGTATTTTCTTCGATAGTTACACCGTCTTACAAATCACGAAAATAGCGTGTAGATGTGGATTATCATGAGAGTGGAATTCATGCAAAACAACGTGTAGATGTGGATTATTTTAATTACGCTTAACAAGTAAATTAACATTAACAATATTACTATTCCCTCCGTCTCATTTTATGTGGCACCCTTTTCTTTTTGATCGCCTCAAAAAGAATGTCACCTTACTCAAAATGAAAAAAAGTTACCTTTAAATTTTCTTTTTCACCCTTAATGATGAAATGAATCCCAGCCACACAAATGTCTAAGAATGATTTTAGATCACAAATTTCGAATGTCTTCCATTTTTTCTTAAACACCGTACCAAATCAAATGGTGCTACGTAAAATGAGACGGAGGAAGTATTATTTAATCATTTCAATATGTAAGATTTTGTTTAGTTACAAAGGAATTATGCATTATTAGGGTTGATACATACATCATACACATATATATAAAGTTGTCTTTATTTATATAATTCAGGGAGCAGAATAGAATGCCAATATATGTTGTAGATATTTATAATCAGACATGATAAAAATTATTATTAGGTTCAGCCACTATAGCTGTTCGGAACCCACAAACCATTCCGATCGGGGGTCAGAATTTCTTCGAATATGTTCTTGAATTCATTCGAGATGTGAGTAAAACTATCCTTTAACCCAAAAAAATAAAAATAAAATTATGTACCTTGATTCTAGTGGACTGTCTAAATCAATATACCTACATTATTCCAATCTAGGTCACTAATTATTTTTAATTAGTACGTATCAAAAGATAATGTGCTAAGGTCACAAGTTATGTTTAGTAAATTTTTTTTTAATCACAATTACTATGTTACGCTTTATAATTACTATATAATAATTCAATATTATATTGTTCTTGCATACCGTCTTAGTTATATTTACTAGTAAGTCATCAATATGATTCGTGATGAAGTGATGAAATTGCTTTATCCTTAACTGGATTGATCTAAATTAGTCGAAGTTCTAATATGGACGACTTCGAATATCAAATGTAAATTTACTAGCAAGTCTCCTACCACTAAGAATTATTCATCATTATATATAACTATTTAATTGCATTCATAAAATCAGAATTAACAATTTTTTAATTAGTTAAAGTCAAACAAATTCTTCACTTTGAATATTTAACAAACCAGGTGAATTAAATTAATTAAGGAATAAATCCACGTGGCAAACAAGGTCCATAATTGTCAAATGAGTGAAATAACTTCTTTTTTCCTCTTTCTCGGTCAAGCCTAATCCTTTGCCTCGATATTTGTGCTAATGTCCGTACTATCATTAGCGTCAAAATATCATAATTATCACTCTTCTTGCTCGTTCAATCTCCGTCAATAATTAAATTAATTATCTCACGTAGAATTTGAAAGCAATACTAAACATTTTAGTATAGAACTTACTTAATAAAACGCATTTGAACTAATACGAAAGATTTATTCATTTTCAAATCTTAAGAAGTTCTGATTGTTTTTTATATTTACATGATAAGACGATGAACAAAACGTCATCGTTTTCCCCTATATATATATTAAACTATTGCTTCTCGTTTTCTTTTAAACTCTTTTTCCTAATTACTGATAACTAAAAGGGGAATTACGCTAATTAAACAGGATTACAACTAATTAATTAAAGGGGAAGGTTCAAAAACCATGCAGGATCTCCGAACAGCAACGCCGGCGAAGTTCCGGTTGAGATAGAAGAGATTTCACATGTCTTCCGGAGGTGGAGGAAGATTGAGGTCGAGATCGACACCCATAAAATCGATCACCGACGAAGAAGCCGACTCACACTTCATCACACTCTGGCTTGCATCACCGCCATCTCCGCCGCCACGATGAATCACTCCAGCTCCTGGTTCAGCATCCATACAGTACATCGGCGGAGTGATTCCTCCAGTTACACCTTCATCAATCTGAGCAACATGAAATTGAGGTTTCTGAAACAAAAACTTACCAACAGATGGTGAGCTTCCTAAGCTCAGATCCAACGGCGACGATTCCACCATTGGCGCTGCCGCCACCGTCACCGCCGCCGGCGCCGCAGGCGATGACTCAACAGAACTGTTCTGACTCAGACTCAAACTCCGATTCACCTCCTCCGGCTGCAACACGATCGGAAAATTCGTCTTCGCTCTTGCACCTCGAAATTCTATCGCCGCTGCGTCATAAGCTCTCGCAGCTTGTTCAGCGGTATCAAATGTACCTAACCAAACACGGCATTTTTTCATCGGATCTCTGATCTCCGCCGCGTATCTTCCCCACGGCCTTCTCCTTACTCCTCTGTAATGCACCTCCTTCACCACCACTCCGTTCACTTCGCTAGCTCCATTCACTTTCCCCGCCGCCGCCGCCTCTGCCGCCGCCGCCGCCGCCGTCGTACATTTTCCCTTCGGCGCCATTTTCACTCCGCCGCTTCTCGGAAATCGACGATGATACCTGTATATATAGAGAGAGAGAGATTATATATGTATAGAATTTGAACAAGTCATTAGAGAATTAGGGCATGGTTGAGAGAAAATGTAGGGGGGAAGGAGCTGCTTTATATAGGAAAGTGGTAAAGGGGAAGGATAGAGAAGAGTCAATGGAGTCATTGACTGATGAAAATGTGGGGACCACATGATATAGGTGGTAAATTATTTTATTTCTTAAAATGGAAAAAATTGTGATATTAGTATATCAAATATGGATACATGTTAATATTGGTCCTTGTAATTTAATTTCTAGTCAAATGTATTTTAACTAATTGAAATTAGGATTATAGAATATGTATTACCTCGTCCCATTTTATGTGGCACCCTTTGACTTGGCATGTTGTTTAAGAAAAAATATAAGACTTTTAAATTTGTGGTCTAATTAAATTCATTTGGAGATATTTGTGTGGTTGAGAATCATTTCATTAAGGGTAAAAATGAAATTTTTAGGTTAAATTATTTTCAATTATAGTAAGGTGACATCCTTTTTGAGACCGACTAAAAAGGAAAGAGTGTCACATAAAATGGGACAGAGGGAATATGATATAATTAAGGACATGTAAGACGAAGTCGAGCCTTAGGTTAGAACATTGGATAGAGATTCGAACTCCTTTATAGTTGTGATGACGTTGTTTTAGGGAATAACTCTTACTCTATTTTTATTTATCTTGGTGATTGATGAATTTACTTAATGATTTCAAGGTGAGGTGTGATAATATATATTATTTGTGGATGACATGATTCTGATCGACATGATTCATGGTGGAGTTAACCCTAAGCTTGAGTTTTATTGATAAACCTTAGTTACTAAAGGGTTCAAGTTGAAAAGGATCATCAAGACAGAATACTTGAAATGTAAGTTTAATAAAATACCTTATGAAGATAATGTCAACTTGATACACAAGTCATTCATCATAAGAAATGAAGTTTTAAATATCTTGGGTCTATTATCTAAAGTAATATAGATATTGAAGAGGATATCACACGTCATATTTGCACAAGGTAGATGAAATAGAGGCTTATATTCGGAGTCTTGTGTGATAATTAGAAGGTGCAACCACAACTTAAATAAAAGTTCTACATAGTGGTTATTAGATCAGCTATGTTGTATGGAGCGAAATGTTAGTCAATACTTAAGAACTTCCGTGTTTAGAAGTTGAAAGTTGCAAAAATAAAGATATTGAGATGGATGTCTGAGCATACTAAGAGAGATACGCTAAGATTAGAAATGAAGATATACGGATAAGATAAGAGTTGGCTCAAAGGAGGACATGATCATGTGAGAAGCAAGACTAAGATGGTTCAAACAATATTTGAAGAGCAAATGCATGGATGCCTCAATGCGCAAGTGTAACAGGTTAGCTATGGATGGTTACGTGATATGCAAAGGTAGGTTGAAGAAGTGTTGGGGGAAGGTTGATAAGACATGGATATGATGCAACTTCAGCTTACCAAGAACATGATATGAGTTAGGAAGTTATGAAGGAGACAAATTAGGATAGAAGTTTAGTTAAGTAACTGAGACTAGTTATCTCGTTTCACAAAAGTATTCATAGTCTTTCCCAGGGAGTTTCTTGTTATTCTATTTTTTTTCAATCTAGTGTTTCTTGTACTTTGATTATTAATTACCTTTTTTTTTTAATAATAATTGTCCTTTTTAATGGTTGTTTGGATTGACTTATTTTAAGTGACTTTTGGCTTTTAAGTTATTTTAGTGATTTTAGAAGTGTTTGGAAATGACAAATTTTAGGTTGAGGGGATAAGGTATGTATATGCACTATCTTCCTTTTTCCCTCCTCCCAGACATCACATGTGAGATTACAATAGGTATATTATTATCATTATTATATGATACATTTTGATTATTAATATAGTGAACTAGCCAAAGCTACTATTGTTCTCTTACGTATGAATGTTCACACGTCAACGATTTATTACGTAAAAAAATTCTAACATTAAAAGCATTACGACATACATAAGAGGAATTATAAAATACCCCTGATTGGTTTGCAAGAAAAGATAAATGTGAATGTTCACACGTCAACGATTTATTATGTAAAAAGAATCTAATGTTAAAACCGTTATGACAATATATGAGAGGAATAGCAGAAAGCTCGTGATTGGTATGCAAGGAAAGATTCATGTGAAAGATTCAACCAATAAGAGTGAGTCCTAGCTTTAATTATATAACCAGGTTCAACTATAGGAAGGAAATAAAGAAGACGAAGGACCGCTTTTCTTGTTCAATACGATATGTAATGAGTAAGTATTAAGTAAGTGAGAAGGGATGAATTACGCCAGGAATAATTAAATAGTTGTCTCGTTTTGTCCTCACCTTAGTAGTCATAGTATTATTCAGGGAGTTTCTTATTATTTTATTTTTTTCACTATATAGTTTCTTGCACTTTAATTATCGATTATTTTGTTGTAGTAGTTGTTTCTTTTTAGTATGATTTATCATGCTTACTTTAGCATCTTGTCTTGACTTCTTTTTCCTATTATTTCTTTATTCGAACTGCTTTCACTTGAATCGAATGTCTATCAGAATCAACTTTTTTATCTACCAAGATATGGGGTAAAGATTTGTATATACACTATTTTCTCTCTGCTCCCCCTCCATGGACCTCACTTGTGAAATTACAATAGATATATTATTGTCATTGTTATATGACGTATTTTGGTCATTAACATTAGTGAATTAGTCAAAGCTACTGCTGACCCCTTACGTGTGAATGTTTACACGTTAACGATTATTTACGTTAAAAGAACCTATCGTTAAAACCGTTACGACAATATATAAGAGGTATAGCAGAAAACTCGTGATTGGTATGTAACGAAAGATCCATGTGAAGGATTCAATCAATGGGAGTGAATCCTAATTCTAATTATATAATCGGGTTCAATTATAGGAAGAAAATAAAGAAGCCAAGGGACCACTTTTCTTGTTCAATACGATGTATAACGAGTAAGTATTAAATAAGTGAGAAGAGATGAATTATGTCAGGAACAATTAAATAGTTGAGAATAACGGTTTCGTTTTGTTTGTCACCTTAGTGTTCATAGTATTTTTTAGGGAGTTTCTTATATTCCATTTTTTTCACTATATAATGTTTCTTGCACTTTGATTATCGATTATTTTGTTGTTGTAATTGTTTCTTTTTAGTATGATTTATCATGCTCACTTCAACGTTTTTCTTGACTTCTTTTTTCCTATTATTCTTTATTTGAACTGCTTTAATTGAGTCGAATGTCATCCCTTATATCTACTAAGATAAGGGGTAAGATCTATATATACACTATCTCTTGCTCTCTCTCTACTCCCTCCCTCTCCTCCATAGACCCCACTTATATGATTATAATAGGTATGTTATTGTTATTGTTGTATGAAATATTTCGGTCATAATTAACACCAGTGAATTAGCTAAAGCTACATTGATCCCTTACTTCTGATTGTTCACACGTCAACGATTTATCACGTAAAAAGAAGCTAACATTGAAACCGTTGGTATGTTATTGTTATTGTTGTATGAAACATTTTGGTCATAAATAACACCAATGAATTAGCTAAAGCTACAATGATCCCTTACTTTTGATTGTTCACACGTCAACGATTTATAACGTAAAAAGAATCTAATATTGAAACCGTTACGACAATATATGAGAGGTATAGCAGAAAACTCGTGACTGGTATGTTAGAAAAGATCCATGTGAAGAATTCAACCAATAGGAGTGAATCCTAATTCTAATTATACAACCGGGTTCAATTACAGAAAGGAAATAAAGAAGCTAACAAACAACTTTTCTTGTTTAATCTGATACGTAACGAGTAAGTATTAAGTAAGTGAGAAGTGATGAACTAGGTCAGGAATAATTAAAGAGGTCGAATGTATATCGTAAAAAATCACAAGAACCCAATTGTAATATATACATAACTAATGGACTAAAAGCACAATTATATATATGTACATATCTAGATGCCTGCATGGTCTATTTGTCTCTATTTTATTTCTAAAAGCCACGTGCACATTTCCACAAACAAATAAAAAAGAAATAGTTGATAAATGAGAAATGATTTTTTTTTTAAATTTGGGTTTTATTATTTCTTATTTACCTCAAAACATAGAAGAAATAATTTTTTTTTTTACATCATATGACGTAGCAAATTAAAATTTTATTTTTCTCCTATGGTAGACTTATGTAATGAAAAATTAGAAAGGATATATTTGTTTGAGTTCGTACTAATAATAATTATTTTTTATATTATGTGATAATACGTTGCCTATATGTCGTCGTATAAAATTGATTTGATCACACATAATATATAAAAAGTCATAACGTAATGTTTTTAGTTTTGCAATAAATAAAACATGACGTGTAAGTTATAATAAAATAAGTAAATGATAAATAACAATTTTGATAATTAAATATCGTAAATGACACATATTTTAAAACATATTCTTGTTATATTATACAATTAAATAAAATGCTATATAATTACTTGAAAGATTACAAAATATATATATATTTGGGTTCATCATGTTTTAGCTTAGAAATATGGAGTAGACATAATTTTTTTTAATTATTATTATTATTATTGTTGTTGTTGTTGTTGTTGTTTTGAGGGAAGACACCAATCACCTAGCAAATTTAAAACATTTCCCTTATCGTAAAATTAAGTGATGAAAAAAGGGATACATTTATTTGAAATCATAATAAAAATAATTATCTTTTACGTTACACGATAATAAATTATATATCACGTGGATGTTGATGTATAAAGAGTGATTTGATTACGTATGTTAATAAAAAGTTAATTATAGCGTAACGTGTTTTATCCTGCCATAAATAAAATAAGATTTGTAGAGTATAAATGCATTCAAATGACTGAGTAAGAATGACAATTAACTCAATTTGACTTGATTTTATATAGCAAACTCCCCCCCCCCCCCCCCCCCCACACTGTCGTAGAATTAATTGAGGGGAAAAAAATATTTGTCTGAGCTCGTAATAAATATGATGAAGTGATTTTGATTTTAAAATAAATAAAATATGACTTTGAAAAATACAATCGTCTTCAAAATAATGAAGTAAATAACAAATAAAAATTTTTTGTATGTGTTTTATATTACACAATTAGAGGTCCTAAATGATAACTTTGAGGGAATTAAGACACCAAATCACCCTGCAAATTTTAAAAAATTCCCCCCTTATAGTAAAATTAAGTGATGATGTTTGAGATCGTAATAATAAATAACTATTTTTTATGTTACGCAATAATATATTATGTATCAGGTATATATTAACGTCTAAAAAGTGATTTGAATATGTACGCTAATAAAAAATTATATCATAAGATTTTCGATCTTGCAATAAATAGTAAAACATAACTTGTAAGATACAAAATACATTTAAAAGGACCGAGTAAATGACAATTAACTCAATTTTATGTTATATATTCTCATATATGATTTAAGAAAATAATAATAATATATATATATATATATATAAATTCAATTCTTGAAACCTCACAAAAATAAAATTTACAAGATGAAATTGAAAAAAGAAAAAGAAACTTATTCAATTCTTTTATTTTCTTTGAAATATTTCTCACTATTTCTACCAATGCTTTTTTTTAAAATTATTATTATTATAAAGAAAAGAATAATTACATAAGTCTACACGTGGCAGTTCGAGAACTAATAAAAGAAAAAGACACGAGGAAACCGGAGACAGCCGGTAAAATTTGAAATGTCGGCGTTGGTACGCTAAATCGGCGATTCGTTTTATTTTTCTACGGCTTGTGTGGGAGCCACTAATGTATAATCGGCTAATCGGCGCAGCCAATTAAATAGATTACACGTATATGGACACGTGTTTTGCTTAAAACAAATGAATAGTACTAATTACTCTTTCCACTTACTACCAATCAACAAACATGGTGGTTTGGTTAATTAATTAATTAATGATCTAATTTAGTTTTGGGGTAAAATTTAAAGAAAATTTAGGAGCGGTGTGGAGGTCGCGTATTAGGGTAGAACGTTAATAGGCTGATGGAGAGTAGAATGATATCTGATCCTGTGTTATAGTATGTTAGTAGGATTAGTCGTGTCTTGTTATTATTGTTCGTCTTATATTTATTAATTTGTTATATTTATATATAATCATTTGTTTTTCGCTTTAGTTGTTTTTCTTCCTTATCTAATATCTTCTGCTATTTTGGGCCTACAATTTTTGAGACGAGGGTCTTCTGAAAACAACCTCTTTAATTTCTATGAGGTAGTGGTAAAGTCTGCATACATTTTACCCTCCCTAAACCCTACTTGTGGGATTTCACTGGGTATGTTGTTGTTGTTTACTTCCTCTATTTTAAAATAATTGAATTTGTTAGAGTGTGTTTTTACTCTTCGTGTTCATCTTTACTTGTTTATTATGTTAAAAATAAACGTCTAACAATACTCGTCTAATTTACTATCATTAGTTATAGTTATTTTTCTATAATATTTTTAAAAACGTATTTATTATATTTAAAGAGTGATTTGATAGAATCACCCCTATCATTTACTATTTCTTAGTCTCTATGTCAAATTAATATTGAACGGAAAAATTAATATTAAAATAACTGAATTATTAACTATTCAAGATAGAGGTTGAATTTGAGACTTCCCATCTCCAAGCAAATTTATGTGGAACGCAATTAATTTATACATTCACGAATTTAGTATAATACACATATTTAGAGGCAAATTAGAATTTGAATTATAACATATTATATATATATATACACGATCTAAAGTGTTAATCATTGTATTATGAATTTAGTTGTCATACATATTAAATATTTTGTCTATGACTTTTTTCCTCCTGTTAATTCTTTTATTGATGGTCTAATAAAAAATAAATTCATTTATCTTTTAAAATTGAACGCAAAATCTGTCTACACACTATGTTTTTTAAATTCACTTATGAAATTATATTGAAATGTTATTATTTACTATATTTATAAGCTAATTAAATCATAATTGTTTATCAAAACATAATACAAATATATATATATACTCGTTAACTTAACTTCAGCTCATATCAATATTCTTTAATTTTGAGTATGTACAAATAAATACTTAAATTTGCATAAAATTAAATAAGTAGATGCACTAATTATTAGTACTAATTAAACACTTTTTGTTATGTAGTTAGTTTAGTTAACTCACTGTCCCATCTTTTGAATTTTTTTAATCTTTATTTTAAGGTTACCGGCCAATCACACAATGCTACGCATTTAATTATTTTATTTATCTCAATTTATATAAATTAAAAAAATATTTTTTTAAAGGTAGAATATAATAATTTGTAATATGACATTAATTTATTTTAGATCTTAAATTTTATCAATATGAGTTAGGAAGGATGTTTGATATTTCTTAGCCCTAAATCAGAAATCATTTGTGAATTAATTGTATTTATGGTTCATTTAATTAGGAGAGAATCGACTATGAAGGCATTTCTATTTTTTAGGTTCGACAAAAAGAATAATTTTTCATATGATCTATAGAGATTAATGTATTCTCCACCACAACATCCGACATCTTCTTCTCCATCTTCTTAATTATGGTCTTAGCTCACGTATCATTAATATCTCCAACTTGAAACGAGAGAGTTTATGATATTAAAGAAGTGTGTGTGCGCGCGCACGCGAGCACGTTAGCTAATAGAGACATTATATATATGTGAGATGGACGAAGATTTTATGACCAGACATGCCTAGAAGCATTTGTAGACAAACATTTGATCTATCAAGTGTCACTAGGTGTGTTTCGTTAACCATTAAGTAATAGCTCACGCACAAAGCTCACACTCAATAATTCAGATATGATGAAACTCAAGAAATTAAATAATTTAAGTATATGTCTTTGACTTAACTCTTTAAAAAAGTATATTATAAATACAAGTAAAAAAAAATCTACGATTTAAAAATTCTGAATTTGTCACTATCGATAATAATCCTCCACCCCCACCCCACCCTACCCATTATGTTGACAATTGATGCCCTTGTTGGAACACCAAATCATGGGAAATGGATACACACATATACATATTTACATTTTTCAATATTATGAGATTTCACATTTAGTGTGTGTTTATATAGTATAGAAAGACACACACCACAAGAATAATGTCAACAAGTTGAAAATATTTATTAAGTAGTCCCACAAATTTGTGATCAAATATTAATATGTTCAGAAACTATAAGTCAAGATTTCTCAGTGAGTCAATGTCATATTTTATTGACAATTTTTACTTGCTTTCCCATTCTCTTTGTGAAGTTATTTCATGTAGTGTGTATATATATATTACTTGTTTCCCATGAATTCTTTGTGTCCAAGACCAAGGGCATTGTCATGGGTTGGTGGGTGGGTGACAAGGAGACAAGGTCCATGGAAAACATGTTTTAATTCTGATGATTGCGATCGAGTCAAAATTTTCACTAAGTGCTTATAATATAAATAAGTAAACACACAAAAATATTAAAGAGGGTTTAACATCTATAAAATAGACATATTGTAATTTTAATCATGTATAGATATTGTAATTTTCAGTTGAGAAGGGTTCAGATAAATCTTGTTCTTTCCCGTGGTTCTGCCTATGTAGACACACGATTTCAGAATAAAATTTGAGTACCCTTATATGCTTACGTTCGTTCATTTTATGTATCTTATTAATTGAATTTGTTAAAAAAAAACATGAAAATTTAACCTTAAACTTTCTATTCACGAAAAAAAACAATAGAAGAGGAATATACCATCGAATCAAATCTTAGAGAAGTCTCGATCTTCGTCCACACCTAGGATAAAGAAAGAGGCATTGAGAGCGATGAATGAAAGAGAGATTCTTTTGAGCTCAAATGGAAAATTGTTGGAAAATTGTTGGAAATTTCCAAGAGAAATAATGTCAAAGTTGAGCTCAAATAGGAGCATAGCTTATCATTTTTATAATAGGTCTTTTGAAGAACTGATTACTTCGACGGGCACAAAAATAAATATTTACATAATAATTTTAACAATAATAAGATTCATAATAATTTAATATTTCCCCTTATCTATTTTATTATTATTATGTTGGTATTATCGTATTTCTTAATTTTATTATTGATGTTCCTTTTATTTTGATTATATTCACTATTTTGTTGTTAATACTTTTCTTGTTGTCAGTTTTTTTTCATCGTAGTTTTTTTACTCTTATACTTTTCACAGTTGTTTTTGAAAAAAATTTCTTGAGCTAAAAGTAATATTGAAAACAATCTTTCTCCCTTTACCCAGCCCAAGCGCAGACTTGATATATCCTACGCGCTCTTTTAAACGGCAAGGGTAGGGATTGAAAAACACAACGTATGGTATATTGTTAAAAAGGACAGCTCGATGTACTAAAACTTCCGCTATAAGCAGGGTCCGGAGAAAAGCTCCAATATATTGTTATGAGGTGTTAAAAAGAAGATTAGGGATGGAAAATATTTTTTCAAAAAAAAAAAGTGAATTCTTACTTATATACGCAAGTAAAAAAATATTATTCTAAAATTTTTTGTATATAATCTAGATAAATATAATGAGAGATGAAGACGGAGAGTTACAAGGATGAAGATAAGTTGGTGGGAACAATCAACTTAGAATGCCACCTGCGAAACTTATTATCCGTCTCTACTTCTACTAGAAAGTCATTTCCCTTACTTTTAAGGAATTTGTTTTCCATACTTCCGAAAAAAACTGACCAACCGAACATGAAAAAATCGGAAAACAATATTTTCTATGTTTTCCTACTCACAAATAAATGGATAGTTATGAATTCCATATAACTCAAATGACTGACTACTTGTTTAATTCAATCTACAGATAGCTCAAAAAAAGATTTCTGCAAGAACAAAAGTTATTCCAAGATAGGGATAAATAGTGATTTAGTCCTACTCTAGGAGGCAAAGGATACCAAAAAAGTTGAGCTACAAAAATTCAAAAAAAATGGAGAAGATTTCTGGGGTTCTAGAGTTACATTGTCCATCGATATCCGTTGGAACTATGAAGACATGCACTGCATAACAATCATCCATCTACAATGCAAGAACAGAAGAAAACACTTATGGAAGGCAACATAAATAAACAAAATTACTCGTAAAACAAGAAACAGAAGCTCGTGAAAAAAGGGAGAAGCACAAGGCATTAACATGGTTCTAAACGCTATGTTCAACGAAGTCTTATTGAAGTTCATAGACTAATAGAGTCACAAAAGCTTGAAGCCGAAAGGAAGCCAATGAGCATGTAATCACAGCCCTAAACAAGGAAAAGCCAGTCGTCAAAACTACTATACGAAAAAAAGAGGTTTAAAATTAACCCCCAGATATCATGCAATTAAGTTCTTAATGCAGTTCCTAGCATACTGCCCAAGATATCAGTAGTTGATGCGTTGGAAGAATTCAACTAGTAAATACTGCTACTTAATAAGTGCTTCAGAAGAAGGTAAATTCACCGAAAGGGAAAAACTCCCAGTTTCACAATTGGCAAAATTAGAACAAAAATCAAATGACTGTGATAGAAGAAACCAAATATTTCTTCTTCAGAGCTCATACAGATATTCTCTTAAGACTGCATGGACATAATACTTCAGTTGAACCCTCCGACATCATAAATCATCATTGCAATCTGATTGAATACCAAGTATTAGAATAACCCTAAAAATTATTAAAGTAGAAGAACTATATTGAGAAAGAAAAGATTATATGCTAAGCAGATTCAGTCCCTCAGGCAAAGCTGATGAAGTTATCTCAAGGCCTATTTTAAGTTTTTAACTGATTGGTAATCAATGACAGCCACATCACAAACTGATCAATCTAATTATCAGACAATTAGTGCAAATCACCACAAAGGCATCATTAAAAAACACCGCACTTTTTACAGATGTAAAGATATTTTGGTAAAGCATTACTGCGTTCAATATTAAATGAAACCGCAAGTCATCAATCTTCCAATTTCAGCAGGTTGAAATTTACCCAATGAAAGACAGACTCCGACTTTCAGCAAAAGTTGAAATCTAATCAGTTCAATTTCACTTCTCATGTTTTCAAGTTCGATCTACTAAGAAATTTATCTGGCTACAAGAAACTGAAGTGTAACAATTCAGGAGATTTTGAGTACTAGAAGAACACTGGTATCTACATAGTTGGTATAAAATACAAGTTGAACCTACCAATTTCTTTTTCTTTTTCAATACCTTGCTTCGGATTTTGTCTGCCTATTTCGATCTGCTCCTAGTGATGATAATGAAGAAATCCGAATTTTGAGCTTGTAGCTCGCAAAGCCTAAGATCGTACTTAAAATATCAAAGATCTATCCTAGGAAACATATATTCTTCATCATGTTTCATTCTTGAGGCTAGTTCAAGACTAATCTATGATATTTCAAAACATGAATGCTTTCAATTGTCCATAGGCTCCCATGAAACACTATTAGGGTATACTCAAAATTTTCAGAAGCAATATGGCATAAGCAAACAAAATAATACATGAAGACATTAGATACTTTCAGGAACAACATAGCTCCAGGTAACTTTAAATCTGGTTGGTAAATTATCAAATAACTAGTTTTTTTACACCATAAAAAGCCAATAGATTGAGCACTAGTATAAAAATACTTTCAAGACAAATTCATGATTTTCCTTGAAAAGAGTTTTGCCATCCGTAATAAACTACAAAAGAACCCAAAGTTCAGAAAAAGGAAAAACATCCATGTTCTCGTTCACTATCTACTTCTCATGTTCTTACACCGCATGGATATTTCACTTTGCTTGCACTCTCTGACATTCATCATGCATCATCATTGCAATCTGATTAAATGCCAAGTATTAGAATTATGCTTACATTTTCACAACTACATCTGGAAATGCAACATATGTATGCTAAAAGTTTAGGTCCCACCATCAATCTGACTCAATTTTTTAGGCTTATCAATGGAATTAAATCATCAACAATCAAATATAGCATGATTCACAAAATCTGATGTATTTCAATCAACGATCAGATGAACACAACAAATATCATCAATTGCTCATTTCAAGTGTTAGCTTCAAGACATAATGCAATGATGTTCAGAGGAGAATAATTATAATTTCTTTAGGAAATTTAAGTCAGTTACTTAATAGTTTCCATTGGAGTTAATATACTAGATTCTTCACCACTATAAAGTTTTCTCTGTAGATTGGACGGACCAAAAAAAAAATGGAGGCAAGCCTACAATACAAAAGTCTCAAGGAAAAATCCAACTCTAATGCACTCCTAAGAAAATCATGAATCAGAGAACATCGTCGCCTCACTCGAGTCTGAACAACGTATTATCAGCATTACTCATACAATGTGGAAGTTGAAGGGATATTGCTTTAATAATCAATATCACATCAACAAGTTTACCTATGTATGTGAACACTGAAGTGATAGTTAAGCCCCACATTGACAATTAAAGTAAAAGAAAGGTGATATAAACAGCTGATCTTTTCCACATACACTAACATCTCTTGCCTTTGCCAAAATCAATACAATTTTTTTTTCAAAAATCAATTGTTTGGTTAGTTACATCTTGGGGGGGTTCCTCACCAGACCTAAGAAAAGAATTGTTATTAATTACTTCAATTGTCAGAGCAAACATATTTGTGTTACTTGAACTCTATTTCATGATCTTCATCTGCCCTACAATATTCACTTTTTACTGCAGAAAGATAAGTACAGATAGAAGAAAATAAGTTATGGATGGAGCATAAAAAATTGCAACGTAATTGATTCTAGAGAATTGTGTTCAATAACACAGTAGTTCAATGAATTCTACTATCAACACTCAACACATCTCAATTACTACTTCTCCCTCCGTCCCATTTTATATGAGTTAGTTGACTTGACACTGAGTTTAAGAAAGAGAGAAATTCTTTTAAAATTTGTGGTCTAAAATAAGTGATAGATGTTTATATGACTGTAAAACATTTTATTAAAGGTAAAATAGATATTTTAAAGTCAAGTTGTTACTAAATATAGATACGATTCTCTTTAGGATTGACTAAAAAGAAAAGTGAATCATATAAACTAGGACAGAGGGAGTATATTTTTTCTTCCTCAACCTTGTTTTTCTTCATATACTTCCTTTTCCCCTTTTCAGGAGCTTGTTTCACTATGTGGCTCTGCTTGCAGCAAAGATGTTAACTACTGATAGCTCATTCAATGAGGACTTTAGGCTAATGAACTAATCCAACTTGTTTCCTGTGCCTACAAAGACATAAAGCTCATGAACACTTGTTTGTTCACTGTCCAGTTGCTCTATCTCTAAGGTCCAGAGTACTTAGGTGGATCAATAGACTAGATTGTCTTGCTACAAACTAGGATGACTTTGTGTTGTAGAATATCAGGCAGGCTAAAGGCAAATCTTGTCCAGCTCAACTCTTCAAAGTGGTGTTTGCCGAATGTACTTTTGCCCTATGGATTTGAAAACAAGAGAAAAAAGGTGGAAAGTATGGCCAAGGATCTAGCATATATGACATATGTGCACTGTTCACGCTCCTCTGGACTACAAGCCTTAAAAAATAGCTTACAATTTAGATTTGCATTATACTCGACCTTGTAAACTCTTTTTATTACCCTCTTTATTCCAATTTATATGACTCAATTTTCTTTTTAGTTAGTCCTAAAAAATGACACATTTCTATATTTAGTAACAATTTAATTTAAAATGCCTATTTTATCCTTAATAAAATGATCTATAGCCACACAAACATCTATCACTTATTTTATACCACAAGTTTCAATTTCTTTCTTTCTTTCTTAAACTCCATGCCAAGTCAAACCATATCATATGAAATGGAACGGAGAGAGTACTTCTTATGACCTTACCAACCTATCTTGGCTTTGTTAAATTTGTAATGAGTAATACTGGTGATTAACAAAGTTGTTAGTTACCAAAAAAACCTCAAGTTCAAAGCTCATACTAAGATTAATGACTATCTCAACTCTCAAACAATCAAGGCCAAATATCAGCTTACTAGCTAATCAAAACTAATGAAGATCCAATATGAGAAAACATAATTTCTTCACAAATAACCAAACAAAGGCATACAGATTAAACAACTTGATCCACGATTCACGCATTAAATTCACAATCAACAAATCGACACCTAAACGGATTCACATATAGAGAGCTTAACATAAAATAATTAATTATACCTTCAAGAGTCCAACCATAGCTCCGAGGAGTAGCAGATAGCATTGAAGTCAGTAGCGCAGAGGCAGTTGCGGTGTGAAATGGAAACATCGATTCCACTCTAACACAACTCATCTCTACAGGAGACCTTCAGAAAACACAACATCAAATCTATTAATCATAAAATTCACACTCTTAACAATCTCTATTGTATATTGTTAGTGTTACCTGAAAATGCGAGCGGTGAGTGGTTTTTGAGTTGGAATACGGAAGGGAGAGGTCTTTGGCTTGGCGCCGGAGGCAATTCTGGTGGCTGCTGATCGGCCGGAGGTGGCGGCGGAGCGGAGGAAGGATCTGGCGGCAAAAGTGGCCATAATTGTAAAAAGGGAATAAGAAGGAAAAGGGCTTTGTTGGGGTTTTAGGTTCAGAAAAATTGGGGAGCTCATTATTAAATTTTGGTTTAATTACGTAAATACCCTTAAAATATGACTCAATTTCAAATATATTTTTATATTTGGAAATTAAATTTTACTCCTTTTATAATATTTTCATATCGAGGGAAGTATTAAAAACATTTCTAAACTTAGCATTTTCGAACTTTTAACAGTCTTAAAAATATCCATCTACTTGACTAACTGATTCGATATGCTACTTGGTATAGCAAGTGGTCTACATAGGGAATCCGAACCCCTTTCGATGAAAAAGTATACTATTTTTATATAATAAAAATAATTTTGTATTTATATCCCTTCGATTAGTTCATGTGTCTACTTTTTAAAATTTTGAACCCCCTTAAAAATTTTTTTGGATCTGTCACTGTAAAGGAGTATGAGAATCTTAATAAAAAGCGGAGAATAGTGTTGAAATCCCCCAAAATTTGATGAGAATTTAAGAGTGTACTTTTCTCGTGTTGCAAGATCGAGGATATATTTAAATTTGTAATTCGGAGATGAAATTAATAATTTGCATCAAATTTTAGAATGTTTTCAATACTGCTCTCTTTTTTATATTGGAAAATTAAATATTTTCTCCTTTTATACTATAAAATTTTATACTTGTAACTCTTTAAGAGATGCATATATAACTAAAGAGTCAAAAATTCATTTGTTTGTATTTAATTAAGGTGTTAAAGGTAATTAATTAAATCTCAGTTAGTAAGTTTATTTTTTTTTACGTCAGAATGTCATCGAGTGAACTTATTTTTATATGTTTCAACTACTTAATAAATTTGAATGATTAAGATTTGTAACAAAATTTTAATCTCGTTAAGAAGTCACCAACTTAATATTTTTAGAATATGAGTTTATTATTATTCTTTTTTAATAAATTATTATAATGACCACATCAATTTGTGCAACCTTAATTAATATATGTCGGTATGCGAGTTTTTTTCTAAAAAAAAATTATTAGTAGAGTTAGTTGATTTATTTATTGTTTACTTTAACAAATAAAATATAGAACCGTCAAATATATCTTAATCATAATAGATTCAATTAAATTACGATATTCATATTGAAATTCGACTAATTTAAATATTTCCTGAAAAGATTATTTTGATACATTTTACTTATCTTTTATATAGTATCATCAGATTTAATAAATCTTTTTTAAAATTTCTTAAAGTTTGGAATAAATCAAAATGGGACGAACAAATTGTATATATATATTTGTTCCAAAATATTAATAAGTAAGCGCCTGTAGCTCAGTGGATAGAGCGTCTGTTTCCTAAGCAGAAAGTCGTAGGTTCGACCCCTACCTGGCGCGTATATATAAAATATTTTTTATTTTAATATAGTCGGTCCAAAATTTTCACTAAGTGGTTCAAATAAATTAAGAAAAGTTTTTTTTTGTATGAAAGAAATAAAAATAATAATTTAAACTTTGTATTTGTATGTGATTTTTTTTTATGAAAGAAATTTGGAGAAAATACCTGTGACGACATTCATAACTCGTAAGTGGAGATTAATATTCTAGAGGTTCAATCTTTAAGGATTTTAGGATGTGTCCAATATGAAGGATTTTTTTTTCTTATGTTTGGCATAAAAAACAAAAATTATTATCCTAAATTTTTTTGTATGTAATCTAGATAAACACTATGACAGCTTCGGGTAAAGCTAGGAGTGTGTCGTGGTGTGCATGTGGATTATGGGGTTGGGGGTGGAGTGAAGATGAGGTGTGTCGGAGGGTGGCTGATGACATAAAGAACTTAATTTTCTAGTTCAATTAGAGAAGTCATTTTTTCAAATTTTATGCAACTCATTTTTCTAGATAAAATATGCTACATCTGCACTTGCCGACATTTTAACTCTGCCCCTAGGATTAGGGCGACTCTATGCTTAAAAAGAAATTAGGTATATGCCTTAGGCCTCCAATTGCCGGGAGTTCAAATTTTTATCAAAAATTAAATCATGTGTTAATCTTTTTGCAGAAAAAACAATTATTTATAAAGTTCTTGCATCATATTTCATGATATAGTTCATATTTTTATTTAAAATTTGTCAACTTAATACTTATAGAATTGTATTAGTAATTTATGCAATGATTGTCTCGATGAATAGATTCGTTTCAACGTTCAATTAATAAAATCGTACCCAAAACCAATAAATACAAATATCACATATAAAAAAAAATATCAAGTAATAGTTTACACCTAAAAAGCTAAAAAATAAAAATAAAAATAAATACACATAAAATTTGTTCAAATATAAATTCTTTAACTAAAATAAAATTTTAGACCTTCAATTACGTCGATCCACGACAATATTATATAAAACCATAAATGGCCAAAGCTATTTATTGTCACAAAAAAGAAATACATGCCATTATGTAAAGTTGTGTACTATGGCCTTTATAAGCAATGATGATTATAATATTCCATGACATAAATAAACAAGAAGACAAACAAAATCCTACTAACTAAATTATTTTGATTCTCTTTTTTAATTGATGAATTTGATCAATTAATTAAACAAGTTAAAACATTTATTCATGTGAGAAAAAGAGAATATATATTGTGCATTATTTGCATGAAAAATTTGAAACACAAATAATTAATAAATGTTCCAAAATAAAAGACATTAATTTACAATGTACTATCCAAGGTAATAAAGATGTTTGGAGCTATAACTATTTCTTTTTCACAAATTTAAATTTTATGCACTTATAATTTTTTTTTTTACAACAATCATTAATATATAAAAAAATATTTTGAAAGCTTCGTGATCGAGGTCTCATTAGCCGAAGAAGATCGTGACCAATTCACGTGGCCTTGCTTGACAAACGTCAGCGACAAAGATATCAATCGTGCACGCGATAAGTCCTTTGTCCTACTACAGGTGCTGCAACAACCTTTCAGACCGTTTTGTTTTCAGGCTTTCACGGCCGTTTAGGGTTCTTCATTCTCAGAAAGCTTCAACTTTTTCACCTGTGCGTAGGCTTGCGAATATATGACAATTTGAAATGATTTCATGGAAGTATCGTTACATATACAAAATAAAGTAAAAAATATAATAAAAAAGTTATTAAATTATAGTATTTTATGTCCATGTTAAAAATATCGTTCACTTTGAATCTAATTAGCCCCACACAATTTATAAATTCATCTCTAAAATTTATTTTCTTATATAGCCCATCACAAACTAATCATTCGAAGAGTAATTTTATAGTAAAATGGAGAATCTTTATTCTTCTTCTTCCTTTTGGTAGGAAAAGAAGTAAAAGCTAGGCAAGATGGGGTTGTAGATGTCAATAGAATACATAAAGGAAGTATTTTATATAAAAAATATGATAAAATACGTTATGTACTTTTTTATTCTTAATCAGAGTTTCAGATTGGGAGGTCTAAGTGAACAACCTTACTAGTCTAGCCTTTGAGCCACCTTAACTTTTAAAGCACATAATTTTTTAAATATGAATCTAAATTAGTCGAATTTAAAGAAAAATTTAGTACATCAATGTGAAACTAAAAATAGAAGAATGTGGAGTTCCCATAAGACACAAACAACTATTTTTTGAGCCTTTTTTTTTTGTCACTAAAAAAGAGATGACAAAAAGAATAGAAGAAAATAGAAGAGGGAAGTACCTTTAACCTTTAACTCACCTATAAGGAATTTTGGAAATTGAAGTGAGATATTGTGTGGGGTTCAACCATGAGAGGACAATTATGAAAAGGTTCTTTACTAAAAATAAATGAATAAATAAATAGTATTTCTTGGAAGTTGGAACATATTTTATAAAATAATAAATGATAGAGATAGTATTACTATATCACCTTATGAATATATTAAATTTAATGCTTCGGAAAATGTAATGGACAAAATATTTCATTGATTTTTCCAACTAGACAAGTATTATTGAATATTTATTTTTAATATAATGAGCAAATAAAGTTAGACAGAAAGGAATAGGTAAAATTTATTATTATTAGTATTATTAGATTATGCATTAAATGTTCAAGAGGAAACCTACTTTACCATTAAAAAGAGAAAAAAATGTTAGACTATTTTAATTACTACTAATCAATAACAATAACATATTCAAGTGAAATTTCACAAGTGGGGTTTAGAAAGAGTAGAGTATACGCAGATCTTACCATTAATTCTTAGAGTTAGAAAAACTATTTTTAAGAGACCCTCGACTTCAGATATATTAATCGCTACTTGAAACAATTGAGTCAATAGTTATAATTTGGTTTGTTGAATGTAAAGAAATGGTAACAATAAGAAACAAGAAGGGCAAAGAATGAGGAACATAATGATAATATCTCATTTTTTTACCCCCCAACAAAACAACATGATTTCTTGTTGGAAAATGAATATGTTGTGCATGGTGAAAAAACAATGAGTCCAAAGTTGAAGCTATCAAGACAAGACAACTTGAAAAACACACCATTGCATGAGGAAAAATTGTCTTGGAAAACACATCTTTTATGGGAACGATAAAATTGTTTTTGTATAATTTATAAACCACGAATTTAAATTATGAAAATAATTAATTTTATATTTTTTTTAGGATAGGTTATTTACATTACTGTGGAGAGTGTAGCCCGTTCTTAAACTATATATGAACCCGAGATCATAATTGCATATTGAAATGCTCTATTATTTTTTTACATGAAAATGTTCTTGAAATAGAGAAAAAACCGACTTTATAATAAAAATGAGAATGTAAGTTTCACAAGTAGCATCTTATATTGACGGTTTCTTACACATCCTTCAACATACTCCTTCTTCATCCCCCACCTCCAGGCTCCAACTCCCATAATATTTGTCCAAAATATGTTTTGTTAAATATCATCACATAATTTGAGATTAAAGAAGCAGTAATATAAATTTGACAAAATATTTCATTTAGACGTTGAAATTAACATAATTTGGATTGAACATCTCAATTTATAATAAAATATCTAAATCAAACACTTTCTATTCAAAACTTGAATTATCCTTTCACAAGTATTTTCATTCATCTGTTAATTTTACCCTATCTCTATACTTCAATTCAAACTTCATTCACATCTAATTTTTCAAAAATATTTAAAAATCTACAATCAAAGCTAGCTAAAACCAAACATGACTTATTAAAAACACTTTTTTTTTGAAAAAAACCCGTAATAAGGGATGCGAAAGGGAATTATAAATTGGAAATCGAACTCACACCAACATGAACAAAGTTTAAATAATCAATCAAATTGAACAATTAAAATTTCTTCATTAAAAGTACAAAATGAATGTCACGATCGATAAAATGAAATTTCATTTAGCCAGCTGAGCTACTAAAATTCCATAAAAACCACAATCATATCGAGAAAAAAGTTTTCTTTTTTCTAAAAAAACAAGAACATGAACAACATATAAATATATGATCAAGTTTTTTACAAAGTCATTCTTGAAACTTACAACAATGTCTTAATCACTTTTATACTAAACTCTTATCACTCTTCCTGAAAGATTCATCTTCTTCAACAATTTTGGTTCTTGAATATACCAAAGATTCATCAAAAATGCATCTTCAAATCTTGCTTATACTTCTATTACCCACATTGATTCTCTCCATAAACCAAGAAACTCTCTATTTACACACCATAAAGCTCGGATTTGATGACCCAAATGGTGTTTTTTCAAGCTGGAATCTCCATGATAACTCCTCACCATGTAACTGGTTCGGCATAAAATGTGACTCTTTAACTCGTTCTGTTACATCTATTGACCTCTCCAACACCAATATCGCCGGCCCATTTCCGGCTTCTCTTCTTTGCCGGCTCAAGAATATCAAGTACATTTCGTTCTACAATAACTCCATTAACTCAACGCTGCCGGTGGAAGAGTTATCCGGCTGTAAATCTCTTGTGCATCTCGATTTAGCTCAGAATCTGTTGGTGGGTAGTCTTCCGTCGAGTTTAGCGGAGCTTCCTGAGCTGAAATATCTTGATTTGACGGGAAACAACTTTTCCGGCGAAATCCCGGCGAGTTTTGGGGCTTTCCGGCGACTTGAAGTTCTGGGTCTGGTTGAAAATTTGTTAACCGGGACCATCCCTCCGGAGATTGGGAACATTTCAACTTTGAAACAGCTGAATTTGTCGTACAACCCGTTTTCTCCGGGTCGGATCCCGCCGGCGATTGGGAACCTCACGAACCTCGAGGTGCTTTGGTTAACTGACTGTGGGTTAACCGGTGAGGTTCCGGGTACATTAAGGGGATTAAATAAGCTTGTTAACTTGGACCTTGCGCTAAACAACTTGAACGGTCCGATTCCGAGCTGGCTTACTGAGTTAACTAGTGTTGAGCAAATTGAGCTGTACAATAACTCGTTCTCCGGCGAGTTTCCGGCGAATGGGTGGTCGAATATGACCGCATTGAGGCGGGTCGATGTGTCGATGAACCGGGTCACCGGGTTGATCCCGAATGAATTGTGTGAGTTGCCACTTGAGTCACTCAATCTTTATGAGAATCAATTGTATGGTGAGTTACCTAAAGCCATTGCAAATTCTCCCAATTTATATGAACTAAAGTTGTTTCATAATAGTTTAAATGGAACTTTACCTAAAGACCTTGGTAAATTTTCACCACTGGTATGGATTGATGTTTCGAACAATGAGTTTTCGGGGGAAATTCCAGTGAATTTGTGTGGAAATGGGGTTTTAGAGGAGGTTTTGATGATAGATAACTTGTTTTCCGGTGGGATTCCGGTGAGTTTAAGCCAATGCCGGAGCTTATTACGTGTGAGATTAGCACGTAATAAGTTCTCAGGCGATGTCCCGGTGGAATTTTGGGGGCTGCCAAGCCTTTCGTTGCTTGAGCTAACGGACAATTCATTTACTGGTGGAATCGCGAAAACTATAGCTGGTGCATCGAATTTATCATCTTTGATTTTGTCAAAGAACGAATTTTCGGGTAATATTCCTGAAGAGATTGGTTTTTTGGAAAATCTGGTTGATTTTGTGGGAAATGATAACAAGTTTTCAGGGTCGTTGCCGGTTAGTATAGTGCATCTTGAGCAATTGGGAAGACTGGATCTTCACAACAATGAGTTAAGTGGTAAGTTTCCAAATGGGGTTCATTCTTTGAAGAAATTGAATGAGTTGAACTTGGCAAACAATGATCTTTCTGGAGAAATTCCTCGGGAAATCGGGAGCTTGTCTGTTTTGAACTATCTTGATCTATCAGGAAACAAGTTTTCAGGGGAAATTCCAGTTGAGTTGCAGAATTTGAAGCTCAATCAGCTGAATTTATCAAATAATGGCCTTTCGGGTGGTATTCCTCCTTCGTATGCAAAGGGAATGTACAAGAATAGCTTTCTGGGGAATCCCGGTTTATGTGGAGATATTGGAGGTTTATGTGATGGAAAAGATGAAGATAAAACTGCTGGTTATGTATGGTTACTGATATTGTTTTTTGTACTTGCTGTTTTGGTGTTTGTAGTTGGGGTGGTTTCGTTCTATTGGAAGTATTGGAATTTCAAGAAAGCAAAGAGGATGGATAGATCGAAATGGACTTTGATGTCGTTTCATAAGTTGGGTTTCGATGAGTATGAAATACTGGAAGCTCTAGACGAAGACAACTTGATTGGTAGTGGTTCTTCCGGGAAGGTTTACAAGGTCGTTTTGAGTAATGGTGAGGCTGCTGCTGTGAAAAAACTTTCAAGGAACTTGAAAATAGCAGATGAGAGTTGTGACATCGAGAAAGGTAACTTTCAGGATGATGGATTTGTAGCGGAGGTTGAGACATTAGGCAAGATTCGACACAAGAACATCGTTAGGCTATGGTGTTGTTGTACAACAAAGGGTTGCAAACTTTTGGTTTACGAGTACATGCCTAACGGAAGCTTGGGCGATTTACTACACAGCAGCAAAAGTGGGTTGTTGGATTGGCCTTTGAGATGTAAGATAGCTATGGATGCAGCAGAGGGACTCTCATATTTGCATCATGATTGTGTTCCTCCGATTATTCACAGAGACTTTAAGTCGAACAACATCTTGTTGGACGGGGAGTTTGGAGCTCGAGTTGCTGATTTTGGTGTGGCAAAGGCGATTGATGTCGATGACAAGGGAGTCAAGTCTATGTCAGTCATTGCAGGGTCTTGTGGTTATATTGCTCCAGGTTAGAGGATTAATCCTTCACTTTTGTTGTTTTATTAACATGATTTTGTTGTGATTGGTTTATGTCTTCCATTTCAAATTGTAGTTATGTTTCATATATTGTTGTACTATAATTAAACGTCTAATGCTTTTCGTTGAGCCAATGGTCTATAAGGTCTACATACACTCTACCCTCCTCAAACTCCACTTGTGGAATTACACAGGTATGTGTTGTTGATGATAATTCAACACCTGATATCTCTAATGGGGTAGACAGCTATATATGAGTGATTTTGGTCCATCCTTGAGCTATGCTGCTTGGGTTCTTCAAAAAATGCTGCAGGCCTGTGTCGGATCCTCCAAGAGTTATTCAATATCGGAGGATCTAACATAGGCGCAACATTGTACCATTGTGTACGTTAACACTTAAGATTTTCTCCAAGAACACAACATTGTAATATGATCATTCTTCGTTCTCGTAGTGCTTCTCCAGTTGAACCAAGTTCTGTTCATGTTGCAGAATATGCCTACACACTTCGGGTGAATGAGAAGAGTGATATATACAGCTTTGGCGTGGTAATCCTCGAGCTAGTGACAGGGAAACTCCCTGTAGATCCCGAATACGGGGAGAAGGATTTGGTGAGGTGGGTTTCTGCTACTCTAGACCAGAAGGGTATCGATGATGTTATTGACCCGAAGCTCGACTCTTGTTTCAAGGAGGACATATGCAAAGTCCTAAATATTGGCCTCCTCTGCACCAACCCTCTTCCAATAAACCGACCCTCGATGAGAAAAGTCGTAAAAATGCTGCAGGAAGTTGGTGCTGGAAACCAGCTCAAGACAGCGTCAACGGATGGCAAGTTGACCCCTTACTACCATGAAGACACCTTAGATGAAGGGAATGTAGCTTAAATGGCGTGACATGGAGAATGATGATTCATATGGTTGAGTCCAACTTGTCTGGGATTGAGGCGGAGTCGTTATACTGCAAAAGTGGAGATTCATGTGTCTTTTATTTGTTAATAGCTTAATTCTTTGTCCATAAATACTCACTTGATGTTTGGTTTATTTTGGGAGAGAAGGGGAAAACAAAATTGAGGTCAAGTGTAAAAGGATATTGTAAGTTTATAAAAGATTCCTCAAGTTCTTATTACTAACAAGTTTAAAGTCATTTGCATTTTTAGCCTGATCTTATATTTGTGCCTTAATCTCTTTCTTGATAATGAGAACCAGTGGCGGAGCCAGGACTATCACTAAAGGGGTTTAGAATCTGAAAAAGTAGGCACAAAACTAATCAAAGGGGATTTGACATCTACTATATAGATATAAAAAATTATTTTAACCATGTATGAATAGTATAATTTGTAGTCCAATTGATCCTCGTGATGGAGTGGGTATGGTGAATACGGAGGCTCACAAGCAACATATAAACTAAAGTTGCCCATCACCCCCTTGCTCTTTTTCGATTCTCTTTCTAGTGTGCTTCCTCCCTAAGAACACTGGACGCGAGCTTCGCAGAGCAACTCTCTCCTCAGCTACGTTATAGCACCGAATCTCGACCCTTTCACTAAACACCATTTCTTTTAGATAGAAAGATGTTCTGACTCTATTGGATCAAGTCATAATCTAAGCCTTCTACTAATAAACCACTACGGAGAGACGAAACTCTATTTTAGATAATGATTGAACATGTTCATCAAAAGTAAAAAAAAAACTGCTTTCTATATTAAACCAAGCAACACCACTTTCTTTATCAAATTGCTTCCAATTTTAGTTTGACATTTATGAATTAATTCTTAAATTTCACATTTGCAAGTTGTTTTTTCCAACACATCTAAGTTAAGAGATTGCTTCAATATACAAACAAAAGATACCATTTAATTCCTTTGAAGCAACAATTTTTGCACAACAATATTATGATTGAAATCATCAAAAAAATTTTCTTCACAACTCTTTTTCACATTAGAATAGAAGAAAATTATAATGGCTTTCAAAAAAGAGTACCTTGATTTGTTCTTGGTACCAAGTGGTTTACTTATAATGTTTGCTTATCATCTTCATTTGCTCTATAGATACCTAAAAGCTCCTCATACTACTGTCATGGGCTTTGAAAATAATGACAAAAGAGCTTGGGTTGAAAAAATCATGTTGGTAAGTTGAAATAACATATTTCAATTTTATTTGATTCTTTGTTTCCATTTTTTTTGTTAATGTTATTTAGTATGACGATGATATGAGATGCGCCAAAATAATAGACGTGGCAGTTATTGTTATATATAAACTGTTGAATCTCCACAATATAAAAGACAACTTGCCGATTACCATGTTTCTCATTTTTTGACTCTCCTCGTTAGGATTTTTGATTCTGCCATTATCTAGAGTAACTACCAATATATTCTCTCAATTTTATTTAAAAGTCTGTTTTAATTCCCCTTTTACATCCTATTTGTCAATTCCTTAATTCTAATTTTCCACGTGATACATTTAAAACTACAAGATTCAAAAGTTCTTTTTTACTTTCTTAAACATCGTATCAAGCGGCAGAGCTGCTGTAAAGCTACACTGTTTAGTTAGGTAAAAAATTTAGTTTTATGTATATATATTGTATGTTGGTTCTCCTTATTTTTGTTCCACGCGTGTCTACTAATTCTATATATTGACACCCCTTAGTTTAATTTCTAGCTCTGCCGTCACTGTTCGTGTCAAGTCAAAATCAGACAGACAAACTGAACGGAGGAAGTAGTAAAACATTTGATTAACCTTTATGTGGAGTTCTTGCAGGCTGATAAAAAGAACATTGATACAGCTCTAATTGTTCTAGGATCCAGTCTCTCTGGGGCAACATTCTTGGCATCTGTTTCACTAAGTTTGAGTTTTCTCATTGGAGCTTGGATGGCCAACAATAGTGTTTTCAGTAGTGAACTAATATATGGTGACACAAGACTAGAAACAATGTCCATCAAGTTCATTACCCTTTTACTCTGCTTCATGCTGGCATTTTCATGCTTTGTTCAATCGTCGAGGTGCTTCATCCACGCGAATTACCTCATCAGCACGCCTGATACTGATATACCGATTAGCTACGTTGAATTGGCTGTGATAAGGGGAGGTGATTTTTGGTCACTAGGACTTAGAGCACTCTATTTTGCTACACCTTTGTTGTTGTGGTTTTTTGGACCAATTCCTATGTTTGTTACGTCCATAGCTATGGTTTTCCTTCTGCATTGCCTTGACAAGAACACGAAGCAATTGCATAGGCATCGATCTTTGGTTAAAGGGAAGAAGCCATACGAGAGATCACTCGAGGGAAAATCGAGTAGGGATGTTCCTATCGAGCGTCTAGTTATGTGAAATTTCTCTCATTGAAGCTTGTCAAGAACTTGATCATGTCATAAAATGAGGCATGTATTTAAGACACTACAAAATATTAGTTCTATTCTATGGTTATGTGAAGTAATGTAAGCAATTGTATGTACTTGGTAGCACAAAAGCTTTGCTTATTGATAAAAAAAACTTTGAAACACAAAAGGTGCTATTTTGTTAGTGTAAATATAGATCATTAACAAGAAAGACGACCAACAACGATTTATTCAGATTTTAGACGTTGTGATTTGTGAGTTTAGAGTTGGAGATCAAGATCTAAATGTATAACTAATTCAGTATATGCTTGTTATTCACACATATATAAAGTTCAATCCCAAAACTCCGCATTCTACTTGCTTGTTATTCACTCAATTATTGTTTTTTCTTTATATATAAGAGATGTCGAATCTCCTTAACTTCTTCATATTTATGAATTTCTTAATAAAAATCATGATGCATCCACTCGTCAACTAAATTGCCAATGACTAGCCATGACACATTTTGTTTAATTAGTTGGTGATACTTCAGCAAAAACAATGAGGATCTTAATAGTCTAGGTGGTTGATTACATGAATTTTCACCCTGTCGATAAGGGTTCGAGTTCCCCCACCTTCTAGTCCCTTCACCCATTTCCCCTACTTGATAGTTCAGACGTGAAACTCACATGTGTTTTTGACCATTATCTCATTATTGCAGTTAGATGAATATATTTTTTTATTACACCGGTACTCCTTTGCCTTAATTTAGGTGAAAGAACTTTATATCGAGAGTCAAACATTTTAATTTTAATAGTAAATTTAAGAATAAAATATTAAAATATTTTAAAATAAAATTTATATTTATATATATAAACTAGGTAACAAGGTATGAAAAAAATATTTAAATACTAATTCAAAATGTGTCAGACGGGTCGTTATTTACACTCCCAAGTCGGAGCCCCAATCACAGAGCACCCGCCAGAATGCTCCGAATTTTTGAAATAAACCCTAACCTCCGCAACTCCTCAACAATGGCGTTCACACTTGCTCTCACTCACTCTCCGGCCAATTCAATCTCACCGGAAACCAATTCATCCATCGGAAAATGTCCTTTTTTCTTCCGGAAGATAAACTTCACACCTTACAGAAACCGTCGCCGTTTCATTTCATGCTCGGCGCAGCAGAAGCCAATTAAGCCGATGACAGAGGAAAACATTCTCGAGGCAGTAGCTGATTTCGACGGAGAAGAGAAATCTATACCTTGTTTAAGAACTTATGAGAACGATTTAGCTCGACTCACATTGGTTGGTGCTGTTGACTTCCAGCAGGCACTTACTGCTGCTGCGGCGGATGGTGGTGAAGCTGCCGGAGAACATATTTCCGCCGGTATGAATGCTATGGTTGTTGAAACATTGTTTCCGGGACCTTCTAATGAGCATAGTACTATTTCTACTAGACTGGTGAGTTTATGTACAAGTACTACAAACTCCGTTCCAATTTTAGTTTGACTGAGCATGAAGTTTAAGAAATAAAGAGAGACTTTTGAATTTTGTGTTTGTAAATTAAGTAAGTTGCTTCCGTTTATTGCAATGTATTATGATGGTTATAGTTTGTCTAAAGTTTGACATTCTGACAGTTCTTACCAGCAAGAAAAGTTATGGAGAAAGCACAAAAGCTTAGAAGTACCATAACTAAAGAGATGCTTTCCGGGACGACGTCTACAAATATACTTGCCATGACATTTAGACAAGTGACTCTGCAACATCTTTGGAACTTTGAACTATTAGTTTTTGTACCAGGAGCAGAAAGGAATATGGATGATCTTGAAACACCGAGAGAGGTGTGGGGAGCTCCTTTTAATGTTTCTATGTTTTTATCTTGTCTTTCCGTTCATTATGCGCATCTATAATATCAGATTTATAATGTTTGCCTTGCAGGTGCTACGTGATACTGATAGGTTGAGTTCTGTTATTCCTTTCCTATCGGCAGGTACCTCCATCTTTTGCCATCACATCATCAGATGAACGAGTCATTTCTGTTATTGCAGAAGTTATTTGTCTTTCTGCTCTCGAAAGCACTAAAAGACATTTCTTTAATGAAACCCCTGGTGGAGCAGCAAAGAAGTTTTTCCCCTGGTTTCACACGCATAAAAGCCTTGTCTCAAAAGACTCCTCTGTTACTCTGTACAGCTTAATGGAATGTGAGATAGTTGCAAATGCCAATATTTTGCTCCAGAATTTTTCTTCAGAAAGGGCGAATTACAGACCAAGGGAGGGAAGATGGATGGGCAATTGGTTAACTTCTACTGCATACTCCAAACTGGAACAAACTGGAGGTCCTGAGTTTATTGCTTGGCTGAGTGAGTATGTACCTGCTTACAAATTGCAGATTGATGCTGAGAAACTTGGCAATGTGAAATTTGAAGGGTGGAAGAAAACAGAAACAAACACATGGGAGGTTTTCCTGACTCACTCCCAAATGGTAACTCCATGTTCTCTACAATTGTGTTTCTCGCATCACATCAGGATTAATAATTGTAAGTCATACAACAGATACTTCATCAAAAAGTATTTTATAAAGATAACTTAGATAGCCTCTTTGCCTTTAGGCACTAGTTAGTCATGAGTTGCTCAAATAGACGTCACCTTATCATTGGTGTTGATATTGATTTCGTTTTTGTGGACAATTATCAAGAGGTCCATCCATCCATGCATTTGAATATTTATTTCACTGTTTTGTGTTTTGCTTGTTGATTTAATTAATTCACAACCATTAAATTCTCCAATATTTATCTGCGGTTTACCTAGCACTAAAGGAGAAAGAACCTAGTCACTCTATGGGGTAAGCTAATGCATTGGTGGAGAAATTGCTTTCTGTATATGGCTATGCAATAAAAGGTTGAAAATTTTCATTGCTTTAATCTTTGGAAGGTTTAAACTAGCATATGAAGAAACTGTTTATGACATTTCTGTTAGCGCAAAATCTTGAATGGTCAGTTTTAATTCCTATTAAATACTCCCTCCATATCCATTTTTTTGTCTTACTTTCCTTTTTAGTCCATTTTAAAAAGAATGCCTCTTTACTTTCTTTTTTAATGGCAATTCCTTAGTTCCAACTTTGCACATGGTATGCTTAAGACCTCAAGATTAAAGGGCATTTTGGTATATTCTACAGATGTTTAAATTAAGTTCACAAGATTCAAGAGTCTTTTTTACTTTTCATGTCAAATCAAAACGACAAACAAATTGAAATGGATGGAGTGGTAATTTAATGTGTATGTTTTGGTTGGGGTGGGGTTCTAGTGGAAAAATTGGAATCAATTTCATTTTCATTTTGCCTTCCCCTTGGAGGCTCTTGTGTCTCTCTGAGATAACTTTCTTAATAGTTTTCTAGTTCCTTACTTATGGTTCCCTCTTTTTCTTGTCAAGGTTATTTAGACAAAGTTGTAGATGCTAAAGATATGGCCGCTTTAGTCTTCTAGCACCTTAGTTTTGGTCATTCATACAAGTTTTTTATTCCCAAATCATAAGGTTCTAAAATTTGCAACCTTGACTTCTTACAGTAAGACGGGTATTAGGTCATCCATGTTATTTTAGTTGATGAGCCCTCCTAATAGGTGTGTGTATTAATAGTGCAAAAACTGAAGTGTGGTGAAGCCAATAGACTATGTACATCTCTGTCATGAAGTGCTTATATCTCCCAAGATATTTCCAAAGGCTATTTCTTTTCAGTCTGCTTATAAGACTCAGATTAAGATGTGACATGACCTACGGGAAATATTTCATTTGAAGTCCACACTTGATGGTCATTGTAATCATTTCCAATAATTACTTGGTCTTGTTTTACTCCAGGTTGGTCTAAGTGACATTCTAGATATGTATTATGAAGATGTCTATACACTTCCCTACAAGCAATTATCGTCGGGTGTTGTTGCAAAATCTTTCAATTCACCATCTAGCAAGGTATGGCATATAAGCTCTTTACATGCTTGCTTTATTTATTATTATCCATGAAGTGGTAATTTCTTCTTGTAACCAGTCTTCTTTTAAAATTTTTAATTTGTAAACGAATACAGTTTTAATAAAGCACCCTCATTAGTTAGCTATTCGAATTCCCCTTTGGAAGTGGTTTGTGTTTGACTGACATATGAAGCCCTAATAGCTAGTTGGTTTCTTCTTTGGTCTTGCCTTCCTTCACATTCATGCATTCTCTATCTTTTGGGAGTATCGGATATGAATATACGTTCTCTTTTATCTAAAAGATTACTTTCAAGTATAAAAGATGTCTTCTGGAACCAAATGGATAATACTATTTTCATCTTTTGGATTCTAGAGAAGCATTTCTATGTCAAAGGCAATCTCTATGGTCCTTGCAAGTGGAATTTTTCTTGTTGCTATAAGAATTCTTGGTCAACGTTATCTTCCTCATCTCCCAATTAGAAAGCACCATCACCCGGATGTTAATCCCGTCAATTCATCTGACATGATCTCTATTCAGCATCAGTCCATGGAATCTCGCAAGGTATGGATTTTATTAGTTCAAACACACTGTCAGTTCTATTACTTGTTGTAAGAAGTTATTAGTTCTATATTTGTTGTGGTCCATATTTACTATGACCACGTAGTGGGTAACATATGCTTCACATTGTTGACCACTTGTATGTTATTTATGCTTTTTTAGTAGATTATCATTTTATCCTAGGTATTCTGTCTCTTTTTATCAGTCGGTAATATTGTTCTATCATCACATTACCAAGTTCTCTTTGTTTCTGTAGTTGGAAGATTACTGTGTCTCCATCATTAGGAGAATCAAGGAATTTTATTGTTGGCCTGGAGATATAGTGACGGGTTCTGGCAGCTCTGCATGGATTGGGGAGCTTCCGATATACGTGAAGAATGAGATGGATTCCAAAGATTTAGATCTTAATTCCAGCTGCACGCCATCAGAAGGAATTGAAGATGAGATGAAGGCAGCTGCACAAGATATTGCCAGTTATCAGGTCTCTTTTTAGGATGCAGTTTCTGGGTTTATTTTTCTCTCTTTTGTCATTATGAACATAAAAATACAACATTAATTATAATCAGGATAGGCTTGGTTTTGTGCTAGTCATGGTCAGTATCAAGGACAACGGAAGGCTTTAGTCTTTTGTGAACATTTAACCAAATATATTTTTTGGGAGTAAGTGAGAAATATAAGAGCTAAGGACTGCATTTTATGGACAAGCACAATTAAACAAACTAGTTATCCAGCTTGAATACTTGATGTGACTTAGTTCACGCCATTATCCTGTTCACAACTATAGGCCCCCTTGATAAATGATTCAGATTTCCTGAAATGAGCTAATTGGAGTTGGATTTGCACTTTGAGTTCATGAGATTTCTGAATTGTAAAATTAAGTGTTTCTGAATTGTAAAATTAAGTGTTGAAGAACCTATTGTTGTTGCGACTTTTTTCTTCCCCTCAGCTCCCAATACTTTCGATCTTAATTTTTCTTTTCTTGTAAGGCCTTTCTCTGCCCTTTTTAACTAATTCTTCTCATCTGGATTTCAACTCTAATATTTGTTGCGGTTGAACATTGTTATAGATTAGTCGTGACCATTTTCAATTGACTAGTTCATATGTTCCTGGAAGTTGTTGGATTTGATGCGTTTATCATAGTTGATGTGCTTATGTACGTATGGCAATCAGGTTGTTTTATCTGGGGATGGTAAAATTGTTGGATTCCAGCCTACAAGTCGTGTTGCTGAAAATCAATGGGAAGCAAACCCTTTAGTGAAAGAGCTTGATGGAGGGAAAAATCTTTCTCCTGGTAAGTACAAACATTCACACTAGCTGTTCTTTAATTGATTGTCTAAGCGTACGAAGATGTCAGTTCCTTAGCTAGGACGATTTTTGGATGCAGGCTTGATAGAACAAGGTCTCAAGATAAGCCGCCCCAGTGATGCTATTGAACTGGAATTATTGATGTCAGCAGATCCCCAAAGTTCATTTGCTTTGGTAAGACCAGTTACTGAAAATAGTAGATGAACATTTTGGCACAGCCACATTCAATGTTTGTACAACTAGTTACAGTGCTGGGCAAAACTATTTCCAGGTATAAAGTTATCAATGGAAATTTTACATTTCTTTTTCGTTTCTTTTACTCCGGTCCCCTCCTTAGTAAACTGTAATGCGAGTTTATTTGGCATTGCTGCAGCGTAGTGTGGTTGAAAAACAACCTTTGTTTTTTCGCATTAATGCAAAAGTCCTAGTCACAATGTGCATTACAGAAAAGACATAAAAGAAGACTTCCCACAATTAGTGGCGGAGCCAGGATTTTGATTTAGGAGGTTTAAACTTTGAAGAAGTAGACACATGAACTTGTCGAAGGGGGTTTGACACCTACTATATATATATATAAAAAGTTATTTTAACCAGGCATAATTAGTATAATTTTTCGTCGAAGGGGATTATAGGTGGCTCTGCCCCTGTCCACAAACTTTACTTTTGTCTAGTAATTGCATCCACTAACAAGGAAGCAGAAAACCGTTGGGTGGGAGTAAAACACCCAATCCAACATCAGGTCCAGCCAACCTTTCCTTCCCTTGAGAACCCCCACAAAGAAACGCCAATACTTGGTAAAAACTTTTGTTTCATGGAAGAATGTCTTCGTCTTAAGGAGTATGAATTTTCTCAGTTCCGTGACTTTTACTTCATCATTTGTTGCATTCATTCCAAATTGGTTACTACAAATATGACTTACCAAAAATCAAATATACTCGCGAACACAGCTGATCTAGAATTTTGAGTTTCTAGGTTGATCTGGATTGATCTAGAAAAGGCAGCTTTACTAAGTTAGATAAATTATTTTTACATATTAGTGGACTTCTCAACACCAGAGACAAGTTTTTGAATCGAAACTATTGAGTTCTGTTGAACTCGTAATTAGACCTCTTAGCTCGGCCCACTTGACATGGAAGAAGATAAAAGAAAAGAATGCATTTCTTTTTATTCTCATCTAGAAAAGAAAAAAACCCCTCTACTTCTAGTTTTGGTTGGTGAAGCAAAAATGCAACTTCTTGTAACAATGATCAGTCTATTGCAAATTTTTGATGTAACAAGAAAGGTTCCTTAGCTAAAATTCCCTTGATTTACAAATTACACATGAAAAATATAAAACAAGTAAACTTTTAAGCTTTAATGTACTTCCACTCCACAAAAAAATGTGCTATTAGTTCTTTTGCCTAACTTACATTTGTTGAAAGTGAGATTTGATGTGTGTGATACAGATACTTGCTTCCAGAGGTGGATCTAGTGTGGGTTCAACTAAGAAAAAATAAAAAGAAGATTGCACTAATCATTCTGAACCCGCTGACTCTAGATTCTGAATTCACCTCTGGATCGATGTTTTTGCTTAACCGGAACAACATCCGCCCTTCTTAACAGCAGATACATCATCTTTCCCAATGTTAATTGTTTGTCCTCTTGGCACAGAAGCTGGATCATCTCCTATATCAAGAGCTTTTCGACTAACCACTCGATATATCTGAGTGAGTACTTCTGTGAAGGCGTTTTCAACATTGAGTGCCTCTAGTGCAGATGTTTCCATGAAGAAAGTGTTCTCTCTTTCTGCAAAACCGCCCGATTCGCCTGTAGGGACGGCTCTGAGGTGGCGGAGATCCGCCTTGTTCCCGACGAGCATGACAACGATGTTTTGGTCTGTGTGGTCTCTGAGTTCTTTGAGCCATCTTGCTACATTTTCAAATGTTACATGACGAGTAATGTCATAAACAAGTAAGGCACCCACTGCTCCTCTATAATATGCACTAGTGATGGCTCGGTACCTTTTTATGAGACATGAAAAATGATTAGATAATTCGTGGGGCGCCGGATACCATAAACGTGCCCTTTAACTTGGCGTTAACTTAATATCTATCTCCTTCAATTTTGGGTGTATAGAGATAGACACTTTAGATAAAGTTGAACAAGTAGACACATGCGTCCTTTATGATAAAAATCTCACATATTTGTCGGATATGTGTATCCACTTGTTCAACTTTATGATAGTTTAAGTGCCTATGTGTGTAAACCCGAAGTTACAGGGCATAGTTGTCAGTTAAGGCAATCAGGCCTAAGTTAAAACGTTCTGTTCCAATCGAAGCATATAGATCTATAAACAGATTTGTATGTATAGCCACTTAGTCATGCTCGTCTTTTCTCGAAAGTATTTTTTTCTTTAAAAAAAAAACACAATCAATAAAAATTTATTATGTCTATAGTAAAAATAGTGGACACAATGATCATCTAACTAGAAATTTAATAAGAGAAGGAAGAACCTAACGTGTGATTGACACAAACATATTTATTATGTTTTTGCACACCCAAAGGTAGAGAGCGTAGATGCCAGTTGAGGCCATCAGGCCAAGTTAAAACTTCCAATTCCAATTGATCAAGCCAAGTTAAAACTTCCAATTTCAATTAATGTGTATAGATCCGTAAATAGATTTGTATGTATAGACACCTCAGTCATGTTCATCCTTTCGCGAAAGATATGATCGATCAGAAATTATTGTGTCTATAGTAAAAATAGTGGACACAAAGATCATCTAATTAGAAATTTAATAAGAGAACAAAGAACCTAACATATGATTGACATAAAACAATACTTCTTTTGTACTACTTTTTTTCCCCTCCACCCTAGAGCAAAAACATAAGGTTATGTCCAATAGGAGAAGACTATGATAAATATAAGGATGTTTGTTGTATACATAAATATTGGACCTAGGTTTGATGATTGATCTAGTCTTATCAAATTCGTATGAATCGAGGTTCTAACACATTCTTATAAATAGATTTAAATAAGAATTCACAATGTTTAAATTCTTATTTCAAATATAAAAAAAGAGATGTGATTTTATGAAATGCAACACCAAACATGGTTAAACATTACGAAAAACACTCGCAGACCGACTTAAAACTCTAGATCCATCACGATTTTGCGAGAGATAGAGAGAATTCACACCTTTCTTGACCAGCGGTGTCCCAAATTTGAGCTTTGATAATCTTATCATCAACATGAATTGTTCTTGTAGCAAATTCAACACCAATTGTTGATTTAGATTCTTGGCTAAATTCATTTTTTGTAAAACGAGAAAGCAAATTTGATTTCCCAACACCAGAATCACCTATAAGAACAACTTTAAATAAATAATCATAATCTTCATCAGCCCTATATGCCCCCATATTTATAATTCTTTTTATTTCCTAATAATTGAAAAAAAAAAGAAAAAAAATATTACTCTCTCTTTTTGAGTTAATTTTGTGTTTTCTTTTCACCCTCTCTTTTGCTCTTTGTTGTTAGTTAGTTTAAGAGAGAGGGAGGATTAAGAGAGAAAGTGGGAGAGAGATTATAATTAAAATGATTAATATTAATGGATTAATGATTTTGTATTAAATGAAATAATAAGTCACCTCTCCTTTTGTTTAGGAAGGATGTGAGGGTGGGAGTTTTTCAGTTTGGCATGAAATATTTTTGTAAAGTTAACTCATTAAACTAAAACGGAAAAATAACGTAACTAGGCAAATATATGATATGCAGTTACATTATATAAGTATAATTTGAAAAAAATTTCAATTTAGAGTTACAGTTAGGATTTTGTTGCTATTTTTACTCTCTTCTCTTGCCCTCTCTCGCCTCTTTCCCCTCTCTCTCTGCAATTTCTTATCAAATATACAATTACATATGTATGTCAGCTGTATATATACAATTATTTGACAGATATACATATACAATTCGTCTTTCTCCATTCTCTGTCCTCTCTCGCTCGCCTCTATCCTTCCTCTCCCGATCTCGCTCTCTTCTCTCTTCCCTCTTCCAATCTTGTTTGCTAGATATACAAATACATATATATATTAGTTACACATATACAATTATTTGACAGATATACACATACAGTTTGATAATTATATATATACAATTCGCCTCTCTCCTCCCTCTCTTGATCTCGCTCGCCTCTCACCTCCTCTCCAGGTCACATAACTGGGGTTATGCCGTGTAATTATGTAAAATATGGCTATTTGACCATATTAAGTTTCAAACCTAGGCTATTTATGCAAATTGCCCAACTAAAAATAGCCAACAAAGGTATTATTTAATTTATAAAAACACTTATTTTTACTATAAGTAATTTTCGTACTTATTTTTTAATGTTCGATAAAAATAAAAAATATTTTCTCAACTTCATTTATATATAGTTTAGGCAAATATTATAAAAACGAATTATCATTCCTTTATATAATTTTGAGCGATATTCATTTCATGAGCTAATTTTTGAATCAAGCTGAAAAAGAATTCACATGAAGACATTAAATCAAGTCCTTTCGATTCTTGATCTATTTAATTCTATACCTTTATATTATGTTCGTTTACGTTTCAAATATCTAACTTCAGACGTATGATGACTAATCGATACCAAGTGTCCTACTTTAATTGCATCAAAATATTATTATCTCCTTATATAATCTCGAACAATAATTTATAAGTTAAACTTTTGAAAATTTAGACTTGAAGTTTATTATTTTTATAAATTTTGGTTTCATGCTAAATCAATCAAAGAACAAATTTCATCTATTTATTGGCTACTTTTTAAAGGTTGTGGAGTAGGATGATTCAAAAAGTAATATACACCTTTTAACAAAAAAAGGTTTGGGTCCATATGTTTTTAATATTATTTTAGCATCAAATATTAATAATTAAAGACTAGTAACACAAAAAACAAAGACTAGGGAGATTTTTTTAATTCAAAAATTGGTTTAAATTTAAAATTGTATTTGCATTGTATAAGATCAAATTTATAAAAGTTGTATTTAATCATAAATACTTATCTAAAAAATTTATGATATTCTCTGAGATGAAAGTGGATCTGTAATAATTATGATTCTTATCACCAGTTATATATCGAGAATTCTACAAAAGGGTTGAATTCACTTTGTCCACAATCTAGATATCTTTACGTGATAGAAAATATATAAAAATAACACGCCCTAACCACATCGTTCTTTCGATATTCATAATTAGTGATGGCTAGTTAGCATATGTTATCGATGAATCTGGTCCAATAATTATTTTCATAATAATTATTATCTTTTCTTTTTCTCATATAAAAAAATTAAGCATAAAATTTTTCTGATTAAATAAATGAATTTTATCTATCTCATCACAAAATCGTTATCTACCTATTAAATTTTGAATTAATTTATTCTATTGAAATTTTCAAGTAGTGCACTAACTTGTCACAACTTTATAGAAAGGTGATTCAAATGAATGGTATCATGGAGTTTTGTGGGTATGCCTAGTAACTTTATGATACACTTATCTTTTTTGTTTCATCTGGAATCTCGATTATATTTGAATTCATATATTATAAAATTTATTTTAGAAAAATACACTTTAAACATAATTTTCTTTTTAATTCCTAAATGTGTAAGTTTATATAAAACTTTTAATTAGTCATAAATTATTTTATCACAATTCATATTTCGTTATTTACACATATATATTATATATAATTATGAAGATATTGAAATTATGATGATCATCATCCTATGATGCTGATATCGCACATTTTAGTGTTATGAAATCGATATCTTTTTTTATGTATTTTTTTTTTTGCGTTTTATATTTGATCAATTATTTAGTAAAATATCTTCATCAATATCTAATTGTGTATATATATATATATGCGTCGATATTTGCGGTCTTACATGAACTATTAGATGTTTCTGTTTCTTATGTGAACAATTACCAACTGTTTATTAAAATACGCCTCAAATCTTAGTGAGTCGGCGGTCATGTGAACAAAATTTTATGGACACATTAAATTGTCGCACGCCTTTTAGCTATTATATTCAAACATTTGGTCTAGTCAGTTTCAATGTTATGTTTTATTTGTCAAACGAGTTAAAAGCAGTGGTTTTGTGTCTCGGATGAAATTTTGCTTATGACCAACAACAACATATGCAGTATAATTCTACAAACGCGGTCTTGGGAGAGTAGCTAGGATGTTACCATGAAGTGGGATGTTAAAGTGAAATGTGTATAACAGGTACATATATGTATTGCTTGATATGTGTGATGATATGACAGTTGGGCCTAACTCAACACCTCATAAGTGAATTACTCAAATCTATATAAGTAAATCACCAGTATATTATTCAATCAATGTGTGACTATAACCCACTCTAGCAACATGAAAGATTATCGAATTCAAACTATCTAGCTAGTTGTTCCAATTCTCTTCTTGAATTTCAGTGGTGTTGTGATAAAAATATAAAGATCGCGAATTCACAAAAGGGCATAATATGTAAGTATACTCTTTAATAGCTTTAACTGATATTTATGTCCTTCAACTTTCGATGTGCATAACTGAAAACTTAAATTTGTATAAAATTGAACACCTAGATATATTTCTTATGTGGCATAATACAAGTAGGACAGAAATTGCCATGTAAGATGCTACGTAGAGCAGATGTGTCTATTTGTTCAATTTTATACAAGTTAAAGTAATACCTACTTGTGGACACCAAAACTTAAAGAGCATAAACGCAAGATGAAATTTATTTTAAAAGACACAAGAATAAGAAGCGTTTTTATATCCTAATTTAAATTATTCGGTGTAAATCTGAATTAGTTGGACCAATGTCAGTTTTGTGCATTACTAACTTTTATAGTCAACATGTCAAGTCAATTTCTAATATTTATCTAGTCTAAAAGTGAAGAATTTTCACTATAAAAGTAACAAACCTTTATGTATGGGTTCAATCATTCAATACTAGTGTATAGTCATACTACTACACACTTTCATCTCTTCAATAATGCAAAGACTTTACATATGGATAATAACATTTATTTGTGTTGTTGGTAAGGTGCAAAACAGGATTTTAAGACTAAATTCTTCAGATCAATTCATCTCAAATGGAGTTGATCAAGTCGAAAATCGAGCTACATATATCAAATGTGATCATCTATATGGATTTTTTCCGTGTGCTGATAATGTTGGAGGTTTCGTTTTTCTTATAGCAATCTATCAGTACTTGTTGATCATAGGAGAAAAGTTGGTTTCGAATGGAAGCAAGACCATCTTCAATATACTTGGTACAGGCATCTTTGGGGCTACTTTGTTTCAAATATTGAAGGGTTTTCCAAGGATTATCTTGGTCATTGGTTAGTAAAAATGTAATTTTTATCGTCGTTTTATTTATTTATTTATTTATTTATTTATTTTTCTTGTTTTGTTGAGTGTGTGAAAAGAAGTCTATATGTTAAGTAGAAAAGAAAAGGGATGTGGCTAATTAAGCTAAAGATTTGTTAGTGTTATTTTAGCCCAAGAACTTGTATAGGAGCAAATAATTCGATGAAATGAGTATGAAGATGGCATGGGGCTTGGCTTAGTGCCTTTTGCCGGTTTATGACACACAATTAATCTCCAAATTATCCCATGATGGTGACGGGTCATGTGAAACTTATTCAACAAGGAGATTATTGACGAGTGTGAATAAAGTCCCACATGAAAAATATGAACGAACAAAGAAACTACTTATAACGTCTTCAACAACAGCAACAACATATTCGATCAGTTCCACAAAGTAGGGTTTGGAAGGGTAAAGTGCACACATGCCTGACCTCTACCTCAAAGTTAGAATAACTCTTTTATAATAGACCCTCAGCTCAAGATAAAAAGTATATAAAAAAACAATAATTAATATAGATAACGAAAACAACAGACAATAATAAAACAACAGATAGTAACAGAATAATATAAGATGTTGAATACTGATCTTAATGGTGTGAGGGTTTTTGAAAAAACCGCACAGGCTTGACTCAAAGTGAATCAACCAATAGTTTTATGATTCTAATAATGCTTTTATTGTATTACTTTTTTGTAGCATCTGGAGTTTTTTCTAGCAAAGAAAAAGCTCAAAATCAGGTCTCTACTGGAGTAAGCACTAATGTTGGAGCCACAGTCTTTAATCTTACTATTATGTGGGGAATATGTGTCATTTTTGGAGCAAAAGAGAGGAATGAAAAATCAACTTTGCAACATGAAGAATCCTCACTTTTGAAATTTTTGCAAGATTTAAGGGGTAACGTTTTCTACCGAGCCTTTATAGTCTGTTTGGTTAAGCTTCTCGAAAGTCAAAAGTGTCTCTTCTTTTTTCGTTCAAAAAGTGATTATTTTAGAAAGTTATTAAGTTGTTTAGTCGAGTTTTTAGGGAAAAAAAGTGTTTTTGAATTCTAGCGGAAATTGGATTTTAGAAACTACAGAACTCTTAAAATCTTGACCAAACACAAATTACAAATCTAATTGGCAAAAGTTTTTTCTTTTTTCCTTTCAAAAAGTGCTTATTTTTTTAAAAAATAATTGTTTTTGAATTGTAACAGAAATTGTTTTTCAGACACTACAGAATTAAAAATTTGATCAAACAGAATAAATTTTTTTTGTTTTGGGATATTAATTTCTTCAATATTATTAATATTATTATTATTGTTGTTATTATTATTATTATTATTTACAGATAATGGTGTCACAATTGACAAAAAGACAAATTACACAGCTGGAATTATGCTTCTCTCTTTGCTCCCATTTGCTTTCATGCAGCTTGTTAATGTCATCAACACATATTTTGGAAGGCGTATAATAATTTTCATTGCCCTTGTGATATCAAGCACATTTTTATTGACATATTTTATTTATCAGGTAATTATATCGATCGTGATGAGGAATAAGATTTTACTACGAAACTCTATCCACCGTTGTAGCTTTTCTCCTCGAGATAAGGAAAAGGACAGTTTAGTGCATGAAGCATCTCACGTTCATGTAGAGTCTGAGGAAAGGCCACACCTTAAGGGGTTTGTGATATCTTTGAAACGAGAGCACACACTTGGTACATAATAGGTCTGATACTTAAATGTGGCTGCTAACTTGACATCTAAAACTTGTACAGAGTTGAACAAGGAGATATACACGTCTCACATAACATAATACAAATCCGTTGCCTCATGTGCACACATGGGTGACGTCTATGCCTTCCAACTTTGGATGTGCACAAGTAGATACTAAAACTTGTATAGAGCTGAACAAGTAGATATACACGTCTTAATTACATGGCATAACACCAATCAGTTGCCATATGTGCACACATAGGTGATGTCTGTGCTTTCCAACATTGAATTTGCACAAGTAGATACTAAAATTTGTATAGAGTTGATGAACAGGTAGACTTATGAGTCATACGTGGCATAATACAAATCAGTTGTCACTTGTGCACACGTAGGATGCTACATAGGATGCATGTCTATTTGCTCAACGTTATATAAGTGTCTAATGTGTACATTCAAAGTTGAAGGATGTATATAGATGTCAGATGAGGTCAAGTTAAGAGACATGTTTATGTATTATGCCTACATCGTATATTCGTTTATTACGCGATTTTATTCTTGTTGACTTGAAAATTTTCAACTTTTTTTTTTAATAGCTTTTGGATCCATGGATTCAAGAAAGAAGTTTAGAATACTCAAAATATGAGAATTTGCTAGCTGCTTTTCTTCAACATGTGCAAAGGCATGCAAGAGGGATGCTCATTGACAAACAAGGAAGACCTGATATTCAAGTCATTCAAAGGTATTTTTTAAAAAATTTTGCCTGTTCTGATATCATATTTAAGCGTGTGATCATCTCATCTTAACGCTTAAGTTATTAGACATAAAATATTTTTGTTTAATGGAAAAAAGGGACAAATATACCATCAACTTTGCGATATAAAGTGGATGGATCACTCGTCCAAAAAAATGGTGCATATATATACTCATGTCGTCCAACAAATGGTGCACTTACGTTTTTTAAGCTACGTGACATTTTCAAAATGTATACCATGTGTTAAGACGTCGAGCTCGAGGGTATATATGCACAATTTGTTAGCCAACAAGGGCATATATGGATTTTTTTTTCTTAACGAGGAGTATATCTGTTTTAAATCGCAAAGTTAAAGGATATATTTGCCCGTTTGCCCCTTATTTATTTAGTTATTTTCTCACAATTCACTAATGTAAACAATGCAGGTTGTTTTCTGAGACAGATAGGGATGCAAACAAAAGCATAACACTAGTTGAATTGGAGAACTTGATAAATCATATGCAATCTGGAAAAATTAAGGTTGACAAAAATTATGCTATTTCAAAAATATTAACAGCTTTTGACCTTAATCATGACACGAAAATCGATGAGGACGAGTTTGTTGAAGGATGCAAAAAATGGATTGAAGAAGCTAAGATGTTAGCTACAAGTGATGATTCTACTACTAGAAGAATTTTGCATGAGGTAATCTGAATCACGCGAAATAATCATATATCTTGTTTGGCCCTATTTAAAAATAAAGATACAGCGGTACCTTTTTGTCTCCAAATCTTGGGGTCGTCTCTGGTTATCATATAAATATATATTTTGACATTTTATGGCATGTAACTTAGCTTTTTTGTCAAGTGATCGTTAGGAAAGAAAACCTATATGGAAGTGTAGGGGGTCATGCGAAATGATCATATATCTTGTTTGGCCCAATTTAAAAATAAAGATATAGTGATACCTTTTTTGTTTCCAAATCTTGGGGTCGTCTCTGATTATCATATAAATATATATTTTAACATTTTATAGTAGATAACTTAGTTTTTTGGTCAAGTGATCGTTAGGAAAGAAAACCTACATGGAAGGGTAGGGGGTCACGCGAAATGATCATATATCTCGTTTGGCCCTATTTAAAAATAAAGATACAGTGGTACCTTTTTCGTCTTCAAATCTTGGAGTCATCTTTGATTATCATGTAAATATATATTTTGAAAACTTTTCGATATCTCAACAGGTTGTTCAGCAATATACCAAGAAGCAAAGGGATGAAATAGCTGAAATTGAACAACTAATGGCAAAAATATTGAAGCATTTGGAAAGCCAAGCATTAGAAGCTGAACACATTATCAAAGATGATGGAAGTCCAAACATCGAACGTATAAAGGAGTAAGTTCTTTCTGATAACGTGTTTTGTATGACAGAAGTCATTTTCCTAAGAGATTGTATTCGAATACCAAAACACAAAAAAATGACGATTCTTATGGAACATACATATTTTCTTGAAAAATGACTTCAGTCGTGTCAAACATGACCAAATAGAAAACAAAAAAGGGTTTTCTTTTAGACCTATCTACTCCTAATCTTGGGTTTGTAATGGTTGCAGAATCTTCCATCTATATGATAGTGATGGGAACAACTTCATAACACAACATGAATTGGAAAAATTACTACTTTCAATCAAATATGGTGAAATGCAACTAAATAGCGATGATTCGGTCATGAAGGTGATGAAAGATTTTGATATAGATCGTAATGACATGATTGATGAAGTTGAGTTTGTTGATGGGATGACAAGATGGATCCATGAAGCTATTAGTGTGACTAAGTGCAAGGACAAGAAGAAGGCCATTGATGAATATGATAAGGTAACAATTAGCAATACTTGAAAAAAATTGGCATCTCTAAGTATGTATGTGTATGACTCAATAGGAGAGATTGACCTATATGAGCTGAGGGTCTATTAAAAATAGCCTTTCTACTTTCTTGAAGCAGGGGTATTAAGATTGTGGACGTATCACTCTCTGCGAACTCTGCTTGTAAAATTATACCGGATATGTTCTTGTTTGTATAAGAGGAGATCATATAAAAATAGGGCATAATATGACATAAATATGCGTTTTAACTTGATTTCATTTCACATTTATGCTCTCCAATTTCGGGAGTACACAAGTAGGCACTTAAAATTGTATAAAGTTGAACAAGAAGACAGATACATGAGTCCTATGTGGCATAATACACGTACGACACTAGGTAGGATGCAAATTATCATGCCAGATGCCACATAGGACGCGTTTATCTATTTATTTAATTTTATACAAGTTTAAGTGTCTCGTGCACACACTAAAGTTGAAGAGCATAAATATAAACTAAGTCAAGTTAAAAGCCATGTTTATGTATTATGCCTAAAAAATAATAACCAATTCTTTTATTTCTTTGGAACCTATGTTGAAAGAGATAAATTAAACAAATATGGCCGTTCCCTTTTGTAATGTACTAATTGATGTAGATTGAGGTTATTTGCTAAAAAAATATGGTTTGTGGTAAAGATTCGCTTTGTTTTAATCGGCTCCTTCTTTGTCAACACTACTAAGGACCTAGAAAATTGTCTGCTTATTAAAGACAAAATGAGAATTTTATAGATTCGATTCCTACTAGTTCTTCTAAATTTTTATTAAAAAACTACGTATACAAGTTGTCATTAATCATTTGATAGAATATTCAATACGTACATATTTACATATGTTTATCCTTGTTCAGTACATACTTTTTCTTTCTAAAGTTTCGATATAAAGATTCCTTCTCACGATTTACTTAATATGGTCTTTTTGTGTGTAGATTATGTGGGGTGAAGTTGAAAAATTAGTGTATGATGTGGAAAAAGATGGAGAAATCAACTATAAGTTATTGACATGGGCTTTTAACAAATCTATTTTTCAAGTGATTTTGGGAATTTCAATGCTGACTTTGTGCTCAAAACCACTAGTAAATAATATTGAAAAGTTGTCTAAAGCTATTGGAATGCCTTCTTTCCTCATCCCTTTTGTGATAGTACCATTGGCTCTAAATGCAAGAATGACAATAGCAGCCATCTTTCCAGCAAGTCAGAAATGCTCAAAAATTGCCTCTTTGACATTCTCAGAGGTAAGTAACAGTCTGTTTAGTCAAACTTTTAAAATAGTATTCTTTATCATAAATATATTTTGAAAAAGCAGAATACATAAATAGACATTTTAATTTGATCTCGACTGATAATTGAAACACTTAACTTTGAAAATGTTTATCTACACCTTAATTTGATTTAGATGGATGTCTAGGTACCTTAAGTTGCACATGACTTTCTGGATGTGCATTTTCAACTTGTGCATTCTCAAGATTAGGGTATTTATATATGCGGCCAAGTTAAATTAAGTTAAAATGTTTAATTGCTAGTTGAGGTTTAACTGAAATATTGATCTATGTATTGCTTTTCGAAAAAGTACTTTTAAAGAGTAGTAATTTGTATTTGGATAATTAATTTGAAAAACATCTTTGGTAATATTAGAACAACAATCTTAGCTTGGGAAATCTTCCAAAAGTGCTTCTAAACAAAGCTACTTTTTTCATGTCTTAGAAAACACTTTCATTGCTAATGGTTTGGTCAAACATTTCAATTCTCTAAAATAAACATTAAAAAAATGAAGCACTTTTATTTGATTTTCAAGAAGTTTGGCCCAATAGGACTATAAGTACATAAGTCGGGATGAACCTGATAAATTTGTTTAGATCCTATATTTATATTGAAAAATTCATCAATATATATAAATATCTAGTTGTGAATCCTGTAACTAAAACGAATCATGAGTTCAACAGCAAGATCATGATTAATAAACTTCAACTCTTGATTTCGCTGACTATGATGATTTACTTAAAGAAGAAATAGTTCTATGAATTAGCCTTCAACTAAGATAAAAAAGTAAACAAATATGATTGTGTAGATTTTTATCTTTATTTTTTGTTTTTATTTTTATTTTCAAATAGATATATGGTGGAGTGATCATGAACAATATCATGGGGATGACAACACTATTGGCTATAGTTTGTGCAAAGGACTTAACTTGGAATTATTCAGCACAAGTAATAGTAGTTTTGGTGGCTTGTGCAATAATTGGGGTTCTTGCATTATTCACCACTAGATATTCACTTTGGACAAGCCTCTTGGCATTTTCCCTTTACCCTTCTTGTGTGATGTTCTTTTACCTACTACAATGAGTTCTTTGATGGGGACGTTTGGGGTAGCAAATCGTAAATAGTTGATAAATATTTTGAATTGTTAAATTTATTTATATGGAGCAGTTATGTGTTTAGATAAACGTATTGATATTGATGACAAACAGTCGAGGTATTGATGATAAACAGTCGAGGTGTTTTGCTAAAAAATTCAACCATTAGAAAAAGAACTCTATTAAGAATTATTATTTCATTTTTATTTTGGAATGATCATATTAATTATTATATGTTACTTTATCTTTAATTTTATTATTACTATTTTTTTTTAATTTTAATAATCTTTAGTCGCTACTAAAAAATTATCTTATTTTATTTTCTTTAAAAATTTTACTGAAAAATGTTTAGTGATTATTTCTTCAAATATTTTGATTGAATCAGTGAGAAAAGAAAAGATATTCGGTGAATATATTTCAGTATTTCAATGATAATTTGTTTTCCAACATGCGTATTTCTGGTGGGCTAGTTTGATGAAAATGAGATGAGATCACGTGTTATAGCAAAAAAATTTCATTGATTTGCAGTAGAAAAAAATCTCTATTTTTGATAGCGACATTTTTTTTTATGTCAAAACATTATGTCTTCGATATTTTTACCATAGCTGATTTTTATATATTATGCTTGCATTTTTTTTTAAAAAATCTTTTAAGAAGTACTTTTTTAAATTGGTAATTTATAAAAATTTCTTTATAAAGATAGAAATAAAATCTTCGTACATCCATTTTTTATGACCTCCCTTTTAAATCATATTGCAAGAATCATATGAAGTCTGCTGAATAAGCTTATCATTGTTATTAATTAATATAATTATATTATATTCAAAATTTATTAATTCAACTAATCTAAAAGCCTATTAGTGCTTTTTTTTTTTAAAAAAAAAATCTTATTTTTTTCAGAATTCAAACTTAAAAAGTGAAGGATTTCTATTAAAGAGCTACTTAGGTTATAATTAATATGATTATCTTTTCAACTTTATGTAAAATTAGAAAACACTAGAATCTTCAAGAAAATACTTTTGCACAAAAAATAAAAATCTTTTTCAATGTTAAAATCAGATAGAGACCCCCACCAACCCTCTCTTTCCTAATTTTTCTCATGTTTTTATCCACATAGCTACAAAAGAGATATTATAATATTCGCTGCTGGTTTGGTACGAGAAATAAGAGATAATTATTTTTAAAATTAAATATTTCAAAATAAATTTATTTTATATTTAATTGAGATAAAATTATAAAACAATCTTTTAAAAATTATTGATATTATTTTTTATTCCAAATTGAGAATGAAATAACAATCGTGAAATAATTAATAACTACATTATTCCATGATAACTTATTGTCCAATCAAACGAGTTCTATTCGATTTTTGCTTTTAAAGCAATAATTTAAAATGAGAAAAAGACTTGCTTACACGAATCTTAGTAGGTAATACAATCACAAAATCTTAGATTTATGTCTCAACGAAAAATCGTTAAAAAGGCGATATTTTACTATTTGTTATAAATTTTGATAGGTAAAATTATTTAATACGATTAGTTAAAATGTACACAAACTATTCAGTCCCCTATAAATATAATTTTTTTTAAAAATCTTATTAAAAAATTACAATCATTTTCAACATTTTCTTGGTCATGACTTATGAATCTTGTAGAAATATATGTTGTGCTTGTTGAAATAGAACTTATACTTGCATTGACAAATGTCATTTGTGGGCAAAACCTACTTTAAATAAAGGTTACTTTGCACCTAATTTTAATGGATAAGCACCTTAACATCATCATTGTTTGTCCCATATCAAATCAAATAATTACAAAATCTACTTTTTTTATTGAATTGTTTGATAATTGGATTAAGATTCGACTAAATTCAGATTCACATGTTATATGATTTAGTCTCAGAGATGAGAAAGGGGAGTTTTGGAGTAACTGGTAAAGTAGTTGTCATGTAACTAGGAGGTCACAGGTTCAAGCTTTGGAAACAACCTCTAGCAGAAATGTTAGGTAAGGCTGCATACAATAGACTAGTATGCCCAGATCCTGCGCATAGTGAGCGTTTTAGTGCATCGGGCAGCCTCCGACAGAAATACAAGGTAAGACTGTGTACAATAGACCTTTGTGGTCGGACCCTTCTCTAGACCTTGCGCATAACAGGAGCTTTAGGGCACCAGACTTGCCTAGTTTAAGAGATGGCGCTTTTATAGATTTTGAGGCTTAAGAGTTTATTCGAATTTTGAACTTTCAACGTAAAATCACTATCTATACATAATTAAATAGTTCGTTTGTTTTTTCATACTTTAAACCTCTTAATGAAAAAAATATAATTACGTCGTTAATTTCAATTATCCCATCACAACTCATTACATAGTCCAGGGATTGGCGACTTACCCATTAAGTGACTTTGACACTGGACGTTCCCAAAATGGGGACTATCGGGTATAATTCAATATAATAGACGCCTGTTGGCATTTCAACTTTCCTTCTCCTTCCAAAGCCTATTCGAAAAAGAATTCAGTACTTCTTCATTGTGAATATCGAAAATGGTTGTTTGTTGTTCAAGAATTCTTGTCCAATTCTGGATATGTATGAAATATAAGACAAAAAGAAATTTTTCTTTATTCTCCACGTATAAATCGATCCTTTTCAACGTGGACAACACTGAATTCCTTTTATATTTTTCTTTAATTATATAGACATTTTTTTTCTTGAATTACACGTCATTAATTTTTATAATAATAAAATTAATTGAATATTATTTGCATATGTCATGGTGACACCTTTTCTAATCCTATCTGAAAATATTGGAATCTTGAATTATTTCCAAATAAATTGGCTAAATACAAAGCAACCTGATTAATTAATTGACTTATTTTCAACTAGAAGTTAGGAAAGAATTGTTATCAATGTTCAAAAATAATTATTTGTTGACCAAAAAAAATATGATCTTATTTTGTTGCAGAATTTATACGCCAAGGATTGACGAACTTAATTAAAATAGGTTTCGTAAAAATACTTAGTCTGTAACGACCCAGATTGTTAGTAATATTGTCTGTTTTGGATCTAGGCCTGCGCAGCTTTAAAACATGTCACTAATAGGTAAGGATTATTTACTTATATACCTACTATCTCTCTTGTGTTTTATTAATGTGAGATTTTTATTTTAAGATGTATTGTTACATACACTCCCTCAATGGACTCAGAGTCCTCAGGGTTGCCCCACGGTATAGGATATATCTAGACTCAATAATGAGGTTTGCGCCACCTTATCGGGATATGCCTAAACCCAATTGAATTTTGACCCACATCGACAAGGCTGACACCGGAACGACTCTAATACCATCTGTAACAAATCAATAATCAAAGGCCAAACAATTTATCAATCAACTATGTAAGACTAGTATGAAAGAAACCAGCCAAAAATATTATTCAATCACAACTCGACTATCTAGTCTATAACGCCTCTAATAATTTGATTAAATAGTGCCAACAAATGGTCTATGGCTACCTCAAAATAGAATAAAAGGCTAAACTCAAAGCTAGAAGAGCCACTCCGGGCTAGGTTAGATAGATGGTATCAGAGTTACTCTTGTGTCCGCCTTGTTGATGTGAACTAGAGTTCAACTGAGTTTAGGCGAATCCCATTGAGGCGAGATAAACGTCAGTGTTAAGTCTAGATGAATCCCGTAAAGTGGAGCAAATCTCAGCGGAGATGCCGAGTCCATAGAGGGGGTATATGTAACAACTCATCTTTAAATAGAAATCCACATCAGTAGAACACAAGAGAGATGCTGGGTACATAAGTAAATAGGTATTACCTACTAATGACACATTTTAAAGCCGTGTGAGCCTAGGCCTAAAGCAGACAATATCACTAGCGGGTTGGGCTGTTACAGTAAGCTTCTGGTTTTGGGACCGTTCAATTTAAAGAATTCTAAAAACATATTTTGGGGTTAAAAAACACATTTTTCGATAAGTTTTTATCAGACATATAAAAAGTTTTATGAGTTCCTTCTTATTAAAATTGCTCGAAATATTAATAAATATCTACTTTTAGTGCTAAATAGTTAAATACTTTATGAAATCATAACATAGACTATTTCAATATTAGTGTATCTACATATAATATATTAATATGAAGATCAATTTAAATAAAAAGAAATTCCTAACATATTTTTTCAAATCCAACAAAGAAATATTTTTATAGACAACATATAATCTTACACAATTTAAAAGATCAATTTTATAAATAACATGTATCTCACACTCTAAACAGATAAGATTTGACAATGGAAAACTATAGCTAAATAGAAAAAATTAGTGATAGTTTTATTAGCTACAATTATATTAGCACTAAAATTTATAGTTAAATACAATTTTTTTATAATAATTATAGAGGATGACTGTTATAAAAAGATTCGACGTACTAATTAAATACAAATTTTTTTATTATAATAATAATTTTTTTTTGACTAAGAATATAATTAATACGTGTTGACTGAGCACTGACAAATTTTTAATACTAAATCAAGTGCCACTAGGGCAAGCCAACAATAATTTATTTTTTGTGGAAAAAAAGTTATTCTTACTTTTTATTTGATTTATATTAAAATCAATTTCCAAAATATTGAAAAAAAAAGTCAATTTCAGTTGGAGTTTGGTGATAGTCTAAATACAGACATCCTTTTTTAGTCAATATATATGGTCACTTCTTACTAGTTTCCTTATATATATATATATTTCTTTTATTTTAATTTATATTATGTGAATTTTTTACTATTTATAAAAAAAAATCTTTGACCAATATATTTCTAGTCAGCTTAAAAACAAGAAATATTGAGTTTTTAGGGTCTATAAGAATGGATTAATATAGTAGTTTTTTTAGAAAAATGAAAGTGAATTCGAATTAATATACATAAGAATTAAGAAATTAGAAAAATTCATGTACTAATAATTAAAATCTTATCTGACGCTTCATGAATATATTAATTTTTAGAAAAATAAAAATGGATTCGAATTCATACACATAAGAATTAAGAAATTGGAAACATTCATATACTATATATTAATTAAAATCTTATCTGACGCTTCATGAATATATTTATTTTTTTAGAAAAATAAAAAATTAGATTCGAATTCATATACATAAAAATTACGAAATTGGAAAAATTTATATACTAATAATTAAAACCTTATCTGATGCTTCATGAATCTAATGAGATATTTAGAATAAATTCATTTTATTAATTTGTATATTCCAACTTTCATCTTCCTTAATTATTTCTAAAAATTGAAAAAAGCATTTCCAATTTGAGTCTCTACCCTTATTATGGATAATTAATTATCTTTATACATAAATATTTAATAGTATATAGTTTTTTTTTAATCACAATTTATTAAACCTTTTTGCCATAAGAAGATCTTGTCTTAAAATAAATAAATAAATTATTTTTATACAACAACACAAATTATTAAAAGACAACAAATATCAATGAGAATTAAAGTTTACATAATAGCCACACATGTATATATCTTCTCACCAACTTTTCTCAGTAAACATAGCTATAAGGATGCCTTCCTAAAGAGTAACGGAAGTGTGCGAAGGTAGGCTCAAGCTACGATTTTTCTTATCATAAAATGCCAAATGATTTAAAGCCATTTTTTTACAAAATCTTATCCAATTAGGAGCCACTATTTTCAACTTTCCACCTATGCATTTTTCCTCTTGTTTTATCTTATGTCTCTTATGTTGTTTCTTGTATTGGTGATGAATAATATATATACATGCACAGTATCTGTATTGAAGCTTTGATTAATTTAAAAAAACTTTGTTTAATCGAGAAAATGTTTCCTATCAGGATTTATAGTTTCAAATGTTATTACTGAATGAAAAAATTCTATTTATCTTACTATAATATTTTAATAATAAAACGTGTGATCTGATCCATTTAAATTAAATTAAATTAAATTAATTAAAATAGGACGGAGGGTGTATCAATGTGTATGTGATTATAAAGGCTATTTTGCACCTAATGGATAAATGTTCAAACCATAATCATTGATTAGTGTCTCTAATCCAAATTTAATCACTATTACTAAGGAGTCATAATTGTTTAATGACCTTTGAATTTGGGATTATTAGTCCCTTTCAACAAGTGGACACCACTTAACTTTAAGTCCTTTTTTATTTTATGGAGGTTCGAATATCGCATTATTTTGTTATTATATTATTTATTTTTATGTATGTTGTATATTGTTATTCTTTTTTTTTTTTATATTATTTTATTGTTATTACTACTCTTATTTCTGTATTTTCTTTTTCAAATTGCTTGACTATGTTTTATTTTAAGCTAAGGGTCTATCAAAAATAATATATCTATTTCTAATGAGGTAGAGATAAGGTTAACGTACACTCTACCTCCTTCAGAACCCACTTGTGAAATTACATTGAATACATTATTGTTGCATATTTCATCCCCCACTCCCTTATGTAAATAATATATGTGTTTATGTTTAAGCATGATGATAAAACATGCATGTATTTAAATTTAACTAAAATCAAAAATAAATTTAAAATTTATAAATTTTTATAATAATCTCAAATTAATACAAGGTCCATTATTTATATAGGCCCTTGCGCCAACAAAAAATAAATACTTTCGCTGTTCACTTTTACCTGTCACTGTTTTACTGGTCGAGGTCAAACTATATAAGTAAAACTGCACTGAGAGAGTATATAGAGATATTTATCTATTATATATGTATGCATATATATTCTTTTTACATTGAATGCCACTTGCATTTTAAAAAAAGTTAGGTAGTCTTTGTTAACAACAATATAGCACAATTATATATTACCAAAGAAAAGATCGACGACAAGGATCACCATATATGAATTCACATGAATTGAGTATTTTTTGCTCGGACAATACATATATATAATAATAAAATCTGAATCAAAGTTATTACATTCGGTGGAATTATAAGTAATATTCTAGTTTTGCCTCTGACTTTTGTCCAAATACCCCCTCCATTCTTAAATAAAGATTTCATATTCGAGCTATAAATATAAAATTCTATTTAGAAATAAAATATTTAACTTAAAGTGAGACTTGCAATTAGTTCTATTTTAAAGTAAATATCAAAGTCACTATACTAATGAGTTGAAATCAAGGAAAACTTTCCTATTAAGGCCTTGTCAATTATACATTGGGGGTTGGTGAGTCAATCAAAGTTTCTATAGATTTATTTAAAATATATTATAGTTTTTTATAATATCCATAATTTTATTTTATTTTTTAAAAAAACGGCTATGAAAAGTAAACAATTTTTTAGGTTAATTATCCACAAGCTTTTACAAAGTGGACATCATTTTTTTTTTGTTTTTTTTTTCAATTATATATCCCTTTTTTCCTCTCCGAAGATTTCACTGAATATATTGTTGTAATACACCTTATAAATTAAATATTAAAATCAACTAGTTCAAACTATATTATTTGAAAGTATTGTTATATTGATTATTTCATATCAACTAGTCTAAACTATATTAATTATAAGTAAGTCAAGCACTTAATTTTTTTTATTTGGGATAATTGTATATTTGGTTCTTATGAAGTATATGTATGTTAATTTTAATTTTCTTTACAACTATATACTTCAAATATGAAAAAAAAAATACTAACTTAAAAAACACAAGTACTTAAATGGTAAATTTAAACTTATTTATTTACTTGAAACTTATTTTTTCAATATTTAAGCAAAATTAATGTACTTTATTATTGACATGATTATGTCCACACTATCATTGATTTGATGTAATGCTTGGTCAAATAAAGTATTACGGTTTTCAATTTGTTTATACAGATATAGTAATATGATCTTTATAATAATTATTTTCTTTAATCATATTTCACTAGAAATGTCAAGTATTTCTCAAAATTGATTTTTTATACTATGTTATATTAAATGTTTTCTATAACAATAATTGCTATAGCAAGCAAAAAATATGAAAATAAATAATGTGTTATAAAGAATTTTGATCATATCAATTGACTAAAATGATAATTTATTGCTACTTGAGGGATTATAAGTGCCAATTTCCCTTTTAAATAAAATAAATTTAAGAAAAGGTCAATATTATATATTTTCTATAATAATATTTGCTAGCGTAATCAGAAAATATCAAAATAAATAATGTGTTATAAAGAGGTCCGACTATATTAAAGGACCAAAATGATAATTTATTGCCATTTGAGGGATTATAAGTGCCAGTTTCCCTTTTTTTTTTTTTGAAAAAATAAAAATAAAGAAAAGGTCAATAATAAAGTTGGTGAACTCAATGGTGTATTTCCTAGTAAGTCCTTGATTAATTGCCATTTGGACAATTTGGGGTTGGTAGGTCAACAAAATCATCTATAAATACACTCCATTTTAATGGACTCCTTAGAGGATTTCAAATATTTTTGAACCCTCTATAACATCCAATAGCCAAAAAAAAAACACACACACACACAAAAAAAAAAAAAAAACCCTTCAAACTTTGCTTAAAAAAAAAAATATTTCCATGGCTTCTTCTTCAAATTCTTTTATTTGTATGATTATTTTGTTAATTGCATCATTTGGACATGTTTATGGATGCTATGAGTGGATAATTAGCTTTGGCGATTCGTTAGCCGATACTGGAAACTTAATTCGCCTCTCAAAATCCAATAATATTGTTGCTTCTTCGGTCCCTCCTTATGGTGAAACTTTCTTTCATCATCCTACCGGCCGATTTTCTGATGGTCGTCTCGTTATAGATTTCATTGGTATGTACGGATAACATTTTCAACTTTATTTTATATTTTTAGGTGACTTGATGGTATTATAATATTTATATCTACATCAAAGAATAAGATGCCCCATTATCTTCTCTTGTCCATATATCCATTTCTATAGAATCAATTTTTTTGACATAGACCACAAATATATGCGTTGGGAATCACGAGTTTCCACGAACATTAGATATTGAAATTCATATGCTGAAAGCTACTATGAATTCGATACCACAAACTTTAAAGATTATATAATTAAATTCAACAAGTTCAAACACTGAGCTACCTACAGACGCATGAATAAAGATTACTCCGATCTCTTCTTTAGAAAAACATGCATATGTACATAAACATACGTCCCTATGTCTCTATTTAATACAACTGTTTCACTAAACATATAAAAAAAAGACTTCTAAAACTTTTAATATTGTTTCACTAAACATATAAAAGAAAGACTTCTGAAACTTGCGATTCGTTTCTGCAGCTGAGGGTATGGGATTCCCACTTGTGCCACCATATGTTGGTGTTATGAACAACATGTCAAGTAGCCAAAATTCAATAAAAGGAGTGAATTTTGCAGTGGCAGGAGCAACAGCTGTGGATATTTCATTTTTAGAGAAAAGAGGAGTCAAGAATCCTTCCACAAATGTATCACTAGGAACACAATTGGATTGGTTCAAACAAATGTTGCCAATTTTGTGCAAGTCACCAACAAGTAAGTCTCCACTACATAATGGATTAATTGAATATTTCTCCTTTTTTTGTTTTGAGTTATTCCAACTTTTTTTTTTTCTTGGCAAACCACCAAAGTGGACCAAACACCATAGACTAGATGATATATCATTCTCACCACCAAAGTTGAGGTGGAATTGGCGAAATTTTTCATTCTTAATCAGAAATCTGGAGCTAGATTTTTGGATACGAAAAAAGTTGATAATGAGCGCCGGTGGCAGAGCCATATTAGGAAGAGGGGTTCATCTTTTGACGAAAAATTATATTATTTATATATGATAATTTTTTTTTATATATAATAGATGTCGAACCCCTTCGCTTAGTTCGTGTGTGTCTACTTCTTAGAATCTTGAATTTCCTTAACGAAAATCCTGACTCCGCCACTGATGAGCGTTTCTCCCTTTTAATTGGACCAAACACCATCGAAAACTAGAGGTTTTGAATTTGAAAACAAATTTGGTAAGAAGGGTTCCCCTCTTAGATGGATAGTGTACATGTAAATTCGAATTTATCAGGGGCTCCAATACGAATATCGAATAAAGAGAAAGAAAGATACTATGTCATTTTCGTAACAAAGACTTAAAAGAATACAAGAAAAAAGAAATTCTAAGCAAGTTGAAAATAAAATAATATTGGTATAACCTTAAGTTAAGGAGTATTACCTATTATTATTCATGTTAAGCAACCTATTCATTGCTTTTTCTCTACTCAAATTATTAATTAGTGCTAGTTACTTAATTTACATATTAGTCTAACAATCTTGTATTAAATATTATACAAAAGTCATTAATCTTAATCCTAAATATGAAGTTTAAGAGGAAAAAATAAATGAAAACTTCTAAAATTTATGATCTTAAATATGACATAATTAACAATTATGAGTAAAGCTTTTGAAACTTATTCTCATTTTTGTTGTTATAGATAAGTATCATTAAGGATTAAATCAAAATTTAAATTAAATTAATTTTAAATTTAATAATAAATTTAGAGTTAGTGATGCAAAAGTACTCATCATCCTCTAAAAACCACAAATTCAAGAGTGGACCAACTCCTATATTTTGTAGCCTTCCATTTATTTAATGGAAAAAATGAATAAATTAGAAAAAGACTTAACAAGGAGTAGTTGAGAAGTTAATCCAACTATAATTTCAAGCTTCAAGTAAAGAAAAGTGGTTGATTGCTTATTTGACAAATTAAAGATGCATAGAATTTGTCAATGAGAAAAAAAAATCTAATCTTATCAATTAATGAATTATTAAGAGATGTATTCAGATGAAATTCAAATATCGTCACATAAATTGGATCAAAAAAAGTATTAGATGTTTCTAGATTTCGTGCTTAGTTATTTACTATATTATAAAGTTAAATACTTAGAAAAAAGTATAGTCTTTAAATAAATTCAACAAGAGTAATTATATATTTTAGTTATATTTATAAAATGTAATTATTTGATTAGATATATGGACAATATCTTTTGTTGAGAACTAAAAAAAAAAACAAAAAGAAACATGTAGTGGCTTAGTGGGGCACCATGTTAACATGTTTTTCTTAATCAAAGAACTTTTCAAGAACTATTTTAAAAATAAATAAATTTCAAAATAAATAGTTTTTTGGGGGGTTATATAAAACAACAATATAGCCCGTGGAATCACATAAGTGGGGTCTGACAAGTTTAAAATGTACGCAAACCTTACCACTACCTCATAGAGATAGAGAAGTTGTTTCTGAAAAACCCTCGTCTAAAAAATGAAGCCACATAAGCAGAAGATACTAGATATCGAAAAAAAGAGAAAAGAAAAGAAAAAAAAGGAAAATGATTAATAATAAAAAATAAATGATAGCATGTAAATACAATAAAAGTAACAAATATAAGACGAATAATAACAATACAAGATATAAAGGCAGTGTCTTGAAAATAGTAGTTAAGAGGAAAAATAGATGAAATTTTTAAAAGTTTGTGAGCTATTTGATTTTATTTCTAAATTATTATTTTCTTCAAGTTGTTTCTATAAATTATTATTATTCTAACTATTTAAATTATATTAATTAGGTTGCAAAGAATTTCTTGGAAATTCACTTGTTTTAATGGGGGAAATTGGAGGAAATGATTATAATCATCCATTTCTTCAAGGAAAATCAGCAGAAGAAGTCCATTCATTTGTGCCTTCAGTTATTTCAGCTATTGGCTTAGCCATTAATGTAAGTACTAATTATTATTTTCATTAATTTAATTCATTTATGTTAGAAAAATAAAGTGAGCAATGAATTTAATTTTTCTTGACCTATATTTCGTACTTTTTCTGAAAAACCTAGTGTTATATCATCAGATCGCGATCGTTCATGTATAAATACATTTGATATATCTCTTTCACGCAAGGACGTTTCCCCATTACAATTGTCGTGGGGTTGGCCAACTAAGACTTAATTAACCATATCATGTCTGTTGATTCAACTTGAACATGAACAACTTGATGTTGATTTGAAGGCAATCCATTTTTTTTGGCTACACATAAATTTTCACAAATAAATTATTCAAAATTAATTATTCTTAAATAAGTGATAGGTTTTTGATATTTAACTATGAAATTTATCTTCTAAAAGACCTAGTGTTATATCATCAGATCGTAATTGTTCATATACAAATATATTAAATATATTTCCTTCGCAAAAGGACGTTTCCCCATAACAATTGTCGTGGGGTTGGCCAAATAAGACTTAATTAATCGTATCATGACTGTCGATTCAACTTGATGAACAAGTACAACTTAACTTGATCGATCTGAAGGACGGTTCATTTTTTGTCTATACATATATTTTCACAAATAAATTGTCCAAGATTAATCATTCTTGTTATTAAATTAACTATGGAATTTGTTTATCTCTAGATCATATTTTTGTAGTGTTACTTAATTTATTTTTTTAATTCCATTATTTGATTATATTTGCAGGAATTAATTGAACTTGGAGCACAAACATTAATAGTACCTGGAAATCTACCAATTGGATGTTCATCTTCTTATCTAACAATTTTTAAAAATTCAAATAAAAAAGAATATGATGAATCAACTGGTTGTATTAATTGGTTAAATGATTTTGCTAAATATCATAACCAATTACTTCAACAAGAAATTCATAGACTAAGAGAGATTCATCCTCATGCCAACATAATCTATGCTGATTACTACAATGCAGCCATGCAAATTTACAAGTCTCCCAAGAAATTTGGTAAGTAAAAATTTATTTTTTTACATCGTCGTATTGTTATATAGATTAACTTATATACTCTGCCAGTAAAAAGATATGTAATTTTCAACATACAATTTAACCTATTATATTATAGTTTGAGACGAGTATCTTTTGAAAACAGTCTCTCTATCTCTATGAGGTAGTGGTAAAGTCGGCATACATTTTACTTTCCCTAGACCTCATTTGTGCGAAGTTCATCTGAAATTCGTATTTTTCCACTAGTGCATGCATGTCCAATGTTCCAAGTTACTAATTTAACTTATTTTAATCGGTTATATCTAGTATCTTCTGCTTTGGGGCTTAATATTTTTGAAACAAGGGTCTTTCGGAAACAACCTCTCTATCTCTATGAGGTAGTGGTAAGGTCTGCATATATTTTACCCTTCCTAGACTCCACTTGTGGGATTCCACACTGGATATATTATTGTTGTTATATAATCAATTACTCGTAATCAAAATTTTAAGTTAATTAAACTGTCAGTATGTAAAAGTTAAATCCTATTATTATTTGTATAACCTTATGGAAATTAAATAACATCAATTTGGAAGTTCATTAATCACATTTTTTGTGAAATTTTGTTTTGTAGGTTTTACAAGCTCTATTGTAGCATGTTGTGGAGGAGGGGGTCCATACAATTATGACTCAAATATTAAATGTGGTTCACAATCATCAAATGTTTGTGATAGTCCTTCTTCATATGTTAGTTGGGATGGTGTACATTTGACAGAGGCAGCATATAAATTAATAGCCAAAGGATTATTACAAGGTCCATACACAATTCCTCAAATGAATGGACTTTGTAATAAAGAAATATCAGACCAATAATATATATATATATATATTACAAGGTATTTATGTGTGTGTATATATTATTGTCCAATATTTTAGAGACTTTTCTTGAAAAGTTGGAATTGTAACATGCATACACCAACTTTTAGTTAGCTTGATATCCGATCAGAGACGGAGCTAAGTGGAAGTTCATGGATTCAAATGAATCCAATAACTTTTTCGTAGACTCTGTATTTGGATTCTCTTGATCTTTAGAATCTTTACACTTTTAATTTTGGCTTCGCCTCTGTTAATGCGACTTTGAAAGTAATCTTGTAAGCTTGATATGCAAATGTAACTTTATTTAAGTTTAATTACAGTTATTTGATTTATTATAATCTATAGGCATGTCTGTTTCATGTAAATTCAATGTCAATTATTACGAATTTTGTATATGAGGGGAGAATATTATGTATGGTAAGAATACATCACATAAATCGATTGGTTTTATGTTTGACTGTCGAAGTATCATCTTCTCCTTTATTTAGACTTGGGGTTGACAACGTGAGCGAGTTGATAAATATTGCGTTATAGATCTAATAAGTCAAGAAAGAAAATCTAGAAACATGAGGAAGCTAACAAGAAATAAATAGAATTTTATCTAATATATATAAGTAATTTATCAAGAACTCCGTAAGCAAAAGCAAATCGTGATAATCAGAACTTATAATAAACTAAAAACACTAACTATACCTACAAGAATACATCATCAATTGACTAGTTCTTAGTTAACTATACTATCACAAACATTTTTTTTTATTTGGACTTGTGGCTGACAATGGGAACCATCCCTCTAAGCATAGTTTTAGTGCAAAATTTGTTTAAAAAATCAACTATTAGATGACAAAAAATATTTGAATTAGTTGTATAGTATCAACAGAAAATTCAAGCTTATGTGTATTCCACTAAAAGGAAATATCACCTAACACAATCACTTTTTTTTAACAAAAAAAAAGTCATTGCAACGGATAGGGCAATGGATGGGACTGCTCCTCTCTTAATCAAAAGTCTCGAGTTCGGGCTTTGGGAATGAAAAAATTCTTGGTAGGGAGTGCTTCCTTCCAAATGGGACCTTACGCAGCACAAATCCGAATATAATCGGACTCTAATGTGAATACTGGACACCAAGTAGAAAACTAAAAAAAACATCAAGATTTTTTTTTTTAAAAAATGTATAGGTAATGGATAAAATTAGTAATAAGTTGACATATATTAGTAAAGGTAGTTAGATAGTCATGTCAATAAGAAATTAAGAACTAATAGAAATTTATTTTCTTATCTTATTCTTAATCACCAAGACACTTAAAGAAATAAAAAGTTAGATACTAACCAACTTTTTATTTATATATTTTTTCTACTTCTAAACTTAATTGGATAAGAACTTACTAACATTATTCTGTGTCGAAAGTTATGAATTCAGATGAATCTATAACTGAAATATTACGTTCGTCTTTGATTGTGATTGAGTTTTTCGAATTTTTTACTAATAGGAAATGACATTTTATATAAACTCATTATTCTTCATGAATTTTAGTTTTGTTTTGAAAATTCAATAATAAGCTATTATTTGTTTATAAAAATAATTTCATTTATTAAAATTTCTGGGCTGGGCCTAAAAGACTGATGAGAGAGTGGGCCTAAGATTGGGCCTTTCAGCTTATGGACCCAAACTTGATGACATCTTGGAATTTTGGTTGTAGCCCACAATATTAATTTAAATTCTTTTTTTTCTTGAAAAAAAAATTATCGCGATTTGGGCTACATATCTTTTTATTGTAATAATTTGAAAAATTACATAACGTATTGAGGTTATGCAATTTTATAGCATATATACACTTATACATGTATTTGTGTATCTAAAAACTCATTGGTCGTCACTATCCACACATACATCTAACTTCTGCTTGAAAACACATTTAGGAGTCGTTTGGTTGGTGGGATAACCAATTCGATTGACAAAAATGCATCATGAACTGGGAAATCACCTGAGATTAGCTATCTCATCAGGTTAGGTTAGACCGCTTGAATCTTTTTCGCCTATCGAAAGCAATCAATGTACCAACTATTCTTCCCCCTTAGACTTGTCAATTCTTAATTTTTTTTTCTCTTTCAGTTCTCCCCCTCTACTTTATTTGACGAGGACATATATCATATCACTTTATTAATTATAAAAAAAAAAGTATCTACCATTATACTATAAATAATGATTAGATAAAATAAATTAATATTAGTAATCAAACGTAAGATAAAATAATCTTAGATTTTATTTCAAAATTAAGACTCTTAGCTCATGAATCAAATCATGACTATCTAATTTTGTCCTCCACCTACTCTAGTAAGATTTTCTTTTTCCCAAGCTACTGCCTGTATCATTTATCACCACCACCAAAAAGAGTAGCATAATTTAATTTATACACCTAATATTTGACTCTTATGTCTACCCCCCCCCCCCCCCCCCCCCAAAAAAAAAAAAAACCATGATAATAATTGCAACAAAATTTATCTAATTTGATTCATTTAAAAAAAGTGTAAAATTTTTTATTCACTTAAATTTTAATATTATTTTTTTAATATTTTAAATTGTTAATTTTTGTGATTTATTCCATTCCACTAGTGAAATTTTATTGGATATGTTGTTGTAATTTTTGTGATTTATAATATTCTTTATGTAAATAATATATGTTATTTTTTTGTCCCAATTTATGTGACACCTATATAATTTTAAATTTCTTATTATTATTGTGATCTATGTATATTACTTTTACGTCATTTTCAAACAATATATGTTACTCATCTGTTCCTATTTATGCAGTACTGACTCAAGAGTCAATCGAACGTTTTATGTCTTATTTAAATATTTTAAGTTGTTAATTATTGTGTTGTACAATATTTTTTTACGCAATTTTGAAACTAGTTGCGAAAGCCCGTGCTAGCACAGACCCAATATAATTTATTTTTTGATCTCGATTTAAGTGGCATTAATAGATTTTTTTTATATTTTATAAGTTGTTAATTATTGAGACCTATAGAACATTTTATTTTACTCCTCTTGTCCCAATTTATGTGGCACTACTAAAATTTCGAAAGTCAAAATCTTTTATATGCGTTTTAGATATTTTAAGTTGTTACTTCGTGATTTAAAACTTTTTAAATTTCTTAAAAGTATTTTAAGTTCTCAATAATTACAATTTATGATTTTTTTAATGCTCCTACCTAACATATTTTTTAAAACTATTTTAAATTGCTAATTAAAACAGTATAACCATCGATAAATACAGATATACCCTCAAGCTGCTTAAGCAGGCACCTCAAGCAACTTAACTGTTACGAGAAATTACAGATATATCCTCAAGCTGTTCAAGCAGACACGTCGACCTACTGTCTGCTTGAGCAGCCAAGAAAAAACTAAATAACGACGATGAAGCAGACAACTGAAGCAACTCAACTGATGCTTATTAATTAAGAGAATATTTTAAGTTGTCAATTATAATGATTTATAGTACGTTTTATACTTTTACATAACATGTTTTTAAAACTATTTTAAGTTGTCAATTATCACAATCAGTAGCATTTTCTCTACAATTTTTAAATACATAAACCAGTAAAAATAAGATAAACAAATTAAAATAGAAGAATCATCGAGAAACTGCAGATACACCCTCAAATTGCTCAAGCAAGCATGTCGACCTGTTGCCTGCTTGAGCAACTCACGTGGCGAGGGAAGAAGCAAGTAAGGAGCAAGCATGACGATGAGTCGGCCGGAAGCTCCTCACTATTGCTTTAATATAGTTGAAAAAAAATGTCTATTTATAGAAATTAGAGGGAGTTGAGGGTCAATTCATTTCATGAATACATGGAGTTGAAAGTTTCAAATTCCATAAATAACAATCATATTTGTTCTTTTCTCCTTCACCTAAGAAAACAAAAAAAATGACATTTTTATTTGTTTGTCTTTTTACTCTATTTCTAGCTTTCTCCCTTCAACAGTCCAAAAAAGTATACTAAGAAGTGATGAAGGGAAAAAGAATTACTCCCTCCGTCATATTTTATATGTCATTGTTTGATTTAATGTAATATTTAATTTTTTTTAAAAAAAAATTTATGATTTAAAATAATTTTTAGAGATTTGTATGATTGACAATTATTTTAATTATAATAAATGATAAATTTTTTTTAAGACGGACTAAAAAAGACAAGGAAGTAATTAATTGGCATCTCTTGACCAATCTTTAATGTTGAATTGAAAGTTAGGTGAAGGAGTTTTGAGTGATGTTGATGTAGTTTTACAAATACACGTCAAAGAGGGAATTAAAGAACAAAAAAATTAAATTCCAATAAAATAAAGCCAACTTTATATAGTACACTTCAACATAGCTTATTGTACAATCTATGCTAAGTGTCACTAAATATTGGGCATACTAGTGTTACATTGTTGAATGTCTAAGTATTGATGTCTGATTAATTTGAATTCGTCTTATGTAAAGTTTTATAAAAAATGTCTTTTATTAATATATTTCATTTTACATGATTGGGATTCAACTATTTAATTTTCTTTTTGAAACTAAATTTATAATTTTTTCAAATCGTTAAAAGATAATGTTTATATATTGAAAACTATATAAATGACCATCAATGATTGCGTTGCGATGTATAAGATCTCCATCTTTAATTAGAGGTATCGATTTTAAATCTATCATACAACAAAAAGTCATAATACGGAGTGTTTTCTTTCTTATGATGTATAAATTTGAATTAATCTGACTTCAAAACAAGATATTAAACGTCGAAATAAAAAATTATTTATTTTTAATATAAATTGTTCTCTCCTATTAATAATAGTGAAGTGAAGTAAAATAAGAAAGAGCATTGTACTTTTTCTTTTTGTTTAGTGATTAAAAAAAAATGTCTATCTTCATGAAAATTAACATCTTCTTGATTGTGTTATGTCTTTTGAGGTTAGTTTCATCTCATCCACAATCTTATAATGCAATATTTAGCTTTGGTGATTCGCTCGCCGACACCGGAAACTTCCTTCTCTCCGGCGCCATGACTTTTCCGGTCATCGGAAAACTCCCCTATGGAGAAACTTTCTTCAAACATCCCACCGGCCGGTGCTCAAATGGAAGATTAATTGTTGACTTCTTTGGTAATGTTTCTTTTGTTATGTTCAGTTCAATGTTAGTACATATATAAAATATCCGTTTTTAAGGATGTGATTTAGAAGTCAATAAGATAAAACGAGAATTATGAGGTTTGAGGTTCAGATCTTAGCGAAAGGCTAAGAACATACACTAGGTCAATTTTTCTTGTAGATCTTGATAGGTGAAGTCACTCGGTATTTGTATTGATGAGAGGCGAAAAATACTCAATTGAATATTCGATTGAGATGTGCACAAACTAACTGGGTACTATTGTCATAAGGAAAAAAAAGAAGTTTAAAATAATACAATGGTAAATGATCCAAAGGGAGTGTGACTTAGTAAGCAACGACAATTGTGATCTTAGTGGATGGCAAAAAGCACTAGGTCGTTTTTGATGTGACTTAGTGGTCAGCGATAATTGTGATCTTAGTGGATCGCAAAAAGCACTAGGTCGATTTTTCTCTTTTCCTAAATCTTAGGAGATAGAGTCACCCAATATCAGTGTTGATGAGATGTAGCAAATACACAATAGAATAGTCAATCGAGACAAGAGAGGATTGTTCAAAAGGTAAGTAATATTATGAACGAATTTGGATGAACTTCTTTTATCAAAAAATTATTCTGAATATATATACTGAATATATCAAAATTATTTTTAGATATATTGCTTATATATGTTGATTAATCCTCTGGATTCATTTATATATAAATTTTTTTTTAGTGAAAATTCTAATTCTGCCGCTACTGTTGTAGCTGAGGCATATGGATTGCCATTGGTTCCACCCTATTTGGCATTGAAAAAGGGCATAAAAGCTGAAAATGGAGTGAATTTTGCTACTGCTGGAGCTACTGCTGTTGCTGCTGAATATTTTTATAGTAAAAATATTACAATTTTATGGACAAATATTTCTTTAACTCACCAATTGGGATGGTTCCAACAAGTGAAGTCTAACATTTGTGCCACTAGAAAAGGTATGGTTATAGTAATTGTTTTTAATTTATCATGGACTCTCTACTTTTTCGTCCTATTTTATGTGATCGTATTTTTATATTGATGATACGAACTTTATATGTTATGTCGTTTTCAATAAATAGTAGTGATGGTTTAAATTAAAACGCAGAACTAAGATTTTGAATTTATATATATTGGATGCTAAAATAAATATCTTCTGCAAAAATTAAATGGATATTATTCTTTTTGAGATAGATAAAAAAGAAAGTATCACCTAACATGAGACAAAGAACACTGGTTGTTTTAAGCTTGCTAAAGTTGCAGAATAAGGCTGTGTATAATAAACTCTTCTGGCTGCGCCCTTCCTCGGACCCTGTGCATAGCGCGAGTTTTAGTACATTGAGCTTGTTCTTTTTAATATAATTTATTTTTTCTTGTTAAACAAACGCTAGCACACAAACTTTCCAAAAAAGAAAAGAAAAATTCAAAAATTCATGCAAACTATTTTTGGAATTTTCAACAAAAATCATAGTTTTTGTTCCTTTCACTTTGTGTTTTTTTTTCTTTTATTTATTAGTATTAGTTTTTTTTATTTTACTTTTTTTTCTGCAGATTGTAGAGAATATTTCAAGAAATCACTCTTTATAGTTGGAGAAATTGGAGGAAATGACTATAACTACCCCTTCTTTGTTGGTGGAAGCATTAAACAACTTAAAGCTCTTGTACCATTTGTTGTTGAAACCATTATTGAAGCAACAAGAGTAAGCTTTGACTATATTTTTCCAATTCTTATTGTTTAATCAAGCATACTTTATACTATACATAATACATAAACGAGCACTCAAAACTTCGAATATGACTTTTAGATATTTAATACTTTAATTCGTTTTCATTGTGTGAATTTAAACAATCCAACTTATAATATCTTCGAAATCTATGTGTCCAACTCACAAAATGATTATTTTATCACTTCCAAAATATATGTGTCACGTCACTTTTGGGTATCCTCGAGACACAACGAGACGAGTTGAGGTTTTTAGTTGTCAGTTGAGAGAAAATTAAGATGTCTGTCTGAATATGTATTATGAAAGTTGTAGTACTTACTTACTTGTCAGACACCTCCTGTCCTTTTTTATGTGAAAGATTTATTATTTATGGAGTCAAATAATTTTTTTTTTTAAAAATACTTTAATTCATTAGTTATGTTGATTTGGACTCTTTTTGTCCTAAATTAATTGTCATGTTTGGCTTTTCTCAAGTCAAACTATCCTAATTTTGATCAATTTTTTAAAATATATTTTTTAAATTTTGTCATATTGACATGAGAAAAAAATATAATTTGTAATAATATATAAATTTTAATTTTAAGATATTATATTGATCTAATTCAGTTTAACTTTGAAAATTAATTTAATTAACTCTCGAAAAGCAAACATGCTGATAACTAATTCAGGACAGATGAAGTAATACCTTGCATGTAGTTTTTAAATAGGTAAATTTCATTCTAAATATCTTCACATTAATTAGTACATAGTAGTATATATTAACTATTTCCCTTTCTTGATTAATTATATTCTTAGGTATTGATAGAAGAAGGGGCAGTTGAATTACTAGTACCTGGAAATCTCCCAATTGGTTGTTCAGCAGTGTACTTAACTTTATTTGGCACTACAAACAAAGATGCATATGACAAAAATGGATGTTTAAAAGCCTACAATGCCTTCTCCAAGTATCACAATGCTAAGCTAAAACAAGGAATTGAGAATTTAACAAAAGAATATCCTCATGCAAAGATCATATATGGTGATTATTATGGAGCTGCCAAGAGATTGTTTCATGCACCAAAGCATTATGGTAAGTTATTCATCATGAACTTTAGATTCTTGTTTTTGAAAAACTATCTGTGTTGTCGTTATCCGTCTTATATTTGTTACTTTTATCGTATTTACATACTATCATTTGTTTTTCCTTTTTATTTTTCCCATATCTAGTATCTTCTGCTTATGGGGCTTGATTTTTGAGTCGAGGGTTTTTCGGAAACAGCCTCTCTATCTCTATGAGGTAGTGGTAAGGTCTGCGTACATTTTACCCTACCTAGACCTCACTTGTGAGATTCCACTGGGTATGTTATTGTTGTAGTATAGTGGATTGATGCTACTGAGTTTTGAGTATCAAGTGGTTACACTAATATATATAATCTTTGATGTACAACCATCAAGGGTTATGGTAGGATGAATAGGATCCTTCTAACCTTAACTAGATGTATCTTGAATCTGAATCTTGGAAATGTAATCAAGGTAGTGTGTTTCCCACTGAAGTGTGTGTGTGAGAGAGAGAGCGAGCATGTATGTGTTTTTTTAGACAAAAGTGAATTTAAGGTTTGAATTTGATAGGTCTAGAATTTAAAGTTTTTAGAACTGAACTCATTAGACATTTGAGATTCTGATTCACATACAATATTTATCAAAAAATTTAAGTCCTTTTCAGATATATATGTGTGTATACATACACACATATATCATATCAAAAATACTTGATTCTGTTGAACTTATCGCTAATAAACTAACATCCACCCTTGACTATATTTGGCACTAAAACCAAAGATGCCTAAAAAATTGGATTTTTCAAAGGCTACAGTATCTTCTCCAAGTATCACAATGTTAAGTTTAAAAAAAAAAAGTAATGTGTATATACTCTCATCGATTCATCGTTCAACAAATGATGCATATACATTCTCATCGTTTTACACACAACTTTGTTTAAGTTAATTTAATTTTTTTTTTCTTATTTTGACAGGATTTTCTAGTACACTAGTAGCATGTTGTGGAGGTGGAGGTCCATACAACTTCAACAATTCAGCAAGATGTGGTCATATTGGCTCTAAGGCATGTTTGGATGCTTCAAGTTTTGCAAATTGGGATGGAATTCACTTAACAGAGGCAGCATATCACCACATAGCCAAAGGATTGCTCAATGGCCCATTCACTTCACCATCTCTCACATTTCATCCCCTCAAACAAATATAAACTTTCTCATTTTCATAATAATATTATGTAAGATTTTTCATTTCCGTCGGAACATCATTGATTATTTAGGATTTATCTAGGATTAACGATGAATTTTGCTGTTTAGCTACAGAATTTTAGTAGCGAAATAATACTTTTTGTTCCTATATACACATCCTTGAATACCTTCAACGAAATTCTTATCGTCCCAATATAGCTATTTGTAGTAATTAAATAAAATGAAATAGAATAAAATACTCAAAGGCCTAGTTTATGACTTTGAATTCCAAGTCTGAAGAAGGGATATTTCAAATATATACAGTAAATTAATTAATTTACAACAAATATAGTTCTATTTTATTTACATAAAAAATAGCCCAAAATCATAGAAAATATACATGACTATACAATATAACTTATGGGTTGTTGAGACGAGGGTTCCAGTCTCTCTACTTCTGTGAGGTAGTGGTAAGGTCTGCGTACATTCTACCCTCCCCAGACCCCACTTGTGGGATTTCACTGGGTATGTTGTTGTTGTATACAATATAACTTGCCAAAAGTCATAGTAGTATACATTGATTATACAAGATAGATTACTTGTACATGCGTTAAACACTGAATAGACATTACGATACATACAAAAATTGAACATAGCTTAAGTCATACATACATGAAACATACACTAATGTTTCATGAGGCACTGTAATTGTCCCTCTCAAGAATCCCAAATAGGATCAAAGACACTTCATGTTAGAACATCAAAATTTTTTGACCACCAAACATGATTTATGTCCAAAGTCTCAAGAATCCCAAATAGGACCAAATGCAGGAATTCCAGATTTGTTGCAAGCATTCACCACATCTCTACTCCCTTCTGGGTTGCTAGTAACAATAACAACTTCAGCTCTGCATTTTCGCGCTATCTCAACGCTCATTTCTGATACGTTTGGACGTCCTAACAAAGCTGTATCGTGTATAATCACCTTCTCCTTTGAATGCCCGCTTACCATCTCTTTTATTTCCTTACCAAAATTTTGTTCCACCCCTTTTGTCACCCATAGAAAACACACGTTAGCCGCGCAAGGTTGCAATAAATACGATAAAAATACACAAATTCCGGACCCTGTTGCAACCACAAGGACCCTATTGTACATGTTCACCAAATAAGGCAAGCCCGCGAAGTGAACCTGTCGTACCCATAAATGGGTAGGGGGATTCGATACTAAGGATTTTGTAAAATCGCCAACCGCCCCTGCCAACATCATGTGTTCTCTCTTCCCATCCGATATGATCCCAAACGCATGCCATTCAGAGAGGGGAGAAGGACTAATACGTCCTAAAATCCCAGGTTTAACTCCTCCCTCGAACTTTATGATTGTTGCATGGCCTGAGGGAGACGTGACCTTAACTGGAACACGTCTCACGCTCAACCATGGAATGATTATGAGCACAGTGATACCCAATGTGAACGAAAATTCTTGTTGTTTGATCAGTTTGGAACCAATTTTCGCGTTGTTATAGGATTTTGTTTCGGGGTCATAAGAAACGGTTAGGGTAATGAAGATCCAAAGAAGAGCTAAGGCTATCCATCCCACGAAACGATGAATCCTCTCGAAGAAATTATGATGGAGATGTCGAACGAGAGGGAATGCAGCGAGGGAGGAGAAGGAGAGAAGCGAGAGAATTGCAAAAGCAACGATAACAATTTCATGGGAAGTGTTTTCTCTGTCATTCAACGTTAGGGTTAACGCGTAAATGAGCCATGCAATGGATGAAATTGCACAACCACTATGGATTCCACCAAGTGACTGGAGTAAAGACGTAACAACAGTTTTGATTCGTATAGGAATCCAAGACCATCCTAAGCAATTCACCGCGAGCCAAAATAGTACTCTTAAAAATGCTTCGCTTCGACAGAGTGTCAAAGCGAAGATGTTCCCAATTGAGAAGAGGACGGCTTTTTTTCTTGCGTACGGGAAATTTCCCGTACTAGCAAGAATTAAAAAAGTGATATTTATGACTAAAGACAGAGCGAATAATCGCTTGTATACTGTAAATAAGCCTTGATCAAGAAGGATAATGGACAATCTAGACGAAAAATTATTATTTTTTTCGCGTTTGCTTAGGGTTTTCGGAGCTAGAAATGGCAATGGTGATGATCCTACTTGAGGAATTTGCAAAATTGGCCCCTCTTTGTTATAATAGCCTTTTTTAATATCAGACAGAGTATCATCATCTTCATCTTCATCTTCATCTTCGTCTACGTCTATCATTATATCACAAAAATGACTACTAGTACGACTCATTGTACGTTGAATGAAAGACGTAGACGATGGAACGATTTTTTTGCTAATATTTCCCCATGGTAGCCAAATTCTATTGCTACCATGGGAATTAGCTTCTATAGTAGGTGGTTTGGGGACGGAAAATGGATCGACACGTGGTTTTATCTCAAAAGCTACACCTCTACAACTTGAAAATCTCTCAAACTTGTCTCCGTTTTTCATTTTTTCGCGAGAAATAAAAAAAAGAAAAATTATATGAAAAATGATATAAGGTATGGGTGTGGAATTTAAGTAGGACATGCTAAGAAAATTGAGTTAATGGTATTTATAGACATTCAAAATTCCTTTTTTGTGTTGTTGTTGCTTGTTGTTCTTTTAATTTTTAATTTATAAAGGATTAAAGAATAGATTAGATAATCGAGTTTCAATACAGCTGTCACCTGTCAGACAACGAATGAGAAATAATTTTATTTTTTAAAAAAATAACTTTAATATATAGGGTTTGACGTTCCCTTAATTTATATTATATATTTTTTTTGTATTATTATAGAATGTCAATTTCAAAAGAATTGTACATGATATTACAAGATTATATTCTCTTTAAGTAGTTGCTCCCAATGTCTTTTTTTAAATCTTTTCTTTTTGGATGCATTCAAGTGAACGGCTACTTTAATATATACATAAATCTTATATTTTGAGAAAATTTATCTATAAATATTTTTTTTTTGATATTATAATTTGAAAAATATGTGTATTACATATCTTTTTAGTCGAGTTTGTTGTAGGAGGGCTTGTCAATTATTAACGGGGCACATTCAAAGAATAACGATTGTAAAAAAATTTATTAATTAAAAAAAACATTTATGATGAAATTTTATTATGTTTGTAGCATATTTACATAAAAATTAAATAGAAATCCAGGTATTATAGTCGTGTTGTCTTTGTCTCAAAATATTTATTATATTTAGTTTTCAAAAGTTATTTTAACTAAATTTTAGAGCTAAATCGAATTAATATGTTAAAATTTTAATTTGTATATTAAAAAATTATATAAAAAATATTATAAATTATGATTTTAATTTCTCATATTAAAAAATAACTTAAAATATTGATTAATATAATTTGAGTCTCAAAAAATGAAATTTCCCTGATTTTATTACAACATCATTGACATAGTCAAATTCTCAACTCAATAATGATCATGCAATTAATAGATATATCATATAGCATCATAAACATATTCAAACACTCAACAATAAGATATCTATGTAATTAACAAATATATCATAATTCATATAGCATCATAAAGATACTCAAATTACTAAATAGTCAACTCAAAGATATATTACTAAGCAATTAACAAACATATCACAAAAAAATATCCAAACACTCAACTCAAGAAAATAATAATATTTGGGTGCAGATAGATTGTGATGAAATGATTGAAATTCCTTTACCTTTAATCAGATATGTTTCGAATTTGAACTTACGAGAATAGAAAAAGATTTAAATCGTGTTGGAAGTGCCCTAAAAAATGGACAATCTTGCTATACATAAATTTCAATTTAATTAGATTTTAACGTAAATATAAATCATCAAGGAAAACTATATATATAATCAAATTAAAGATGTAAGTGTAGTGCGTATTATTGATTAAATTTAATCAAAGCTTTGATAAAGTCCATTTAAGATTCAACAAGTCAAATTTGAATTACCACTTATACCCTTGAGTGTATTTTTCCTAATGGGTGGATCGGGTCGGATATAAGTGGATTGAAAATAATTTTTTAACAAAAACAAATAAAAATATAATCTGATATTTTCTATGTTTCAAAGCGTAGTTTGATCGACAAATAATACATTTACTCAACATAATGCATATACTCACATTGTTACCAATATTTTCCTAGAAATAACATTCACTAGCCATTTTAAATTATCATATGTGTGAGTTTCTTACCTGAACTATGATCAAGTATTTATCAAAATACACTTCAAATATGTAATGACCTTAATGGCCATTTTCAGAAATCCTCAAGGAATTTTTTGAGAAAAATGGGTCCAAAGCCCTGATACCCCCGAATCTGTGGGCTGATACCCACAAAAAACTAAAAAAATCGTCTGATTCATGTTTCAGAGCCCATAAAATGCTATTGGGCCCCGTCTGACGCCGCTGGACCTATTGGAACTCTTAGCGGGTTCCTTGCGGACAGGTACGTGGAATTGTTCGAGAAAAATAGGCCTGGAGCTCGACACCTTCCGAATCCATGAGCTAACACTCACAAAAACTGAGAAAAAAATCGTCTGATTCCTGTTCCGGAGCCCATAAGATGCTACCGGGTACCATCCGATGCCACCGTGCCTGTTGGAACTCTTTAGCGAGCTCGTTACGGATGGGTACGTGAAATTTTCCAAGAAACATGGGCCCGATGCCCTAGCGCCCCCCCCCCCCAAAATCTGTAGGGTAACTCCCACGAAAAATTGAGAAAACCGCCTAATTCCTATTTTGGAGCCTATAAAATACTATCGGGTGTCGTTCAACGCCACCGGGCCTACTAGGACTCTTAGTGGGCTCGTTACTGATGTGTTCATGAGATTTTTCGAGAGAAATGGGCTCAAAGACTATGAAACTTAAACAATTGGGATCCTTGAATGTGTTTTTGGCCATTAACTCTAAAATAAAATGGAACCTACTATATCATTCAATGTGAACCTATCAACTCAAATCTTAATAAATAGATTTACTCGATACATGTGTTTATTGAGTGACAATTTAATCAATGTGCGCATAAATTGATTTGAACACTATCATATCGAAATAACTAATAAAATCACACTGAAAGAAACATGGACTAATTACCTCAACATTTTAAATTGAGTATCTAATTAAACTAGATACTGAGAATGAACAAACAATTAACAAAAACAAAAAACAATTTGGAGTATTCATTCTCACATAATAATTGTTGCATAAAGGACATTTTTGAAAAATTCGAACAATTATGCGCTCCTGCTAGAACTTCTACTGTTTGGACTCTCTAAAAATATCGCCAGACTCGTCGTTTTTGGTGAATTCGACACGCGTCCATCAACATTTGAAAGAGTTCAAATCATCGAACATTGTAACAAATAACTTATCTTATTTTCAAGATAACAAATGGTATCAATTATTCGACCTCCATATCCTTCTAGCTGACCTAATAATATAAAAATACCTTCATATCGATCGGCTGTGTATATAAGTTAAATTCTAATCTTACATAATCAATGATGCATAAAGAAGTTGGTTCCAAGTGTCTGGGAGTCCAGGAAGGCACCAATGACTACAATCATTACCAGGGTGTTGGCCACTATATGCTGATGGATGTGCATCTTTTCTTAATTGTGACAAAAATGTGATGTCAAGGAGATAAACTTTTGTCTTAATACTACTTAGTACTTTGTTAACAACATTAGTAGATGCTGGTAATCCTGCTGGATATGTTGATCCTGATAGTGGCACTTGCTCTGAGTTGCAATTCTTTGTCGATGAACCCCATTCTTTGCCCCTAATTAATCATAAAGAAAACATAATTAATGTGACTCATAAGCATTTGGAGGTAATCTAGGATGTGTTTGATATGATAAAAGTTATTTTTCAAGAAAATATGTAACATAATGTGATTCATAAGCTTTAAAGGTTGCAAATCTATCACGTGTTTGGTATGACAAAAGTTATTTTTCGAGAAAATATGTAACATAATGTGAGTCATATGCTATCAATTTTGCAAATTTAGGGTGTGTTGATGCGATAAGTCATTTTTAGATAGTTTAATCCTCGTATTCTGACTTACCTCACATAAATTGAAATAGAAGGGAGTAAAAAGTTAAGATTGTCGTAAGAAAAATGACTTCGTCGCATAAGTAGGGTGAAAACTTACATATAATGAGTAGGAGAAATGCCTTGGAAGAAGACTTTGGTTTTAGAAGAATCAACATTTTGATCAACCCATCTTCCCCAAGTTGTTAGGCCTTTGTAAAATGCCATCAAACGATCCATATCTTTTGATACTTTAGTGCCTTCTTGCATGTAGTCCCATCTATACAACAATAAAAATTGTAAACATAGTCATTTCATGTATGTATGAGTTCTAAAATGATCGTTAAGGTCATTCACTCAATCATCTCGATGATTTTGCTATTCATAGATCAAGATTAATGTCTGCGTATTATGTCAAAGACGTTGTTAATGGATGTATATGCCAAAGATGTTACAATAAGGTAGATAGAATTAAGTAGATAAAGAGTATGACAACACATTTCAATAGAATACTGAGTCAAGATTTGAAGTTTATTCGTAAACAAAAGGATCTAGCATGCACATTTCAAGTTACTCAAGATTAAATGTGATTAATTTGATATCATAAGAACTTAAATTAGAATTTATCAATAATTCAGGGACCAAAAGTGTTATCAATTTTATATTCAATGAATTTCCTAATATAAATACAAAAATTAAGCAAAAGTTACTAATTTCGTCCGAACTCCTATCTAGTTATGGCCACGTCCATGTTTGAATTCTAGTCTTGATTCACCTATCGTTAACAGAAATTTTTGTATACTTCAACAACAACATCATATCCAATAGAATCCCACAAGTGGGACCTGAAGAAGGTAAAATGTACGCAGATCTTACCACTACCTTATAAAGATAGAGAGGCTAAAGAAGTATGAAAAAGAATCAGACCCGCACATAAATACATGACTCATTTCCTTGTATGTATTATTTTGAAGAAAGATGGAAAATGGAAGTTGGATGTATATAGTTTACCCTTGAGATTTTCCCTTGTGAGTCCACCAATGCCAAGAGTTGAAAATCAACATATCCATTCCTTTCCATGCATCACCTTGTTGTATAGAATCCAATTTCAAAACTCTTCCAATATTCTCTCTTACTATATCTACCAAATATGGGGTTCTATAAAGGAATAAAGTTACTCCATGCTCCTATCAAAATCATCATTAGGAGAATTAGCAAAAAAATATAAATTAAAAAAATGTGTGAGATGAAGAAAGCGGAATCAGAATTTTTACTAAAATAGTCAGAAATATAAAGAATTAGTAATCATGGAATGAAGCTAAAGAAGTGGGTGTTTGAATTGACTTATTTTAAGTGACTTCTAATTTTTAAGTTTTGGAAGTGTTTGAGAACAATAAAAAATTGCTTAAAAGCGATTTCTTTAGGTTGAAAAGTAAAAAAAGAAAAAAACCAAAAGTCGAAAGTTGGTTTTTTTCAACTTATGACTTTTATCTTTTAGGTTATAAGTCACTTTTAAAAAGTCAATCCAAACACTCACTTAGTATATACAACATAATATTTTGATAAAGAGGTTCAGATGAATCCCTCTTGCGCTCTCCTAGCTTCGCTTGGGTGCAGGAGAGTAAAATTAAACCAATATTCAGGAGTTAAGTCAAGATTCAAAGCTTATGAATATTGAATCGTAATTGACATTCAAATATTTTTCCATATTTAGTAGACTTCTAATACATATACAGAATCTAATCAATCAAATTTAACGAAGTTTATAAATTTTAAATAGCCACCAAGTATAATAATCTCTTATAATTTGAATAGAAGAAATTGATCCTTAGTCAATTTTATCTTATTTATAAAAAAATTTATTTAAATAAAAAAGAATATCTATTATGAGATATAAAACCAAAAAGTTCAATAAATATAAGCACAAGTTGACAACAAAAAATATCAGAAACAAATTTTACAGAATCAAGTCAGTAACAAAAAATAAAATTGGACCTACCACTAGTTTGTTACATTCTTGAATGTCAAAATATCTCCTATTTATTTCACGGTCCGCGACTAATTCAAATTCGTATCACATATTTATATACTAAAAAATGTATAAAATAATTATCAATGATTATGGTAAAATCTTTATCTTTATCAATAATTAAAAGTCTTGATTTTAAATTATGATAAAACAAAAAATTTTAGTGAAAAGTGCTTTTTTTCTTTAATTGGCCTTATGCGATATAAATTTAAATTAATTAAGACTCTAATTTTTTAAAATATAAATTGTAATAATGAGACTATATAATAATGAGTTAAAGAGATATGTTTTTTTTTTTTTTTGCTCCAATAAAACCAAAAACAACAAAATATTAAAATTGGAAATAGCATTTTATTTTTTTAAAATAAAGTAAAAATAATTGTTCCTCACGCCTCTGACAAATCACGGGTTTTACTCAATAAAAAACAAACAAATAAAAAAACAAAACTAATTCTTGTCTCCCATGCACATTCTCAGAAAGCTAAAATTGACAACTTCTAGAGAAAAAGAAAAAGAAAATTCATAGGCAAGGAAAAAATATTTCTTTTATTTTTGTATGATGTTCGAATTTTTTATTGAAGCTCGATAAATTTAAATTCGTATCAAAACTTTTACATAATAAGGTAAAATATTTTATTTTAGAAAAAAGGACAGGTTCGATGCACTAAAGCTTTCGCTATGTGCAGGGATCGGAGAAGGGCCCGACCACAAGGGTCTATTGTACGTATAGTTTTACCTTGCATTTCTGCTAGAGATTGTTTTCATGGCTTGAACCGTGATCCTAGTCACATGACAACAATTTTACCAGTTACCAGTTACTAAAGATGATTTTGACTTCAATACTTGAGCCTCGAAATAATATTTACCATTCTACCACTATTTTTAATTCTCACCAACTATTTACGAAAACACTTCTCAACTAACTATCAGATAGAAAAGTGATAGCTCAGATAAGAAATTCTCACACTTGATATATAATATAAATATGAAACTCGAAAAAACTGAATTACTCCAAATATATTCTTGATCGTTAACTCTAATAAATATCAACTATCTTTTTTAAAATGCCTTATATTTAAAACAAATGTTATTACTTTCTTCATTTCATTTTATATGACAACTATACTCTAAGTTGTACGGACTCTTCACTTTTAATGGTGTATCCATATTGAATTCTCCGAAAAGACTTTTTCTTTTTGCGAATCCCACATGCACTCGCTGACACTTTTGAAAAGTCCAAGCAACATAGTTATACTTGATACAAATTTTAAGAAAAATCACATACTTCTGAAACTTGTGGTCATACATATATCATAATATATTTATGATTATATATATTTATATATATTAAAATGTTACTAAAATAAAATGAAAATTATTTTAAAATAGCAAACAACAACAATATATCCAGTGGAATTCCACAAGTGGGGTCTGGAGAGGATAGAATGCACGTATACTTTGTCACTATCTCAGAGAGATAGAGAAATTATTTCCTGGGGATCGTCTTCAGGAAAAATAGCAAAAGATATATATTATTTGAAAAAACTAACCTGAAAAGTGACAGAAGAAATTGATTCTTTTCTTGAAAAAGAAGTGGTGGAATTTGGCATAGAGGAATGTAACATACATGCCAAAGATTCCCACATATTCAAACTCAATGAATCACCAACAAACATTATTTTTTTTCCTTTCCATCTTTTCAAGAAATCCACTCCATCAAATCTACAATAAATAAATAAATAAATAAATAAATAAATAAATAAATAAATAAATAAATAAATAAAAGTGAAGAAAACAAAACTTATAGGGACACAATATCAATCAAAATCTTGGGAAGGGCAAAAAACAACAAGTATAATTATATTATAATAGAACAAAAAAGTGTCTTCTATATATGACATGACATTGACAACACCTAAAAAATATCTAGAATATTGGAATTAGAATTCAAAATAATTTTTAAAATCTCCTTTTATAATATGTATACAATATCTAAAGTTTATTGAGCGCTATATAATTTTTCGATGAAAAAAATATTGTAAGTAACATTTATATTTGTCGTATATCTTAATTTATTATGATACACATATATTTAATTTATCATTTTGATTAAGCAATATATGATATTCCTTTTCTCGTGTCTTTGAATAAAAAAATATAGTGAAGGATCTTGAAATCAGTCGACCTAAGAGAAGGGGCCCCTGGTCTCATATGTCCATATAAAAAACACGACGAGAAGTTAAAATATTCTCTTTAATTGCTATTTTTGTCAAATTGAATATCTTTTATAAAGAACTAGCTAGAGGAATATGCCATAGTCTTTTCTTGAAAATCTTCACCAATAAATACAAGTGACATAGAGTAACTTGAAAAATTAAAATATAGTAATAGTAAAAAAAATTACACTAATAACATGTAAAATTATCACTTTAATATGAGATAATAACATTTAAAAATTGCATAAACTTACTTAGTAGGGGATTAAAAAAATACTAGAAAATCTAAATATTTCATTTGGTATTTGAAATATTGCAAACCTAAACTAATATTTGAACTCCTTTTTGCCACAACATAATAATCTTCTATTACCTCAAAGGAATTCAACGATTCATATATTGAACCCCTTAGTTCTATGTAGCTCCGCCTTAAACAAATATATATTTTTTTGAAAAATCTTATATTGATGGTTTAACAACAAATACAACATATCAAGTACTTTAGTTTTATAATAAGGTGAAGTTCGGAGAAAATAGAGTTATGTATGCAGACCTTATACCTATTTCACGGAAGAGATGGAAGAGACTTTTTCAAGATCCTCGACTCAATAACGCATATCAAAGAACATATCAATACTATAGTCCTACAAGGAGAGTCTGAAAAGAATAGAGTATATCAAACTTCATCTCTACCTCATGAAGAAAATAGACTGAATAATGCATATCAAAGAACATATCAATACTATAGTCCTACAAGGTGAGTCTGAAAAGAATAGAGTATATCATACTTCATCTCTACCCCACAAATGAGATAAAAAAGGATTTTTCAAGACCTTCAACTCAATAATGCATATTACAGAACATATCAATATTGTAGTCATACAAGGTGAGTCTAGAAAGAATAGAGTATATCGGACTTCATCTCTACCTCTCGAAGGACATAAAAGAGACCTTTTCAAGACCTTCGACTCAATAACGTATATCAAAGAACATATCAATATTGTAGTCCTACAAGGTGACTGGTCTGGAAAGAATAGAGTATATCAGACCTCATCTCTACCTCACAAAGGAAATAAAGAGGCTATTTCAAGATTCCCCGACTCAAATAAAGAACACAAAAGAATTTATATCAATGATATATATATATATATATAAAAGTAAAATATATTTTAGTACCTTGGTAAGTTGCAAGAACTAGGCTTCCAAGCATATTTGAGGTATGCTTTATCAGGTCTTCCATATTTTTGACAATCAAATTCTGGATCAATAAATGGACAATTTGAAGATTGGTAAAGAGGAAATGAAGGGTCAATTACCCATTGGCCTTGAAATAAATTGCAATTACTCAATAATTCTCTATTATTTATTCTCAAATTCAGAAAATCACTAACATTATTGTGTACTACAATCTCTGCTTTAACAATTTTTGTAGAAATAAATAAAATAACTAAGGCTATTGATTGAAGAAATAAATTTGACATAATTTTCATTAAAAAGAAAAAAGAAAAATTGTTTGGTTTTGGATTTATTTTTGTTTGGTTAAAGAAGAATGGAGAGAAAGAAATGAGTACTGTGGAAAAGAAAGTTGGTGCTACAAAATTGATTCAATATATATGTATATATATAGAGAGAAAAAAAAGGCTCGATGTATGTGACAGTATTTAATTGAACACAAAAAATCTTTTGAATATGAGATTTATTGAAAATATCATGTGTATCTCGTCTTTGAAAGCTAAGCTTGTCGATTTAAAAATTTGAAAACAGACTCTGACAGAAATGCAAATTAAAATTGCGTATAATAGACCTTTATGGTTTGATTCTTCCCCAAACCCTATGCATAACGAAAGTTTTAGTGCACCTACTCATGCCCTTTTATATCAATCCACTTTTCTTGTCATTTGCCTCATTTACCCATGTTCATTGTTCCCACCATATACATTAAAAAAAATTATATATATGAAGGTGCATTTTCTTAATTATGATTTAATGTCACTTTCTTTGTCTACAAATGCAATAAAATAATATTCCCTTTGTTTTTAAAAAAATGAACTTCTCTCTTTTTAGCTTGTTTCAAAAAAATGATTTTTTTTTAATTTCAATTTTTCAGGCGATATGTTTAAGATCACACGATAAAAGAATATTTTGGTACATTAACATAATTTTGATCTAGAACCACAAAATTATTAAATCTTCTTTATTTTTTTAGATTTTGTGTCAAGTCAAATCAGATCAATCTTTTTTAAAGAAAGCGACGCTCTAATTGAACATGTCACGTTGAAGGAAGTGACACTCCAACAATAGTTTAACTTGTCGCGTTGAAGGCAAGTGACGCTCCAAAATGACTTAACTTATCACACTAAAGACAGTGACACTTCAATAATGATTTAACTTGTCACGTTGAAGACAACGTGATGGATATTAAAGTGAAAAATAGCAAATTATATTATTTTAATTGAATAACTAATGAGAAATTTGCATCCATCCAAAAGAACTCTAGAAACTAAAAAAGAAAGACTATATATGCTTAGAGTATTTCTTTTTCATCATTTTTTTCTTTTTTTGGTTTGGATTTATTCTATAAATAAAAACATAATCTTAGTACCACTTAATTAAGTTAAACATTTAACTGAACAATCCTATCATTTTGTACAAAATTTCAACATAATATTCTTTGTTAATCCCAAGACATAATTATTAATCATAAAGTAATATAATCACTTTACAATCATTTAAAAAAAAATTACAATATTTTTAATTAAGTTGCCGGTGATTACGGCACCTATTACAGTCTAGATATTTTATTTTGGAATTTTTTATTTTTGAAAAAAAAAAGAATTTAACTTTATTTTGTATTATTTTAAATGATTGAGGAATGGAAATTTCCAAGAAAATTCTTTTCCCATTTGGAGATAATTAAATTTCACAATGATATAATGATCGTAGTGATATATTATTATTATTATACGATGGAATCATGCCTTTATGCCTATCGTCGTAGAAGTTGTTTCTAAAAAAGATTATGGGTCTCGAGTATTCAATCAATTAATCTCACAAAGCACGAAAAATTCAATCATGTTTGATCGTCCGTTCATCAAGTCAGTCATGTTTGATCTGCTCAATTCAATTCATCTAAAATTCAGACAAATATATAGTTCACCATAAAATATCTTATCAAAATATTCTTTTCTTCATATATTATAAATAATCATAATTAAAAAAATCGGTACATAAGAAAATAATATTTACACAAAATTTAGTAGAAATTGAACGGATTAGGTCATGATCAATCATGGCCTCATTTTAGCCAAGACGACATCAAAACTCAAATTTTCAAACTTTACGCCTTTAAAAACTCTTTCTATAGCAAATTTCTAGCTTTTCACAAGATTTTCAAAATTCGACTTTTCAACTCAACCAAAAATGACTTAAAGCAACTTCCAGAAAGGGCAACACGATAATTCAACAAAATATTTCAAAAATGACCTTCCGGGTCATTACACAATCATGACCTAGTTTCAGTTGGTTTTTCGGCCAAAATAATATTTCGACAAATCATAACCTATTTATTTATTAACTCAATTTATTTTAATCCGCGTAAATTCAATCTAACCCACTTATATATATTTATAAACTTTAAATCATTGTCATGATACACACTTGTTTTTCCCTTTTCAAAATGGCAGTGTGATTTGTGGTGTGACTTTTGTCTACTGTAGAGCTGGAGTCACACAGCTTTGTCTCCTCAGACAAGTTGTTAAATGGTGGACCAAAAAGATTATAAAAAATGTTAATTATAATATTTTATTATTTAAAGAGGAATCCTTTCAATGATATCAACAAATACTATAGCTATTATATAAGTAATATATGTTTGTCCATCGCCAAAGTTATAGTGATCATCGTGGAGAAGTCAGAATTTTCATGAAAAAGTATTAAAATGTAAAGAGGTCACGATTAAGCCAAAGAGAGTTGATATATTGTGTGTGTATATATATAAGAAAGAACAGCAAACTTGGTGCACTAAAGCCCCTGCGCTATGCGTAGGATCCGATTACAAGGGTTTATTATACACAACCTTACCGTGTATTTCTGCTAAAGGCTATTTTCAAGGCTTAAACTCGTGACCTCCTTGTCACATGAAAACAACTTTAATATTAAATGTAAATTCATAACTTTAAAATTACAATGGATTGAACACTAGAAAATAGTAGAGATTCAATTCATAGAGTTTAATCTTAAATTAGGCTCATGTGATGAACAGTCTTTCATTCTTTATCATACATCTCAAATTCAAGTTTAAAAATATAATTATTTTGTAAATAAAAAACACCTTATCCCAAAACAAAAAAAAAAAAATTCTATCTAAATCTGAATTAATTAAAATTCAAAAATTAATACCTAACATCGAATCGAATAAAAAAATATCATAAATTCCCCAATTTATCTATTGTCAATGCACATGCACAACCACTATAGTCATGAGTCATTGTCACCACCAACCTCATTCTCCATTTTACCTATGAAATACCTCTAATTGTCTACCTTTACATGATTGATCTTTAGAGAGAACAAATATAATACTCCTTTCGTCACATTTTATGCAGCATTTTTTTTGGTCTGTTTCAAAAAAGAAAAATATTATCTTACTAGATTTAGAAATAATTTAACTTAAATTTTTTTATCCTTAATAAAATGATTTCAACCACATAAATATCTATGAATGATTTTGGACCAGATGTTTCAAGAGTCTTCTTTTATTTTGTCTTAAACGTCATGCTAAGTCAAACGATGCCAGATAAAATGAAATGGAGGGAGTAGCAGAAAAGATTGTTGGTCGGACATATAGTTGAGGCATTATTGGTCTTGTATGTAAATAATTTTGTAAATACACCATATTTAGAAAATATTTATCACGTACAATTATATAATTTTGATACATGTATACTTCACTTTTAATACACAATGCATTTTTTTTAAAATTAAAACAAGCCTAATATATTTTAAGACGCTAATAATACATCTATATTGCATGCAAAATTATTTTTATACATAGTATGATACATCTATATTACATGCACAATTCGTTTTTAACACATAATGCAATTTTTTTTATACCAAAATAAATATAATACATATATAATTCACTTTTAATACATAGTACAATTGTTATAGATGATAAATAATTTTTAAATATGATATACCTAGCTAATAAATAAACAAAAATATTTAAAAATAATAAATATTTTATAATAAAAAAAAACTCAAAAAGATAATTATCCCTCGTTGAAATGTTAAAATGGGCTTAGAAATAAGTGGATTACATTTAGATATAGTGGGCTTCTAGTGGAGATGAAGGCCCACTTGATTAGTTGTTTTCATATAATATGATGTTTCCTAATGGCCCATTAATCTTTTCTTAAATTTAATAATTATTAACTTTGGTTTTTTTCCCCCTTTTCTCAATGCCATGTATATTACAATAATACCACTAAGTGTAATCTCATTGTACACAGATCGTATCTCTACTTTAGCAGGTTAGAGAAATTAATTCTGATAGAAACTTGATTCAAATTAGAAATTACTTAAAACACGGTTACTAGATAAATATGGTAGCAATATAAAGCAAAGCAATAGTCAAATAGTAAAAATGATATACTACGCGATTACTAAATTCTACTGCTAATAAGGAGGAGTGGAGTTGCGGCTAGCCTCTGGCCTCTAAAGTGCGACAACATTCAACTACTATTGATATTTTATCCTAATTCTCGACTTTTATACGCTACAATCTAGGGTTATGTCCTCAGTAAGTTAAAATTATGTCATGTCTTGTCTAATCAATTCTCCCAAATTCTTTTTCATCAATTATCTCCCAAAGTATTTTTTTTTTCTTTTTTCTTTTTAATTTGTTAAAATTGATAATGGGCATTAGATGCCTACCATATATAGTGGAATCTTGAAAAAGCAAAATGCATAATTCCTCAGTGAAACAGTACGTACGTACATATATATATATATATATATATATATTATTAGAAAAAAATTAACAATATAACTCTTTTATTCACTCGAACTTCAAACTACTTGACATATTTTATTTATTTTCTTTTAAAATTACTTGAATGTTTTTTTTATATATAAAAAAAAACTATTTGCATGCTTCACCAAGTGTGAGTGCAAATAACAATAGATACAGATCAGAAGTGGCAAAAAAGCGGGTCGAGTGGAATATGAGTCAATCAAATATGAGTTAAGTAAAAGGGGATAATATACTCAACTCGACTCATATCTTAAATGGGTAAAAAATAACGATTTACCCAATGGATAATCTTTTTAGCCATAACTCACCCCCTACCCCTCCACCCCGAGCCTCCCCCAACCCCCGAGCGCCCCCCACCCAAAATAAAATGTAAAAGAAAAATTAAAGTCGATTTTGATTTGTTGCCAAATTCATTCATTAAAGTTAAAAACTCTTCAATTTCTGTTGATAATAGTTTTATTAATATCCGTCTCCACTCTTTAATCAAATTCTTGGCAATTAGTATTCGAAAAAAAAATACTTAAATAAATAAAATCAGATAAGCTTTATCGTTAAAAAATTTCAATTCAATTCTTGGCAATTAGTACCAGATAAGCTTTACCATTTGAAAACTTCAATTCAATTTTTCTTCTTCTTTTTTTCTTTTTCCCAAATTTGTTATTTTGTCTTGCGTTTAACTTGGTTTGAGAAAAGTTCACTCTTTTTTGTCCTTTCAAACGCAATTTAAGGAGTAAATGAATATAAGAAAATAATTCCTTCAAATTATTAGGTCTATAAATAACAAGAAATGAAATAACTTATTCATCCCAAAAAAAAAATCGAATACTTCAACAAATATTTGAATTTTAAGTGATAATATATGATGATGTCTCCTATGTTCAATTTGAGGTTCATTTTAGCTACTCTACTAGTGTTAGGGATGTGGGCTAGCCTAGCCACATCCCGCACTTTGTCTGAACCATCCATTGCTGAAAAACACGAGCAATGGATGGTCCATCATGGACGCATATACAAAAATGACATAGAAAAGGCGGAGAGACTCAAGACGTTCAAACAAAATCTTGAGTATATTAAATCAATCAATAAGTTCGGGAATCGGACTTATAAATTGGGAATCAATGAATTTGCTGATATGACGAACGAGGAATTCCAAGCCACACGTTTTGGATACAAAATGTCGACTCATGACCAAACCCTAAATGCCACATCTTTTCGGTACAAAGATGTGACAGTTCCAGATAAAATGAATTGGATTGAACAAGGAGCAGTTACTGGGATTAAAAACCAAGGGAATTGTGGTGAGTCATACAAGTTAATTATCATTTTCAATTTTAGTCAAATTTCTCTATAACATCATCATTACTCGTTCTGATATTCTTTTACTTCTATGGTGACATGTTGTACTATAGAGTACATGTTAGCAACATAACATGTAAAATCAAATATTACAAAGAAGACTTTATACCATTATCACTATTTTATAGATAGGTCTGACTGTTTTTTCAGTTACATGAATAACTATTTAAAATATTGCAAAATGCAGGATGTTGTTGGGCATTTTCCGCGGTGGCTGCTATGGAAGGGATCAACAAGATCACGACAGGTAACTTGATTTCATTGTCCGAGCAAGAGTTGGTTGATTGTGATACGAGTTCGAATCAGGGTTGTGAAGGAGGTTTAATGAATAAAGCTTTCGAGTTCATAATTGGAAACAATGGTCTTACTTCAGAATCAAGTTACCCGTTTCAAGGAATCGATGACATGTGTAAAATCGGAGAAGAAACTAACAATGTTGCCAAAATTACTGGCTATGAAAATGTTCCTACCAATAGTGAATCCGATTTACTCAAAGCTGTTGCTAACCAACCTGTATCTGTCGCGATTGATGCTAGTGGATCGGATTTTCAATTATATTCTAGTGGCGTGTTCACAGGACAATGTGGAAGGAGTTTAAATCATGGTGTCACTGTTGTTGGTTACGGGGAAGATTCAAACGATGGTACTAAATATTGGCTAGTAAAGAACTCATGGGGAACTAGTTGGGGCGAAAATGGATACATTAGAATGCAAAAAGATGTTGATGCTGAGGAAGGACTTTGTGGAATCGCAATGCAAGCTTCTTATCCAACTGCTTAAACTAAAAATACTTAATTAATATGATGCGACTTATTCTAAATATGAGTTTTATTTATCGATCCCTAATCGATTGTTATTTATATATGTAACACTATTCATATATGCAAAATGTAATGCTAGAGCTTCTTTAATATAAAAGAAGATTTCAACATTGAGAAATTAATGAAATGTCATGACTTTTTTATAGTATCAACAATGATGGTTAATTCTTCGATAGTAGTGGTTATAATGGCATTTGATATCGAGGGATAAGAGATAATGATTCTGATATAAACGGCAGAATTCTTTTATCCGATATTTAATTGAGTATTTGACTTTGGGATTAGCGAATTTTGGGTTAGTAACATTATATTTTTTTATATTATATTTATATTACTCTCAAAGTAGAACAACAATTCTGATTGATTAATTCAGGGGCAATGTTAAAACATAATATTGGACGATCTCTATTTATGCTCACTGATGATGAGGGGAAGCCTCAAATTAAAGCTACTACAAGCGACAAACTTATTTCTACTCAGAATCGAATCCATATATCATATCGAATAAAATAAAATAATACTATTCTCTCCATTTTAAATTATCTATCGCGGTTTTCTTTTACATATTTTTCTTAACAAACATTAGTTAGGAGGGAACTTTAACTACTTTACTTCTCATTGGTTTTCTAACAATCATAATATCACTACTTTACTCTTCACTGATATTTGAACAATTATAATAGCTATAAAGTGCTTTTTGTAGATAGTCGTTTCATTTATTTTGATTTTTTTAGTTTTATTTCCCTTTCTGTTCCCTTTGCAATATCTAGTTATTCTACTTATCCTCCCCAGACCCCACTTGTGGGATTCAACTGGGTATATTGTTGTTGTTGTTGTTTATAATAGCTATAAAATTTGTCGATAATTTTTAGCTGATCTATTATTAAAAAATTCCTAGTAAATTAGTTTTTTTTATATATAATTTATCACTTATTAGAATTACGAATTTAAAATTAAATAAAATTAATATAAAAGTTTTATTATTCTTTAATTATTTAATTTTATTATCGCTAATTTCTTATTTTCTAGCGGAAAATCTACTCAAAAAGATTGTTAAAAAGGAGGTATAATATACCAATAAATGAAAGTGTTTCACCATTTCTAGACACATTCCTTTCAACTTTTAAAAATGGGGATTACTTTTTACTTTTTTTTCTTATTTTGCCGCAATTTTCGCAAAGAAATCATTTAGTAAATTGGCATAATTTTATTAGATAAGTCAAAATATTATAGTAAATCAATTAATTGATTGTCTGAATTTTCATTTCGTCACGATTAAATTCACCTAGGTTAGCCAACCTTTAAGAATTAAAAGTATTTTTATTTATAAAAAATATTTATTTTTTAAAAATTAAGATATTTGTTAAAAGATTTTATAAAAAACAAAAAAGAATATAATTTTAAGTTGTAACAAAGATCTCCCAATTGATCTTATATTATTTGCTAATTTTTATGTATCAAGAAACTTAAAGGATGCAAGTAATTGGATGTTGATTTATTTATCTAAAAGAAATAGAATAGTATATCATTTAGTTATAACTTGGAAACTTTGTATAACTTTTATAAAGTAATATAAAAAAAGACTTGACTAAAAGCAAATTTCACATTGATGTTGATTATTAGGGCACAAAAGTCACTTGACTTGTTTACACTTCTATTTGGACTTTAGACAAAAGACTAAGGTCAAGGCTAGGCAATTGTAACAAATACTCAATCAATTGATTGGACCTGTCAATCAAATGAATCATGATATTCGTAATACAATATTTTTTTTTAAAATTTATATCACTTTTGTTTAATGTTTCGAAGGAGAGTTCATATTCGGCCTGATTGAGAAATTAAATTATCCAAAACATGATCGAAAAACTAGTTACGTCTAATGAAGAAACTTATAGATCAATCACTAATAATACTATAATCTGAAAGGGTGATTAAAATCGATCTACTAAGAAATTAAATTATATGTAACATAAACACATGAAGTACAAAGTGGAATAGATATTAGTTTGGTTAGTTAATAATGATGATTATGAAAAAAAAATATTAAATGATATTATTAATGCTTTTGTCTTGATTTTTACAAAGATATTTGACTGAACACGATTCTTCTTTCTCATTTTGCCACAATTTTCGCAAAGAAATAATCTAATTAATTGACATAATTTATTAGATAAATCGAAAAATTTTAGTAAATCAATTGATTGGTCATCTGGATTTCATTTTGTCGCGATTAAATTCACCTTGATTAGTTCAAGCTTTTCAGAATCAAAAGTGTTTTTAATTATGAAAAAAATATTTATTTCAGAAAATTAAGATATTCGTTCAAGTTTTTGAAAAAACTAAGATATTTTTAAATTGTGAAAAAGATTTTCCAGTTAAATTACGTATTTTAGGTAAATATTTATGAATTGATCTAACATTGTTTGCTCATATTTATGTATCAAGAAACCTAATAAACGATGCAAGTAATTTGATGTTGATTTATTTATCTAAAAGAAATAGAATTGTATATCATTTAGTTATAACTTTGAGACTTTGTATAACTTTTACAAAGTAGAATAAAAAAAGACTTGACTAAAAGCAAATTTCACATTCATGTTAATTATTAGGGCACAAAAGACTCTAACTTGTTTACACTTCTTTGTGGACTTTGTCAACTTGTGTCTTGGTCTCTAAAAATATTTCATAAAATTCTATATAAATTCTCAATGATTAATCCTTGCATGATAATTGGTTGTGTTAGAGAGGTTATGAATCGATTGGACATGTCAATCGAATGAACTATGACGTTCATAATATAACAATTTTATCTGAATTATACATCATCTTTGTCTTAAGCTTTGAAGGAGACTTCATATAGTAAAAGTACTGTTAAAACTGACTTGCTGCGAAATTAAATTATATGCGACATAAACACATGAAGTACAAAGTGAAATAGATACTCTCTCTCTGTTCACTTTTATTTGTTATTGTTTTGTTTATCGAGGTCAACTTGATTAAATTTCAAAGCTAAATTAAATATTTGAAATCTAAAATTTAGATGGTTGAAAACTATACGAAAAATGCTATAAGTTACAATCTTTCTCATATTAATATAATGAAAAATATATCTTAAAAAGTTGGTCAAAGTTTATATAATTTGACATTGATAACTAAAATATGACAAGTAAAAGCGAACGAAGAAAATATTAATTTGGTTAGTTAATAATAATGATTATGGAAAACGAATATTAAATAATATTAATACTTTTATTTCAATTTACGAAGATATTTGACTGAACACGATTCTTTTATCTTTTAAAAAGTTTGAAACTTGTAATGTCTTGTTTCTATGATTATCATCATAGAGAAGAGAAAATTTCATAATTTATAAAAAAGTATAGAAGTGGACCATAGTGATTCTTAATTCAAAGGAAATTAACATCCTATTTTATCCTGCAAAGGTTGTTAAATAGGCATCTCAATATAGATATATGTGAACATCCTAACCATTTTCTTGGATATCTTTTAAAAAGTAATATTAAAAAATTTCATGGATACTTTCTCTATTTCGAAAAGAATAACGTGATTTGACTTGACACGTAGTTTCAAAAAATAAAGAAGATTTTTTAATTTTGTGATTCTAAATGAAAGTTATATCAGATGTACCAAAATGTCTTTTAATTTTGTGGCCTTAAACATGTTTATAGAAAGTTGAAGATTCTAAATGAAAGTTATATCAGATGTACCAAAATGTCTTTTAATTTTGTGGCCTTAAACATGTTTATAGAAAGTTGAAATAAAAATTTTGCCAGAAAAAAAAAGTCATTCTTTTTTATGTAGATCAAAAAGGAAAGAAAATCATTCTTTTTGAAATAGTGGGAGTACTATTTAATGTTCGTGTGCAAAAAAATTTCACATTGGTTGTTAATAGAAAAAAAGAAGAAGAAGAAGTTAGTTGTAAGATATTGAAAACTTACAATATAGTCTTGGCCTAAAATTGACAATATCGCTTCTTATTAAGAGTAATCTTAGACCGTTCTAGCTCAATACTTTGAGAAAAACGTTTTCTTGTGTTTTTTTATAGCTTATGGATCTTTTATACCACAACATAAAGATTTCTTCTGCAGAAACTAAAAGTCTTAAAAGAAAATATTAGACCGCGTTCTAAAATTCTATAAACGTAAGACGACACTTTAATATTTTATCGATCCCACTCCAAGGCTATACTTGCACAACTTCTCAAAATTAGGGACCAAAAAATCTAAATCATAACCTATAAAGGACATTTTTATAAATCAACCATTACTATAATCCTAACATCCCTATAAATAGCCCCTTATATACCAAAGGACATCATTGTAAGTCTTTCAATCAAAATATCTTATTACAACAAAAAACCAAGCATTTTGCCTAAGTATTTTTTGCAATGGCTTTGTTTCTTGAATGGAAAACACAATTTATCCTTCTCTTTGTGATTATTGTGATGTATGCATCTCAAATTACTTCAAGAAACCTTCAAGATTCATCTTCCATGATGGAAAAACATGAGTCGTGGATGGCGCGACATGGAAGAACTTATGAAGATGATATAGAAAAGGCAAAAAGATTGAACATTTTTGAGAAGAATGTGAAATTTATTGAGTCTTTCAACAATAATGGTACTAAGTCATATAAATTAGGTATCAATGAATTTGCTGATCTTACTTCTGAGGAATTCTTGAGGTATTATACTACTAAACATGGACTTAATAATAAGTTTTCTTCAACAAAATCAAAGCAATTATCTCCAACAACAATTTCATCATTCAAATATGAAAATATGAGTGATGTTCCATCTGATATGGATTGGAGAAAAAGTGGTGTTGTTACTAGCATCAAAGATCAAGGTCAATGTGGTAAGTCAAGAAAAACTTTTTTGGTTTCATATTCTTTTGTCAAATACTACTCCTTCTGATCAGTGGCGAAGTCAGAATTTTGATTAAAAAGGTTCAAAATTTTAAGTAGACACACGAACTGAGCGAAGGGGGTTCGACATCTATTATATTTAAAAAAAAAATAATTCTACCATATATAAATAATATATTTTTTTGACGAAAGGAGTTTGTGAACCCCCTCATCTATGTGGCTCCATCATTGCTCCTTCTATTTCAACTCTGTAACATGTTTTTCTTTTTAATCTGTTTTAAAAATATGATATATTTTTATATACATATTTTAGAAATAACTTTTTATTTTAATCTTAATCAGATAATTTTACATATGATATATATCATGTATGTATATAAAATCTTTTATAATGAATCTCTTGCCACTATGTATAGTAAATACTTCTTTTATATTTATTGCTTTACATCACAATTTCCCCATTCAAGAAAAATGTTGACTACTTGTACTCTCTACTTGTTTTGATTTCATACTCTCTTTGTCAAATACACTACTTCTCTATCCATCTCTATCCTAACTTATGTGACGTATTTTTCTTTTTAATCTGTTTCAGAAAAATAATATCTATCTATATATACACACACTATATCATGCATGTATATATATAAAATATAATAAATACTTCTTTTATATTTATCATTTTATTTCATTATTTTTGACGTATAAAATTTAAACTCATTTTACAAATTGCATTTGATATACAGGATGTTGTTGGGCTTTTTCTGCGGTTGCCGCCCTAGAAGGAGCAAACAAGCTCTCAACGGGCAAGTTGATTCCACTATCAGAACAACAAATTTTGGATTGCACAACCGAAACCTACGGTTGTGACGGCGGTTTAATAACCACGGCCTTCGATTTCATAGTGAAAAACGGTGGAATCGCCACGGAATCCGACTACCCTTACGAGGAAAATCAAGATTCGTGCAGGAGCCAAGAGTCCGTCGTAAAAATGAGTCGATACGAAACGTTGCCCGCATCGAGTGAACCAACTTTACTGACCGCGGTGGCACGACAACCCATCGCGGTCGGTATCGCGGTCAATGAAGACTTTCATTTGTACCAAAGTGGTGTTTATGATGGAAATTGTGGTGATAGACTTAACCATGCAGTTACTATAATTGGTTATGGTATAAATAATGAAAGCGATACGAAGTATTGGCTGATCAAGAACTCTTGGGGGACTAGTTGGGGTGAAAATGGTTATATGAAAATTGCTAGAGACATAGGAATTAAAGATGGTCTTTGTGGGATAGCTACTATGGCTTCCTATCCTATTGTTTAGAATTAATTTGGCCTAAATTAAGAGCACATTATCTTTAATGCTTGTTTAATTAAATGTTGTGTACTAGTTCAATTAAAAGGTGCTTGTAATATTACATAATTGTGGTACTTACTATATGTTTTTGTGTGGTCATTTGCACTTGTTTGTTTTTAATTTTTGCTCATAGAATTATTTTTTCCGGGACACAAGTTTATATTTGACGTATCATAATATCTAGTAAGTTATGTTCTGGCATTACTTCAGTTTCGAAAGAACTAACTACGTTTCACTAGACATAAGTTTGATTATTAAAATTGTAAAATTAAAAAACGGACTAGTTGAAGGAACAAAAATTAAAGACCAACCAAGTAAACGTCAAAGCTAGTAGCCAACTAGTTATAAGACCTAAGTTTATAGTATTTATTTATATTGTAAACCTAAACTTAATATATATTTATTAATTTCTTAACACAAATATATATATTGTTTGAATAAATATTACTGAGTTTAGTCAAATTCTTTATCCTATCATATTATTTTTATCTGTCATAGTAGATAACATATTTTATTTTTAAAATCTTCGACCTCATATCTTAAAAAAACTTATATGTAATAAGATGACTTGATGATCGATATAAAAAAGTTATTTATGATGACTATATATAAAATTTAATTAACAAATGTAGCATCTAGATGTGAACTTTTCTTGAAACCAAAATGAACACAAGTCATTTGAAGCTTGACCCTCCTGGCTCCTTCATGTCTTAAACATAGTAATGTATTTTATTTCTCAATATTAAATCTTCCATCATTACATTTGCTTACAAAAATCATACTATTCCGAATCAAACAATATACATTGTTGATTAAATAAGAATAAAAAAATCTTGTTCATGAAAAATTATATTTAAGCGATTGGGTAAGAAGCTTTCATGGCGATTCCACAAAGTCCTTCCTTAACATTAACGTCTCTTAACATTCTCATGTATCCGTTTTCACCCCAACTAGTTCCCCATGAATTCTTCACAAGCCAATATTTAGTACCACTTAGAGTTACTCCATAACCAACCGCGGTAACACCATGATCTAAGTCATTTCCACAATGCCCCGTGAACACACCCCTGGAATAAAACTGAAAATCCGATCCACCAGCATCAATCGCGACAGATACAGGTTGGTTTGCAATAGCTTTGAGTAAAGCTGATTCATTGTTAGATGGAACATCTTCATATCTAGAAATTTTCGCGATATGGTTCAATAATTTGTTCTTGTTGCAAGTGTTATTGATTCCCTTGTAAGGATAACTAGATTCCGAATTAATTCCTTTATTTTTTATGATGAATTCAAACGCGTAATCCATGATCCCTCCATCACAACCCTGATCTAAACTTGTGTCACAATCAACCAACTCTTGCTCAGACAATGAAATCAATTTACCCGTTTTGATCTTGTTAAGTCCTTCTATAGCAGCTACAGCAGAAAACGCCCAACAACATCCTGCATATCATAAATAATCATCCACATATAATAGTATCAAATGCGAAAAGTTTGATTTATTGGTGTTACATTCCCAAGGACTATAATGAGCTAAAGATTTGAAATTGAATTGTTTGATGACTCACCACAATCCCCTTGATCTTTAATCTTAGTAACCGCACCTTTCCTCCTCCAATCCACCATAAATGGAGATGTTGCATTTTCATACTTAAAAGACGTAGTTCTTATCTGTTGTTGAGACGACATTTTAAATCCATTACGAATGGACTTGAATTCCTCCTTCCTATGATCAGCGAATTCATTGATACCCAACATATACATTCGTGTTCCATCTTTATTTATCGACTCAATATACTCGTAATTTTGTTTGAACACCTTGAACCTCTCCGCCTTTTCTATATCATCTTTGTATTTACGTCCATATTTAGCCATCCATTCTTCATGTTTTTTAGCAATTGATGATTCATATAAAGTACGAGATGTAGCTTGAATAATCCATAAACTCAATACTAGTAAAGTACAAAAAAAGTGCCTAAAATTGAACATAATAATAGTCATAATTTTAACACTTAAAAATTCCAATTTTTTGTCAAATGAATAAATTAAACTATTTTATTTCTTGGGTATTTATTGACCTACTTTATGGTTCTTTTATTTTTATTTTTTTATGTTTTAAAGCATAGCCACACAATACAACAAAATCAAATCAAGAAATACATATGAATATTTCTTCAAACAGAGAAAAACGCATTACAAAGTGGAAACAAAGACTCAATATTTCGGATATTTATACTTTCAAAAAGAATTAATTTAAAGGATAAAATATAAGAAAAAATTAATTAATTTTATAAATTAATAAGATAAGTGTCAAAAATACATCTGAATTATTCTTCTTTTTTGAGTTTCATACTGAAAAAAAGATAATTTGTGTATTTTTTTATACTCATCTCTAAATTAATTAGTAATTTGAGATATATATTTAATGATGTGGACAGATAATATGAGACGAGGAAAGTAGATAATACTTAAAAGGGCAAACTAAATAGAAAAATGAGGAGCAAAGTCCAATGATAATATGAGAACAACTTTGTTTCTTAATGTCCATCAAACATGTATCAAGTTCGATTATAACTTCGACTCGAATTTTGTGGACCTTCCCATAAATAAAACGTTGGCATTACCAACAATTTTCTCCTAACACCTACGTCATGCGGGATGTTACTCATAAAAATTGAATCCATAATCCCGATTCTAATATCAATTAAAATAGGGGCAAATTTTTGTCTTCATCACAATTACTTAGCAAAAAGTAAGAACACAAGTGGTTTCAGCTAGTATATATGGGGCAAGTGGATAATTAAATTTATATAAAATTGAACAAATAGATATACATATTCTACTTAACAATTTGCGTGAGATAGTTCCTTCAGGGATATCCCATAAAATTAAAATAATACAGAGAAGATTAATATGACCTTCACAAGGATGACATGCACATATCGAGACATGATCCAAAATTTTCTTTTAATTACAAAAAAATCGCGTAAAAGATACTCAAACTAATTCATAAATTATCGTATATGTATGACGCATATTATGAATTATGACATATAGAACGTGTGTGTCCAACGTGCCCTTTATAAAATACCATATAGTCCATTCGGGTTTCCCCCAATTCCAACAAGGAAACCCTAGCTCGAAAAAAATTGAGCTCAATCTTCTGTATCCATGGAGAATTCTCGAGCCTGCAAGTATTGCCAAAAGCGTACAATCGGTTCAGATGATACAACAGGTAATCCCGTTTGTTTATCATGTGGATTTGTACAAGATTTCGATAATTACGATCCCCAAATTGGTGGAATCAGTGGTCCATCCGGAACACAAGTTCGTACCGGCACCGCCGGTGTCGGAACTGTTTATGATTACAAAGAAACAAAAATTTACTATGCACAGAAAGAAATTGAAGATTTAATGTACCAATTAGGATTTTCGAGCTCGAAATCTAGTGAAGTTAAGGATATGGTAGTGAAAGTTACTGACGGCGAATACGGGCAGGGTAGATGGTTTACTGTATTTGTAGGAGCTTGTGCTTATGTTGTTATGAGGATAGATGGGAAACCGTTGGCTATTGTTACAGTAGCTAATTTAGTGGGTTGTGATATTTATGAATTGGGTCGGATGGTTTATCGGGTTGTTGATTTTCTTGATTTGAAATTGCCTGGATTCGACATTGTTGATTTGTTTGAGCATTATATTAGGAATGCACCAAGTTTTAGTGATGTTTCTGAGGATTTGATTGGGAGGATGTTGAAACAGGGTGTCTTTTTGGTGCAGTGTTTGGTGAAGTGGTATGTGACGACGGGGAGGAGACCGTTGCCTGTTGTGGCGGCAGTTTTGGTGTTTGTTGCGGAGTTGAATCAAGTTGCTGTGGCGATTGAGGATGTGGCGAATGAGTTGCAAGTGGCGGTTTATACTTGTAGGTTGAGATATAAGGAGCTGTTGGAGAGGCTTGTAAAAGTTGCTCAAGGTTTGCCTTGGGGTGACGATGTGACGGTTAGGAATATTATGAAACACGCGACTTTTGTTATTCAATACATGGAGTTGAAGTCAATGTCGAAGAATAAAGATAAAAGGAAGAACTTTGCGGATGTTGGATTTGATCTGGATTATTTGATCGATGACTGTTTGAGCAATGGAAATGATTATGCTTTAGATGTTGACGACACCATAAATGACTCAAAGTACTTTCAGATGGATCACTCTACAAGATTGAGTATCGAAGGTCCAAATAGATTCCAAATTTCTCAAGAGTGTTTGGCAATGATTTATTCAAAGATGAAGAATGAAATGTATGTACATGAGTCGAAAGATAATAGAGATAACAACATTAGGAAAAGGAAGAGAAGATATGGCGTACTTTCATACACAGATTGGTGGAAGGGGGAATCGGAAATGAGCAAAAAGCTTTTGGTGAAAAAAATAGTGGAGAAAGATGTGGGATTGAGTGTTATGCCTCCTTCTTTTGATATTGGTTGCTTGGCATATGAAAGGAGAAAGCAGAAGATAAGGGCTGCAAAGTATCGAATCCATAAGACAATGTATCCTTCAGATGCTGGTTCAATTGATACGGTTGATCTCGGCTCCCTGGAACATGTAAATGCTGGAAAGAAAAGGAGAAGGAAAATGAAAGTTGATATTGATTGGGAGGATTTCATTATTGAAACCCTTCTGCTGCATCAGGTGGAAGAAGCGGAGATAGAAAAAGGGTATTATAAAACCCTGTTGGACTTGCATGTTTTCAACTATTGAAGATCTAACTGGTCAACTCAAAGCACTGTGTCAATTTTTGTAAAACTATTGCTGAGAAAATTCTTTTACATTTCTTTGACTGATCTTGCAATAGTATAGGAGGTATTTTTGTTAATATTTTCAATCTGTAGTTTTGCGCGAGATCCATATTTTTGCTATAATGAGAGAGACACTAGTGGAATATAAACAAATATGTTCTGTTTCTTCAGGTTCTATCTTGATCCTTTAATAACCTCTTGTCTTTTTATTTCCTTTCTGGATGGGAAGTTCCGTTTCTCCCCGCATATTTTCGTTTTTGATTCACAGTGGAAAATTCTCTTCTTTATTGCATGCTTTTCACCCTTCCAAACTATCTTGATCTTAGGTCTCAGAAATGTGGAACACATACATTATTTTCTGGAATGAATGAGGGTTCCTCATCTTGGATTCAGTTCATTATGGTTTCCTTATTGCCTTTAATACAGTTTGGATGGACATTCAGCATCTATCAATAAACTATTCAGAATTTGCTTCACTTTGGATAGGGGATAGAATCCCCTGGAGATCCGAGAAAGTTATGCAAGATAAAAAAGGGTAGTTCGGTGCACAAAGCATCCCATGTTAGCAAGGTCCAGAGAAGGGCCGCACCCTAAGGGTTGTGATGTAGTCATCCTTACCTAATGCAGAAAATTAGTGACCGATTCCACGGCTCAAACCTCTGATTTAAAGATCATGTGGAGACAACTTTACCGTTACTCCAAGGCTCCCCTTCCAGAAAGTTATGCAAGATATAGACCATTAAAGCTTTGTAGCTGTTGATGAAAAATGAGAATATAATCCTAGGATGTTAGGTACCACTTCTTTTCAGACCATTTATGCTTGTGAAACCAAGATGGCGTAACTGATCCATTTGCTCCTAAAGGATCACAGCTTGCAAGAGAATGGGATAAGACTAAATTGTGAGCTGCATAATGAATTGACTGTATAACTTAGTCCTTTGAGTCTAAAATCGGCAACTGAATGTCAGAGCATAAGTTGCGTGGACTCTTCACTTTCGATACCGCACCCATGTTGGATCATCAAAAAAATTATATTAGTTTCATTTCTATGTTTGCTTATTCTTAAATCTCTAGTATTTTTCTTCCATTTCGTTTATCTTACTATCTTACTTTTGTTACTTATTATTGTTACTGCTTCCTTTTGATCTCTTGATGAGTCGAGGGTCTATCAAAAACAAGTAGGGGTAAGGTCTGCGTATACTCTTATCCTCCCCAAACCCCCCACCTTGTAGGATTATACTAGGTATGTTTTTGTTGTTCTTGCCGTTCACAATCAAGTTGCAATAAATTTAGTTATTCAGTAGCATTATGTTAAGTTTACCAATTGTTTGTCAAGTGCAGGATGCATTGACAGAATGGGCAATAAGAATATCTCTTCTACCTTGTAATGTGCTTGTTTATATCTATAATTCCTGTCACTTTGTGCAACTTTATGTGATTTTCAGCTCAAGGAGTGGAAACGAATGTTACTCGCTTATGATTGTAAACAAAGACTCTTGGTAACGAATGTCATCATTTCTTTTCATGAGAAAAAACATCTAACAACAAGTTCTTATTTGGCTGAACATGGTGTTGACCATCAAACAGGTTCAAGCATATGAAGAAAGCAAAACAAGTGCAGACAAAAAAGCTTATAAATCTGAAGATACGCTTTCTCCATTACTGTCCAGCTGCAAAAGCCTCAACCGGGAAAGTTTTTGTGATGCCAGCGAGACTCTTGAACTGAATCTTGCCAGTAGGAGGATCATCCACTGAGATGTCAGCGACCGGAGGCCATAGCATCAGTTCCTTCGCCTTCACTCCCTTGAGCTTCTTGATCCTCTTCTTCTCAACATATCCAGTTATTTCGGTACCATAACTCACCAGCTTACTTATCATTTTGAAGTTATGTTCAACTTTTTTAGTTTGCAGGATCCACATGTACCCGGTGGTCTTCACGAACCCAACTTCGATCACATCAGCCAGAGGTAGAAGCCCTGCTGGGAGTTGATATTCTTCTAGAAGGGAAAGGGCCAGTTTCAATCCTTCCTCATGACCCTTCTTGACAATTGCTCCTTCCTTTTCTGCCATGACTTGCCTCACTTTAAATGACTTCTTCTTGCTGATTTGCTTATCTTCTTGAGGGAACTGAATTTATAGTGTGGTATTTGCATGTAAAGAGACAAACCTTAATGTAGAAAACAAAGAAATGAACATTGTATTTGCCACCAAAGCTGCTGATTGTACTTTGTACCTGTTTTTATTGTTGTCTTTCCTCACTGCCAATTTGTTTTTTCTTGATACATGCTGCATTGTAAATTATGAGAGTCTTAGGGAAGCTGTAATGTTTTTTCTCTATGTGACCTATAAGCCATGGGTTTGAACCGCGGAAGCAACTGCGAATGTTTATATTAAGATAGACTGTCTACATCATACATCTTGGGATGCGTCTTTCTTTGGACTTTGGGCGGGATACTTTGTATACCGGGATGTCTTTTATTTTACATGATAATTTGTCCAAGAAAAAGGTGCAAATTCCATTTCAATTGATACAAGGCTTGTCCATGGATTTATCACACAGTTTTGAGGGTGACGTTAAAATATGTAATATAACTCAAGTTTGTGATGGGGAAAGGGTAATTTGATGCACAAGTTCACAAAAGTCGTGGAAAGGGGCCGTGACGTAGATAGTCTATCTTTGCAAATTGTTAAGACTGAATGAATTGGGAAAAATAATTCATCATATATCATCTTGAATTTGACGTGTTAGATTTTGATTTTCTATTTAAGATATTTAACTCATATGCATCACATTTGACTTGAATAAAATCCAGACGACTTAAATTACATCTCGTTTGTCATCTATCACGATTAATTTGTTCAATCAAAAGACCAAATCCATCCTCCTTAACACACTCTTGATACGAAAGAATCCTCCTACTAAGTTGATCCATTCAATCTAAATCAAATCCGTTTATTTGACACATAATCAACCTTATTATAAACAATGCAGATGAGTAAAAAAAGGAGGAATTTCTAAATTACTAAAAAATTGTTTAATTTAACTAAAATATAATTTACTTGTCACCACATAAAGACCAAAAGAACATGATAACCTCACACCAATAACTGAAAATAACAAAATATAAATCAATCCCTCAATTACATATTTCATTCACTTTCCTCTAAAAAAAAAAAATTGCAACATAAAAAAAGAAAGAATAAAACAAGAAAATTTTTTAAAAAATTTAAAAAAATGACAAAATCAGGTGAAATTATTTTAATTGCAAGTGTAGTTTGTTTGTTTTTCCTTTTTGGGGTAATTCAGGCCGTAGCTGAAGCTCCAACTCAAACTCAGTTCCATGTAGAAGGAAAAGTATTTTGTGACGTTTGTCGCGTTTCATTTGAAAATAGGCTTAGCAAGCCCATGTCAGGTATACATCGTCAGTGTAATAAATTTTTATATAAATCTATGAAATATTATTTTTAAAAAAAAGAAAAATTCTCAAGCTATGAAAAGATGATATTTTGTTCATTATTATAACTTTTTTATAGTTTGAGGGTTGGAATATATGTAACAATTTTGGTTTGCTTATTGACCAATTAAATAAATCTAACATGCTTTGGGATGATGAGATGTAACATAAAGTAGTTTGATGTGTAAATTTGCTTTTCGAATTTTTTGAAAATGTCATCATATATGTAGGTCAGATTTTTAAATATGATGCATTTTTCGAGAATTTGATATAACTTTTTTTATTCAATCGAGGCAAACTCTGATTACTAGATCATTCAATCTATTTAATTTCATGCATGCAGGTGCTGAGGTACGATTGCAATGTAGGAACCAAACGACCGATAGTGTCACCCTAACGATCGAGGGTCAAACCGATGAGCAGGGGACCTACAAACTCCTCGTGGAACGCGACCACGAGGGCGAGATCTGTGAGATGATGCTCAAGAAGAGCACCATGGATGATTGCAATGAGATCCCAAATAATGGTCATGCAAAGGAATCAGCAAGAATCACTCTCACAAACAACAATGGTATAGTTGAGACAACTCGCCACGCGAATCCTCTATTTTTCGTGAAGAAAACACCTTCTCCGGAATGTGATGACGTATTTAAGGAACTCGAATTATTGCCTGAAGATATTAATTTAGCTTAAAAATAATGATATTACTTGTAGTTTGAGAAAAAAGTTATGTTTTAACTCATCAGCTACCTGAATTGAGTTTAACTTATATATGTCGATAGTACAAAAGAGTTTTTAGACTATTACTAGGTCAACCATAAGATATTTACAAGTAGAATTTAAGTTGCAATGAATTTTGATACTATTAATGTAATTTAGCCTCTTTAGCAAACCACTTATCATTTGTTTTGGATTTACTAAATGAATACTTAATAAATAAAGTTACTTATAATTATCTTTTAAATAACGTGATCGTTAAATTAAATATGATTGTTCGAAATTTTTTGACCCCATATTTTATAAGATCACCTGTAATTATCTAGTGAATGATATTCATAGGTTCTATGGGATTCATGCCACTTTTTTTTAGTGTTTACTGGTCACAAAATAAGAATTTAGTATTTTTCTTAGTCTTTTTGAGCATTAGACTACTGATATTATGTAAATATGTTTGTTTAAATTTTTTTTTTAAATTTTGTAGGACCATCCATAATGATCTAGCGAATGATATTTAAATCATAGCTTTTGTCAGATCCACGCCAGTTTTTTTTTAAAGCATTTAGGGGTCACGCAACAGGAATTGGATGTTTTTCTTCATTTTTTTGTGTTAACCCGTGAATTTTTTTTGTGGCATGACTTCTGATTAGTTTTTTCCCAAAACCTTCACTGAATGGTTCCTGATGACCTGGGGTAAAATTTCAATAGCATCAGCCTGATCCCCACAATATTTATTAGCATTTAGGGCCACTCAACTGGAATTACATAATTTTTCTCTATTTCCGTGTGCGTCATGTGAATTTTTTGGAGGTATAACTTTCAATTGATTTTTTTCGCGAAATCTTTATATAACCGTCCGTGATGAACTAAAAAAAAATTTAAATAACCTCAGCCTAATCTGCATGACCTTTAGTGACATCGCTCCACTTTATCGAAATCTTGGAGAGAAGTTGACAAACTTAAGAGAAATAATATATTTATAGGCACATCTACCATTTAGTTTTTTCTTTCTCCAAATAGAATTTCTTCACTATTTTGTGATAGATCATAGAAATCGATATATGATCCAAGCTTTGTAAATAAATAATTTTTTTGATATTCACTATTTTGTGATAGATCATAGAAATCGATATATGATCCAAGCTTTGTAAATAAATAATTTTTTTGATAAGACTATTCATCTTAGTAGATTTATCCCATACGATTCAAATTAATTCAATAAATAAATTTCAGATATCAAATAATTGAAAAAAAAAGTAATAGATGTGGATATATTTTCCTAAACATTAGTAAAAGATTCTTGAAAAGATAAATAATTGAAAACTATGTATTATTGTTTTCTATCTCTGAATACATCAAGATGTTAGTGATCCAATAATTTTTATATATTCCAAATAATTATATATCCTTTTTTTTTTGGTCCCCTATTTAGTGGAGAGAGTTTTAGAAACTAAAATGAATCAGAATATAAAGTTGGGCGAATCTATATATTATGGTAAGGATGTCATAACATTCGATTTTTGGTTAAAATTTATATATATATAATAGGTTAACATTCACATTTTTGGATTTTGAATTGGCGCTTTTCATTAATTATCTCTCCCCCGCTCTTAGCCACATAAATCATAGCTAAAAGAAGGAGAAAAGGCTTAATAACACTTTGATTTCTTAGTTATTGATAAATTTTGATTGTATATTTTATGAATTTTGTGGTGTAGTCAAGATTTTTATCAATAGGGTTCAAAATATAAAAAGTAAACGCATGAATAAGTCAAATTAAGGACGTTCAACATCAATTATATATATACATAAAAATAATTTGAATCATATATAAATAATGTAATATTTCATCAAAAGGATTCGGATGAACTCACTCGATCCTATTTCTGTCTATGTATTTTTTATACGAAAGCGATTGAATAATAAATATCTTGAATTAAAATAGTGATATTTGACCTTGTAGACACTTGAAAGGTTTTAACTGGTGAAATTTTATGAAACTTTTTTAGGATTCTCTTGGCATAAAAATGAATAAATTTTATTATATAGTCTCATTAATTTATAATACAAAAGGAGAAATGACTTTGAGAAAGAATTATCTTTGTTTAATTTTAGTGCAAGCTAGAAGTGCATTATTATAAAATATTCTATGCTTGAAAAAGAAAAAAAGAAAGATGCATATTTGTGGGGGACAATTATTCCATCAACCTAGCAATTTTTTCTTGATTATATTAATATCTATCTCAAAAAAAAAAAAAAATCCTAAAAACACGTGTGTGTTTTTCCAAAATCTTACGATCAAAAAATCACTAATTTCTGGTAGATATCCCGTTGAGCTTTTATTTCGTCAGTAAGTGATTCTCAATAAAAAAATCATCAAAAATATTAAGGATGAGTCAAATTTTAATAGCATAGAACAATCAGATATATAAAACATTCCATGTTAGCAGAGTAGATAGAACGATCACATCACCCTAAGGTATGTCATGTAGACAGGTTTTGGTGGTGATTGTATTGCTTCCATAGCACAAATCAGCGATATAGGTCACACGGAGATGATTTTATCGTTGTTTCAAGGCTTACTTTCAAAAGAAGGAATGCAACACGAGAACTTCCTAGGGATCACACATCCTTGTATGATTCTCACCTTATCATGCTTAATTTTGGAGTTTTGATGAAATTTAATACATTAATGTTGGTATGATCGGATTCAATAAGCAAATTTTGACATATTCTATTAAATAAAAAAATTCCCAATATAAATTATGATTTTCTAATAATATCTCTAATAGAATTCACACAATAAAATACACCCATCAAAATACTATTAGAAAATCGCTAATTTTTCATAATCTTAAAAAGAAACATCTAATATATAATAAATAATCATAACAAGATCCATGTATAATCCAAAGAAGAATCACTTATGAATTTTTATTAGCTATTTATTTAATCCCACATGGGTCATGATTTTTATTTCTCTTTTTTTAACTTTTTAGTTGTATTCTATCATTACCTTGGCCAAAAATATTCTAATAGCATTTTTTTTTAAAAAAAAAAAATAGGAATCACTAAAGAATAAATTTATTATTAAAAAAATATATCGTTAATTTTATTCAGAGTCGAATCATATATTGATCAATTATATACTAAAAAAATAGGACAAACAAATTTAATCACTGAATATTAAAAATAAATTATTAATCTAATTTAATAATAAATTATTCTAAAAAAATAATGAGCTATGAACTTTTTAGCGACTGATATATAGAAATTTCATGTTTTAATTAGTAGCAAAATTATTTTTCATTGTTTCCTTCTCCTCCTCTTTCCTCCATGCTATAATTCCTTTTTTTTTAAAAAAAATATATGTATTTTTTAATTTTATTATTAATTAATTTAAAATAAAAGGTTGGAAAAGAAAAAAAACAATTTTTATTTTAGAATAAAATCAGATTTCAACATCATGCCGACAGAAGAAGGGAACTATATCCTGGAAATAAGCAAATTGATAACTTTTTTTTTAAAAAAAAATAATTATTAATTTTCCCAAAACAAAATCATTTCTAAGATATTGTTATTTAATTTATTGTACTTTGCCCACACAACCATCACTTCAATCTCATTCAATTCATACCAACCAAACTATTTACTCTCTCGATCTCAATTTATCTAACATCTTTTAAATTTTAGATATTAAATAAAAAATAATTATCATAATTTTTTCATACGCTTTTAGATTATTATTATCATTATTATGACTTATGACATTTTTTAATTGTTTTCAAATATATAAAAAAAAATTTAAAGAACTTAAAAATTGTTCGATCAAAATTTAAAAGTTTAAAAAGTTTAACTCAATTTATCTGTCATCTTTTGAATTTCAGAAGTTAAATGAATTTTACTTTATCGTGATTTTTTCATATGACTTTAAATTGTTATTATTATAATTTATAATATTTTTTAATAATTTTTAAATATATAAATTTTATTTCAAAGAACTTAAAGGTTGTACGTTCAAATTTATAACTAAAATTTAAAAAATTTAACTCTTATAATTTAAATTATGTCACATATATTGAGACGAAAGAACTATTTTTTTACAAAGTAATGATGAGAAAAGTCCAAAAAAACAAAAATTAAAAGAAGAAATAGCTATCATTGTAAAAATTTCCAATAGAAATAAAAAAATAATTTAGGACAAAATTCAAAACTATTTACACAACTCCTTAATTAGCACACTATTGTTTTTCTTTCTATGCATATATAAAAAAAAATACTTTAAAAAAATATATAAAATAAAAAGCAAAGGTTCAACATAGAGCCAATAACTTCTTTTTAGAATACTACTTAGTGGAGGAAAAATATTCTTGAAATGAATATTTAATAATTATGAAAGACAAATGGAAAAAGATTTAAGAAAAAATATTCTCTTCCTAATTAACTATTCAAAATATTTAAACTTTATTCTCCATTATCCTTTTTGGGGCATTCATATCCTTTTCCTAAGCACAATTTTTCATACTAACCTTTAATCTAACGAAACTCCAACTTGAAGTATATAAAAAATAATTTATAGTATAGTAAAAAATAGAGCAATAAATTTTAATATTATTTTTTCCTCTAAAAGTACTTGACATTAAAATCAACCATTGAAATCAAAAGAAAATACAAACAATTGAGGCACTATGGATGATTCTGAAGTATAACGAAACATAAAATTGAAATATTTCATTCAGTATATAGAGATAAATTTGAACTTTTTTCTCGAATATTAAAAAAAATGATGATAAATAAAACGCGCGCATTCATCATGAATGATTACTGATAGTCTCAGAGATGCTTTCTAGATGAGGTCTCCATACTCCAACTCTTCCTCTTCTTTTATTCCTTTGTGTTGACACTTTTTCTGATAAAATATCCCTTAAATATTGATTGTCAGAACCCAATAGATTAGCATTGTACTCATTTTGCCCATGTTGTCCCTCTAATGTAACATGTTTCATCTTCTTCTTATTCCTCGTGGATGATCTAGAACGAGTTCTAGACTTTTCACGAGGAACATCAGATGAGGAGGAGCAAGAGGAGGAGGATGGCATTGGCATGAGGAAATATATCTTGCCACGTTGTAGCTCAGCATCAGGAGGGACTATAACAATTTTTGAACTTGAAATTTCCTGATCATCTGACGATGAATATGAATATGAATATGTTGGTTTTTTTAAGACGTGTTTGGGATAAAGATTCATAATTTGTGAGGCTTTTATATGAGAATCACTAATTTCTTCAACTTTACCATTAGAATGAACAATTCTAATTACATCAAGTGCACCACATGGAAGAATACAAGCTATGAAACATCTAAGTGCATTTCTCATGATGATTTTTGGGAGGAGGAGGAAGAAGGGAAAGAGTATACAAAAGGGAAAAGAAGTCCCTTTATAAATGAATTATAAAGTATAGTTTTTTTTAAAATAAAAAATAAAAAAATCTTTCCACCTTTTTGGATAAAAATGATGATTTTTATTTTGTGCTTTTGGGGTTTTACCTTTTTGCTTTCTTTTTGTGGATGCTTCTACTTTTTCTATTCCTTTTTAGACTTTTGAGCAAGTATTATATTCATATTGCAAAAAAAAAAAAAAAACCTCATTGCACTTATAGGTTTGTTATATAGCATATTAGTTGTATACACAATAATAATTTATTTGGACACTAATATATATTTGAAATTAATTAGTATTAAAAAAAAAATTTACTTTTATTGAGAAGATTTATAGTTATGCAAACGTCATTGATGTATTCAAAGGTGTTGTCAGTTCTGAAACTCTTATATTTATACAAATGTTATGATATTTAGATAGCAGATTATAAAAGTTTTTGTTTCTTTCTTAAATTTCATGTCGAGTCAAACTATACAATTAGAGATTAAGTTATAAGTGATCTGATTGTGTAAATAATGTTTACTCATATAAGGACCATTTTGCAAATATATAAAAATTTGGGACCTAGGGGGCATATTCCTAATTACTAGTGACACATGTTTGTCCATGATTTGATTTGCCAAGTCAGCTCAAATGGGGTCCACAACTATTGATAGGACAGGTGTCACTACCATAACTTGACACATGTCAACATTTGGGTGGGTGGATTCTCTTGGTTGGAGTAGTTGAAGAGACTAATAGCCAAAGAGAAAGGGCAAATGAATGGAAAATAATATTTTTTTAGTACTCAAATGATAATAAATTTCAAAAATCTTATAATTATTAGACATGATACACAAATTTTAAACAATTTCATTTCTTTGTTAAACTCCATTTCTATTCACTCTTTGTAACATAAGATTGAAACAAATTAAAGGGATGTTTTTTTAGAAGTCCCTTATAGAAGAGATAACAATCTTTTTATGATTCTATCTAGGGTTGAGAATTATCAATGTTCGTATTGATCATAAGATTATTCAAAAAATTATGACTCTTCCATCGAAAGGGTAAAAAGGTAAGCCCGACGCATTAAAGGCCTCACTATGCGCAAGATCTCTCGACCACTAGAATTTATCATACGCAACCTTACTTTGCATCTGTCAGAGGCTGTTTCCAGAGCTTAAAACCCTGACCTATTAAAAATCTGTCGAAATTGTATTCGTCACAACTATTATTGTCGGTCTTTCCATCAGATATCCAAAGATATCCAAAGACAGAAACGTTTATCAAAAATTTTAATTTTTCATAAAACTTTTACAAAAATAAAAAAAAGACAAATTGGACCATCTTTTTCCAAGAATTGAAGTTATTTTTATTTTATTTTATCTTCTTTTGAGACTAGTTTCAATCCTTCAATATCTTCAAGCAAAGTCAGGTGGGATGTGGTTTTCATGGGAAAATGAGGTGTTAAATATGGGCCCTTTTACTTATCTGAAGAGTCAAGTATAATAGATTATAGTACTAGGAGTAATGTGAAATATTTGTTTGTCCTATTTCAAAAAATATACTATATTATTATATTAATTAACTAAAAATAAATGTCTCACAACAAAACCATGTGCTTCTTTCTTATCATTTACCAAAAAGTTACAATATTCATTCTCCACCAGGATTTTCCCTTTGGAATTAAAGATTTTTTAGATCCAATACTTAGGTTTCCAATAGTAGTATAATATTCATTAAATTTACTAGCAATAATTATGGCGAGACAAATAGAATCTCTTTATTTTTAATTAGAATTTTTGAGTTTAAGTCTTGACTATGAGAATTTTTATTTTTTTTGATAAAGAGCGATTCACCCATAAATAGATCTTATATTTGGCACAAATTCATACTAATCAGATCTCCAATACGTATACTGAACACCAAATGAAAAGTCGAGATAATATAATCATTATATATAAAGAGGAGGGGGGGAGGGCAAGTTTGGTACACTAAAGCTTCCGTTATGCGGATCCAGGGAAGGATCAGATTACAAAGGTCTATTGTATATAGTCTTATCTCACATTTTTGTCAGAGGCTGTCACCAAGCTTGAAACAAAAAAGAAAATGATTTATTATATTATGATATACATATCCAAAGAAAAAGAAGTTAACTAATTAAAAAAATTCATTTAATGTGCATCAATACTTGTACAAATCCATTGATTTTGCTTTGTTAATCTGGCCTTTGTCCCCATCCCTACTTGTGGCCCATCCATTAAATGGTTCATACATGGAAGGTTAGTGGGCAACATGTTAGAAAATGGAGAGAAGGGTCCCTTTGTGGGGTGGGGGTGGGGGTCCTTTTCAAGTGAAAATATGAAATTGAAACATCATGATAAAATTCAAGATTGATTAATTAGATTTATGGTTGATTTAAGTGACTAGTTAGGATACTATATGAGAAGTTATTTTAAAAGTTTTTCATACTTTTTGTTTAGTCTGTTTAATAATTTCAAGTTTATTATTTTATTCTTAATAAGTTAATTTATAATTATACAAAATATTTATAACTTGTTTTAGATTATAAATTTCGTAAGTTCTTGTTCTTTTTTAAATTTTCATATCTAATCAAATCACGTCACAAAAGTTCAAATTAAAGAATAATAAGAAGCTAATAATCTTGGAACTATTTTCTCGATCATATGTGGTATTCGTTGGTTTGATAGTTTTACATCTAAGTAATACCCGATAATGAGAGACAAAAACATACGAAGATAGTGACGCTTCCATCACTCTCAAGCCGCGTCTAAACTAAACTTGAGCAAGGGTCCGTATTATTTCTTCTGTGGATACGCTATCTCTTCCGATCTGATCATAGTTGCACTAAAAGAATACTATAGTAACTTTATTTATGGATTCTCCTCTGACATTAGGGAATGGGGCAATTTAATCTGGTTCAAAATTAATAGTACTGAGACCTTCGAATTGAAATTTCCAACTATAAACAAGTATAGCAGCCAGCCAACTGTTTTCTATAGACGAGCTGAATAGAATTATTACTTTTTAAAAATCTAGATAGAAGGTCGAGCCGATCAAATTTATTTTTTATCAAGTCATCACCATGCAGAAGTAGCCATAATAAAAAGGGAATTTAACTATCTTCTGACATTTTTATAATCTTCACTTTACACAAAGGTTCTTACATATTTTCACCATAAAATTCCCTTTGTTTCTCCCAATAAGTATTCTATCTTTTCCCCTTCTTTATAGTACACTTATTAACTATTACTATAATATTATGGACATAATTAATTACTTATCCCACTCTAGAAGAAGACAACTTTTAGCCTATCCTCTTTCTTTGGAATCCATATATTATTAAATTCAATATTCGATATCATCATTATCATCTCATTACTAATAAACGATTGAAAAGCCTAGTTGTCTATCGACCTGTTTACTTCTAATCAAAGATAATTTAGCAATCGACTTGTTTACTTCTAGGTAAAGATAATTTAGCACTATCTTCACCTTAATTTGCTTATATTATTTTTTTGTTTAGTTTATCATATATTTTTTTTAAAAATATATTTGTTGTTTATTTTTGTTATGACCCCTTCTAGTTATTAATGATTGGCAAATTTTCAATGAGTTTATTATTGGAAAACTTTTGAACTTTACATTTTTCTCATCAAGGGCCTACATTATTTATGAATAGCTACATCAAAATTCAAGATTTATCTTACCAAGACTTTCCTTGATCATGTACTTAATTAATATATGGTGTGAAAATTTGTCAAAAAACTTGGTAAGAAGGTACAACTAATTTAACAAAAGGTACAACACGAGGCAATGTTGGTACAACTAATTTAACTAAATGGTACAACACGAGGCAACGTTTATCTATGCTTTGTGAACAAAAAATTACAGTTCAATGTCTTTACGTGATGTAGTTTACAAAATATGTACATAATATACTAATGATGTATACTTTGTATTAAATGTACATATATACAACATACGCGATCAAAATATATATGCATCGTATATAATTATTTATTTTAAAATAATGCCCTTCAAATTATCAATTAAAATTTTTGCATAATAATAATGAAAGTAAGAGAGAGTTGCATAAGATTGCTTTTGCACTAAAAAAAGTAAACTCAATGGCCATAATTATATCAAAATATTGAAATTTAAAATGACAAGTAACAGTCTCTATCTTACTTCATAACACTCCCAACCCCACCCCACTCGAGGCGGGGGGCATACATGCCAACCTAAGGGAGAATATAGTCATGATGACCTATGTTGCTTGATTCATACTTATCCGATCATCTAAAAATAAAGAACTTTTGGAGGATCTGATCAATACATACAAAACGATATTTTTAAAGAATTCGAGCAACATAGATTAAACAGCCTATAAAGCAAGTACTTAGGAGACCTCACTCCAATGCCATTAATCCTTTTTGATATGCTATATGCATACATGGTGAGATCTCAAGTACTAGCCTCCTACCTAGGCTACTCCCATATGTGTCAATAAAATCACAATAAATCCAATGACCGAAGTCTGATATTTTATATTTGTTTTTGTCTGACTCGATCTTTTTCAACCTGTTCATATTCAACTCAATCCGTCTATTTGACAATACGACGTGGGCTCCCATCTCTCTTAGGTTGCACTTGATGAATAAGAAGGCAAAGAAAGAGAGAGCATAGTGTTTATATCTGATGAGTTCTCCATATTTTTATTATTATGGTGAATAATTTGCTCCTTAATATTATTGTCTTCATTTCTACTCAATCCCAATTGCAAATCAGGCAGCCAATAATCTTTTTCTTTAATGAACATCTTGTCTTGTTTCATCTGCATGTCAAAATTAATAACAAGTAAAGTAGTCAAAGAAGTGAAAAATTGTCAAAATTAGTAGTAGCAAATAAAATATTTTTTTACCGACAGTCTGTCAGAAACAGTCTTAAAGATTTGGATATTATGAATCAAAGTAAGAAAAGTACCAACCGAAATTTTTTGAAATTCCAACAATATTTTCTATATAAAAAAGTCCGTAAAAAAGCATTCTGGCTAAGAAAGATAAAGACTATAGTTGAAAACGGGAAATCTTATAAGTAGGCTGCTATCAACCACCTGAATTTTCATTTTATTGGTGGGGGTTTGATTCCCCACGTTGGAAATCCATCTATCGTTTCCTCGTCCCCTACCACCCCACCCCTAGCCCCCCACCCAACCAAAAAAGAAAAAAAACCGTTGTATACCTTGAGGTATACAATCCAGGCTTTGTATACGTTAGTGGTATACAATGTTAAGAAAAAACGAATGACACTATTGCATATTATTAAGATATACAATGATGGTATACAGCATAAGAGTTGTAAACCCTGAAGATATATAACCTACATATCTACTGGAATTTTGTTATTTGCTCAAATGGATATGGAGTGTAATATTTTTTTTAAAAAAAATGAACATTTTCATATAATCTTTTGAGGTTAGTGAATTAAAAATTGGTCACTAGAGTGGGTAGAGGAGGCAAATTAAGTTTGATCGAGAATATACTTATCTACGTAATAATTTTCATAAGTTTATTATATCTTCGAACACTCCTCCCGATGGTCATTAGCAAAAGGTTTCAAGTTGGACGGTCAAGATCTTTCACATAGTATCAGTCTGTCAGAGCTAAATTTAGGTAAATCTATTTCTAACTTCTTCAACATGTAAATTCTAAAAGTAAGTTACATGTTAGGGTCTAGATAATATACTCCCGCACTCTTATGAGCTAACTTTTAGATTGAATACTCACATCTTCTCAAAAAAAGACCAATAGGACTCAAATATGTCTAATTTTTCTAAGCTAGATAACATAATATTAAATCAAAATTAGTACAAAATGTTGATAAAACTTACCTCAAATCTAAGAGGGGTCTTAAATTTTGGACCAAGGCTGTTATATGTGCAACTCCATTTTGGTCCAGTATGATGAAACAAAGATTCATGAGAATTCAATTTATTTTGATTGAATTCACTTGGAGGCCACCTTTTTTCTTCAAGAAAATGTCTTTGTCTAAAAGGACAAATTTCATGATTTTCCAATATTTTCATTCTCAACATATTGTTGGTTGCTTGATTGGAAGACCATTCAAAATATCTGCATATATATATATGACATCATTGAGTAATTAAAAAGTAACCGCAACAGCAACAGCAACAACAACAACATACCCTGTTGATCTATGCGCAGCTTTTTAAAATAACCTTAATCGAATTTACTTGTTGTATCAGATAACTTCTCTTATTTTAAGATTATAAGTTCAACGTTTCAAGGAGATTCACCTATATAAATATCAGTTCTGTAATCAATTTCTTATAATGACGATATATATAAGAAAACAGTATCACGTAAAATGAAATGGAGGAATACAAGTTCATTACTTACCTTGAAAATTTTTCCTTTGTCTCATGTCTAGTTCTTGCAAATGAATTTTGGAAATTATTGTTAATATTATTATCATCATTATCATTGAAATTCCTTGCTAAAACAATTGCACCATTCTTCATTTTGAAGTCTTGAAGAGGATTAAATAATCTTTGGCTTAATTTTCCATAGAGATAACTTCTTCCTTGATTTGTTCTATGACCATGGCCTAGTACTGTAAAAATAGAGAATCATTAGTAGAAATAGTGCTTACCGATCACTTCTCAGTCTTATCTGAAGTTTCACTAATGAAATTTGAAACATACGATAGTAACTATATTTCGATTATAACTGAAATGTGACCATTTGTAAAATTCACAAATAGTATACTTTTTTATTCTTACAATAACAATAGTATATTCTGCGAAATCTCGCAAATAGAGTCTGAAAAAAATAGGGTATACGCAAACCTTATCACTATCTCTTGGAGATAGAGAGGTTGCTTCCAAAAGAATTTTTTTTTTTTTTTTGTGGTTCAAATGTAATGATACTATTATCTTGAAGTTTCATTCGTTACAACAATAACTTACCCAGTAAAATCCCACAAGTGGGGTTTCGAGAAGGTAAAATATACGCAGACCTTACCATTACTTCATAAAAGTAAAGAGGCTATATCTGAAAGACCCTCATCTCAAATTTTAAAATTTTAAATTTGAAAGATAGTAGTTATTTCTTAAAGATCAGGCATGACCAAAAAGTAGTCAATGGACATTATTTCTACTACACAATGAATAATTCTTATGAACTTAATTGCTACTCTATCTGTCTTATTTTATACGATGGCATTTTGCTAATCGAAAAATTTAAGAAAAAAAGAATTATAATAGATGAACATCAATAGTGTCCTTATAATTTATGATTTTAGATATGTCATAATGTCTATATAAGTTCTAAGCTGTGGTCTATATGAAGATATAAAATATGCATAAATAATTATCTCAAAAATAAAAATAAGAACTTCTATATTTTTTCAAATTAATTTTTACCTTGTCCAAATTCTCCAAGTTTCTTGCTTCTATACATCTACATCAAGTAAAATAGTAGGTTAATGAGAAGAAAATCAGAATTATCAATAAAATGTGTCTCTAATATATCGTTAATTAATCAGCTAAAGAGATTTTTTGATAATTTGATGCTAATATTTCGTTAAATAAAATTAGCGATAATTTTTTATTATTTATCGATTAAATTTGTCTGTCGCTAATTATTATTATTCTTTTTTGATAGTGAAAAGAAATTAAACCTGGAGGTGACTTTTAACATGGGCAATGCTAAGTCCTCTCACATTCATCATTTGAAGAACCAATTTTGGAGTTGCTCCTGCAAAAGACCAAGTACTAATTAAATTTAAATAAAAATAAATAAAATTAAATGGATGCTTAAATTAAAATAATCACTATGTTTCGAATTCCACAAGTAAAACTCAGAGACATTATCGAAAAGTGGTTAATGAAAGCTATCTCAATCAGATATTCTGTATATTACACGTTGAATATCACAAGTTTTAAAAGTTTATCGTTCAAACTGACGTTATACTAGTATATTATAAAGAGGTAGGTATACTTACTTTCTTGACCACCAAGTCTATCAATTGCACTAACAAAAGAGAGATGAAGTTCAGGAGTCCATCTTAGTCTTGGCAATTTTGATCTTACATATTGCCTTACTTTCTTGGTACTTCTATAATTCTCACAACTAGTACTATTATTTTCTTCTCTAATTTTCTCACTTTCATCACTAGTAACTTCAATGACTTCTTCATCACCAACTTCTTCATTTAGATCAATGGACTCACTTGTCATGATGTTGATGCAAGAACAACTCTGAAGTACAACAATAATAACATCGTCAGTAATAATCGCACATGTTTGGGATTGTGTATTAAGAAAAAAGAAACATGAATCAATATTTGAAAGAAACAACTAACAATTTGAAACAAGGGAAATGTTTAGGTTATATATATCGTCAAAGAACTAGTTTATACTATATATCAAGTTACTCAAAGGATATTCATATCACTTAAACTCTACTAGTGCAACTACCATTACTAATATAGTAGTTTCAGTCTCAAACAAATAGGGATCAGTTATATAAGTATATATCTTCGCTTAAATTCTAAAAATATAATAATAATAATAATAAACTTTTGTTGCTCTATCATGAAACCTATCGTTGTCTCAGTTGTGCTACCAAAGGCTCAGGCAAATAGGAGAGCACTCATTTTGGGGTGGACTTATCTCCTCCGCACTTTTTCTATCAAACATTTATCATATGCATGATAACTGATACACTCACCATTTTCAACTATTGTGTTACTTCATTTAAACTCATCTTAGATCAATGTTATATCTCGATTTATATTTTAAAATAAATGATATGAAAATACTTCTATTAACTAAATCCTATCAACATATCCAAGAAACAAAGAGATGTAGTAATGCTTAATCCTCTTTTAGCCCTAACTTCTTATGCATAAAAATCATGGTGTATAGATGATACTTGTCTTATTGGAAAGAGAAGATATATTAATTCATCCTATAATAACCTTAGTAATTTATTATCGATAAATTTCATAGCTAATAAAATCTTAAGTATATAAGGGACAACATATGGCAATAAACAACAAAAAAAACTTATTTATGATGGATTATCAAAGATCATAAATGAATAAAACTTAAGTATATACAAGCTTTTTAGTGACATATTTCATTGTTAATCCTTTCTCTCTCTTTTTTAAATTTTTTTAGTAGAAAATGAACAAAACTAAGTATCAAGAATCCAAAATAGACTAATTATAAATCTTATCAATTGATGATTAAGATAAAGGACCATAATTTTTATGAATAGCAAGATTTTTAACACTATAAACAAGAACTTGAATTTTCGCTACTGTTTGATTATAGATTTTGAAACTTGAAGTTGTGTTTGGATAAACAATTTAAAATTTTGTGAGTGGAAGTGAAATTTCTCCACAAAACTAATCAGACAACTCGAAAATATTTGAAGGTCAGATATTTTCAACATCTAATCAAATTTCATGATGAAGATACAGATATTTTGAAAATAAATTTTCAAACTAATTCAAAATCTATGATCAAATGCTTGCTTTGACAGACTTCATCGAAAATTCACTTTTTTTCTTCCCCTTAGTATTGTAATTTATGAAAATACCAACCATAAAAAAAAGAGCTTAGCTTTTGCCTTCAAGATCTTCTATGGATGATAATCATCAGCTGCTACACAAAATTGAGACACAAATAAAAGTCTTTTCTTTGGTTAGGATTTGGGGTAAGGAAAGAGGAAATTTAATTGGTGTCACTTTTTTCTATGGGTGTTGGGAGATTTTTGTTCCATTTGTCAAACCATGGAATTATTTTTTAATGCTAATAGTCATCCACAAGATTCATATATATATAATGTGTATATATATAATCTTGTTATTACCACGTTTCATTTTCTGTGACATAATTCTTTGTATTATTGATTAAAGGCCCCTACTAAAAATAGAACGCCAGACGATAATAGATTCGAATTTTGTTTCTGAAGCATCGATCATATAGGACAGTTGAATAAGACTGAATTAGAAAAATTTTGATATTTCAAGATTCTTATTAAGGAAAGGAGAGTGAAGCAAAGAAGGGACGCTCTTCGATCTGATCATCCACCACGTTCCAACAGATTAATATAGTACAATTTTATAATCAGAACAATATAATTAGTGTAAGAAATTTTTACATCAGATGACTTATATGTTGTAGTTAGACAATAAAATATGTTTTATTTTTTGACATTGGAAATCTTATGTTTACATAGATATATCTCAAATTTACACGATACACACTTTTTAATTCAATGATGGCTAGCTCGAAAAATAAATTTGTATGGTCAATTAGGCCAAAACAGACATTACGTGTATCTCATGGCTTAGGTCGTAACAAATGGTAATCTTGTTGTAATTAAATTGTTGTTATAGGTTAAAATTCATTGATAATAAAAAAATATGTTTATCGTCAATGCGTATAATTTAAATCTTTTTTATTAGTAGTTCATTTTTTTAAAAAAAAAATGATATACTTTTACATTTGGAAAACATAATTGTAAACTTATCATTTTATTCTTGGCATGTTTTTATAATCAAATAAATCTTGCAACATATTTAAATATATATTTTTTTCCTTTGTTCAAAAATTTTATGTTTAGATAAATTATATTGTATAAATTAAAACAAGAATAATACTTTTGTTAATGGATTTTTACATGGTGCAATAATTCTTTCTTTATGGATAGTAAAGATGAAACTGGTCAAACATTATTTGATTGAAATTAATTTATCAGGTAATTAATTTTCCTAAAAAATTAATTTTTTTTAAACTCTTCTTTGACAGTTGTCCCTTATAAATCTTTGATTCCATTGGCATGTGATTATCTTAATTGTTTGACCTAAAATTGAAAGTCATGTGGCTATACACTAAAATAAATAGCCAATTAATTATGTGTAATTTGTAAGGATACTTTTTGTGGGGTTGGAGACTACTTTATTCTTAATATGAAATTATTCGATGTGAATTAAAAATTTTGTGAAATTATAACATAATTATATTATCGAATATTGAGTGAAAAAAATAAGAATGAAATAGTTTTGTTGAAGTTATCAATTGATAGGGTAAGTAGTTTCCTCTAAATATTACGTCCACACTTTGGAGTCCTCCTTTTCTTATTTTGAAAAATAATTATTTTTCATTATTTGAAATTCATTAGTTCGATTAATTCACACTCAAATTATATTCGTGCATAATAAATATTTTCTATACAAAGTTTCTTCTTTTTGGGACTTGAATTTGAGATTTCTAATCTCATCCATTCCACCATTAAAAGCTAAGCTACAATTCTATAAACTCAAAATTCTGAATCTTGATTAGTCGTAGTCCTCAATAGTAAATTTTCTCTTAATTATTAATAAAATAAAAATAGTATGTACTAGACAAATTCCATTTTTTTCCTTAAAATATTTGATAAGTTCTTTATCATGAGAGCCCAAATTCTCTAAGGTAGGTCGGCTATATTCCAAAGAGTCAAGACTTCTATGAACACAAAGAAGTGGACCCTAGTGCCTAATAAAAATAGGAGTTTCTTGTATGAGATATGAAAAAAAAATACAATAAGTTTTTTTTTTTTATCATAAATCAGAGATTTTGAGTTTGAATTTGAGTTTATATTACTAGAAAATATGAATTAACTAAAAAATTTGCCGATATCTCCACTTAATATATCGGAAAAAAACTTTTAGCTGATTGAATTTTTGATAGGGAATTTTTTCTGGAACCAGATTTCCATGAGTGACTCCATGACACATAGTCTCATAGTACGGATCGTGGACCTGGTTCGTGATTCGTATTGTCAGTTGTGGGAATCTGGGCGAATTTAAAGGTCTCTGACATATTTTCATAATTCATGTTATACAGATCATGAATTTGATTTACAAGTTGTACTATTAAACTTTGAGGCTTTTCACGATTGATGGTATGAATCATAAACCTGACTTACAACTTGTAATGTTAGTTATAGGATTTTTCGATGAAATTTTGATTAATCGAACCCTAAAATAAATATCAAACAGAAATTAAATGAGAAATTAAAAAAAATATGTCAAGCACAAACTAAATGAGAGTTATATTAAAAAAAAAAAGTTGATATAAAAGTTGGATCATTATTCATCACAATATAAATAACTATAAATAGAATAGAGAAAAATAATACATTTTAAAATTGTGACATGCAAGTCGTGGCGAATTAGTATAACTTCATGTTATTTTAAAGTTTGAACCTAATTATCATGTTGTATCATCGTGATATATATCAAAGCTACAAGCAAATTAAAAAGAAAAAAGATATATTTCAGAATCGTAGTATACAAATTGTGACGAATTGATATAACCTCATCTGATACTCAATTTAGTTATCATGTTGCACTTACACATAATCCATGATGGATCATCATGATTTAAAGCTACAAATACAAGAAGATTTAAAAATCATAATGTATGAGTAAATTTTCATGGTATATTCAACTTAGTACTATAATTTTTTAATTATTAGGGTGAATTATGGAAAGTAAGAATCTTTGAATACTTTTCTTGAAGATTTAATTTCCCTACCAAGACTTAGAATAATTATTAAGCCATATTTCTAAAAATTAGATAAACTCTATGTTCCTAGCTACCCTTAGCACGTTTTTTCCCTTGAATTATACATCTATAATTAACAGCCATTTAATAAGGAATTAATTAAGAATTACTTTGGAATGCAAAATAGTGGGGGTCTAACAATTTGGTGAATTTTTGTGAGACCATTAGTAATAAAAACAAGGTAAAATTAAGAGAAAATGAAAAAGATATATATAATACGAGTTCTGATGGGACGAATAAATTTTTTTTCATTTTTAATCAGAAATTTTTTAAATTGAAGACTCGAGAATGAAAAATATTTTTGTAGTGAGAGCATTGTAATAAAAACAAGGTTGAATAATTAGGAGAAAATGGAAAAGATGTATAATAAGAGCTGTAATAGGATGAATAAGATTTTTCCACTTTTAATCAGAGATTTTAAATTTAAGTTTTGAGAATGAAAAACATTTTTGTAGGGAGACCATTTCAATAAAAACAAGGTAGAATAATTAAGAGATAATGGAAAAGATATATAATACGAGCTGTGATGGGATGAATAAGATTTTTCTACTTTTAATCAGAGATTTTAAATTTAAATTTTTCGAAAGTGAGAAAACATTCTATTAAGGAGCAATTTTCCCTTTAACATGTCTTATGCAGCATAAATTTAAATTAATCGAGATAAAATAGATACAAAATGATTATTAATTAAGCAACCATTGAAGAGAGAATTTAAGAATTACGTGGGAATGACAAAGTAGTGGGGGTCTAACAATTGATGAATTTTTGTTTTAATAAAAAGAAGTTATAATTATGAGAAAATTAATGACAAAAATGGTCCATTATGATTAAGATAGATTCTAAATTATTTTTCAAAATAAATTTTTTATTAGTTTTGATTTTCTAAATTTATAAAAATGAGCACTTTTGATCTCCGTCAAATAATTAATAAATATATCTATTGAATTAAATGAGAATCGCGGAAAAAAAGAATTTAATCAGAAAAATCTCGTCAAATCTTAAAAATAAAAATTATGTAAAAATATTTAGAAGTGCAAATACTTTACCTCAATAATTTACACCAAACTTAAAAATAGACTAAAAATTGTAAAAGTATTTAATCTATTTATTATTATTCTGTCCCTTTTGTGATTAAGAGAATGCTAATCTTTTGAATTTTAAATGTCAATTTGATAATAAATGGTTACCATACTCCTTTATTTTTACTTATTTTATCTTTTTTTTTTTCTTCTAATAGATAACAAGGAATCTAGCTCAATAAATAACACGAATTAAAAATTAAATGATTATTTTTGTAAAATAAAATTAATACTAATAATTATAGCATTATTTTTATAATTTCTTGTCCTTTGATTTCTGTTACTATTTATATAGTTATTATTCAGAGGATTAATCATGTTTTCTATAATTGTACGATTTATTCACTTTCGTTATTTTTTTCGTACTACTTTGAACTATTTTTTCTGAGATTAAAATCTATCAAAATTAGCATCTCTATATGCTTTATCAACTTCTTTTATATTATGAAATTGCACTGAATATTATAATGGTTATTGTTGATTATTTATATTTTTGAGTTTGACATGAATTGTGTGCAAGGATAAGAATTTATTTATTTATTTATTTTAAAGTATGCATGAAGATGAGTTGACATTCTATAATTTTCAAGTCATTATAAAGAATTATTTTAATCATTTCTTTTAGTTTTTTCTAAAGAACAAATACTACAAATTCTTCATGCATGATGATTGATGAAGACATATTACCTAGATATTAGTAGGCAATTAAATACCCATTAACTTTATTTTAAAATTGTTATTGGTCCTACTCATATATATATTTAATAAATTTCTATTTGACAAATAATTCTATTTTTGTGTCTTGTTGCTTACTTAATCATAAGTCATAACCTACATTTCTTTAATCTTGTTCTCTCTCTCTCTCTTTTTTTTTTTTGAAAAAAATATCCAACTAGTCTAAGGTGGCAATCAATTGTTATTTTTTTAAATTATGAAGTTTATCAATTGCTAGAATTTCTCTTTTTTTTATAGTACCTTCTAAACCACATCAATATATATGTATAGCCAAACATATTTAGAAATAATGCTTCAAATATCAATTTACTGTGATGACTCAGCCTGCTAGTGATATTGTTCGATTTGGGTCTAGGCTCGCACGACTTTAAAATGTGTGACTAATAGGTAAGGTCTGATTATTTATATACCCAACATCTCTCATGTGTTTTGCCGATGCGGAACTTCTATCTAAAGATGGATTGTTACATACATCCCCTCTATGGACTCATCGTCCTCGCTGAAGTTTACCCCACCGTATGAGATTCACCTAAACTCAGCGTCGAGATTTGCCCCGCCTCATCGAGATTTGCCTAAACTCAATTGAACTCTGGCCCACATCGACAAGGCCGATGCAAGAATGACTTTGATACCATCTGTAATGACTCAGCTCGCTAGCGATATTATCTACTTTGGGTCTAGGACCACAAGGTTTTAAAATGTGTTACTAGTAGGTAAGGCTCAATTACTCATATACCTAACATCTCTCCTATATTTTATCGATGTGAAACTTCTGCCTAAAGATGAGTTTCTCGAATTTAAAGTCTTTTTAGTGTCACTTTTTACCGACTAAAGCAATGATCAGTAATCGATCCGAAAGGATGATCAAGCTACACTAGATTAAACCTAATATAGAGGCCTATATCAAGTACAAACTTAGAGTGAAAAAAATCACCTTTTTTCTTTCTTCATGGTGTGGCCCTCCCATTTCCATCATCATGTGAAAGAACATAATAGTACATTTTTAGTCAACATGTCTAATATTAATAGGTGATGAAAATGATAAAAAAATATTAGTTGGAGTTGAGGCAAATGACAACTATATATCTTTATAGTATCATTTCATTAATTATAAGTTGTATATGTATATTCATGTGTTTGGTAAACTTTATTCCCTTACCCACTCCTTGCTTTCAAGATTACACACACACAAAAAAAAGAATGAAAATGTATTATTTTTAATAATTATTTGATATTTAGAATGAGCTAACAACGACAATAACATACATATAGTGGAATCTCACAAGTGGTCTGGGGAGAATAGAATATACGCAGATCTTGCCATTACCTCATAGGGTTAGAAAGGTTGTTTTCTGGGGACCCTCATCATATTTAGAATGAGCTGGATTGATAAATTCAAATTGGTGCATCATAAATTTCATTTATGGAAAAAATTGTGGAAAACAAATGAAAGGAATGGGTTAATAATAGTACTTTTGATTTCCTTGTTATTCATAAATTATTATGTTAATTCCTTCTGATATTTGACTAAGCATATTTAAATTTTAATTACTTAAAATTTTCACCTTCGATTCCTTTATGTATGAATTGTAATGACCAGTTACATCATTTTGAGAACATCTCCTCTCTCTTTCATAAAAGAACTATTTCGTAAAAACATAATCATCCGTTAGGTCTTTACCTTATATTAATTCTCTAAAATTACCAGTTAACTAAATAGTCGTAGTGTTACCGAACAGTTCAAAATTTTCAATTCAAATTACGAAAGAATCTCAAAGGACTTGCTCTCAAAATGACCTAACAAGTCATTACATGAATATTCACGAATTCTCAGAATTATTAAAAAAATTCATCTTTAATTACTCACTTATATATTATGTTAAACTTGTATTGGTGAAGGTTAAACTAAATGAATTGTGATCTTTTTTATGGTTTCATCAGAAATAAATATTAATTATTCATAACTTAATTGACTTTGAAATTTGAACCAAATGCCTTTAATTTAATTATTTGAAATAAATAGTAATTTTTGAACAGTTGAGGACATATTGTATTTCAATAATTTAATTGTTCATAAGAATTACTAATTTATTAAATATTCATTATGACATGTGTGTGGCATAAATGTTAAATAAAGATACTTAAATAGCAAGACTAGTCTAACAAAATAATAGGTTATTAAATTAAACAATTAGGGCAAAAACAAATTAAATTTCATTCACTACAAAATAGAAGAAAACCAGACCCCTACACCTTGTAAATCAAATCATTTAATAATATTTGTTAAAATTGTTAAATCAAAACATTTAATATAAGAGATTTCATGTTAAATATCTAGATTTTTTTTTTTTTGTATGTGATAAAATTGAAAATAAAACACACACACACACTAGAATTTTTTTTAAATCTTTTTTCTTAGTTAAAATTATAAAATATTACTTCATATATTAAATTTCAAATAGTTTGAGCTAAGATCATTCATTGGTCAGATTAGATCGAATTTGGGAATTTTTATATTTATATTAAGTTTGGATTTTAAAAGAATATAATATGAACTCGATCCAAATTAAGCATTATTTGGTTATGATTGAAATCATATTCATAGAGTGAAATATAAACATATTTTTATGGATATGAAAAATCGAACCTACATCTCCCTGAGTTACTCTAATAAGCGCTTTTCTTTGGACGCTTAATTTGTTAGATTGCAAAGAACGATCACACGAAAAAACTTTTTTCTAGAAAAGTTATCGTTTTTCTATTCAACAGAGCTATTAGAGAAGCTGCTTCGTTTCTTGCCTTCATGGAAGTCTCAATTGCTCAAGTTAAAAGGATCCCTTTTGCTAATTGTTGGTTAAATATTTCAATTTTTTTGGTTAGGTTTGTGGCCTTAATCATTGGGCCTTCTAGGCCCATGTACCATGTGATATTGGGCTTCTGAATTAGTATAATTTATAGTTTGATGCACTAAGCTATTGCTATGTGTCGGATTCAAAAAAGGACCATACATCAAAAGAAATTATTATATTTAATCTAACTTTATATTTTCTTGAGAGATTATTTCCGCAATCTGAACCTGTGACCTTTTGATTAGATGGTTGAAATTAGGGATCACAAAATTAGATCATGCTTGCATGACTTGTCCAACTCATTCAAATTTAATAATTTGCTTATATATATATATATGGAAACTTGATAATGGTTGGATAAGTCGAGTTATGATCAATTAATTCGTTTATTTTAATTCAATTCATTACGATCCAAAAAACATCTAGGCAGATTTAGTGACCCACTTATTTATTATATCAAAATATTTTATTTTGATAGTCAAAGATTTAGCAAAAACAACCTTACCCTACGAGAATAGAAGTATGATCGCATTTATCTCTGTCTTTTTAGGTCTTACTTATCAGCTATATTAGATATTTTGTTATTATTATGTATTTTGATTGATTAAAATTAAATCAAATTGTTTTTTTGTCACCTCTGATTGAAATGATATTAAAATCATTAACTGTTCTTTGTCCCATTTTACCAGTTGCTTTAACTCAAAAAGATTATGTCAAAATAATTATCACTTTATAAATTTAAGATTGAATTAAAGTTGCAATTATTTCTCTTTAATTAATATTAACGAATTAAGTAGCTTTTTTTTAAACATAATACATAGATAGACGCTTAAACTTAGCCTCAATCAGCGACTAAACACTCCAACTTTAAAAGTGCCCTTTTAGACACCTCAATTTGTCTCGTGCATTAAATCGTGATAGTTGCACAAATTTAGAAGATGTCTACATGCTCTTGTGTTCAACATCCACTATACCATGTCCTTTCTCCTTGAGTGGTTCATGATTTCATTTTAAACGGATTATTATCTCGAATAGAATTTTACTTTTGTCGTCCTATTTTAATTGTCATGATAATGTTTGGCACGATTCTTAAGAAAAACTAATTAGAAGTATCATTTGACCAATATATTCCTTATACATAATTAAAGTTTTATTTATATATGTGTGTGTCATTGATTTTCTAAATTAATTTTTATCTTAAAACAATCAATTTTAGTATATTTGATAATTAAAATGAGACGGAGGAAGTATTAATTTTTTTGCCATCTACTACTTACTTGGGAATTGGCATTAAATGTAAGATGTAAAAAGAGAACATTTAGACACAAACAAGTATTGGCATTAAATGTATTTGGGAATTGGCATTAAAAGGTAGATGAGCATTCATTACTTATAAATACTTTTCCGTCCAATAATAATTGTTCATTATTAATTTGACACATATTAAAATATATATATTTTTTAAAAAGAATTTCTTAAATTTGAGAAAAATGAGTTGATTTAAAATATATTTTTCAAAACACTTAAATCAACTGAACATAAAAAAATTAGAAAATATTTTTCGAAAAATATTTTCCTCCATACCAAACACCCCTACGTGTGTGAAATTAGTTAGGTATGGAGTTAGCCTTATTTTGATTTGAGGTCGCCATGGGTTTCTCATTGGCACTACTTGATAGTGATAGAAGCTTCATAGACTATAGTCGAATGTTGATGTTAAGACTTGTTGAGCTAGTTTCTTTCTACTAGCCTTTTATTTGATATGTTATTTGAATGAATGTGATGAGACCAAGTGGTCCGCTTGGGGACTAGCAATAGTCTCTAAGTGCCGGCCACGTCTAGGGTACCCTCCCGAGGCGTAACAACAAACATTATTGAATATCTATTTTTAATATAATAAACAAGTAAAAATGGACGAAGAAAGTATTAGTCCAGCTCCCATCCATTTCATTGGCTTTTTTGTCAAAACATTTGTGTGTCAATTACACATATTCATACTTTTTTCTTCAATATTTTAATATTACATGTTTAATAGATGCAATCTGAACACAAATCAAATGCTCACCACAAAGATATAGTGCAGATATACACTGAATGAGACTGTTATTCCTTTAATTAAAGATCTCTAGTTTAAGTCTTGGATATGAAAAAAATTCTTGGTAGGAAGTGCTTTCCTCCGAATGATGCCCTATGCAATACGAATTCAAAATAATCAAACTCCAATGTAGGCACCAAACACCGAAGGAGGAACAAAAAAAATTAAATGCTCAATATGTCACAAAAATTAAATATTTAGATGAAGTGTAGTGGAAGCATGGATGGTCGATATAATCAAAGGCATATAAACTCACTTAACTTATTAAAAATATTAAAATAAATATAAAAAAATTATTTTCCCTCGTGATTTACTCATCAAATAATTGGTTATTGGGTCCACCACATAGCAATTTCCTATGATTTGTTTGTATTATAAAAATTTCAATGTAATTCATTGACTAATATAAAAATTTCGAGACAAATTCAGATTAATCGAGTTTTAAATAAGATATTTTTATTAATTTTTTGTTAAAAAAAGATTAAAAGAGATATACTCTTATATGAATCTTAATCATGACACCTTTGATATAAATACTCATATTCTAAAATAAATTTTTTCGACACAAATTTAAATTAATCAGATATCATAGTAAATAGACCAACTTCGTATCCAATATAGTTTTATAAATAGAATTTGAATATGATATGTTTTATAAAGACTTTTATCCCTTTTTTATAAGGTAGATGTGACATGCATGGCTATTTCAATAAACCCTCAACTTAGATGTAAAGATGAATAAATATATTTTAATTAAATTTAAAATATAATAATAATTGAAAAAAAAAACTCATGTAATACAAGTGATACCTCAAAAGATTACAAATTATAAATATCTTTCTATATTTAATTAAAATTTTGAGTTCGAGTTCAAATTCTGAATATAAAATTATCTTTAATAAATAGAAACTTCAAATATAAAGTTAGACTTCAATCTCTTAAAATAAAATTTTTCGAAGCAAATTTAAATTAATAAAATTTTTGAATAAATATTAATCGTGAAATTTTTCGAAACAAATTCAATTTAGTCCAATAGTCTCATAGTGGGAAACCAAAAGAAGACATGTTTTGAATATTAGCCACCATTCATCTTCTTCCCCATTTATTCATCCACTCAATTCACATTCACAGCAAAAATTTATACAAATTTTTATCTCCATAATTGATTTTCTCGATCGATTTCAAGAAGACACGTCACCAGCAAAACGCCGACAGGGTCCCGCCGTCCATCCCCCAATTGAGGAAGTGTAATACTCAAGTGTGAATTGGGAAACATCGTGGTTGTAAAGCAGGGAAAATGAAGCTTCGTATTATAATTTTATTTGTAAGTTTAATACTTCACTCTTCCGCAACAACCCTTTTGTTTATAGTTTATTTATTTTTACTTTATATATGAGCTGTCGATTCAACAAGAAATGCTATTATTGGCTCAATTTGTAGCTAAATTTGTGGAGTACTGGTAATTTCTTAACTTGGGGTTTATGTTTTTTGGTGAATCCTGAAATTTGAGATAATGGGTTGTAATCTTTATGTAGTTACAGTTTAACCCAATTATGGGTTCAAAATGTAGTGTTTTCTTGAAATTTAGTTTTTTTTTTCTACATGTATATTTAAGTTTTGTTAAAAATACTGGGTTTTACTTGAAGTCAGTATCTTACTCGCTACATTTGCCACTGAGTTGTTCATAGCTAAAAAGGCAGGGGTGGAGCCAGGTAAGGCCGAGGGGCGGAAAATTATACTGTTTGTACAGGGTTAAAACTATTTTTTAGTAGATTTAAACCCCCTTTGGCTTCTTGGCGTGTTCACTTTTTCATATTTTGAAAACCCTTGGTGAAATCTTGGCTTCGCTGCCACTGATAACAGGTGGATTGATTGGAGTTAGCTTAAAGCTTAGTGTAAGGTTTTGCTTATTTTTATTGATGTTTGAGGAATTCCCATTTGTCGAGCTGAAATATAGATTGTTAGCTGCAATTAGTACTTAAAGTTTGAATCTTTAAAGTTTTTTTCGTTATTCCTTTTGTTATAGGAGGATGTGTTGAACTGATTAAGCTGCAAGCCAGTATCGCGTTGATAACTTGATGGGATTATCTGTCTTTTTCCCCTTATCTTCCAGTTCATTAATGTATATCATGATCGAGACTAGCTGATTCATTGCTAACAGGTTGATTGGTTGGGGTTAAGTTAAAACTAGTAACTGCTTAGTATAAAATTTTACTTATGTTTGTTGATTTTAGAGGATTTCTCTATTCGTTGAGCTGATATAGATCTTTAGTAGCTATACTAGTATTTAAAGTTTGAATCTTTAAAGTTTGGTTGTCATTCATTTTGTTATAGGAGGATGTGTTGATGAAGCTGGAAAGCTGCATTGCATTGCATTGATAACTTGATGGGAGTATCTGTTTGTCTGAAAGGTGAGGTTGGGAGATCTATAGGGATGATTTGGTTGGCTCTGTTGCTGTTATTATTATCACAAGGGAATGGGAAAGGAGGAGTGGAAGCTTCCGATTACTTGATTGGGCTTGGAAGCTATGATATAACTGGGCCGGCTGCTGATGTCAACATGATGGGATATGCTAACATGGAACAGATTGTGTCGGGTGTTCACTTCAGATTGCGAGCTCGTACCTTCATTGTAGCTGAACCTCAAGGGAAGCGTGTTGTTTTCGTGAACCTTGATGCTTGCATGGCCTCGCAGATTGTAACCATCAAAGTTCTTGAGAGATTGAAGGCTAGGTATTCGTAACTTCCTTCTTAGTATGGTTTATTTATTTCCAACTGAATCTATGAAGTATGACAAAATGGAAAAAATATTAGCTGGATTTAGGTTCATGTTTGATGGTGTACTAAGCCCAATTCCTATTTGATTTCAAATTTTGTGTTAACTGCTGGTTTTGCAGGTATGGTAATCTTTACACTGAACAAAATGTTGCTATTAGTGGGATTCACACCCATGCTGGCCCTGGTGGTTATCTACAATATGTAGTATATATCGTAACATCTCTTGGTTTTGTCCGTCAATCATTTGATGCTGTTGTTAATGGGATTGAGCAAAGTATCATACAAGCTCATGAAAACCTTCGACCTGGATCAATATTTGTGAATAAAGGTAGGCTGTTGGTTTCTTCTGTATCTTTTGCTTGACAATGAGACATAAGATTGCAGCTTTTAGATTTCTATGTCGAGCTGTCATAGATATTTACAATTGTTCATCATGGGTCATTTTAATATTTGTTCTGATGGTTGGTGACTGTCCTCTTAGTTGCTTACTGTATACTGTTTTTGGTCTGATGAAATGGAATAGAGAAAATATATTGGGTGAACTTACTGGTTACCTGCTTGAAGTAGCATGCCGATCTTTAGCCTTTTGATTTGATCTTATTAGTCTGGACTTTGAGGTTTATTTTTCTTTTTAATCAATTATTGTTAACAAGTTCATCTCAGCATTAGACCTCATTGAATTTTGGCTGTCATCAACAGGGGAGATACTGGATGCTAGTGTGAATCGTAGCCCTAGTGCTTATTTGAATAACCCTGCTGGAGAACGTGGTAAATATAAGTACAATGTTGACAAAGAAATGACCCTTTTAAAGTTTGTTGATGATGAATGGGGTCCAGTAGGCAGCTTTAATTGGTTTGCAACTCATGGAACTTCTATGAGTCGAACTAACTCCTTGATTAGTGGGGACAACAAAGGAGCTGCTGCACGGTTTATGGAAGACTGGTTTGATCAGAAAAATACTGAACCTTCAAACACTAATATACCTAAAGCGAGCGAACTTCCCCGAAGAATCTCAAACATCATACCAACTGTTCGTGGGAAGCGTAAGTGATTTTCTCCTTTTCAATATGATGAATTATCTCCTTAGAGCCAAAGTGATGCTTGGTTACTAATAGTAGATTGTACCTAGATTGCACTTTCCTCAGAGAATTTGCACCTTCTATGTTGATGTCTGAATTTGTTTTTCTTTAAACCTTTATATTATATTACTTAACAGTAACCTTTGACTTGTTTGACGTGAGCTATTCTTCTCTCATTGTTGGAAGTAATTAAACTCATTGTTAACTGATTGAGCTAATTTTACTGCCATTATCTGCTTTCTGACCTCCATGGAGGTTTGGAGGAACAATTGTGGTGGTTTGAGAGATAAAGATAGGTTACTTTAGTTGTTTGGGAGGAAATGTGTGGTCAGGGGAAGATGATGTAGCAGAAGTTCGGTGCCAAAACCTAGTAGGGTTAGTGAATCTGATGAAGTTGGTTGGGAAAAAAGCTAGAATGAACATAAAATCTTGTAAACATATCGGTAGATTAATGTAGGGACTAAATGTAGATATCATCTGACTCACATCTACGAGAAGAAGGCTTTTTTCCCATTTTGTATGACTCTTATCAAGTAGTTGCATCTAACTGGAAAAATAAACATCATATACTATAACAACAATTTCCAAGATTGACTTCTTATCTAGACGTTGGAGTTAATGCTTGGGTTTTTTGGCTTGGAAGGCGAAAAGGTGAAACAAAAAGGAAAGGTTGTTTAGCTATTTTGTACCGAAAAGTTAGGAAATAGAAGTGTATGGTCTCAGCTTTCCAAATAGTTATACATCGCGTATGACTCGAAGGTGGTCTTTGTTCTCTGGACCTGGTCTGCAGACGAGGGCTAGTCTTTGTCAGCTTGAGGCTCACGCGGTTGGTGGGCGGACCCAGGCAGTCTTTACATAAAACACTACATGCACATAAGGTGCTCATAAAGAGAATCATGGACTGCATTTTTGATCAATTATGAGTGAAGTATGGTAACATGTTCCAATTTCTAATCCATAGAGTTCTTCTCTGGACTTTTCACTTTCAGTTTGAGATGAATAGATGTAAATGAGGGAAGCTCAGAGGACAATAGGACTAGATTGCTGCTGAAAATTGAGAAAAGTAATTGTTTCATAACTAAGGACACTCATTAATCAGATTGTAATTAAATGCAGATCACGAGCTACTAGAACTTGCTGCTTCTTTCCGGTCTTCTCCGGGTAAGCCAGTCACGAGATTAATGAGCGTGGCCAGACGTGTCAGAAGTGCCTTAAGGTTGGCTGATCGGCCAAAATTTGTTTCTGCTTTCTGTCAATCCAACTGTGGTGATGTAAGTCCCAATGTGCTTGGTACATTCTGCATAGACACAGGGCTTCCTTGCGACTTCAATCATAGTACATGCGGTGGAAAGAACGAGTTATGTTATGGTCGAGGACCAGGGTATGCATTATAGTCTATTACTTTGATTTAGGATAGTTCCAATCTTTGTTTAGTACTATTTGGGTAGTTTGATTTGATCATAATGTCATCCTTTGCTTGAGTATGGGGGGGTTCTGCCCGTTGCAGTGATTATTCATAATGTCATCCTTTGCTTGGTGGTAGATACCCAGATGAATTTGAGAGCACGCGCATCATTGGAGAGAGACAATTTAGAAAAGCCGCTGAGCTTTTCGATAAAGCAACAGAGCAAGTAAAGGGCAGAATTGATTTTCGTCACACCTATGTGGACTTCTCCAATCTTGAGGTAACAGTTACAAAAGAGGGTGGTAGTACTGAAACAGTTAAAACCTGTCCAGCTGCAATGGGGTTTGCATTTGCTGCTGGTACAACTGATGGACCTGGAGCATTTGATTTTAAGCAGGGAGATGACAAGGTATTCAAAAAGATTTTTCTTGTTTATTTGACCATTATCAACCAGAGTGAATGAAGTGCTTTACGTTTGCTCGTCTTACTGGAATTTTTTTTAGGGAAATGCTTTTTGGAGGTTGGTGCGAAACTTGCTTAAAACACCAGGCGCCGAACAAATTAAGTGTCAACATCCCAAGCCCATTTTGCTTGATACTGGTGAAATGAAGTTGCCCTATGATTGGGCAGTAAGTAGCTTTCTTGCTCTGTCACTTGTCAAATATTTCCGCATGTAGAGGATCTCTAGTAACAAACGATTATATGTTCTTCTTCCTCAAGTTCCTATTAATAGAATGCATGTGCATTTCTGGTTTCCGGCTAAAAGGAACACTTAAATCCTTTTCTCAGGAAGAGTGCCTGATTGAAGAAAATGTTATTTGGAATCTAAAATGTGCCAAAATACTTTGGCACAATAGAACACATGTTGTTTGATCTATTGTTCTCATTTCGAATTTTGAGGGCAAAAGTAGAAATTTGATTATTATTCTACCACTATACTAGTTGACAACTAAGCCTTTACAACTTGAAATCCATAGATTGTGTTATCAAGCTTTACAAATTTTCATCTCACTTTAACCATATGTACGGGCAGATATATACATGAGGGAGAAATAATGGTACTTTCTGTATTTCCTGTCAATGATGAGAAGGTTTAAACTCCATACGGTTGCTAACTGAAGAAAAGAAATGTTTGGACTTTGATAAAAAAGAGAGTGATGGGAAGTCTTTGTCCTGCTCAACAATATGACATTTAACACATTGCTGCTATAGAGAAGCATATGATTCATTTTCTGGCTAAATACTTGCCATACTCTGTTCTTTTTTTTTTTTTTTTTGCTTCAATAAGTAAAAGCCTAATCCAAATGCGCAAACCTCCCACCAGAATACTAGAAGCCCTCTACATGATGTCCTGTTTATAATTTTCAATGATTGATTCCTTTATTTTCCATTTTTGCAGCCTTCAATACTTCCTGTTCAGATTCTAAGAATTGGGCAGCTGGTCATTCTCAGTGTTCCTGGAGGTATCAATCAAGACTTGCGATCTCTTTTATTTCTGGTGATTTCTTATGCAGTCACAGATCCGAGATGTGTTCTTCTCATAGCTCACATAATTTTTCCTTTTATGTTCACAATAGAATTCACTACAATGGCGGGCAGACGCCTGCGAGATGCTGTGAAGGCGGTGCTCACAAGTGGGGGTACCACGGAGTTTGATAGCAATATTCATGTTGTACTAGCTGGATTGACTAATACATATTCACAATATGTAACCACCTTTGAGGAGTACCAGATACAGAGATATGAGGTCAGTTAACTAGAAATTATAGTGCATCGGTTATGATATAAATGTTTTGAGAAGTCCTGTAAACTCATTGCACATTAGTATGCACCTAAAGCATGTAAACCTCTATTTTCCACCCAATTTTCAGAATCAAGAAAAGGAAATAAAGGGATTTGGTATTCCGTAGGGTAAGGTTGTAAATACAGTCCTGTAGAACCTCGATACAGTTCTCCCAAAAGATATGCATATTTAAGACCAAATGTTACTGGAGCTTTGGAAATTTTCGGGAGATGTGGCATTTATTGTTTAAATTAATGTATGACAATATAGACCGGCTCAAATGGTGTCTATTACAATGAGGTTAAGTATAAGGCAAATGGATTCTCTTCTGCGATCAATAGAGAAGTCTATGATTCTCATCTTGAACCAAAGAGCTAAATTATATGGCACACTCCAATAACTGCACCTTAAAGTCTTACAATTTAAAATCTAGGTTCATCTTCTTAGTTGCAATCATTCTCTGCTGCTATAGCTTATTTTTTTTTTTAATTTGCGGTGGGTGTCCGAGTCTCTTTGAGCCCCGACTAATCCGGGGGTTGCACAGGCCCTCGGCAAGGAATCTCCCGCAAGTGCACCACGGTTAATTCAGGTTTTACCTAGTCCGATGGCCCTCAAAAATTGTTTGCACCCAGTGGGTTTCGAACTTGAGACCTTAAAAGGGAGCAAACCCCAAGGCTCAAGTCAATTACCACTAGGCCAACCCCTGAGAGTTTGCTGCTATAGCTTATTTTTCCCGTCTTATGAAGAATCTGTCGATATGTCTGGAAAAGATCTTCTGAGAAATTAACTTATACTACAACATACTCAGTGAAATCCCATAGTTAGGGTTTGGGGAGAGTAGAGTGTACGCTGACCTTACCCCTACCTCTTGGTGGTAGAGAGGCTGTTTCGGAAAGACCATCGGCTAAATTAGCATATTTGTTTTGTTGGCAATACCTAAAATTTGTTTTCTCATCTGCTTTGCTCTTCTGAAATTAGGAAAGTAGGAAGGCCAAAACTTAAAAGAAACTCTTTTGTCATGTCAATGTCAATTAGTTTTATTAGAATCAACATATTTCAAATGTGCAATAAGTTGCTCTACTATTGATCTTAAATAACTTTGCTCAAATTTTTTTAGGGTGCCTCTACTCTGTATGGTCCACATACACTTAACGCTTACATCCAACAGTTCAAGACGCTAGCGTCTGCTCTTATCACAGGAAAGACCTTGCAAGCCGGCCCTCAACCCCCTGATCTGCTAGAAAAGCAGATAAGCTTGTTGGCACCAGTTGTAATGGATGCAGCTCCACTTGGTTCCAAATTCGGTGACTTAATCACCGATGTTCCTCAAAGTTCCACATTCAAGAGGGGTGACCTTGTCTCGGTTTCATTCTGGTCAGCATGCCCCAGAAATGATCTCATGACTGAAGGTACATTTGCTCTTGTTGAGATTCTTCAAGGAAAAGACACTTGGGTTCCTGCTTATGACGACGATGATTTCTGCCTTCGATTTATATGGTCGAGACCTGCTAAACTTAGCGCTCGCAGTAAGGCGACAATCGAGTGGAGGATACCGGAATCAGCTGCTTCAGGTGTATATAGAATCAGACATTTTGGTGCTGCAAAGGCTCTTTTGGGTTCAGTTAAGCATTTTGAAGGGTCATCCAGTGCTTTTGTGGTTGCCTGAAAAGAACCTAGATGAATTTTATACTCAATTATGTTGTTTTTTCGAAATTGCCTCTCGTTTAAGTGTAAGGTAAGATAGCGTATAACAGAGCCTTGTGGTCTGATTCTATCCCGAACTCCACACATAGCGGGATCTTAGTACAGCGATCTGCTTTACACATATACATAAATTGATAAAGTGCAAGACTATACCACGTTGCTAGTTGTTTTGCTTATAATATATGAATGCTAATTTATAAAAATGTTATTTCTATTGTCTCATTATTATTCATATATCTTTTGAAAAATATTTTAAGCTTATTCTTCGTATTGCTTGTGCGTGACATAATATAAACAATCCAAATGCCATTTACTTCAAAACAATTCGATACATTATGAAACAAATTCAAAGGTGGATTTACGATTTTAAGTTTATGAGTTTCTACAATAATTTTAAACACATATACAATAATAATTGAGTTTATATATTTTAATACATATAGAGGGTATATTACAATAAAATCATATTCAGTGAAATCTCACCAAGTGGGGGTACGGGGAAGATAGGACGTATGCAGAAATTACGACTATTTCGTTGAGGTAGAGATTGTTTCTGAAAGACCCTAAACTCAAGTACATCAAACATAAGTAAAAAAAGAAGAAATAAATACTAAAAGCAGCGTATCATGTACAAGAAAAAAAATTAATACTGACAATAAAATAGTGTAATAATTGAAATACAATACACAACACATGATGATAGATACAAAAGCAAGATAACATCATACATTATTAACCTTCTATCCTAATACGCGACATCAAATTTATCCTATCTAGAGTTGCGTCCTCGATAATATGAAGTTGCACCATATCTGGTCTAATCATTTTTTCCCAATATTTTTTTGACCTACCTCTACCTCTCTATGTACCCCTACACCAGCCTCTTGCACCTCCTTATTGTCGTCTGTGCATCTCTTTTTCGCATGTCTAAACCATCTCAATCTCACTTGCCTCATCTTGTTCGCTACAAGGGCCACTCCCGCCTTCTCCCAGGTAATCCCATTCCTAATCTTATTGCTCCTAGTATTCCCACATACTCATCTCAACATCCTCATTTTCGTAACACGCATCTTCTAAACATGTAAGTTTTTAACTAATTAACATTCCACCACATATAATAAAGACGGTCTAACCACCACTCTGTTGAACTTACCTTTAAGTTTTTGGTGTCACATTTTTATCACACAAGACTCCAGACGCAAGTCTTCATTTCACCCTTGTCGTCCAAATGCCATGTGTGACATCATCATCAATGTCTATACTTTCCTGTATTACAAACCCAAGATACATAAAACTTTCTCTTTTAGGAATAGTCCGTGTGACAAACTTCACTTTCGCGTTTGCTTCATCCAACACAATATTGAATTTGCACTCCTGATATTTCGTTTTGGTCCTTCTCAACTTAAAATACTTTTTAGACTTCAAAGTTTGTCTCCACACCTCCAAAACAACATTAATTTTGTCTCATATCTCATCAATCAATACAATGCCGTTCGCAAAATAACATACATCATGAAACCTCCTCCCAAATAGACTGCATCAATCCATTCATCACCAAAACAAATGAAACATGACTAAAAATTGATCCTTGATACAATCCTATCTCAACTAAATTTTTTTTATCAAATTAAAACAAGACAAATAAATTAAAAATAGACGAAATATCTATTTAGCAAAAAAAAAAACAAAAAACAAAAAACAACTAAATCAAATTATCTTATTATATCTTTGAATGATTGATTGCAAATTTGTTTAATTATATTTTTATTCTTAAAGTGGCAGGATCGCACAAAGATACTGAGTAGGACCTCAAGAAAAGATAAAAATAAAATCTCATATCATGTGTAATAGCCCGCAAATCACATTATTATATAAATTTTCAATAAAAAACTATAAATGAAATTTCAAATTCAAAACTTGCCATTTGAAAGATTCTAATGCGATCTTTATGAAATAAGTTCGATCGAGGAAGCACAAAGGAGATTTCGAATCTGATACAACATCAACTTCGTGTGATGAGCTTGATCGAAAAAATAGAGAATTATTAACTTGAGATCGTATCATCGAGGACATGATCTTAGATAGATAGGAGTGAAGGTCGTGTAACAGGATCGTATCATCGAGGACATGATATAGGAGTGAAAGTCATGTAATAGGATAGAAGGTTGGGGTAGGCTGATGTCGGGTCATATCGTATTGTAGATTATATTATATTATATTATTTTATATTTATATCTTTAAAAATAGAGTGAAACTAATTAAAAAAAGGAAAAATTTACTAAAAACGCGTCTTATTCGAATCAGAAAAATTGGTGGGCTGTGAGAAAAAACTGAAAACAGAAAAAAAAAACTTTTTTTTTCTTAGTTAGAGAGAGAAAAGAAGAGAGAGAAAGCTTTTTCCTTTCTCAGGGATGGTCGAAGAGAGGTTCCTCTTCTGAGATCATCCTGCAGTCAACAAAAAATATTCAAAAAAAAATAAATAAAATTGTATTTGGGATTTTAATTAATTCTACATTTCATAAAAAAGATCCCACATTTTCAATTTGATTAAATTTTTCAAGAATTTGATCTCTGTTTGTTTTTTTCTGGTAAATCTTTTAGCTTTACTCTTTTTTTGAATTTCTGTTTGATTGCTTGAGAATATGGTTATGTTATGATTACCTTTTGTGGTTTTCCTCCCAAAAGATTCAATTTTTATTAATTTTGTTGTTTGTGTGTCTGCATTTTCAGCTAAAAATTGAATCTTTGGAATTTTGAGGACTTGGGGTGTCTGCATTGATGGAGACAACAAAGGTAATATAGCCTAAATTATAGAAATGTTAAGAAAATGAGAGGCCCCCATCAAGGCTCAGGAGCCAGGTAGGGCCAAGGGGTTCATTCGACAGAAAATTACACTGTTTATATACGTTTATAATTAGTTTTATGTATATAGTTGATGTGAAGGGGAGCCCTTGGAGTAACTGTAAAGTTGCTGCTATATTACCGGGAGGTCACGGGTTCAAGCCTTGAAAACAGCCTCTCGCAGAAATGCAAGGTAAGGCTGCATACAATAGACTCTTGTGGTTGGGCCCATCCCCGGGCCTACGTATAGCGGGAGCTTTAGTGCCCGGGCTTGCCCTATATATGGTTGATGTTAGAACCCCATTCGTCTTCTTGGTGTGTTTACTTCTTTATATTTTGAACCTTATTGTTGAAAATAATGTAGTTGATTGTGTTTGTAATCTTTTTTAGTTTTTGTGTCTAGTATAGAGTTGTGCAGATAAGCAAATGTGCTATCGTGTGTCCGAGTGATTTTCGTTGCTCGGACGAGAGTCATTTCATATCAAAAAGCTGGCGATTTGTGTGAGTATTTGTTCAGAATCCTGGCTGTTGGCAAGAGATGAGGAGTAGATGGAACATTTATGGAATCAAGTTGCTGTTTCTTACTATTTTGAATCTTCTTTTGGAGGTTCATGAATGTTGCACTCTGAATTCTGAAGGTTGTTACTATTCTCTAGTTTCTTCTTTCTTTACTTTTGAATGACTGTAGTGTTCGGGCTAGCTCACCTTCACCGTGATTGTTTTACTGGATACCCTGTACCTCCAACCAACATAAGTATTGGTTACTATGCTCATTGAGACTTAGGCATATGAGACATGTTGAGTGTGTGAACAAAGTCCTACATTTGTAGCTGAAAAGATTGAGAAGTCACATATAAGGCATAGGATCTCTTAACACGGTGTGAGATCTTTTGAGGAAAACCATGCAAGCTTGCCTCAAAGTGGATAATGTCAAACCATGTTAAGAGTATCTTTGGGCTTACTTAGCCCAACAAGATGAAATCACTTATGATTCCATCCCATTTTATGTGGTCATATTTTGTTGGGCATAGAGTTTCAAGAAAGAAAGAAAGAATGAACTTTTGTAGCTTGTGGTCTAAAACAATGTATAGACATTTGTATGGGTGTAATTTGAATATTAAGATTTAATTATTCCTAAACATGGAAATATGTGATTCTAAATTGTTTCTAAACATGGAAAGATGTGATTCTTTTTGTGACAAACTAAAAAGGAAAATGTGCCGCATAAATTGAGATAAAGGGAGTCGAGTTTTTGGTCTTTGCTGGGATATGAACTTTAATCTTTCATGGTTTTTTACTCCCTTAGGGCTGTGTCTTCTGTCTCCCCGGATCGTGATCTATTCTGTAGTTTCTTACTTTGTTCATGTTACTGGCTTATTCTTTGTTTCGCTGATTAGTGTTGATTTGAGAAACAGGATTGGCATTGTTTGAATTCAAATTGAATGTGTATTCTGATCCAAATGGAGTTCTTAAAAACTGGAATGCTGATCACTGTGACCCGTGCATGTGGTCTGGTGTCGAGTGCCTGGATAGTAAAGTGCAAATGTTGTAAGTCTCTTGTTATGCATGCTCAAGTTTTCTAGTTTAGATTGTTTTGTCAATAAACTTTCTGTATTATTTAATGTTTATTGATTTGATTCTGGAACCAGTCTTTTGAACTAATAATGATAAACCAAATCCAACAGACTGAAATTGTTTGTTTCGACTCTTGTGATGCTTCTTATGTCGTTAAATTAGTTGGACTTTCTTTTTTTCTTTTTTGTTCTGTACAGAAATCTCCATGGATGTTCTTTGGAAGGAACATTAGCATCAGAGCTTGGAAATCTTACCCACTTGAGATCCCTGTAAGCTTTAGCTATACCAATGTGCTTTTTCTTTAGGCTCTTGCTCATTAAGTCTAAATAGTTTGATTTACCAGAACCTTTTTCTGTAGAAGGTTATCATAATCTTTGAATCGATTTACCAGAACCGTTTTCTGTAGAAGGTTATCATAATCTTTGAATCGACTTCTATCTTCTTATGTAAATTCGAAAGAAGTTAAGGGGCCTTTTGGTGTATTCTGGACAAGCGTAGATACTCATGGGTTAAAAATTTTAGTACTGGGTTATCCTTTTTTTTAATGACAAGGAGAATTTGCAGCCGCAACCCTTTAGGTGCGAACACGGTAAAACCCCGCTTTTATGTAATAGCTCGCCAACCACACAGGAGAGGTATCCCGTTCTAGGCAAGCCCGGTGCAATGAGCTCGACCCAGAAGGCAAACCCCTTGCTTTTGCTGACAAGGGGTTTCAAACTTGAGACCTCCAACATGGAAGTCTCAAGCCCAAACCACTAAGCCAACCCCTAAGGGTTAGTATTGGCGTATCCCTTCTTTAGCTATTAATGCTAGAATAAGTTATACCAGAATTAGTAGTTAGTATCGGAATAAGTTATTGCCATCAGAGGTGGAATAATATTATCGAGATTAGTTATCTGGTATAAAACAATGAAAATGACAACATCACCCATGAAGTTCCTCAACCCCTTTTTCTACTAAACAACGCGGAGTAGTATTTTTGTAAACAAACGACTTCTTTTTAGAAATTTATGCAATGAATATTATTTTTGATACAACGCAAACAGTCAAAAAGAAATAATATAATAATACATTACCAGGATAAGTAATCCCAATATAACTTGTCTTCAAACCAAACAACCTCTAAGAGTTATGTAGGTCAAGTAAGTTGGGAGGTAGGGACAGAGGAAGGATAAGTTTTGGATATCTACTAATCAGCTTTCATCATCTTGTATTCTGCATTTGCATTGTTTTCGGCATAAGTTTTGTTTGAATCTTAATGGTATTTCTTCTTGCTTTCACAGCGTGCTCTCAGGAAACCATTTTTATGGTGCTATTCCTAAAGAATTTGGAAGGCTCGGAATGCTGGAAGTGCTCGACTTGAGGGATAATAATTTGAGTGGAACAATTCCAGCAGAAATAGGAGACCTGCAGTCACTAAGAATCTTGTGAGTTAATGATTTGTTGTGTGCACGATAAACAGTTTGTTGTATGCGTACGGATGTGTATATGCATGCATACACATTCATGATGCGAAGTGATACCAAAATACTCATAGTTTACTTCGTTTTCCCAGGTTGATTCATAACAATAACTTTGAAGAGAGTGTTCCTTTGGAAATTGGGAAGCTTCATTTAGTCACGGAATTGCAATTTGACGAAAATCTCACTTCTGCTTTTGCTGGAACTAGCTGTATAAGAAAATTTCGGCATTGGTAGGATTCTTTTACTTGTTTTAGTACTCCATCTTCATATTCAGCTGGTTGTTTGCATATCAAATGCTGTATAACCTATCTATGCGGATAAACACTATCTAAATGATCAAGTTCATTTCTCAATTTGGTATTTTGCATGTCTTTCTCTGATACTTTGGTGCCTGTTTCCTACAGCATCTGGCATGGCAACATGAAATCATTCAAGACGATAAGCTCCTTTATCGAACCAATAAAATGGACACTTTTGCGTTACCTCAGTTTCTTCCAACTGTAAGTAATTAAATAGTTTTCCACATCACGGATCATCTGGTTAAGTTTGATCGCTGAGAAGCATTTTTTATATTTCTTTAGGTCATCTCCTGGAGCAGGCTTTATGGATGAGCGAAAAGGGTGCTCTGACAACCTTCTAAGTGAGTAAACACGTCATATTTTTCAAAAGAATTCCAAAGAATAGCTTACAAATAATAATTCTTCATTGTCTAGCAGGGTCATCCAGGCCTCACATCATCCACACTAAGCAGCACCAAGAGGAGATTGTACGCCGTAAGTTGGCTGAAGAATCTAGTAACCTTGCTGCTGCTCCTGCCAATATCAACAGTCCGTTGGCTCCTGTCATTCAAATGCCGAGTAGCAGAAGCAGTGGGTCGTTTCGTGCTGTTCCAAATACCGATGGAACACATCCTACAAACTTACCCTCACGACCTCCGCACCATGAGTCTCAAGACAACTTACATCCTGTGGCTGTAAAACAGCCGCCTGCTGTTAAAAAACCAACCAATGGCCAAGGTCCCCCTGCTGAAAAATCGGAAAGTACTTGGAAGTACATATTTGGGATTTGCGTTGGAGTATTTTTGCTCATTCTAGCTGCATCTGTGTTCTTAATCTGCCGAATCAGAGCAGCCAGAGCAATTGGCCCTTGGAAGACTGGATTGAGTGGACAGCTGCAAAAAGCATTTGTCACAGGTATTTTAATCATATTGTGCCAAAAAATGAGTACTGCTAATATTCTGTTCCCCACCCTGATACTCGTTGAATTACAAACAATATTCTTAGCATAGCATTACCTTACCAAAAAAAATATTCTTATTGTAGCATTGTTATAACAATTTAACTGGAATAAAAGGAATTACTGATATTATTCGTCTAATGTGGAATTAGAGGAATAATATCCTCATCGTAGCATTGTCATATACCCTTTTTCACTATATCTCTGCTAGGACCAGAAGGTACGAAGGGAATTATTTCCTTAATTCAATGAGAAGTGAGTTAGCTGAGGCATCAATACTAATGCTTGAAGGCTAGAATCCTCCACTTATACTTCTTCTAAAATGTCGCCAATCTTTCCTCATACATTTTGCTTTCTCTCGCTTATATTCCCCCACAAATTTGCTTTTCAACGACAACCATAGGCACATGCAATCCTTTACTTTAATCTGTGACATTTTTCATCCGTTGTAATTCTCTTGCCTGTGAAAACATTTTGTAGGAGTTCCGAAACTGAACAGATCCGAGCTCGAAACGGCATGCGAGGATTTTAGCAATATTATTACCAGCGGCGATTCATTTATAGTATACAAGGGAACACTGTCTAGCGGAGTGGAGATTGCCGTCATCTCAACTACTGTAAGTTCTCTGGAAGATTGGTCCGTGCACTCAGAAACAGCCTTCCGGAAGAAGGTGAACCCTTTCTTTGATTTCACAAATTAGTCACCTCTGAATCCCTTTCCATCTAACACTTCACTTTTTCAATTGTAGAACTCATAGATGTTTCTTCTTGTTCATTCTGAATAGATTGATAAGTTCTCACGAGTGAACCACAAGAATTTTGTTAATCTTATTGGATATTGCGAGGAGGATGAACCTTTCACTCGGATGATGGTCTTTGAGTATGCTCCTAACGGATCTCTTTTCGAGCATCTTCATGGTAATTAAACTTTCTAGCAATGCTATGTTTCAGTTTAATCATTCATGATGGTTTTTTTTGATTTATTAATGAATAACATGAAGTACAACTCTTTCAATAATCCAGTTGAAGAAGCTGATCATCTCGACTGGTCTGCGAGGATGAGAACCATTATGGGTACAGCGTATTGTCTTCAATACATGCATGAATTGAATCCCCCAGTGGCTCATTGCAACTTGAATTCAAAGGCCATCTATTTGACCGATGATTATGCTGCTAAGGTCTGCTTCACATGGTTATATATCCGATAATATGTCATCAAGAAACTGACCAACGACTGAGTACTTTATTTTTTACAGATTACAGAGACTGATTTCTGGTCAGAACTAACAGCCAAGTCGAAGTCCTCTAGGGATGATTTAGAGAACTCCGTGCTGCCGCCGCTTTCTGATCCTGAGACTAATATCTATAGCTTTGGAATTCTTTTAATAGAAATAATTTCTGGCAAATCACCGTATTCAGGAGAAAAAGAGTCTCTTCTAAACTGGGTAAATACCCTTTCTCCTTATTTTCATGTCTTGAACTTAAATGTTCTGATCCCAGGCTGCAATTTTTGTGTCTGGCTAGAGCTAGAGGCGCGGTGGATCTAGAGAAGGTTCAAGGGGTTCATCTGAGCCAATTGTTGCAGTCTTGATCCATAAGTACTATGCAAAAAAACTTCATGCTAGTATGTGTGTGTGTGTATTGGTTAGGCTTATTCTGAATCCATCGACAGGCAATTGCTTCAATCTTGAATCATAAGTACATACGCCAAAAACCTATATGTTGCTCGGACTCTTCAAAAAATATTGTTATGTGTGTACTGGGTTCGCCAAAAGTAATGCATTTTTTGAGGATCTGACACGGGCGTGTCAGTATTTTTAGAAAATCTGAGCAACATAGCTAGAAACTGTATGCTTGTGTGCGTTTATTAATTACACTCATTTTGTACCACTGACCGGAAATTGCTTTCTCTCGAACCATAAGTACATGTTCCAAAAACCTATGTTGCTCAGGACTCATAAAAAATGTTGTCAGGTGCATGTTGGATCCTCCAAAAGTAGTGCATTTTCAAGGATCTGGCATGGGTTCGCCAATATTTTTAGAGAGTCCGAGCAACACAGATGGGAAGTTTATGCTTGTGTGCGTGTATTAATTAGGCTCACTCTGTACCCACTGACAGATAATTGCTTTCATCTCAAGTCATAAGAACATCTACCAGAAACCTATGTTGGTCAAATTCGTCAAATATGCTACCAGGTGCATGTCGGATCCAAAAGTAGTGCACTTTTGGAGGATCTGGCACGGGCGTGTCAATATTTTTAGAGAGTCCGAGTAACATAGCTGAAAACTTATGCTTGTGTTGTGTATAAGTTAGGCTCATTTTGCACCCACAGACAGGAAATTGCTTTCATCTCGAACCATAATTACATATACCAGAAACCTACTTTTATCGGGCTCTTCAAATATGCTGGTAGGTGCAAGTCGTATCCTCCAAAAAGTAGTGCATTTTTGAAGGATCCAACATGAGCATGACAATATTTTTTTATAGTCCGAGCAACATAGCCAAACAGCTTTATGCTTCTGTGTGTATAAATTAGGCTCGTCTGAACTCGCTCACAATAAATCCTGAATTTGCCTCTGGATAGAGCTGATTCGTCGAATTTCCTTCTTATACAATTTGTAAACATCATAACCATTGCTCTTTTCAGGCTTCACAATATTATCGCCACGACAAGCAGAATATCGCCTCACTGGTGGATCCATCATTGAAGTCTTTCAAGAATAATGAGCTTATGGTTATTTGTGAAGTAATTGAACAATGCCTTCAAGAAGATCCAAGAAAGAGACCAACTATCGGAGAATCCATTGATAAACTAAGAGAAGCAATCGATGTATCACCAAACGCTGCTGTTCCAAGGCTTTCTCCTCTGTGGTGGGCTGAACTCGAGTTACTATCCAGCGAGGCAGCGTGATCTGGCTTAATTTATCCGTCTTAACTTTGTAAGTTTGAGTACATACGCATTATTTTACTATGTACGAATACATATATACATCGATCGTGTCTCTTAAACCCCCTCGGGGGAGTTGTATCTAACTATCCTCTACATATATGATCTATATTGATTTATTCTTTTATCATTTGAGTTGAGAAGAACCTTGACGAGTCATATAACTGACCTCAGCTTGTTTGGAATTCAGGCGTAATTCACGTCATACATTGCTTTATTCTTTTATTATTTGAGTGACATGAACAAAGAGGATTCATATAGCAGACTTGTTTTGTTCGGAATTGAGGCGTAGTTGTTGTATATTATTGGTTTATTCTTTTGTTATTATTTTGTCCTGGCAAGAATGGCAGTTCTTCATTTTCATTTGTAGGGATATTTTGTAGTCTATTACCTTTTATGATCAAGAATGTGTGTGTTTGTGTCTCCATCTGTGTGTTTCTTCTGCCCGGAGCGGAGCTACATCCACCCAAGGGTGATCAGATGAACATCATTCGTTTAATATATATATATATATATTAATTGTTGAACACCTTTGATACAAAAATCATTCGCTCATGTTCAAAAAGTATGAACACCTATGACGAAAATGTCGGCTCCGTCATTATCTTCTGCGTAGATTCTTTAAAGTTATAACTCGGATTCTTCAAAAATAGTATTCGATACGGACTAGATCCTCTAAAAATCATGCATTTTAATATTTTTACCATATTACAAATTATATTACCCTAAATCAATCATTTTGAGAAATGCTTTGTAATTTCTCAAAAATCAATACATCGAACCAATAAACATAAAATCACACTGAATCGACCGATTAACCCCAAAGTGATATTTTTGACTTTGTCCTATTACCACCAAGAATTGAAAAAGAGCACCCACATGAAGATGTTTTTTTTTCCAAATATATATATATATATATATATATATATATATATATATATATATATATATATATATATATATATATATATTAAATTTTAATTTAATTTAAATTTTATATTTTGCAAAAGTCTAGTTGTAAAGATGATGCTCTAATTTCTATTTCTTGTGTGTAAAAATAAAAAAAATAATGCAAATTAAAAATAAAAAAAGTTGAGGTTACATCATTATTTATGTATTTTTTTTTTTCAACAAACAAAAGACATTTCCACTTTAATTGGGTAAAAGACGTCATTGCTAACTTTATTTTGTTATTATTCAATATTTAATTTAGTATTTATCATTCATTTTACGACTCAAATTATTAATATTCACATTTATAAATCTCATTTTAACAAATAAATCTTACTTCTTTATCTGCAAAATATTTGAAATATATTATTTTAATTAAAATTATGTGATATGTATTTCTTTTTTTTAATCTATTAGAAAGAGCATATTTTATAATTTTAAACATCTAAATTATAAAATTTTCCACTTATTTTAATGAAATAACTAATAGTCACACATATGCCTACAATTTATTTTAGGCAGCAAATTTACATTATTTTTTTAAATTCAAAGTCAAATAAAATAATGTCACATAAATTGATATGAAATGGTACATTTTAAACATTGAAATTTAGTATTTGCAAAAAAATAAATATAAAAAGAAAGTATTTATTTGAAATAACGATTTTCACTTGTCGAATTTGAACCTTTTTCTAGTAAAACTCATGTATTAACATAGTTATCATTCTTAGGGATGTGCAAAAATCGAATCGACTGATAAATCGAACTGATAAAAATATTCTTGGTTTATTGTATTGAGTTATAAGTTCAATATCGATTTTTACTATTGAGTTATTAGGTAAACAAATAACCTAATACGATTGGAGTAATAATTACTATAGATCCCTTTATAAATATTAAATATTAGTAATTTAATACTAATAAGACACTATAGCAGTACATATTTTAATCTTTACCGCACTAAAGTGGAGTTACCCACTTTAGTACTTTAGTTTGTAATTAACTAATTATAGCTTTTGCAAGTTTGTAAACGTAGTCTTCGTACTCCATTTGCTTTTATTAATGCAAATTCTCATTAAAATTCTTATCAGATAAATCGAAAAACGAACCGCTAACGACTTAAAATTGATAAACCAAACATTGATAAAAATTATTTATTAGTTTGTTACTAGTTTAGCATACTTAAAAACCCAAAAATCAATAAATTAAATTAATAATATATAAAATCAAATCGAATCGACTGATGCACGCCCCTAATTATTTTCAAAAACTTTATCTTCATATACTTTTATCTTTTTAATTCTAACCAAATATTCTCCAAACTTTCTTAGTAATATTATATAATATGGGACTCATTTAAACATTGTAAAGTTTTTTGGAATTCTAGATTTTTCTAGGACTTACATACTTCTAGAAGATGATTAATTACTATTATATTTCAAGATTTATTATTTTTAAATAAATTCCTAAAAATGTTATTTATCACAAAATAAATAAATAAATATAGTAGGTGTGTGTGTGAGACCAAATAGAAGAAAGACAAATTAAAAGATGATGAATCACATGCATGACTTTAGAGTTCCAAGAATTGTCTTTATAGTTAGTAGGGAAATCATATTAATAATACATAATATATTTAGATATTTTTGGAGGCCAAAAGATTATTTTGTTTGGAACTTTATCTATTGGCATATAATTTTTAAATTTTTTTTGATTAATTAAAAATAATTTTTTATTGAAATTAAGAAAAATAAATCCTTATTCTTTAATATATTTTATTTTTATGCTTATCTTTGTAATTTTCATTCTCTACGATCCTCATCCTTATCTGTCATGATATTTATCTATATATATTTTTAAAAGATATATTTTATTTATATATCAGTACAATGAAAAAGTATTTTCCTTCGTACAAAATAATTCGAATAGAAAATTTAACCATTTATAGTATAAAAAGAAGGTGTTTAAATTAAATCCATCGAAAACACCCTTGTACAATGAGAGGTAGAGTCAACATTTTTAAAAATTTATGAACTATGATTTTTTCGTTAAATTCATAACTCATTTTAATAATTAACTATATATATATATATAACAATTAATATTCGCATTAAAATTGACTATCTACGTCACATCTCTGAAATACATTATTTAATTTTGATTTTAAGTAACATAAAGGTAGAGACTATAAATCTAATAATTAACAACTTAAAAAAATTATATATATATATATATATATATATATATATATATATATATATATATATATATATAAAATCTATCGATATCACATAAATTGAGATAAAAAAATAACATCGATTCGACCTATACAAGCACGGGTGCTCATAACTACTATATCACATAAATAGCTACATCTAAAATAGTTCATTTCTTCCTAATATGGTTAATGAGTTTCTTGAAAAACCAAAAATGGCAAATTCAAGCTCTAATAGAAAAAATGAAGAAAATTTCTACAAGTCATGGATGAACAATCAACAAGGAGAAGTTGAAGAGCTACAAAACGCCGTCGTTCGTGCTCGAAAAAACGAGCTAAACGACGTCGAATTGAATGAATTATTAGGGAAAATGTTGAACAACTTTCAAGGGTACGTGAACGGCCGTAGTCGACTCGCGAGAGTCGACGTATCGCCGTTCTTCGCACCCACTTGGTGCACCCCGTTGGAGAATTCGGTCATATGGATAGGCGGGTGTAGGCCGTCTTCGTTTATACGCCTGATTTACGCGCTTTGTGGGATTGAAATCGAGTCTCATATCGCGGAGTACTTACAGGTATGATGGTAAATAAGTGGGTTGTGTTGAATTTGGATGGGTTAATAGGTTATTTGATATATGTCAAAAGGTTCTTGTGGTGAAATGAACTAGGATAAGTTCAATAGGCCCACTTTTACATATTTAATTTTGTAACAAGCAAAGTTATTGTCATGTGACCAGAAGGTCACGGGTTAAGCCTTGAAAGCAGCTTTTGGCAGAAATGCTTATAGTAGAACTTTGGACCTTTCCTGGACCCTGTCTAGAGCGGGAGCTTTAATGCACCAAACTTCTTTTTCTAAAAATAATTTTTCTTATGATTTTATAAAACATATCAAATAAAGGAAGGCCAAAGATCAAATATTCCCACTAGCAACTTCTCAGCGTTGAGCTCGTTGTACCGTACTTGTCTAGTGCGGTTTATATCTCCTAAAACTCATTGTATCAAACTTGTTTAGTGCAGTTTACCTCTCATATGTTGTTTGCAATCACAAATTTCCCTTAGTACAATAGTGCGCGCTAAAGGATAGCGACTGAGGATTTTGCCTAGGGTTCCGAAAAAAGAAGTCTTGTTTTTTATTATTTTGATAGGTTTGTCAATGTGGGCTATAAAACAACAAATTAAAACTCAAGTTAAAATAGATTGAGTTAGTAAATGAGATGATCATTATTTTGTTCAAGCTTCGATATATCGAGTCAGACATGTTATATTTTTATGAATTAATTTTATCGATGTGCTAATAGGGTATGAAAATAGGGGACTTTGGTGAGCTTTCTGGTAAACAAATTTCCATGATTGATAAGTTACATAGACAGATTATTTTAGAAGAGAGAACATTTTCTTCAAGGTTAGCTAGCTTGCAAGAAGATGTTGTTGATCAACCATTAGCAATGGCAGCCAAAATTTATGAGAGTGAACAAGGTATGTGACGTCCTATTTTACGTGTCATCTTTTGACTGAGTTCGAAGTTTAACTTTTTTTTAACAAAATATGTAATTCTGAAATAACATAGATATATGTGTGACTATATGGTTAAAAATGCCTCATTAAGGATTTAATAAAAATGTTTCAAGTTTATTTTATTTGTCATGTTTGTCTTTTGCATGTTCATTAAAAAATATTTATTAATACTTCATCAGTCTCATTTTATGTGGTACTGTTTGACTTGACACGATGTTTAAGAAATTTTTTTCTGAAACTTGTGGTTTAAAATATTTTTGAAATTTCATGTGGTTGTAACTTGTAAGTCATTATATTAAAGGTAAAAGTGAAATTTTAAAGTTAAATTATTTCTAATTATAGTAAGATGATATTCTTAATTTTTGGGACGGATTACACAAAGAAAAAGGTATCACATAACATAAGACGGAGGTAGGTGATGTGACTAAATCATTTTTAATTTTTTTTTATCTCAATTCAATGAACATTGCTCTTCTTTTTATCATATTCATCCCCCTCCTCTGAAGTCCGTGAGTTTCATGTTCGAATTATTACCAAATGTTTATTGAAACACACCATAACCATCAGTTGTTTGCTTTTCCTATCAAAATGATAGTGATATTTCAGGTAGAAAAAAGGAAAAAGGAACAACAGATAGTCGAAGTGTGTTTCGATAAACATTTGGCAATAGTTTAGACAACAAGAAACTCGCACACTTGATAATTTAGTTGTGAAACCTGAAAAAAATAATATTTTTTTTAACAATAATAATTCTACCCTATATTTTACTTTTTCTTTGTAATAGTATAAACTTAGTCCTCATATTGTCGATGCAAGAAATTATGAAACGAGGAAAGACAATATGATCTATCCAGATATTTTATTTATCAAAACAACATAATACAGTATAATATGACACAATACTATATTATGAAACAATATATAACAACTATCTGATCTAAACAAGTACTTATAATCGTCCAAAAGATCTCACTTTATTTACTTAATTATATTTTCAACAGGCGATAACGAAACTGAGCCCTTAAATAAACATGGTGAGGACATGGCAAATTTGCTAGAAGAGGCTGATGAATTCAGGATGAAGACACTAAAGGAGATATTGGGCATATTGACACCAATTCAAGGTGTGGAATACATAGCTGCAGCAAAAAGAATAAGGCTATGTTTGCAACAATGGGGAGACAAGAGGGAACAAGAACACAATAGTAACAAATAATAATTATTATTAGTGTTATAATATATGGTAGAGATATCGTTTCTTCGCAAGTTTCACACCTTAACTATCAGCAGTTCCCTTTTATCTACGTGAATTATTAGGATCTATAATTATTTTTTCGCCAAGTTTTGCATCTTAACTAATAGCATTATCATGATATATGTATTAAAACACGTCTAGTTGAGGATATAGTGACAGTTGAAAAGAAAAGGAAACATTTGATAGATTGCCTAGTTAGCTTCGAGGTGTGTTTGAATATTTTACACATAGATGGTGATAGTTTATGTGACAATAGGGAACAACTAATAATCAATACGTGAAACTCGCAAAAAATTGATAAATCAGATGTGTTTTTAACCAACTCTATATAATACATCATATTATTTTTCATGTCTGAATTTGTTGTACAAATACCAAATTTAAGATAATTAGCATGACCTCTGCGCAAAGGATGACATGGATCCTTAGTGACCACATGTTATTATAGCTAGCGGAAATGTCATGACATGGATTTAAAATTATAAGTTTCATCAAAAGTCGATCTTTTTTCCTTGAAAATTATATGTTCAATTAAATATCGTCACATAAATTGAAATAAGCGGAGTAACTTCTTACAGATAGTTTTAAAACTACTACTAATAAATATATCAAAAATTTATTCAACTTTCTGAACAGAAATAGTGTCATATAAAACGGAGCGAATGAGATATAAATATAAATATGCATAAATATAGGCTTTTTTCTATTTTTATCATCAGTTCTATATATAGTAATATAGAACTACGAATTTTTTTAAACTACTTTCCAGGATAAGAATTCTTTAAATTACATAATATCCATACCATTGGATTTCTCCCAACACACAGTCACACACACCACCTCTAACCATGGATAATTTTCCCATTCTGTTCTTTCAACAAATATTACTGCAAAAGCAAAAAAAATCTCTAGGAAAATACGCCATGATTCGTGAATGATTTCAATTTCTTCGCGCGCTTGGGATGCATCATCTATCCTCCAGGATGATGAGCATGAAAAGCGCGACAACGGAGAAAAAGGGTACAATTTTGATGAATAAATATGAGATTGGTAAATTGTTAGGCCAAGGTACATTTGCCAAAGTGTATCATGCAAGGAACCTAAAAACAGGACAAAATGTAGCTGTTAAGGTAATTGACAAAGAAAAAGTCATGAAAGTTGGCCTAATTGACCAAATCAAACGCGAAATTTCTGTTATGAGATTAATTCGACATCCAAATGCTGTTGAACTTTATGAAGTAATGGCTAGCAAAACAAAAATTTATTTTGCAATGGAATATGTTAGAGGTGGTGAATTATTCAATAAGGCTGCTAAAGGGAGGCTAAGGGAATCAGCAGCGCGAAATTAATCGCGTCTGTTGATTTCTGTCATAGTCGAGGAGTATATCATCGGGACTTGAAGCCTGAAAATATACTCCTGGATGAAACTGGAAACCTAAAGGTTTCTGATTTTGGGTTGAGTGCTCTTTACGAGACGAGAAGACAGGATGGACTCCTCCATACGACGTGTGGAACTCCAGCATATGTCGCGCCAGAGGTCATAATAAGAGAGGGTATGATGGTGAAAAGGCGGATATTTGGTCATGTGGGGTGATTTTGTTTGTCTTGTTAGCTGGTTATCTTCCATTTCATGACACCCATTTGACGGAAATGTATAAGAAAATTAGCAAAGGGATATTCAAATGTCCTGAACATTTCCCTTATGAAGTGAAAAAATTACTTTCAAGAATTCTTGATCCAAATCCATTTTCAAGAATCACATTAGCTAAGCTAATGGACAATAATTGGTTCAAGAAAGGATTCAAACAAATTGATAAACCACCAATTTTGGATCAGAAACAGGATGATGATTCGCCTCGTGGCGTTTTTGATATTGTGGATGATTCAGAGTTCTTCAAAACACAAAGAACAAAGTTCATCAATAACAATGAAGCCAACTTGTTTGAATGCTTTCGATATCATTTCTCTTTCTCCTGGTTTTGACCTCTCTAACATGTTCTAGAAAGATAAGAGTTGTAGGTCGGATGCTAGGTTCACCACACAAAATTCCGCGTCCACTATTGTCTCGAGGCTAGAGGAAGTAGCTTCGATGGGGAGTTTCAAGGTAAGTATGACTCTCATTTTGAAGGTTAAACTGTTTGGTGGAACGCACTTTATTTACTTGATTATTCTTCGACATACACACGGTATAATTTTGGTGAAAGATGTTCGACTGACCACCTTTGAGCCTATATGAGACTTTGTCTGCGAGTTTATCTCATCTAAAAGTTTAATTTAACCACCTTTAGCTTATGTTGCTTTGCGTTATGACCATCTTAGCTAAACGTTTAGTATTTTAAGATGAACAAACTTTATTTACTTCATCATGTCGTCAACAGATTAAGAAGAAAGACGGGACGGTGAAAATGCAAGGAAGTAAAGAAGGGAGAAAAGGGCAATTAGCTATTGATGCAGAGATTTTCGAGATAACTCCAGCTTTCCATGTTGTAGAAGTGACAAAAAAATCAGGAGACACTGCAGAATACAGGAAATTTTGTGATCAAGGCTTAAAGCCTTCATTAAAAGATATAGTTTGGACATGGCAGGGAAATGAGCAACAACAAGTGGACAATCAAGAAATCAAATCTTAGAGGTAAAAATATGAAAATTAAAAAAAAAGTTGTAGGGGTAAAGTTTCACTTGGGAAGGAAATCGAGGGGGTTATGGACCTATAGGTTACAATTTTGAGTTGTGGATTCAGTCATTGATGTTTACATCGGGTAGTTTGCCTACGTTACAATTTACAGTCCTTTTTGTTTATTCATGTACGCATTATGATTATAGCATTTTTTGCACCTAATGTTCCATTTTGGGTTTTACTCATTGTGATTTCTTTGGTTACAACTATAAATTGGATATGGTTTAATTGCCTATATGGTAAATAATGATGTGTGTCATATTGCATCAAATGTTACTGTTCTGCACTTAAGAACCTTTCATTCTTTTTGTTCATTTTTCTTTAAATTGTGGCAGGGAAACATGGATTTTAAGATGATGTGCTTTAATTCAACTTGTGGCAGGCATTCAGGTAAACATGTTACAGTAAATATAGAGGCGTAATCTGTCTTGAGGATGTGGATTTTAAGATCAAACACCTAGTTACTTGGTGTAATTCTCAAAATTTTATATTGATGAATATGGAGTACACGTGCAAAGTGCAGACCCAAAGACTAGTAGTAAGATAAAACATACCTGTGAAATGGTTACCTCCGAGACCCAATAGCTGCAAGTTACTCAATCTTCCAATTTCACTATGTATTGGTCCATCAAACTCAATTTGTGACAAAGACAACACTTGAAGTTGTGAACAATTTGACAAGCTTGTCGGCATATGGCCGTGCAGATTGTTGATTGATAGATAAAGCGCTTTGAGAATTGGGAGACGATTGCATAAACCATTCGGAAGATTTCCTGATAAGCTATTGCCTGTAAATGCAATGACTTCGAGCCTAGATATATTGAAAATAGTGAATGGAATAGAACCAGTTAGTTGACTACGTTGTATCGACAACACGTTCATATTGTGAAGATTGCCAATCCCTTGTGGAATATTTCCTTCAAGTGAATTAAAAGATATATCTACAACTTCCAACCTTGAGGCATTAGAGAGTGACAGAGGAATAGAGCCTATGAGTTTGTTACCCCTCAAGTCTAATTCTCTAAGGTTCATATAACTTCCAATCACCTTTGGGATTTCACCCTCTATGGAATTGAATTGCAGATTTAAAGTCTCGAGTGTGGAAATATTAGCAAGTGAACAAGGGATGGAACCAGTGAAACTATTATTTGCAAGAATTAGAACTTGAAGTTGGTGTAAGAATGCAAACCAAGAAGGAAATTTCCCTCCGAAGTTGTTGAAACTTAAATCAAGAAACTTAAGCCGATGCAAATGTGCCATTTCTTGAGGTAAGTTTCCATGGAAATTGTTACTCCCCAAGTCGAGAGAACGAAGAAACGTGAGGTTTCCAAAATCATGGGGGATCCTTCCGGTAAGAGCCATGTTGGAAAGATTCAAGGACTTCACTCGCTTGTGACGAGAACCACAAGTGACTCCTACCCAACGGCAAACAGAAGTAGCCGGAGACCAACTTTCATTCAAAAAGTGAAAAGGGTCTGAAATGATTTGAGATTTCAAAGAGAGAAGAGCTAACTTATCGATAGTAATGTTGGTTTGGGCCATGGCTGAACTAGCCATAACACAGTGAAGCAACAAGAGAAAAGTAGTAAATATTTTCTCCATAATTGCATAAATTAGTAGGAAAAAAAAAAGTAAATCTTTCAAATATTTTTTAGGATTAGCTTTTCTTCATGAATTCTATCATCTCAATATCATTTCTCAACTCAATTTATTGTCCAATTTATGTGAGGACCGTAACTGGAGTTAACATGTTTTACACAAGAATTTGACTTGGACATTTCTATGCGTGTCTCACACACTATTGAAAAGATTCAATTTTTGCCAAATATGTACTCTCTTCGTCTCATTTTATACGAATTAAATTGAGTTGGCACAAAGATTACGAAAGAAAGAAAGATTTTTGAAATATATATATATGGTCCAAATTATGTGATAATTATTTGTGTGGTTGTAAATCGTAAAATAAATAATTTAGGTGTTCTGACATAAATGTGTGGCTGTAAATCGCAAAATGAATAAATCTTAAAGTTTGGACACAAATGTGTGTTTTGCTTGTGTGGGAACATCAAGAATTCGACCTGGACTTGTGGACATTATCTGTGTGTCTCACACCATTGAAAAGAACAACTTAGGTGTTCAAGTTTTGCCAAATATGTACTCCCTCCGTCTCATTTTACACGAGTTAGTCTGAGTTGACATGGAGTTTACAAAAGAAAGAACGATTTGTGAGATGTGTGGTCTAAAATAACTGATAAATATTTGTGTGACCGCGAAACATTTCATTAAGAGTAAAATGAACTTGTCTGATCAAGTCTTGTATTTTCTAGACAGTTTCATCTTAGTGAACCCTTTCGAACTACAGCTGATCGCATAAATTCTTGCTCACAACCTGTTCGACGTTTAGCCTCAATGAATTTCTGCAAATTGTTTAATGTCCGTTAACTCTAAAGCCTGTGCATCAGTATTTAAAAAGAGACACTCATCTTAGAATTATTTGGTGGGAGGGTGAGGATAATGCCTAACTTATTATACACGGATACAGATATTTTTTGTCATTCTAATCTTGATATAGTTCCAACACGCATAAGCAACAAACAAAAGTTTGATATAGTTCCGACACACCATGCTCAATATGCAAGAAGTTGAATCTTGATCTTTAGTAGCATCTCTACAACATCTTTCATATTTGTCCTTCTTGCCGGAGATTCAGCACAACAATCTAATGCCACTTTCATGATTGATGCCACAACATCTAGCTCCTTTTGTAAGCTTTTACCCATTGGTGTTATCAAGTTGGCATCTACGACATCCATTACTGCCTCTGGGAGTGAATTACTCACCCATTGCTTCAAGCTCACATCTCCCTCAAATTCACTAGGCTTTCTCCTAGTAAATGTTTCCAGCAGCATGATCCCGTAACTATAGACATCACATTTTGTTGACACTAATCCATCCAGTCCATACTCTATAGCCAAACAATTAATTTAAAGATTTAACATAAATTTTTTGGTGAAAAAGAAAAAGAAAGAAAAATTAGCAAAAACAAAGAGACGTACCTGGTGCAATGTATCCCAATGTTGCTAAGGTGGTTGTGTATAAATCACTCTCATCTTCACCAAGCAGTTTTGAAATACCAAAGTCACTTAGGTGGGCAACCATATCCTCATCTAGCAAGACGTTACTAGGCTTCAGGTCACAATGAATCACAGGTAATGAGTACCCTTGGTGGAGATATTCCAACGCACATGCCACATCTATCATTATGCTTAGTCTCTGCATGATGTCTAAGAAGTAGTTGTGTGAATACAAATACTTCTCAAGACTCCCATTTGGCATGTACTCGAGCACTAAAGCCTTAAAATCAAGGTTGGAACAACTAGTGATGACTTTTACGAGATTCCTATGACGAAGGCTGTGCAGAACTTCACATTCTGTATCAAAACTCTTGAATGCTGCTTCTTGTTGCAGATTAAACACTTTAACTGCAATAGCAATCCCACTTCTAAGAGTTCCTTTGTAGACGGAACCAAAACTTCCAGAACCAATCAGATTACTCTCACTAAACGAATCAGTTGCTTGGAGCAGTTCATAGTATGAAATTCTTTCTCTTGGTGCGATTGACAATGAATCAGCTTGTTCAGGAGCTCTTTTGCCTCTTTTATACCTTCTCCAGACAAACACATAGGTGAAAAGAACAAACACAAGTACTGCAGTTCCCAGCAAAAGAAAAAGAACTAGCACTTTTTGCCTATTCAATCTGTGCTTTGATGACGTGGGGCATGGTGGGACACTAAACCTTGAAGAACCACACAATGCTTCATTTTCGATGAAAAACTGACTCGAGAGGTTCTTGAAAGGACCCCCCGAGGGTATTTCACCATACAAGTTGTTGACAGAAACATTGAAATATTTGAGGTCTTGAAGTTTCTCCAAAGACATAGGAATGATTCCTGATATATTATTCTGAGAAATGTCTAGGAATTCCAAACCTACCATATTGCTCATTGAGTCAGGTATAGATCCCTGCAACTTGTTGTGTCTCAAAGAAAGGTGCACCAAATTTTGCAATCCTCCAATTTCTGTAGGAATTCCATTTGAGAATTGATTCATCGACAGATCCATCCGTGTCAGAGCCTTTAAATTTCCAATTTCTTGAGGTAAAGAACCAACCATTTTGTTTGACGATAAGTCAAGAACCACTAGATCTTTCAGATTTCCTAAGCTTGTTGGTATGTTGGAACTCAATTTATTGGAACCCAAATGTATCTCTCTAAGAGAAGTGACATTCCCTAAACAATTAGGAAGAGACCCTGAAAGTTGATTTTGTCCCAAGTAAATTTCACCCACATTCTGCAATTTACAAATGTTATCTCCAATAAATCCTGTAAGTTTATTGTTACTCAACTTCAAGCGCTGAAGTTTTCTCATGTTTCCAATTAACGTGGGAATCGATCCAACCAAGTTGTTTCCAGAAAAATCAAGGAACAATAAGCTGCTTAAGTTCCCAATTGTATTAGGAAGTCGCCCTTTGATTTTGCAACCATAGGCGAAAATCCTTTCAAGAGATGTGGAAAGATTTCCTATTGATATTGGAAGCACACCGTTTAAAGGATTCGTATATAGATAAATATATGTTAAATTTCTGCAATTGGTTAAGGAAGTTATGAAGCTTAACGAGGAGTCGCTGGTTAAATTGTTTTCCCCCAAGTTTAGAAACTGCAGATGAGTCAAATATCCAAGAGAATTGGGAATCAAACCACTGAGTTTATTTCTTGAAAGCTCTAGATTAGTAAGTTTTGAACAATTGGAGATCGAATGAGGAATAGTCCCTACAAGATTGGTTAAGCCAGTCAGAAAAAGACCATCAATGTTGGGTAACATAGAATCTATGTTTGATGGTAGAGTTCCTGATAGATTATTGAATGCAAGCGAAAGTATTCTTAGCCCTGTCATGTTGTAGGTTTCCATTGCGAGTGAACCGCTAAAACTATTAAACCCAACGTCGAATTCCTCCAACTCAACAAGATTGCTTATCTCTTTAGGTATTTCACCTGTCAACACATTTTAAAAGTGAGTTTAAGCATTTCATTTAACCAAGTACAGATTGTAATTTCTTTTCCAAATCTGAATACTTACCTCTAAAATTATTTTCACTAAAATATAGAATCTGCATCTTGGTTAAGTTGCCAATCTCCCGTGGTAGGGATCCCTTGAGATTGTTATTCGACGATACAAAGTATTGCAGGGAGGAGATGTTGAATAAGGAGATTGGGACAAAGCCAGTAATGTGGTTATCCTCTATGCCTAACTCCACCAAATTAACAAGATTTCCGATGTCTTGTGGAATTACCCCTGCAGTTAATGTGTAATAAAAATCTTAATCATTAATCTGTCTTGAGGATGTGGATTTTAAGATCAAACTCCTAGTTACTTGTGTAATTCTTAAAATTTTATATTGATGAATATGGAGTACACGTGCAAAGTGCACACGCAAAGACTAGTAGTAAGATAAAACATACCTGTGAAATGGTTGCCTCCGAGAGCCAATGTCTGCAAGTTACTCAATCTTCCAATTTCACTATGTATTGGTCCATCAAACTCATTTATTGACAAAGACAATATTTGAATCTTTGAGCAATTTGACAAGCTTCTAGGCATATGACCGCGAAGCTTGTTTATTGATAGATGAAGCGCTTTGAGAATTGGGAGACGATTGCATAAACCATTCGGAAGATTTCCTGATAAGCTATTGCCTGTAAATGCAATGACTTCGAGCCTAGATATATTGAAAATAGTGAATGGAATAGAACCAGTTAGTTGATTACGTTGTGCCGACAACAAGTTCATATTGTGAAGATTGCCAATCCCTTGTGGAATGTTTCCTTCAAGTGAATTAAAAGATAAATCTACAACTTCCAACCTTGAGGCATTAGAGAGTGACAGAGGAATAGAGCCTATGAGTTTGTTACCCCTCAAGTTTAATTCTCTAAGGTTCATATAACTTCCAATCACCTCTGGGATTTCGCCCTCTATGGAATTGAATCGCAGATTTAAAGTCTCGAGTGTGGAAATATTAGCAAGTGAACAAGGGATGGAACCAGTGAAACTGTTATTTGCAAGATTTAGAACTTGAAGTTTGTGTAAAAACCCAAACCAAGAAGGAACCTCCCCTCTGAAGTTGTTCAAACTTAAATCAAGAAACTTAAGCCGATGCAAATGTGCCATTTCTTGAGGTAAGTTTCCATGGAAATTGTTACTCCCCAAGTCGAGAGAACGAAGAAACGTGAGGTTTCCAAAATCATGGGGGATCCTTCCTGTAAGAGCCATGTTGGAAAGATTCAAGGACTTCACTCTCTGATGACGAGAACCACAAGTGACTCCTACCCAACGGCAAACAGAAGTAGCCGGAGACCAACTTTCATTCAAGAAGTGGAAGGGGTCTGAAATGATTTGAGATTTCAAAGAGAGAAGAGCTAGTTTATCAGTGGTAATGTTGGTTTGGGCCTTAACATAGTGAAGCAACAAGAGCAATGTTAAGAGAAAAAAAATGAAGGCTTTCTCCATTAGTGCAAATATTAGTAGGAAAATGGTATGGTTAGTAACTTGTGATTATGAGACTTTAAATAGCAATAAAGTCTTTTAGGTCTCACTTAAATATATACATAAAGACTTGACAAGTCAATCAAAGTCTTGCTTTATTTACTTAGTGCTAAATTTGTTGTAAAGGGTCTTTCATATTTCAAGAATTCTTCAGTAAAAAGTAGTGTTTCATCTATTAGTAAAGCAATAATTGTTGTTTAGTGTTTAACAACCATCATTAATACTTAATTCAGAGATTAGATTATGAGTCAATTAGCCAATAGGAAATGAAATGATAATTACAAATTAACAAATTAAATTTCCTATAATGTGAACTACACACACAAAAAGAACTGCAAGTCAAAAGCTTGACATAAAGAGGATGTTAAAGTAATATGTAAATAGTGATGATATCTCCTTTTTTGGCTTTGGGATGGAGTTAAAAGTTCGGAACTGAATTCAGCTGAATTCTATAATTTTTGCTCAAACAATATATTTATATTTAAAAATTTAACAAATATGTATAAATATTAATTTTAAAACTGAATTATTATCACTTGTCATCATCGTACTGATATTAAGAGTAAAATGAACTTGTCTGATCAAGTCTTGTGAACCCTTTCGAACTACAGCTGATCACATAAATTCTTGCTCACAACCTGTTCGGCGTTTAGCCTCAATGAATTTCTGCAAATTGTTTAATCGCATCAGTACTGATTCTGTTTGTTTGTGTCGCAATTATACTAAAGAGATATTAAAGAGTAATATTTATTGAAGAGCGATTAACATTATAAATGTTTAAAGATATCAAGGGTATATGATAGTCAAAACATATAGTTTTTTTAGGAACACGTAAAACAAAATGTGACAAGTAGAGTGGTCTGTATGGAAGATATATATTTCCGACAATTAGTTAGACTCCCTCTGTCTCATTTTAACTATTGTTTTAGTTGCTTTTTAATGTCCATATAATGCATGATCCTGATTGTTGGTTTACAATGGAGGATTCTCTTGTTGCATTGCAGTTACATTAAAGAAAAGTTTGTTATGTGTCTTTAAAATTATTTGGTGGGAGGGTAAGGATAATGTGTAACTTATTATACACGGATACAGATACTTTTTGTCTATCTAATCTTGATATAGTTCCAATACACATAAGCAACAAACAAAAGTTTGATATAGTTCCAACACACCATGCTCAATATGCAAGAAGTTGAATCTTGATCTTCTGTAGCATCCCTACAACATCTTTCATATTTGTCCTTCTTGCCGGAGATTCAGCACAACAATCTAATGCCACTTTCATGATTGATGCCACAACATCTAGCTCCTTTTGTAACCTTTTACCCATTGGTGTTATCAAGTTGGCATCTACGACATCCATTACTGCCTCTGGGAGTGAATAACTCACCCATTGCTTCAAGCTAACGTCTCCCTCAAATTCACTAGGCTTTCTCCTAGTAAACGTTTCCAGCAGCATGATCCCGTAACTATAGACATCACATTTTGTTGACACTAATCCATCCAGTCCATACTCTATAGCCAAACAATTAATTTAAAGATTTAAAATAATTTCTTGGTGATAAATTAGAAGAAAAGAAATTCAACAAAACAAAGAGATGTACCTGGTGCAATATAACCCAATGTTGCTAAGGTGGTCGTGTATAAATCACTCTCATCTTCACCAAGCAGTTTTGAAATACCAAAGTCACTTAGGTGGGCAACCATATCCTCATCTAGCAAGACGTTACTAGGCTTCAGGTCACAATGAATCACAGGCAATGAGTACCCATGGTGGAGATATTCCAACGCACATGCCACATCTATCATTATGCTTAGTCTCTGCATGATGTCTAAGAAGTAGTTGTGTGAACACAGATACTTCTCAAGACTCCCATTTGGCATGTACTCGAGCACTAAGGCCTTAAAATCAAGGTTGGAACAACTAGTGATGACTTTTACGAGATTCCTATGACGAAGGCTGTGCAGAACTTCACATTCTGTATCAAAACTCTTGAATGCTGCTTCTTGTTGCAGATTAAATACTTTAACTGCAATAGCAATCCCACTTCTAAGAGTTCCTTTGTAGACGGAACCAAAACTTCCGGAACCAATCAGATTACTCTCACTGAACGAATCAGTTGCTTGGAGCAGTTCATAGTATGAAATTCTTTCTCTTGGTGCGATTGACAATGAATCAGCTTGTTCAGGAGCTCTTTTGCCTCTTTTATACCTTCTCCAGACAAACACATAGGTGATAAGAACAAAAACAAGTCCTGCAGTTCCCAGCAAAAGAAAAAGAACTAGCACCTTTTGCCTATTCAATCTGTGCTTCGATGATGTGGGGCATGGCGGGACGCTAAACCTTGAAGCACCACACAACGCTTCATTGTCGAGGAAAAACTGACTCGAGAGGTTCTTGAAAGGACCCCTCGAGGGTATTTCACCATACAATTTGTTGGCAGAAACATTGAAATACTTGAGGTTTTGAAGTTTCTCCAAAGACTTGGGAATGATTCCCAATATATTGTTATGCGAAAGGTCTAGAAATTCCAAACCTATCATGTTGCTCATCGAATCAGGTATAGATCCTTGCAACTTGTTGTGTCTCAAAGAAAGGTGCGTGAGTTCCTGCAATCCTCCAATTTCTGTAGGAATTCCATTTGAGAATTGATTCATTGACAGATCCATTAGTGTTGCAACTTTCAAATTTCCAATTTCTGGTGGTAAAGAACCAACCATGTTGTTTGACGATAAGTCAAGAACCACTAAATCTTTAAGATTCCCCAAGTTTTTTGGTATATTGGAACTCAAATTATTGGAACCCATATGTATCTCCCTAAGGGAAGTGACATTCCCTAAACATTTAGGAAGAGATCCTGAAAGTTGATTTTGTCCCAAGTAAATTTCACCCATATTCTGCAATTTACAAATGTTATCTCCAATAAATCCTGTAAGTTTATTGTCATTCAACTTCAAGCGCTGAAGGTTTCTCATGTTTCCAATTGATGTTGGAATCGATCCAATTAAGTTGTTTCCATTTAGACGAAGCTCTAATAAGCTGGTTAAGTTGCCAACTTCATTTGGAATTCGCCCTTTGATATTGCTACTGAAGGCGTAAAACTTGATAAGAGATGTAGAAAGGTTCCCTACAGATGCCGGAATCATTCCATTTAGAGGGTTGGAAGATAGAATAATAAATGTCAAATTTCTGCAATTGGTTAAGGAAGTCATGAAGCTTAATGAGGAGTCGCTGGTTAAATTGTTCCACCCCAAGTTTAGTACGTTTAGATGAGTGAAATATCCAAGAGAATTGGGAATCAAGCCACTGAGTTTGTTTCGTGAAAGCTCAAGATGTGTAAGTTTTGAACAATTGGAGATAGAATGAGGAATAGTCCCAACAAGATTCGTTAAGTCAGCCAAATAAAGCTCTTCAATGTTGGGTAATATAGAAGCTATGTTTGGTGGGAGGGTTCCTGACAGATCATTGCATGAAAGATTAATCATTCTCAGCCGTGATATGTTGAACATCTCCATATCAAGTGAACCACTAAAACTGTTAGAGTCAAGAAAGAGTTCCTCCAACACAATGAGATTTCTTACCTCTTTTGGTATTTCACCTAGCAACACATCAAGAAATAAGTTTAATTAATTAGTTCAATATTAGTGACTTTAGTTAGTTCAATACAGTATGTGTTGCTCTCACTTTAAATACGTACCAGTAAACCTATTTTCATTAAGATATAATACTCGCATGTTGGTTAAGTTTCCAATCTCCTGTGGTAAGGATCCACTGAGATTGTTCCTCCATAGTAAAATAGCTTCCAACGAGGAGATATTGAATAGGGAGATCGGGATAGAGCCAGTGATCTGGTTTTCCTCCATGCTTAAAACCACCAAATTAACAAGATTTCCGATTTCTTGTGGAATTATGCCTGCATTTAATGTGCAATTAAGAAAGAACTGAGGTATGAATGCAATGGTACTAGCATTCATAAGATAAAACGTACCTGTGAAATGGTTATTTCCGAGAGCCAAGGACTGCAGATTAGTTAGTCTTCCAATTTCACTATGTATTGGTCCATCAAACTCATTTTGTGACAAAGACAACACTTGAAGTTGTGAACAATTTGACAAGCTTGTTGGCATATGGCCGTGCAGATTGTTTGCTGATAGATAAAGCCCTTTGAGTATTGGGAGACGATTGCATAAACCATCGGGAAGATTTCCTGATAATCTATTGCCTGTAAATGCAAGAATTTTGATTCTAGATATATTGAAAATAGTGAATTGTATAGAACCCGTGAGGAAATTATCTTGTATGGACAACCTTTTCAGGTTTTGAAGATTGCCAATCTCTTCCGGGATGTTTCCTTCAAGTAGATTGGCAGACATTTCTAAAGTCTCCAACCTTGAGGCATTCGAGAGTGACAGAGGAATGGAACCTGTGAAACTGTTATTCCTAAGATTTAGAACTTGAAGTTGGTGTAAGAACCCAAACCAAGAAGGAATTTTCCCTCCGAAGTTGTTGAAACTTAAATTAAGAAACTTAAGCCGATGCAAGCGCGCCATTTCTTGAGGCAAATTTCCATGGAAATTGTTGCCTCTCAAGTCAAGAGAAACAAGAAATGTGAGATTCCCAAAATCACGGGGGATTTTGCCCGTAAGAGTCATATTGGAAAGATTCAAAGACTTCACTCGCAGGTGACGAGAACCACAAGTGACTCCTACCCAACGGCAAACAGAAGTAGCCGGAGACCAACTTTCATTCAAGAAGTGGAAAGGGTCTGAAATGATTTGAGATTTCAAAGAGAGAAGAGCTAGTTTATCAGTGGTAATGTTTGTTTGGGCCTTAACATAGTGAAGCAACAAGAGCAATGTTAAGAGAAAAAAAGTGAAGGCTTTCTCCATTAGTGCAAATATTAGTAGGAAAATGGTATTGGTTAGTAACTTGTGATTGTGAGACTTTAAATAGCAATAAGATCTCATGTCACATCAATACCAATATAACTAAATCAACATTAGTCTTTTAGGTCTCACTTAAATATATACATAAAGACTTGACAAGTCAATCAAAGTCTTGCTTTATTTACTTAGTGCTAAATTTGTTGTAAAGGGTCTTTCATATTTCAAGAATTCTGCAGAAAAAAGTAGTGTTTCATCAATTAGTAAAGCAATAATTGTTGTTTAGTGTTTAACAACCATCATTAATACTTAATTCACAGATAAGATTATCACTCAATTAGCCAATAGGAAATGAAATGATAATTACAAATTAAATTTCCTATAATGTGAACTACACACACAAAAAGAACTGCAAGTCAAAAGCTTGACATAAGGAGGATGTTAAAGTAATATGTAAATAGTGATGATATCTCCTTTATTGGCTTAGGGACGGAGTTAGAAGTTCGAAAATGAATTCAGCTGAGTTCTATAATTTTTGCTCAAACAATATATTTATATTTAAAAATTTAACAAATATGTATAAATATTAATTTTAAAACTCAATTATTATCACTTGTCATCATCGTACTAATATTTAGAACTCGTAAAATTAAAATCTTGTTTCATAACTTGCCTTAATTTCTCATGTGGGAATTTCCAGGTTATGTGGGATCCAAAGACTTGACAAAGTAGAGAAGACCAAAAATCAATATGATGCTTTTTAATTATTAATTCATGCAACTAGATATGCTGTGAACACATTTCTGGCCAACTAATGAACATGAACAAGTCTTGCTGATAGAAATGAGGAATTAAACCAATTCACAAGTGTAACTAACAAAGTTGTTGATATGTGATCAGTGATCGAGCCGTGGAAACAACCTATTGTAGAAAGGTAGGGTGAAATTGTGTACAATCGATCCTTCTCCGAACCATGCACGTAATGGGAGCTTAATGCGTCAGGTTGTCCTTTTATTGGCTTCAACGACTTTCCTTCTAAAAATCTTGGATGTCCAAGCTACTTGTGACGAAAAAAAGGTGACATACTTTAGGGGCAGAGGTGTTCCTACTAAAGCAATGTTACAAGCCATCCATCCCTATTCACACCATCTCTATGAAATATTGATCCCCTTAAAACAGTGAAGCAAATTATGAGTTGTATTGCTAACTTCTTCAACTCACGAAGTTTGTTACGCCAACTCCAAAAGGATGAGTTGCATTGGAATTGATAAAGTTTCAAAGTTTATAATCGCATTAAAGAACTAGTCAAAACTAATAGTTGCGGCGCTGCCATAGAGGCACTTCTTCGAGGGTTCTCGCTTGACCTAGTGGTGCAATCTGAAGAATTCATGACTTATATATGTTTAAAGACGTTAAAAGAGAGTGCGGAATAAGAATTAATTTCACATGAGGAAAAGGTGGGACTTGAAAATATCTCTTTCCTCTGGGACAATTGGACCGGAAAAAAGGACCTTTGCTAAATTTGCTTTCCTAATGTAGTAGCATCTCATTATTATTCTTTTTATCATATTTTTAACCTCTAATTTATGCATCATATCTTAATTACCTATTGGATGTCCCTAATTTTCTTTTTGGAAAAATAACGCGGATAAATAAATATATATTAGTTAATTAGTTAATATAGTTATAGTTTCAATTAATTACATCTCGCGGTAAACATCTAGCTATAATTATAGTTTGAGTTTTGTATGATTCACACAATACAAACGTGGTACACAATTATACAAAAGCTGTGTGCGAATCAAATTTTATAGCGAAATATACAAACACTGTGAATTGTATAGTGAACTATACAAATGGCGTGCACAAATTGTATAGTAAATATACAAACGCTATACAAAAGCTGCAAATTGTATGACGAATTATACAAACATATACAAATGTTGCACGAATTATACAAACGTTGCTATAACTATAGTTACAAAATGTTATTACCCAAACTATAAATATGGAGAATAATTAGGCGTTATATGTTTGTCATTTATGAAAGTTACTCGTATTCTTTTCAAAGTGTAATCATCATTTTGTTTTTATATCTTCCATCCAATTAGGCTAATTTATACATGTATTAGTTACGTTGGGTTCTAAATTGCAAACAAACATCGTATTAATTTTATACACGATAATTAGCTATCAAGCATCGCATAACTATGCAAAAATTATACATGAATAAGTTATCTCTTTACTAGCTATCAAGAATATCCCTTAGTACAAGTTGTTCATGTATTAATCTCCGTATAACCTATATATACAACGGTTGGTAGTAGATAGGAAGTAAGTTATTCATATAAAGTTAATGTAACATTTGATTGATAATTTAGAAACTATGTATTATTTTATGAAATATAAAAGGTGGAATAACTAATATACGAATAACAAATTCTTGCATAAAATAATATAAAAATTAACTCATAACTAATCTAACCAGCTACCAAACGACCTTTTACTTTATTCAAGTTAAACGTACTTGACCAAATATTGTAAGGATTAAAATAAAAGTTTATCAATAATATAGGGACTAGAGTGCAATTATTCCTTTTTTCAAAAAAAATGATTACTAGTAGATAGAAAAATTGGTAATTACCTAAAACTCTAGGGGCCTAAATGAACATCTAGAAAGACAGAAAGAAAGAGAAGAAGAAGAAGAAAACCACTAGAGGAAAGAGCTGTATTCACATGGGATGCTGTTTTAGCTAATGGGTCCTCTCTCTCTCTCCTCTCTTTCTCTCTCTTAATCCAACCTACAATTATGAGCTTTGAATCATAAAGTTGAAGAGTGGACTGAAGAAAAAAAAAAGTTTTCTTCTTGTTCTTCCTTCTTTCTTCTTTCCCTTTTTTTGATTTTTCAATTTTTTTTCCTTTGATTTGGAGCTGGGAAATTATGGCTGATGATAAGGTAACCATTTTGCTTTCTTGGGGTTTTTTTTTTATGTATAAATAGTTCATAACTTTGCTTGTTAAGTTGTTTTCTTTCTGCTAGTTTTATTTCTTGGGATATTTGTGTAGTTGCCCCTTTAGATCAAATTTCAGTACTAATCTGAGTTTAGATAATATTTTGCTTTCTGGTTTTTTTTTTGGTGTGTGAATAAAGATTATAACTTTACTTGTTATGTGTTGTTTTCTTTCTTGGAAAATTTTAGGGTAATATTTGTGTTGTTGCCTCTTTAGATCAAATTTCAGTACTATTATGAGCTTAAATAACATTTTGCTTTCTGGGTATTTTTATCATGTACAAAAAGTTTATGACTTTACTTGCTATGTTGGTTTCTCTCTACTAGTTTCATCCTTGGAGTATTTGTGTTGTTGCCCCTTTAGATCAATCAGTACTAATCTGAGTTTAAATATCACTTTGCTTCCTGGGTATTTCTTTTTATGTGCAAAAAGATTATAACTTTACTTGTTATATGCTGTTTTCCTTTCTGCTACTTCCATTCTTGGAAAATTTTAGGGGAATATTTGTGTTGTTGCCTCTTTAAACTAAATTTCAGTACTAATTTGTGTTTAAATACCATTTTGCTTTCTGAGTATTTTTTAATGTACAAAAAGTTTATAACTTGTTATGTTGTTTTCTTTCTGCTAGTTTCATCCTTGGAGTATTTGTGTTGTTGCCCCTTTAGATCAAATTTCAGTACTAATGTGAGTTTAAAATACTATTTTTCTTTCTGGGTACTTTTTTATGTACGAAAAGATTATAACTTTACTTGTTATATGTTGTTTTCCTTTTGCTAGTTTCATTTTTTTGGAAAATTTAGGGGAATCTTTGTGTTGTTGCCCCTTTGGATCAAACTTCACTACTAACCTGAGTTTGAATACTATTTTGCTTTGTGGGTATTTTGTTTTATGTATAAAAAGTTCATAAAAAGTATTTTGTTTTATCTATAAAAAGTTCGTAACTTTACTTGTTAAGTCGTTTTCTTTCCGCTATTTTCATTTTTGGAAAATTTTAGTGGGAATATTTGGGTTGTTGTTTCTTAAATTCAAAGTATGTTTGCCCCTTTAGATCAAATTTCACTAAAAAACTAATTGAAATACCTATACACTAAAGGTTCATAACTTTACTAATTAAATTGTTTTCTTTCTTCTAGTTCCATTTTTTGGAAAAATTTAGTGGGAATATTTGGGTTGCTGTTTCTTGGATTTCAAAGTATATTGCCCCTTTAGATCAAATTTCACTACTAATCTAAGTTCAAATACCATTTTGTCTCCTGTTTTTATTTTTTCTATGTACGAACAGTTCATTTTTTACTTGTTAAGTTGTTTTCTTTCTGCTATAGTGTCATTTTTGGAAAATTTTAGTGCGGATATTAGGTTGTTGTTTCTTGGATTCAAAGTATGTTGCCCCTTTAGATCATTTTTCTTTACTAATCTGAGTTAGAATACCTACAGCACCGAACAAATCTACTTTGCTGCTTCTTTTTTTTTTCAATCGTACTTTTGTGTTTCTTGATTGCAAATATAGGTTTAGTGATTAGCTTCTAGTTGAGAAAACATGTGAGTTCTTTTTTTTTTTTCATCTTTCAGAATTTCTCTGAATTGAATTAAATTAGTATGAGCTTGTTACCCCCTTCTCTGGGTCTCAAAATAGGAATTTGTGCTATCAAAATTAGTTTCACTTTCAAAATTTGATCTTTTTTGTCCTTCCAAGATTTTTGGTTTGCTGATGTAGTAGTCTTTAGAAACTTAGCTAATTATAGTTAACCTGATCTTTGCTAAGCCTTTTGGGGATGCCTGCTACCTTCAAGAATATTTACCTATTCAGTACATGACATGATCCACAATTTCTCCAAGCTTGTGTAATCATTTCTTGTTCATATACTTTAATGTGGTATATCGAAGTATATCTAATTAGACAAATGCTTCTAATACTAGAAGCTTCCATATTTCTTCATATGTCATGTTTAAAATTCGGGATTGTAAAGTTTGCATGGCTTATGCTTCTCCAATGATACTTTTGGCCTGTAGTACTATTACATGTTTTAGTATGATAAGGCTGTATCAGGTTTTACAAATTGCTTGTCTGAAATCTATGTTTGGCGTGGTTTGTAGGAGATGTCTGCTCCTGTTATGGATGTGAACGGTGCAGTCACTGGTCATATAATTTCCACTACTATTGGAGGGAAAAATGGCGAGCCAAAGCAGGTAAGAATGCTATCTTTGTGGATTCATGAACATTTGTTACTGAGTTTGGCTCCTATTGAGTACTGAACTATATAGTAATTTATTTCTTATTGACAATTGAAAATTTGTTTGGCTTCCCAAATTATTTGGTGCAGACAGTCAGTTACATGGCAGAACGTGTTGTGGGGACTGGATCATTTGGAGTTGTTTTTCAGGCAAGTGAGCACAAATCTTATTTGTTTCACTAATTTCTGCATCATTTATTAACTTGTGGTCAACTGGTACTTGTCTCGTGTAGGCAAAATGCCTGGAAAATGGGGAGACGGTTGCGATAAAGAAGGTTTTACAAGATCGTAGGTACAAGAATCGTGAATTGCAGTTGATGCGCACTATGGATAACCCAAATGTTGTCTCTTTAAAGCATTGCTTCTATTCAACTACTAGTAAAAACGAGCTTTTCCTCAATTTGGTCATGGAATATGTCCCGGAAACCATGTATCGCATGTTGAAGCATTACAGCAATATGAACCAAAGAATGCCACTCATCTATGTTAAGCTTTACACATATCAAGTAAGTGACACCTTTTTGAGGCAGCTTTTCTCTTCCTAATCTTGAGCTATATTTAATATAGTCTTGTTCAGGTATTTAGGGGGCTGGCATACATGCACAATGTTGCTGGTGTTTGCCATAGAGATTTGAAACCTCAGAATATTTTGGTAATGTGTCTTCTGAGTTGCTATTTCAACTAGTACATTCTGTCACTTCATATTTTGATATCATTATTTGGTTTCCACAGGTAGACCCTGTTACCCACCAAGTGAAAATTTGTGATTTTGGAAGTGCAAAAGTGCTGGTAAGTCTTAATCATCAGAGTGCATTTCTGGGGGCTTTCCCTTGTTCTGTATTTATCCTTGCATCATAAAGAGGACTGTTGACATTTGTTTATGTTTAGCATCTGTAACTCTAACCTAGAAGTTTGTATTATTTGTAGAGTTAATGGTCAAAAACACACCTAAACTATCACTTTTTTATGAGTTCCACACATCAACTATATGTTGTTCCCTTTTTCTACCTAATCTATCACCATCTACTCAACTAGATGTGATTTAATACGTAGATGGTGATGTTCAGGTAGGAAAATGGAAAAACTTGTGATAGTTCATATAGGAAAAGGGAACAACTGAAGTTGGGGTGTGAAACTTGTGATAAAGTGATCATTTGACGTTCAGTATGTTAACCAATTGTTTGAACCTGGATACTTCCCCTTGCATGAAGATTCTTGGTTCATGTTTTTGTTAAGTAGAAAGTGATTCTTGTTGATATCTTTTACTTTCAAATGTCTTGAGCAATATACACCATACTATATGGAGTTCACCAACTTTTTTAAACTATTGCCTGGCATGCTAACTCTCTTGGGCGGAGATCCTGTTTACCAAACTGTTTTGTTTGAGAATGAAATTCTCTACATCCTTGTCTTGGTTTATTTATTGCTGTTTTCTGCCACTACATCTTCCGTTTACCCAGTTTAAGAATGAGATAAGTGAAGTTTGCAGTTAAATCAAGCTGCTATTCAACTTTTATGTTCTAAACAAACTACAATCGCACACAGTGACGAAACCTTAGACGAGATATCTAAAAGTTTGATACATTACTAGATTAAGATTTGTGTACTTGTGACATACTGAGTGTAAGATTCATCAGGTTAAAGGTGAAGCAAACATCTCATACATCTGCTCGCGCTTTTATCGGGCTCCTGAGCTCATATTTGGTGCAACAGAGTATACAACCTCTATTGATATATGGTCAGCTGGTTGTGTCCTTGCAGAGCTTCTTCTAGGCCAGGTTGGTGAAGATCTAGTTTTTCCCTGCTAAAGTAGGCTGTGAGGTTTTTTGTACCCCGTAATCCCGCATTAGTAATATTTTCGACTAATATTGCAATATTTTTTGTAGCCATTATTTCCAGGAGAAAATGCTGTCGATCAGCTTGTTGAGATAATCAAGGTAATGCTTGAGTAATTCTAAATCTGATGAAATTGTTTCTGTACACTTGTTGTTCATTTGCTTCATCTTCCAGGTACTTGGAACACCAACGAGGGAGGAAATTCGCTGTATGAATCCAAATTACACTGATTTTCGGTTTCCACAAATTAAAGCACACCCTTGGCATAAGGTATACTTGCTTGATGTTAGCTTTACCTAGTGGAAGAAAGAGTTTGTAGTTTTATCTGTAGCTTGTTCCTACTTTCCATTTGGCAAAAATGTTAAAGAAGTACTCCATCCGTTTCAATTGGTTTTTGGTTTTTTACTTGGCACAAAGTTTAAGAAAGTAAGGAAGACTTGAATCTTGTGGTCTTAAACTAAACATATGAAAAATGTACCAAAACATTATTTAACTTGTAGTTTTAAACATGCTATGTGGAAAGTTGAATTAAAGAGTTGTCAAAAAAGAAAAGAGATATTCTTTTTTAAACAGACTAAAAGGTAAATAAGGCAAACAAATTGAAATGGATAGAAAAATATTTTTCTACAATCATCTGCTCCGTTAACTTGTAGGGATCTATTAATCTCTAGTATTTACGTTTCCTAGAATTTGCACTCCAATAATTCATCCAATTAAGTATGTCTTAATTTGCAATCGACAAATTGAGAGGCTGAAAAGTTTTAATGAATACCTATGGAGTAGGCAAAACTTTGCTTTTGAGTTTGTTCACAGTCCATGTTTGTACAATTTCTATTAGTTGGTCTTTTGTCCTGTTAAACAAGTTTTTACACAAGGTCTATAACAGCGGAGTGACTGTACGTGGAATTTGTTCTGACTGAACAGCTATCTGTTGAGAACAGAAATCATTAAAAAGTAATTCATTGAGAAGAGAACTTATAGAAATGAGTATAGGTTTTTACTGATTCTTCCCTTCAATAAATTCTATTGCTGTTTCTGAGCTTGTGCACGTAATTTCTCTGCTGCTAACTCACTATATTGCCCTTGCCATGGTCCCAGGTATTCCACAAGCGGATGCCACCTGAAGCTATTGACCTTGCTTCACGTCTATTGCAATACTCACCTAGTCTTCGTTGCAATGCAGTAAGTTTGATCTAGTCGTCTTTTATCTAATGTGATTTCTATTTATTATGCAAGTTATCTTGATTGCGTCTGGCATGTTTTGCCTACTTTCCGTTTGGGATAGTTATGCAGTTCTTTTATATACCAATAAACGATATCATGTTTCTAAACCTCTCTTTATTGTATGCCGAGAACCTAAATCTAACTAGTTAGTGTTCTACTCTACTTTTTGATCTGCAGCTTGAAGCATGTGCACATCCTTTCTTTGATGAGCTTCGAGAACCCAATGCACACCTTCCCCATGGCCGATCATTGCCGCCTCTTTTCAATTTTAAGCAGGAGGTATGTATTTCACTCATGGTCATTGTAGATTTGTGAAACATATTAGAGTGATTCATTCGATGAATCCTGCTTGTGGGGGGATAAAGGAAACACTCGTTAATGAGGGGAAATCTCAATATGATACATTTCCAAAAGTGGCATTGCACGATGTATTTTAATTAACTAAATCACCTAGCTATCTAAAATGCTGGAGTACCGATAGCAGCCTTGCTCTCAAGCTATCTGAAATCTCCCATGATTCATGAAAAGTGTGCCTAAGCTTTCTGTTTACTTTTGACCTTAATAATAGATCTGTAAGAACTTGCAAACATCACCCGAAGGCAATTCTAGATACAACAACAATATGCACAGTATAGTCCCACAAGCGAGGTTTGGGAGGATATGATGTACGCAGACCTTACCCCTAACTTTGTAGGGTAGAGAGGTAGTCTCCAATAGACCCTTAGAAAAGAGAAGATATTTGAGGCAATTCTAGAGACAACTCTACTATATTATCTATTGAAGTAACTCATCTCCTAATCAAACGTACCCTTGTTCAATTGTGAACAAACTTTAGTAAATTGTTATTGAAGCAACTTTATGCTGATCCAACTATATTCTATGGTTTCAGTTGGCTGGTGCCTCTCCAGACCTCATTAACAGGTTGATACCAGATCATATAAAAAGGCAAATGGGACAGCATCTTTTCACAACACGCGATGACATGACATGAAAGTACATGTTTAGTGAAGTATACCGGTTGATGATGATCTACATACATCAAAAGATCCATGTTTACATTCTCCACAACGGGTTCCACCATGACAAGCTGCATCTCCTTCTCGACGAGAAGACAAAGTAAAGAGTTGCTGTGTATTTTAATCCTTGGTCGTGGTATTGTCTTTTTTACGTTTCATCCTTCGAGTATCTCTCCCTCCTCTCTCACCGGCCGACTAGTACAAGGAAAGTTTTTTTTTTTTTGTACATGTTTGTAGTAGCAAATTGACCAGAAAGCTCCCATCATCATACAAATGAAATGGTACTTTTTTTTTAAAAAAAACATAGCAAAGGAATCAAGGGGCTGTTTAATTTCTTGTAAACTTTGATCTTTGTGTTCTGTTTGTATTTAGTATTTGTTTTTTTTTTTTTTTTTTTCACTTTCTGTTAACATTTGTTACTGTTACTGTATGTGCTTAACATTAATGAATTTTCTATTTTATTCCCTCTATTTTCTTGTTAAGTCAATCAAAGTCAAAGTGGGGAAGGAATGTTTATTTACAGTTGCAGTACGACTTTTCATTTTCTGTTCATTCTTTCAATAAGTAAGTTAAGGGTGTAGTCACACTCCATTGATTCCTTAGAGCTAGAGGGATGTAAAGGGGTTTGTCGTTTGGTAAATTAAGTTACATATACAATGTCGTTTTTTTAATGTACATATATAGTAAATGTTAAATTCTTTTGATTATAATCATGTTTGCGCAATTAGTCAAGTAACAAAAATATTATAGCTTTTTTAAGAATAAAAATTATATAACCATACAAATATGGTGTAATGCTAAAGACTATAAGTTTAAATTCCTTATTTTTTAAATATATATATATATATATATATATTTTTAAGTTAAACTAAGCCAATAAAAATCCAAAAGAAACTACTTTTATGTTTGCCAATCAAAAATCTTTTCACAAACTAGCCACATGCTTCATGCTTGGCCTAAAAAAGGTTACATACAAAAAACAAAGTATAAATTATGATCATGTGGGAAAGATAGTAATCAATAGTGATGTGTGGTTCTCGTCAGTTCGTGGTGTAAGGTGTTGAATTAAGTCTCGTAATGAGTACAAATCGAATAACTGTCATAAAATTTTGACCCTTGCTAACCTCTGCTTTGGAAAAATGGCTAGCCTCATCCGATATGATGAACAATTAACACTGTTCTCAAATTTCGACTTGCATTTTTGTCGATTAGCGAATGACTCTCGAGATAAGGCATCTCTTTGTTTATTGATGGGAAAATAAAAAAGAAGAAGGAAGACGTAGATATATAATATTCTACGTTATTTCTTTGATTACTTGTTATGTATCTGATGAAGTTAAAAGGGTTTGCTCTAGAAAATCTCATTACACACACATATAAGGTTTTTTGTTCTTTTTGTATGTATACGTACAAAGTAAATATTAAATATCTTTAATAAATTTTTGCGTCTGTGATCGAGTAATATTAGTATTGAGAAAAAAGAAATATCAGATATCTAATTAAATAATCAAGATACATTTGAATATTTTGTAATCATGCAATTACTTATTTGGCAATTTAAAGATAAAAAAAGTGGTGAATTTATTATAACTTGGTCAACATGTTTATACTACACATCACATGCTTAATCAATAATCACCAAATGGATAGGAGATCTTCAATGTATAGATTAATTAATGAATAATTCACCATATTATTTGTCTCCCAATAATTGTTTTAATTAATTCTTAGATAATTGATTGGTTTAGATGTGGTTTTAGTTAATAGTTGGCAATGTAGATGACAAGTGGCTATCCTAATACTAACTAAGGTATATTTAGAATCCAATCATGAATTCGACCAGACTCGATAACTTTGACTTGATTATATATGTATTGAAATTTTTTTTGTATAGACATATTTTTTTGTTAGTGCTTCTTATGCACCAAATATAAATTTCAATCTCAAATTCTTGAAGTTTTAGTTTTGGATTTGTTTCTGTCAACGACAAATCATATCGATCCCTATTATTAGTCGAGGGTATAACAAATTATTTCACATAGTTTAACCTTCTCTCGAATATTAATAGTTTGATTATAAAAATGTGAAGTGGTGATCCTGAATATTTTGCCAAGTTATATATTATATTTCTCATAAACGGTATAGGGCCAAAAACAATTTTGGTCCAAGGGTGTGTTTGGTGCGGAGAAAAATATTTTTTAATTCTTTTATTATTTGTTTGGATAAATTTTTTAGAAAATATTCTGTTTTAGGAAAACAAGTTGTTTAAAGAAAAGTAAAATGACTTTTTATGTTTATTGTATCTTTGTTTTTATCGACACTTTAATTTTAACTTTTCACGTGATATTTTTAAGGCCACAAGATGAATGAACATTTAATATCGCTTTAATTTAAAACTACAAAAATAACTTTTTAAACTTTTTTACTCTCAGTGTCAAGTTAAATTAGATCATTCTTTTTAAAACGAGAGAGTAATATAGATCATTCTTTTTAAAACGAGAGAGTAATATTTTGTTAAATTATATATAAATATTTGTTAAATAATATTTTTATTTCCTTATTAAATATTTATAAATAAATAAAAAATTAACTCATTTTTAAGAAAAAGATATTTCTCAAAATATACCTATTGTTGGGATGTCATTTAATTTGGCAACAAAAAATAACTTTTTTAAAATAGGAAAAGAAAAATAAGACAAAGATAAACTAGTTACCCAAAAATGTAGCTGCTGACAGCCTGACTTTGACTCCTACGTTAGTGTTTCCTCGGATATCACCTGATTGTTGGGCCAATTCCTCTGTCTTGTCATCTTGAGTTAATGTACGAGACCAGTTTTAATCACTTTCTATACATAAACGAACTAGAAAAGTTAACTTCTTTATGTAGAATCAGTCCAAAGCAATTCACTTTCCATAAATCCCAAGTTGATGGGGCTCCACAGAACTTGCAAGACTTCAATTTTTCATCAAATTCATCGACCCTTTTTAGTGTTTGATTGATTTGATTTGATTAGAGGAAAAGGGGTTTGATCAATGTTGGAATTTTGTGGGAGTTCTGTTGGTTGGGGGTTTGCTCATTAAGTGTTTGATTGATTGCCTGAATGAAATTTGTAAGACTCTTTTTAGTGTTTGATTGATTTGGTTTTGATTAGAGGGAAAGGGGGTTGATCAATCTTGGAATTTTTCCTGAACTGTTTGATTGAATGAGATTTTGAGGGAAGTTATGGATAAGGAGATTGATGTAGGGGATCAAAAAGTGGATGTTCCGGAGACTGTGGTGACTATTAGATTGGATGAAGATGGGGAAACTGAAAAATCAAGAATTGGTGTGGAAGAGGGAGATTCGGGTGTGAAGGGAAATGGTTCGGAAGGGAATGAGGTGAAAGTGAAGGATTCAAAGAAGGGTGATGATTTTTCGACTGTAATTGATGTGAAGTGTGATGGTGGTGATGGGAAATTGGGAGAGGATTATGAAGGGGATGGCCAAAGGGTGTGTAGAATTTGCCATTTGAGTACATATGAAGCTGAAAAGAATTTGGTGGATTTGATTGAGATTGGTTGTGGTTGTAAAGGAGAGCTTGGATTTGTGCATTGTCATTGTGCTGAGGCATGGTTTAAGCTTAAAGGGAACAGGTAATTAGTGTTTTGTTTCTTTGTTTAAGATTCATCTTGCTCTACTTTATTGTCAATCTTAGCTTGATCTTATCGTTCTTTAACTGATGTTAAGATCTGTAGTTGCTTACTTTAATCTTGTTGTTACTATACGGCGTTTGAACCTAACTCAACCCCAAAACTTAGCTCATGAGGGGAGGATTATGCAAGTCCATGTAAGCAGACCACCAGTTCATTCCCCTACCAATGTGGAACTCTAGCACACTCTAACACCTCCTTCACCCCTATGCCCAACTGGAGCATGAACCAGGAGACCAAATAGGGATGAACTTAGCTTGATACCATGAAAAGATATGACACATGGGTCCAATTCAACTCCAAAAACTAGCTAATGAGGCGAGAATTGTCCAAGTCTTTATAAGCAGGCCACTGTCCATTCCTCAACCAATATAGGACTCTAAGCCACTCTAGCATTAAAGGAGATGCAGATAGATTTTTACTTGTCTTCAAATCTTCTGATGACAAAGCTTGATACAGAATGTTTTTCTAAGCATTGTCTAGTTGGTTTGTGAAATTGATGTATGGCCAATTGCATTTTCATGTGTTAGTGTCTAATAAGAATAATTAAGTGTCTTTGATAGGAGGTTGATTCAAGATTTGAATTCGGGTGGATGCAGCCTTTAAGATACTAACACTTAAATCATTGTACTATGAGATCCTGGATTTCAAAGTTGATGTTTATTGAAAATTTAGTGGTTTCACATATTTTTATGCTTAGTATCGTGTTGGGGAGAACCCGTAAATGCTCTGTGACATAGGATGTTGGTCTTTGATTATATAGACCGATGGCAATGTACTAGATTAGGTTCTCTAAAGTCTTAAATCTGTTTTATGCAGTCACCTCTGGTAATACTCTTGCTCATTGAACATCCACTACAAAAAAATGGTATCAGCTTCGTCGCTAATTTGCTCATAACTAAGAGAATTTTGTGATAATTCATCATTAATCCATTGCTAAATGCCATAAGTTTTCGTCCGGGGTACTTGAGTATGTTATAGTCATTCTATTCTTAAACTAAAAAGCTATGTTCGTACAAGCAATGCAGTAAGTCATGGAGAAGATACTACGGAAAATCCATTTTACTGATTTATGCTAGTGGGCATAGCTTGTATGCTCAACTCAAAAATAAAAACTAGAGGAGTTGCTTGGGATTCATGTTGTGGATTCTTAAATCTATGCGGCCCTTGTTTTCACATTCTTTCAGAATACCCACATCAAAGCATGAGAATACTTCTGTTTGCTTTTTAATCCCCAAGTCCAACTAACATTGAAAAATAATGCTTTAGATGGTTTCCATTCTTTCAACTAGGTGATAAATGATTAGTATCCTTTGGCAACTTCTGGACATGAAACACCAGCCTAAATGTTCTTTATTTTTGTTGTTCCGTTTCCATGTCCGTCTGAGGTTATCTGCTGATAGAATCACGTTGCTTTGCAATCCAAATAGCTTAATGGCATGCCATTCACTACCATAACTGCTTCAGTATTAGGAAATTTATAACTGCTTCACTTACCAGCATCTAAACAGGAAAAGAAAAAATTCAAAAAATGCTAATCATTCATAGAATTCAGGAGTTTGTATTATTTTATTTACTAAAATTTAAAGTTCTGGACCATACATTCTCTGATATTGACTTTGTTGTTTCTCTTTTGTGTCATCTTCGTGCAGAGTGTGTGAAATTTGCAGGGAGGTCGCACAAAATGTTACTGGTGTCAGCAATAACAGATTTATCGAAGAGTGGAATGATGCAAGATCTACTGCAAGTGGGACTGGTTCAACTGAAACGACTAGAGGTTGCTGGCATGGGCAGCCATTCTGTAACTTCTTGATGGCGTGCTTGGTAATATCATTTGTGTTGCCATGGTTTTTTCGTGTAAATATGTTTTGATGAGGTAAAGACGGTATATATTTACTTACTTCCTCATTAAAATAGCATAGATAGCAATACATCTGGTGTTCAGTACTTACAACCAGCTTAACTTTTATCACTTTTCCATTGTTTTGCTTGATTTGGGCAAAGTTCTTGTTGACCTCAGAATACTTTTGGATACTAAATGAAGAAGGACCAACATTGTTAGCCAAATATAGCCTTTGGCTGTATAAAGTTTCAACATATGTTATGAATTTCTTCTTTTGCATCTTTATGGTTTTTTATATTGCAGTGGGTAGTTTTATTAATGCTAGATAATCTTCTTGCCCTTTGAAATCTTCAAGTGGCATGAGTTTCTGTTTCTTTGTGGAAACTTTCTTTTATTTGCACTCCTAATCTTTCGAGCCCTGTGCACTAACGCTCTCGCTATGCGTAGGATACGGGGAAGGGCCCGACCGCAAGGGTGTATTTGCACTCCTAATCTTTTAAACCTTACCTTGCACTGAATACTTCAACTTGCAAAATAGTCATCTAGATACCTCCAAAGTTTATGTGTGATGTCACCTTTTAATGTCCACGAGACACAGTAAGGACGAGTTGGAGTGTTCAGTTGTTAGTTGAGACAAAGTTGAGGTGTCTAGATGACATGCACTCTTAAAGTTAAGTGCTACTTGCTAGATAAGGTCAAATTTGAGTACTTGTTTAGGTACTATGATGCCTTTTTAAATCCTTTCTTTCAAAATATTTATTAGTAATATTTTCATAAGATTTTAATGGACACATCCAATAATGATATACTAAAAGAACTCAACTTATCCATTTAAAAATCCAATAAAAATACTAATAGGAAATATTCGGAATGACACTATTCAAAAGGGCATAATACATAAAAAGACATTTAAACTTGATCTCAGTTAGCAAGTAAACGTCAATACTCGTTCCACTATATAAATTGAACAGTTCAACTTACAAAATGATCATCTAGACAATTTTAAAATTTACGTGTCACGTCAACGTCGGGTGTCCAGGAATTTTTTTTTATGAGATGATCCTCTACATGAAAAGTCAGTCTGTGGTGTCTCATTCCTTTTGTCCTTTTGGGAAAGTAAGCTCTTTCAATGTCACTCACTAGTTGACTTGCATATTTTATTTATGTTGCAAATTGAAGGAAATTATAAAAGAAATGAAGATTTATAGATGAAATTAAGTAGTCCTTACAATAGGTACTTATCCTAAACACAACCCTAGGGATGAACAAAATCGAATTGTAAATTGAGTCTAATAAAAAAAAAAGAAATTCGATTAATGATTTAGTATTTTTCATAAAGAAATTAACTATACTTGAGTTGATTTGATTTAATTAAAAAGAAGGTCAATCATCAAAAGAATCCGGTATATTTCTCTTATGTTTAATATCGGGTTATCGATTTTCAATTTTTCTGATGCATATTTTGCTTGAAATTACCCATTTATTCGAAAGAGAATGAAGTTTAATATTCGATAGGTTTTTAAAATCACAAGAATTAATTCAATAAAAACTCTCAAAATATTTCAACAAAAACTCGAGATTCAAAAATCTAATTATTATTACTTGGTTTGATTATATATTTTAAAATCTAACACACATCGTTTGATTTGATATTTAAAAAAAATCATAAAAAAATAAATGCATTTAATTTTTATCAGAATATTAAATTATGAAATAATTAGGATTTGTCCCCTTTTTTTTTTTTAAGAATTTTTATATTAACCAATACATGAAGAATAATGACCAAACCTGGATGTTATAATGACATTTCATTGGCATTGTCATCAAGCTGGCATAGCCTTATATTAAAGTTACATTTGGATCAAAAATCTATTATTTATTTATAATGTATGCCCACATTTTGAGTGTAGAAAAAGCTAAAAAAAGAAAAAAGGAAGTCTTATAGATCAAGTAGAAATCATATGGTGGAAATGATGATGGAAGTGTAATCAAAATGTCTGACAAGATCAATAAAAAGTGAATCTAAACCCCCTTTTAATATATTTTCTTTTACTCCAATGGTTGGATTTTATGATATGTTTAATTGTGGAAAGACTTGTTCAAGTGATTGAGCACCTCCATCATCGACTCATAGGTTGAGGATTCAAATTACGCTAGAGGGAGGGTAGATGGAAAAAGTAGATAGGCTTTTTTATTTGTCTTTTCATAAGAATTGTGTCCAGGTTGGGCGAACTGCGACTATTTCAAGGTAGCTTGCAAGAATATCGACCTACTAAAAAAATACTTGTTTGTTTGGAAACAGTCTTTCTATTTCTACGAGGTAGTGGTAAGATCTGCGCACATTTTATCCTCCTCAGACCCTCCTCTGTATACAAAATATGTCTCTCTAGGAGTGTTACGCTCTGCAGCTCAAATGGTCCCTTATGATGTCTCTTATCGATATTGTATGCCTCGCGAGTGCTTTTGGATCCGCGAAGGCAATCTCACTTAGATGTCCACGTCTTGTTGCAAGGCTCATTTTATTTGTGGGTCATAAGGCGATCAACTTCTATTCCACCAACTACCCGCTACTTCCTACCAGTATAGGTATCGAGTAACTCTGCCTAAGAACAAGCCTTAGATAGAAGGGAAGGAGGGTAGATAGATTTCGAAAACAATTCACAGCCAGCAATTATTTAGGATGTTGATGGAAGACATAGGAAGTAGAGTATCACTTGAAGTACCAACCCTCACATGGCAAAATCCAACATAAGAGCTGGAAAAACATGGTTAGGTAGGTACCTATCTTATTTTAAGCCTTGATGAGCTGAAAACAGGTCAAAACAACTAAAAAGTCTGAAAGAAATTTCGACTCCATTGAAGAAATGGTGGTGTGTGGGGTATACCTAGTGTATATCAAAGCAGTTCGAGAGGTAGAGAGGTTATTTTTGATAGACCCTTAGCTCAAGGAAAAGGATATCAAAGCAGTTCAGGAAAAGAGACAACGGCAGTGAAGGAGCCATGACAAAATACTAAAGATAGCATAGCATGATAAAGCATTCCAGAAAAAGAAACATCTAGAAGCTACAACAAAGTAATGCAATAATCGAAGTACGAGAAACAATGGAGTATGCTCTATAGCTTGTTAATCACATATCCAACAAGATCTCAAGGATCTATGGCAATAAATACATTAGTTGGAAAAAATAGACGTTACAAATAAAACAACATTTAAAAATAACTTGTATCTCTGTTCCAAGCAAGTTAGAATCAGTTATATGAATTCTCCGGTCTATTATCTAAATAGGCATTCGAAAGTGAAAGCAAAAAAGCATCATGGAAGCACTCCCCTAATAATCCTCTGTAGTGATCAGGTACCATAGTCTCCAAAGGAGCTATGTTACACAGACCCTCCAAAAGTGATGCCCTACCCGTGTCAGATCCTCCAAACTTGCATAGCTTTTGGAAGATCCAACACATACCGATAATATTTTTAAAGAGTTTGAGCAATATAGCTAATAAGGGGACTAATTGAGCTTCTTCTGTCAAATGTAATAATGTGGTGACTAATGAACCTTTTTTGTCTTCATTGGAGATCGTTTTCACAGCACTGTTAGATCTCAAAAGAACACTGCCATCACAGGGGGTAAGAGGAATGCTGGAAAGTCCAGCAGAGCTCAAAGAAAACAAAAGAACTTAAAACGAAAACTCATGCAAGTAACAACGGAAATGGTGATCTTTGCAGTTAAAACTGAGGCAATAGACTATAGAGCCAATTTGGTAGATACTTCATATTGTCTTTATGCAGCTTGGACTGTTTTACAGGTATGTGTTCTGTACGGTTCTATGGAAGCAACCGGTATGGGTATATCAAAATTTTCCAGCTAAGTCCCTAACCCTTATCACACTTCCATTGGACACGGATACGTCAAGACAAATGAAGGATCCACACGATCACATATATTGTCTCATCCATTGGCATGACTCGTAACCAACACGTGAAAAATAAAGGAATCTTTCACATTGTCAATCAACAAATGAGTGCAGCAAATGCCCAATCCAAACAACAAAATGTTAACATATATCGGGAAATCAAAACCATATAATTCAATCCGTCAATCAAAAATACATACAAAAAAAGAAAACTTCATTAATAGGCAATTTCTCCCATCATACACTTAACGATCAATTTATCCGCCTACTTCCTCCAATCAAACCAAATAAAGTAACCACCCTTCTACTTCTAACAAGATACAACAGTATAATTAACTAAACAAATTTCATAATCCAATTAAGAAATTTCCTAAACTAAACGAACCAAGATTTCATCTTTATACTCATTTACAGCATTTGGCCAACAAAATCAAGAAAATAATCAAGAATACAATCGAGGAAAGTGCAATGGAAATACCAAGAACAACCTTACTTGGTCCATGACTATGTTCCTGGTGCTGACTCTCATCATCAGCATAATCTTCAGAATCATCGCTATCATCCGAATTAATTTCCTTTGATGCTGGAGGTGGCATAGGCAACCCATGTTTATCACACATAGCAATCCCAAGCTTCACTTTAGATGACAATGTCGAATGATTATAACAAAGATTCGAATTTCCTCCCACCTTCAACACAGCTAATTTCTTTATAAACGAAGCGTTGAAAGGCAAAACCCCGTGAAAGTTATTCTTCTCAAGATTCAAATACTTCAATCTCTTCATATCAGAAATGAACTTAGGAATAGTCCCATTCAGCTGATTAGACCCCAAATCAAGATGAACTAATCCCGGAATAGCAGCAAACGAATCCGGAACAGATCCAGACAACGAATTCGAACTCAAAGACACATTTTGCAGTGAAGACAAATCACCAAAGGAAACGGGGATAGTTCCATTAAGTGAATTCGAAGACAAATTGAGGTAAACAAGATTCTCCAGCTCAGTTAAAGAAGTGGGTATCCTCCCTTTCAGTTTATTCCCAGACAAATCTACATAAGTAAGATTCGAATGCCAATGTTTAGGCAAATACCCAGTAAGATTAGCATTCGAAATCGTAACACTCTGCAAGTTTTTTATACCATTGAAGATTATAGAAGGACCACTAGCAACAATAGAAACATGAGAAACAGTTAAATCCGTAACATTCTTCAATTTACTAAGCCAAACCCCAGTTAGTTTCTTCAAGCTACCAACACAAGTAAAAGATTTCAGATTCAAAGCAAACTGAGGAGGTAACCTAATAGGAGAAATGGGGCAATTGAGAAACCCCAAATCCTTCACTGTAGACATGGATTTCAATGCAGTATATGACAATGCAACATCCTCAGAGCAGTTAATGAGGTTTAATGAGACAATGTGACGAAATGGGGCTGAAGAATCACAAATGGTGGTTGAATTGTGAGATGGGGAACATGGGTTTTTGCCTGTTGGGATATTGAGTGATTGCAGAGCTTTGAGCTGTTTTGGGTCAAGACTTGAAGATGAAGATGATGTGTGAGTTGGTGGAGCTGAAATAGGTGAGGGTTTTGGAGATGGAGAAGAAAGGGGTGAAGGAGAAGTGGAAGGAAGTGATTTTGAAGTGGCAATGGTGAGGATAAGAGTGAAAAAGATGAGAAGATAAAAGGGATCTAGAGAAGTAGCCATTGTTGTTTCTTGTTTTTGCTTTGAAGAAAGATGGAAGATTTTTGCAACTTTGTATTGAAGTTTGTACAAAGAAAAATAAGTGTCACTCTCTTGGGAGTATATATATGCCCTTAGAGTTTGATGTAATTACAGAAAAACCACACTTTTCCATACAAATAGCTAGCTAAACTCACCATCGTTTGGTCGGGAATAAGTTATACTTTATCTCATCATATATATATATGTAAAATAATTTATTCCATCGTTGAGGTATAAATGATGGGATATTAGGATAAATAATTTCTATCACTATCTAATATCTTCAACCAAATGCATGATAAATAATTTTGCATTTATCCCAGATCATTGTTCTTATACCTTACACTAAACGACTCCAATTTTATTGTTTGTTGTGTAATGCTTTCCATTTCAATAAACTTCTTGTTGCGATTGCCTTCATATCTATATTCCTTTTTACTCAACTATTTGGCAATTATCGTTTAAGTCGAGAGTCTATAACAAAGTAGAAGTAAAGTGTATGTATACTCTATCTTATTTAAACTCTACTTGTGGGATCATATTAGACTGTTGTTGAACAGTTAAATTCAAAGAATAATTTGATGCAAAGAATAATACGCTTTCACGCAAAATTTAAAGTAGGATTGCACTTTAAAAAATATGTTGTAGACAATTTATTCTAATACAAATATTAGTGGTTGATTTAGGAATCATGTATTTTTCGTTATTAATCGCATCTTTCTGTTCACTTTTCTCTTCTTTTTCTTTCTGTTTTTCATATCTTACTTATTCTGTATATGGATTTTTGTGACGAGAGTTCCCAGGAAACAACCTCTTTACCTCTATGAGATAATGATAAGGTCAGCGTACGTTATATCCTCCTTAGACCTCACTTGTGAGATTCCACTGAATATATTGTTTGAATATATTGTTGCTGTACTTTTAAGATGTGGGGATTAATAGGTTTATTAAAACCCCAAAAAGGTCAAAGAGAATTCCAAGTTCCAAAGTTTATTGAATTTGTAAATAAATTAAGTATAGAAGTGAAGGGACACTAAAAATTTATATATATTAAAAAAAAGTTGTTTTTATTCGTTATAAAAGAGCAAGAAAATTACAAATATTTTCAACTGGGATACAGATATATGCCAGCTTTTTAATAATATGCTTTTTCTAATTCTACTATTTTTGGTCCTTTTCATGGTACTATCATTTTCTAGGAATAGACATTTTCTTTTTTCTAATTCTAATTAACCTTTAATTTTTGGCATTTAGGATAATATTAGTACTTAACATTTTGTGAGGAACAAATTTATCATACTATTTAATAATCATTTAAATAGTAATTGCAAGTGAGTATCTATTTTATAAAGCAATCTTAAAATGTAAGAATAAATTGATAGTGTAAAATAATTATTTACTCTATGAGTATATATATATAGCTTAAATCTTGTATTAAAATAGTCCATGTGACATCTAATTTATGAATAAGTAATTAACCTATAATTAATTATTAGTTAACTTATAAATAAGAGTATTACAATGAAAGGTAGATGCATGCAAAGAAGTAGATAGTAGAGTATGTGAAATTTAAATTCAGAATCTGCTTTTGTATTCAGATAACTTGTTTGATTGAACATCTTAAAAATATTTGAGATTGAATAACTAATGGCAAAACAATAAGAAAGATATAACAAGTCAAATATCAGATGACGATACATTATACCATGAAAAGAGAGATATAACAAGGACATATGGTATCATAATGCTTCAATCACATCACACATAAATATACATACATTTGAAAGTAGTGTGTGCAATGAGGGACGTATCTGATGTGTAAGTTATAATGAATTCAATCGAATCATATTTCTTAAGAGAATCACAAAATAAGGTAAATTTATAGATTTTGAATTTGATAATCAAGTTGTTATATTACTATTTTTAAAATTTGAACTTATAAAGTTTAAATTCTCAATCAATCACTATGTCTTGCTAACTTGTTTAATTGAGCATCTAAAAATCCCTGAGTGTGAGTGATGAAGAAGAAGAAAAATGGCAAAACAATTTAATAACTTTAGCTCAGATTTTGAATATGTACTGATTTTTAACTAAATTCAGCATAAATATAGATTTTGGATTACCTGATAAATCTTTCATCATACGAGATATGATAAAATCTCAAACTCGAACTTACAAGTTCAAATTCTGAATCCATCTTCTTTTTTAAAATTGACTGATTGAGGAGAAGAATGACGGGGCAATTCTCCTTTGGCAAAGATAATATAATGTTCATGCAAAATATATATATATATATAGTTTGCATCTATATACATTTGACAAAGGAGAATTGCACTGTTATATCTCACTCCCCATTTTACCTCCATGCTTATTTTTTAAGCTCCTAATAAATCTCATATTGCATGCTTGATTTTCCACATAAAATGAACACATACAATATATAGTGGAGGGAGTGAGGGATATTATTGGCATATGCTTAATTTGTTCTTGAAAGACAAAGGAAATATTAATCTTTTATAATTTTCTCTCTTTCTGTGATTCAGATGCTTTTCAAGATTTTAATAAATTACTATTCATAAGTACTTTGATTTCATTTCAGATTATGTGTCTTACTTTTTTTTTCTCCGGCCAATTAGAAAAATTTCACCATCTTATATATTAGTATTCTATCGATTTCAATATATGGATTCTATTTGATCAGACACAAAGATTTTCTTTTTACGAAAAAAATTAAAATTTGTACATGTGTTACTCACTAAAAATTTATTATATCTTTATTATGCTTGTGCCTTTCATTTACCAAGAAGTCAACACATTGGTTCGTCTCTCTCCGAATGTATTTTATTAAGGACTTGATGATATTTAACAAGTATCTACAATCTTCAATAATATCCTAGGAAGATTGATGCTACACACTATATTAATTAGCTTGACAACAATCAGACAATCAGTTAGACTTGTCGTATATTTCGTGTTACCTTAATTCCTCAATAACCATTTTTTGGTTATCATCTGTAAAAAACATAATTCATCCAAAAACGATATTTTTACATAATATCTTGAATTCAATATCATTATTCTATAATTCAGAATCTATAAAATTTAAATTCTAAACCTGTAGGTCGAACAATATTTCAAAAATTTAAGATTGGGACCAAGAATAAGTACTTCAATTCTAGGAATGTCATGAAGAAAAGTAATTAGTTGGTGGAGGAGAATGTGCCATTGAATCTCAAGAATGTGCTATTCATTTTTATTTTCTATTTTTTTTTTAAGTCTTGTATTTTAATTCTCTTACAAGTTTTTGTTTTGTGAAAAATTTAGAGTAGAAATTCTAGATTAAAAGCAACCCACAAGCTTGAGATGCTTCATTTTCAATTATTTTCTTAATACTTTACTTCCTTTATGTCTCTTGGAAATGGCAAAGAGCCAAGAACTTAATTTACTATTCCCTTTGTTTTATTTTACTTCACTTTTTTACTAACAATAAAATTTTCTTAGTAAAATAAATTCTTAATAAGTATTTTCTTAAGGGGAATGTCAAATCAGAATAGATCAAGTAAAGTAAAATGGCTCAATAATCCGTAAAATCTTATACTTGAGGTTAAAAGGGCAAGTCTGATGCACTAAAGTGCTTGCTATGCGTAGGGCTGGAAGGATCCAACCACAAGGGTTTATTGTATGCAACTTTACTTTGCATTTCTGTCTTTCGAAGACTTGAACTCATGACCTTCTGGTTACACGACAGCAACTTAATCAGTTACTTCATGGTTCTTCTTCCAAAAAGAACAAGTCCGGTGCATTAAAGCTCCTATTATGTGTAGGATTCGAAGAATGGTCCAACCACGAGAGTAAATTGTATGAAAGAATTTGAGCATCTAATCCAAAACCTACACTTTTTTGGGTTTACACGAGTCCTTCGGTTTCACTTTTTGTGAGCTTAGGGTAGAGGAAAACAAATTGGGCTCAATATGCTAAAGATTGAGCCTGCATCAATATTAATGATTCGACGAGCTAAAATGACGTTGGGAGAGAAGTCCATACGCTCCATAGACAAGTGAGATTTGCTCAAGTGGTTGAGCATCTCTATCATCAATCTGTAGATTAAGAATTCGAGTCACACTAAACGATAAATAAGAACACAATTAATTTTCCTGATGATTAGAGTAGCTTCATAGACTTAGTTTAGATATGATATCATGCTAAATGTGTGACCATTATATCGAAAAGTTTTGTCTCCCTTACAAATGGACCGTAAACTTCTAAATTTTAATGAGTTATATACATAAAGTTTTCATCTTAGGTGGGACGAGAGAAGAATCTAATAAAGAAAAAGAATAATAATAATTAAAAAAAACACAGATTTGTGATTGTGAAAGCTCAAAAGAGAAATGAGAAAGTTATAAAAATTGTTCTAGCAGTATATGCCAATATCCTTTTCTAAACATCTCAAATTAAATAAAATAAAGTTTCATAAAGTTCCCTATAACATGATTTATGCGGAAAATCGATCATGCACCACCTTTTATTAAAGTTTCTCGTGGAGTAAATGATACAAAATTTTATTATCTATGTTTAAATTTCAAATTATATATTTAAGATATTAGAATAGCCGAGAATCAAGAAGGTTTGCTCGGCCAAATTATGATATTAGATGTTCCATTTACGACTTAACCAAATATCGAGTATTGACATAATTCAGAATCTTTGTCTGCTTTGTTACCATATTGATAAACATGGCTAGTAAAAAGGCTGCATTGATGCAACTCAAACTAAATCTCAAATGTATATATTTTTCTAGTTATTCTCTTTTAAAAAAAAAATCGTACGTCAATAGTTAAGTTCATTGATTTAAATCATAGATTATCTTATTATACTTATCTAGTTATCTTTGATGTTGTTTATAGATGCATATTTCGAGAGAGAGAAAACTAACATGAGATGTAAATTGCAATACCCTATGCGCACTTGGTAAATTTGCTCTTGTGAAATATATAGCTCGTGAACCACACATGAGATATAAATTGCATTAGATAAGTTCAGTGCCACAAGCTCAAGAGACGTTTTTGGCAGGGGGAATATCGTCTCTAACCTCCCTTTTGGGATATATACCACTTGCTGCATCGGCTCAATCACAATTATGAGTATATTACCTTTGTTGCAAATGTTGTATTGGTAGTAAATATAATGTTGTATGGGTGATTTACGGGGCAAATCTTCTTTGGCAATAAATGACCAAATTTGCACCAAATAATAGTGAAATGTGGCTATTTGCCAAAGAAGATTAACCCAGTAATGCATCCACACACCGCTTGAAGTCTTTTTTTGTCCAATTGATATGATGTTGCATATTTCTAATACTATATGAAACTCTTATATAGCATATAGAGAAAAAGGTAAGTATTCTTTCATTGGAGTATATTTCAATGAATATGCTCTACGTAAGGAATGATAAATTTTGACCGCTCTTATATTTGGGTGTACAAAATATTTTGCATTTTCCCAGAGTTCGAGAAAAGGTCCACCCTAAGAATGGTGCAATGTAAGGCTGTAAGAAGCATCCTTAGCTTGATGCACATAATAACTTTCGATTTCACAACTTTACTTCATGATCTGTATATAGATTATACAAAGATAAATATATTTTATTGTTACTTTAAAAATTCAGAGGCCTATCGATATTACGTGAAGACAATTTACTATTACTCCAAAATTCTTTTTTCATGTACAAGTGGTAAGTGTTGACCACTAAAATTGCAAGTAGAAGAATTGGATCCTATGCCTTTTAAAATATTATGTACACTTTTGACTCAATTACATGCTCTAACCTTTTTGTGTCCAAAAAATAAAAAGTAAAAATGAGAAATTAAAAATCATAAATATTTTCTAAATAAAGAATTATATATATTTTTTTAAAAAATTATAATGAAAGGAGGAAAATTGGTATTATGAAAGTCATGATCTTCATTTGTTTCAATTATTTTTTAACAAAAGTCATATTCTTCCTGAAAATTATTTTCTTGAAAAAATATTTATTTGAAAAGTCATTTTCCTTCTTTTGAAGATGAAATAGAACTTTTTATATTTTTTTTTATCATAAAAAGTTCTCCAACAAAATTAAAAAACATTATAAAAAATTCTTCAACAAAATATTTTCCACTCTTCAAATTAAAACAAGGAAAATGACTTTTTAAATGAATATTTTAACATGATTTTTTTCTACAATAAAATTACTTTTGTCATACTAATCTGGTATATGTAAAATCATGAAATCTAGAACTGAAAATTTTATTTGGCATATTCTTAAATATATACTAGCATCTCCTATATATATTCAAAAATGTTTCTTTGATATGAAAATTATCATAGAAGTACTTCACCAGTTGAACCTGGCCTCCTTGATTAAAAAGTAAAAATGAGTGGTCAATTTCAGTAATTGTAAGATAGAATATTACACTTTTCTATTATTAAAAAAAATATTATTTTATTTAAAAGTTTAAATTATTATCAAAAGTATACTAGATTTGAAAATGTGCCACTAGTAGGTAAGGCTTATTTACTTCTATACCCATCATGTCTCTTGTGTTTTGTCGATGTGGAACTCCTCATCTTAAGATGAATTGTTACATTCACCCTCTCTAAGGACTTAGCGTCCTCGCTTAGGTTTTCCCCACCGCATGGGATTCGCCTAAGACTCATCAGCACTGAAGTTTGCCCCGCCTGATCGGGATTTGCCTAAAATCAGTTGAACTCTGGCTATATCGACAAAGCTGACACAGACTGGCTTTGATACTATCTGTGACGACCTATCCTGCTAGTAATATTGTTCGCTTGGGGCCTAGGCCCGCATGGCTTTAAAACACGTCACTAGTAGATAAGACATATTTACTTATATACCCAACATCTCTCATGTGTTTTGCCGATGTGGACTTCTCATCTTAAGATGGATTGTTACATAAATCCTCCAATATTTGTAGCCACCAAAATAATAATCCATTGACTTTATTTTGGCATGTGTGTTTCAAAGCTATGGATAAAAATAGTAAATGATCCTAAACAGATGAAGACACTGAGTTTGATATCTCATGACATCATTACTGAGTTATTTGTATGATCAACTCGATTAATTATTGACTATTATATCAGTTGTTAGCAAAATCAATCAAAAGATACTTATAACATAATATGATATTTGCTTTGAGCTGAATCCCATAGGATTTTTTCCAAAGCCTCATACCATTAAACATATTCCTACATTTTAATTATACATGATTGATTTTATTTTATTTTATTCAGCTTCTAAAGTGAGACGTTATTTGCACATGCGATATGATTTCTCGATGAAGGAATTGAAACAATTTGTAATTTGACCTCTCATAAGAAGGTAAAGACCCTTTAACAAAGAGTAGCCACAATCCATGGCCTTCTTTTCTTCAGCATATCCAAATAAATTATGCCAATCAAGAGACTATATATATGCCCTTTGTTCTTCATTTTTACATATCAATAAAAAGTCCTTTTGATGGTTTCTACTTCTTTTACAAGTGATGATAGTTGTGTCAATATTTAGTACTCTCTTTGTGATCCTATTTTCTTATTAGTTCGTCCACAAAGGAAAAAAGAACTTCTTTCTAAATCTTGAGGAACTATTTTAAAAATTGAAAATCAATTGGAGCGCAAGAATCGCAGGCGATTCTCCTCTGGCAAGAAAGCTATGATTATGCATAATTTATTTCTTGCCAAGGGAGAATTGCCCTACGTTTCTTTATTTTCCATATTGCTTCTACTTCTTTCTCAAATGGATCCATATGTCCATACAAATTGCAATATCTTGTAAAGGGATTTTCTATTTTACTCTTTTTACAATTTAAAATTTTGTTACATTTAATTTAGGTGTTAGAGATGGTTGAAAATATAACTTTTTTTAAATAGTAAGGTCATTATTTCATGTAAAAGATGAAATAAAATAATTTCATAACATATCATTGCCTTGCTCTTGATCACTTCTTCTCTTTATGATAAAATGATGGAGTTGTTTCATTTAGATTAAAGCTTAATAATATATATTTGGTTCACTTTCACTTTTATTTTTAGATGCTTAAATTGGAACATAATATATACCAACCTCATTGCCACTTTGAAGTACATAAAATTAGTACTTGTCTCTAACAAAATAAAGAAATATGAATTTACTACATAATTTGCAACAATTTGAATTATTCTCAAACACAAACTTTTTTTTTTTTTTGAAATTTATATCACTAGACAGAATGTCAAGCGATCTTTTATTGAAATAAAAATGCTTCAACAGGGATAAGTACAAGCAAAGGGGGCTAGGCCTTACCTTACTGATCCTAATAAGATAACGAACTACTCCAAACACATGAATTTCAAAATAAATAATTGCATCTGATTGACATATATCATATTAATGCCTAATCAAGTATATGAAAATTTCAATCCAGATCCTTGGAACTTTTGCTCGATGATGCGATTGAGTTTCTCATTCATCTCTACAGTAAAATAATTCTTCCAATCTCCAATTTCGCCTTTACGAAAGAACGTTTTATTTCCCTCTCCAGTTGACAACTTTTCATTTGTATTCACCTCCAAATTGCTCAAATTCTCAAAGCTACACATTCTTAATATTTCATCCACCACTCCACAATTTTCTTCCTCTGTAGAAAATGGACATTCCAAGAATTCAGCCAAACGTTTGAGTTGAACTTTTGGCTTCTCTTTCATTTCTTCATACATCAAGAAAAGTACTTTATTTGGCTTATCTATGCTTTGTTTCCAATAATCCAACACATGATCCCAAAACGGACCATAAACACTCACCCCCTTACAAAAAAGATCAAACATTTCTTCAATAGAGTTGGTATCTTTGTGATGAAATCTTAAATTATTTGTAAAATGCCACATAGAAATGAAAGTGTCCCTAGGATTCCTACACAAGTAAACAAGTTTGGCTTTTGAATCTTGGATGGATTTTGGCAATGAAGCAAAGGGGATATGAGTTGACAAGAGTCTAGGTGAAGTGAAGGACGAAAAATCAGGGACTCGACCATCAACATAGAGTGTATGTTCCAAGAATGGAACAAGAACATGAGGGTTCTTGACAAGTAAAGGGTGATTTGGTTCAAAAACAGGATATTTTATCCGATTCACTAGAGCGAACAAAAGTGATTTTAACCAAGTAGTTCCTGATTTTGGAGTTGTAACAAGGATGATATCACTGTCGTGAGCTTGAAATTGTTGTTGACATGCAATCACACCTTGGATCAATCTTGGTGATGTCCAAAAACCTTGGTAGTTGTAGATGTATGATCCAATCCATCCCTTTTCCTTTGGTAGGGTAGAGAGCAACTTCTTACACTCTTCACTTAGGCTATCATCTTGCAAGTATTTGGGAGGAGGAGAAGTTTGAGATGTTGTCATGATTTTGATATGAGGAATGAGTGTTTCTCCTGGTTAATTATATAGATAGATTATTTGTCATTATCATTTAATTTGTCTTACCTTTCTAATGAAATAGATTACTTGTAATAATTATTTAAGTTACCTATAAGTCAAAAAAAGAAAAAATAATTAAATGACTTCCAAGCCACAAAGAGTGACGTCACCTCAAATCATATAGATAATTTACCAGTCATAATCATGTAACTCACCTATTAATGAAAAAGAAAAAATAAATAATCTTTTTTAGTCATATATAGAGAGTACTATATCACCTCAAATTATATAGATAAAAACTTATATATTATCATAATCATCTAAATCACCTATTAATGAAAAAGAAAAAAATAAATGATTTTTCTAGTCATAGGAAGTACTATGTCATCTTGAATTATATAAACAAATTATTTGTCATAATTATTTAAATAACCTATTAGTAAAAAAGGAAAAAAATAATTGATTTTCTTAGTCATTCTTGAATTATATAGATAAATTAACTGTCATAATAAATTAAATTACCTATTAGTAAAAAAACCAAAAGAATAAATGATTTCTTATAAGAGTCATCATAACAAGACAACCCAACCTCACCCAGCCTAAGCCTCGTAGGCTAAAAAATTTGATGGGCTAGAACGGGCTGGGCCTTCATTTAAAAAGGCTTGAAAATGGTCAATCCAACCCAACACTAGAAGGGCCACGGACTGGGGCGGGCTAGTCCTTTTTTCTTTCTTTTCAAACTTAAAATTCTGTTAACAAATTATGTTTATAACATATCTAACAAAATTACATAAAAATATATAATATTTATAATAATAACATACATTATGCATATGATTCCGGTCTAGTTGCTTCCACTCGAAGAACTAAGGTAGATGAAAGAACTCTTTTGATTTACAATAATAACATACATTATACAATATAGTCATGTATCCTTCTATTTATGTTGAGCCACCACGTATTTAACAACGTATAATAGAGTATTTCGAGAAAATTAAACAAAAACTTTCTTTTACCTTTTTTTCATACTTTGAAATGACTGCTACTGTATGGGAATAATATTGTATGAATGAGTTACGGGGCAAATCTTCTTTGGCAATAAATGACCATATTTGCACCAAATAATAGTGAAATATGGCCATTTGCCAAAGAAGATTAACCCAGTAATGCATCCACACATAGCTTGAATTTTTTCTTGACCAATTGATTTGATGTTGTATATATCTAATGCTACATGAAACTCTTTTATAGCTATGAGGAAAGGTAAGTATTCTTCTATTGGAGTATATTTTAATGTATATGCTATGTCTAAGGACTAAAGGAATAATTGATTTGAAGTGCAAATTTCTTAGCACCTTTTTCATACTTAAAGTATATACCTTTTCAAAGGTTTAGTTTATGTGGCATAATTCTTTATTTTTTAGTCTGATACTATCTGTGACGATCCAGACGGCATATTTACTTATATATCCAGCATCTCTCATGTGTTTTGCCGATGTGGACTTCTCATCTAAAGATGGATTGTTACATAAATCCTCCAATATTTGTAGCCACCAAAATAATCCATTGACTTTGTTTTGGCGTATGTGTTTCAAAACTATGGATAAAGATAGTAAACGATCATAAACAGACGAAGACACTAAGTTTGATCTCATGACATCATTACTGAGTTATTTCCATGATCAACTCGATAAATTATTGACTATTCTATCAATTGTTAGCAAAATCAATCAAAAGATACTTATAACATAATATGATATTTGCTTTGAGTTGAAACCCACATGATTTTTTCCAAAGCCTCATACCATTCAACATATTCCTACATTTTAATTATAGATAATTGATTTTATTTTATTTTATTCAGCTTCTAAAGTGAAACGTTATTTACACATGCGATATGATTTTTCGATGAAGGAATTGAAACAATTTGTAATTTGACCTCTCATAAGAAGGTATAGACCCTTTAACAAAGAGTAGCCACAATCCATGGCCTTCTTTTTTTCAGCATATCCAAATGAATTATGCCAATCAAGAGACTATATATATGCCCTTTGTTTCTTCATTTTTACATATCAATAAAAAGTCGTTTTGATGGTTTCTACTTCTTTTACAAGTGATGATAGTTGTGTCAATATTTAGTACTCTCTTTGTGATCCTATTTTCTTATTAGTTCGTCCACAAAGGAAAAAGGAACTTCTTTCTAAATCTTTAGGAACTATTTTAAAACTTGAAGACCAATTGGAGCGCAAGAATCGCAGGCTATTCTCCTCTGGCAAGAAAGATATGGTTATGCAAAATTTATTTCTTGCCAAGGGAGAATTGCCCTACGTTTCTTTATTTTCCATATTGCTTCTACTTCTTTCTCAAATGGATCCATATGCCCATACAAATTGTAATATCTTGTAAAGGGATTTTCTATTTTACTCCTTTTACAATTTAAAATTTTGTCACATTTTAGGTGTTAGAGATGGTTGAAAACATAATTTGTTTTAAATAGTAAGGTCATTATTTCACGTAAACGATGAGATAAAATAATTTCATAACATATCACTGTCTTGCTCTTGATCACTTCTTCTCTTAATGATAAAATGATGAAGTTGTTTTATTTAGATTAAGCTAGATAATATATATTTGATTCACATTCACTTTTAATTTTAAATGTTTAAATTGGAACATAATATATACCAACCTCATTGACTCTTTGAAGTACACAAAATAAAGAAATGTGAATTTACTACATACTTTGCAACAATTTAAATTACTCTCAAACACAAACTTTTTTTTTAACTTATACCACTAGACAGTATGTCAAGCGGTCTTTTATTGAAATAAAAATGCTTCAATAGGGATAAGTACAAGCAAGGGGGGCTAGGCCTTACCTTACTGATCCTAATAAAATAACGAACCACTCCAAACATTGAATTTCAAAATAAACAATTGCATCTGATTGACATATATCATATTAATGCCTAATCAAGTATATGAAAACTTCAATCCAGATCCATGGAACTTTTGCTCGATGATGCGATTGAGTTTCTCACTCATCTCTACAGTAAAATAATTCTTCCAATCTCCAATTTCGCCTTTACGAAAGAACGTTTTAGTTCCCTCTCCAGTTGTCAACTTTTCATTTGTATTCACCTCCAAATTGCTCAAATTCTCAAAGCTGCACATTCTTAATATTTCATCCACCACTCCACAATTTTCTTCCTCTGTAGAAAATGGACATAACAAGAATTCAGCCAAACGTTTGAGTTGAACTTTTGGCTTCTCTTTCATTTCTTCATACATCAAGAAAAGTACTTTGTTTGGCTTATCTATGCTTTGTTTCCAATAATCCAACACATGATTCCAAAATGGACCATAAACACTCACCCCCTTACAAAAAAGATCAAACATTTCTTCAATAGAATTGATATCTTTGTGATGAAGCCTTAAATTATTTGTAAAATGCCACATAGAAATGAAAGTGTCCCTAGGATTCCTGCACAAGTAAACAAGTTTGGCTTTTGAATCTTGGATGGATTTTGGCAATGAAGCAAAGGGGACATGAGTTGACAAGAGTCTAGGTGAAGTGAAGGACGAAAAATCAGGGACTCGACCATCAACATAGAGTGTATGTTCCAAGAAGGGAACAAGAACATGAGGGTTCTTGACAAGTAAAGGGTGATTTGGTTCAAAAACAGGATGTTTTATCCGATTCACTAGAGCGAACAAAAGTGATTTTAACCAAGTAGTTCCTGATTTTGGAGTTGTAACAAGAATGATATCACTGTCGTGAGCTTGAAATTGTTGTTGACATGCAATCACACCTTGAATCAATCTTGGTGATGTCCAAAAGCCTTGGTAATTGTAGATGTATGATCCAATCCATCCCTTTTCCTTTGGTAGGGTAGAGAGCAACTTCTTACACTCTTCACTTAGGCTATCATCTTGCAAGTATTTGGGAGGAGGAGAAGTTTGAGATGTTGTCATGATTTTGATCTATGGAATGATGTGTTTCTCCTGGTTAATTATATAGATAGATTATCTGTCATTATCATTTAATTTATCTTACCTTTCTAATAAAATAGATTACTTATAATAACTATTTAAGTTACCTATAAGTCAAAAAAAGAAAAAATAATCAAATGACTTCCAAGCCATAGGGAGTGACGTCACTTCAAATCATATAGATAATTTACCAGTCATAATTATTTAATTCACCTATTAATGAAAAGGGAAAAATAAATAATCTTTTTTAGTCATATATAGGGAGTACTACGTCACCTCAAATTATATAGATAAAAACTTAAATTATCATAATCATCTAAATCACCTATTAATGAAAAAGGAAAAAATAAATGATTTTTCTAGTCATAGGAAGTACTATGTTATCTTGAATTATATAAACAAATTATCTATCATAATATTTAAATCACCTATTAGTTAAAAAGGAAAAAATAATTGATTTTCTTAGTCATTCTTGAATTATATAGATAAATTAACTGTCATAATAATATAAAATACCTATTACTGAAAAAACCAAAAGAACAAATGATTTTCTATTAGAGTCATCATAACAGGGTAACCCAACCTCACCCAACCTAAGCCTCGTAGGCTAAAGAATTTGATGGGCTAGAACGGGCTGGGCCTTCATTTAAAAAGGCTTGAAAATGGTCAATCTAACCCAACACTAGAAGGGCCACGGACTGAGGCGGGCTAGTCCTTCTTTCTTTCTTTTCAAACTTAAAATTCTGTTAACAAATTATGTTTATAACATATCTAACAAAATTACATAAAAATATATAATATTTATAATAATAACATACATTATACATATGATTTCGGTCGAGTTGCTTCCACCCGAAGAATTACGGTGGATGAAAGAACTCTTTTGATTTACAATAATAACATACATTATACAGTATGGTCATGTATCCTTCTATTTATGTTGATCCACCACGTATTTAACAACGTATAATAGCGTATTTCGAGAAAATTAAACAAAAACTTCTTTTACCTTTTTTTTCATACTTTGAAATGACTGTTACTATATAGGGATAATATTGTATGAATGAGTTACGGGGCAAATCTTCTTTGGCAATAAATGACTATATTTGCACCAAATAATAGTGAAATGTGGCCATTTGCCAAAGAAGATTAACCCAGTAATGCATCCACACATAGCTTGAATTTTTTCTTGACCAATCGATTTGATGTTGTATATTTCTAATGCTACATGAAACTCTTTTATAGCTATGAGGAAAGGTAAGTATTCTTCTATTGGAGTATATTTTAATGTATATGCTATGTCTAAGGACTAAAGGAATAATTGATTTGAAGTGCAAATTTCTTAGCACCTTCTTTCATACTTAAAGTATATACCTTTTTAAGGGTTTAGTTTATGTGGCATAATTCTTTATTTTTTAGTCTGTTTCGAAAAGAATGATACACTTCTAAATTTGAAAAATAATTTACTTTAATATCCTTTCATTTTCCCGTCTATGAGAAATTTTTATAACAAAATTAACATTATGTTAAGGCCACTATACAAGTTTCAACAGTATAACCACACAAATAGTATGATATGTTTCTGGCCAAATATTTGCCCCCCAAAGGTAATCATCTTTGGGGTACAACCTTTTACAAACTCTGTTAACGCGGGATGTTTTGTGCATTGAACTGTCCTTTTTTTTAAAATTTTTTTTTATCAATGATGAAAAGAGTTCCATTTCTCATTCCATCTTACTTCAGAAAAAAGAGGTACAATCATGGTGTAACAATCCATCTTGAGATGAGAAGTCTCACATCGGTAAAACACAAGAGAGATGTTGAGTATATAAGTAAAGGACTGGTCTATATATTGTGAGGCACCTTTTGGGCTGAGCCCAAAGGGACAAATCCGTGATGGGATAGGCCCAAAAGCAGACAATACTTCACAGTGTTAGGTCTGGTCATTACAGGTGGTATCAGAGTCACTCTTGTGTCAACCTTGTCGATGTGGGTAGAGTTCAACTGAGTTTAGGCGAATCCCGGTGAAGCGAGGTAAACCTCAATGCTGAGTCTAGGCGAATCCCATGCGGTGGGGCAAACCTCAACGAGGACGCTGTGATGGGCTAGGCGCAAGAGCGGACGATACTTCACATTGTTAGGTCAAGTCGTTACACATGTATCCCTCTTTGGATACCATAGAAGTTATTCTTTGACCTTTTAATTAGAAGCAAAAGTGAATTTAGGACTACTATTTGATAAGAATTTATGTCAACATTAACAAATCATTGTGACACTCATCAGAAAGCAACAACTAGTAGCAGCATAATATCACAAAAGGTAAAAAGAGTGAGATCTCTAAAGTTTTTGACCATGATTCCATGAAAAAGAAATTATGTTATGGGAATCTCTTGCTAACAGTCTTAATGGCATTTGTTGGCATATGCTTTCTTGTTGTCATAGGATATCCTATTAAGGTGCCAAGAACTCCAAGCTCTCCATAGGCTAGAGATTGAACTTAGGGGTGTCAAATTTAGATAGTCGATAAAAATATAATTCGTTCAATCCAAATAAACGTGAGTTATGTTGGTGAAGCTAGCATATGTTTGTATAGGCTAATTTGGGTATAATCCAAATTTGTTCATGTAAATTTTGAGCAAAATTTGGATAACATATGTAGTCCATATTGACTTATAAGAAGATTATAAGAATTAGTTGGGTTAGTTTGGCCACTTAACCGATCCTTGTTTACAAAATCACACGTTATCTAATTAAATCCAATTTTTAAATTTAAAATTTTGAATTCACGTGGCGCTACACATGTAACATTTTTAGTTATTTATGCAAGACAAACATTATTAGTGCTAGTTTGAAAGAATAAATCAAGAAATTAAAACTCAATAATGAAGTCATGATGGAGTTATGTGTTACCTCAAGAAATTAAAGAAACAATAATGAAGTCATGATGGAGTTATATGATCTATTGGCCTCATGTATATCACTATAATTACACAGTCAGATTCAAGATTTAAAAATTATGAATAATATGTTAATAAATTAATTCTCAATTGACATATAAATACAAAAGTGTAATCAAAACTGTTGAATTATATCGAATTGAGATCTAAAAATCACCATCCACCCCTAAAATAAATGTAAAGACCCTTTTAACAAGGAGAATATATAGCCACAACCTTCACATGTCTTTTCTTCACATATCCTAAATGAATTATGCCAATATCAAGCGACTATAAATGTTGGTGAACAAATGAGAAACTACTCAAAGAAATTTAAAAAATTGGAGAGGACAAGAACCGCAGGGTATTCTCCTTTAGCAAGATTGCTATATGCTTTATGCATGAATTCAATTCTTTCTTGCCAAAGGAGAATTGCCCTGCGTTTCTTCATTTCCACAAAAGTTTAATTTATTCGGTGTTTGATTTTTTTTTTTTTTTGGTATTTGATTGAATTTGAATTCATGCATACATTGCAGGACGTGTTTCTTATGATAGCGCCTTTCAATAGGATTTTCTTAACGATGGGGTTATTTACGGTTGAATTTTTTTTTTTTGGGAATATTTTCTCAAACTTAACAAAAAAAAGTTGGATCAATAACATTTCTTTTGGTTTTTCATTGAAAAGAGAAGAAAGAAAGATCTTTAAGAGACTCGCCCCATCTTTACATAGGCAATTTCTTGAATGGAAAAAATAGATGCTTTCATTCAACGTATGATAGTGACATTAGCTTGACTAATCTAAATTAACATCACGTATGGATTATTTGCAGGGAAGTACGTACTCTCCACCAATGATTATTTTCATATTCAGGATTTGAAATCTCGACCTCTTGTTAAGGGTTCTTGAGCAATCCCATCTGCTGGACCACAATATTGTTTGGGGGTGATAACACTATGTTATAACACAAACAAGAAATTAGAAGAGTTCAACACACTTCACATTTTGTCTTTTCTCCTTCACTTTCATACCTTATGGCTAACAAAAAGAAAGTGGTTTTTTTTACCTTCATTACAAGAACAACTAGCTAGAAGGATAATAATAATACAAGAGGGACAAAAACTTAGAGCTACATTAATTCCTCCCAAAAGGAGACTACATATTACTTAGAGACTTTCAATACTTTGCTTGTGGATAGCAATTTCAAGTGCTCTAATCAAACCTTTTACATCCAAATTATCTTCATTTTCAGCTTCCACAATAGCTTCCATCCCAAAGAAGTACCTACTTGTAACACTAGCTTGAACAACACTTAGTTTCATCTCTTCAAATACCTCCAAAATTGATACTAGCACATCTTTTCCCTTTTTGCATGTCACTTTCACCAAAAATCTTGTCCCAATAAGCTTTTCCACCTTCACTTCCTACCACAACAACAATAACAACAACAACTCAATTCCAAACAAATTTAAGATAGCTATACAAATCCTTGCTAACCTCACTAAAAAAAAGGTTTATCGCGAATATATCGCTAAATAGTTCACACTTCATAGTTAACAAAAAAAAAAAAAATATATATATATATATATATATATATATATATATATATATATATATATATATATATATCGCTAATATGTTGCTAAATAAAATTAATGACGAATTTTATTATTTAGCTACATAATTTATTGGTCCCTACTCCATGTTTTTTTTAGTAGTACATATTATTAACTCAACTCATGTCATCATCATATTAAATAAAATACACCATCCGTTTCAATTTGTTTTGGACCATAGTATTCATTTTTTTTCAATTAAACTCTATGTCAAGTTAAGTATACAAACAAATTGAAATTGAGGTAGTAATAATTTTTATTGGCATAAATAAACTATGATAAGGTTATAATAGGTCCAACAAATTAAAAGCAACAGGTTGAAAAAAAAACCTTAATTTTAAAGAAAAAAAAAGATTTATTTAACAAGAGAGAGAGAGAGAGTGTACTTGGACATGATTTAAGAGATGTTGATACTCTCTTTGAATGGCTTGTAATTGGAGTCTTAGCTTGATGATATAAAGGAAAGCATCCAAGATGATAGAATTCTTTTTCACCTTAAAAAAAAAAAAACAAATTTAATCTTTAATATTCTAACAAGTACAAAGATTAAAAAAAACTTAAATTTTTATTATATATTCGTGTACAGATTCTTCAACAACAACAACAACATATCCAGTTAAAACCCATGAGTGAAGTGTGGGGAAGGTAAGATGTACGCAGACCTTACCACTACCTCATAGAGATCTAGAGAGACTGTTTCCGGAAAACTCTCAACTCAAATATTTCAGTCACGTACAAATTCTTCAATCTATACTAAATGTACTACAAGTTAACATAACTAATGATTAAAATATTTCTATTCTGCTTAAAGAAAAACTTGTTTAACTCTCCGAACAATAACAACTACACATAAAATAGAATGAAGGAAGGAGTATATAATATAAAAAATATCATATAGCATGTTTAACATCATTTAAAAATTCTTTTTTTTAAAATAAATAAATAAATAATTGATGTCTTTCAAATTAAAGAAGAAAATAGTGATAGTATTATTTACTGATTTGGAGTTTGTGAGTATTCTTAAAAGATGAAGCTTGCTATGCATTGCCATTTTACTTTGCAATCTTCTTGATGCCATTTCTCTCTCTACTTTTATGTTTCTCTCTCTCTATTTTTTGGTTTTGTTGATGTGAAGAATGAAAAAAAAGAAGAGGGTTTTATAGAAGGGATGATGTAAAAGTAATCCGAATTGTGGTGAGATAGTTGAGATTCCTTCGTTTTTTTTATTAGAGATTTAGAGGTCGAACGCTTAGAAATAAAAAAAAATTGTTAAGAGCGTTGCCTTTAGAAAAGGGCTCTGTAATGCGGAATCTGAATCCAAATATAGTCGGACTTGGACATCGAGTGAAATTTATTTAATGGTTTTGTTGATGTGAAGAATGAAAAAAAGAAGAAGGGTTTTATAGAAGGGATAGATGTGAAGTGATCTGAATGAATTGTGGTGGGATAGTTGAGATTCTTTCATTCTTAATTAGATGTTTCGAGTTCGAATGCTTACAAATGAAAAAAAGAATTTGTTCGGAGCGTTGCCTCCAAAAAAGGGCCCTACAATGTGGAATCTATATCCAAATCTAATCAGACTCTGAAAAAGGGCCCTACAATGTGGAATCTATATCCAAATCTAATCAGACTCTGATACGAATATTGGGCATTGAGTGAACTTTTAAAAAAAAAAAAGATGTAAGAGTGATCAATATGTATAAATTGTGATGAGATAGTTCGAATTTCTTCACCTACGATCTAAATTTGAATTTCTAGGAATAAAAAAAAATATATTATAGAAGTGTCATCCCCAAAAAATGGACTCTGAAATGCGCAACTCAAATTTTAATCGAATTTCAATGTAAATATTGATCAATACATAAAAATAAATAAATAATTATAATTATTAAATAATAATAATAATAATATTAATAATAATAAATATAATAGGTGTCACGGAATGTCAAGATATTTGCTGACATACTTCCCTTTTTCTATCTCTAGGTTGTCACTCTCTCTTTTTTAAAGAAACACTCACCGTTTTGATTTATGTGACGATATTTGATTAAATATTAAAAAAATATATATTATGATAAAATAAAAGAGTTGAAGTTGAATAAAAATATATATGAACATTATGATAAATATAATTTTTATTCGTTATTCAGACATAAATTCTAAAAATATATGTGTATAAATTATTTCATTAAACATTTTTTTCGTTATTTAAATAAAACTTTTACTAGGATTAAAAATAATATTAATTTTTACAGAAAATAGCTTTATTAACCAAAATAAAATATCCTGAACATCATTAACCTCTTATTCTTGTTTTTTTTTTTTTTTTTCAAAATATATTAAATTTTTTTTAATGAAAATTTTAGGGGAGTTTTAATTGTGAAATATTTGGATATAAGTTAAAAGAAAGTCCAAAATTGGACAGTCACTAGCAATTTGCCTTATAACATGGAATCAGATGAAAAGGACAGATAGGAATGACAAATGCCATGTAACAAGACAACCTTTAGGACCTCCAGGCTTATCTTTCGAGTTCGATTAATTCAGATTCGTGTAAAAAATTATTTAAAGATAATTAACGTATTTCTTTATTAAAGGTAAATTTAAGCTCTTGGAATTGAAATAAATTCGGTACGATGGATCATACTACTAAGATGAACTAAATGCACTTTCAGAGCTTGAATCTAAAATCTTTAATTAAAAAGTATATATATACTTACCAATTTATCGCGGTTATTGATAATTAGTTAGTGTCTTTATTTATATGAAGAGTTTTTAATTAAAGAAAAACTTTAAAACGATAAATACTTATTCACATTCGATATTTATAACAATAACAAAAACCCATACCCCACACCTTTAATTACCCCTACCCCACTGTGATAATGTGTTGAACTATTAACAATATTTATTAAACCACACCTTAAAGCTGACCAGACCAAATGTTTAACTACAATCTCTAAAGGTGTGTGACAACTTAATTCGCTCATAAATCGTCATCTACATAGCAACCAACTCTCTAATTTCAAGATTTGTTTTGATAATGAACTGATGATAGTTCAGATGAAAAATGCAAACATGACTTAATAGTTCGAACAATAAACTCACAAAAAAATAATATTTCAAACGTTTCATTTTATCATAATCTCATTTTTATATTATTAGTATCTGTATAATTCTGACCAACAATCAAATAATTCCGAAATTTGCCTCGGATGTAGGAGTAGGAGGGATTGTTTGGAGGTTGATTAGGGAGGAATGCACGTGTTGAAATTTTTATAGAGACACTTATGTTTCTTTTTTGAACTATCAACAAGTATTTATGAAAATACACCTCAAAGCTGACTAAACCAGGTATTTGAATATAATCACCAAAAGATGCATGACAACTTAATTTATCCATAAAATCTCATCTACATAGCAACCAACTCACTAATTTCGAGGCTTGTTTTGATAATAAATTGATAAAAAAAAAAACTTCACCAAAAATAATATTTCAAATGTGTTATTTTATTATAATGTAACAACTAATTTTAAGATGAGAAATCTCAGAATAGTAGATGCTGGCTATATAAGTACACAAGTCTTACTTACTAGTGATGCGTTTTAAAGCCGTACGGACCTAGGTCCAAAACGAATAATATCACTAAAACAAACAAAATCGTTACATATAATCTCATTTTTATGTTATTAGTAATCATATAATTCTAACCAGCAACCAGACGATGCCAGGCTTTGCATTGGACGATGTAGGAGTAGGAATAGGAGTAGGGAATGGAATTTGGGAATAATGGGGGAAACATGGAATTTTAAATTAAGTGATGGATGCATGTCAAATATGTCAGTCAGTCAGATAAAATTCAGCAATAGATTTGCAGTAGTAGTCATCACGAGACCAATCAATTAGCCATTTCTACCCAATGGCTCAACTTCTGTTTTGTCTAAATTTGTCAGTCTTGTAGGTCACATGCCCTGCCAATTAAAGCTCTAATTTCTGTTTTATTCCATGTTCTTTCCACATGTATATCTTGTGTCTTCTTCATATTCAAAATCCTTCACTTTTTAAATAAAGTTAAAATGTATTTAAATATATAAAATATCTTTTTAGGTCACAAAATACGCCATCACATAAATTGAGACGACAGCGAACATACATATTCCTAGCTTATCTAAGTTAGCAAAGTTTATTTTGGTTCTGGGGTTTGGTATTCGTTTTGGATTCAATTAATTTGTTGGCTTAAAATTAGACCCGCTTTGGAAGTAAAATATTCCTTACTATCAGAGATGCTTGTTTCTATGATTTTAGATACGAGATTGTGGTTCAGAATTCAGTAAGTGAAAGTTATTCTACTTTAAAACTCATAATATAAAATCTTGGATGCGTCTGTATCAATACTAATGTATCAAATTTTATCAAAATTCCGAAGTTAAATATGCTTGAGGGAGAGTAGTACTAGGGAGTGTTACCCTTGGGAAGTCCTCATTTTGCATCCTTTCTATTATGCTTTGTATTGTTTTCCTTGAACCAAGGCTCAATCACAACTCACAAACAACGTATCTTCCTTTGGTGTAAGGTAAAATATATATACGTTATTCTTTTTCAAATCCTACTTTGTGAGACTATACTGTGTTGTTTGTTGTTGTTGTTGTTGTTGTTGTCTATACCAATAAAGATGTGTTTATACCAACACTCACATACCGAATTCTATCTTTATTCTTGGATGCGTCTATACTACACTAAACATACCGAATTCCATCTTAATTCTTGGACGCGTCTATACCAACACTAACGTACCGAATTTCATCAAAACTCCGAAGTTAAATATGCTTGAGGGAGGGGGCACTAGGATGTGTTACCATTTGGAAGTCCTTGTATTGCATCCATTCTTTTATGCTTCGTATGTTTTTCTTGAACTAGACTCAATCACAAACAACCTATTTACCTCTACGGTAAGGGTAAGATATATGTACACTATTTTTCTTCAGACTTCACTTTGTGAGATTATACTATATTAGTCATTGTTGTTGTCTATACCAATAAAGATGGAATGTAGGTAGGTCCCTTAAATAATGTAAACTATAAAACAAAAATAGTATTGTCCACAATTGTCCTTTTTTTTTTACTTTGTCTTTCCTTCATTCCCTCTACATAGAAAAAACCAAACACATAGAACCTTACTTAGTTGATAGCAATTAATGACAAGACATGTCTCTCCCTTTTGCATTCTTTTTTCTTGTTCACAGGCGTGCATATATGATCTCAGAATTAAAACAAAACACATACAAAAAGCAAATTGGATTTTAGTAGTTACATACTTCCTTAAATCACTCTTTTTAGCTTTGTTTTTTTGTGGTGTATATTGCTATTGTAACCCTCTTTGTAAGGGTAGGACAGAGTCCTTTTCTGTCTACTCATTTCTTGATAGTACTTTAGCTTGTCTCCTTCTCCTTGACATGTCTTTCTCTTCCGAGGAGACAGATCTAAGATTTAAATACTGCATTCGTTTTAATCTTACATGAAGTTTGAAAAAATGGAGTAGATTTTTGAAGCTTGTGGTCGATAATGTACGAAAACATCTTTTAATTGTATAGTTTTAAATATATCAGGTGAATTTTTTTTAAAATTAAAGAGTTGTCAAAAAAGAAAAGAGTCCATCTTGTTTAAAGCGAACTAAAAAGGAATGTAAGACAAATAGATTGAAATGAAGGGAGTGTTATGGATTTTGATTCGGGATCTTATCACCAACCTAGATATTTTATTTATATAAGGTCAAAATATAATATTTGTACTTATTTAGTAAATTATTAATCATATATACAAGTTCGAGCTAAATTTAATTATTGGATTCGGATGAACCAGTAAGTGATACACTAAGAGTGTGTTTGGTATGAGGGAGAACATTTTTCGGAAAATGTTTTCTAGTTTTTTATGTTTAAATGTTTTGGTAAATATTTTCCCAATTAACTAGCTTGTTTTCCTCAAATTTAAGAAAAATGACTTCTTTTCAAAAAAATTTAAAAAAAAAAACATTTTACAAAACTTTCGTTTAACCTCAAATTATAATTTTTTTTCTCTTACCTCAAATTATGATAGATGTGGCATGTGCGTTGGAATATCTACATCATGGGTGCTTGTCACCCGTGATTCACTGTGATCTGAAGCCTAGTAACGTCTTGCTAGATGAGGATATGGTTGCCCACCTAAGCGACTTTGGTATTTCAAAGCTTTTTGGTGAAGATGAGCATGATTTGTACACTAAAACTTTAGCAGCATTGGGCTATAGAGTATGGACTGGATGGATTAGTGTCAACAAAATGTGATGTCTACAGTTACAGGATCATGTTGCTGGAAACTTTTACCAGGAGATAGCTTAATGAGTTTGAGGGGAGATCTTAGCTTGAAGCAATGGGTGAATTATTCACTTCCAGAGGCAGTAATGGATGTCAACTTGATAAAACCGATGGATAATCACTCACAGAAGAAGCTAGATGTTATGGCATCAATCATGAAAGTCGCGTTAGATTGTTGTGCTGAATCTCCAGCAAGAAGGACAAACATGAAAGATGTTATAGGGATGCTACATAAGATCAAGATTCAACTTCTTGTATGATGAGCATGTTTTTGGAATTTCGTCCCAAATCACTTATTTGTTGCAAATGGGCCTTAAATCTAACTTATGGAGTACTCTATAATTTGTGCTTTAGAGGTCCAATGTAGCTCATGATCAGCTTTTGGAAAAATTCACTTATGTCATGCTAACAACAATGTTATACTACTCCACTAAATCTAACATTGATGATTTTGAAATAACTCTCTTAAACATTTTTAGCGAGATTTCTAGACTTTTTAGTGAAAGTAAGTAAAATAAGTTTCACATTGACTGTTCTCCGTATCGAACACACCCTTGCTTTAGTGATTGTCCTATTGATCAAGTCTTTAACGATAACAGCCAATACAAATTAATCTATTTAAGTTTGCAAGACTTGGTTCATTTTGGTCTTCTTCTGTTTGTCAAGTCATTAGGACCCATGTAACTTGGATTTTTTTTTTCCCTAAAACAATAACAAACAATACAAATTAATATTCTTTAATTTTAAAATTTTTAAAAAAAATCTCTAAAACAAGAAAAAATCAAAAGAAATCAATTATATATATATATATATATATATGAAATTAAAGAAAGATAGAGAGTTGAAACTCAAACTAATGAGTGATAGTATAGGTATGAAACTTTAAAAAGTGATAGTTTATTGACAATTGAGAACAGAAATAACGTATTTTATCTTAATTTTTTGAGAGATTCATATATGAACTATCAGGTATTTGTACGAGGTATTTCAAATCCCTTTCACTTTTGGATATACCTTTAGAAGAAGGCGACTTGGACTAATGAGAGGAATAACTTTGCCACCATATTTATGGTTGCAAAGACTTGGTTGACTTTTGTAACGATCTGACTCAATACTGTCAAGTATTGTCCGCTCTTGGGCCTAGCCCATCACGGATTTGTCTCTTTGGGCTCACCCCAAAAGGCGCCTTATAGTATATAGACCAGTCTTTTACTTATCAATTGACATCTTTCTTGTGTTTTGCTGATGTGAGACTTTTTATCTCAAGATGGGTTGTTACAACTTTGGATAAGTCTTTGGCTAACTTGCACATGACTTGGATAATCATGAAAGTTGCATTAGATTGTTGTAATGCGGGCAAAATATTGAACGCAAACATCAATGACATAATTCATGACTTGAAATCATGACCTATACGTCCTATAGAGGCAATTTTATTGTTGTTCCATAGCTTATCAATCATCTTACTTTCTATTCTTTCAATGCAGTACACATGTGATCTACTCTTTGACGATAACAACAACAACAACAACATACCCAGTGGATTTCCACAGGTGGGGTCTGAGGAGGGTAGTGTACGCAGACCTTACCACTACCTCATAGAGGTAGGGAGGTTGTTTCCTGTGAACCCTCGTCTCAAAAACCCATAGGCGGAATAAACTAAATATGAAAAAAAGGAAAGAGAAGAAAGGGTACAAAAAAATGCTAAAATTAACAAATCAAAAACAGAAAATGACAACACAAGATATACAGGCATCTCTTTGACGATAACAACCAATACGAATTAATGTTTTTTTTTCTTTTCAAGAACAGAAATTTATAGAAACATCTCTGAATAAAAAACTAAAGTTGGTTAAGATAGTAAACTACAAACAGAATACTTATGTTGTTCAAGAATTAAAACAAAAATCACACCATCATATTCATTCATCAAGTAACTAGAATAAAGTATACAACAACAACAACATACCCAGTGGAATCCCACAAGTGAGATATGGAGAGAGTAGAAACCTTACCACTACCTCATAGAAGTAGAGAGGTTGTTTCCTGAGAACCCTCATCTCAACAACCCAACTAGAATAAAGTATAAAACATACTAATTTTAATTAGTATTAGTAATCAAGTAAAAAATCTTGATACAACTTTGGTGAGTTTTTAGTAAAAAATGTCCCCTCATATGTATGAAAATAGGTCTGTCGCTTGTGAACTTTTTTCCAACCTAGTATACATTAGTTCCAAATTCTAAGCCACACACTTGTAATTGGATGACTCTTTTCCAAGTCAAACACTAGTTAATTTTCTTGGTCTGCCACTTGAACTTTTTTCCCAACCTTCCTTTCAGACATATTTCCAAATTCCAAGCCAAACACTAATTATTGGATGACTTTTTTCCAAGCCCAACACCAGTAAGTTGATAAATACAGCACTACTTCTAACAACACAATTCTAGAGAATATGAAAGTGAAACTATTTACTAAGTATTAGTAATGGAGAAAGTAATGAAGAAAGCCTTCACATTTGTATTGCTTAACTATGTTATTATGGCTAGTTCAGCCATGACCCAAACCAACATTACGACTGATCAATTAGCTCTTCTTTCTTTAAAATCTCAAATTATATCAGACCCATTTCATCTCTTGAATAAAAGTTGGTCTCCCGCTATTTTTGTTTGCCATTGGGTAGGTATCACTTGTGGTTCTCGTCACCATAGAGTGACGTCCTTGAACCTTTCCCACATGGCTCTTATAGGCAGGATCCCTCGTGATTTTGGAAACCTCACGTTTCTTGGTTCTCTCGACTTAGGAAGCAACAAGTTCCATGGGAATTTGCCTCAGGAAATAGCACACTTGCGTCGGCTTAAGTTTCTTGATTTAAGTTTCAACAACTTTAGAGGGGAGATTCCTTCTTGGTTTGGGTTTTTACACCAACTTCAATATCTAAGTCTTAGAAACAATAGTTTCACTGGTTCACTCCCCTCTTCATGTTTTAATATTTCAAAGCTTGAAACTTTGGATTTGACATTCAATACCTTAGAGGGACATATTCCAAAGGAGATTGCAAGTGTTGAAAACCTGAGATATTTAAGCTTGTTTGGAAACAATCTCATAGGGTCTATTCCTCTATCAATATCAAATGCCTCGAGTTTGGAGATTTTAGATGTATCTAACAATTTATTTCAAGGCAACATTCCGAAAGAGATTGGCAATCTTCACAACCTGCAGTGGTTGTCCGTACAAGATAATCAGCTTACGGGTTCTACACCATTCACAATTTCCAATATTTCTAGAATCAAAGTCCTTGTATTTCATTAATAACCTCACTTTCTTTTTAATTACAATGCAGGGGTAATTCCACAAGAGATCGGAAATCTTGTTAATTTGGTAGAGTTAGGCATGGGGAGAAACCAGATCACCGGCTCTATTCCGATCTCCATATTCAATATCTCCTCATTGCAATATGTTTCACTAGAGAAGAACAATCTCAGGGGATCCATACCACGGGAGATTGGCAACTTAACCAAGATACAATTTTTATATCTTCACGAGAATAGGTTTACTGGTACGTATTCAAAGTAGTAGCAAAAAGCACAAGTTATACTAATAGTTAAACTCACCAATGTTCATTCTTTCTTCATGTGTTGCTAGGTGAACTTCCCAGAGAGATAAGAAATCTCGTTGAGTTGGAGGGACTTACTCTGGAGTTTAATAGTTTTAGTGGTTCACTTCCAATGGAGATTTTCAACATATCAGGGATGACAACAATTTCTCTTTCAGGCAACAATCTAGCAGGAACTCTACCACCAAACATAGGTTCTATCTTACCCAACATCGAAAATCTTTTTCTGAGTAGTTTGACCAATCTTGTAGGGACTATTCCTCATTCTATCTCCAATTGTTCCAAACTTACTATTCTAGAGCTTTCATACAACAAACTTACTGGCTTCATTCCCAATTCTCTTGGATATTTAACACATTTACAGTTCCTCAACTTGGCGGGAAACAATTTAACCAGCGACTCCTCGTTAAGCTTCATGACGGACTTAACCAATTGCAGTAACTTAACAAATCTTCATTTGGATTTTAACCCTCTAAATGGCATGCTTCCAATGTCAACAGGGAATCTTTCCACATCTCTTATGACGTTTAGCGCTAGAAGTTGCAAAATCAAAGGGCGAATTCCAAATGAAGTTGGGAACTTAAGCAGCTTATTAGAGCTTGATCTTTCTAAAAACAACTTGGCTGGATCCATTCCCACATCAATTCATAACTTGAGAAACCTTCAGCGCTTGTACTTGACTAAGAACAAATTTACAGGAGTTATTGGAGATCATATATGTAAATTGCAGCGTTTGGGTACTATTCATATAGGTCAAAATCAACTTTCTGGATCTATTCCGAATTGTTTAGGGAATAATACTTCCCTCAGGGAGATATATCTAGAATACAATAAATTGGTTTCCAATATACCAGCAAGCTTATGGAATCTTAAAAATCTAATGGAGCTTAGCTTGTCATCAAACAACATGGTTGGTTCTTTACCTCCAGAAATTGGAAATCTAAAAGTTGTGACACAGATGGATCTGTCGATGAATCAATTCACAAATGGAATTCCTAGAGAAATTGGAGGATTGCAAAATCTAGAGTACCTTTCTTTGAGACACAACAAGTTGCAAGGATCTATACCTGACTCGATGAGCAACATGGTGGGCCTGGAAGTCCTAGACATTTCTCACAACAATATATCAGGAACCATACCCATGTCTTTGGAGAAACTTCAATACCTCAAGTATTTCAATGTTTCTGCCAACAAATTGTATGGTGAAATACCCTCGGGGGGTCCTTTCAAGAACCTCTCGAGTCAGTTTTTCCTCGACAATGAAGCATTGTGTGGTGCTCCAAGATTTAGCGTCCCGCCATGCCCCACATCATCGAAGCACAGATCAAATAGAAAAAAAATGTTTGTTCTATTTCTTATGCTAGGAATTGCACTTATATTTGTTTCTATCGCCTTTGTGTTCCTATGGATAAGGTATAGAAGAGGTAAAAGTGCTCCTCAATGCTCTGATTTATTGCCTACCGTAACAAGAGAAAGAATTTCATACTATGAACTGCTGCAAGCAACTGATTCTCTTAGTGAGAGTAATCTGATTGGTTCTGGATGTTTTGGCTCTGTTTACAAAGGCATTCTCAGAAGTGGAACTCATATTGCTGTTAAAGTGTTTAACCTGCAACTGGAAGAGGCATTCAAGAGTTTTGATACGGAATGTGAAGTTTTGCGCAGCCTTCGCCATAGGAATCTCGTAAAAGTCATCACTAGTTGTTCCAACCTTGATTTTAAGGCTTTAGTGCTCGAGTATATGCCTAATGGGAGTCTTGAGAAGTATTTGTATTCACACAACTACTTCTTGGACATCAAGCAGAGACTAAGCATTATGATAGATGTGGCATGTGCGTTGGAATATCTTCACCATGGTTGCTCTTCGCCCGTGATTCATTGTGATCTAAAGCCTAGTAACGTCTTGCTGGATGAGGATATGGTGGCCCACCTAAGCGACTTTGGTATTTCAAAAATGCTTGGTGAAGATGAGCATGATTTATACACTAAAACCTTAGCAACTTTGGGTTATATTGCACCGGGTACGTCTCTTTGTTTCCCTGGTTTTTCCTTTCTTTTTCTTTTCCACCAAGACATCATGTTGAATCTTTAAACTAATTGTTTGGCTATAGAGTATGGACTGGATGGATTAGTGTCAACAAAATGTGATGTCTATAGTTACGGGATCATGTTACTGGAAACTTTTACTAGGAGAAAGCCTAATGAGTTTGAGGGAGACCTTAGCTTGAAGCAATGGGTGAATTATTCACTTCCAGAGGCAGTGATGGATGTTGCAGATGCCAACTTGATAACACCGATGGATAATCACACACAGAAGAAGCTAGATGTTGTGGCATCAATCATGAAAGTCGCGTTAGATTGTTGTGCTGAATCTCCAGCAAGAAGGACAAACATGAAAGATGTTGTAGGGATGCTACAGAAGATCAAGATTCAACTTCTTGTATGCTGAGCATGTTCTCGGAATTTCCTGTCCAAAATCACTTATCTGTTGCAAATGTTTGCTAATTGTTGGATTCATGTGAAGATCATTTTCTTTTTGTTTTTGTTTTAGCACTTGATTTGTGCATGATAGTGCTGGTTTGTTTCAATAAGTCTCACGATTTCCCCTCCACACTTGCTCAAATCTTCAGGGGCAGTTGATATAATTGCATTGTCAACATGAGTAATATTTATGATTCGTCTGGAAAATTTATCTACTTATCTAAAATGAGTGATATCAACACTTGGATATCAAACTGATGACTAGGAAGGAAAGGCCTCGTTTTGGTCTAGTAGAATGAATGTGAAAAGCAAATTCCTCAAGATCTTATGATTCAGATACATGACAAAATGAATAGATAAAAAGATCAGGATAGGCAGAAGACATATTTTAAGATCCAATGATCCGCCTCTTTGTTCACTTGTGAGAGTCAACTTAAGAAGGTCATATACGAGGGAAATATCCATATCCGTATTAGCCTATTAGGTACTATCCTTCCCGCAGACCTCACTAATATCAATAGGGAAGAATCCGAGGGTAGCCTAATGATCAACTGATAGATCTAAGTAGTTTATCTTTTTTATGTTGTCTCAAAGTAGAGTGCACCTATTTAATCGAGATAGGCAAATAACAAACTTTTCTTTCCAAACCTCTCTAAACTTAAATCGACTTACACATGATGTCACACTCTTGTACTAGAGAAAGTTAGTAGCTCAATTAGTTAACTACTTGAACTAATGGAAAGACGCCGAGAGAAAAAATAATTGCGACAGAACAAGAGAATCCTCCATTTTAACCCAACAATCAGAATCTATATTCACACAATTTAGAGTTAACAGACATAGAACATCTGAGACTAAGTAGAGAACACAAACAATTCATTGAGGCAAAACATCAAACAGTTTATGGGCATACCTGATTGAGTGCTCGCAACTGATTACAGAAAAAACATCATTAGCTCGTAAAGATCAATTTTCATTTGTCCATCCATTGTTTTCTTTTTCAAAAAGTTATTGACCAACTCCTCTCTCAAAGGCGATCAGCATAATACATAAAAATGTCATTTAACTTGATCTCAACTGACATTTATATCGTCCAATTTTAGATGTGTACAAATAAGCTCTTGAACTTATATATAATTGAACAATTAGATATGCATGTCCTATGTGTACATAAAAATGTCATTTAACTTGATCTCAACTGACATTTATATCGTCCAACTTTAGGTGTGTACAAATAAGCTCTTGAACTTATATATAATTGAACAATTAGATATGCATGTCCTATGTGGCATTCTACGTGATAATTTGGGATCTTACATGATATCCTATGATTTGCGATACTTTTTTAGATGTCTTGAATTTGAATCTCGACAATGAAGGATAAGTTCAAATATTATACTTGTTGCAAGAATCTTTGTCCAATTTATGACATTAGACAGCAATTTAGATATTCAAAAAAAATATAAGGAAAATATAATTGATCACATTTTTTTTTCATATCAATATAATTAAAAAATTACATCTTAAAATATTAGTGATCAAAACTTATATAATTTGACTCTAAAAATAGAAACTATGATAACAATAATGGACCAAAGGAATAAAAACTTGTATCCCGTTACCCTAAATTGATCTTGAGATTATATCTAAAAAATGAAAAAAAAAATCATAATAGAAAGTACTTTTCTCAAAATTAGGTCTTATTACAATGTAAATTCAGATCAATCGAGTTGAACATCGATAAAACCTAAAAAAGATAAACACGATGACCAAGTTGTTACTCTTTGTCTTCCTTGTTGCCTAAAAAGACAAAATTAGAAGACGTAAAAGATAATAATCAAACAGGAATTGTTATAAATGGTCTTGGGAATATGAAAATTAATTAAATAAAACAACACAAAATAATTATAAAGCCATATGGTTTGTCACTTAACATGACAACAACCCTCAATATTTATATTTTATTTTATTGTTTTTAAAATTTGAGAAAATAATTTCATAATTTAACGTTTATGGTTGACTTTTAATTCCTTTTTAAAATAAATAATATAATTGTAAGACCATAACTAGATAGTTTCAATGTACTATAAAAAGAAGCTTGAACACTAGTGGACCATCCAAGTTTAACATTACTATTACTCCCTCGATTTACTTTTACTTGTTATATTTCGTTTCTCATTGAGTAAATAATGAAGCAGACCTAATCGAGTACATGATGATAGTTCGGGTGAAAAAATAATTGATAGTTGACCTAGTCAGTTCAAATGTATTTTAATACAGTGATCAATAGTTCAACTAAAAAAGTGAATAATCGATAACTAATGAAGCGTGAAACTAAAAATAATGATAATTCAAATATGTTCCGACTATTAAAGAAAAGGTAACAATTTCCAAAACAAACATTGGAATTTGAGGTAGCCTAACTAACTTGAATCCACTTCTCCGTAGCCATCACGCTTGCTTTTAATATCCTTTCTTATTTTGTTGAATAAAAATCATTTGACACGTGGAAGATGAATTTTCGTATATAGTCACTCAAAAATATTTAATTATGTTTCATAGCGATAGTTTGGGTAATTATATTTCGTAACTATAGTTATAGCAGTGTTTGTAAAATTTGCGCTTTGTATAGCATTCGTATATTTCGCTATACAATTCATGCACAACGTTGGTATAATTCACTATACAATTCGCAGTGTTTGTATATTTTGCTATACAATTTGATTCACACCCAACTTTTGTATGATTGGACACAATGTTTGTATAAATCGCGCATATTATACAAACCGCAAACTGTAATTACAGCTAGATGTTTGCTGCGAGACGTAATTAATTCAAACTATAGTTGCGTTAGCTAATTAACTGGTATATATTTCCAATCTGAAATTCACGGACCTCGTTTATTGGATTTCAAGCCTAGTATGCCAATCAAAAATAAAGATATAAAATACTCTCTAACGAAAAAAGTTAGGTAATCATAAAATTCGAATACAAAACCTTTCCTCCTCCGCCGCCTCCTCCCTCTCCTACTCATTTTTCTTCTCCTCCCTTGCCACCAAGAAATCATAGAAAAAAAAAGTCTATATAGCACTCCCTTTCTATCACTTTCTTGACAAAACCAAATATCTATCACATACATGATACAACAAACAATGTATTTTTCAAAGACTTCTAGTACCACTTTTCTCTTCATGTTCTTATTAATGATCTTTGTCCCTTTTATTACATCCACAACACAAGCTAATAGAAAGCTAGTATTAAACTTGCATGAATTGAAAAAAATCCCTAATTTAGAGGACATGAGATTATTGTATCAAATTGTCCTTCCTAAGGGCACAATCCCAAATTCTTCACCTAGCAAGAAGGGTCACTCACACACTATTAATAGAATTCTCAAGTCTGTTCCTAGCCCAGGAGTAGGCCATTAATAATCTATCTTCTTTGATTTGCATGTAGTTACGACGAGCAATCTCACCCTCTTCAGACTTTGATTGTGGACTATATATACACTGGTATGTCGTTGTTGTTCTTTTTTGTTTCATTTTTGCAATTTTGATTCACGAGTTCTGACCCAATGGTCAAGGTATTATCCACTTTGACTACTCGATCGTCACTCACAAGATTTTTGGATCTCACAATTTTGCTCTCTTAAGATTCTTGCTCCTATTCTGATATGAGATTTGCCATTGTCAAGGTATTGTCTGCTTTGTTCCGATTTCTCTAAACAATTTCAAATTTTGTGGATCTCGCAATTTTATTTCCTTAAATTTTAACCCAAAAGACGTTTCAATATATAGTTCAATCCTCAACTCACTCTTAAAAAAAATTAAATAAAATAGGTTAGAATTGTACACATGATCAATAAAAGTGTATAGTTGGAGACTAATGGAATTATTCTGCTTCTAGTTATTTGAGTATGTGATCTTTAGTACTTTTTATACTTCTATGTTGTTTGATTCATTCACGGAAGTTTTATGTCAAATCGCCATGTTGGGCACATTGATATACCAATAATCAAGTCTTTAGTTACCTGATTACCGAAATAAAGTTATTTTGTTAGTATTATTTCGATTTTCCATTTCAATTTATTTGGTCTATTTTCATATAACAAACCCTTAAGAAAAGGATAAAAGGACACGATTAAGACCAGATATACCTCTTGTTACAAAAATTATGCATATATATTCTAGCCATCTAACAAATGATGTGTACTTACCCTTTTCGATAATAGAATGATTTTTTTTTTTAAAAAAAAAAAAAGAAAGCTAAAACTAGTTTTAAAATTTCAAAAATGGCACATGGTTTAAAAAATTACCTCATTCATTTTTTTTACCCATCTCAGACTCTACCCAATTAAAAAATCTCAATCCATCTTCTATTTAAACACATTTTATAACTGAGTAGACAAGGAATTATATTTCTTTTTTATCAGGTCTAGAGGTGTAACAAGGGGAAGATAATTTTTTAAGGCCACGTGATATTTTTAAAATTAAAATACCATAATTATTTAAAATAAAAAGAAATTCAAATAAGAAAATATATATAAGTTAAGAAAAGAATAAATATGCATTATTTGTTAGACAACAATATTATATAACAAAAAAGAAAAATTAATGAAATAAAAATTCAAAGGGCAACTTGAACACAATTTCATTAATTTGAAATACTGCAAATTGAACATGTCATAATTTAAGACATTAAATAACTAATCAAAATAAAATTTTGCATAATCTTAATCTATATCTATATCTATATATATATATATATATATATATATATATATATATATATATATATATATATTTCCGCCTCTAGCTGAAGAAAAAAAATTCAATTGACAGACAATAGCTTGTTTTGATTTATTTATTTATTTAAAATGTATTTATCAATCAATTTGTTTGTTGATTCAAGAAAAAGATTTGAATTTCTTCTTTCAATGGTTTTCGATTATCTTTTCTAATCTTTTTATTCAGCATGTTAGAACTTCTCGCAGATTGGCAGCGAAAGAAAGAACTCAAATCTCCTACTATAAAAGGGATTTTTTGCGACCAAAAGGAAAAGATTGAATCTTGAAAAACTAAATCTGGTTGAATGCATTATTAGCTAACATGGTATATCAATACGATGAAGATCACTTTTTTCTTAGACATGTACAATTCTTAAATAAATCTCCTTTTATCTTAAGATGATCAATCAATTCACGAAATAATAATTCAAAGGGCAACTTGCACACAATTTTATTAATCTGAAATACTTTCATGAAAGTTGAATTTTACATAAATGACAATTGATATAAATAAATAAATATTTCACTTTTAGTTGAAGAGAAATTTTTTCAGTTGATAGACTATAGCTTTGTAGCGAGAGATGGTGGTGGTGAGCCGTGACCCCTTTGACCCGGACCAGATGGTGGAACTGTTCCTTTCAGAACACGACGATTATTATCAATATTGTCATTGCTGATTTTCCAATTGCTTTTTTCAATGGGAAAGATTTTTGGACCATGAGTTGTGGCTGAAAAAGTCTCATTTGTAGACATTAATATGAAAATTAGCATAAAAATGGAGATTAAAGAAAGATTATGAACCATCTTGGCCATGAGAATTTGAAGTAGAAGAAGAAAGTTGATAAGAGAAAATGTGTGCTTTGTGGTGTATGGAAGAATATGTATTTATACATATATATATGTATAAATATTTTCCATATTGTTTTTACTTATATATAAAATTAGATTATAAGAATATGAAAAATTTATATATTGTTTCCAAAAAATGAAAAGAATATTTTCTTATTAAAAAAAGGAAAAGATAATTAAATTGTCTTTACCAAGAAGAAAATGAAAAAAAGATTATTGTGGTCACTTAATTAGGGCAATATTTTGGTGCTTGATTAAGGGAGAAGCAAACTTGTGATCAAAGAATACCTTTTCGATGAAAAATTATATTATTTTTTATTTATATATAGCATATATCGAAATCTTCTTTTCAGATTTTGAATTTTCTCAATAAAAATTCTATCTGTATCACTAAGATTAACGACAACGATTGACAACATGCACAATGTAGTTATTTCATAAGTGAAAGTCTGAAGAGGATATTATACGTAAATTTTATTGCTATCTCGTGAAGGTAAAATAAGACATTGTTGACTAGTCAACATATGCATGTAAGGTCACTATTACCACTAGCCTCATACCCATATGTTCAGCACAACAACTAATACATCAACATTTGACCTATGACAATTTTTCATGAAAATAATTTTTCAAAAATAAATAAATTATTCATTTATTAGTGTTTATTAATTGTGCAATAAAAATATTATTTTTTAAATATTTATATATAATCTAACAAAATATTATGAGGTTGGATGATGTAACAAATTGAAAATCGAGAACCCTTGTTCAATAAAATTGATTATTTATATTAAATGAGAATCAGATTAATGAGAGGGAGAATAATAAAGATCACAATAAGCATAAATTCGTTCTTTCTAAAAAAAATTATCCTTTTAAAATAATTATTAATTGAATCGAAATCTCCAATATTTTTTATAAATATTTTTCTCGATTAAATAATTATAATTGAATCAATCTCATTCATCATTTCTAATCGATAAGCTCTTACAGAGTAAACTTTATTCATAATAGATGGAGTATGAGTGAGAGCTCAAAGGTGATAGGACGTGTGGTAATTAAAAGGGTGATAAAAGAAAATAATAAACTTGAAATAATACGTATCGAAACTTATTTTTTCTATTTTAATTAGCTAAATTATTTTTCTCATTTTAAACGGACATGTTTTTTTTATGCACCAAGCACATTCAAAATTGTGAATAAATTTGAATTTTTCTTTAGATTTGGATTTTGGATAAGATACTAAACACCTACCACCATCTACGATAAGTTAAAAATAGATTGATTTATAATTTAAAATTTATGATGTTTTGTAATAATCTCCAAATAATCAAATGATAAATTGAATGTATAATATCTCTACAATTTTTTCTATGTTATTTTTTATAGAAAATAATCATATAATTAGAATAATATTTATAACAATTATGAAACTAGATCTCCAAAACTAAACATGCATAATTGAACATGTCATAATTTAAGACAAATACAACTAATTATATAAATCATAACTAATCAAAATAAAATTTTGCATAATCTTAATCAATATATATATATATATATATATATATATATATATTTCTGCCTCTAGCTGAAGAAAAAAATTTTCAATTGACAGACGATAGCTTTGTATCGAAAGGTAATGGTAAACGGTGACCCTCATGAACCGGATCAGATGGTGGAACTATACTTTTGAGAACGCGATTGTCACAGCTAATTTTCCAATTACTTTTTTTTAATTGGAAAGATTTTTTTACCATGAGTTCTTGCTGAAAAAGTCTCACTTGTAGACATTAATATGAAAATTATCATAATAATGGAGATTAAAGAAAGTTTATGAACCATATTGGCTATGAAAATCTGAATAATAAGATGTTAATTAAGAAATGGTAGAAGAAGAAGAAGGTTGATAGAAATATTAATTTTGTTTTGATTTATTTATTTATTTAAAATGTATTTATCAATCAATTTATTTGTTGATTCAAGAAAAAGATTTGAATTTCTCCTTTCAATGATTTTTAATTGTCTTTTCTAATCGTTTTATTTCAGCATGTTAGAACTTCTTGCAGATTGGCAGCGAAAGAAAGAACTCAAATCTCCTACTATAAAAGGGATTTTTTACGACCAAAAGGAAAAGAATGAATCTTGAAAAACTAAGTCCAGTTGAATGCATTATTAGCTAACATGGTATATCAGTACGACGAAGATCACTTTTTTATATTAGACATGTACGATTCATAAATAAATCTCCTTTTATCTTAAGATGATCAATCAATTCACGAAATAATAATTCAAAGGGCAACTTGCACACAATTTTATTAATCTGAAATACTTTATGAAAGTTAAATTTCACATAATGACCATTGATATAAATATATAAATATTTCGCTTTTAGTTTAAGAGAAATTTTTTCAGTTAATAGACGATAGCTTTGTAGCGAGAGATGGTGGTGAGCCGTGACCCCTACGACTCGGACCAGATGGTGGAACTGTAACTTTCAGAACACGACGATTATTATCAATATTGTCATTGCTAATTTTCCTATTGTTTTTTCCAATGGGAAAGATTTTTGTACCATGAGTTGTGGCTGAAAAAGTCTCATTTGTAGACATTAATATGAAAATTAGCATAACAATGGAGATTAAAGAAAGATTATGAACCATCTTGGCCATGAGAATTTGAATTAGAAGAAGAAAGTTGATAAGAGAAAATGTGTGCTTTGTGGTGTATGGAAGAATATGTATTTATAAATATATATGTATATTATGATGGTAAAACAATTTATTAAAATAAAATCATATTATAAGAAGTAATGAAAAATTTATATATTGTTTCCAAAAAAATGAAAAGAATACTTTCTTATTAAAAAAAAAGGAAAAGATAATTAAATTGTCTTTACCAAGAAGAAAATGAAAAAAAATTATTGTGGTCACTTAATTAGGGCAATATTTTGGTGCTTGATTAAGGGTGAAGCAAACTTGTGGTCAAATAAACCTTTCGATGAAAAATTATATTGTTTTTGATTTATATATAGCATAACATCGAACTCTCTTCTTCAGATTTTGAATTTTCTCAGTGAAAATTCTATCTGTATCAGTAAGATTAACGACAACGATTGACAACATGCACAATGTAGTTATTTCATAAATGAGAGTCAACAATCTATGTTATTCTTATAGAAAATAATCATATAATTAGAATAATATTTATAACAAATTATGAGACTAGATCTCCAAAACTAAACATGCATAAGTTATTAACTTTAATCATAGTACCAATCAAGGTAGTCCTAGCATATAGTTATGACTTAATCGAGTTGAATAATTTTGACTCAAATTCTATATTTATATTAAAAATTTATTAAATAAATATTTAATCTAATAAATTAACTAAATTAGACTAAAATTTAAAACGTAAAACTAGAATATTTAAATTTTGAATTCGTCAAATGGAAACTTACCTATCGAAAACTTATTTTTTTGATTTTGATTAGCTAAATTATTTTTTCTCTCTTTTTTTTTTTTAAAAAAAAAGAAAATTATGCACCAAACACACTCATAATTGTGAATAATTTATGATTTTTTTTAAAAAAAATAATTGGATTTTGGATGAGAAATTAAAAAAAAAAAAAAAAAAACACACACACACACACACACATCAAAGCCCAAGTGTGAAAGAAGTATTTTCGAGGGGAGAGTGGTGAGCACGCAAAAACACTCCTCAAAAGAATCACAAACCAACTCAAAAATCCCATTTAATTTCTCACTTTATACAGAAATTTATGTAAATTAAGCTATTTTTCCCCTCAATTTTTGCCTCAATCAAGATTCTAGCTGATTCTTGAACATGGGTTGCTCTGGATCCAAAGAAAAGGGTACTCTCCTTGTTTAATTTTAATTTTTTTTTGCAATTCTTGGTGAAATTATTTGTTTTTAGTTATACCCAATTGCTTGTAGAGTTATATGGTGTAAGTTTTGATGTAAAGGGATTTGCATTTGTTGTAAAGATTGTTGCTTTTATTGTTTTTTTGTTTGCTCTTTTCTGGGAATTTTATTTGTGCTGGTTCTTGTTATTCTTATTGAAATTATTTGCTTTTACCAATTTTTAGTTGTACCCAATTGGTTATATAGTTGTTTTGGTGTGTGTTTTATGTTAAAGGTAGGATTAAGGTTGGGTACATCATACTTTCCCAAGGCCGCGCTTGTAGGATTACACTGGGTTTATTATTGTTGTTGTATTTAAGTTGAGAAGAGTAGAGGGACGGGCCTAATCATCCCTGAGTTTTGAAGGCTGTCGTTGGCACTAAGGGTTGGCTCAAGACCGAATTTTCAGTTATAAAAGATGAAACTTTGTCTTTAGTAAATAATGTAATTGTTTTATGCTGATAGGTTAGCTTAGCTGTAGAGATGATGCTGAGTTGCTTATTTGACTAAAGAATTGATAGATCAACTATGCCTCAGTCCGAAACTAGTTGGCATCAGCTCTATGAATCCTCCGTATTGACTAAAGAAATGGTGTAAAAGTTAAGCTGGAGAAATCGTCATAGGAAATGAAAGTCGCCTTTGCCCGAGTTTAGACTGGTGCATGTTTTGATCCGTAACATGTTTCTAGCACTGTACGTTGCTTGTGCACGTTTGCTGCTGCTTCTCAGAAATGTGGTGAGATAGCAGATTGCAAATACCCAATATCCTGTGCTTGCCTTCCATCTGTTTGAGCAGCCTCTGGAAAGAACCAGCTTCTTATCACTGGCATTTATCAGCAGATTGTCCTGCCATATTTTTCAATTTTTTTTCAGTTTTGAGTCAAATCTGAAGTAAATGGATATAAGTGGACCGATATTAGAAGTAGAAACCAAATCCACGGAGTATGTTGGCTGAAGGTCAAGTACCCATAAGCAACAAGTTCAGGTACTTCTCAAAATTTTTGTGTTGAAAAGCATGACCATCTCATCTAAAAGCTTAAGCTGTTAAAGAGAGCAAACTTTTATTTTGGCGTGATGCATAAACAAACACTCAAATTTGGCCTCAGTTGGCAAGTTAGCACTCCAACTTTGAGATCGTGCATGGACACCCCAACTTGGTCTCAAATGGCAATGTTAGAGCATTAGGCTTTGTGAGGTAAAATTCTGGTTGTTAGCCCATCAACGGAGAGGTTAGGTTGATTAAAGTTCATTTCAGTTTCAGTTTATATACTCTTTTACGGAAGTTTGACATCTTAGGATAGAGTCATTGATTTTGTCAGGCATCATACCCAAGGTGCCAAATGATCCTTCATATGAGTTGAATGCTTGATTTTTACACTGAAAGCAATCTTATCAAATAGGATTGGAATTTTGCTTAATTTGTGGATTATACAAATGCCAAGAAAAAAAAATCCCCAATGGAACTTGTTATCTGGCTGAGCAGAACTTCTTAAATTGAACTACGATAATATGAGTTGCTGATGCCTGGCTGTCATACTCAAGCTATTAGAGTCAATTGAGTGTATGAGTTCATGCTGTAACTAGCGTGGCCTGGTTAGGGTGGTTTGATGGTCATCTAGTTTCCAGTCAGACATCCATTGCCAAGACCTAATATGTGCAACGTTTTCGCTGATCTTTCTTCCCTTGATTCGACAACCTATAATTTCTAAACCTTCTGCGTTAAACTTTCGGGTATGGACTTACTTGTCTTTTTTCTGTTGAAGTTCTTAGTATGCTATATGTTTGATGGTTTTCTAGTATTTTTAGCCTTCACTCTTCATTCTCTATATGGTTCTGGTGTTAATGATATGAATTATGATGAGTGTTTTCTGGTGTTAATGATATGAATTATGCTGAGTGTTTTGTTTCTTACAGTAACGTTGTTTGCACTTCATTTTGTAACGACTTTGGATTATTTCTTCCGAGTGGATAATCTTAACAACCTTCAATTACCCTGATTTTGGTTTTCCCTTGAAAATGATACTGTATCTACTATCTAGCATGTGTCAATTGTCATACATCTCTGCTGTATGTGTTTTACAGGTGGAGTGAGATCGTCCTGTCAGTGTTTATTAATTTGCTGATAGTCATTTACTCATGTTGTTTAGCAAATTGATCATTTTAGTCTTATCAGTGGTCTCTAGTATCGGATTGTTTACGGTGGAATTCTATAGAAGGTTATAATCCTAGGAAGACGAATGTTAGATCAATACTTAGGTGATTTAGTCACGTCTCTATTTACCCGTCATACCCACCTGTTATCACAAAGTTTATGGTCTGTTTTTGTTCTTGTTAAGTCCCACATTGGTCGAGGGAATGAGTTGTGGTCTCCTAGGGAAATCCTCCTCTTATGGGGTTGTGTCAAACGGGGACTAGCCATTCTTTGCTCAAATTATCTTTTGTGAAGCTTTGGCTGCTTTTGTCAAAATTTCATTTTGACAGAAGTGATGTTCTGTTTTCAGATATATGAGCCAAAGAAGGTATTATTAAAGGTCATGTAATTGAGAGGGTGGTCTGAGATGTTACATTATTACTAGAACAAGAATTTGCTAGCGCTACAATTGTGATTTCTACAACATAATTTGGCCCTACCCTTGTGAGCTTTTACCACTACCCCGTGATGGCCCCAATTATTTTTATTGCAGTCTATCCTTGTGTTGTTCTATCCTGAAATCTAATTCTTCCTATCTAGCTCTCATTTCTGTCTCGTCATGAGAGATATCAAAGTGAGGAAACTACCATTGTCTTGGCATCATCAGACAAGTAAGCATATCTAGACACCTCAGCTTGGTCTCAACTGATAACTAAACACTCCAACACGTCCTCAGTGTGTCTCATAGACACCCGATGCAGATGTGACACATAAGTTTTGCATGTGTCTAGAAGATCATTTTGTAAGTTGAAGTGTGCAACTGACACAATGGAGACGAGTTGAGGTGTAGATGTGCATACTTAAAGTTTGAGTGTTTACTTGCCAGCTAAGACCAAGTTTGAGTGTCACTCAGTGCATGAGTCCCTCATGCTAACAGCAAAATGTAGTAATATAAAGAACAATGGTGTTCAAGTAGCTTAATATGAAGGACAGTTTCATTCCTAGGCAGGTGCATTTTTAGAAAAATAAAATACCAGGTGTGTGTAGACACTTGATTTGACTCGAAGCTTAACAATATAAGGAAGAATTCAAGAGAGAAAATCACATAGGAATGTTAGGACATTAAGACTAGTATTATTAGTTCTCTTTTACATTATTTACTTTCAGATACACGATTTCACATAGTAGTAGTTCATCATTCAGTTTACAAGGATCCGATACTGTCAGATCATGACCATTTTTGTAACTTCTTATATGAAATATTTGCTTTAATTGTACTCCTGAACATCATGGAATTCTGAGCTTGTTTCTTGATTGCAGAAGCAGCTAAACAGATACGAAAACCCAAGCCTTGGAAGCATCCAGAAGCTATTACGACGGCTCAACTTGTACAGATGCGTGATGAATTCTGGGACACAGCACCACACTATGGGGGTCGAAAAGGTAACCTCCATAGAATGCAGGAAGTTTTACTATTATAGTTGTTTCCTACTTCTGGATTTCCGGAATAATTAGTTCCAAGATCCAGGAGATAGTAAGATATCGGTATTGATTTTCTAAAAATGCTATCTCATTGTTCTTTGTGTCTACGATATTGCAAACGCGAGGTCCAGTACTTTCTTTGAACTAGTCAGATGCCATTCACTTCAACACAGGCTCATTAGCTAATCATTTTACTCTCTACGTTTCAATCTGTTTGTATTGACTTGATAGACTTTCGTGGTTTTAAACTAAAAAAATGTAGAATGTACCAAAATGTCTGTTAATTTTGTGGTTTTAAACCTGCAATGTGGAAAGTTGAAGTTAAAGTGTTTCCAAAATAGGATAGTGGACTAAAATGGAAAGCAAGACAAACAAACTGAAACGGAAGGAGTAAAAGTTTTTAAGTTCAAGAACTGCATTTAGTTTGTCCACAGTCCATGCATTTGAGATATTGTTCAAGGCATTGAGCTACTCCATCTTTCGGGTTCCACGTCAATCTCAGATAATCTATGGAACATAAAATGTATGAGTATTGTTATTGTCAAAAAATGTATGAGTATTGTTTCACCTTTGGCAATCACTAGAGTTTTTTAGATTATAATGATGCTGTTGACTGCGAAGCCAGAAAACACAATATGTGCTACATCTAAACCTTCAGGACTCCAAATGTCTGAACTTGTTACACTCCCCCCTGTGATACCCCTACCACTTCATGAAGGGTATAATAAACATACATCACATTGGATCAAGAACAGAATCAGTAGGATCAAAAATCGCTAAATGAATATATACCTTTGTGTAATAATAAGGTTAGTCGATTCATAAAGAGCATAGCACATGAAAATATCCTAACCATTATATTTCCTTCTTCAGAGATCTGGGATGCACTCCGAGCTGCAGCAGAGTCGGATATAAGCCTTGCACAAGCAATCGTGGACAGTGCTGGGATAATCGTGCAAACCCCTGATTTAACAATATGTTATGATGAGAGAGGTTTGTAGTACCCTTTGCATACATTTGTTGACTCCATTTCTCTATAATCTCATCGTACCTAGATCTAGAATTTGAAGTTTATGGTTCCTACAACGACTTTAAGTTAGATACACGATAATAACTCAATATTTATATGTTTTAGTACATAATGCAATAGTTTGCATCCGCCACTGATATTTGTATCAACTATTGTTCTATTGCAGGCGCCAAGTACGAGTTGCCCAAGTATGTTCTAAGCGAGCCAACTAATTTGATTCGCGGAAACTGAAAACTGAAAAGACAAGTCCTTCATGTACAATGCTTCATTGAGACTGTAAATTGTTGTAAATTTATTGTCACAAGTTCTCTCTTTCTAATTGATAATTTTTTGTGCATGATGTTCCTATCTCAAGAATCAAGATATCAAAAAAAGTTATGTGCCCAGAAATAGAATAGCAACCATCTACCATGGTATTGTTTGGATGCAATATAGAATTGGTTAAGCTATTGCCATGTGATCAGGTGATCGTGAGTTTAAACTGTGGGAATAGTCTCTTACAGAAAATGAAAGGTAAGGCTACATATAATTAATCCTTATGGTCCTGTCCTTCCCTGGACCCTTATGCTGCTTTAGTGCATCAAGTTACCTTTTCTTGTTTCGTGGAAACCAAACATTGTATTAGTTATGCAGAAATTATATTTATAATGCAAAGTTTATGTTGCAACCTAACTTTGTATTAGTTATGTGTAATCTTATAAGAGATTACTTTTTGTTGCGCTTGAAAAAAAAGTACTACCATCAAAGGTTGTTGTGGGGTGATACTCGTTCATCTTTAACCAGACTCGTGACTCTAGTTAAGATGACATGATCTCATTCACTCAACTATATGATTAGGTGTTAAGGTGGTCCTATGAGAGAATGTCATTCAGGGTAAAATGAAAATCGAGAATCGAGAGAAATACAGAAAAAGACTTTTGTTTTAAATATACTAAATTAAAAAGAAAATAAGATATATAAATTAAAATGGGGGAGTAATATCTTAAATTTTATGGAAAAACATGTATATTAATATACATTAGTTAAGAAGTCAAGCTTGATTTGGTTTTTTATTGGTGGAGAGTAGTTGATTTGTCTCTTTGAAATTGTTGAATCTTTTAGATTATTATTCTTTCAACAAATCTTTTAGATCATCAAACAAATAATTTTAAATTCAAATTTCTAATAAGTTATGACTGTTTGTTAGTTGTTAATTGCTGACATTCAAAACTTGTTAGTTGGTAAGACTGGTTGATTCAACCACTTAATTCACAAAATTACTCAAATCAACTCTGCTCGAACTTATCAAAAATATCGATATGCATATATAAAATCCTTTAAAAATAATGTATCTTTAGAAGATTGACATGAGTATGAAAATATATTTAGAGAGTTCGAACAATAACAGCAACAACATACCTAGTGGAATCCCACAAGTGGGGTCTGGGGAGGGTGAGATAGAGAGGCTATTTTCGGGAAACCCTCGTCTCAAGAATCAAGCCTCATAAAAACGACTAATAATGAAAAGCAAATAATAGTATGTAAATACGAAAAAAAGTAACAAATATAAGACGAATAATGACAATACAAGATATAAAAAATTGACTATTCCTACCAATTTACTCCTACTCGAGTTCGAACAACATAGCAAATCAGAAATTTAAATAATAGATTTCAAGAAAGAAAATCCATGAGAAACTTCTTCCATTTCTCAATTTAAAGTATACAATTTGGAAACAAATCAAAAAATAAAATAAATAAAATAAAAATACACCCCTTGGAGAAAACTTGTGGTCTTTCTTCAGACCAGACAGAATCTTTCCAAAATTTGAAAAAAAAATAATAATAATTTTTTCTACATTTAAAACTTTTTTTTAGGTACAAGAATGTCAAAATCATTAACTGTCCATTCTGCCTCTTGATTTGGATCTTTATAAATTTCAGTTCCCAAGTTAATGGAAGTCCATTTCCTCCTTGCTGGTGTAGTTCCTGGATCCTATAAGAAAACATGTTCCATTCATAAATTTTAATATGACCTTCAACTTGGCTTAAGTTGGTATCTACGTCCTTTAATTTTTGGTCCGTACAAATAGATACTTGTATAAAATTGAACAAATAAATATACGTATCCTACGTGGCACGATACACATGGGACAAATGTGTCTACTTGTTTACATCCAAAGCTGGAAGGCATAGGTGTTAGTCGAGACCAAGTTAAGAGGTATGATTATGTATTATGCCTTTTTATCCAACAAAAAGAATCAATTTGGGAACACAATTATACCTAGAATGTTTTTCATATGGTTGTTGCTCTAATTTATGTTCCTCGGACTCTTCAAAAATGTCGACGATGCATATCGGGATATATTTTTGGAGGATCTGATATAAGTGTGGCAACAATTTTTCGGAGAGTCCGAACAATATAGGCTTTAATATCGAAAAAGTATTTTTCAAATTGATTAACCAAACACAAATTGTTCTTTCTCTAAAAGTACTTTTTTGAAAAGCGTATCTATCCAAAAACATTTTTCGAAAAAGCAGATTTTGGAAGTTTGACCGAAGAGCTTCTTTAAACTCATTTTTTAAATCCAAGAAAAGGGAAAATAGATTCAAACCTGATAAAAATAAAGTGATTGTGACAACTTTCCAACATCAAGTTCCCATGTTCTTGGATCTCCAATCCAACCATCTCCTTTCCTAGTAGGATAACCATAATCCCCCCAAACAGGATGTGGCAAAATCTGCAAAATCTCCTGAGGTTGAGGATTACTATAAGGATCACAATGAACATTAGGTTCCTCAATGTATTCACCATTTCCAGGTGCACAATACATATGATAAGCCTCATAAGGGAAACGAATCGTATCATTTCGATGAATTCTTGATCCATTTGGGAAAATGTGGTATGGTGGACATAACTTTGGGTTATCTGGTTTGCACCAGGATGGTGTTTCTGGATTCAAGATCATCTCACTGTATCGTGTAACGTCGGTTGTTACATTTCCATCACATGGCTTGCCATTGTTCTTCCAGCAGCTCCCTATGTCCATCAAGTAAAATTGGCTGTTTGGACCTCCTCCTTTTATCACATTTAAGGTGAATGTCACCTTAAAGTTAGGTGATTCTGGTATCTACACAGAACACAAAAGTAACAACAATTGTCTCAAACATTCATAAAGGATCCAACTTTGCACATATGATTTACTAAATGTCTTAATTTTACCCTTCGTTATACTTTCTGTTCATTCAAGCTAATATCTTAGCAAATCGTCTCGTCTTTGTCCTGGACCTTAACGGAGCTTCAATGCGGATGGGGTGCACTCTACATATCAAGATACTTCTAGAAAAAGATGCTGATCAATTCAAAATAACCCTCTGGTGTACTTCATATTGGAGCTCGTTAGGATCCAGGGCAAATACGAGACGATTTGCTAACAACAAGGGTATGAATGACTTCAAAGTATATAACAAAGTGTAAAATTAAGATAAATCAAGACAAGTGAGGCTTGCTCAACTGGCTGACCACCTGCACCATCAGTCGGTAGGTCACCAATTGAGGGCCCGAGTCATTCTAAAGGGTGAGTGGAAACACTATTTATCCTCCTCCCTCGGAGTAGACTTTGGGGGGGGGGGGGGGGGGGGGTTTGGGTAATCAAGAAAAGTTCAAGTTTTTACTCACAATTTTTAACATGCCCCTAGTTGGATAATGATATCCACCAGAAAAACCAAATGTAGCATCTGATCTTAGGTAAAGCATAAGCCAAGGATACTTATTTGATGTCCTCAACACATGATGAAAAATCCAACTTCCTTTTCCCAATTCTTTCTTCCATTTCACATAATACAAAGACTTGTTCTGATCTGTTCTTGATTTACTCATTCCACTATCCAAATCCCATGTACCATAAAAACTCCCTCTAAGTGTAGTCCTATTAACACCTTGTAAAGTTGTGTAGTTGTGAAAAATCAATGGTTGGTTCATGCACCCTTTTCCGAAACACGGAAACCTCCTATCAGGCCCATATGGGCCTGATGGGAGTCCGTTTTTCGGGCACTTAGCAGCATATGTATCCATGTTTCCATTCTTGAGCATGATCATCCAGAATTGCCATGGATTTGGCTTGTCTTCAACTTGACATTTTGATCCCAAGTAGACTTCTTTTTGTGCTGCATAATGATCAACATCAAGAATTGCTTTTTTCTCCAATCCAAGAAATGATTTTCCAATTCCTAACCTGTTTTCTTCCTCTGTCACTCTATGCACCAACATGTATGGGATTGCATTGCAAAGAGAACAATCATTTCCCCCTGTAAAACCATAGTCATTTAAAGCTACAAGACAACTTATCGAAAATCCAACAAAACAACAAGTCGACTATCACGTCAGCTATATGAATCCTCACTGACCATGTCGCTCCATTTAAGCTATTTTTGGAAGATACGCATTACCTTCATCTTGAAAGTTATACAAAACTAGTATAAATATCAAGTTTCGAACTCGTATATTATGAAGAACTCCAAATGTTGAATCAATTATATTTAAATTCTGATTCCGCCTCTGGTTGTTCAACATGTATGGAATTGCATTGCAATGAGAACAATTATTTGTCCTTGTAAAGAAACAACTATTAAATCTTTAAGACAAGCTAGCAAAAAACAACAACGCCTCAATCTTAAGCTCGGCTATATGAATCCTCATTGATCATATCGTTCCGTTTAAGATACGTTCTCTATTGTGATGCTTCATCATAACTGTCTTAACATCTTGTCTTCCTTCATTCAAATTTATAAACCGACAATATGAGCAAGATCACACCGGAACAACATAGAAAACACAACACTAACAAAGACTCGAAAACATGAAATTCAACTGACCTTGTGATTGAGGAGAAGCTTTATAGACATCAAAGCAATCAGCAGCTCTTGGACTTCCCATTTTAGGCACTTCTTCTCCAACTTCATTGCATTGATTCCATGCTTCTATGGCAACTCTTAGCCCATCCCTTCTCATCCCCGAATCGCCAACGGCCGATATGTAGCCATTTCCATCAAGATTTACACAAGAAACACCAGAAAAACACACTTTGATTGCAAGAAGAGAAAGAACAATAACAAACCAAAAAGAAGTTTCATGTTGAGCCATTAGTAAGTTTCTTTAGCCTTTGTAACACTTCATATATATATATATATACTAAAACCATTGAGAAGGACAAACAAAAAGGGACATGATAATTTTAGATTTTAATAACATCCTTAGATATGGATTAATTTCTCAGATGATAACTCAACTAATAGTCATTATCTCATAAAGTCACGTCTCTTCGTCCTTTCAATACAAAAAAAAAAAAATTTAAAAATTAGCTACAAACTTTTTGTTGTCCATCGATAAATAGCTCATAGCTAATACGATTTTTTCAATAATAATCCATCATTAAATAGAATTAGCGACAGATCTTGTTGTTTAGCGAAAAAATTTGTTTGTTGCAAATTTTTAAATATGCTTATTGTAGTGTTTTTTCTTTGTTATTTTCCCTATTGGTGTTCGCCAGCCATATTGAGGTCTGATTAAACCTGGATCACATTGCAAAGTCCACATCGTAGGAGGTAAAATATTTCCTAACAGATGTGTTCATACTTAGATTCGAACTCGAAACTTTTAATTAAGTTTTTCAACTATACAAGTGATTGGTAAATTATGATATGGCATTGACACTTTTTCATGATTGATTAGGTGCCAACTTGATTTTGAAAATCAATGTTCAAAAGGATTTTTTCACCAAAATCTCTGAAAAGAAATATCTATTTGTCAGCAACATCATCACCTAACAAATTAATAATGTTTCTTCTGGACCTGGTCTTTTTCGCGGACTAAGTTATCTCGAGATTATAATAGTAAAATTATTTATTCCACTTGAAAAATAGAATAAAAATAATACAATATTAAATGGAATAAGGTGAGATATTCAGAGTAAATGCATTTCTTTTAATAAATAAAATATCTTTAAAAATAAAAATATTCTATTATTGTTTTTTTCTCTTTTGGTGGAAAATAAGAACTTTGTGTTGAAGACAAATGGGGTATTCTTGAACTCAAAGGGATGTTTTTTTATTATATTATTATTATTATTGTTATTATTATTTGATGACTTAAGATGCAAATATACTTTCAAGAAAATATTTTTAAAACTTTGAAAATTTCTTTTGTTTTTGTGAACTTTATATTATAAAAATTCTGACCCCACAACACACATTTTTAACAACTCCAATTTTTAACAAAAGCAAAAATAGTGTTTTTGGTAGGAAGGAAAATGACTTCTTAGGAAAATAAATCTAGTTGGAAGTAATTTTCTTATCTGATATTTGTTCTTAAAAGGTTTTTATTTTTGTGTGAACGCGAATTCTTTAAATTTACGATTAATTTTTTCTTTGATAATTTCATAACGAACATGAATTTTTTAATTGTAAATTCATAATAAGCAATATTCCAGCAAAAATAAAAAAAATTATTTGACAATATTTTTATTAACACAGTAGATCTTTCTTAGAACAAAAATGATCATTATATTCTTGATGGGGTTGAATTATATTGTCTCTTAAAAATTCAAATATGAATTTTAATTTTTTATGTTGATTAATATATAATAGCTATGGTTTTCTCTTCTTGTTTTCCTATGGAAGTTGACAATCTTTTTTGTTATATAAAAAAAGATAATAATAGTGTTTGAATTGAATTAGGCACATCTCGACTATTTTATTCATACCTGATATTTTATATTAATGTAAATTTGCCTTGCACCAATATAAATATCGAATAATTATGTCTACTAATGTTTAAGCGTCAAGCATAGAAATTACCTAGTGTTCTTTTATCTCTGTTATAACTTGTATCTTCCGTATCACTATTAAGTACTCTTTCATTTTTAATCAGATATTTTAAATTTAAACATTGCTATGGACGAAGTAGTGACGAAGCCACATTATAATTAGAAGGTTCATCCGAAACTCTTTCAGCAAAAAACTATATTTAGATATGATAAAAATAATGTTTTATGTATATAATAGTTCGTGTGTCTACTTCTTAAAATTTTGAACCCCTTTAAAGAAAATCCTATCCTAGCTCTGCCACTGCTACGAAATCAATCCCTTTGTCGATGCGAATTTCAATTTATTTAAACCTCAACATAAATATTGAACACCGAATAAAAATACAAAAACACACACAATTTTCAAGATAACCAATCAATCAATCACTTTGTTTTTGTCCTTTTAATTTCTGAAAGGCCACACAAAGCATATAGAATCTTTGACTAATAATATTATTATTTGTTGTTGATAGGAAGACAAAAATTTCAGACAGACTACTTTTTTGGTTTTAAGAGCCCGCCTTTGAAGACTTAGCAAGCCCTAACCACATGGTCTTCACACCCATTCATTTGCTCCTATGGGCCTACAAACATCTCCACTATGAATGACATGGCAAACCAACATGTGTGCACCTCGATTATTTCATCGAGTATATTAAGTATTTAGACTTAGTAAGGTCACACTAACCCAAGGTCATGTATATAGTTTCAACCACAAGGAACTTGTGTATAACTAGTTAGCGTATCAACAACAACATAGGTGTAGTTACACGAGTGGAGTCTGAGGAGAGTAAAATATAAGCAAATGTAACCTTTACCTTTGCGGGATAAGAGGTTTTTGATAGACAGAGAGCAGAATAATCTTTCTTTTGAAGAAAAGGAGGAGAAGACACAATTAGGCTAACAACTTTCTCAACTCCAGACCAACAATATGCTTCAGCCACAATTCTATTTACACATCAAGAAAGTCGATCCTTTTCGACTTTGATGACACACAAGAGATTAAACACATTGTTTCATAGGCTCTTTTCAGGCCTAGAAACAAGAAGCATCAACCAGAACTGAATTCACACAAATTTGAGGGATTAGCAGTAGTGCAGAACTTCTCGTTGATGCTGACCACTATTGACTGTCTAATGGAAAAGCAGTAGATTTATCAGTGTGTATAGTCAACAGACCTTTTAATAACCAAGATCTACTGAACACGTTGAGCAGCAAATACATCCTCCTAGGAATCTACCCGAGGCCAGGTAAACCATTCCTAGGGGCAAGGAGGAATTAGTTTACAACAGTATAATCCCACAAAGTGGGGTCTAGGGAGGGTAGAGTGTACGTAAACCTTATCTCTGGTATAGAGGCTATTTCCAATAGACCCTCAGTTCAAGGGGAAAATAGTTCAAAGAAGTCCAGAAAAAAGAAGTAATAGAAGTCAACAAAAAGGGCACATATTAACAAGGGAGCAAGTACAACAAAAAAATATGATAGTCGAAGTACAAGGCAACAAAAAATAACAGAAATCGAAGGACCAGAAAGCACAGGAGCAATACTACAACTACTAGTTTAAATGCTAACATATGCAGAATCATATAAGATATCTGCAAGCATTCATATTGTAAATCATATAAGATATCCGCAACCATTCACATTGTAAATCATATAAGATATCTACATGCATAACATATCCAGAATCAGAATAGATAGTATCACACACGGCATGTGTTTCTACTGATAGCATGAAACAACTAAACACCCCGAGCAGAAGGATATTAAAAGAATCATATACCCTATATGCTGAAACGACAACTCATACAAACATTGCATATTTACACATTAAAAGGAAAAAAGAGAGAAATAGAGCAAAGGACTGCATATTCGCAATGCTAGAAAATTAATCTATCTTTTGGAACACAAATCGGCAACAGGGACAGGCAGCGCTGGAAAGAATATAACCAAGTAAAACATGAAACTGTGCCAGATGAGCAATAAGACTGATCGACTCTATCATTCACTATATCATGCCATGCCGAGCAAGGTAAAAACAAAAAAAGAAGGTTGATATACCAAAATTCTATGTACTGACAAATCAGTTTCTCTAAATTTACAACAAGACACAGGCAAAAACGTTTACTATCAAATATAGTACATACCCTGCCACATTACATTCCCTCCGCTGGAGTAAGATGTCCCAACTGTTCTGTAAGGCTATTTACAGTTTTCCTGTTCCACCAAAATTTCCCATCCTCAACTGTCTTGGATTCACTTATTTTGCTTTCCGTATCTTCCCTTTCTGGCTTTACATCAGTAGAACCAGGGTTCTCAGTTAGGAATTGTTCCCAGAATACATCATTTACTCCTGTTGGCACATTATTACTAGCAGTCCCTACTCGGTTATCTGTTGGAGTAACATCAGGAGTTGCATTTCCATTAGGCTCAGAGTTCACATCAATATCAGAAACCTTAGACCCAACATCAACAGTTAGTTGTGGGTAAGATATAGCAGGGCTGACGGCACAACTGATAGATTCATCCAAGTCCACCGAGGAGCTCCGTCTCATCCCAGCTAGATCAATATCACACAGTGTATACTCCCAAAAGGTCAAAGAAGATTCCAACTGATCTAGCACTTCTTTGTTGAGAGTCAAAAGCGAAGTTGGGTCCATATTTTCCCGAGTCAAATCTTCAGAAGAACTCACTTGATTATCTTCAAGTCCTGTATCATTATAACGTAAGCTGTTTCCTGGCAACCTTCTCTTCCTTTCATTCATTTCCAGCTGTGGCATGAGGCTCAAAGCTAATCCTGGTTTATTTATGGTTCGAGCTAAAGTAGACAGCACGTTCTTTTGTCGGTCTTTCACTTGTTGGACACGTCTGGTAAGGACCTGCAATTGCGTTTCAAGTTCTTGATGATCCTGTTTATGTCTGTGTATTTCTAAATGAAGTAATTCATTCTCATGCTTCAACTTTTCAATATCTTCCTTATACCCTTGTCTTTCTGATTCGGTCAATGCAGATGATGAAAGGCTATGTAAATTCTGTGCAGAATGACTGTGAACAGGTTTCCGTCTATAGATATTCTTCAAAAGATGTGGCTGACCTCTAAGAAAATCCTCATTTGCAAATTCCCATTGCTCTGGATGTATTTTCTTGAATCCCTAGTTTGACAAGAGACGACGTGAGAATAAGAACAAAAACAGTAAAAGATTGAAACTCAATTTAAAAACAATATCACTGCAAATGAATTTAAGTAAAACAAATTTCTTACATAAGTGTTTAGCTGTCGGATAAAGCTGGAAAAATTGTTGTGCTTGAAGTATCTAGGCAACAAATCTCTTGCAAAATCAGGAGGATTATGAACAATAAAACTTTTACTATTTGAACTCCAGGAGACGATTGGATCAGTGGAGGGATCATCCACCATTTCATATATCTTTGCAATAAACGGAGGCAGTGCATTGGTGCTGCAAGGAGCTTCATCCATGGTAAGTTCAAATCCAAATCACAACCCCTTAAAATGAAAATCACAACAGGAAGCTCAACTAGAAGTGACAAATCCTTATTGACAGGGAAGATCAACTTATCAGTTTTCCAGCATACGCATACAACTAGACGAAATTGTTGTCACCTTGCTTTCCTTCGATATATTTAAGTAAAGAAGCTCCCACCTGATCATACAAATTCTTTGCGAATAAACATTTCCACTCAAGTCGCAGCTCCGGCTCGCTTTCAAAACACCCAAATTTGCTAGAGGATTGTTAAAAGGGATTGTTGCCTATCATGAGTTCTCACAAGTGCTCAAACAAATGCAATCAGTTTGAATTCCAAAAGGAGGCCTTCTCCCTGCGTTTACAACCAATCGAAGTCATTCAAACAACCATTATTACTCCCAAAACTTCAAGAAAAAGCTCAAATAACTTGTCTTCAAAGAAACCAAGATTTCCTGTTCTTAAACAAATGCTTAAAAAAACAGTTCTTTCACACTAGAACTCGGAAATTTCCTAAAACCAATTTCCCCCAAGTCAAAATCAGAAAGTGTAAGAAGATGAGAAACATTAATCACTTTACAGATAACCCAGATACCCATTACATCAAAGTTGTTAAAACGACCATTAGTACTCCCAAAACTTCAAGAAAAAGCTCAAGTAACTTGCCTTCAAAGAAAACCAAGATTTCTAGTTCTCAAACAAATGCTAAAAAAGCAGTATTTTCCCATTAACACTCAGAAATTTCCAAACCTCAATTTACCTTGCATTTACAACCACAAATAGAAAGTACAAGAAGATGATAAAAGTTAACCACTTTACAGATTACCCAGAAACCATTTACATCTAAGTCATTAAAATAATCATTATTACTCCCAAAACTTCAAGCAAAAGCTCAAATAACTTGTCTACACAGAAAACCAAGATTTTAGTGCTCAAACAAATGCTAAAAACAGTCTTTTTCACACTAAAACCCAAAAAATTTGCAAATCCCACTTCCATTTATTTACGACTAATCGAAAAGTTAATCACTTTACATATTATCCAGAAATCCATCACATCAAAGTCATTAAATACAATCATTACTACTCCTAAAACTTAAATCAAAAGCTCAAATCACACACAAAACTCAAATTACCCAGAAATGCTTTACATCAAAGTCGTTAACACAATAATCATTATTCACAAAACTTCAATTAAAAAGCTCAAATCACACATAAAACTCAGAAAACTTGCAAACACAATTAACTAGAAAGTGCAAGAAAATGAGAAAATACAGTAACTTTACAGATTACCCAGAAACCCATTACATCAAAGTTGTTAAAACAATAATCATTACTCCTAAAACTTCAATCAAAAGCTCAAATCACACATAACACTCAGAAAACTTGCAAACACAATCAACTAGAAAGTGCAAGAAAATGATAAAAGATAGTAATTTTACAGATTACCCAGAAACCCATTACATCAAAGTCGTTAAAACAATAATCATCACTCCTAAAACTTCAATCAAAAAGCTCAAATCACACACAAAACTCAGAAAACTTGCAAACACAATTAACTAGAAAGTGCAAAAATGATAAAAGATAGTAACTTTACAGATTAACCAGAAACCCATTACATCAAAGTCGTTAAAACAATAATCATCACTCCCAAAACTTCAAGAAAAGCTCAATTCACACACAAAACTCAGAAAACTTGCAAACACATTTAACTAGAAAGTGCAAGAAAATGATAAAAGATAGTAACTTTACAGATTACCCAGAAACCCAAAGTCCTTAAAACAATAATCATCACTCCCAAAACTTGCAAACGCAATTAACTAGAAAGTGCAAGCAAATGAGAAAAGACAGTAACTTTACAGATTACCGACAAACCCATTACATCAAAGTCGTTAATTTTACTCCAAAAACTTCAAGAAAAAGCTCAATTCACACATCAATACAAAAACCCACAAAGGGTATACAATTCCCCCTGATATGAGAAAAGTTAATAACTTTACAGATTATTCAGAAACCTATTACATCAAAGTCGTTAAAAACAATCACTATTACTCCAAAAGCTTCAAGCAAAAGCTCAAATCACACAAAAATACAAAACCCCCAAAAGAGATAACAGTAGAAAAATTTATAACTTTACAGATTTTCCAGAAACCCATTACCTCAAAGTAGTTAAAAACAATCAATTTTACTCCCAAAACTTCAATCAAAAGCTCAAATCACACAATAATACAAAACCCCACAAATGATATAGCATCTCAAAGCACAAAAAATTCCATTGTCAGAAATTTACCTGTAGGATAAAATCAAGAATAGTCCTTAGAAAGAAGATGAAGAAGAAAGTTTACTTTGACTCTGTTTCTCAAGACTTCTTCTCAATGGGTTCGATTCGTTGGTACGTCTGCTTTTTGGATGTTTATTCAATTAAAGAAACTCCTATTATATGGTGCCTGTTTTAGAGTGGCAAATGAGTAGTTAAGCTATAAATTTTTTTATTTTTAATCGTGATGTTCGAGTCAATTTTTCTATCATAATTTATCTATTATCTCGATAATAAATATATTATAAGTTTGTCAATTAAGATTAAGACACATAAAAAATAACACTTGTATTTTTACGAGTCAACATAAGTGGAGTTAATTATTTTATGGTGTATTTAGTAGTTTTCGAAATTGTTTATCTCACTATTTGCACTGTAATAACGAACATGTTATCCAATAATTATATATATATATATTTGGATAACTTGTCAATCAATTTCTTATACAAAGTTTGAATAGATTGTATTATTTTTGTCATTATATAATGTCATATATCAACATTTTAAAGGATAACGCTATAAGAAAAGTAACGTGTGAGATAAAGCTATTATGGAAAAAAAAAGATAAGATAAACAACAAAATAAGACTATTAAATAATAAAAGACAAATTGAAAAAAATAGTAAGGCACAACTGCAATCATACCAAATCGATTATTGCATAAAAAAAAAAATTTACCATTGTACTTTAATGATACGATACAATTACAATTTGATAAAATTATAACAAATACCATATATAAACTACTTATGTGGCCTATTACCACGATCCACAAAGGCTTCCTTTGAATAACCTAAAGGACCTATTATTACGATATATTTGGTGATTATATATTTAAGATTAATTGTGCATCACCCACATATATAATCGATCATTTATGTCCACCAAATCCCAAAGCTAACTTCTTCTTGTATGCTCGGGCTTCCAAGCTACTTTTGGCATAGTAAGGTACAATAATTATCGAGTCGCGATATTATAATTTTATTATTTTTATATTCGTTTGAACGATTTATTGTCTTTGATATTAACTTGTTAAGTAAAAGTAGCTCAAAAATACTTTTTAATGTGATGCAATTTATTTTGAATCAAGCATACATGATACTTTTATCAAATCTTACACCATGCATCTATATATCTCTACATTTCATATGTAGGGTTAAAATTTTATTCTTGTATAAGTAATATGATAAGCTAAATATATATTTTCTTAAGAAAATTACGTCGTATCGAAATATATTCATAACAGGTCGATGAAATGGTTAAAAAGGTAAGTAATCATTCACTCTGATCCAGTAAAAATAAGTTAAATAACTGATCATTTAAAGATTGATTAAATACGAATATCGTTTATACTATCTACTAAAAAATGAATACTCAAATAAATAATATGAATATCCATATTCTCAATTCTTATTTATTGTTAATTCTTTGTTGTATATCCACGATAAATATAATTTTTTTTATTTTAAAATCATTCATATCTGATGCAACACGCTATTCATTTAATTTGTCACTTTTCCCTCTTAACTAAAACTTGTTTTCCTTCAATATTGACCATGAGGTCTAAGTAATTTTCATGAAGAAGACATGCTAACAACTTAATTAAGTAATATATAATTACCTAGTTTAGGTATCTATCCAAGCTTAGTTAATTAGCTTTATCAAGAGTTACAAAAAGTCAACACAATGAGATTTGGGGATGAAATTGGTAAAAAAAAAAAAAAATTTAAAATGTTCTTAGTTTTATTTAATTTATTTGATAGGTAATAGCTTAAGAACGATAAATAAAATAAATTGGATATATTTAAGTTCTTTATGCATACAAGTTAAATTAGTTAAGGCTATTGTGAACATTTTAATAATATGCAAAGAGAATTATGTTTCATAAAAACGATTAAAAATTACCTACCAAAAACATTCAAATTAAAAGGCATTCTTCCAACTAAAGAAATATTACAAAAAGTGAATCTACTTATTATGTCGATGTTGATATCGATATTGATATATATTTGATCGCTTTTAATCCAATTATACACATATGGTTATAATCTTTAAGCGATCAGATAAATATATATATTGACATTTTCGCTTTTCTCTTTCAAAATTTCCAAGTCTGTCACATTACATATTTCTAATTTCTTTTAATGCTATAAATTATTTTTTATATTAAAATTACTATTGGAATAGATAAGAATTAATTTGAACCTATATTCTTAGAAGTTTATCAGACTTAGTGATAAGAACCCAAGGATCAAAGTCAATCACTTTTTTCGTAATATGCACCCATCCTCTCAAAATCATCACTAAGGTATAATAAATTTACTCTATCACTAAGGTATAATTGATCAGATAAATAATCTCATAACTACCTAATACCTTCAAATCGAACGCATGATAAAATCATCCTGATACTGAAATTACTTTACCTTATACTTCACATAAAAATTATTCCTCCGTAATAAGAACCGAAGGATCAAACCAATTGAATTTATATAAATCTTAGAAATTCACTTTTTCGTAATAATACACCCATCTTCTCGAAATTTCAAATACATTACTGGTGATATAAATAAACATCAAATTAAGATCAAATAAAAAAATTCCATCCCTTCTTTATATTCATCTATCCCTCGATAACTACAAACCCCATAATTATAAAAAAAAAATAAAAATTACACACTAATTAACTAGTTTAAGTTGACTATCGATTTATTTCCCCCCTAAAATTATATTCTCCAAATATATATATATATATATATATATATATATATATTTTAAAAAAAACTTTAAATGAAGTGCCACGTGGTCCATCAAAAATTGAAACGACGTCGTAATAACTATTCATGCACACTTTCCATGCAACTGCGTCCCTACCCCACCCACCCCCTTTAAAAAGACTAAACACGTGCACTTCCCATATTTCCAGGATATATTAATAAAAATTAATATATTAAACAAATTAGTAAGGAGCTGTTTGGTTATGAGAATTAGGGAATATTTCATTTATTTGGATTGAGTTTATTTAATATACTGAGGATATGATCCTACGTAAGAAGGTATGAAAATCGAGAATATTGAAAAAGAAGATTAACAAGTGTAACACGTTATCACACTTCAGGTAGAAGAGATAAGCTATTAGTCGTCATATCTTCTCCCCTACTTATTGGTAATAAGCATTTAGTAGTCGTGCAATTTTTTATTTTATTTTCGACGCACGTTTCTGTTTGTTTGCTTCATTATTTGTCGTATAATTTGTTGTTTCACTATTTTCTTTTGACATCTGTATTACTTTGATATATATTTTTTACATCATGTCCATCGAAAAATAATTTGTTAACGTCATAATAGTAGGATCAATATTTACATACACTCGATTCTCCTCAAATTTCAGAGGGCCGGAGCTACAATAAATGATACTTAAAAATTCGATAATTTTCAATACATTAACTCAAACCTCATATAACTTTTATACAAGTAATCTATCCAAAATCTACTAAATAAAAGATATATAATTCAAAAATTCACGAACTAAAAAATTTGACTTTACCATTGATTATAATCTTTTATTTAAGATATGTATCAAAAACACGCCTAAACTATTTTTTTTTCGAGTTTCATACCTATACTAGTGGGAGTGTGAGTTTCATATCTAAACTATCGCTGATAGTTAAGGTGTGTTTTTGACACTTGTCTCGTTTTATTTCAAGCCAAACAATACCCAAGTGTCAATCTTCGTAATATTTTCATCTTTTAGTGGCAATATTCAACTCACCGTTCCCATATTTACTTCTCCCTCCTCTTCTTCTCCATCTTACAAATTTTCAACTTCAAGCCGATCCAGAACAAACCGGTTTCACAGTCGAACCGCTTATCTTTTATCGGGTTCGATCCCGGTTTACAGCAACGATTCCGGCGACTGGAATGACGTCCGGCACGAGGTTACCGACATGGAAGGAAAGAGAGAACAACAAACGGAGAGAACGACGGCGAAGAGCGATCGCCGCGAAGATCTTCGCCGGACTTAGAATGTACGGTAACTATAAGCTGCCGAAACACTGTGATAACAACGAAGTGTTGAAAGCTCTGTGTAAAGAAGCTGGTTGGATCGTTGAAGAAGATGGAACGACGTACAAAAAGGTAAAAGTCCGATTCGAAGCTATTTATACTGTTTTTTTTTTCATTCAGCTGGCGAAACTGAGATGATTAATCGATTTGGATTGAGCTCACTTCGCTTTTTTTTACTCGATCGGAACATGAATTTCATAGATTCATAGTCTGAGATTTTCTGAGAAGTTTGAATGTTTCAATAAAATGCTCTATTTGGACAAGATTACCCTTGCTGAATACTTGTAATTCTCACTCTATCTTTTGCTTTGTTATAGAAGGTCAACGGAGTCATTTTGTTAAGTTCATGTTGATTCAAAGGCCTTTTGGCCGTAGATTTAGAATATTTTTCACTTGTTTTTTTCCGGAATTTATGAAGTTAGAGTTGAAAAGTGAAGAAAAATATATCATACTTCGAGTTGAATTTAGAATTTTTATGATTTTTAAATAAAGTGAAATTATTCCGAGAAAAAAGCAATAATTTTTATGGTCAAATAGTCCTGAATTTACTGCATTTTCATCTGTGATGAAGCTTGAAAGCTACGTTTCTTAGAGTGGTTTCTGTTTTCGTCTCGTGACTCGAGCAGATTCCCTTTTACTTCCTTGAAGGGCATTTTGGGAATTTTAAAGGTTCACCACTTGACCCACATAGTACAACCTCTTGATGCATCATTGTTTCTGCCATTGTTACCCCATATTTCTAACAAGGTTGCAAGTTTTATACACTGACGACGTAAAATACAAACTAATTGCCGGTATATTATGATGATAAATGTTCATTATTAGCTTTGAAAACAATGGTAGCTGTATAGTACATAACTTGTTAATCTCTCCGTTTTAATTTATGTGGCAAAGTTTGAACATGTATCGAGTTTAAGATAAAGGGAGGAGTTCTAAAACTTGTGGTTAAAAAAACACGATATAACATTTGCTAGCCATAAGACTTTTCAAACATAGTCTTTTGTAGCATTAATGTGGTTTTAAAAACTTCTCATTAAGGTGAAATGATAGGTTTAAGTCGAACTGTTTCCCAATTTAGAAATGGAAGGAGTGGAACATGTTAAGTTACACTTACTTTTTATGTTGTTGGTATATATAACCAGGGCGGAGGTAGATATGAGTTCGCTGAATTTAGTAATGTTGACTCAAATCATGTATATATGTTAAAGATTATGAAAGTTAGATTTAGAATCTAATTAGTAGCACTTAAGGTTTCAGACTTGCTGCCATCGAATTGAGAACTCATAAAATTTAAATCTTGGTTATCGTCTTTCACCGAGATTCCCGGGGTTAAATGCATTGCCCATCTAAAGTCAAGCATGTGATCCAACAGTGTGTTTTGCGGTGGTGTGGATTGGTTATCAAATATGTGGGCCTTAGATGTTCTTGAATGTTGGGTGTCATTTATTATACTTTATGTTGCAGTTTGTTATAATGTTTATAATGCATGATTATAATATAAGAGTAAAGTAGATATCAGATCTTTGGATTCTGTTTCACAAAAAGGAGAAAAAAAAATGGGATAATTAATTGTTGAGGCTGTAAAGCGTGTGGGGAAATTAATTTTGGATTGGATGGGAGGAGAACTGTTTATGGGTCTCAGAGTATAAATTTATAATCATGTTGTTGACACTACTGATAGTGCCATCATTCTTTGCCCCTTTAAGGTGTGGGTGTGGGTGTGGGTTATGTCCAATTCTTTTTGGGTATGTTGCTACTTTTATATCATGAATATGTAGGGATTGTCTGTCATTATACCGAGTCTTTGGTCAATGGTGGGAAGGGGGACCAATAATTCATAATTGTTGTGGATGAAAATTTTAGTGGCCATTTGATGACAAAAAGAGTTCAGATTTTTGGGAGCCTAAATCTAAAGTTTGGAAGGTGGATAGCAGTCACCACTGGTGTGCTAAAGATGGCTCCACTAATATTTTTATGAAGGTGGTGTCCCCGCCAACGGAGGGTCTATCGGAAAACAATCGTTAGGGTGAAGTATGGATACACTACCCTCCCTAGACCCCACTTGTGGAATAACACTGGATATTTTGTTGTTGTTGTGGTGTCCTAGTTGGCTTGTGTGCAGCTTGATTAATTTCATCGGACACCTATTATATTCAACAGCACAACCCGCTCAGGTAGAATGAGTTAAAATATTAGGGACTACTAAACAATCTTCAAAATATCTAAGTAACTTGGTATAATATTATTCATGTCAAACAGAAAATAGCCTCAGTATGTGAAAAAAAGGAATTGATTTAACCGTGTACTGTTGTCTTGATAAGACAAAAGGAATAGGAGGATCAACCCATGTGGAGAGATTTGAATTTTCTCTTCAAAACACAATGAAATGTGGGAAGGGTAGAGCTTGGCGGAGGATCAGAGAATACTATAGGGTTGTGAAGATTCAAATAAGAAAAGAATTCCAAACCTTTAAGCACGTACCTTCGTACATGTGCTGCATACATGATTGAGAAAGATTCAACCAATTTGAACTGCAACAAGAAAACCATATGATTAAGTACTTTAACCCTTGTCATCAGCTTATAGGTGATTTAATTGAAAACAATCTTCTTAAGTGAAAAAGAGGTAGAAAAATTTAAAAGAAAAAAGAAGCAAACTTATTGCTGAGCTCAGGTCCATCCTTATAAAACTTAAGCTGATTTTTCTTCAATACACTGAAGATGAATTGAAGATTTCATTTTCATGTATAGGTGAATGAAGAGATTATACAATATACATTAAAGATATGAGGACCTACCAATGACTATTTGGTTTCTAAAGTTTTGGTTAATCCATGCAAATGGTTTTCCAATTCATTAGGTTTGATCTCCCTTCATTTCCTGTAAGTGTAATTTTTGTACTGTGATCCTGATCAACCGATAGTATCAACCACTGGATAAGTAAAGAGAAATGGTCTCGAGAAGAGCTAAGTTTAGGTGGTCGATGTGTTGCAGAAGTCGGTTTCTAGGAGCAAAGTAGATTGCTAACCTCATAAGAACAGAATTTTGGTCGCTCCGGATTCATGATACTGCTATTTTCCAGTGGTGTCTCTGCTTTCTGTGACGACAGGTATATTATAGAACAATGATAAGAGATGAGCAGTCAAGGTACAAGGTGGTCTTCAAAATTAGTGGTCATTCTAGGTGGCTTTCGTTTGAGTTGATATTTTAATCAGGACTTGGAAAATTATCAGGGCATTTAGGTCTGCCTGATTGCTTGGCACTATAATACCATCTTGTTTATGCTCCATAGAACAACAAGAAGTCCATTGTAATCCTTCAAGTGGGATCTGGGGAGGATAGTAAGTAGGGTGGAGAGGTTGTTTCCGATAGACCCTCGGCTCAAGGATTGTTAATGCTGCATCTTAAAACTTAAGTGTTTGACATCTTTGAAGAATGAGAGAACTCAAAAATTGAGGAACTTGGATCATTGTTTATCAGCTAGTGGTCATCAATGTGCAATACCTTATGAATATGACGTTCTTTTCTGCCATAATTGCATAGTTCTGGTGGTTGATTTATTCTCGATTCTCTTTGTGATTATTCATTTTTGTATATGCTTATCGATTCTCTATTTTCCAGGGATGCAAGCCAGTAGGACATGTGGATATTATAGGTTATTCAGCATCTGTAAGCCCCTGCTCATCTTACAAACCGAGTCCAGGTGCTTCATATAATCCAAGTCCTGCTTCATCATCTTTCCCTAGCCCAGTCTCATCCAATTATGTTGCAAATGCCCAACATAATCATGATCCTAACACACTAATTCCTTGGCTTAAGAATCTCTCGTCTGGATCATCGCCTTCATCATCCAGATTTCCCCACCATTTGTACATTCCTGGGAGCTCTATAAGTGCGCCCGTTACTCCACCTTTGAGCTCTCCCACAGCTCGTACTCCTAGAATGACCGATGATCCAATGGCAAATACGTGGGCGCAGCAACATTATGCCTTCTTACCATCCTCTACCCCAGCCAGTCCTGGTCGTCAAACACCACCAGATTCAGGTTGGCTTTCTGGTGTTCAAACTCCGCAAGATGGACCTTCATCTCCTACATTTAGTCTCGTCTCACCAAATCCATTCGGATTCAAGGAGCCAATATCAAATGGAGGGTCTCGGATGTGGACACCAGGGCAAAGCGGGGCATGTTCTCCCGCAATTGCATCAGGTATCGACCAAACAGCTGATGTACCAATGTCGGATGCTATTTCAGCAGAGTTTGCATTTGGCAGCCATATGATGGGATTAGTGAAGCCATGGGAAGGTGAAAGAATTCATGAAGAGTGCGGGACTGATGATCTCGAGCTTACACTTGGCAACTCTACCACTAGGTAACCTCTTTCTTATTACCCACTTTTTGTCATAAATATGTTTGCAACACAACTAATGCCATCCACAACGCAAAGTTTACCAACTTGCGCGCACCTTGACTAATTACCTAGTGATTTTTGCTTCCACTGGAATTTGAACCTGGAGACCTATTCTCCTCTCCCTTCATCGACCACTAGGTCACACACTCGCGTCTAATTATTATTTCTTTTGCTGATTTTGCAGATAGAGAAGTACAAGAGAAATTTACTTATTCATTGATTTGATCATAAATATATCCTTGTCCAAATTTGAAGTTTTAACTTATTATATATGTTGATCACTTCTGAATGTGAAGATTTTCTGGTTGGTAAAACCAGTTTAAAAATGCACAGTAGAAACAAATGTTACATTTTCTTGTAGATTGAAGTATTAATATTCCCAAATATGGAGGGTGTTTTACTTTTTTTTTTTTCGCACATTTTCCCATGAACTCCCTATATTTGTAGTACTACCCCAATTTTTTACATTCTTTTCAAATTTCCCCTTTTCATCCTTTTTGTAATTGTTCACATGATATAGTATATGTAATTTCCCCCTTATTGTTCATTTGCGATTTGTTTACGTTGGAATAATTTTATAGTTTAGTCAGAATTAAGTCGTAAAACATTCAACATTTTTTGATTAAAGTTAATGTGTATAACTATCATGATACCATCTATATCATCGTCATTTATTTCACTATCACTATCAACTACCTTCATCACGATGGCCATCAACCATCATTGTAAATTCGCGCTATTGCTAAATTGAGATTTCTCTAATATTTTGATGATAATTTTTTTTTTATTATGTTATAAAAGTACTATATTTCTTAGTAGTGTGTCGATAATAAATAAATAAATTACACTCTCATATTATGAAAACTTATAGTTTCAATTTCCAATGCTTAGATAATCAAATATTCTAAATCTTAAATGTGGCTTTAGACCTTAATACTCACATTAAAGTCGTACATATGGACCTAAACCGAAAGGGGATAATATTACTAGTAGTTTTTTTTGGATGTTAAAACCTACAAATAGTGTCAAAACCACTCCGCTTGCAACTTTAGGTAATGATATGACAAACATTATTGTGTTTTAATATAATATCAAGTTTAAGCAAATATCGTATCATTAAATATATAACACACTTATATAAATCTCCCATGTCAGCATAACACGAGAAAAATATTGAATAGGTATGTAATAAAAGCAAATCTTACGTTCTAATGACTCGTTCAACTAAATCCACAAGGCCTATATATCTTTTGAAAAAACAATATAAAACAAGACTAATAATTTCCTTGTGATGAGAAGAAAGAAAAATTACAAAAGTGAAGTGTACATCACAAGAGTCATTGCCTGCCATATTCAATAAAGATAAATCAACTAACAAATTCCATGAATCATGGGACAAATGACTAAATAAATTTCTTTTGCCCTTAGCTACAATAATTTATTACTACTTTTTCTAATTCATTCACAAGAAGTCTGTGTGAACACTTGGTTCAACAAAGTAAGATTCCTAAAATAAAGTGGTGTGGTATCAAATTTGGACTTTGGATGTGTAACATAAAGTTGCATAGTTGAAATATCATGTGTTAAAGATTGTTAGTTAAGATACCAACGAGAATTGTGTTGGGATGAATAAAATTTATGCATCTTTAATCGGTCTATCAGTAAATCCGAATCTTCAGTATGAGTTAAAAAAAACATTAGGAAGGGATTCTCCCTAAATATATGCCTGATGCACTATGAATCTGAATGAGTTGAGATTCCAATACGAGTATAAGACACCAAATATGAATCAAAATATATAGATGTGTTAGTTAAGATACCAACAAGAATCGTGTTGGAATGAATAAAATTTATGCATCTTTAGTCGGTCTGATCAGTAAGTCCGAATCTTCAGTATCAGTAAAAAAAAATATTAGGGAGGGATTCTCCCTAAACATATGCCTTATGCACTATGAATCTGAATGAGTCGAGGTTCCAATATGAGTATAAGACACCAAATATGAATCAAAATATATAGATGTGTTAATTAGTTAAGATAGCAACAAGAATTGTTTTGGGATGAATACAATTTATACATCTGATCAGTAAGTCTGACCTTTGAATATCAGGAAAAAAACATATTAGGAAACAATTCTCCCTAAATATAAGCCTTATGCACTACGAATCTGAATGAGTCGAAATTCCAATATTAATATCAAGGTACCAAATAGGAACCAAAATATATGTATGTCTTAGTTAAGATGAAATCTTGAATTTTTTTAGACAAGAAGTCAATATAATAGCATTTTGGAGACTTTTGATTTGAAATGGTAAATAGTGGGGTTAATGCATGCGGGGTTAAAAAAGTTATTTTTTTTGCATGGCACTAATCATGCAAATTTTTGTGGGGTGTTGAATTTTTCACTTATATTGTGTAGCTTTGTATTAATTAATTAATTAATTCTCAATTAGTAATTTTTTTTCTTTGTTGGGCTAAGTTATTGTAAAAGAAGTTTCTATTTGATTTCCTTTATATGGAAAAATATATAGTTGAACTTATGTTATCATCTAACTCACTAGTAATTATTATTTCTTTTGAATTTTAACTTACATAACTTTAAGATATCGTCGGCTTGCTTTTAATTATACCTAATTTTTTTGCTTATTTTTTTTTTAATTTGAGATTTTTCTAAAATTTTACATGTAATAATAACTTTAGGATCAGCGCACTCGTTGAGGTTTGTTAGATAATCATCATTCAAAAAATGTGAAATTTGTGTTTTATCGATGTGGAATTTATGTGTTAATTATATAAGGTATTACTCAAATATTATATTTGCTTATAAAATGATGCAATCATGAGAAAATTATGAGATCACACAATGAGGAAACATATAAATATAAATATTATTATAAAGAGATGTGAAATGTGTTTTTTGAAAAGAGAAGTTAGTGAAAAGTTATATATACAAAGTATATTGCTAGTTCTTTTTTATGTCTTCAACTAATAAAACAAAATAAATGACTTTGTTACATTAAATTGAATTATATTAAAAATATAAAATTCCACACTATCCATGTTATATAATTTATATTCATGATCCAATTATTTACTTGATCTGGTTTTTCAGATAAAAAGTAAAGTCTTGAATTAATGATAAATTTGATCTTGTATTATCAGTAGGTCATGAATTTGAATCGTGAAATACTTAAAAGCATTAGGATAAGTTGCCTATATCATTCTTCGGAGATGCAACCCTTCTCCAAGCTTTGCATAAATGCGGGGATGTCTAGTGCACCAACCTATCCCTCTTTTTTTGGTCTTTCACGTGAAGAGCTTAGTGAGAGGGTAAATTCATGAATAACGAATTTGTAATTAAAAAATATTTATTATCATGAAATTTCGAATGATCTTCAAGACACTATCAAAGAATTTTACTTAGAAAATTTAAAATTTCACGATAATAATTATTAATGAAAAACAAAACCTAAAAATGACAAGTAAACATTATTTTTTTTTATTTTGTTTTCTTTTTAAGTATCCATTTGAAGCTTTAAATACACATCACAAAGATTCATTCAAGTGGATTTTCTTCACATAAAATCATACTTATTGTTTCTACTTAGCAATAAGGTATACATCTAAATCCAATTCTCCAAAAAGAGCCATTACAAGAAAAGCCTAAAGACAAAATGTACCACATATTTATTGAGTCATATATCTGATCTGTCTTCAATCTCCATATGTCATCGCCTTAAAAAATTTAAAATTTGTATAAAAAAATAAAATAAGTGAAGATGTAATTAAGTCATGGACCTTCACAAGATGTCACTTTTAACATTTTAATAATTTAATGAGCTCTCCATGTTACCATCATTTATTCCAATTTTTTGCTCCTTTATTTTTTTTTTCTATTTTTTAGTCATATATATGTTTATTGTTCTAGGATTCTAGTATATTTCCTATGCATAAAAAATCTTTTATTCTATTCATTAGAAATATAGAATCTGTCTAGCCAAATGTCACTTTTCTTGTATTCAAACTAATGTTTGGTTCATGTATTAGAATCTAATTACTTTGGATTAATAAAGTATAAAATTTATTAAAGATTTAAAAAAATTGCTTTCTTCTCAAGATTATTTTTCTCAATATTCAATGATTGAATTCGAAATCTTTAGTTGAGATTAAAGTTATTATAATTCCCACTTATCATAATTCACGTCATATAAAATTCATTAAAGAGACACGTTTTCTCCCATATATGGTAAATTGTTAGTAACCTTTTTCATGAGTCACCCTATATTCTCTAGGAAGGGAAAATGACAAATTAAAGAATTAAATTATTGAAATAAAATAATATCATGACATCAAATAACGTTTATATCCAAGAACAAATATACTTAGTTATTATTAATATATGCTGTAATTTCTAAGTGTCAACATTTGCAATTATTTTATAAGCCAAAGTTACTAGACAAAATATAATAAAAAGTGTGTATAATTTTCTTAAATTTATTCGAATTTCAATACAAACGTCAGATACAGAGTGAGAAGTAAAAAAAAAAAGGCATACACGATAAATTGCTCTAGTTCAATAAAAATTGTCCAAAAAAAAATTAGTATATCTTCTGTTTCAATTAACGTGACATATTTTTTTTAAAAATATTTTTAAAATGAAATAACTTTAAATTTTTTCTATTGAAATAATTTATTATCACATAAATATAAAAAAAAATTGGTTTAATTAACCACCAATTTTCAAAAAGCTTTTTCTTTTTTTTTTTTTTAAAAAAATATAATATTATATATCCAATCAAACAATGCAACATAAATTGAAATAGATAAAATACTACAATTTTATGATAAAAATGAAAAAAAAAACTTTCCATTAGTCAAGTGGATAGTTGGGCAATTATTTAATGATTTGTGACAAATTTTTCTTTCTTTGTATTCATAAGCATATTGGATAAGATATAATGCACCATCTTTATTTAGAGTTTAATTAATTTAATTAATTATTGATTCTACAAACTTTTCAACTATATCCACTCATTGAAAAAATAGAGATTTATCAATCTTAAGATGAGAAATTCTACATCAGCAAAAACACAGAGAAATGTTGGCTATATAAGTAAATAGATCTTACCTACTAGTGACGCGTTTTAAAGCCGTGTGGGCCTAGACCCAAAGCGGACAATATTACTAGTGGATTGGGTCAGAGCCACTCATGTGTCAGCCTTGTCGATGTGGGACTGAATTCAATTAAGTTTAGACAAATCTCGATGAGACGGTACAAATTTCAGTGCTGAGTCTAGGCGAATCTCATGCGATGGGGGTGGGGCAAACCTCAACGAAGACGTTGAGTCTATAGATGAGGTCTATGTAACAAGGCAAAACACAGAAAATATCTGAGTATATAAGTAAACAAACATTACCTCTATTAGTGATGCGTGTTGAAGCTGTGATCGTCTAGACTCAAAGCGAACAATATCACTAGCGGGCTGAATCGTTACATATATATAAATACAAAATACATACAAAACTTACTGAAATTTCAAGAATCCACACCCTATAGCCTAGATTCACCCTGAAACATAAGGGACTATTTTTTTCATAATCTTTGTCAAAGCATAGATTCTAATAAACAAACAAAGAAGACCAAAAAACAGAAAAAGAATAAAGTTGTCCCTTCTTTCTTCCTCTTTCTTTTTTTTTTTTCTAAAAAAAAAAAATATTTTTGTGAAAATAATTTTATTTTTTTGTATATAAATAGGAGAAGCTCTTGTTCTTTCACAACTACCTAAGCTCCTTAGTACTAATCCATCTTATATACTCTCATTTGTTTTCTTGATCAATTAATTAAGGATTAATTACATATTATCTATGGCTGATCATCAGATTAATGCTGGAGGAGCTAATGGAAATATTAATCATGGTGTAATTAGTTTGAATATTAAAGATCATGATTTGAATAATAATCAAAAGGAGTCTTCTTCAACCTCAAGTTTTCTTACTGTTCCTTTTATTCAAAAGGTGAGTATTCTTCATCATCTTGTTATTTTTTTCTGTCCATGAAAAATAAGGAAAATTAGTCGGTTCGCGTTTTTAAGATATAGTCTCTCTCGGATTTAGTGATAAGAAAATTTATCGAGAGTATGGTAATATATATTCTCTTGAATCAGAGATATTGATGCTGAATTTGTGTGATCATTTCGCCTAAAAACAAAGAAAATTAATCGATTCGTTGTTAGGATATAGTCTCTCTCGGATTTAGTGATAAGAAAATATATCGAGAGTATGGTGATATTCTCTTGAATCAGAGATATTGATGTTGAATTTGTGTGATCATTTCGCCTAAAAAAAAGTGCATAATTAATTAAAAAGAATATACCTTATATTTACTCTATTTAATTTGTATCTCTAACATGTTGTTCTACTTTTTGGAGCTAATTATTCATAACAAGCATGTAGATATTTTTTTATTTTTGGTAAAATATGCATGAATCTAATATTATGTTGAGGCGGTGTGGTCATCTCATGCAAAAGTTTAAGTTGTAATTTAAATATACAAAACATCTGGATTATATAACTTGAATATATGATGTATATCTCTTTTCTTATTTTGATTAATCACGACTCTTCCAGACTCCACTTGTTGAATTACACTGATCAAGTATGTTATTTGATCAATTATAACTCTTCTAGATCCCATAGTTGAATTACACTGATCGAATATGCTATTTGATTAACTGTGACTCTTCCAGACCCCACTTTTAAAATTACATTGATCGAGTATATATGTTATTTGATTCATAATGGCTCTTCCAAACCCCACTTATTGAAGTACACTGATCAATCGAGTATGTCGTTTGATTAATCATGAAATTATTATTTAATTAAACAGGTTATAGCAGAAATGATAGGAACATATTTCTTGATATTTGCTGGATGTGGATCAGTAGTGGTAAATGCAGATAAAGGGATGATAACCTTTCCAGGAATAGCCATAACTTGGGGCCTTGTTGTAATGGTCATGGTTTACTCTGTTGGCCACATTTCTGGTGCACATTTTAATCCTTCTGTCACTATTGCCTTTGCTTCTATCAAAAGGTTCCCTTGGAAACAGGTATTTTCTCCGTTTCAATTTATGTTGCGTGTTAAGGTAGAAGGTTAATAGGCTAGTAAGGATAGGGATGATGTCTGACAGTGTGATGTAATAGATTAGTAGGATTAGTCGTGTCTTTATATCTTGTGTTGTTATTGTCCTTCTTATATATATTTTTTTACTTTTACTGTAGTATATATATTATCATGTGCTTTCATATCTGGTATCTTCTACTTTTGGAGCTTGTTATTTTTGAGACGATGGTCTTTCAGAAACAGCCTCTCTGTAGCTTTATGAGGTAGTGGTAAGGTCTGCTTACGTTTTACGCTCCCCAGACCCCTACTTGTGGAATTCTACTAGGTATGTTGTAACTTGACTGCACACAAATTTTTAAAAAATAAATGAAATATTCGGGGAGTCTTAAACATGTTGCTGGTTTTGTCCAATTTATGTGATGCGCTTTGACTAAAGCTGATGCTTTTTCGAAAATAATCTCCATGAGGTGGGAGTAACTATACTGATTATGATTTTTATTATTGACATTATTATTATTTTGACTTAACACAGAATTTAAAAAAAATGATCAAATTTGTAAACAAGTTATAGTTATTTGAGTGTCAAATGTGGGAGGCTTGTTATGATGGTCATGGTTTACTCAATTGGCCACATTTTTGGTGCTCATTTTAATTTTTAACCCTTCTGTTATTATTTCAATTTATATGATGTAATTTATTTAAACGTGAATTCTAAAAAAGAAATTGGTTATTAATTTTAGAATTTTTCATCTTAATTATTTGTTTTAATATTGTGTAACTATAAGAATTTTTGACAATCATGGTTAAGTCTTAAACAAGTTACTTAAATTGTCAAATTGATATAATATATTCTGACTGTATACGATTATGATCCAAATAAACAATGAATATTTGTTGGTTTGAATTCCATCATTTTTTCTTTGCAAGATTTACTCGTAAGACGATCTACCAATAGACCAAAACTCAAACACATAGAGTGATAGAGAATCATACTATCGCTGTCGATACCAATATTATCTACCTACAACCCTTTGCTTACTTCTCTAACGACCTAAAAAAAAAGTTCTAACACGATTAAAATTTATTTTTAAATAGTTGATATTATTTTATATAATTAAGTTCGAATAAATTCCAATAAAATTTATTTTTATTTGTATTTTTTTTTTTTAAAAAAAAATTAGGTACCAGCTTATGTAGCAGCTCAAGTTCTTGGAGCAACCTTAGCAAGTGGAACTTTACGATTAATATTCAACGGAAAACACGATCACTTCGCCGGAACCCTACCGTCCGGCACCGACTTCCAATCTTTCGTCGTCGAATTTATAATTACTTTTTATCTCATGTTTGTCATCTCCGGCGTTGCAACCGATAATCGAGCTGTAAGTACTCTTTCTTTTGTTCTAATTTATGCAATGGTATCTGAGTGAACGCATATCAAAATGAAAATGATTTTTAAAATTTCTTATCTTAAATGAATTATAAACGTTTGTGCGCTATGAAATTGTCTCGTTAAGGGTAAAAATTATAAATGTAAAGATGAAATTATTTTCTAAATAGGGATAAATTAAGCAATTTAATTTTATTGAATTATTATATTCATATTTATGATTTTTCAGATTGGAGAACTTGCTGGTCTTGCTGTGGGGGCAGTAATTTTGCTTAATGTGATGTTTACCGGGTAATTATATTTTAACAAAATAGCCTTTGTGAATAAATATATTTTATGCATCTATATTGGATCGACGTAGACATCACGTGCTAATAAATACAGAACGAGTATATTCATACTTGATTTTGATAGTTGCATTACTTGAGCTGATGATCTACTGAAAACAATATTTTTACCTTCACAAGGTAGGAATAAGACTGCATACACACCACTCTTCCCAAACCGTCGTCTTATGAAATTACATTAAATATGTTATTGTCATTTCTCAATCGACTATCTTTAACATAAAAAAGTATTTGGAAGATGTTTAGGTATAATTCAATGCATTTTATGCATCTACGTTGGATCAGCGTAGCCATCGCGTGCTAATAAATATATGACGTGCATATTCATACTTGATTTTGATATTTGCATTACTTGAGCCGATGATCTACTGGAATCAATCTTCTACCTTCACAGGGTAGGGATAAGGATGCATATACACCACCCTCCCCAAATCCTCGTCTTGTAAAATTACACTGAATATGTTATTGTCATTTCTCAATCGATTATCTTTAACATAAAATGCAATTTGAAGAAGTTTAGGTATATTTGAATACATTTCATGCATCTATATTGGATTTGTGTAGACATAGCGAGCGAATAAATATGTAACGTGCATATTCATACTTGATTTTGATATTTGCATTACTTGAGCCGATAATCTATCGGAAATAGTCTTTCTACCTTCACATGATAGGGTTAATGCTGCATACACACCACCCTCCCCCAAACTCTTGTCTTATGAAATCACACTGAACATGTTATTATCATTTCTCAGTCGACTATTTTTAACTTAAAAAGTATTTGAACGAGCGACTATTTAGGTTAATTCTTACCGTATGAGTTATGGTGGAACAGGCCGATATCGGGTGCATCAATGAATCCAGCAAGAAGTTTGGGCCCAGCCATTGTGTCAAGCCATTACAAAGGCCTGTGGATCTATTTGGTCAGCCCAACACTTGGGGCCATAGCTGGTGCTTGGATTTACAACATTATTAGATTTACTGACAAACCTTTGTGTGAAATAACCAAAAGTGCATCTTTTCTCAAGTCCAAAAATTGTAGCACTTAAAAGTGGCTACACTTGCAAAAACTAGTACTAATAATGGAAGGAGAAAAGTGGTTACTTTTGTAATACACAAAGGGAAAAAGGCTATGTAATTTGTAATATAATAAATGAAAAAAAAAACTATATTTTTACAAAATTGTATGTGTTACATCTATACTTTATTTTGCAGCATTCGTGCCATAATTCATAAACTCTACTTATTCAAAAAAATTTTAAAAAAAATTGAACGTGACAATTGATGATTTGTATCCGATAAGAATAGAAAAATAATGTATTTATGAATTTGACGATATTAGATAGTAATATTTTACATAATTATCTATAGTTGTGTGCTCAATAATCTAAATTACATGTATAACAATTTATTTACTTTTTATAACTTTTCATCAATTAACGCGATACTCACGTTCCAATCACGTACACTAAACTAGTATTTCTAAATTTAGATTTGTCAATGTATATCTCAACTTTTCTTCTCCAGTGAAAAAGTAACCCTCCTTCAGTGTCACTGTCACTGTCACAGTAGGATTCTACCAAAAGGAAAATTTTTAAAAACTAATGCCTTTTTAGCATTCAAAGTTTTAGCTGTTCGAGTTCCCAAAAAATCTGATTCTCTTCTTCTTCTTCTCGAATTACAATAACCTTTTTTAAATTCTATAAATATATATATATTCTTACTGTTTAATTCCAAAAGGAAAAAAAGTTACTTACAAAAATGGAAGTGGCAAGTTCTTCTTTTTCAGCTATGAAGGTAATTCACATTGCGGACGATGATAACGATGATGTTTCAGTCATATATGAAACCCCAAAAGCTTTAAAAGGTAAAAGAAAAAAGTTTATCGAAACAATTTCAGTAGAAAATTACTTTTGTTCAAAGCCCAGCTCCAGTGGCACAAAGAAAGTGATGATTGATCTTTCTGAAGAACACCCAGATGATGAAATTGAGTTTTTGGGTACCCAATTTGGTGGAAAATCAAAAGGGGTTTCGAGTAAAGTCGAGTTTTTGGATATAAGAAAATCGAAATTCAAGTCGATTGTTATTGATGATGATAATGAGGTGTTTGTTGAAAAGTTGTTTACTTGTGATATTTGTGTTGATGAAAAATGTGTTAATGAGGTTTTCAAAATTATGGGTTGTAGTCATTCTTATTGTAAAGAATGTATGCGTAAGTATGTTGGTATGAAGCTTCAAGAAAATGTTTCTCGAATTTCGTGTCCTGTTTCAGGTTGTAATGGGGAATTAGAGCCTTATAATTGTCGTTCAATTTTGCCTAAAGAAGTTTTTGATAGATGGGGAGATGTGTTGTGTGAGGCATTGCTTATGGGGTCTGAGAGGTTTTACTGTCCGTTTAAGGATTGTTCCGCGCTGCTTTTGGTTGATGGGAATAGTAGTAATTCTGTTGTGATTCAGTCTGAATGCCCGGAATGTAGGAGGTTGTTCTGCGCGAGGTGTAAAGTTGGTTGGCATTCGGGGATTGTATGTGAAGAATTTCAGAAATTGAATAAGGATGAGAGGGAAAGAGAGGATTTGCAGCTTATGCAACTTGCAAAGGGTCAAGCATGGCAGAGATGTCCGCGTTGTAGGATGTATGTCGCGAGGTCTGCTGGTTGTGCCCAAATGGTTTGCAGGTTAGTTAGTTCGTTACTCCTTCCATTTCAATTTGTTTGTCTAGTTTTGACTTGATGTGAACTTAAGTAGGTAAATGACGTTTGAATCTTGTGGTTGTCTTAAACTAAAAGACATGTAGAATGCACCAAAATGTCCTTTCTTTGAAATAAGGTTTTCATGTTTCCTATTGTCCCGGAATATTTGTGTGATCAAAGATGTCTATGCTTAGATGTTTTAATCTATTTGCTCAATGCATGTTGTTTGCGTTGAGTTAGAAGTAGAAGTAGAGGGTATCCTCTGCTCAACACTTTAGAAAAGTAAAAAATTACGGATGATGTAAAAGAGTATGCAACGAGTGAGAAAGAAACACATGGTAACAGGAGTCGAAGGTTAGGCGGACTACTTTGGTAGAGCAACACCTAAAAAGATTCATTCCCTACCCCTCGCCTTGTCTTTCAGTGTTGCCAATTCCCAAGTGCGTCATAATTGAGAAAGGGAAGACTGAAGCCATAATACAGGCATCGACCTCAAGAATTGTCTAACTTGTTTATAAATGACTATTTTATAAGAATTTTGATTGCTTGTTAGCGTACACACATCTTTGGTTTGCCATGTCGACTGATGAAGAAGGATGGGGCAAGAGAGCTGACTGAAGCAAAGGCAGCTATGTGTGCATATCTGTATATTTAGATGTGTAAAATTCTCAACTGCAACCCCTCTGTCTCACTAGGATTTTCGTTTTTATACTTGTGTTCTGCTGCTGGCTGAAATGAAATCTCGCGTGCTTGTAATTACATTGGTATAAATCTAGCTTAGCACAAATGCTTCACGTTCTCTTTTGTTTTCAATAACCGCCACATATTTTGTTTATTTATGTTGGCGATCCCACAGTCTTCATAGCTAATGTTCTTTATCAGACTGACCAACTAATAAAGCCGATAACTTGGATGCTTTGATTCCACTCGTAGGCAATATGGTTTATTGTCAACTTTATCTCTATGTAGCCAAATTTTGACGCATCATTGTTTTAACATTTGCAGGTGCGGATGCCACTTTTGTTACAAATGTGGAGCTGAGTCGTCTAATCACTACTGCAAACGCTGTGGTACTTAACGATGTATTTGATATGAACTTATTACTACTGTTCTTTCTTCCTTTTGTTCCCAAATTACGAGTCCACTGTAGATATAGCACTCTGTTTAGAACATCATCGCGAGTTATACTTGCTCACCTCTTTCCTCAGTCATGATTAGATCTTAATTCGATATAGTGGTGAATACATGGAAACATGTCCACAAACTATGTTGCTCGGACTCTCCAAATGCACTAATTTGGAGTATTCAATACACACCTCTCGACATTTTTGAAGATATATTTCACCATTCTTGGAAGATATATCACGTTGTACAAACAGAAACTAACAGAACTAATGTTGAGATGCTCTTTCATATTTTCAGGTACATTGAACAGATTGTAGATATCTCCAGGGGGTACATAAACTGCAGATGCGCGATTTCTAATTTTATCCTCGCTCTAGGGATATTTTAGTGATAGGTTCTTACGTTGCTTAAATTGTGTATATAGATTTTTTTCAGATTTGTGGCTTAGGAGAGATGTCTAAAGAAATAGCTGAAATTTAGTATGAATGTTGTTGATTATTGATTTGGTAGCTTCTTACCTAAATATACAACACCTATATTTCAGTCGGAAACAAGTTGAGATCGACTATGTGTTATCACTCAATCATGTTACTTCTAAAATGGCTTGGGGCAAAAAAATAAAAATAAGGTAATGCAAGTTTGTACTAATATGAAGTTCACCAAACTAATGAATGCAAGATATGTATTATTTCTCACTTAACTATAATTAAGTGAGGTGTATTCTCACACTAATTTTTATTTAATTAGACAAAAGAAATTTCAAGTATTTGCATTTTGCGTCTTATATAATTTGGTTAAATTTACTTGAAAATTCAAATTAAAAAAAACACATAGCATTAGTTAATATTCCTCTTCATCTTCTTCTTCGTCTTCCTCCTCCTCGTCTTCCTCCAACTCCTTCTTGTGCTTCTTCCACTTCCAATTCCACCTCCTTATCTTCTTCCTTCTCTTTCCAATTTCACATCGATGGCACGGCCTCACATTATATTTCGTTTATTGTGTTTTAATCAACTTCATTATGTTTCAATCAACCTCATTAACTTTTGGATAAAAACACACAGTAGCCACTTTTCTGTTCCTATAATTAAAAAATAGTCATTGTCGTGGAGTTTTAAATTGCACCAGTAAAACTTTAGAATTCAATGAAGTTTTCACGTTCAAATTTGAAACTCCACGATACACTTTTATTTAATCACATCGACTGAAAAATCGTTGATGAACATTTCAAGCAATTGTAACTATTTTGCGCCTCATAAATAAGGAGATTAGGGTGGACATTTACGCTCATACATTAGGGGTGCAAATCACAAATTACTCGATTAATTATGATAAGTAGCCCTCTAGTAATTAGTACAACTGACCCTTTTATGTTCCAAAGAGCACTTGAAATAGAAGTACAAAACAAACATCAAAAATAGAAAACCTTAAAATTAAAAAGAATGTCTTCTAAGTACCACAATTCTTGCAGTGGTGATCACTTGAGTGAGCTCCACATTTGTAACAAAAGTCACATCCACACCTGCAATTATGAAAAGACACCAATAAGGCATACTGATCTATGTTGCTCATACTCTCTAAAAATTCGAAATATTTCTTATACATGTGCGTGTCTAGGAAATATTCAAGTTGGAATTTTAATTGTTGATCAGTGTACTACATATCATAACTGACTACACCATGAGCTAGTCCATACAATTGTTGCACGAGCAGAAATACTACTTAATCAAGTAAAAAAGCCAACCAAGTATGGAACGAGCCAAGATTCGTGACTCGAATACCAAGATTGGAACTACACAACATTTTATAAAAAAAAAAGGGTAAGCCAATGCACTAAAGCTCCCGCTATGCGTAAGGTCCGAAAAAGGGTCTGACCACAACACAACATTTCAATGAACCAATAAAAGATTGAGTATATCATAGTTAGTTGCAATGGGCTAGTCCATATATACAACTATTATACAACGCGAAATATTACTTAGTCAAGTAGAAAAGTCAACCTGAGAGCAAAGCAACTATTAGGAACATCAGGCGGGGAATTTATGACTCCGACTAGACCTCTCGTACAATGACTACTCGAGGAGGGACTACTAGACACGACTGAGACTACTCGAAAGTAACAATAACAACATAAACAGTACAATCTCAAAAGTGGGATTTGAGAAGGATGGTGTATATATGTACACATTGTTGCCCTACCTGGTGAAGATAGAGAGACGATCTCCGACTTCGGGGACGGTTGGAAAACAATAAAAGGAAAAAAAAAAAAAACTAACCTGCATCTCATTTGTGCACAACCTTCTGATCTCTCAACATACATCCTACAACTTGGACATCTTTGCCATTCTTGACTCTTAACAAGTTGCAAAAGTTGTAAACCCTCAATCTCCCTTTCATCTTTATTCAACTTCTCAAATTCTTCACACACAATTCCCAAATGCCATGGAACTCTACACTTTGCACAAAAAAACCTCCTACATTCCGGGCATTTCGATCGAGTAACAACAAACATATCTCCTGCTACGTCCACACATTCATCAATAAAAACCGCGGAACAATCCTTAAACGGACAATAAAGTTTCTCATACCTCATAATCATCGACTCACACAACACGTCTCCCCACCTAACGAACACATCGTTAGGCAAAATGGAACCGCAATCATGCGGTTCCAGTTCCCCGTTACAACTCGTAACGGGGCACGAAATTCGAGAAATGTTCTCTTGGAGCTTTGAAGATATGTACTTAGTAATGCAATTTTTGCAATAAGAATGATTGCACCCTAAGATTTTGAACATATCATTTGTAATAGATTTATCATCAACACAAATATCACACGTAAAAATGTCACATTTTTGAATTGTGACTTCCATTGAAGAAGTTTTTTTACTTTTCTTTTTGCATTAAGCCACAAGAATGAATCTAATAAAATGGATTTGGTGATGAAGAAGACAAAAAGTTTTTTATTTTTATTTTTACTTTTTGGAATTGTAAATGGATAACTCTTCAACTTCTATAACAAATTGTTTTTTTTTTTAAAGAGTTTTAGTTATATACACCTCTTAGTATAAATAATGTTATATTATTATATATGTCATTTAAAGAGTATCCATCTATAAGTAAGTCCCCTTAAATTATACGATTCGTAATCTTAAAAATAAGACAGGTTACCTGTTATATATTACAGGTAAAACTGAGCTAATGATATAAAAAATAAATTCTTATCAAAATTACTCCCTCCATCTCAAATTTATCTGACACTTTTCGTTTTTCGAGAGTCAAACAGTTCAGAATTTAATAGAGAATTTGCACATAGAAATTTATGTATTTTAAAACTACGTAAAAATTACTATAAGTCACAACAATCGATAATTCAAAATATTTAAAAAATATATAAAATTTTATGGTCAAAGATAGATTAGTTTGAATCTCGAAATTCAAACGGTGCAACGTTTTTTTACCCTTAAATTTTAGATATAATTCTAATTTTAAATAGATCTCTTTTTTTGGAGGCAATTAGTAGGACTTCTAAAAGATATGAAAATCCTAAAAATAAGGGTAAAAGAGTTTTATAGAAAAGGAATGACTTAAAAAGAAAATGATCTAAATACGTTTTGATAAGATTTGGAGCTAAATATATGGAAACATTATATTAAATATTTTAAGACAGAATTTAAAAAAAATTCTTAAAAAGTGATTTCTTCTTTATATATGTTAGGAATTTTTAACAAATATATTTTTACCTATTTTTATTTACATAAGGAATTTTAGGGAATGTTTTTATTTTGACATTTTTTGGATTAATTCTTTTTGAAAATCATAATTATATGCTCATGGTTTGGATAAAAATCGATCCAAATCGAAAAAATCAAATCAAATAGATTAAATAAACTGAATTACTTGGGTTTGGTTTGGTTTTGGTTTTACTTTTTTGAAAACCGATAGTGTTTGGTTTGAGTTTGGATTTGTTCTGAAAAATCAAAGAAATAACCAAATCGAACCGATAAAATATATTCATATATTTTATAATTATACATACATAATACATTATTTATTTTTCAATCTACTTATGAAAGCGTAAATACTCAGGATGAGAATATTTATCTTGTTGATTTCATATATATGACAATTCTTGGTGGGACTAGAAATGTCATTATCTCTTTCTTCTAGGTCAAAATGGTGAATTTTAAAACTTTTTTCACGGTAAATTTAGTGATTAAAACTTAGATAATATCAATGTTCTACCTATTTTTTAAAATGGATTGTTCTCACTTTTTTTTTCTCCATTTTGAATGTATCGTTGCTTTTATTTTTATGTATGGTTAATAATCGAATAACCGAACCAAACCAAACCGAAACCAATAACAACCAAATCGATAAATGTATATTATAATTGGGTTGGTTTGGTTTGGTTTTGAGAATTTAAAAATTGAATTAAGTTGGTTTGATTTTGATATTGACCAATAATCGACTTGTGAACCCCCCTAATTACATCGTAGGTTGTATAAAATTTAATTCAATTAATGATTTTTAAATTCTTCACTATTTTTTTAATTCATTATTTCACGTTTTTAATTAGAAACTAAAGAACCTGTTATATCCTAAGAAACAAAATATTTTCCCATCAAGAAACATTAGCACACTAATAGCATTTGAATTTATGAATTCTGAATCTTACAACAACGACTTCAAGTGCTAATAACTCGACTCTAAATTTAAGATTTGTACATATTTAGTAAATTTTACAACACAAATACATGACTTAGGACAGACGTACTACTTGATATAACTGAACTTGTAAGTTGCCTTCTAGCTCCGCCCCTGGACTCAAGCACATTGTTGAAGCAAATATGACACTCCTTTACTTGTCTATCTGAATTCAGCAGAACAATCAGCTTTGTAATCTTCTCCGCGGAGATATTGCAGTTAATCACCCTCTGGCTTGATCATGCTGGTCTCGATTGAGCATTCTTTCTTTAAAATCTTCACGACTGTAGACATGGTCGGTCTGAATGGCAGTAAATCTATGCATTGCATTGCTAATCTTAGAACCATGTCTGCTTCTTCCCAATTGTATTCCAGACTTTGATCGACTAGTTCCATTAGATTTCCCCTTCGATTCTTTATTTGTGCCTGTAACAGTCGATAAAAGCCAATAATTTTGTCAAGTTTCCTAAATTAATGTACTTAACTATAGCAGTTAGTTTAGTTTCACTAACCTTCTCCACGAGGTATTCAATTTCACCACCTGGCCGCGGGGTTGTGATATTCATTCCGCTGAAAAGTATAAGCGTGACAACTCCAAAGCCATACACATCTACACTAGCTTCTAAGGGACCATTTATAGCTTCAGGCGCGACGTATGACCTGCAAAAAGGCTTTGCAAATATTTGTGAGGTGTGTTTCGATGAATAGCTGGTAATAGCTCAAGCAGAAAATTCATATGACAAATAGTTCTGGTAGAAAACTCGCACAACAAACAGAACTTGTATGAAACTAGAAAAAAGGGATATTTTCAGGCGTGTTTTGACTAATAACTCTTTCTGAAATATAATTTGTTAAAGAGTGTTTCCTTACGTTGTTCCTACCGACTTTTCCTTGTGATAAAGCTTTGCAAATCCAAAATCATATATCCTCGGATTTAGATCAGCATCAAGAAGAATGTTTGCTGGTTTAATATCCCCGTGTATAATTTCATAGTTGAACTTCTCGTGAAGAAATGATAAACCTTCTGCTAGACCAAGACAAATGTTGTATCTCGTTGGCCAATCTAGTCTTGCTCTAATTTCGTCTGAGCCTGTAAGTACATAACCAAAGCCCAACTTTCAATTTGTACAGCTAAATTCTTTACTACAACGACGGAAGCTTAACGAAGCAACTTCTCATAAACGGAAGACGTTACCAAATAATGCATCTTCAAGAGAGATCATTTCAATGTACTCATAAACAAGCAGAAGTTGGTTCTTTCCTGCGCAACATCCCATTAGTTTTACAACATTTGGATGTTCTACGCCAGCAATTGTACGACTCTTTTCCACAAACTCGCGCATTCCTTCTTTTTTTGTCGAAAGCTTTTTAACTGCAACAGGTTTCTTATTCGAAAGAGTGCCCTGGATGTTGGTGAAGTGTTTCAGATGATGAAATTGTGAACCAGAGAATAAAGTAATTACTCTCTCTGTTTTAATTTGTTCGTCTTATTTTCTTTTTTAGTCTGTTTCAAAATGAATGCATTTTTTCCTGTTTGGTAACTCTTTTAACTCTAACTTTCCACGTGGTATGTTTAAGACCACAAGATTAAAGGAAATTTTGGTACATCCTATATATCTTTACTTTTTAAGACTCCGTGCTAAGTCAAAATAGGCAAAACAAACTGAAACTGAGGGAGTAGATATCTAAATGTCGAAGGTCACCAACTAGCAAACGGAGAAAGGTTGTGTACAGTACAGCTGCAGCCTACAGGCTCTAACTGAAGATATGAGGGGCAGTGTGAAAAGTCAAAAGGATGAAGATTAAGGCGAACTTAAACTGTATTAGACATATCATAAAGAATAGAAAAAAATCATAACCTTCAATGAGTTAAAGATTCCAGCTAACCTTATAGATGGTCCCGAAACCTCCCTCACCAAGCCGATTTGCAGCATCAAAATTATTTGTGGCGGCTTTAATTTTCCGATAGTCGTAAAGCCCTCCAGGGTAAAATTCAGCAAGTTCTAGCTCTATATCAGCACATTATTAGATAAATATCAGCAGAGTGAAAAAGAGGGAAGGTAAAGAAGCTTACTACAAACAAAGAGATTTATGTTCACATGATTGTAATTAAAACCGATTACTATAGAGATATGTATCTTGGACTTAACTCAACCCCAATAGCTAACGACCAATGTGGGAAAACTTAATACCCCTTCATATTAAAAGAAGAGTTACCTTCCCGGCGTAGTTTGTCTTGGTATATCCAGGAAAAACCAATGAACAATATTAGAGAAAGTAATGCAAATGCTGAAATTCCACCAAGCACTCCAGTGGACAGTTGTGATTGAACTGGTTCATAAATTGTTACCTTGAAATATCAGTCACAAAATAGGGACTAAAACCATGTAAAACAGTAAACAGTCGGGGCTAGCCCAGTGCACAAAGCATCCCATATTCACAAAGGGTCCGGAGAAGGGCTCTGATATAGGTCACACCGAGACAATTTTACCGTTGCTCCAAGGCTCCCTTTTGTGAAATGGTGTAGTAGTTGGACATAAAATGAATACCTGGAGTTACTGTAATTGCAGATATAAGGGGACCATAGTATACTGATGGATATAAGCTTGACCCTTTTCCAGACCAGTATAAGTGAATCTCGAGGAGATTGTTTTGCACATCAGCGGTATGTTCCGTTGTTACAGAGTATTTCATACCTTTTGCTTCTGTTTCTATGCTGAAGTTTCTCAGCACCTTGTCTTCCTACATAAATATAATAAAAAAATATTCTATATGTTTGCATATGGATCGACAAGGTAGTTTTGGAACCTTACCTGGATATCTACGTCAAAGAGTCGCCTTACTTTGCTATACGAAACTGCATTTGTGCTACTAGATATGTCAGCAAAGTGAAGATTCACTTGGTACCTACCGTTTTTCAAACAAAATCCATAATATTTCAAAGAGATTGGGGATAAACGTGCAGTTCGATACAATTGGGCGTCACCAGCATGAATTTGGCAGGTATCATTTAGCAAGTACTTATTACGACTTGCCCATAAAAAGCTTCCCATACTACTATAGCCCCATTTTGAGCTATTACTCTTGAAGAAAGTTGATTCACCATGTTGATGTACATCAGCTTCGTATTCATTCCCGTTAACTGATACAGACTCACCACCACAGTTTATAAACAAATGATCATCTACAAATGGATACACAAATATTAGTACATGGTGCATTTAAGATCTCAAAATGCGAGCAACTTTAATGTGGAAACGACAAACTAGCAAATAGCAATCTTATCACGAGTCATGACACAAACACGTTTAACTATTGAAATAATTAGTCTGTCGGAATCTTTTATGTGTAAAGTTAGTCATAATGGAACATAACATAAGACGTATAATAAAGTCATTTCATGTGTGAAGTTGTAAATACTTACATAACTGAGTTCCATTCTTACAATGTAAATCAACTTGGTACCACTTTGCAACCCTATATTCAAATTTATGCACAAAGTTAAGTATATAACTCGGACCAATTTTCTCTGAGACTAAATGATTTCTTTTTTTTTTCCCCTCTTTGCGGAGATAGAGGTGGAAGAGCTTACTCTTCTGTTTCATCGGAGCAACACTTGAACAGATTCCTGGAAAGGGAAATATAATTGGATTCGGAAATAGAAAAGCTACTAAGAAGAACATAAATAAGATTTTCTAGATATGTGAAAATCACCCTTACAGGTTAGGATTTATATCCTCTCCAGGGCTTATATTCACATTTTTGAAACGGTTTTCAGAAAGATCCCTGCACTTTAACTTGGACGAGTGAGTGGCAAATACGTTATAGAAATTAATGAAAAGCTGGAACAGAAAATCATGTTGAATCAAACATCCATTGGAAGAAATTAAATGCCATGATGTTTACAACAATCGAATTATAATACAATCTCTTTCCAAGTAATTTCTTAGCAAAAATGATATCCAATTAATGGATAGAAGAGTAAAAAACAAGAACATAGAAAACGAAATGTACTTACACGTATTTAGTAGCATTTATCCAAGCTGGAATTGTCTCATCGAGTTGATTTTTTCTTAGAAATCTGGAAACAACGCATTGGATCATGACACTTAAAACCAGAATTTCTGATATTCAAACGACACCAGAATTACACAATCATAATATACAAGTATCGTAAGCTGCAATTAGTATGAAAGCCAATTGTCATGGATTTAGAACTTCCCCCTTCTATGAGACCCTTTTATAAGATCAAGTGGCGGGCCGTGACACAATGCTCACTTCCTAACCTTTCCATCTATAGATCCGTTTCAGCTGTTATACAACAACAATATACCCAATGCAGTCCTAAGCACTACCTCAGAAGTAGAGATATTATTTCCGATAGACCCTTGGTTCAAGAAAAAGAAGTCCAAAGCAGTCCCGAAAAAGAAGTAACGGAAGCACCAAAAAACAACAGATAATAACAAGAATAGCAGATATTAATAGAACGGAAACTACAAAAAACAATACAATAATCGAGGTACAAGAAACAACAAATAGTAACATAAATCCATGTCAGCTATTATGGAAAAACAGGACATGAGTTTTGAGATGTATAAACTATTACTGGCTTCGACAAGAAATGCATAGAAGTGGTATAGAATCTTTTCTTGCAGTGATGAATTTTATATCCACATTTTCATTACAAACGCAAGATCACCTTTTATATTAAATGATTAGTCCGAAAAGCAAGATCACTTACAGGTATTCCAGCGAGTTGTCAACAGCTTCAGGAATTGCACCATACAAATAATTGAAACTCAAGTCCCTGCAGCAGGAGAAAAGAAAGTAGTATTACTTTATATATTTGTTCAGGAAACATGTAATAGCCAATTTAATGACAGGTTTACACGCAATTAAGTTATTTTTACACTTTGTTCCACGCACTTCACTGTTGATGTCAGATGGAAAAGAGCAAGACAAAGATAGCACACTTCAAGAGTTTGGACTGACAGAACTCTTCTACCAACAAACTACTTATGTTGAAACATGGGATTGAAGTATTTAGAGAAGAGAACATATGACACATCGACTTTGCATGCCTTTTTCTTTGTGAAGTAAACGAATATGGAGATATTAATTGCAGAAGCTGTCTTACAGATACTGTAGACCAGATAGTTTCCATATCCAATCAGGGATGCTGGCCTTTATTGAGCAATTCCTCAGTGTCCTAGATAAATGGAAAATCAGAAAATAGAATCGTATTTTATGAGAAGAGAAAAAGCAAAACTGTTACTCCAATAAACATGATAGTTTCGGGTGCCACAGGACTCACAAAGCACTCAAATATTTTACTTCGGATAAATCTGGAAATGAGGAGTTTCCTTCAACTAAGCCATTGATATACCTGAAAGTAGATAATATATAATCCATAATAATTCAAAGTTTGGGAGACCTCCTTTCAAGGATGCATGTATCGGAAAAGCTACAGGGTTTTACAGTGTTGTTAGACTCTTCAGCTTTGAGAATTGGCCATGGAGAGGTGCAGAAAAATTATTCCCCATCAGATTCCTTCTCAAAATGTGCAGGAAAAAAAAATCAATAGTCTTGATAAAAACATGCATAAATAGTATAGATTGTATAGTTGTGAGTTTTACATGGTACGCAGATCTTGCCACTCATTGAAAATATACGGGATTGTGCCATTGAGGTTGTTCCCTCGCACATTGCTATAGAGAAAGAAGATTAATCAAGTTATTTTAAATGTCTAATATGAAGATCTATATTCTTGACCTCAGCTGGCAAGTAAACACTCCAACTTTGAGTATGCACATGTACAAACCTCAATTCGTCTTCACTATATCAGTTGAATGATCCATCTTAAAAAAATGATCATCTATACATCACCAAAAGTTATGTTTCAGGTCAGCGTCGGGTGTCCATGAGACACAATGGAGTTGAGGTGTCTAGATGTGCACTCTCAAAGTTGGAGTTTTTACTTATCAGTCAAGGCTACATCTTAATGTTTGTTTATGTGTATGTATATGTGCGTATATATATATATATATATAGATATTCTTGTTTCAAGTCTATGCTAGTGAAAATGAAAGATAAGAGAGTAGATACGTACAAGTATGTCAGTTTATTCAATTTGTTGAAACTCGGTGGTAAGGCGCCAATAAATTTATTGTTCTGCAACTGCCTGAAATCATTTACTACATAATTTAAGTATCCATGTTTTCTTTGTTAACCCTGAATGGAACTCTTTCCAGTAAGATATACTAACAAACTATACTTACAAGTCCTCAAGATTCACAAGATTCCCAAGGTGGTCCGGGAGTTTATCCGAGAGTTGATTCTCTGCCAGGTACCTGATTGGAAGGCAAATAGATGGGGATTTAGGTTTGCACTTAACCAAATGGAAAGTAGAAATATGGATCTTATCAAGGCTTTTACAATCCGATGAGGCTCTTAATATCTCCCAGCTGATCTGGAATTTTCCCTGATAACAAATTATTACTCAAATCTCTGAAAGGACAAGAAGAAAAAAAATATATTATGAACTAAGGCAAGTAGATAGTAATAGTTTATTTCGCAATAGAAGGGACAATAAAGATGCAGCTTTAGACTTACAAATATTCCAAACGTTTGAGAGAACCAAGCTCTGGAGGAATTGATTCGTCGAAAAAGTTTTTGCACAGATATCTGTAGTGTCAAACAAGGTTAGATTCCTAAATACAATTCCAAGATAGAAGTTTGAGTGAATTTTCCTGCTGATGGTTGCTGGCTGTCTTCAATGTTTCAAAATCCAATTATAAAATGCCGGATCCATTTCAACTCCACATTAGTGACATGTAAAAATGCAGAGTTGAAAGGATTAAAGGCGCTCGTTGTCATGACTGAAGCCCCCTTTAGCTCTTTTAAGTACTAGTCCATAGAGTATGCGTGAAACTACTATTCCAAATAGTTCTTAGGTCTTTCATTAGATCATCAAATGTTCTTCATTCTCAATTTTCGTTGTTAGAATGCCAATGATCTAATGGTTTTTAAAGCTTACAAACACCAAGATAATGACATAATTAGGTAAGTCAATGACTTACATGCTTCTTAAATATTTCATCTGACCAAGGAAAGGTGGAATCTTTCCGCCCAATGAGTTATCACATAGAGAACTGTCAGACAAAACATCATAGGCATCAGAGGTAATTCAAGAAAATGAATTCCTTACTTAGCTTCGTCGTAAGCATAGTAATGAAAGACTTGAAACAACAGATGAATGAGTTTCTAATGGACACAGTAAAGGATGGATAATAGTGAAAAGTTTGAAGCCAAAGTTATGAAACTACTCACAAGTCTGATAGACTGTCCAGATGTTGAAATGAGTCGGGAATTGGTCCACGCAACTTGTTTCCATTCAGATAACTGTGACCAACCAAAATAGATAGAGACATAAAGATATATTAAAGCTCCCAATGAAGAGTCTATTCTGCAAGAGGCTGGTTCCGCTAGTTAAACTCATGACCTTTTGATCACAGACAGCAACTTTACTAGTTATGCCAAGAATCCCTTTCGAAAAGCACAATACAAATAAGAATATATAGCTTAGGTATCCTTACAGGGTTCTTAAATATTTAAGGTCTCCAATCTTCTTAGGAATCCCACCTTCTAATCGTCTATTGGAGAAATCACTGCAGTTCATTATGTTGCAAAAACATCAATCAGAAACTCTATGTTTCATAGTTAAAACAAATGCGACAAAATTTTAACTCCCTTGAAACAACTTCAAAGAATAGTAATGAACATTAAACAAGGATGATCTGCACATATTTGGCATGGATGGTACTGACTTAAAACAAACCTCTAACACTTCAACATCATAAATCTGGCATACCATTAAAACTTTCTAGTAATATGAATCATTTGCAAGAGTAAACTTTCCCTTTATTAGCATAGGAATCTTCATTAGAATCCTAATTCTGAGATATATATAATCAATTATGAAAAATTCAAGTAGCAGTAGTGGTTCAAATCTCAATAGAGACAAAAAACAATAAGGTGATACCTTTCCATTTGCCTAGCTTTAGTGGACAGGGTTACTTGGTGCATGTTGTTGGGGGGAGGTGGCAGGAATTACGTGGACCTTCATTAGAATCCTAATTCTGTGAGACATGTAATCTACTGGTGAAAAATTCAAGTAGCCGTGGTGGTTCAAATCTAGCAGAGACAAAAATACTAGTTGATTTCTTTTTATCTGTCTTAGCCTTGTTGGACAAAGTTACCTGGTATTTGTTATTAGTGGAACGTAGGTATCACGTGGACCTTCACTAAAATCCTAATTTTGTGAAACATGTAATCTACCATGAAAATTTCAAGTAGCCGTAGTGTTCAAATCTAGCAGAGATAATTACACTAGGTGATTTCTATTTATCTGTTCTAGTCTTGCTGGACAGAGTTACCTGGTGCCTGTTACAGGTGAGAGGTAGCAGGTATCACATGGAATAAGTCGAGGTGTGCTTAAATTAGCCCAACACCACAAACATTGCATGTCTTCATACTAGTCAAATGACGACCACAACCTAAGAGCACAAGTATATATTGCTCTATATGCACAAATCTCCTAAACTCCCAAAACATGATGGCACAATGGTTCAATAATTATATCAGTGCAAATTATGATTAGAAAAATAGATGAATGCAATCAAATCAATGCCTCCAACTCATGATTCTATCAAATGACTTGTAATATTTCCGACTAACATATTACTCAGCAAGTCAATTAACAAGAAGAGAAGCCGGGAAATATACAAAAAAGCCACCAAAAGGACAATGATAGTAAATAACTTGGATTAGAAGCCATACATGTGCACCACTCGACATCTTTTATGTTTCTCAGGCCAACAATCGCAAGTAACGGCATTACTTCCAATAGAACAACTTAGGGGTAATATTCCCCAAGAACACCCCAGCAGTTCATTGATGATATTCTCTGGCATCCACGCGCAGAAAGATTTAATCAGCACAGGGAAAAAATTTAAAATGGATAACCTGCGATGTCATGAATTTTTCGAAAACAAATTTATATGCATACTATTCATGCAATTGTCTTTCTATATATGGTCATCTCTATGTTCCTATTCGTGCACCAAATAACCCATAAAGGTTATTCAGCTTTCATTTCAATCTTTCTACAGTACTCCCTCTGTCCCATATTATATGGGCACTTTTCATTTTACACGATTATTAAAAAATCATTAATGCCACATAGTCCAAACAACACCAACCAAACTAAGTCAATTAATCCATGTCTGCAGAAAACTTGGCCAAATAAAAAGAATCTAAACATAAAATGGAGGGGTATTTTGTAGAAATAAAGCATCAGAGAAGCAGACGTTTGCTTATTCAACACTTTTTGAATTTGAATTATATGGATCCACATATCTTAATATACTATATACACATTGGTTAATGGAAATATAATTCGAAAATATAACAAGGCAAGTTAAAAATAATTCAATTATGAACTCAGACAACAATGGACTACTATGACTTTGACAGTAACATTTTTTGGTAGACAAATACCATGTTTTTAGGCAGAGCATCAACAAACTTGCATAGCACGTAATGCTAAAATGAGGTTGAGGACTTTTAACAGATGAAATTTGCGGGATTTCAGTGAGTATATTGATGTTCTATTCGTATAAGAAAACAAGCAGCATATATGTTTACATGATAAATAACTGAGTTCAACATCTCATTATCAACCAAGGTTAAACGCGAATAAAATTTATCACAATTGTATACACATGATGAACTTGGAGTACAAGGCTAGCTCTCAATGACGAGCAGGCTTAAAGTCTAAGACGCAATCTTACCATCTTCTTCAGCAAGAGGAGGTATTTGTTTTATACTTGTATTATACCAAGTTGTTGTGCAGATGTTGCTTAGAGGGCCTCGCGTAGCTTGTTCCACTGTCACCTCACAATAGACCAAAAGCAGCAAAAGAGAAACAAAAATCTTGAACATTGCCATATTAGCTCAAAAGAAATGATTTAATCCTTCTTTATATAGTCTTAACCAAATTGTTCCTCACTTATGTGACCATATCATTCTTTCTTCAAAGTACGCCGAATGATATTATGTGTAGCAAAAGCGGATCAGGATTTTAAGTTTATAATTCCTACAACATAACCAGTGGGGTATAGGGAGGATAGAGTATACACAAATTTTACCATATATAATCCTAATCTGTGTCGTTCGGACTCTTCAAAAATGTTAATGGATATGTGTCAGATCCTCCAAAAGCAAGCAGTTTTGAAGGATCCAACACATGTGCAATAACATATTTTGAGAGTTCGAGTAACATAGATCCTAATTTGGGTTCATAAACAAATATTTGTACATATTTAGTGGATTTCTTGATACGTATACAGGAACTAGGCAAAAGCTATTGGGTACACGTGAACTGATAAACAACATTGTGGATCCCCTACAGTGTAAGGGCAAACCCTGTGCACTAAACCTCTCGCTATGTGCAGGGTCCAAGGAAGGGCCCGATTACAAGGGTCTATTGTACGCAACCTTACGTTACATTGCGGATCCCCTACAATGTGTGGATTATAAACAAAGAACAATCATTTATTCACTTTTTTCATGTTGTTTCCACCTCTGGGCCCTTACAGCATAGCATAGCTTATCTTTTTTCAAAAAGGTAAAGATGCACCATCTTCTTGTCACTTTTCTCCTTGAAATTTCTACTTTATAAAGGTGATACCTCCAATAATGCATTAAAGAGTCCTTGACTCATTTCTATCTCATGTACAGTTGCAGATTCATCTGAACCCAATACTTCCAACACGGAGCATAAATTTATATGTAAAAGTCCACGAAACCATAACTTCCAAAATACGAATCCTTAGAGATTGAACTCTTAGGCGTCGTTTGACTGGGAACAAGTTATATCGAAATAAGTTATCTTACCATGTTTATAGGATAACTTATCCCGTCACTTATAGGTGGGATAAATAATCCTGCATTTTATCTCGGAATTATGCCTCACACCAAATGACTCCTTAGGGGTTGTCCTATTTTTGGACTAAATTATTCGGGGATTATAATACTTGGACTAATTTATTCTAGGATTAAGCATCGGACAAAATTATATGTTTGTTTGACGGTGCATAAATTTATGTCATCAATCAAACACAACATAAATAAATTTTTATCTCAGACTTAATTTTGGGATATCTCACTTTATCTCGCGTACCAAACAACCTTATAGAGTTTAAATTTTGGATCCGCTTTAATTCCCTTTACAGGGAATCAGTTCACTACCACAAATCCACTATCAAATAAGCATATTCTATGTAAAAGTAAAGCAACTCATGATATGCGTGGAGGGTGTTTGATAAAATGACTCAAAGAGAATTCAATTAAAAAAAGACCAGTACAGAAATATTTCCTTCTTTCTTTTTTATTTTCCTCAATAAACAAAGACCATAAAATGACTTACAGGCAGGTTGTTTACGTTGTCCAACGATTCTCCTCTCAACACCTGGTGCTTCATGCAGCATGTTTATCATCACACCAAAAGTTACCCTTAATAGCACGGGTGGTAAAATTTTATTTTTTAACTAAGTTCATCTAACAAGTTTACTTCATTATGACTTCGACTTCGAATCCCCTCGTAAGCTTTGTCATTGACAGGATGTTGGTGTTGTGCAACTTACTACTCCGTCCTTCTGTTTATTTTTAATTGTCCACTTTAAATTTTATATGCTCCTTACTAAACAATAATTAGTATAAGTATTTATTATATTTAAATTTTCATATTAATTGATATATAATCTTATGTTTGCAGAAATAATTTTTTGAAAATTAATAATTCATGTTCGAGGGTAAAATATGTGAAAAAATTATATCTCTTAAATGCTAAAAATGACAAGTAAAAGTACAATTAACATGAAAGTATTAGTGTAAATTTTTGTTCGTTTTTGCTCTTTAATTTATTTTTTTTGTTGAGAAATGTGTAGTTATAAATCGATCTTGATTCTTCCCCTTTTAATCTTTGTGTTTTCTTGAAGAATTTTTCAACACGAATCGAGCTCAAAATGAATACGAAACACCGAATAATTAATTCATATTAATCATCTAATAAACCATTTAATTAGTGATTACTAAATTTTGCATGAAGTGTCCAAAATAAATTAAGAGATTAGTTTGTTTTCTCCGTCATTAAACTGGACTAACTTGTTTACCATATTATTAGAAACACATTAGTGTGTTGACAAAAATAATTATAAGAAAAAAAATTAAACATATTGTATCAATTTAAATGTCAATTGACATAACTTGTCGTCCTTATTAAAAATATTTATCCTGATTTTTTTTTTCATTTTAAAAGTTCTAAGATAAAATCAATTAGGCTTTTTCCCGAGCAATAATAAATATTCAATAAAAAGAGATTGTATCTTAAGATACAGATATAAATGAGGATAAAATAGCCAGAAGACACTCCTTCTAATGAATATTTGCTTATGGGCGTTTAAGGGACGTGTAATTCAAAGATATTATTCTTAACAATGTATTCGTTTTAGACTGAACTCACACAATTTTTTTTTTCAAAACGACATTAAAAGTATTTTCTACCCCTTAATTAAATATAACTTCAATTATATTACCTACTAATGTGGATTTTTTTCTTCACATCCAACACTTTCTCTATTTCTAAATTAATACTCTATTTATTTTAATTTACATGAGATTTAGTTTGATCAAACATGAAATTTAAGTAAAAAATGAATATTTTATAAACATGAAATTTTAAATATGTCATATATTGTAAGATTTTTAAAACTCGTGTTTTTAAATATGTCATAACATGAAAGCTTGCTAGTACAATAAAAAAATGGAAAATTCAAGTTAAATCATTTTTAAAATTAGAAATGTGTCATTTTTTTGTATAGGCCAATAACAACAACAACAATATATCAGTATATATGCAGACCTTACTTTTACCTCATAAAGATAGAGAGGCAATTTCTGAAAGACCCTTATCTCATAAAGATCAAAAGACTATTTTCGGAGATATTTTTGTACAGGCCGATAAGAAAATAATATCATTTTTTTATTACCCTAATTTAAGTTGATAGTATGATTTATTGTCACCTTCTTCTAAGCAATGTATATTTTAACTTTTGCATTATTTTGAATGTGTCATTTATTCATGAGAATCTCTCTTTCAAAGACGGCAGCAAAAAAAGGTTTCTTTTTATTTTAAAGATTTGTCATCACTTGCTAAGTATAGTTTAAAAAAATCTCATTATCTCTTAAATAAATAGTACTAACATTCACAACAATTCTTGCCACTCTAAATATATACTTGTTCTTCTATTTGCTTGCTTTAGAATCACAAATTTTGAAAAGCTATGGTACTTAATTATCCATTTAGTTGTGTTCGGTGCGTAGGAAAATGAGTGATTTCTTGTTTATTTTCTTGTGTTCAGTACGTAAGAAAAAAAATTTGAAAGCGTTTATATAAAATCTAGACAAACATTATGGAAGATGGGGTGTAGTGGGGATCGAATGGGAGCTAGCTAGTGGGTGAGCGTGTATGAGGTGTGCTGGAAGGTAGAGAGAGCACCATAAATGCGGAACTTATTTTCATACTTTCACTATAGAGAAGTCATTTTTACTCATTTTTAATAAGTACTTACGTTTTCCTAGAGAAAATGTTTTCCAAAATTTTAACCAACAACATGGAGTGTTTTTTTTTCAAAAAATGTTTTCCGCCGTACCGAACACATTCTTAATCCATTTCCCAATTTCTCCTTATTGATTCATATAATATGAATTTTAGGTCTTTATGTTTAATTTCTTGAATTATTTTTTTGTTTTAAATTACTTGTTTGTAGGATAAGAGTCAACTTCTTGAAGGAAAGGTTGATTGGAGAGGAAGAATAGCTAGTAAGGATAAACATGGAGGACAAGGTCCTTCCTTACTCATTTTAGGTAAAGAATATTGACTCATCACCCCTCCTACAAAAATATATTACTAATACGGTGTGATATTATCCGTTCTGAATTAAGTACATCGTATAAAAAAGTTTCGAAAATCATTTCACAAGATCCATTATATTATTGCACCTTCAATATGGCTTCTTTTTCATAGTTGCGTCTGATGTAAAACTAATTAGTTTACAACAAATATAGTCATGTTTTATTTACATAAAAAAGTAAAAAAATAATAATCATAGGAGTGACTATACGATATAGCTTGCCAAAAGTCATAGAAACTATACAATATGGATTACTTGCATATGAATTATACACTGAATATACATAGTGATACACATGCAATCTTACCATTAACAAGAACATAATCATATGTGTATTACATTTAGACTCTAATCCCCTTAGTAGAAGTACTTTATGTCCTTGATTTTTTCATGTATATACTTTTGAAGTTTAAATCCTCGGAATGAAAATTCTAGCTCAGTCGTCGCTATTTCGAACATAAACATTTTGTGTACTATTAATTACTAGGCACATTTGCTTGTGAGAACATGGCATCATTGGTGTTAGGAGTAACCTTGGTGACTTATTTCAATGGAGTGATGCATTATGATGTAGCTGATGCAGCAACTCAAGTTACAAATTTCTCAGGAGCCAATTATATTTTAACTGTCCTTGTGGCAATCCTAGCTGACACTTATGTTGGAAGATTCACAGCTGTTCTTGTTTCATGTTGGATTGAATTCTTGGTAATATTGCATTTCTAAACACCCTATAATTTATAATCAAACACTTAACATCCTATGTTGCTCGGACCCTTTATAAATATCAACAGCCGTATATCAAATCCTTCAAAAGTAGTACTCTCCCTTCGTCCCATTTTATGGACATTCTTTCCTTTTTAATCTGTCCCAGAGAGAATGTCACATTACTAGAATCGAAAACATTTTAACTTTAAAATTTCACTTTTACCCTTGATGAAATGATTTTTAACCACACAAATATCCATGGATGATTTTAGACCACAAGTTTAAAGAAATTTTTTTTCCTTAAACACCATGCTAAGTCAGATATTGCCAAATAAAATGAGACAAAGGGAGCATATTTTTGAAGGATATGACATCTAACATGGGCGCGACATTATTTTTCTGAGAGTCGAAGAAACATAGCTTAAACATAGATTTGGCTCGGAGTACTCTCCAAAAATGTTGCCATATCAGTGTCGAATTTTCTTTAAAAAAAGGTACAGTACTTTTGGAGAGTCAGATATGCATCAGACGATATTTTTTAAGAGTCCGAGCAACATATGTTTATACCCCTTATATTATAAAAAACTTGTAATGATGAATTTCCCAACTATTTGATAGGGACTAGGATTGCTAGCATTTCAAGCACACTATCCCAAATACAAGCCACCACTTTGCAACATTCTTGATCCAACTTCAAATTGTGAGAAAGTTGATGGAAAAAATGCAGCCCTTTTATTTGTTGCACTTTATTTGGTAGCACTTGGCTCAGCAGGAATCAAATCAGCATTGCCATCTCATGGTGCTGATCAATTTGATGAGAATGACAAGAAAGAAGCAATTCAATTGTCAAGTTTTTTCAATTGGCTTTTATTAGCTGTGTGTCTTGGTGGTTCAATTAGTACAACATTTATTGTGTGGATTCAAGAACATAAAGGATGGGATTGGGGATTTTTTGTGAGCACATTGGCTATGTTGTTTGGTGCAATAATATTTTGTGTTGGATTACCATGGTATAGAATATTTGTTATTAAGGGAAGCAGCGCAATTACAGAGATTTTCCAGGTATTTACTCTAAACTATCACATTTTTCGTGGGTTTCATATCTCAACTATTTACTATTCTTTTTATCTATCTAAACTATTATTCTTTTCACGAGTTTCATACCTAATTAACTATTACTCCCTTGATGTTGAGCTGGCCTATATGTGTCTGTTGTCGATTGGAAATAAATATTAAGCCAACACATTAAGGGGAGTATTGATAGTTTATGCAGGTAGAAAGAACAATATTTGGATGGTCGAGGTATGAAACACATGAAAAAAAGTAATAGTTTAGATGTGTTTTTGACCATTAACTCTAGCACGACACTTGTTGTGTGGATTCAATAACATAAAGGTTCTTGTGAAAGATAAACATAAGTCTTAGCTACATATGTCGCTCAAATCCTTCAGAAATGCCTCTTAATGTGTGTCGAATCCTCCAAAATTGTTCATTTTTTTAGGATCTGATACGAGTGCAATTACATTCGAGTCTTATTACTCTTACAATCCTCTTTCTGTGACAAATTATGATAATTTTTCTAATTTTGTATTGCTTCCTTGTGTTCTTGTTGATAGGTGTATGTTGCAGCCATAAGAAACAGAAGTCTTCCACTTCCTGAGGATTCGTCTGATCTCTATGAGATCGACGAGGATGAGGAAGCTGCGATTCCAGCAGAATTTCTACCTCATACTGATAGATACAAGTTAGTAATCTCTCTATTTCATACAGGAACGTCCAAAATTTTTATACTATCAGGTCATCTAAAAGATAACTAAAAGTATCGCACGTAATAAACAGGATTGTATTAGTAACCTAGAGAATAAGATGAATGAAAGAGAACTCTCTTGTGATGTGTCGTATACTCCAAATAGTACAGGGACATTTTTGGAGAGTCTGAATAATATTTACTAGAGAGAAAATTTCTAAAATAAATAAAATCAGATAAGTTTTGTCGTTTGAAACATTGATTCAATTTAAATTCTTGTATAGTCACTAAAAATCCGACTTAACTTATTTCCTTATTATTTGATGCTTTTCAATACCTTGATATGGAAAGATCCTCATTTTATGGTAATATTTTTTTTTCCTAGGTTCTTGGACAAAGCAGCTATTATTCAGAAATCAGAACAACAACAATCCAAAAAACAAATTAATCCATGGAGACTTTGCAGAGTTACACAAGTAGAAAATGCAAAAATCTTGTTAAGCATGACACCTATTTTTTGTTGTACAATTATTATGACGCTTTGTCTAGCCCAACTTCAGACATTTTCGATTCAACAAGGTTACACCATGGACACAAGGATCACAAATTCCTTTCACTTACCACCCGCCTCATTGCCAATCATCCCTATTGTGTTCTTGATCATCATCATCCCCGTCTACGATCAAATCATCGTTCCTATCTTGCGCAAGTTTACAGGCATTCCAACAGGTAAGGGTGTTAAATAGGTGAATTGAGCTGATTTAACAAATAAAATGGATTTGATTGAATTTGAGCGGATTAAATTGAGTTGATTTGGTAAATAAACTTATTGAGTTAAATTTGGTCAGGTCAAAGTTAATAAACGTGTGGATCGAGTGAATTTGGCAGGTCAAAATGAACTGAGTTGATAAATAAATCTGTCATTAACTCGTGTAGAACGAAGTTAGTACTAGGGTTGAAATTGATTTGGTGAAAATGGGCTCAACAATAAGTCATAACCCTACCAAGTAACTCTTACTAAGTTTTGATTAATCTTTATTTGTTTTTTGATAATTTATAAAATTACCATTAAAACTTTATTTTTCATATCATAATAAATGAAAAAGCTTCTTAAAAATATCTAATAATGTTTCTCATGGGTAAAAGTTTAGGCTATATTCAACCCAATTTTAGATAAACTGAATTAAACAGAATAAAATGATTGAATTAAAAGACGAGTGGTTCATTTACTAGTTCAAAAGTTACTTGATTTGAAATGAATGGCATCATATCTGAAATGGGATTAAAGGTTGAGCATATCATATCTTCACTGGCTAATTTTGTCACTTCTGCCTACAGGCATAACGTACTTGCAACGAGTCGGGGTTGGCTTAGTCCTCTCCGCTTTATCTATGACAGTAGCATCCATCTTAGAAGTCAAGCGCAAACAAGTAGCACGGGAACACAACATGCTCGACGCGGTTCCCATGCTACAACCATTGCCAATTAGTGTGTTTTGGCTCTCAATTCAATTCTTCATATTTGGAATTGCAGACATGTTCACCTATGTTGGACTTCTTGAATTCTTCTACTCACAAGCACCAAAGGAATTGAAATCAGTGTCATCATGTTTTCTGTGGACTTCAATGTCAATGGGGTATTTCTTGAGTTCAATTGTTGTCAAAGTTGTGAACAAGTCAACTAAGAAAATAACAAGTAGTGGAGGGTGGTTAGTTGGGAATAATTTTAATAGGAACCATTTGAATTTATTTTACTTGATGTTGGCTGTGTTAAGTTGTTTGAATTTTTGTGTATATTTGGTTGCTGCTAGTAAGTATAAGTATAGGGTGCAAAAAAGTGTTGGTGATCAAGATGATAGTAGAGTACATGCTACAAAGGATCAGAACAGTCTCTCTACCTTCTCGAGACAGTTCGAATAGAATTGAATATGCATTATCAATTTTTTTAAATTTTACTCGTAAAATTTTAAAGAATATGTTATTATTGATGATGAAGATTTAAAAGTGAAATTTGTGATTAGTTCTTTTCAATGTACTTGGAAATTCAGTTGTTTTGAAAGGTGAAAGATTATTTCCTCATGTTGTTTGGCAAAAGATCTTTCTATTTTATAAAAAAAATATATTAATTTGCTACATTAATCAAAGTGTGTATTTTATTTTGTAACAAATATTATTAAAAAAATTAAATTTAATTATAAACTTATAAAAAGATAAATAATTCGTTATAAAAGTAATTTTGATAAATTATTTAATTATTTTTATATATTATGATAAATTAGAATTTTCGTTGGCAACCATAGAGTATTTTCTTGATTCAAATAAGGAAGAATTAGAAGTTAGAAATATTTATGAGTTTTTCTACGATTAAAATTTATCATACATTTTAAAAATTAATATTATAAATATAATTAAATAAAAGACAAAAATAATAATTTTGTCTAAAAAGGAATCGTCAACTTTATCTCACTCCGTCCATCCTCCTCATATAATAGTGACAAACACAAAGCCAGACATTGCCATCTGTCCATGCCATGCAAATCACTTACGTGGCTACAAGGCTCATAAAATACAAGCCACCTCATCATCACATGTATGATTACGTGTCGACTCGAAAATCAACCACATCATCCAATGCCACCTCATCAAAAAGAAAATTACCAAAGCTCCACCCAACTCAACCCTATTTATTTGAAGACCTACATTTTAAATTTTATTTTAAAAAATACATTATTATTATTATGGCTTCTACAACCAAAGGTCATCATCATGAGCAAGTTCCACCAGGAGAGCCCATGTCAATGGAGCAACATATGTTAGACAAAGGGGCTCAAGTGATGCAATCTTTGAAACCTATCAAGCAAATGAACCAACATGTTTGTACTTTTGCTATGTACAATCATGATATGTCCCGTCAAATTGAGACACATCATTATATCACGCGCGTGAATCAGGATTTTCTTCAGTGTGCTGTTTATGACTCTGATGAATCCACTGGTCGCCTTATTGGTATTGTTTTTAGAATCAAACAGTTTAAATTTGATCGAGTATATAAATATAGTTATTTAATAATTATATAATTTTGTATCCAGGAGTAGAGTATATATTATCTGATCGTATCTTTGAAAGTTTGCCTCAAGAAGAACAAAAGCTTTGGCATTCTCATGCACACGAGGTTTTCGTTTACGTTAATTTGTGGTTTAAAATAAGTCATATATAATTTTCGACGATTTGATTTTTGTGAAAATTTGATATCCAGATAAAATCAGGACTTTGGGTGAATCCAAGAGTTCCAGAAATGGTAGTAAGGCCTGAATTGGAAAATCTTACCAAGACTTATGGCAAATTCTGGTGTACGTGGCAGACAGATAGAGGTAAATCTATCATTAACAAATTATAAATGATTTTCATATCGATTTACGTGGCACCTTTCAGATTTCGAAATTTGAAAAAATTATAATTTTAACTTGCAATTTCGAAGGTGACAAGCTACCAATTGGGCCTCCATCACTAATGATGTCTCCCCAGCCTGTTGATTTGGGCATTGTGAAAATTGAGCTAGTGAAGAAGAGGGATGACAAGTACAACATATCGACGGACACCATGAAAACGACTCGAGCTGATTTAACTGAGCCCACCCATCTTAATCCGCTGGCGGATTATTGGGTGAAGCATGGCAAGGGCTTCGCGATCGAGGTTGAGGATGTTGAGATGAAGAAGATAGCACCATTTCCATGAGTTTCATGTTCAAGATTTAGTACATAGTTTGTGTCTATGTTGATGTTTTTAATGTACAAATAAAGACATTTACTATAAGAGATGTGAATTATATACATGTTGTGAAGTTCATGTTTTGGAATGAAGCAATTAGGTTGCTGGTTTTTGGTTTCGTTGGAGCCCAACTACTTCGATTTACGTCTTATTAAGTAATTTCACAAGTGGGGTTTAAGGAGGGGCAGAATGTAGCTAAATTATTAGCACTACTAAAAATATCTCGAATGAATATGCGCGCACCAAATCGTATAATCCCACTTCTTGAGCATAATGCCATTTTCCACCTTTAAACAAATAAGACAACATAATATTAGTCAACTCTAACAAAAAAAAATTCCCTAAAAAAATCAAAACTTTTTTTTTTAAAAAAAAATGGATTTTTTCAAATTCTTCTGTAATCTTCATCTTCATGCTCAATAACATTTTCTTCATCAAATTCCTTTCATTTCTTGGACTCAGCGCCATTTCTCTACTCTTCTATTCAATCCTCACAGTACCAGATCCAATGCAGAACGTACAAGTCAACGAAGCAGAGACCACTATAACTGAAGTTTATTCAGTGTGGGGGATCCCATCGGAAGATGTTTCGGGTCGGGTCAAGAAATTGATGGGTGGTCTTAGATCGGAATTTGGTGGACCCCAATTCGAACCTCACGTGACCGTCGTCGGAGCGATAAGGTTGACGGAGGAAGAGGCACGTGACAAGTTTCGAAAAGGATGTGAAAGTGTGAAGAAGGTGTACAGTGCTAATGTTGAGAAAGTTGATATTGGGACTTTTTTTTATCAATGTGTTTATCTTTTGCTTCATCCAACTGCTGAGGTAAAAAAAAAAATTCTTTTTTTATCATTCGATTTCTAGATCGCCTTACTTTGCTTATCGTATTATTTTGTTATTGCTCGTAGTAATACTACTGTCACTGTATGTTGATACTTTATGCCTGATTATGGTATTGTTATGTTACTATATGTTGCTTTTGCTATGAACTGGTTTTACACTGTTTTTATTCAAATTGAAAATGTTTTTGTTCAAATTGGCTATTAGTAATCGTAGTTTCTTGTTCTTCCATTTCTATTGTTGTTTGTTGATTCCTTGTAAAGTAAAAGACCAAACATTTAGAATTGAAGACGATAAGGTTGTTGTAAGCCTGAGAAATTCTGTTCTTGATCATGATTTTGTTTAGTGTATGATCAGTTAAGTTGACTTGCTAAGGATAAGTAAGTGACATGAAATTCCTTTTACCAGGTTGTGGAGGCTAGTGCACGCTGCTGCAGCAGCTTTGGTTACAACAGCTCAAGTCGTAAGATCTACATTCTTTCTTTGGATTTTCTGGCATTTTTATGATTTATTTGCGTGACGACTACTGGAAATAATTGACCTCTCTACCTTACAAAGGCAGGAGTAAGATATGCGTACATCCTACTCTTCACAGACTTAACTTATCGGACCACACTGCGTATGTTGTTGTTGTAGTCACGTGAAGTTTTTGCCATTGTTGTGGTTACAACTGCTCTGTCTCTGTATCATCTTGTTGCATTGTTGATGTGAGGATACTTACTCGAATATTTATAAAACAAATAGACGATAGCAAGAATAACGCGTTACCCCTTTACTTCCCAAAGGGTTGAACTTGTTTGAATATCCTTTTTGTCACACTCCTTAAATCTCCTAAGCAATAGCAATCATTCACCTCAGACTGACTTCATATCCACACTCATTCCAATGACGAATCAACATTGATCTTGGATGAACTTCTCATCGTTTACCTTCACGATTGCAACTAGCTCGTTTGGAAAATATGTATATTTTTCTGATAACCATGGTATCCGGTCTAGCTTGTGTGTACCTCGACTAATTCCAGGGGATACCTATCACCTCCCACCCAACAATCGATGGTAGGTAACTCTGTCCACCAAGGCCAAGCTAAAACAGATGGGATGATAGCAACTAGCTCGACAATTGCTTAGAGGCTCCTTTGGAATCATAAGTTCCACAATGTGAAAGCTAAATCGAAATACTCATGTTGCCTGAATATATCGTGTTGATTTGGTGCCAGTTGGTACATGAGGTTCTTTGGAAAGCCGGGAAGTTGAATATACATAACTAGCTATGGTGAATGTTTCATATCTTGACGTAGACACACTTTTCTGGATTTATGTTATTGTTATGCTTGTGGTTCTTGCGATTAAGAAGACACTTGGAAGGGCAAATTGTACAGTTTGTATCAGAGCTAGTTTCTTTCGATCATGAGCTAGGTTTTCTATTGCTGATGTTTAGTGTTTATGACCATGCAGCATATATGCCTCATATGAGCATTCTTTATGGCGATTTGACGGATGAAGAAAAGAAGAAAGCTCAAGAAAAGGCTTATATCCTTGATGAGAGCATCAGCAACTTGAGTTTCCAGATATCGCGCCTTGCATTGTACAAAACAGACACCGAAGACAAAAGCCTCAAATCGTGGGAGAAGATCGAAGAGTACAATCTCAGCAATAACTAATTCTAACGACACTGTTAACTCTCCTCGAGCTGAAACTCTTTGCTCAAGAAAATGTTATGTATCCTATCCTTACCTTAATGTTCATTGTCAGTATCTTTTGATGTGAAATTATGTACGAGAAACTGTGCTGTTGGGGCTTCCTTTTTCTGTATATTTTTGTGTTTTGGCAATACTTTCAGGAGTTATTGCCAATTTGGTCTTTATTTAAGCTGTCATGAATTTCATAATACAAGTCCAATATAGCTCCATGGAGTAGCAATCAACAGGTTCTCATTCACCAAATAGGATCGCGAAGGAATGATAAGTACTCGTTTATCGTTAGTGATTAGAGGACCTTTTGGCATAAATCTTGATTTAGTTGAAGCTCTGATACAGGTGAAGGGCGGTTGGCCGGGAAATAGTCAAGCTATTTAAAATAATTAAGGATTATGGCCAAATGATAAGTAGTCATTCATTCTTAATAAGAAATTTAGTGTGTGAGATTCTAATATGAAGTATCTTTGTTAGAATATATTTTAGTACACTTTACATGAATATAAATTTAGTCAATTTTTAAAATGAATATCGGGACATTAAATAAAAAAAATTAGATTAAAATAAATAAAAGACGACACTGAACATGGATTAATTTTGCCATTCATTTGAGATAATCAAAGTCTTTTTTTTAAAAAAATAATTATATAAAGAAAATCATTTTTTTCCACTTTACTTTGAACAGAATCGACAACAAAATAATGCACGAACAATAAATTAACGAAAGAAATAATATTCTTCGCGTCTCAATTTATATAATATATTTTTAATTTCTAGAGTCAAATAAAATTATTATTCGTAAGTTATTTATTCTATGTTTTCGAATTATAAATTACATGATTTATATTATTTTTAATATAATTCATATATATATACACTTTAATTTTCCATCCAACCAATTACCGCCGTCACCGCTTATGAAATTGTCTCCTCCACTCGCACCTCTTAGGGCGTGCCCGTCACGCTTCTTCTCAATTTAGCAAAATTTTACCTCAGAAGTGAACCTAACCCTTTTAATCTGTAATTGGGTTCTTGGTTAAACCTTCAAATTACTCAAATTTTTAGGATTTATCTGTTCAAGCACTAATTTTTACAAATACCCTTTTGCTAATTTTGGGTGCTTGAAAAGTTTTGGCACTTGTTGTTATTTAGTACATTTTCTTGTACATTGAATTGTTTAGGGTAGTGTAATTTTTGCAGTTATTTTCTTGAAATGGAACCGAATTCACCTGTGAGATTCAAATTAGGTAAGCAATCTTCATTAGCACCAGAGAGAGGGGAAGAAGAATTAGGAGGTGAAGATGATGGATTTGATATTGATATTGATCCAAGGGTTAGGTTGATGTATTCAGCGAATGAGGGTGATATAGAAGGGATAAAGGAAATTTTGGAATCTGGGACTGATGTTAATTTTAGGGATATTGATAAGAGGACAGCACTTCATGTTGCTGCTTGTCAAGGTTCAAGTGATGTTGTGCAGTTGTTGCTTGATAATGGAGCTGAAGTTGATCCGAAAGATCGATGGGGGAGTACGGTATGATGATCAATCCCATTTTTGTTTTGTTGATGTTTGGTTGTTAATATGATTTTCTGTTTGTTTGCTGTTGTTGTTACAGTTAGTTCTTATTACCTAGGTTATGAAATTTAGGTTAAAGGTTGTTTTTTTTGGGTATGTAGCTGGTTATTGGGAGTAGATTGCATTGTTACTTGGTATCTAGCTTATGAAATTTAAAAGAAGGGGGTTCCTTTTCGGGTATGTAGCTGGTTATTGAGAATAGTTTGGTATTGTTGGTACACTTATTAGAGCCTGTTTTAACTTTTGGCTTTTTAAAATCACTTTAGCTTAAAAATCAAGTACTTATTACTTATAAGCACATTTTTGATTTACCCAAACACGAAAAAAGTGCTTAAAAGCACTTATAATTTGCCAAAACAAAAGTACTTACTTGGTATCTAGCTTATGAAATCTAAAAGAAAAAAAGGTTCATTTTTGGGTATGTTGCTGGTTATTGAGAGCTACGTCGCTCAGACTCTTTAAAAATGGGAATGAGTGTGTGTTGGGATCTCCAAAAGTAGTGCATTTGAAGAATCTATCACGGGTGTGGCATCAGCTTTGGAGAGTCCGAGGAACATAGATGGAGAGTAGGTTTCTATTATTGGTATAGTTACTTCTTGGTATCTAGCTTATGAAACAAAAAAACTTTTTTTTTTTTTCGGGATATATAACTGGTTATTAAGAGTAGTGTGCTATGGTTGGTACAGTTACTTCTTGTTACATTAAGCTTATGAAATTAACAAGAAAGGTTCTACTTTGGGTGTGTAGCTGATTCTTGGGATTAGTTTGCTGTTGTTGGTACAGTTACTTCTTGTTGTCTAGCGTATGAAATACAAAAGGATCTTTTTTGGGTTTGAAGCTGGTTAATGGGAGTAGTTTGCTATTGTTGATACACTTGTTTGTATCTAGCTTTGAAATATAGTAAAAAAGAAAAATGTAAAAAAGGTTCCTTTTTGGATATATAACTGGTAGTTGAGAGTAGTTTCCTATTGTTGGTATAGTTACTTCTAGTTATCTAGCTTATGAAACCAAAAAGGAGGGGGGGGGGGGGGTTCTTTTTTTTTTGGGTATGTAGCTGGTTACTGAGAGTTGTTTCCTATTGTTGGTATAGCTACTTCTTGGTATCTAGCTTTAAGTTTCATTGGTACAGTTAGTTCTCTGTACATCTACCTCATAAAATCAACAAAAAAGAGTCCTTTTTGGGTATGCAGCTGGTTTTATTGAGAGTATTTTTCTGTTGTTGGTATTTAGCTTATGAAATTAGGGAAAAAGTTCTATTTTGGGTATATAGGTGGTTATTGCGAGTAGTATGCTCAATTGACAGCTATTTCCCTTTCTTTAGCCTATCTTACTTTTGCAGTTATTATTTAGTGTCCGGATCAGTCTGTGGACACACTAATAATCTATGGGGTATTTGCTAGCTCCTACTAGCATAGGTACCGTAAGGGTAACTCTGCCTAGTCATCTTTTGGTGGATAGAAAGAATTTACCTGGTGTTGCCTCTAGTGGGATTTGAACCTTTAGTTCCCAGGGTTATCACTTTGGCACTTCAATCTTTAGGCCACCCTTGGGGCCTTATTATGATATGATGGCAAACCCATTTGGTTGTTGATGTTTGATTAACGCCATGATCCTCTGTTTGGTTTGCTGTTGTTGGTACAGTTACTTCTTGGCATCTAGCTTATGAAATTAGAAAAAGAGGTTCTTTTTTGGTTATTGAGAGTAGTATTGTTCAATTTGACAGCTATTTCCCTTCCTTTAGCCCATCTTACCTTCACTATTGTTATTTGATGTTCGGGCCAGTTTGTGGACACACTACTAATCCACCTGGTATTTTCTGTCCTACCCGGCACATTGGGTAAGGGTCTTCATAGCAATCTTTAGGCAGATAGAAAAAATTCCCCTGCTGGTGCCTCTAGTGGGATGTGGATTCGAACCTTAGTTGCCAGGGTTGTCACTCTTAACACTTATATCTTTAGGTCACCCTTGGGGAATTACTATGGTTATTCTGAGATCTTAGATACCGCATCATGGCAAAGATATTAAACAGAGCAATGGTTGGTGGATAACTATCCCGTGTCCCGTGAATATTGTAGAATTGCATGTTTTGTCTGCTTTAAGATGTTTTTATGTTTTTCAAAGTTACATAATGTGTGACCTTTGTTAAGATGAGGATATATGCATAAAGATTTAATAGTTCTTCATGTAATCTAGTTAGCATATACTAAAATTTATTTCTTTTGTTGTTCTCCCCTCTCCCCTTCATGAATATGGATAATTTGATTTCTTAAATATTAAGGACACTTTTAGATGGACACAATCTGAAAATTTTGATTGTCCTGTTTTTCCTTCATAGTTTACATTTTTTGATAACAATCTAATATTGCCTGGACAGCCCCTTGCAGATGCAATACATTATAAAAATCATGCAGTAATCAAGCTACTGGAGAAACATGGTGCCAAGCCTCCAGTAAGTTTGCATTCCATTCTAGCTACTGATCATGGAAAAAGTTTTTATTTCATATTGTGATAAGAGTTGCTTGTCTTGATGATTATCTGAATTAATTTTCATCCAGGTGGCTCCAATGCATGTTAAAACTTGCCATGAAGTTCCAGAATACGAGATTGATGCTAAAGAACTTGATTTCACTAATAGCATTGAGTTGAGCAAGGTGATATATTTTGTTTTCACTCTTGTATCTTGCAGAGATTTATGCATGCTGCTTTCAGTTGATTCTCCAGTCCTTTTTTTTCCTTATGGAGTTTTACATCAAAATCCATTTGTCATTCTGCTATCATTGTTAGTTTCATCCCCTAACCTGAGACTCTGTACTGGCTTTTCCTTTATTCCTACTTTTATCTATTTGATTGTACTGTTGTCATATTTCTCTGCCTGTTAGCTTGGAAGATTCTAGTGACAGAGGGTTTACTTAATGTAGCTTGATGATTCCCTTAGAGTCCAATATTGAATTAATAAGACATACTATTGGAAGCAGAAGTTACGTGAGGCAAGTATGAGTAGATAAGGTATGTACATTGGAGGAAAACTGAGGCTAGCCTCAGCTGATTACATCTTAGATTGATCTGTTGCAAATAGCTCAGCTGCATAGGATTGCTTATCTTCTTATTTGGAACCTTGGCTAACTATCTGTTCATTAGTATGGTACAATGTGATGTACAAGAATTGTGAGGTGGATCATTTAATTGGCTACTGAAGTGGCCTAATATGTCTTTCTAGAATTTTTTCTCTCTACTCCTCTTCTGATTGGAGGTGTGATTGGGTTTTGATGGTTCTAGGAGAGGTAGAGGTAGAGGTAGGTTGAAGAAGTATCGGAGAGAGGTGATTAGACATGACATGATCTAGTTTCAATTTACCAAGGACATAATCTTAGACAGAAGGTTGTGATTGTGAAGAACCCGAATTAGGGTGGACGATTAGTAGATAATAGAGTGTTGTCTCACTCTAAGTGGCTAGGATTGGGGTGCGAGGGTCCGATATGAGTGCGGATCTAGAGGTCGGACCCTTCATGATCTAATTTTTAAGATTCGGGGATATGGATCCATGTATGGATACGGGTGCGGGGATTCGCCTAAAAATAATCAAAATATCTAAAAATAGAGTGATAAAATCTAAATTATGAGATATTATGTTGGAGAACTTGAAGAGAATCTTGGAAGGAGATTAAAGAAAAAGGTGCGACATAAAAATTTCTATATGAAAGGTATTCCATTTTCTTCAATTTCACCTTAGCTTATGTATTGATTACAGAAATCATTGAAACCGTCCAAACTTTCCCCATCAATTTTGGTCAAAGTACCTGAAATGGGTTAACCAAATCGGACATAGATCCCACACCCACACTCATGTCGTGTCGACACGGGTGCGGCACCAAAAGTGAAGAGTCCGAGCAACTTAGGTCTCACTTACCTTTCCATAGCAGTAGTCGTAGTATTAATGTCTGATGTCTTTATTGCACTTTGATTATCGTATTATTTTATTGTAGTAATGTTTCTTTTTAGAATAATTTGACATGTTCTCTATGGTATTTTGCTACGACTTAGTCACCCCCCTCCCCTCCCCCCGAGGGTCAGTCAGAAACAACCTTTACCTCTCAGGTAGGATAAGGTCTGCATACTCTACCCTCTTTAGACCCCACTCCTCTTTAGACCCCACTTGTGGGATTACATTAAGAATGTTGTTGTTGTTGTACTTTGCTGATCTCAAAGATATGGTAGGGAACCTTCCATATTGCCTTGTGGCGAGGAATACAAGTTGCTGTAAAAAAGTTTGGGGAGGATGTGATTGCTGATGAGGATAAAGTGTGAGTAATTTGAAAGTGATATTGCTTCTATTTTTCTACTTACAAGGGGAAAAACCGTAGTTGCTACTTCACATTGTTAAGCTCTTCTCATTTAATTTTTTCGACATTTACATTCTCTAATATTAGAGCTTCTGCAGGAGTGCATTTACAGATGAGCTTGCGTTGCTCCAGAAGATGAGACATCCTAATGTGGTTCAATTTCTTGGTGCTGTAACACAAAGTAGTCCAATGATGATAGTGACGGAATACTTACCAAAGGTCTTACTTATTAACTCTACGAATTTGCATTATTATATTTGACAGCATTTTAATACACTGTTTTCTTCCTTATAGTTAAATCCATATTTTTGACTTGCATTCTCTTTTCTTCTTTTCGATAATATGTTTGAAACGTTTCCAACAAAAACATCACTTTGAAAATGAATTTTTCATGCCGTATGTTTCCAGGGTGATCTTCGTGCATATTTGAATAGAAAAGGAGCACTTAAACCAACCAAAGCTCTCAGATTTGCAATGGACATCGCGAGGTTCACATCCACTCTGTGCTATTGACCAATATTATGAACTCTTCTTAAACCGCAACACTAATGGTTTAGATTTTTTTTTATAAAGCAATATTTTCATCATGCATTACTTGTAAAACTGTGATTTAATGGTCAAAACCGCACCTAAAGTATCTGGGTTTTTTTCACGTTTCATACCTGAACAATCAGATGTTCGAGTTTTTTTTACCTAAATTATGACCAACTATTTATTAAAACACACCTCAAATATTTCAGGGAGAAAAAGGGAACAACTGATAGTTGATGTGTATTTTGAAAAATAGTTGGTATCCTTTAGGTAGGAAACTCGCTGACTTGATAGTTCAGGTATGAAATTTGAAAAATTGGGATACTCTTTAGGTGCTCTTTTCACCCTCCACTCCAAAACTTTTCTTGGATGTAAAATTTCGATGTATTGTAGTCCTTTGATGGAGCATTACTGCTGAGTATAAGAATTCTCATATAAATATTTTGTTTTAGGGGAATGAACTATCTGCATGAACATAAAGAAGCAATTATTCATCGTGATCTTGAGCCTTCGTAAGTTTCATTTCCATCAGGTTTCCTGAACTACATTATTCTATACGAACTCCTAACCAAGTTTTGAGTAGCATCAATGCTTTCATATTGTGACTTGAGTTCCTTCATGTAATAATAGTTTACCTTTTTTGAGTAAGATTACAGAAATATTTTGCGGGATGATACTGGACATCTGAAAGTTGCTGACTTTGGACTGAGCAAGCTACTGAAAGTTACAAAAGGGGTTAAAGAATATAAACCTCTGACATATGAAGACAGTTATCGTGAGTAATGCTTCTTTTAGATATTCAATCATCCTCTGTTCCTTCTTCATTGGAAAAGATAAGGTAGCTTTTTATCGTGGAAAATAATGTATGTATGAGTGTTGGTTGTTACTGTGGATGCAGAATTAATCTATTAGTCTAGTCTGTCGAGTGTTTTCAAGTTGCTTGTTGCTCCAGAAAAAGCTTTCTTTATTTGAGATGTTTTCACTTGATCCTGTTTATTGATATTTGAGAACCGATATTTGGATTTTACCTTACATTTCCATGATCCTTTTTTTTTTTCTTTTAAACTTGTGCAATGAATAGGCAGATATGTAGCTCCAGAGGTTTTCAGGAATGAGGAATATGATACCAAAGTTGATGTCTTTTCGTTTGCCTTGATTTTACAAGAGGTAAAATTTTGTCTTTATCTGGTTAATGTTTAAACTTTTGAGGAAGGCAGTGTGTTTGCACTCTTGTGGACCATATCTTTATTTTATTAAGAGTGTGTAAATGCAAGGAGCATTATGTTTCATCTACTTAAAAGTGAAAGCACAATACAAGAAGCAGACACATACTCTTTTAAAATGAAATCGAAGTGAGTGTGCAATCTATAGAAAATCAAAGATGGTTTAACATATGTGGATTTATTACTAATGACACCAAATTATAATTAAAATTACTAGTTTAAGAATTTGATATGTAGTGATGCCATATTATTCTTGTAATTCTGCTCCGGAAATATTTCTTTTGAGCTGAGAGTCTGTAAGAATCAAACTCTCTACCTCCCAAGGGTAGGTGTAAGGTCAACATGCATCCTACCCTCCCCAGATCCCACTTGTGGGATTACACTACGTATGTTATAGATCAAATTTAACATGATTGAAATATGTTTCCGTAAGGTCACAATTCTGATCTGATTTGTTTATGTTATATATCTGCAGAGTTTGAGTAACTCTAGTTTGATAAAATTTAGTGAGTTAAAGATGTCTTTTGCAGTTGCTCTTTCCAGTAACAGGTGATATATTTATCTATGTGATGTGTTGTATTTTAGATGATTGAAGGCTACCCCCCTTTCCATGCGAAGGAAGAAAATGATGTACCTAAATTATATGCTGCTAAGGAGCGCCCCCCTTTTAAAGCCCCGGCGAAGTTTTATGCCCATGGACTGAAAGAGTAAGTTCTATCTTTTTTTCAATCAGTTGCTACTGTAAATTACCATAGTATACTCGTATAATAAACCATGCAATTCTAGCGTAAATATCGGTTGTTATAACCTGAGAACATGGAAGAGCAGGTCAACTATGATTGGAAGGAGAACCATAAGGTCTCTCATTTAAATTCCAGCGGAAACACTAAGTGACTTCTTCCATATGTCTAAGCCTTGATGGATAGAGTTACGTAGTACCTATTGCAGGTGAGAGGTAGAAAGTATCCCGTAGAATTAGTTGAGGTGTGTGCAAGCTGGCGTGGATACCATGGTTATAAAAGAAATAACAAAAGTAGCAAGGGTACATCAAAAAAGAAACTAAGAACTGAACAGACTTACAATTATAAAATTAAACTATATAGAATTGGCGTTCCTTTCCTTCCATGTAGTCCAGCATTATGCAATGCGGACTATGCCACAATTGCAATGCAAGAACAGGTGGCAACCTCTTTCCACTTCACTATTGCACATAAAATACCTACACACCTACATAATTACATATCATGATTCCCTTGCTATGTGCAAGGCAAGCATCCTAGGCGGCATGCCACACCACAAAAATGACTTTCTTTGGGGCTTTAGACTTACGAGAGTTGTTTCTATAGCCAATTGCTAAAGCTGGCACCAACACTGTTGATAGCCTTGTAGCATGAACTTACTGGAAAATTCCCGTTCTGCTGCCCATTCCATACAATGCAGTCCTCATTTGATTCTTTGATTTTAGTATTACCTGATGTTTCTTTTGCTTCAGTTAGCGTATTATTTGCGTCGCTATTGTTCTCTTCGCCTTTGCATTTGCTTTACATGTTATTTGGTATTCTTTCCTTGAGCCGAGAGTCTATCGAAAACAAACTCTCTACCTTTCACAAGGTAGGGGGTACACACCGCCCTCCCTAGACTCCACTTGTGGATTGCACTGGGTTTGTTGTTGCATTAATGTGCAACTTTCTGGAGTGTTTGCAGATGTTGCCACGTGTTTCCGTTCCCATTCAGCTTCTGAAGAAAAGGGTTTAGTTGTAAAAATAATCTGGAATTCAACATGTCAAAGAGAAATATTTGAATAAAGCTAATGTGTGAATATGACAGGGCAGTGGTAGAAGCCCAGATAGGGGTTTGCCGGAGCCTAATAGCTTATGCTCAAACAATATATGCATGTTAAGAGATTCATTAAATACGTAGACATACTAAATTTAGAACTTAGTTATTAGCATTTGAAGCATCATTCTAAAATCATAACCCATAAAATTGAAATCATGGCTCTACCTCGGTGGGTTTCAATCGTGATTCTGCTAATATACAGATTAGTAGGTTGATAACTTATCAACTGCGGTCTTTACTTGGACTGTAACATTTAAACAAATGGGATTTTGGAAAAATGTCCATATTTTCATTTTTTTGTAGAGGAACTTACCATTTCATGTTCATCAATTTACTGTTGTCTCCAATATGGTACTCCCTTAGTTTCAATTTGTTTGTCTTACTTTCCCTTTTACGGGTTTTTTTTTTCTCTAAAAAATGTCTCTCTTTTGGCAACTCTTTCATTTCAAGTTTCTACCTGGCATGTTTAAGACCACAAGATTAAAGGACAATTGTGTAAATTCTACATATTTTTAGTTTAAGATTACATGATTCAAAAGACTTCTTTACTTTTTTAAACTTTGAGCCAAGTCAAAAACCAGACAAACAAATTGAATTGTAAGGAGTAATATTTAGAGGTGCTTTTGGTTTTCAGGTTGATTGAAGAGTGTTGGAACGACAAGCCAGCTAATCGTCCAAGTTTCAAGCAAATTATTCCAACGCTTGAATCCATTTATAAAAAGTTTGACCACAACAAGCATTGGAAGGTAAAAGTTCCAACCACTGTTCCCCTTCCGACTGTTTCAGTGCATTTAGTTATGTGATTGGTGTTTATATTTTTGAGTTTTTCACATTTTTGGTCATCAATTAATCAAACTATTCGCCATTTGTTTCATCAAATTAAGAAACATATTAGCTATATCACTCGAGTTGAATGCTTTTGTGAAATAGATTTACAGTGAAAACAATATCCAGGCTCTGATTTGGTAAGTAGCTCATGTGAAGTAGATATGAATTATCTTGAATTTCCAGCACAAGTATTATGTCGTTTTGACCTAGTCTCGTTTATTTAATAACGTGGTGTCTGATTCAGCTGGCCTGTAGTTTTATTTGAATTTTTTCATACAAGAACTACTATGCTTCATTGTTGTGTTTACGACATATATTGGTGTGCATATCCTTTTTCTGTATATGTTTCGAGAAAGAGAATTGATATATGACCTCGTTGAAGTTGCCACCCATATGCAACAAGGTATTGCTTGGTTGGCACTCTCTCTGTCTATTATACTAAACATAAATGTCCTTATTATTAACTGTAGTCATTTTTCGAAGCATTTGATTTATTATATTCAAAGGTTGATATAGTAAAATTGTCATTCTACTTATTGTTCCTAAAAGGGGTGGTGGGGGGTGGTGTCAAGTCAATACTGAAACAAGAAAAAATTGACGGAAGGAGTATAATACAAGTGGACAAGTTAGTTATAATTAGCTTGGATATGACCACTTAATAATATCCCTTCAGTCTCAAACAAGTTAGGGTCGGCTAAGTGAATCCTCATTGGCCACGTTTCCATTTAAATCCATCTCAGGCCAACATTATACAAAACCGTAATGTGGCGATGACCTTTACTGTAGTCTAGCATAACATATTATTCAGTAGAGCTACACAAGTGCCTCTTTTTCACCATGAATATTCTGCAACATGCAGGTATTTAAACCATTGAAATGCTTTCAGCATTTAGAGCTAATGTGGAAGAAATATAGTTCAGATTTCAGTAGCCGGAATCGTTCATCTCGATCAACGCGCCACATCTAGGTTAGTTCTGGAACAACAACAACAACATACCCAGTGAAATCCCACAAGGTTAGTTCTGGAAATGAGCAAAAATTTCATTTGCTCAATCAACTGTGCATAAAGTTATTCTACTTCTCCACATTGTCTGCAAATGTATTCAGTTGCTGTTATTATTAGGCTTTTGGATTATTTTCTAGTTTCAAAATCTTCTATTCTTAGTCATTGGAATGGATCCTTTATCCCTTCTTTGGATGGTTGTTATCCTGTATTGTTAGTTTAAATACAATATTTCTTTTGATTACTTAGATTTCATTGTATCGTATAGTTTAAATTCATTGTTAGGTAACGACGAAAAGATTCATCATTTTATGTAACGACCAATTTGGTGTGGTTGCGTTGTTACTTTAATAATATCTTCTCATTTTTTACTTTATTTATCATTTAATAATTCTAATTTATCATTTATCCTATCTTTTCATAGTATCTACCACATACCCTACAGTTTCTTGTAGGTTTATTATTCAAATTATAGATATGAGACATTATGTAACGATAGATAACGATACAGTCTATCCAAACATTGTATTCATTAAAATAATATAGTACGATACAATACAATACATTATGGAACAATACATAACAACCATTCAAACAAAGTATTAGTGTTATATTTTTTTTTTGTATATTAAATCTAAACCCTGTGTTATTCATTGTCTAAATATGAACTTGCTTTCAATATATAAGGATGAAATTTATACTTCTTTCATTTTAAAAATAATGACCTCCTTTCCTTTCTAACTTATTTCACAAAGAATAACCTCTTCCTTTCTTCCTTAAACTACGTGTCAAGTCAAACTAGATCATTCATTTTTAAACAGAAAGAGTATTATTAAATTTCTTTATTATGGATCAAATTTTCCCCACAACTACATAAATACCAATGGGCAATTTTTATTTGTGTAACCAAACAAGTCTTATTGTAGAGGAATTATTTCACTATAGTGACCAAGGTTTTTATTTTTTCAAATATTCGACATTGTTATAGAGAAGTTTAACTGTATCAAGTTTTTATCAGACCCCTGATGTCCGTCGGATACGAGTCGGTCGGTAGAAGAGCATTATATGATCTTCTAGCAGTAGCCATATATGCAACTTCTGTTGGATGAAAATTATCAAAGAACACATATTGATTCCTGTTACTGCATGGAATTTGGCCAGGGCTGCATTGTCCTTTGGCTGTTGTGTTTGATATTATGCAGCATGGTGAGTCAAAAACTCTTAAACCTGAAATTAATAAAAAAAAAAACACATGATGATATGGTAAATTATTCGGAAAAAAAAAAATTATTCTCCTTGTTTCAATTTATGTGACGTCATTTCTCTTTTATTTGTTCAAAAAAGAATGACAACCTGATTTTTTCATCGCTAAAGGATTTTTAACGATCAGATTGAAATCTAGTCATTGACTTTTAACGATCTATTAGTGATGAACAAATTTTTTTCGATCGTTATTGATCTGTAGTGATCGAATTTGGACTTTTAGCATTTGTTGATCGACCTATAGATACACAAATATTATGACATGTTTTAAAAACATAAGTTTAAAAAAAAAAATCTTTCTTAAATAAAATTAGTTTTTTCCTAGTTATTGAATTTGATCAAACTCATATCTAGCTTGTACTTAAGTCTACTCGGTGTATAATACACTCCTTCCGTTTTATATTACTTGACTCATGTTGACCTAGCACAAAAAAAAACTTTACCTAGAAATGTATTTATACTAGACTAACCTTATTGAATTTTATACTTGGTACTCTAAACTTGACTACGACTGTCTTATGTAGTTATTTCGAACCATGGGTACGTAGTAAAAATAATAAGACTATCTCGATTTGATAAAATGGACAAGTAAAATGAATATCTATTTTTAGTACAAGAGTCAGGTAAAAAGAAATAGAGAGGGTACTAAATCATCCCTTTAAATCGTGCAATCTTAAACATGACATGTGGAATAGTGAAAAAAAAGTGGTAATAACTTGTGATTTTAAAGATAAGAATGTATCGCATACATACACTTAATCATAATTAATTAATTATTTTTCATCATCAAATTACTTAATCATAGCAAGTTGAATTAGGTTAGAAAATTTAATTCTCTCCGTTTCAAAAAGAATGACCTAGTTTGACTTAGCACAGAGTTTAAGAAAAAAAAGAAGAGTTTTCAATCTTGTGATCGTAAATTAAAGTTACGTTAAATGTACCAAAGTGCTCTTTAATCTTGTGACCTTAAGCATGCCACGTAGAAAGTATGTTATTCTTTTTTAAATGGAGGAAATATCCGATAAGTGTAAGTAATTAACAAAATATATAAAATTATAAGGAAGAATGAAAGAATATTTTAACCTACCAATGGGTGGACCCCCTGTTGAAATGCTAGTCTGATTTAAAATAATAAAATTTGCATTGGGAAGATTATTGTTCAAATCATCAATTAGAACCTCTAATCTCTGATTAAATAATTGAACATAATTATTAATAAAATCAACACATCCAGATGCATTTCTTCCAAATACTCTGATTTCCTCTGGCAAACAACCTAATAGACCAATATTTGATACTGCCACCTTCCTTGCTCCATAGCCATACAAACTCTAAAAAAAATTGCGCGGATCAAAATAAACTGAATTAATAATGATTCGATCAAAGGTTATTTGAATTAAGTCAGAGTCGAGATGAACTAAATATAAGGTAAAATTTAGGAATAACCAATTTTCATTTCCTATGATTGAGAAATAATCATTATCATGGAATTTTGAATGTTACAAATAAGATTCCAAAACATTGCATTAGTGGAATTTTAAAAAGGGGAGTTTTCAAAAATACCAAGTTTTTGGATAAAAATTACATGCCCCTACCGAATCATTGAAAAATATCATATAAAATACCAACTTTATTTACAAATTTAGGAGAGAGAGTGTTTTGAGTGTGATTATTGTGGTGTGTGGTATGATATAATAGTGTTGGAAAATGAAAAAGAGTGTGTTTTTTTTGGTATTTTGATAAATAAATTTTAAAGTGTAATTTTGGGGGTGAAAGTTGTTATTTGTGTAAAAATTTCTTTTAAAAATCCATTAGTTATACTTAATGATGATATTTTGGAGTATTTTGTGTGTGAAATTTAAAACGTCATGATATGATGATTTTTTTTTTTAAAGACGGAATTGAAAAGTGGCCAATCAACGCTATATTACAAGTCCTCTTATGTGTCAATTTCTATCAAACTTTTAAATGAACAAACACAATTATATCTAGTGGTTTACAAGAATGACCTTGGATTTGGGTAGTCAGTCTTGAACCTTTGACCTTGCTTGCACCGTGAACAAAACTTCAAGTTCAATAAATTTTGATTTCTAGCTTAAAGGTTTGCTCACGAAGCAAGCAGGGTTGTTCAAAAGTACTTCGCCAGACCACTAATTTCCAAGGTCATTGAGTTAATTATGACTTAATTTTCGAGTCTACCAAAATGGAATGGTCATGAAAACTATGCATGCCCCTAGCACCATTACCACTACCAAACGTCAAATCATATTTTGATGGTCTAATTTTGTCACCTCTAAAAAATAAAACGTAGTAATTAAATAATAAAAATTACCCTTAGTTGTCCTTCAAATTGTTGAACAAGGGCAGTTGCAAAGCTATCTGGTGTGTACAATAGACTTGATGGATAAAATGTGGGCTCTAAATAATTGTTGATATAATCATTGGTGCCTATATCAACAGTGTATAGGCATTTGTTCAATAGACTTCTAGTGGCAGTAACATTTCCAAGTATGGAAGTAATTCTTAGAATTGTGACTTGATGGTTCAATAGTTGTCTATTCATACTGATCCTATCACCCTGTAACGTAATAACGACGGAATCAGAATTTTCATAGATGTCACATTTTTGTAAATTTAACTATATAATGTAATTTTTTGACGTAAATCATGAGGTAAAAATGGTAATAGTATGGTATTATGAATTGAATAAGTAGAATATTAATAGTATAGGCAGGTAGTGACAGAATCAAAATTTTGAGAAGGAGAATACAAAAATCTAAAATGTGAATCTACATTTTTCGTATAATATAACAGAACGTAAAATTTGAAAAGTGTATTGAATCAAGAACATACAGTAGATTACACTTTTATTATGGATGATTACTAATTATGCAAGGCCAAGATGACACAATATGCATTGTGATATATGTGAAGAGTTTTACTTTAAAAAATAGAAGGAATTAACATGTATTATACGTGTAAAATCTGAGAAACTTTCACATGATCATATTCTATCAAAACGAGCATACGAGAAATTGGCACATAAAATTTTAATGAATCTAAAAGAAATTTGTTGAGAAGAAATCTAGATGGAACTTCTGACGCGTCTACCGTTTGTGACCCTTGTATTATTATTTTTTTAAAAAAACTCAATTGGTGCTATACAACTTTCTATGAATAAAATTCATTTAAATCATGTGTCGAACGGGTGTGACATGTGTATTTAATAAGTGGGAGGGATTTAACTGAATATCGTCTATCGAAAAATTATATATTATGTATATAGGTAAAAATTAACGAGTTTTTTTACCCATCGATAACCTGTCTCATCGCGAATTCCAGCAGCTCCTGATCCATAATTGACTCCTCTAAGGATTTCACTGCCTCCTGCTGTTGCAAATGGCGGAATGGGACTATTGAATCCGACGAGTTCAGCTGCTCGGAAAATAAAAACGCGATTAGTCAAAGGAGAGATAATATAGTCGGTGAAGATTCGTCTTAATTTGTTTTTTCATCAAGCGTAGAAGTCAAGAATTTCACTAAAAATGTTTGAAACAGAGTTAATGCACACGTTATAAAACTTCATTATTGATTGATATACATACATTAATATAATTTTTTAACGATAAGGGTCCAACTGACCACCCTTCGGCCGATGTAGCTCCACCCCTCCCTTCCATTCCATTTAATGTATCGTTGATGTGACTTTCTTATGTGGATACAACTCATCTCATTAATTAAGGGGGAAAAAAGATTGTAAAGTTAAATCGTTTTTAAGTATAAAAAGAGTGATTATTTTGGGAGACTATTGGGATGGAGGAAATCTCTCGATATAAGTCAAATATTGCTTTATATATCGATACACTTAAGATTTCCCATCATTTTTATTTGTTAATCGTTAATAAGACATTCAGAAGAAGAAAAGAAGATATTATGAAGATGGTTAACAATATGTGGTAGGTGGTTCTATGGAGCTTTCGGAAAAGGGTAGCCTTACGTGGGGGTTTATATATGTACTAAATTTTGAACACCATCAACAAAATTCTTGAGCTGGGGTTCTATTGAAAACAACCTCTGTATAGACCATATTCTACAAAAGATAAGAATAATATATACATAAATCTATTCTTTTGAAATCTTATTTATGAAATTACACTGAATATATTATTGTACCTATAAAGTCGGCTCTGTTGCGGCCGTTGGTGAATCTTCCAGTTTGTGGACCAGTGGGATAATCAATTCCATAAGGAAAATAATTGGCTTTGGCTGTTGTTAAAAGGTTATTGTTATTCCCATTATCAACTACTGAGTCTCCAAATATAAAGTAACATGGTACTTGTGGTTGCCCTTTTACCATTGAAATCATAATAAACATTATTGAAATCATCAAAATAAACCATACTATATGATCCCCAAATGAAGACATTCTTGAGTTATTGAATGTTGAAAAGAGAGATCAAAGATAAATGGGAAGGATAGTGATAGATGCAAAAAATGGAACTTAGAACTCCTTATTTATAGAGGATGTCAAAGAAAATCAAGTCGTAATTATTGCAGATCTGCTTTCGCAAGAAAAAAGTCAGCCAAAGTGTAAAGATATCCGATTCTAGGACCACTGATCATTTAAGCCATAATCGTAGTGTCTAGAATATTGCAAATGTACGTATTTCAAGGGTGCGGCTTGGGTCCACTATACACATGATAATTTCAAAGTCAAGGCTTTGATTGGAAAAGGGCAAGAAAGATAAAATTAACCTTTATTAAAACTATCGGATCCTTCTACAAGATCCCGTTTATTATGGGTTGTAAACAAATCCATGGATCGTAGAAGATCCTTCGTGGTCACTAAGAAAGAATCTAGGTTTCAGAACGTTGGGTCTACGATCGCCTTTTACAGATCGTAGACTCTTTTATGAGCTCACCCTGCATGTTCATAGAAAAAGTACTGTAGTTGTATCTTTTAGGCTTGAAATTACGAAATCCATCTACTGGTCATGAATGAAAATACAGGTTGTAGATCCTCCTCGTGGAATTATCAATGACTCAATTTAGTGTTGTGGGACTTGCGACTACAAATTGTATTTATGGTCATAGAATCTCTTTTACGACCTGTCTTGTCAACTCGTGAAAAAAATACTGAGACTCTAACTTGCAAGCTAGATTACACGAGATCCTATCTACGGTTCGTAAATGTATCTACGGACCATGGATGCAGTTCATAGAATCCAACTGGTGCAAAAACGACGTGTAACGGCCCAGCTATGCCCAAAACAGACGATATAACTAGCGGATTAGATAGTTACGCAATATCACCAGTGGACTGAGTCATTACGGAACGCTATTTCTAAACTTTTTAAATTAGGATATTTTAGAGGGTGTCGTATTTTTCGCCCACCACCAAACATTTTGACTTCAAAATTGTGGAAAGGTCAAAGAAAATCATATCTTGGAATTGCAACTAATTGTGTGGGTTGGTCCAGTTGTTTAGGATTATATGGGGAGTTTGTACATAAGGCTTTTTGAATTTTATACCATATGCTTATAAAATTAACATTTTTAATTGTGGGGGAGAAGTATTTTCTTTTTTGGAAAATTCCTAATAAAAATTTCTTTAAATGTACAATCACATAAAAAAAAAAGTTAACTTTTAAAAGCCGATGGGAGCTCGGCTGGATTAGCTCGACCCAAGGTTATATTATTATAGCAAATGATTATTCGATGATAGTCACGAGCGCTTAGAGGTATGAAGTTAAGTGAATTTGACAATCTGAAGGAGCTTAGCTTCTTAAAGGACTCTTAATAAAAGTTTTTTTAAGAAATTAAGCAAATCTTTCAAGTAGGGTTTGAAAGAAGGCAAACGATCCGATCAGAGGATAAAGAAGATAGACGAGAAGATAAGGGGGCCTTTCCTGAAGGTGAAGAAGGCTCCTTCCGGGGAGATACCACTCTGGAAGGGGCGAAGGACTTTTTGATGGACTAATTGGCTCCGGTTGGACTTGGCTTCGACCGCAATTTAATTAAAAAAAAAACTCGATGAATACAACAAAAAATCTATTATCAGAGCTGGCTTGGTCAACTTGACACCTAAAATTACTTTGTTTTCATATATTATCATATGATTTCATCTCTTTTTTCTTTAAAATATTTTTAAAAAGCGTATTAGTGGAATAGTAAAAGTGAATAGAAAGATCAAATAGGAAAAGTCATTAAAAAAAGATTAGTTACAATTAGACATAAAGTTGGACTTTAATCCCTATGTATTAATGCTAAACTAGATAGCTACTTATGTTGTGTTTGGCCTCTAGTGTTTGTTCAAGCAATTAATGAAATATTAATTCAAGATTTGGGTACAACTATTTTGTAGTAATTGATTAATTTAAATATTCATATATATATATATATATATATACATATACTAATCTTTCTATACACGTTTTGTGCATGACCAAAGCGTGTATCTCATTTGATAACAAACATTACAGAAAAAAATTAAACTCAATTATAAACTTATAAAAAAATAAATAATCACTAATTTTAATAAATTATTTATTTATAAAGGTCCTTCATATAGAGATTTCATCACTAAATAGAACTCATGGTAAATTAGAATTTTCCTTAGCGACTGTAGGGTATTTTCTTGATTCGAATAAGGAACAAGTATAAGTCTATCAAATAAGGAAGATTTAGGAGTTTTTCCATGACAGAAGTCCTTATTTTATCACTTCTTTCCATATATTTTAAAAGTCAATATTATAAATATAATTAAAAAATAATTTAAAGAAAAATGGTGAAAAGACGATTTTATCTAAAGAATAGATTTTTTATGAAGCGCAAAAAGTTCAAACAACATTTTTAAGGATCTTCACGCTTTTAATATATATATATATTAATATATATATATATATATATATATATATATATATATATATATATATATATATATATGGTTCTTATATATTTAATAACCATATTTCTTTTCTTCACAATTTTGCTAAATGTTGAATATCAAAAGGGTATGCATCAGTTGACTTTTGAGCTCTATAAGATCTTCTTCCAACAATTATATTTGCAGCTTCACCAGGATGAAATGCATCCCAAAATAAATATTCATTTCTATTTGGGCATGGATTTTGAAATGGTAGACATGTTATTTGTCCATTGTTCCTTCCTACTCCGCAGCATCCAGCGTTTGTCACTCTAAATCCTAAAAATCGATAAAGTTATATGTCAGAAATATCTTCAAGCAATTTTACAAGCACTAAAATCTATAGCTAATCCTATTCATCAATGGTGATTATTTTTTTTTAATTAAATGAGATGTTTAAAAGAGATATAATAGATAGTATACACAACTATTCTTATGATTATGTCAAGCTTGTGAAAACCTAACATGAGAGAGAATTTTTTGATTGAACGAAGAGTCGAATCATTAAAAGGATTGAAATACTAAGTCCAGAAAAAGAAAAGCTCTCGACTATCAATAGAGTGTTGATTAAGTGAGACGTTTAAGACAGAGATAAATGATAGTATAGACAGCTACGTACTCTTACAATCAGATTGAGCATGTAGAGAACATTAAACGACAGATAATATGGACCGAGAGGGAAAAAGTTGTTACCAAAAGCAAAGGGATTGTCAATTAAATCTTGAAAAATTCCATAAGCATTAATGTAGATTAATTTGGCATCTGGTGTATTATTGTTTAAATTATCCACAAGTGCCCTTAATTTATTGTTAAATAACTGATTTGCCACATTGATATTTTGGGCACAAGTTCTTCCATCTGGGCTGTTTTGGGCCAAAGCATTTGGGCTGCATCCAATTTGGCCCACTCCAATCAACACAAATTTCCTTGCTCCATAATTGTACAATATCTGAATAATAAGCAAAAAAATTAGGGTTCATTTATGCAAATGTCCCTTTTTTTAGGTTATCATTCAAATTTTGGCTATATTTTAAAAAGTTGTGCAAGTATAACCTAAAGAATTATCCTTGGATAACGTTAGACTCGAATTTAATGTTTGCTTATATATGTCTCAATCTTACCCAAAAAAATAAAAGCATTAAATTGTTATCTTTATCGTCTCAATTGTAATTGAGGTTTTGAAAGAGTAGGACTCACGTAGACATTTTCCCTACTTTGTGGAGTAAAAAAGTTGTTGTCGATAGAGTGTCGACTCAAAACTTTTATAAATAGTACCAATCATATATATATATATATATATATATATATATATATATATATATATGATTCACGTAGACATTTTCCCTACTTTGTGGAGTAAAAAGGTTGTTGTCGATAGAGCGCCGACTCAAAACTTTTATAAGTAGTATCAATCTAGATATATATATATATATATATATATATATATATATATATATATATATATATATATATATATATATATATATATATATCACAATTCGACTTGTAAAACATGTTCGATATTTGGCCTGAGGTTCAAAAGCTTTACTTCTTTATCTCAAATTAATATGTGCCTTATATTACTACAACAGACGTTTTATCAGAAATAGTTTCAGAATCTGAACACTATATATGAGTTCACATTCGCTATTTGACCATCACTTAAAAAACAAGAAATTTATAATGCACATATTAACATGTAGACTCAGTCAAAAATCTATCAGAGACATTACTAACAAACCAATTTTTGATGGATTTTCAATCAGACATTCATCGAAAATTTCCGAATTTTTTTTAGAAGAAAGAAAGAAGTTGACCTTTAGTTGTTGAGTGTATTGTTGGATAAGAAGATTGGCATATTGTTGAGGAGTGAATTGTGTACTTGTTGAATAATATTGTGGCATAAAATAATTATTGAGATAATCATTACTTCCAACTCCAATTGAGTAAATACATTTACTCAAATAATTTGCAGCTGAATTTTCATCTCCAATTATTCTCACTATTTCTTCAACTATGTTCTTGTAATTATTTACTTGACCTGAAAATGTTACCCTTCCTCCCTGCAAAAATTAAATTAAAATTTACGATATATATATAGTTTGTCAAAAATCTATCACAATTATACTATTTTCAACGAACTTTTTATCAAAAATTGAATATTGTATATATAAAAAATTTTATTGTGATGTTGTCTGTACGTCAAATAAAATCACATAAAATAAGACGAAACGTAAATAATAATAATTAGTACCAATTGTTGGCCAGTTTCTTCTCTAATTCCAGCAGCAGCAGATGCAAAATTGACACCTCTTAATATTTCTCTACCCCTTGCAGTTGCATAGGGTGGAATATAATCATCAAAACCCAAAAGCTCAGCTGAAAATATTAAAAAAAAAAAAAACAATATAATAATAATAACAACAATAATATATAGAAAAAAAATTTGCGTGAAAGAGCGAGTTGAACACATAATTCAATAAATATGTGTGAGTTCCTCTAAAAACTTCATTCGTTAGACATTTACACGTAGTCGAGCTTTCAGATAAAAGACGACGTATGCATGTTGAACATAAAATGTCTCAATTTTTGAGTCTTGCATTCACAACCACTCATTATTAAAAAAAATAATTATAACATGTTTATTTCATATAAAAAGGATTGACCCAGCAGACTCTCGCGTGAAAGAGCGAGTTGAATACATAATTCAATAAATAAATGTGTGAGTTCCTCTAAAAACTTCATTCGTTAGACATTTTTACGTACTTAGCTCATATATACGAAAGAGTCGAGCTTTCAGATAAAAGACAACGTATGCATGTTGAACATAAAATGTCTCAATTTTTGAGTCTTGCATTCACAACCACTCATTATTAAAAAAACCCAATAATTATAACATGTTTAATTCATATAAAAAGGATCGACCCACCAGACTCTCGCGTGAAAGAGCGAGTTGAATACATAATTCAATAAATAAATGTGTGAGTTCCTCTAAAAAAAGCTTCATTCATTAGACATTTTTATGCACTTAACTCATAAGAAAGAATCGACCTTTCATACAAAAAACAATATATACATGTCGAACATATATAATTAAGTAAATAAAAGTACGTTGAATCTGATGAACTTACCTATGACATCAACAGTAGTTTTACCATTAGAGAATCTTCCAGTTGGTCCATCTGGAAAATCAATTCCATAAGGTAAATAATCAGCCCTAGCCAATGACCTAATCACATTATTATTCCCATTATCCACTAATGAATCACCAAATATAAAGTAACAAGGTACTTGTGGTTCTCCTTTTGTCACATAATTATCCCCTAATAAACTCAAAATTAATACAAACACACATATTATCTTTGTTAATCCACACATTATGAATCCTAATAAATAAAAAAGTAGAGGCCTTTTTGGAAGAAAGGAAAGATTAAAGACAATGTATATGGTCTATGTGTGTGTATATATACTAGAAAAGTGAGAAAAAAAAAGATTATTAAAAATTGAGGGAGTGTTTTTTTATGAAGAATTTTTTAAAAAAAAATTAAAAAATATCATTTTTCCAACAACTAATTAATATTCCTTCTGTCCCATTTGAGTTGACCTGGATGACCTGGCAAGGAGTTTAAGAAAGAATTTAAAAAAAAAAATTATGGGTCTAAAATAAAAGATACTATATGTTTGTGTGGTTGTAAATCATATTTCATTAAGATAAAATGAGCATTTTAAAATTAAATTACTACTAAATATATAAATGTATCTTTTTTTTCAAACCGACTTAAAAAATGAGGCATAGAAACTGAGACAACAAGAATACTTAATTAAAATTGATGGAATTTAAAGGGATGTGGGGTAATAAAAAAATTCCTCTTTCCATAATAGATATGGTTGGAAAATATTATTGAGTTAGGTCCACTTAAAAGAATTGGGTTGTCAACATTATCTTAACGGAGAACAATCTCAAACGCCCTTAAACTACGTAATATTTGTTATGATATTGCCCTTAATTCACCTTATGAATATGGGCTATTCGAAATAAGGTATGCTTTAGCCAAAAAATTGACGTTAGGGGTATTTGAAAGTCGAAAAATGGACGAAGGATAGTTTTGTACCAATTCAAATAGTTAAGGAGCATTTTACGCCCTTCTTCATTTTGAAAAATAATAAATTAAATAGTAGGATAGCTTCTCTTAAAAAAATACTTCGTAGAAAATAATTTGACTCATTTTTTTTATTTTTCATATTAAAAAATATTCTTTAATAAAGATGACTCTGTACCAAAGAAACTCGAACCAGACTCAAATTATTGATCTTATTTAGTTCTTTTACAGATAGAAAGTTAGTTAGAAGCATTGAATTTCACATGGATATGTTGTGTGTGTTAGATTTTATATAGTGACACTAAGATCCACTTCTTTTTTTTTCCTTTTGGTAGTCATGCATTCATTAATTTTCCTTTACTTCCTAGATTTTAAGTTGAATTAAAATTTTATAAAATAACAATGCAAATAATATTTATGTTAAATTATTTAAAAGATAATCGCAAGTTACTTTATTTACTTTTTTCATTTCAAATTAGTTATCATATTTCGTTTTGCAAAAATTAAATAACTATAATAGCATATTCAATGAAATCTCATAAGTAGAATCTGGGGAGGATAAAATGTACGCAGACCTTAGCACTACCTCATAGAGATAGAGAGGATATGATGAATTAAATGAAATGTACTATATATATTGTTGCCCACATGGCTATGATGTGTACGTGAAATACAAAAATTTATTGCATATCAATTGGTCTAGTTGCCAACATGTCTTGTCTTGAAATGTCCTATTCTATTATTCTTTTTTTTGGTCTAAGGTACGAATAGCGAATTTGAGATGATTTGAATATATTATGTATTGACTATGAATATGAAACTATGATACATAGTGAGGTGTTGCGAGGAGTTGAGATAAACTTAAAATCAAATGAAATAAAGTTATCTTGGAACAGGTCAGGTGGAGGAACATTGTTAATGATGCTTATTATCTTTACATGATTGGCGTCACTTTACTTTAGAGTTTCGAGATAACGAAACAAAAATTCAAGATTATCTAAGCTTTTTATACGTGTTACTCTGATATTTGATTCTAGTCTTTGATTTATCCCTAAAAAAATCGAATTTATACTGAATGGAACATAAATTTTTCTAAGGGCGTGAGACAAAACTTGCGGGACGAAAAACAGAAACTTATACTCTGAGGAAAAAATTAATTGCCTTGAGGGGGTAAAAATTAAAGACCAGTACAAATTTTGGCCAAAAGTGCAAATGATCCTTTTATTTGGGCTTCAATGTGAGTTGTATTGAGCTAACTTTGCCACTGCATAACTGGGCCTTACCTTCTGTTTAAAGATGGTTATTGGGCCATTGTTTAAATTTGGGCTGAAATTTACTAGGCTAGTAGTGGTTTTGATTGTGTAATGTGGAACTTCCATGCGAGACTTCAAATTTAATCAGACCCTTAAACGGATATCAAACATCAAATGAGAAATCAACAGACCAATTCCTCTAGAGTTCGACATTCAATAATGCAACAAATGCCATTTATAAAAAAAGGAAAACCACTGGTCACCTTAGGATGACGTAGTCTCAAAAAACCTCGAGACAATCATGACGTTTAAAGCCTACCAATAAAAGTTATGACATAACAATATGTCCTTGATTATCTTTCACTAGAGATTTCATATTCGAGTTCCTATAAATAAAGTTGTCTTCGATAAGAAGCTTTTCCTTTCAAAACAGCACTTCTCGATGCAAATCTAAATTGAACAATACTAAAACAGATATCTGACATCTAGAACATTAATTCAAAGATTCTTAATTCCATTAACTAATGATCAATGATTGAAGATGAGAAGGAATTAATCAATCCATCATTTTCAATTACTTTATAATTGCTCCACGTAACTTGTAGTAGTCATTTTCTTTGAACATTTACAAATGTCAATTCAACATATCCTATTAGTTCAAAACTCCTACCAAACATGCAAAATTTTGTCATTGGGCCATGTTTGGCTTTATGCAAGATTCACTTGACCTAGTCATGAAAAACTAGATAAAAGAACCTATCATTTGGAATTTTCAAGAAACTTATGAGTTCATCTTAGATTTTATTTTATTGGGTTATATTGTAAAATTAAAAAAAAAAAAAAAAAAAAGAGTATAGATTAGAAAACATGTTGTAGATTCAAAGGGAAGAAGTGGATGTGCAACTTGAAATTCTTCCTTATTTTAATTTGCCATTTACCTTGTTAATTAGTTACCTTCTTATACACTTCAATCTTCAAGTTCAATATCTTTGTGTGTGTTTTAATCCATAAATTCATAGGGGTATCCCTCCTCGTCCGCAACCAGCCCAAAAGGGAAGTATCTTTTTATTTGAAGTAGGAAAAATCATGATCAGGATAGCGAACCAAAAGCTCTCCATAAAGTAATTGTATGATTTTCCAAGGTAAAAGAGCTTCTGACCAATTAGAAACAAAAATAAATAAAAATTTAGTGCCAATAAGGAGAACTTAGGGCGCATATTCTTCTCCAATTTTTGAGTTTTACTCACCTCTCAAATGAATTCAAAAATATATTCGAAGGAATTCTGAATCCCGGTCTGAATGATTTGTGGATTCCGAACATAATGGGTGGCGATTTCATGTTTTAAACATCATTTATATAGTTTCGATAATCATCTTTTGTGTCTAAGTTAGCTCAATATTCAATTTTTTTAATGTATAGCAGTATGAGAGTCGGAACTCATTCTTTTTCTTGATTTGTGATTCAGTATAATATTTACATGTTATATAGTCGAAATTAAAATGTTCAGAATACATACAGAATTGGACTTAACATTTAAAATTTATAAATTTCTATAAACAATTCATGTACACTTCATCTTCAAAAATTTAACAATCTAAAAATTTTCAATTCTGCTTAATTCGTCCTCATCAGATTGCCTCCGAAATTAGTAATTTTATCTAAAATATAATGTAGGAGTAAAGAGAGTGTGGCGTGTGACGGCACAATTATTGGCTTGTCGTGTTTAAAATTATTTTTGGATAATTATGTGGACCCACTAAATCTGGACCGTCTAATGCATCAAGCTGTGTAGGGTAGCTTCAAATCAACGGCTCGAATCAAATCATTAGCTAGATAAGCTTCACGTAAATTAATAAAATTTGTAAAATATATATAAAGAAATTTATTAATATCACATAAATCAAGATCAAAAAATAATTTATATAGGACTCGTGCTAGTACAAGCTTTCGTAATTAGTATATATATATTGATTATTATTTTAATGAACGATTATTTATGTATTTATTTTATTTTTTGTGGAATTGTAAAGTACGTCATTTATTTGCCTCGTAGTTGCTGCGTTGTTATTACTTTGGCTATAGGTTTTAGTTTAAAAAATATTATTATTTTTAATTACATGGTTGTAGGAGTCTTGTTCATTTAATTATTCTTTAGTGGGTTTATATTATTTTTAATTTCCTAATTAATTATTGATAATATTTGATTTTGATCCTTGTAACCCTTTAGTGTTTGAAGTTATGATGCATTTTTAGTTCTTCTAGAGTTTAAACTATTTTTAATTATAATATCTTTAGAGTTTTTTTTTTTTCACTTGGGGAACCTCTTCTTATATTTTCATTAATTACATAAACCTCCTTTCTCATATTTAAATGTTTATATATTATATTTCATATTATAACTTTTAAAATCACACAAATCATATGATACATAATGAGAAGTTTAAAATATATTTATTCCTTTTTACAAATTTAATATCTATTTAAACTTTGTCGTCTTGTAAGTTGAAACTAGAGTATTACGTCTATCATAACTCCAAATAATCAGTAGCAAAGCTAAAATTTTCGTTTAGAGAGTTCAAAATTTAAAAAATCAGACACATGAACTTATCAAAGAAGATTTAACATCAACAATACATAAAAGATTATTGACAAACGTAATTGGAATGAACCTCTGACCAATAGGTAGCTCCTCCCTTACAAATAACACTAAATTTGAAGCTTATACATACATATACTATCAAAGGATAAGACTGCTTCCTTCTTAATCAGATATCTCGAGTTAGAGCTTTGAGTATGAAAAAAAAAAATCATTGATGGGGAATATTTTCATATGAATAGGACCTCAAGTAACACAACAACAACAACAGACCTAGTGGAATCCTTCAAGTGGGGTCTGGAGAGGGTAGAATGTACGCAAACCTTACCACTACCTCATAGAAGTAGAGAGACTGTTTCCTGAGAACCTTCGTCTCAACAACTCATAAGCAGAATAAACTAATATGACAAAAAGGAAAGGAAAAGGAATAGCGACTACTAATGAACCACATGATACTACGTAAATATGATAAATTTAACACATATAATACAGATAAAGACAACACATGATATACGGACTCGACAAAACCTACTACCCTAGCTACAATACCCCACGACTAGACATCCACCAAACTTTGCTAACCTATTATACTCTAATTCACGACCTCCACTCCTTTTTATCTAAGATCATGGTCCTCGGTGGAATCAAGTTTCATCATAATCTAAATTAATCGAAGTTCCAATACAAATACCAGACACCTAATAATATAATAAGTTAATACACAAAGCAAAACTATATATACACACAAACCAAAAGCCGTGAGTCTCAAGTAATATAATTTCGTCTTATTTTGGATTTACAACTTAGAATGTGGGGTCTACACTCAACCCCCCCCCCCCCCCCCCAAATTATTCAGAAATTCCTATAAATTCTTCACCTTTTTCCCTTTCCATTTATACAATTTCTTCATTTGCCTTTCCCCCAAATACCATTTTTTTCCCCTCATGGAGGAGGAATTTCAAGAATTCGAAGTTATTTTTGAAGAAAATATTGAAAACGAAAAAAATGATCAAGATTACTATAAATTCCAAAATCGCGATTTGATCAGCTCAAATTCCAATAATTTGCATGGTAGAAAAAGGATAAAGCGAATTTCCAACTCCGCCCCTATTAGTATCCCGGGAAATTTATCGAGGAATAATTCATGGTTCAAGCACTTGGAACATAACGAGTCAAGTTTTTTCGAGGACGGAGAAATAACGCCACCCCACTTGATCACCGACCGGAGAATCGCCGGAAAGATGATGTCATTTTCAGTTTGTAGTGGTCATGGAAGAACACTTAAGGGAAGAGATTTGAGTCAAGTAAGGAATTCAATTCTTAGGATGACTGGTTTTCTTGAAACTTAAAATTTAGAGGAAAAGAAAAAAAAATATTTATTTTTATTTTTGAGTTCCAATTATGGGAATCTCACTAATTCCACTAGTTAAAAAGTTTCAATAAATCAAAAAATATGTATAAATATTAAATTTCGAATTCTGTAACTCATATGGTTCATATTGAAGCACGATGAATCTACTAAATGTTCTTTGACTATTTTATGTGATATTTATTACTATATATTATTTTTAAATTGATATAAGAATTCGTAAACTTATCTGTTATTTTAAAATCGATAGAAAAATTCATAACCTTCAAATTTTGGACCGATAATGCCAAATGGTGAAATAATTGTGCAAGTGAGGGCATAATATTTATGTTTTGTGTATTATTATTATTATTATTATTATTATTATTATTATTATTATTGTTATTATTATTAGTATTGTTTCATTTTAAAAAAAAAAAAGCCAAACACAAACAGCTGATTTTACAGGGGTGACATGACTTATGTTTTTTTTTTTGGGAAAAAAATGCAATAATTGTGAAATGTATATACTTTAATGTATGAAAATACAGTATTTTTTTTTTTTAAAAAAAAAGAATAATAGTAGCTTATATTATTCAAAATTCAAAAAGAAAGAAACAAATGAACGACAACCCATTAGGAAGTTTGTTTTCTTGGATTTTCCCATTATCATTTGAATTGTTTTTTTTTTATATATATATATAATTATTTGGTGTGCGAAATTTATTAGCTCGATTAATTTAAATTCATATGGTATAAAATATTATAAGGAAAAAAAATAGTTCCTATGAAGAACATCATTAACGTTAGAGCTTGACATCAAGACCTCTAATTTATTTATTTTTTCAAAAAGTGTTTTTTATTTTAAAAGTTTTTGATTCTTTAAATTTAAAATTGAAAATTCTGATTATAAAGATCTTATCTATTTCATCATACTTCGTATATTTGAATTATTTGTTGGGCATGAAAACAAAAATACGCTAAGGAGTGTTTTCCCTTTTAATTCAAAGGCGAAAGTAGCATTTTGACATCTAATTCATATACGAATCCTACTATATTCGATGTGAAACATAAATTTAATTGTAAATATCAACTAAAATTGCAAGAAAAAGTAAATATAAATGAACTCATGCATAATTTTAAAAATATAATAATGAGTTTAACGGTAATTAGAGTGAGTTTAATTCTTAAATGTATATTTGTTTTTATGGACTTTATGCAACACCCAATCCAAATTAATCAGTGTAATACCCTTAGCTAAAGTAAAGATTACTCGCATGACGTATCATTTCAAATTTATTATGGCCAAGAACAAATCGAAAACGAAAGGGGTTCAATAACATGTATAAAAATGATTTTGGAGGAATTCAGAGGATAATTTTTTAGGGCAAAAATGGGTTTTATGTTCTCACAACGTACCATAAGACGCACTCAGTGAATGCGTTTTATGTGTTCATGACCTATTTATTCATAAAACACACTCATCGAATGAGTATTCTGTATTACTGACCTATTTGTTCATAAAACGCACTCAATGAATGTATTTTATGTATTAATGTCCTACTTGTTCAGAGATCACACTTAGTGAATGGGTTTTCTGTATTAATGCCCTATTTGTTCATAAATTGCACTCAGTGAATGCATTTTATGTATTAAGGATCTATTTATTCATCAAACACACTCAGTTAATGCCTGTTTATTAACAAGGGGTCATAAACATATAAAACACATTCACCGATCAAGTGCACTTTTCGTACTCTTAAATTTAGACTGCCGTTGTATGAGTGACGATATATGATCAGGCCAAGTGGTTCACTTGAAAATCAGTAATGAATTCTGAATATCAATCATATCTAGAGTACCCTTTTAGGGGTATGACAATCGGAATCTTCCATATAAACATTTGAATAACTATAAAACAAAATTACTGTTAATTATATGGGAAAAAGACACATTATTAAATGGTAGTCACCTCCAAATGTGTTTTATAAAATTTACTAATCATATCTTAATCTTGAAGTTATTTTAGTATTAAGAAAATGAATTAATCTCTGCTGGATATTAGGAGGCCAACATGTTTCATGGATATAAAGTCAAAAAGTTTATCCAAAGATTAAGCAAAACTAATAGGATATAGATATATAGGGGAAAATATATTTTTTCTTAATTAGTACATGTGAAATTCTGACAAAAAATTATTTTTACAATAAACTAAGATTTCAATAATTAAATTAATTAGGGTATTAATTAATGATTTGAAGGTACTTTGTTGTTTAAGGTACCATGTCACCATGACTAATTTCTGAATATATTCTGACAAAAAAAAGGAGAAGACAAATTAATCCATCATTACATTGAGATTATAAAATAATTAAAAAGTCAAACATGGGATGATTTGGATCTCAAATCTCATATCTCAATGCAAATATCAAACATCGAAATAACAACACTTAATATTGATATTAATCATAAATAAATTAAAATTAGTTATATGAAATCTCTAGTATAGATGGCGCGATCTATATTTATAAAACTCTTAGATAAACAAAAAATATTAGTAGCATTTTATTTTTATGTATATAAGAGTAACTTGTGCAATATAAATTATTTCGAATCGCATCGTAAGAGTTGGGATATAAATAATTCATCTTACGACAAGTATTAATAATTATTTTGATGATTCGAACTTGTGACCTCGAAATTTTACTAAAAAACTTTATATTTTATATGAAATATAAAAATATTTTCTTTATCTATTTCTATATCTATATCTATATTATATAAAAACGTGAAGACGCTTAAAAATGTTATTTGAACTTTTTGTCCTTTAATTAAAATACTCTGCTTTATACAAAATCGTCTTTTCACTATTTTTCTTAATTTATTACTTTATATTTTATTTATTTAGTTTCAAGATTCATTTTTTAATTAGAATTTCTTTATATTTAGATTCCCTCTTGATTTCGAACTATTCTATATAAATAATTGTCTAGGCTACGAAGGAAAAAGGAAAAATATTAGCAGTTTCTAATATTTAAGACTTTGAAATTAACTAAAATTTTCATTATCAAATATTTTATTAATAAATATATAAGATATAGCAAATTTAAAAAGAAAAAGAGTAATTAAAATTATGTTGGACTTAACATTAACTACTCCTTTTATATTTAGGAGTCTCTTTTTGAAATTAAATTTTAATCAATTAATACAGTAATAGTTATTTATATGAATATTATATTTCTTTTAATAATTTGTATATAATTTTTAGATTGACATTTGACATGGCAAATACGTGCGAATAATACAACCAACACTAAACTAATTAATTTATAAGATGTTGACACTTGGAATTATTCTGTATTTATTCTTTTAAATTTGCTAGGTGTCAAACTTAAAAGTGAAAAGACTTACGTATTTGTTGCTTTCTTTGATTTGCAACTCAAATTTCTATAGATACCAAACTTCCAAAGAAAATTATTCATTAATTATTGATATTATCCCATTTAAACATATATTATTTTTTGCAACTATTTTATTATATATATATTTGTGAATGAATAAATATGGTTCTTTATTAGATCTCGAATTTGAATTTTTTAAATTTTGATAAATAAGTCATTCATGATGTAAATTTGAAATAATTAAATTCAAATAAATGAGTTTTGAATAAAACCTAAGTTAGAAATTCTGCTGACTTCATCATATATATGTTTCTAAAATATATTTATATATATATTAGGGTGGAATAAACTTATACATATAAATAATATTCTTATATATATAATTAAAATAGAACATCTTACCTAACAAGAATAAGACAATTATTGTTTATTTAAAGGTTGCCATTTTTACAAGTGTGTTTACTTGGAGCATTTTATGCCACAACACTTCCAAAATGAAGAAAAAGAAAAAATTTATCCCTAATTATTTGTAAAGTTTGAAATATTATTTTTAGCAAAATAGGAAGTGTTGGGAAACTTCCAAGCTTTGTGGACTTCCATAAATCTTTTAAACTTATTTTGTCTTCATGTAACATCATAAGAATTACATTCATATTTGGTATTTAATTACGATGAACCTCTTTCGAAAATAAGTATTTTATTTTTATAAAACAGTATAATGTTTGTATATTCAATATCAATTCTTTTCAGATTTCATGATCTATAAAATTAAACTGGATATATTATTATTGTTTTTCTTGAAATCCTAGAGAAATGTATTCGCAATTATTATAATTATTACTATAGTTAACAAATCATACAAGGAATGTAAATTGCACTAGACAAGTTTGATATGACGAGTTCGACTGATAATGTATTTAACATGAAAAATCAATCTTTGACTTTTTTTTATAAATATCACTTGATATACCAACTCAACGACGAGTTTAATTCAAATATAAAAGATTATTGGATGGTGGGATTGAATTGAAAATGATTGTTTGTAGTAAAAGTTCTTTTAAATGAAAATGACTTTCTAGCACTTCCTTTTATTGAAGACAACATCTACAATCAAATAAAATATTATCATTTGAACAAATGATTGGTATTTGTATATGAATTTAAACTTTATATAATTAGGGATGTTTGTAATTCTTTCAAATTTAATAGATAAAAGAAGAAAAAATTCTTGTTTATTTTCAAACTAATGAGATCATTAGAGAATGTTAAAGGGGAAAAGAATTGAATTCAAGAATATTGTTAGTTTCATACTCTTCTAGATGCATTTTTGTTTTTCTTATTCAAAGATAACTTCTACAATCAACTAAATCATCATGACTTGAACGAGTAGTTAACTTGATTTCTTTCTCTATTACATAAATTTGCATATGCTCTACTCTTTTTAGACTTCGCTTATGAAACTACACCAGATATGTTGTTGCTGTTGACTTGAACAAGTAGTTAATCTGAGTCGAGATCATTCGAAAACACCTCTCTGCTTTTGTGAAATAAGGGTAAGGTCATCGACTCATCGCACACTTTATTCTTTTCAGATCCCACTTATGGAACTACAATAGATATATCATTGTTGACTTGAACAAGTAGTTAACCAAATTCGAGGTCTTTCTGAAGTAGCTTATGTACCTGCATAAAATAAGAGTAAGGTCTGCGTATACTTTATTCTTCTCAGACTCTATTTATGAAATCATATTAAATACGTTGTTATTATTGTTATTGACTTGATCAAGTAGTAATTAGTAGGCCTAACACTTCTCTAAAAGGGACAAATGTAGCAATTTTTCAGGTATAAATTAGTTCCTTCCACATTTTAAAAACTTGAAAAAAGGTTTTTATCAACTTATTTAATTTTAAGAATTCAAAACGTCTCAATAATATGATTAGCTAACTAATTAATCTCTAGCTATACATCACAACCTTGATGTCACAATCAAAAATTAATAATTGAAATTAGTTATGAACTTCATTGTAAACATATCACTAAATAGCTCGTGATTAATATAATAATTTATTGCTAATTTTATCATTAAATAAAATTAATGATGGATTTAATAGTTTAACTCTTAATAATACTTGTCCACCATTAATGTACTCTACTATATTTGGCTTAGTCACTAAATTTACTTTGAAAAATTAAAATCATAAAATTATGTTTTATAACAATAATGTTAACCTAATTTCTTTCATCCCAACTTATTTAATATATCATAGAATCATGTTGACCCTACTAAGATAATGATTAAGTACAAAAGAAACAAGATTATACAAGATAAAATAATCCAACTAATCACACATACTATTTAATCGTTTATCATAGCTATAATTTTAGATAATTATTATTCGTCGTTAATGTTTCATTTGATTTGCTAGGGGTTACCTTTTGTATATTGACACTGAATTATACAAACGAATTTGTATGTTGACCGCCGCAAATTATAGAAACAGATCTGTATATTAGCAGCGAATCATACAAAAGAAAAAACATATAACAACAAAACAACTTATCGAGTTCATATATTGATAGCGAATTGTAATATGTGCTTGGTAATATATTATTATACATTTAAATAATCAATAAAAAATAATTTAAATTAATTTGATTTTATTTTATTTTAGTTGAAAAATTATTTTTTTTTTAAGAAAAGTGAATATGGGTCCCACTAATGGTGTTGATCATGACAACTGTAGATTAACATAATTTGGTTGTACTTATCATAAAATATTTTCCACTCTGAGCTGTCCTAAAAAATAAAATAAAAAAGGAAAAAAAGTTTGCTTTATATGATATATAAATAAATATAAATATAAATAATATATGAATTTTCAAACTTTATTTTTTGAGCAAAAATGGAAATTTCTAGAGCAGGTGCTTTGTTCTCAACTTATTCAATTTGCAGTAATGCTGCTGGAATTGCTGGTAACTCTCCTTCTATCTTTCTTTCTGCTCTTTTCGCTTGTTTTCGAAATTACTGACTCGATTAATTTAGATTCGTCACCTGTAAAGTCCATCGAAAGGGAAGTGCTAGCTTCTTGTTGCTTAAAACTAGTTATTTTATGTATATATTTTGTATAATCGATATAGTAACATTTGCTAGCATTTATATTATAAGAAGGTTAAATCGTGCACTGTTGGTTGAGTTCAGATTGAGTTTTTTGACCTAGAGGACTATGGGGTCAATTTTCAAATTTAATACTTGCCTTTTTTGAGTGGTATCAATGCTCTTGTAAGGAGATGCGAGAGGTTGGATTTAGGAGTCACTAGGAGAAGTAGAGGTAGACCGAAGAAGTATTGGGGAGAGGTTATTAGACAGGATATGACGAGACTTGATCTCACCGAGGACATGACCTTAGATAGAAAGGAGTGGAGGTCGCGAATTAGAGTAGAAGGTTAATAGGTTAGTAGGGTTAGATTGATGTCTAGCCGTGAGGTATTGTAGGGCAGTAAGTTTTGTCGAGTCCGTATATCATGTGGTGTCTTTATCTGTATCATATGTGCTAAATTTATTGTATTTACATATTATCATGTGTTTTTCATTAGCAGTCGCTCTTCCTATGCATTTCTTTTCCTTTCCGTTTCGTCATATCTAGTATTCTGCTTATGGGTTGTTGAAACGAAGGTTCCCAGGAAACGACCTCTCTACTTCTATGAGGTAATGGTAAGGTCTGCGTACATTCTACCCAGTTGTGCCTTTTTTGAGTGGTGTATCTATGTTCTAGTAATCGCATATTTCCCTTGGCTAAATGATAGAAGTTCCTCCCTTTATAGGATGACGAGATCCGACCCGAACCCTCTGGCTAAGGGGGACAGATTTTTATCTATCTCACCATACTCCTTGACGATTTCGAATTTAGTGGTGTTCATTTGATAAAAGTTCCTTTTTTTGCTTATAATTTTTCTTTTTGAAGTTTTTGTGTGTGTGTGTGTTTTGGCTTGAAATAACTTGAACAATTTGTTTTTGATTTTTTGCATATTGCAGGAAACCTATGTGCATTTGTTTTATTTGTGTCACCTATGTAAGTCTCCTAAATTTCGAAAAATCATATTTTAATATATGTGTATGTATGTGTGCGCGCGCGTTCAAGCTGACGTTTTGGGTCTTTTTTTCAGACCAACATTCAGAAGGATCATCAGAAACAAGTCAACAGAAGAATTTTCAGGGTTGCCTTATATATATGCCTTGTTGAATTGCTTGATATGTCTCTGGTATGGAACACCAATTGTATCTCCTGGTATTATACTGGTTTTTACGGTTAATTCTGTCGGAGCAGTTTTTCAGATCACGTATATACTCATATTCATCGTGTATGCAGAGCCAACGAAAAAGGTAATGTCATTTACCTCTACTTCAATTGTGTACACAGTCTCACCTTGCATTTCTACTAGAGATTGTTTCCAAGTAAGGGCGCATCTTTATTAAAAGATGAGTCCATTTGATCACCCTGCGTATAGATATTGAAGTGTGTGATCATTTTACCTGAAAGCTTAAAGACGTTTTGAGAGAATGGAAGTTTATTTACTCAATTATGTCTTCAACGTCCTTTATTATATCACATGTTGAATGCAGTTGAAGATGTTGGGGCTGTTGTTTGGTGTTTTTGCTGCATTTGCTGCTGTGGTTTCCATCAGCATCTGCCTATTTCAACCTCCAAATCGACAAACTTTCGTTGGATATTTGTCTGTCATCTCTCTCATCTCCATGTTTGCATCTCCGTTGTTCATAATTGTAAGTCGATCAAGGGGAACAACGCGTGATTAAAATATTTTTCGTCGATGAGACTTGAGAGATGTGTTGTTTAAATGATTTTTGCAGAATTTGGTTATCAGGACAAGGAGTGTTGAGTACATGCCATTTTATCTCTCCCTTGCAACTTTTCTGATGAGCATTTCTTTCTTTGCTTATGGAATGTTTAAGCAAGATCCATTTATCTCCGTAAGTAACCAAACGTAACAGTAAAATTGTTTTTCATCTGCTCTAATACATTTCACGAGTTCGAGCTGTGGTAACTGTTAATTAACTATTGATGTTTAAATCTAGATAGAAAACCTACATTACACCCTGGGGTGCGGAATGTTTCTTGCACTAGACCGGCCCCGGTTTTTTGTGTAAAGAATTTAACATTTTGATCTCTATGAACCAGGTCCCAAATGGGATAGGAGGAGTTCTTGGGGTCATACAACTAGTCTTGTACTGGAGATACAGCAGATCTAATGAGGAGCCAACAAGACCTCTCCTGGAGTCCAATGCATGAAAAATAATGCCTGAACGGAAAATACTTGCTCACACCTAGTGTTTACACCAAACTAATATGAGACGTATGGTATGAACACCAGGTTTGGCTTATCATTTTCCCATCAAAAAGTCAGCCAAATATGATTCTTTTAGAGTTTGGTAATGTGTCAAGTTGGTGTAACGTTCTGTCTGTGATTTGTTATGTGCTTGGTGTCATGTTGGTTACTTTCACCCCCCATCAACAATATTCAAAGAGATTTACTGCAGAAAAATAGAATAAAGAGGCTGGGAAAGTAACACAGAACACGTGAATTGTAGAGGCATGAATTCAAACCAAACAAATTTCCGCGATTAGAAAGTGCAAACGCCAACACATGAGGTACTCAAACCAGCAGCTAATCAAATGAGAAACTAAACTAGTGCCTACCAATGTGTATCTTGCATTCCCCCACATTGCATCAAGAACTATACTGTGTAACGATTCTTGGCATTTCTGTCGAGCCTCTTTGCATCGTCCTGCAAAAGAAGATGGTTCATTATGAGCCTTGCGAATTGAGGAGAAACTGAATTCAAGGCGTACGATAACAAAGATTTCATACGTGAAATATGAAGCCAACACTGTCGGTGTAATCCAGAAACTGCTTCCATTGCCTACCAATGCTAATCTGCAAGGAGAAGTTTCAGGGTAAGTATAGTTGCAAAGATATAAAGCTGACAATAAGAACTATTAACTGGTAAAGAGCTGAAAGGATTCAATATTATCAATGAAGCACAAAAGGGGACGACAACCACTATATTTTTTAACACAAGGAAGTTCAATGGAGAAAAAAGAAACGAAGAGAACGGGGTGATAGAAAAAGTACATTTTATCAATCATAAAACAAATGATGAGACAACGATATCACACTTCGTAAGGATATCTTCTAAATGTTTCAACCATATGAGCATGAACTAAGAATACTTAAACCCTTGAGACCGCCATCCCACTACCCTTAACCAGCGTTTTCGTGTTTGAGTCCTAATGGAGAAATTTCTCCTAAAGAGTGCTTCCTATTGAATGAATCTGGATAAGTAGGGCAGATATTGGATACTGGACGACTACACCAAAATAATTAACCTTGGGATAAAAGAATTTTAGAAAGATTTGTCAAATCGTCTGGCAGATCTTGGAACGATACCAGAGTCTCCCAACAGTAAATACCTAGTAATGACAACAGACAACTGATGCTGAACACGTCAGATACTCCAAAGATGCACTACTTTTGGAGGATCCAACGCGCACCCATCACCATTTTTAAAGAGTCCAAGCAACATAGTTGACAACAATATCACTAGTTTCCCAGAAAATAGCATCCCAAACCTAGACCACCCTGCAATTTTATCCCTTTACTCCCTAAGTTCTCTTTATTTAAGCTCACATAATTGAGTTGCCAACGGAGCAATAATCATAATTTAGATTATGCAATTGTGTGATTGGTACTGAAAACAATAAACTGTGTCTAATAGCAACGTCGGTTTATAAGCCTTCTATAATGTATGGCACCCCTCCGCAGATAAATTAACACTTCCCTTCATCCATAAGCATATTTCTTTTTAGATTACAGCTATATATTTTTTTCATGATAGTGATTCACTATCAGAAGCGATAAAGTTAGACAAATACACAGTAAGGATAAGCTCGAGATATCATCTATTACCTAGAATGTAAATAAAAGTAGTGAAATCGTCTATTATATCTGATGACTTCCCCTCTAACTTCTAATATCCTCAATAGTACAACGCATATCAAAGTATATCACGTATAAACATCAGCACGAAAATGAAAAACGTGGCTGTTGACACCAAAAACAAAAAGCAAATTACCTGAGCTGTTTCATTTGCAGCATTCTTGGTCCACAAAGCTATTTTGTCTGCCTTACCACGGACACTAACAACTGCTCCACAAATTTCATCTCCATGATCGAATTGATGTCCAATCATTGCCAGAAGCTACAATAATCCCATATGAGAAAACAAGAGTAGAAATTATTTAGAAGGGGATAATAACAGTACTAGAGTGATTTATCATTAAAAGCTGGATGGAAATATCTTCGGTATACCGTATATAGCCAGCTGGTATCAGATTTACCCTTTGGAAAACTCATTTTCCATGTCCCTCCATTAGCACATACAGGATCTTCCCACTTTGGCTCAATTTTATGCTTAAAACAATGAAAGTCTGCTCCCACAACTAACTTGCTTGGGTGGTGGATATTATTGTAAGCACTGTTTGCAGAATTAGCGACATGGTTCAAGATTTCATCAAGAGACAAAAGGATAATAGCATTTAAAATACCTAATCCATGGAATATCAAACAGGCATGTCATAGTCCAAGTTGTACGATAACTTAAGTGCCTTGAGAAATTAGACCGATAAAGAACTCGCCAAACAAAGTGCATGCATCCAAGGCAGACACCAAATTCACATCATTACCACCTATGTTACTCAAACCATAGGACTTTAAAAGGTCCAGGCAAGAGATCAAAAATACTGGCCTGCATCTAAGTTTACTCTCCAATCTAGAGGGTAGATAGCATATTTTAGACAAATTAAGAAATAGAAAAGCATCTGTCTTTATTTTTTAAAATGAATTGTCAGCTCAGTATATTAAGACAAATATACATAGAGACATCAAGTCTCACAGCTATGAGGTACAGGACCTGCTCTTATATGCAAATTTAAGTAAAAGGAAGTGCTCGTACTTGAAGATAGTAACTATTATCTTGCTTAGGAGAGAAAACAAAAGGATTATCCAACTACATTATTAACTCAAAATAGTATTAGTAACATATCCTTCATTGCAAATATTAGAAGTCGCTAACCAGAAATTGGCAAGTAACCGAGAGATCAAAATTCCAATTGGCAAGTAACCAAGAGATCAAAATTCCAATTTTTTAGAAAGTCGCTAACCGGAAAAGGACAAAGCAATGTGTAATTAACAATGCAACTTGCATAAACTAAAGCTCAAACCAATTCGGGCATTCCAAAGCAAGATTGCACATTGTCAACAGATTAACTAAACACCTTAGCAAGCCAACTAAAAATGCAACAAGTACCAAAGAAAATCTAATAAATTATGAGAGAAAAATCAAAAACAACAATATAGATAGTGTAATCCCATAAGTGGGGCTAAAGGGGGGTAGATGTACGTAGACGTTATCCTACCGTTGTGGTGTAGAGATGTTGGTTTCCAATAAGACCCTCTACTTACTAAACAAAGAATGATAGAAAGTAAAAAAAAAAAAAAGGCAGCAAAATAGCAAGATAAAGGACAAATGAAACAACAGGTAATAGTGAAAATTAGGAGAATAAGATACTACTTGTGTTAACTAATACTACAAAGCTCAGCTATCTATAACCCTTCTACCCTTATCTTCGACTTCCAGATCTTTCTATCTAGAGTCAACCCCTCAGTAAGATGGAGAAAAATCAAACAAGATACCATTTGTACCGCAATATCACCTATATGAAGGCAGATAATCAGAAGATGTTCAAAAACCAAAGTCCTTCAGCAGCACCAAAATTCTTGGGACAGTAAAGTAAAACCCCATAATTCACAACCAAAAGAACACAACCAACAACAAAAACAAACTAAAATCAATGAAATCTCGACTTAACTTTTTATGCTGGCTTGAATGGTGACCCATTTCTGAATTTCTTCAGCTCCTTTGAAATAGTCCAATTTTTATTTTTTTTGCAATTTGAGCTTACAGTAATCTTGTTTAATGACATTCCTACTTATTATCCAATCAAAAAGAAAAAAGAAAAACAAACACGAAAAGCTAGAAATGCATCTTGGGTAATCTTAGTAGCTAAGTTGGTTGTTTGTTTCACCTTGTTGGTGGGGATTCAACTGCTCACCTTATAATCGGCTCCCCTATTTCCTTTTCACCTACCCCAATTTATGAAAAAAAAGACAGAAACCAACAAGAAATACGAAAAATATAACCCGTAAAATCTAATTAACTCAATTGATTAGCTACCTAAACTTTCACCAATTTAATTGTTAACAGGGGTTCATTTCCCCACCTCATACCCCTGTTTTCCCTTCTTCTATCCCCAATTCATTTTAAAAAACAAACTCCGGCGAATCTCATTAGCTCAATTGATTAGCTACCTAAACTTTTACCTTATGGATGATGGTTCAATTCCCCACCTCATAATTCCCTTCCCCATTTCCCTTCCTCTATCCCCAATTCATTTTTAAAAAATACGAGAAACAAACTCTGGGAAACCTCAGTAGCTCAATTGATTCACTATCTAAAACTTCCACTTTCACCTTATTGGTGACGATTCCCTATTTCCCCCTACATTACATTATCACCAATTCAAACAAAACAAAAAAAAAACGAACTTACCCCCAAAAATCTTCAACAGTAGAGAAAGTATAGATGTTACGAAGTGCGACTCCCCAAGCAGATTGTCTAGATTTCGCCTGAGGATTATCAAACCAAAAAGTCCATGAATGCTCTAATGGATGCTTCGTTGTGATTTCTTTGCCCAAATACGCCACCGCCGCCGTATCATCAGATTCCTCAACAATTTCACCTTCTTCAAGTTCATCGTCTACCTCACCTCCTCCTCCATTGCGCTTCAACTTCTCAGCTTCATCAAACGACGTCGTTTTCGCCATTTCAGCTGCTGACATTTTTGCTGCTCTCTGGAGTACTCTTTTTTGGACTTCAACAGGAAAAAGGAGTACTTATAGAAACTGTTGGGACCATAGTGTAATTATTAGATTGTTGAACTATTATTGTAGTAAATAACCAACTTATTGGGGATCAAATAATTAATTCACATGCATTTTTATATAATTTCTCGAGGATTTTTCGAAAATAATATTTTAAAAATAGTCCTTCTACCATTTCAAGGTAGTGATAATATCTTCGTACATTCTACCCTCCTCATATCTCGCTTTTGAGTCTGTATTGAGTTTGTTGTCGTTGCAACATTATATCTATTTTGAATTTTTAATCTAGTTCAAAATATGTAAATTTCATCTTAAAAAATTTGGTAATTATATGTTGAAATTTATTACTAAAATTGAGAAGTTTGACTCTCGATATTTGAATGGTGTCACGTAAATTTGGATAGACGGAACAATTCTATTAGTTTGTTTCTCTATTAAAATGTAATTACAGTATAATTTCAGTACAGTATTTGATTGTGCAGGTGTAATTATATAGTTTGAAAAAGAAGAAGATTTAAGGATTTAAACTGAGTATTGAAAAAAGAAACTCTCAACAAGTGTAATTGACGAGAAAAAACGCGATCGAGAGATAAAAAGACTATATTTATCCATTGTTCAACTTGAATCAAGAGAATAATGTAAATATTTCAATATTACAAAACTTTAGGATAGTAATTAAGCTTAAGTTGCTCCTGTTTGAAGTGCAACTAAAGTAGCATATATCCCTTGAGCATTATTCATGAGCACATCATGTTTTCCTTTCTCAGCAATAACACCATTTTTAACTACTGCAATAACATCTGCATTTTTAATCGTGGTCAGTTGATGCGCGACTACCACGGTCGTCCTGTTCACCATCACACGATTCAATGCTTCTTGCACGATACGTTCAGACTCTGTATCTAGAGCGCTAGTCGCCTCATCGAGCAAAAGTATCTTTGGATCCTTCAGTATGGCTCTCGCGATCGCGATCCTTTGCTTTTGTCCACCAGATAACTGAACTCCTCTTTCACCAACTGTTGTATTGTAACCATTAGGCAATGCTGATATGAAGTTATGTGCATTTGATGCCTTTGCTGCTGAAATAATCTCCTCCTCAGTTACTTCTCCTTGTCTACCATAAGCAATATTAGCACTAATTGTTTCATCGAATAGTATTGGTTCTTGGCCTACCAATCCCATTTGTTGTCTCAACCATCTTAAATTCAACTTCTTGAGTTCGACTCCATCGAGATATATGTGACCTTGATCGGGATCATAAAATCGTTCGATCAGGCTTATCACTGTTGACTTCCCCGAACCACTTTCTCCGACGAGGGCAACTGTCTGCAAGAAATTATAAAAAGCCTTGTCGAGTTGATGTTCTATGCACCAGAGGTGTAATAAGAATATACACAACCATATCATGACTTATAAGGTAATTACAAATAAATCTCTATGATAAGCATTAATGGGCAAGTAAAGTAGTGACAAAACCAGAAATTTTATCAAGTGGGTTCAAGATTTAAACTGAATGTAGAGAAAATAATTTTCGATTTGTATATACGGTATAATTTTCTAGTATATAATTTTCCGATGAAGGGTATTCAACTAATCACCATTCGTTCTATGTAGCTCTGCTACTGAGTAACATGGTAACTAAGGATGGGGATTAAACTTCTAGTATGAGTGAAAACTTATTGACAATGTAAAATCAATGTGTATATATATGTCGAGGTGTGTGCAAGGGAGTTTGTGGGAGGTAGCAGGTACCCCGTGGAACTAATTGAGGCGCGTGAAAGCCGGCTCGGACACCACGGTTAAAAACACAAAAGAAAAGAATTGAAATAGGATAAATACCTTTCCTGCAGGTATGCTCAAGCTCAAATCTCTGAAGATTTGCAAATCCGGTCTTGTGGGGTATTTAAAGCTAATATGCTGGAGTTCGATATTGCCTTCGACAACATCTAAAGTGATTCCCTCGCTGCTACTTGAATCAATTCTCGGTTTGCTCTCAAGTATCTTGAATATAGATGCAGCAGCTCCTTTACCTTTACTAAGATCAGACGGAAAGTTGCCAAGACCAAGAAAGCCCACTGACGCCGTTGTTACGGCAAAAAAGACCTGCAAAAATAAGTTGTTTAAATAACGTATGAGTTTATCTTCTATACACGAACAATGTAAAAGAATAATCATCCATAAACAGTGAGATATATCAGTAACCTGGAAAATAAGACAGCTTACAACAGTTTAAAATAACTCTTAAGTTATCTCGTTTTTTGAATTTCATATCTAAACTATTAGGAGAATAAGAAACACACCAAAACTATCACTCATTACTTTGAGAAACACACTTCAATGCTAACTAAATCAAATGTGTGTATATACCCACTCAGGTGAGTCTTGCCCAAAATTTTCGTCCATGTGACTTTTTTTGTTGACATTTGTTGACATGTTTTTTTTAGGTGTGAAACTAAACAAAAAAGCGGATAGTTTAGGTGTGTTTTTTTGTTACTTCACTCGACTGATTATTTAAAAAAGACGTACACAACGAGTGTTACTGTTATATAAGTTAAAGCAAAGAAGTCATAGATATGTACCTTAAAAACTTCAGAAAACGTTGCTTTGTCATGTTTTATGAGAGTGGCTCCGAGGTAGAATGTCAACGCGTAAAGGCAGAAAAACAAGAAACGACTGAAGCCGAGACCAACTCCACCAATAAGTCCAGTTTTCACTCCTTGTTTCAAAGGAGCGTCTGATTTCCTTTGATACATTTTCATCACTTTCTCTTCGGCACAAAATGATGCGATAGTTCTGATGCTCCCAATAGCATCATTGGCAACTTGACTTGCTTCTTCATTCGCTACCTGCCAAACAGTACAACACATACGGATTTGCTGATCAAACGTGCTTGTTAAAATTTAAGCTTTAGACACTGTCAATTTAGAATTTTTACACAATCAGGTCACATAAAGATAACTATATATAAAAAGTAAAACTAGTTATCTGGAAAATAAGGCTGATGTTACAAAATGTATATAGACATCATTCTTAGCAATATACATAGTCATAATTAGCTAGAAGATCTTTAGGAATCCTTTGTAATTACTAGTTGATCTTTAGGAATCTCTCTTTATTTTCTTTCCTAAATTAGCACCTAATGTATTGTATATATATCTTGCTTACCTATTGAAATAAAGAATCTACTTCTATTCGATTACATGGTATCAGAGCCTATAGGCTCCTTGATCCTATTTTGGCTTTGTTTGAAAAAAAAAAAGGCAGCTCGATCTTGTTCTGCTGTCTTTCGGGATTCAACATCTAGTGTCATCTAGTCAGTTACTACCCGGAGTTTTGTTTGGTTTGATACATTGTTTGGAGAACACTTCATCACTTTCCAGGTTCCTAGGTTTCTGAAAACTACTTCCAGGATCATATTTTTCTTTGTAGCTTCAACGATTCAGATCTAGTTTTCTGTTTGGTGCTGCTGCGATTATCAAGTTCTGTCCAATATTAGTGTTTTGTGGATGTTCTTGATTTTGAGCATCGGCTACAATTATTTTGCTGGGTGAATTGGCTTCTACTTTTTCTTGGAATCTAATATTATTGGGGACCTTTTGAAGCTTGGTTACTCTTAAGTTATTCATTGAGAAGGAAGTATGGCTACAAATAAGAAGGGTGAGAAAAATTTTGGTTTCGGCGGATGAGTTCGCACAATTCTCTCAGTATCAGAATTCCATTAAAGAATTCACTTCAGTTACTACCCTTGTTGATTCAAGAAAAGCATCTTTGGTCTCCTCTCCGAACAACTGGGTGATTGATTCAGGTGCTACAGATCATATGACAGGTAATCCTAATATATTTTCTACCTTTCGATCACACAAAGCACCCTCTTCTGTCACAGTAGCCAATGGGTCAACATGTAACATTGTGGGATCTGGGACAGTCAAAGCAACCTCCTCCATTACCCTGTCATCTGTATTAAATTTACCGAAGTTGGCCTTCAATTTGATTTCTGTGAGTAAACTTACCAGAGATCTTAACTGTTATATTTCCTTCTTTCCTGATCATTGCTTGTTTCGTGATCTTGCGACGCATAAGGTTATTGGTAAAGGACATGTAATTGATGATCTATATATCCTTGATGAATATGAGCCTCGATTTGTTGCCTGCTCAAGTGTCATCTCTCCATTTGAAGCACATTGTCGATTGGGACATCCTTCTTTACCTTTGTTAAAGAAGCTTTGTCCCCAATTTCAAAATGTCCATTCTTTGGAGTGTGAATCATGCCGATTTGCAAAACATCACCGCATCACATTAGCTCCAAGGGTTAATAAGCGAGTTGGGTCAGCTTTTGAGTTAATTCATTCTGATGTTTGGGGACCATGTCCTGTTGTTTCTAAAAATGGATATAAGTATTTTGTCACTTTTGTGGATGATTTCTCTCGGATGACTTGGATTTATTTTATGAAAAGTCGCTCTGAAGTGTTTACTCACTTTTGTGCCTTTTGTGCTGAAGTCAAAACTCAATTCAATGCTTCAGTGCGTATTTTAAGGAGTGATAATGCAAAAGAATACATGTCAGAGTTGTTTCAATCCTACATGAGACAACATGGTATTCTCCATCAGTCATCATGTGTTGATACACCATCTCAAAATGGAGTTGCTGAGAGGAAGAATAGGCATCTACTTGAGACAGCCCGAGCATTTTTGTTCCAAATGAAAGTTCCTAAACAATTTTGGGCCGATGCAGTCTCTACCGCTTGTTTTCTGATTAATCGCATGCCATCGGCAGTGCTTATTAGTAATACACCTTATAATGTTCTTTTTCCAAACAAGACATTATTCCCGGTGGAACCAAAAGTATTCGGAAGCACTTGTTATGTTCGAGATGTACGGCCATCTGTTACTAAGTTGGACCCTAAGGCATTGAAGTGTGTTTTCTTGGGTTATTCTCGTCTTCAAAAGGGGTATCGATGTTATTCTACTGAACTTGGCAAATATCTAGTGTCAAATGATGTGATATTTTCAGAGAGTACACCTTTCTTTTATAACCCTCCTAATTCTACAAGTCAGGGGGAGGAAGATGAGTGGTTAGTTTATCAGGTTACTCGTGTTGAGCAATCAAGTGATGCTACTCTTCCATCTCCTAGTTACTCTATTGAGCACCACTCGACTACTGCGCCTTCAACACATGTTCCAGCAAGACCACCTATTGTTCAAGTTTATTCGAGGAGACAAGAGACTGATGCTACATGCCCTGCACCAATTCCTCCTTTATCTGATCCTCCTCCTTCAGACCCTCCAGAAAATCTTGACCTTCCTATTGCTCTCCGTAAAGGTACACGGACTTGCAAATCCACATATTCGATTGCTAACTTTGTTTCCTATGATCGCTTGTCTCCTGCATCTAGATCCTTGATTGCTTCTTTAGACTCTGTTTCTACGCCCAAAAGTGTGAAAGAGGCTTTGCATCATCCCGGATGGTCAAATGCGATGCTTGAGGAAATACATGCATTAGAGGAAAATCACACATGGGATTTGGTGGATTTACCAGACGGGAAGAAACCAGTAGGATGTAAGTGGGTGTTCACAGTGAAAGTTAATCCAGATGGTTCCGTGGCAAGACTTAAGGCCAGGCTTGTGGCTAAAGGATATGCTCAAACTTATGGAGTGGACTATTCAGACACCTTTTCTCCTGTTGCCAAACTCACTTCTGTGCGCTTGTTCATTTCTTTAGCTGCTTCTGAGAATTGGCCTTTACATCAACTAGATATCAAGAATGCATTTCTTCATGGTGATCTTCAAGAGGAAGTATATATGGAGCAACCACCCGGTTTTATTGCTTAGGGGGAGTATAGAAAAGTCTGTCATTTGAAGAAATCCTTGTATGGATTGAAGCAGAGCCCACGGGCTTGGTTTGGTAAGTTTAGTGAGGTAGTTCAGGAGTTTGGGCTGAAAATGAGCAAATGTGATCACTCGGTCTTCTACCGACTATCAGCAGCTGGCAGTATCCTTCTTGTTGTATATGTTGATGACATTGTCATCACAGGAGGTGATTCTGAGGGGATATCTTCCCTTAAGTCTTTTGATTCTGAGGGGATATCTTCCCTTAAGTCTTTCTTGCATACTAAGTTCCATACAAAGGACTTAGGCCAGTTGAAATACTTTTTGGGAGTAGAAGTAAATAGAAGCAAGAGGGGAATTCTTCTATCTCAAAGAAAGTATATTCTTGACCTACTTGCAGAAACTGAAAAATTGGCAGCCAAACCTTGTAGTACTCCAATGGTTCCCGATGTACATCTTATGAAAGATGATAGCGAGCTTTTTGATATCCCAGAGAGATATAGGAGGATAGTTGGAAAGTTAAACTACCTCACAGTGACTCGTCCAGATATTGCTTTTGCGGTAAGTGTCGTTAGTCAATTCATGTCTACACCTACGGTGAAGCAGATCCTATGTTACTTGAAAGGAGCTCCTGGACTTGGCATACTGTATAGCAATCACAACCATACTCGTATTGAGTGTTTTGCAGATGCCGATTGGGCTGGTTCCAAAATTGACAGAAGATCTACTACAGGCTATTGTGTCTTTGTTGGAGGAAACTTAGTATCATGGAGGAGTAAGAAGCAAAGTGTTGTATCTCGATCCAGTGCAGAATCTGAGTATAGAGCTATGTCACAATCTACGAGTGAAATCATGTGGATACATCATCTTTTAACTGAAATTGGGTTGAAGCATCATATGCCGGCAAAACTTTGGTGTGATAATCAAGTTGCTATTCATATTGCCTCAAACCCAGTGTATCATGAAAGAACTAAACATATTGAAGTTGACTGCCACTTTATTCGTGAGAAGATTCAAGAAAACTTGATTTCTACTAGTTATGTGAAGACAGGAGAGCAGGCAGCTGATTTGCTTACAAAGGCAGTGAATGGAACTCAGGTTGATTACCTTTGCAACAAGTTGGGCATGATCAATATCTATGCTCCAACTTGAGGGGGAGTGTTACAAAATGTATATAGACATCATTCTTAGCAATATACATAGTCATAATTAGCTAGAAGATCTTTAGGAATCCTTTGTAATTACTAGTTGATCTTTCGGAATCTCTCTTTATTTTCTTTCCTAAAGTAGCACCTAATGTATTGTATATATATCTTGCTTACCTATTGAAATAAAGAATCTACTTCTATTCGATTACAGCTGACAAGTTGGTGCAGCAGAAAACGAAACTAGCACTATAATTCCGAGTCACTTGGATAGTATGTGACTGAGCCCGGCCCTACGGATCCCCTTAGTTTCATAAGTCAACTAAACGAGGAAGCTAATTTTCATGGAAGAGCAGAAGGGAGAGTCTTTCTCCCCCCTGAAGTTGGCATTAATTAAACCCTACATTATGAAACCATTGATTCAAAGCTAAGAAAAAGTACTTAAGGGGTACGCCTTACGGTTCTTATGTCTTAAGCATGAGAGATTTGTTCCAATTATTACACTAATAGCGCAAAACTTGTTTATGCTTTTAGTGTATATAAGTAGGCAGTTGGCCATAGATTCCAAATATTTTTCACTTTATTTGGAATTTATGAAATTGGAGTTGAAGATGGAATTGTATTGAGTTATACTTTTTGCAAAGTATTTTTTTAACAATGTTCATATTTGGATGCATTCAAAATGTAATTGAGAAAAAGGTACGTTTATTAAGGAATACACTACCTTGGCTTCAGCATTTGACTTTTGCAAAAGTTTGACTTGTATGAACCCAACCAAGCCTAGAAGAGGGATTATCGCCAACATTACAAGTGAAAGAATCCAATTAGCGATAAAACCAATCGTCATACCAACTACAACAGTAGAAATGTTTTGGACTAACGTTGCTAATGCATCTCCCACCAAATTCCGGATAGTCGAAGCATCACTAGATAGTCTTGCACCTATAGCACCACTGTATTTGATAAAATTCACAGTCAAGAAATTTGGCAAGTTAAGAAAAACATTAAGACATTTACGGACTAGTGAAATTTACCATGAGTTTGCAGGGTCGTCGAACCAACTGATCTCTTGGTATACCAATTTAGCAAACGTCATGGAACGTATCCGTTGGATCAGTTTTGCACCAGCAACTCCAAATGCATAATTTTGCAAAGGGGAAAAAATTATGGCAACAACTCCAATAACCACAAACATCAGGGCCCAAAATCGAGAATCCTTTCGAAGCTCATGATGTGATTCATGAAAGACTTTGATAGCCGTTGATAGCAGAAGACCGAATACAGGGAAAATTGCACCAACAATGGAAGCAGCTATGGTCCCCACAAGCATTATGGGTACCTCAGGCTTATTTAGGTATGCAAGTGACATTAACTTTTCAGTGGACACATTACTGTTACTATCAACAATATACTCACTGCTTTCAGCTCTATCATCACTTCTGATACTCTCTTGGAAATCAACGACGCCACTAACTCCCAAGTCATACGCCATGGATAATCTACTGCTCGATCCTTTGCTCGTGGACCTCCTACAAGAAATAGAGAATCTCCGGCTCCTACCAGAAACATTTTTCGAATAACTCAAACATTTTTGTGCATTTGAGTCCTCAATTTCTTTTCCTTTGGTGTTTTCGACGTGTTTATTCTTTTGCTGCATTTGAAGAAGTTGAGAATATGCTCCATCAGGATCTTTGATCAACTCATCATGGGTTCCTGGAAGTCATATTGAAGGGTAATTATATCAAGATTTGATGAATTAAGTCAAACTACATAAGACCCAATTTGGTCCAGCCTTTCTTTGTATCCCGCACATAACAGCAGAGACAGAGCTAGCATTTTTTGTTTATGAGTTCTAGACCACAATTTGTTTTTACTTACGGGGTTCTGAAAAGATTGTTTGTATGTCTTGAAGGAATTCTTTTAACACAAATCTAGAGTTAAAGCCAAAGTTACTTGATGCTGCCGGACCAGTAAGTTCTTCTCTTACTCTGCCCTTGCATAGTGGGGGCGTTTATTTCACACAGGAAACTATTCTGGGAGAAGTTCAGAACCATTCTATTTGGATATAACACTTGTCATCCAGGAAACCAGAGCATTTAAAGTGGTATATTGACTCGTACAACCTCTAATTAGGTGTATTACCTTGTTCAACCAATTTCCCAAGATTCATCACTGCAATGAGATCAGCATTTCTAATGGTTGTCAGGCGATGGGCAACAACCACGGTCGTCCTGTTTATCATGACATTACTTAGAGCATCTTGTACAATGCGCTCTGATTCCACATCCAATGCACTAGTCGCTTCATCAAGTAGAAGAATTCTTGGATCTTTCAAAATGGCCCTCGCAATGGCGATTCTTTGCTTTTGTCCACCAGATATCTGAGAACCATGTCCACCAACCATTGAGTCCAGCCCCTGCAAATACGTACGCAGAATGCAAATTTAGAACCTAACAAATAAAAATGGAGTTCGCATTTTTATAATACTAAAAAAGTATTGCTTCAACCTTCGGAAGCTTGTCGATAAATTTAGCCGCGTTAGCGAGCTTGATTGCTGTCCGGATCTCCTCCTCACTGGCATTTTCTTTCCCATAAATTATATTTTCCCGAATAGTAGTTGCAAATAACACAGGCTCTTGACTGACTAGCCCCATTTGCTGTCTCAACCACTTGAGTTGAAATTTCTTAATATCAACTCCGTCTATAAGTATTTCACCAGCTTCGGGGTCATAGAATCTCTCTAGCAGACTAATAACAGTTGATTTTCCACTTCCACTTTTCCCAACTAAGGCTGCTGTTTTTCCACTCGGAATGTATATCGAGAATCCGGAAAATATTTGCACATCTGGTCTTGCTGGATACTTATAGTACACTTCTTTAAGCTCAATTTCCCCTTTAAAATCTTCCAATTGAATCCCGCTAGGATCATATGGATCGATTTTTGGTGTACGTTTAATAGTCTCGTATATCTTGTATGCTGCAGCCTGCGCTGTTGAAAATGAACTCAAACTCGGAGATGCTTGACCTAGTGCGCTGAAACATAGAAAGGTTCACTGTAATTCAACGAATAATAAATATAATACTCCATCCGTTTCAATTCAAGTGTCTTAGTTTGACTAGGCACGGAGTTTAAGAACATAAAGGAGACTTTTATGTTGTGGTCTTAAGCTAAAGATGTGTGTAACGTATCAAAATGTCCTTCGGATCTTATGGTCTGTCTTAAACACACCATGTAAAATGTTGGAAATAGAGAGTTACCAAATATAGAAAGATCCATTCTTTCTTCGACAGACTGAAAAGGGAAGTATGATACTTGAAGTGAAACGGATGGAGTATACACATGGACATAATTAAAGGGACTATATAAGCCGATTAATTTATTCTTACCTTCCACCTAGCATAGACGAGAAAATTACACTTACGATGTCACCACCACTGGTATTCTTATCTATGATCAATTTGGCTCCATACCATAGGGCAAGTCCATAACTAAAAAGTGTAATCATTAGTATCGTGCCAAGTCCGATTCCTGAAGCCAGCGCTTGGTTGACAGTAGGTTTATAAGCATTTTCCAGCTTACTGTTATAATTTACTATTGACAAATTCTCTCCAGTGAAAGAAACAACCTAGGGAAAGGAAGAATATACTTAATCAAAACGGTGGATCATAAGCACATTATTCAATAGATTTTAAGTTAAATGTTTTTTCATCTTATATCACGAACAAAGATAAAGATTATCCTGCAATTGAGAGACTAAAGTACAACTCATCAAAATATATTTTACAGAAAATTTACTAAAAGATGGAAATTTACCGTTCGAATTCCTCCCACTGTTTGTTCAACTATCTTTCCTGCATCTGCATAAGCAGATTGTCCGCTCCCTGACATTTTGGACAAGACCAACGCTGCACAACCATAGCTAATGGCCATTGCCGGAATGGCTGTGAGTAAAACCAGCGTGAGCTGCCATTCTTTGGTAAATGCAACTACAAATCCTCCAATGAAAGTTGAGGTGTGCATAATAAAATTTCCCACCTAACACATTCAAGCTATAAGAAACCTTGTTTCAAGGCACAACATCTTTACAATATAACGTACAAAAACGCGAGAGTATCTACAAACATATGAGCATGCGCTTATTGTTAGTCTCAAATCTACATGGTCACTGTATCAGTCAATTTATGGAACAAAATGGATGGATGTAGAAAAACTCAGTCAGTACTACTACAATTATAATTAGAAGGGAGTTCGAACTAACCTTCTCACCCATGGCTTCGTGAAGTAGAATAGTGTCGCCCGACATTCTTTCAATAACCTCCCCTGTTGCTGATTCAGTATCAAAGAACCCGATATCTTGTCTTAAAATTGTTTTCAAGTATAAGCATTTTATTCGAGTTACTTGCCTTTCTCCAGTAATCACCCAACATGCTACCTCTGAAATGATTAAATGGACAATCAAGAGTTAAACATTAAACATGTCATGTCTATCAATAAAATTGGCACTAGATCTTTCTCTTCTCGAGCTTATTTTACCAATTGACTTCAAGTCCCACGGTGGATGCAGAGTACCCGAGGTTCATCTCAACCCGGTATTTTCGATGCAAAACATAAATTTATAAGTGAGAATTCATCAAAACTGGACCAGATAGTAGATATGAACACATAACTTTAAAAATGCAACGTGTTCAATGCTAAAAAATTAAAACTTAAAGGTTGAAGCCATAAAAATTAAATTCTGAAGCCGCCTTAGCTTCAAGTCAATACATTTTTCTCTTCATCACATCTAGTGCAATAGGACACCAAAATATTGACGGGTGTACGTCGGATTCTCCAAAAATTATATATTTTTGAAGAATACGATACGACTGCGACACATGACCTTAAAAGTAATGGGGTAATTTATTTTGATCCCTAACATGTGGATTTCACCATAAATTCAACATAACAAAAATTCAACAAATTTTACGCATAAAATCGAAAGAATTTACACTCTCTTAGTACTTTCAACAAACAGTTGGTGAGCATCATCTAACATTTGCAATAACTTACAAAATTTTAGATCGTAAACTTACGGAATAGTGAAGCTATGCCTGAAGCAATGCCCAAGAGGACGAATTTGAGGCATACCTGCATATTAAGTAGAGAATTTAATTTAGTTTTTCTCAAAATTTAAGATGAATAATCCAAAATTTATAAACAAAAAAATAAAAATGGAATATTTCTGATCATATTTGAATTGATATTACTCTTAACTAAAAGTTTCGAGTTCGAGTATGAAAGAGATTTTCATTGTTAATCCGTGTGTTTTAGCATTAGGAATCTCTTCACCATCGACTAGAGGTCTCGTGTTAGAAATTTATATTTTTTTTGTAGTAGTAGTAATAGTAGTGTATGCTCCTCATTTTTTATTTTAACTAGAGCTTTCGAATTCAAACTCTGAGAGAGTATGAACTCTTAATAATATGGGGGGTTAGCTACACGACGTAAATCCTTAATAGTCCGGCCAATGTAACAATAGTTAGATCCCTTTGGAGAACCTGACACATATCTATTGACATTTGTGAAGAGTGAATAATATAATCGTCTAGCAATCTTTTATATATATATATATATACATGAAGTAGGGTAGTCGAATTAAATCCAAAAAAATAAAAATAAAATAATAGCTAGCAACTATGTTGCACAAACTCTTCAAATATGACTCCACACTGGTGTCATACCCTCCGAAAAATGCGTAACTTTTGGAGGATCCTACATGCACATGTCAACTTTTTTTAAAAGTTTGAACAATATAGGAAAGACGAATTATACCCCCAAAATAAAAAATAGTAGCTAGCAACTATGTTGCTCGGAGTATTCAAATATGATGTCAAACTCATGTCGAACCCTCCAAAGATGTACTACCATCTTTGGAGAATCCCACACGTATCTATCAACATTTTTCAAAAGTTCGAACAATATAGGAAAGATGAATTATACCTCCGAAGTAAAAAGTAGTAGCTAGCAACTATATTGCTCAGACTCTTCAAATATGATGTCACACTCGTGTCTAACCCTCCAAAGATGCACTGCCATCTTTGGAGGATCCCACAAGCACCTGTTAGTATTTTTAAAAAGTCCGAACAATATTGTGAAGATGACTTATACCCCCCAAAAAAAGTTAGTAGCTAAAAACTATGTTGCTCAAACTCTTCAAAGTTAGTAGCTACACTCGTGTGGAACCCTCCAAATATGCATTGCCATCTTCGGAGAATACCACACACATCTATCAACATTTTTAAAAAATTTAAACAATATAGGGAAGACAAATTATACCCCCAAAATAAAAAATAGTAACTAGTAACTATGTTGCTCAAACTCTTAAAATATGATGTTACACTCGTGTGGAACCTCCAAAGATGCACTGCCATCTTTGGAGGATCCCGCATGCACCTGTAATTATTTTTGAAAAGTCTGAACAATATAGTGAAGATGGCTTATACCCCCGAAAAGAAAATTTAGTAGCTAGCAACTATGTCACTCAAACTCTTCAAATATGATTTCACACTCGAGTAGAACCCTCCAAAGATGCATTGCCATCTTTGAAGGATCCCACATGCACCTGTCAATATTTTCAAAAAGACCGAACGATATAGAAAATATGACTTATAACCCCAAAAGAAAAGATAGCAGCTCGCAGCTATGTTGTTCAAGCTCTTCAAATTGATGTTACACTCGCGTGAAACCCTCCAAAGATGTAGTGCCATCTTTGAAGGATCCCACACGCACCTGTCAATATTTTTAAAAAGTCGCCAAGCAACATAGAAAAGATGAATTATATACCTTGTCAACTTTATCAAGAATGCTGGTTAGATCAGAACCTCCATAAGAGTCAACAAGATCACCAAAAAGAAGAGACATCAATGGCTTTGTAACACCAGAAGCAATAGCACCTAAGGTTCCCAACAACATTAAAATTACATCTTTCCTGTCTGCAAATGCAAAAAGCATATAAAATGGAACTCTTTCATCCCCTCCTCTTGCCATTTTTCTCTTTTCCTTGATAAAATGAAATTGATAGAAGAAAGTTTTATAAATGTTGGAGAAAATAAGTGTTTATTGTGGGGTATGCTTAAATGTCAATTTAAGAACCTAGGATACCTAGGAGTTAACCAATGGTCAATTTGGAATTTTGTTTTTTTTCGGTGTTCCATCAGGGACTGTCTAATGTAAACTTAAAACTGTGTAAGACATGTTTAAAAAGGAAGTGCTTCCTAATATGAAATACTCGAAGTTCGAACCCGGGATTTTGTTAGTATGATCGATGGATTTTTTGGGTAATTTATATAAATCTCACAGTGTCAAGAGCTAATTATATTATTTTTCTATTCTTTTTCAAATTATACAAATCTATATTATGTTATTTTTCTATTCTTTTTCAAATTATACAAATCTATATTATGTTATTTTTCTATTCTTTTTCAAATTACACAAATCTATATTATGTTATTTTTCTATTCTTTTTCAAATTACACAAGTTTATGTTATATTAAAAGCGTGAAGGCCTTTAGAAATGTTGTTTGATTTTTTTTCCCTTCAATAAAAGACTTTTCTTTAGACAAAATCATCACAATTTTTTTTCATTATTATATTATCATTTTAAAAATATTAAATATAATAAACATAATAAAAATTGAAAATGGAGAAGGTTTTCTTATTATGGTCAAATTCCTACAAAGAGAATTATTTTCCAGCTAAAATAGACTTGATCCAAAAAGAAAATAGTCCAAAAGAAAACTTTCAAATAATAATCAAAAAAAGTTTTTTTTTAAAAGAAAACTTCCAAAAAGTTACCTAATATTTACGATTTAAACAAACTAACACATGAAACATAAAGTTTTATACAATTCAATACTAATTCCAATTAGACAATAACACTAGAACACATATTAGATATATAAGGAGTAAATTTATATTCACGTCAAAGCAACATGCTTGTACACCGATGGGTTTAGAGGTAATAATATATTTTCTCTCTTTCATAATATTATATTATCCCATTTTTTATGTGCATGTTGATTGATAATTTATCTGCACGCTTTATTGGCTTCAAAGTTTGTTTGTATGTATGCATGTTTGGAAGGAATATATTTATTTATTTAAAAATTAAAGGAGCTTTCAGAATACAACTCTATAGCCTTTATCCAAAGGAACTATAAATTGGTATTCAATATAAATTATAGCGTTTAAGTATATGATTCAAGTTATTGAAATTACTATGTTGGTTCTCTTGCTAAAAGTCTCAAATAATAGAAACAAATAGTAAGTAAATATTATATTATTTGAATTATATATTAATAGAAGATATGAATGTATTAATTATAATTCATATTGAGATAGGTAGGAGGTGGACATGAATTTAAAATTCAATGATAAGTTAAGATTTTTTTCCCTTGAACACTAAATGAACATAGAATTATCAACCTCGGTTGTAGCGCAATGGTGAGGATGTTCCATTCTTAAGACACCAGACATCGGATGAGGGGGAAAAAAGCATATAGCATCATAAGTTTCAATTATTTTGTCTACTATTATTTTCAAATAGAATGGAGTTCATTTGCATCATGCGATATGAATAGAAAAGTAGCGTATTATAAACTTAATCATATGAGATAGTAATATTTACATAATTATTTATAGTTGTGATCAATGATATAAGTTATATACGTAATGATTTTTTTTATTAGTCGACGTGGTACACACGTGCAAAGCATGTAAGCTAAAAAAAATTGTATGAATTTCGAGATACATCACTTAACTTTCGATACATCAATAAACATCCAGATACATAAAATCAATCAAGATGTGTTGTAAGACATATTAAGTGACGATTTAGATAGAAAAATGAAATAACTAACAACAACAACAATATTTTTATTACTTTTAATATTATTTTACTATTAATTCTTAATAATATAAAAAAAATCATTACTGTTAATTGTAATTAATTTAAGGCATGTTACATCAAATTGTCTACTTTATTTACATTTACATTAATTTAAAAAACACAATTTGTAACTTTTAGCCTAAAAAGATTTTGTGGGCTATATTTCTAAAAATGACTTTAGTATTATAGGGTGGATATACTTAATTAAGCTATGCCTATATTAGATTAGATGTAATCTAAAGACCTAAAAAAATTTTACCCTACATAAATATCGTAAATTAACCTTTTATAACATGTTAATTTAATTAGTATTTTATATATTCATTATTCAAGTGTAATTTTTTTTTTAATTGTTAGCATAAAAAATTTAAGTCCATTTTATCTTGTACTTCTTGTTAAACGAGAAAAAAAAGGATAAATTTATTTTTGCCTAATTTAATAGTTTGCAATTTTTTGGACCACTAGCTATAAATTTTTGTTGAATCTAGTTTGTGTGTGTTTATTATTTGTATTTTTGAAAAGTGAATATTGTTATATAGGTAATAAATTTTAGCTAACTATACTACTCTATTTAATTTGTTATGAAATCGACAATTCAGATGAATTTCTAACCATTTATTAGAGGAAAAAGAAAAAACGAATTTCTTACTATTTAATAACTCATAATCAGATCTTAGTAATTAAATATTTGCAAACTTGACAGCTTAAAATAAACTTTTCAAGTAATTAAATTTAAATATTATTTAACGGATAAAGTTGAATTTTTTTTAACTCCGATCCATGCTGTAATATTATTTTAAATCCATTCAGTCTTGGATATCTAAAATAATTAGTTTTGGATAATTTATTTGTGAAAATGTATATATTTAGCCAAATATATATAAAACATATTACCATTAAACACAAAAATTATTTGAATCTCAAAATTCTAAAACGACCACACATAAATTGAGACGAAATAAGTATTTTTTATGGCCAAAATGGATTTTAAATATAAATTAAAAAAAAAATGTACCACTCTGTTTCCCCCCACAAAATCTGTTACTTTTCTCCAATTTACCCAAATTCCTCCATAGCCAATAGCTTCACACAACATAGATTAAAATAGAGAAAAAAATTGAAAAAAAATAATTTAGAAAAGAGGGTCTTTCAATCAGAAAGATCCATTTTTTGTACATATAAAATTATGCCATCAGGTCCCAAAAAACGAAAAGCTGCCAAGAGAAAGAAGAATTTGGGTTTAATTAATAATAATAATAATGTGTCAGAAGCATCAACCTCTGCTGTTGCTGTTAATTCTCACTCTCATGGTATGGTACTTTTCACAACTTTATTCTTCATTTCATTATTCTGTTTGTCTCAATTTACGTGACATATTTTTTGTTCTGGTTTAGAAATAATTTCACTTTGAATTTGTTTGTTGTTTTGCCATAATGAACATTTGTATATGGTATAGGGAAATGCAGATAACACTGTGTATATAGATTCTTGTGGCTTTCTTGAACCCCACATATAGGGTGAGTTTAGTGTACTAGGTTGTGTTTTTTATGTGTTGTATCTTTCTGTTATTTAGAAATAATTTAACTCTAAACCTTTCATTTAGCCTTGATGAACAACATGTATATGGAACCTACGCATAGCATGAGCTTAGTGTACTAGATTGTCCTTTTTATGTGTCATATATTTTGTTGTTCAGAAATAATTTAACTTTAAGCTTTTTATTTTAGCGATGATGAACACATGTATATGGCATCACAAGTTTATAAACTTGGACGGATGGAGGGAGTCGTAGTGTAGAGATGATATTGAATGTTGTGCATTTTGACATGGAGGAAAATATTTTCCGTGAAAAGGATTAGACTTTTCTTTGGAAAATGTATCATCAGGTGTTCTTCTGGAAATGAGCGCAAGTCGACTCAGACACAACAATTAGTAGGAAAAAATTGTTCTTTTGGGAATAAGAAGAGTGGTTTAAAATATGGTAGTCTTGCAAGTTGTAAAAAAAATGTATGAGGCCTCCTTTAGTGGGTCCTAGGTGGTGACAATTCGAATTAGTCGAGGTATGACTTAATGGTTACAACAACAACGTCTCAATCCCAAAGAGTACCTAATGGTTAAACCGAAAAAAGGACATGTTTGTGATAAGTAACATAGCTAAAGGTAAGGAAGGGGTTTAGTTGAATCTAGGGGGCGACTTTACTAGGTAGATTATGTTGAACGTGAATCTGTGGTCTTTCCTTAAAACTAGGTATTTTAAGTATATATTTTCTAAAATTTATCTAGTATTACCTTCCGGCACCCATACTACGACAAAGTGGTGCACATGGTTGAAAGCTAAGTTATTTATCTAATGGTACAAGAATCAATTCTCACTTGATGCATTTTTTTCGCGTTTCTTTAGTAGTGCACAATTCGCCTCTGGTTGAATCCCATGCAAGTAAAGGGTAAAAAGAAATTTCCTTTTTGTATTTCTATGAATCCTCTTGTTAAGATTCCTGGCTCCGCTACTATTAGATTGTGAGTAGTTAAAGTTTAGAATAATAGTTAAATGTTGATTGAAATGAACAAAGTGATATCAACTAGGAATTGATATGGTTGTAAAAGAAAATCGCAACTTTGGAAAGTCATTTCTCGTCTTGTGTATGATCTGTTGCTTTTAACAGTCTTTCACTTTAGTGACCGAGTAGATATTGTTACTTTCTCTCAAACCATAGAACTATCATTTGATTAGATCATCGAGTTGTTCTGATATTCTGGTTTCGTCACTTGTTGGGTGATTGCTAATTCGTGAAAATGCTTCTGTGTTGAATCATTGTGTTTGAACCAATCTATGACAGGTAAGGAGGATTTGATACATGGTGGTCATAAAGAGACCGATGGCGGAGAGGCTCTAAGAGATGACGACAAACTAGATCTTTCCTATGATCCGCCTGCAGTTGATGCCAGTGTTCATGCAGATGACATGAACGATTCTCCCCATCAGGTTTACCGCTTCTTCTCTGTCTTTTTATTAAGGTAGTGTCATAATCATTCTTCTTTTCCGCCTTGTGAACTTTTCCTTTTTGTTAACTTATGCAGCCACTAGTAGCTTTGGGTCCACGGCCAGCAGAAACAACTTCCTGGAAGAATTGTTGTGGCTTGTTTGAGGTGTTTACAGGATCGAATAAATGACTTCAGGTTGGTTATAATTGACTGAAACATTGTAGTTTTAACTATTGCTTTCTATCCGCATTCCCCTGAAAACTCTGCATACTTCTCTAAACTCAATGATTTGTTAGTCTTCACTTTCTTGGAACTCATGGTTACATCTGCTTGAAATGCATCGATTGATGGTGGTTCTATAATACAATCATGTCATATCCGCGACCTTTCAAGTTAAGATTGTTTGTGACTATACACTGTGCCTGACAATTCTACCTAAACAGGAACGGTAGGTGACTCCTGCTGTTTTACGACATAGTCAATCCACCATTTTCTCTGAAGCGTCCGCGTTGTCCTATTTAGAAACTTCTTTTCGTCATGCCACCCATAGAAGAGCTCATATGTCAGTTGGGAAGGAAACTGAAAAGAGAGATATATTTAGGAATGTGTGGATAGAATTCGGATTTAGATAACTACTACTGAAATTTCTTGAACGATTTTCCTCCTGTTTTACGAGGGAGATGGTGCTGATGTTGTTTAGAACAACAACATGAGTTTTCAACTCCATCTTTGTTTACTGAATCTGCATTAGTTCACGATCTTCTTGTTGTGTCTCTGATTTGGCAGTTGACAGAAAGAGCACATTACACTTTTGCAGCCTCATCTTTTAGCTCTTTGGTTCTGATAATTCTCTCTCAGCCTTCCTCTTTTTTCCTCCGCGAGGCTAAAAATACCATTTTTTCTTGGCGTGTCTGTAAGTTATTCATTGAAACTGATCTCACTGGTTTCAAATGGATTTAAAGGGTGTTTTGCCTAGAATGAGTGATTCTGGTTATGCTTGTTCTATTGTCAAAACAAATGAAGAACATAGAGCCGTGGATGTAGGATGATTTAATCTACTCCAGAGACGAGACAAACGAAGTTGTTTGAACCATGGCCTTTTAAATTCTCTAACTCGTTTACTTATGTTTTCTCGTTCATCTTAGCTACACTCATGTTGGAATTTACCTTCATATTACGTCTTGCCATTCATACATTTCTTCCCTACTGCAGATTTGAGACGCATTATGATTCCAAGCAAAACATTTTCCATGATGCAGAGGAGAGTCATGTGAAGGTTGAGTACTGATACAATCTATGTTACCTATCCTTATTTTATGAAAAGCAGCGCGACACCCCTCGCGTTGTTTCTGCTACTGCTTCCTCCTGTCATTGACCTTATTGGCGCGATGAGAGAGAGAGAGGGGGAGAGGGGAGAGGGGAGAGAGAGTTGTTTCTTTAGTTTTTTGGCTGTTGATAGTTTTAACAAAGCATGTATATATATGTATACTTGTGATAATTCTTCTGAACTTAGATTCATATTTGGGATTTGGGAAAAGGGGCAAATATACACTCCCTTAAATTTGTAATGTTAACAGATATATCCTTCGTTAAAAAAGTAATGCTTATATACTCTTATAGTGTAATAAATGGTGCGTATTTAGATTAAGATTATTTTTTTAATTCAGTAAACATAGGTGTTTATTAACTAAAAGAGTAATTATATATCAGTTGTTAGACGAGAGGATATATATGTACCATTTGTTGGACGTCGAGAGTATTGGTATGGAATTATACGATAATTTAGATATAGACAGGAGTTCATGGCTAGAGGTAGCAATTCAGCGCATTAGGATGAATCTGGGCGAGCCAAGATGGATTGAGTTAATTAATAGATGGGCTATTGGCTCGCCCAAAAGTTACTTGGGCTAAAATGTAGGTCAAAATTTAACCCACCGTTTCTTACTAAGTTGTAATTACTTATTTATTCTTGTATAATTTTTTAGTACCTAATTGCTTTATTTATTCTTGTATAAATAAAATTTATTGACAAATTTAAATAATAATACCTACTACCATCACAAAGATTAAATATATTGGAGTAGTTTGATTACTCATCATTTCATCAAATATTGTTTAGCTAACAAAAATTTGAAACCTTACAAGTGGCAACAAAAGAGTTTAGTACATAAAAATAAATGTTTAAACTTGACTTTGCAATTTACATACATAGAACATCACCAATTATCTCCATCGTTGATTATCACCATCATTTTATTTCTATAATTAGTTTTTATTATCAATTATAACGATCAATGACCGATTTTTATTTTTCACTTTAGCAGTTATGGCTCGACTTATTAGTTATATCCATCACTTACAACTATTATTAGTGACTATTATCACCGAGCTGCTATTATCATCACTAGTCATTACTTTAACTGTTATGGTTCGACTTACTCCATTACATACGTTTTATTCAATTTATATAATCTTATGAAATAAAAGAAATGCTCACTTCAAGATTTTATGAATATAATATTTTATTATTACTATTGCCAACCATCACTAATATCAACACACAACTGCCGGTGTTCAGCCACCCCCACTATCTATTATTAATTTAATCGTACACTTTTATCACATTAATCTCATATCTCAACCATCATCATCAATTACTACTGAATCACCAATCACCGATCATCATCAGCTATCATCATATCGATTTTATTTAAGCCATATCAAGCGTACTATTTAAATAATAGAATAAATGGAAGAAAAATAATAATAACTAATACAAGTAAACCATGACCAAGACCTAGTTTTGTATACATGGCTTGCACTTAGTAATGCATTGAACAATACTAAACATTATTTTAGTGAAGGTGATCTTATCCCTTAATATAAATAAATATAGGTTTTAGTTTATATTAGGTGGGAAAATTACAAACCATTTTTCATGTATTAAGTCAAAAAATATGGAGAAAGAGCCTCTTCTCCCTTCTACTTCTTCATCTTCATCATCAAACCAAAAACAATCCAATCTTGAAAATCCAAAGAAAAAACTTCATAGGTCCAAATCTACACCATCATGTATAATAACCCCATTAAGTGATCTTGAAAATCATTTAGCACCAATTTCAAATCCACCTTATCTTATGAAAAATAGCTCAATACTTAGACAAGTTATATTACTTCTAATTATTTATTTGGCAATTGGTGTGTCCATATGTTCTTTCTTTATGGATCAATTTAAGTCCAAAAAAACTCATCCAATTGTTGATGCACTATATTTTTGCATACTCACTATGTGTACAATTGGTTATAGTGACATAACACCAAATAGTACACTTACAAAATTATTTTCCATCTTATTTGTGCTTGTTAGTTTTACATTTTTCCATATTTTAGTAACAAACCTTGTTACTTATGTTCTTTCGCGAAAAAATAGTTATAAAGGGCTATTCGATGCACAAAAACGAATTATAGTGGCACTAGCATTGTGTGTTATTGTGCTATGTATTGGAATTGGAGTTCTTTTAATGCATTTTGTTGAGAAAATTGGGTGGTTTGATTCATTTTATTTTTCATTTATGGGAGTTACTAGTGTTGGTTATGGTGAAAGGGTATTTGGATCAATTTTTGGAAGAATTTTTGGATCAATTTGGTTGGTTGTTTCTATAGTTGTTGTTGTTAGGGTTTTTGTTTTGTTGGTTGAAGTTAGGGTTGATGAAAGGCAAAGGAAAGTGGAAAAATGGGTGATGGAACAAGACATGACTCTTGAGCATTTCCATGCAGCTGACATCGACAACAAGGGTTTTGTAAGGTAAAAGAGTTCAATATTTGATGTTCGGTATCTATTTTGAAACTCGACTAATCTGAATTATATGAGAAGATTCTATTTTAGGGGATACATTTGTCTATTTATTAACTTTTATATTTATATGTTTTGACAGTAAATCAGATTATGTGATATACAAATTGAAGGAGTTGGGAAAGATCACAGAAAGAGATATATTGCTAATCAACAAACAATTTGAGAGACTTGACACTAGTAATTGTGGAAGAATTACTCTTTCTAATATTAGAAAAAGTCATTATTGATCGGTACACATCGTGATGGAAAAGTTGCAGTTCTTCTGCCCTAGTCAGAAGTTTTGTATTCGAGTCTCTGAGAATGAAAAAAAGGATCATCGTTGAAACATCACCTTCAGAAATGAATCATATAATAGCGTAAATTTAAATTTAGTCGAATCTCAATATGAATATCAAACGCTGAATTTACATGTATATATGTATAATATGTGGTATTGGTAGAATGTAATTTATCAGTATAATTTAAAATATCATTGATTCAAGTTTGAAAAATGAGATGATGGACAGATGTTGTGTTCTATGTGTATCTATTTTTTTTTATAATTGAATTGTTTAATTTTAAGTAAGCATCATTTGTAATTTTAAAAGTGAAAAATGTTGACTAATTCACAATATTACATGTGGAGTAAATGATTTTTTTTGTTTTATGTGTCTCGTATTTAATATTACTTATTTAATTAATCTGAATTAATATGACGTAAAATTTAAAAAGGAATAAATCACTTTTTATTAGAATTTTTTTAATTTTAAAATTTGAATTCGAGACTCAGTTAAAAATGCATAAATTCGATCCATCAAGTCAACCATACCACCAGATAGATTTTGATGATATGTTCAAATTAATTACATTTTAATCATAAATTATTGATAAATTTTAATTTTAGTCCTTATAATATTAAGATGATAATGTTTCATTTTCAATCAACTAAAATACATAACATTTACAATTATTCCGTCTTTAAAATATAAAATAACAATACAAATTTAACGTGATAAATTGACAATTGAATGGCTTAACATTTAATAATTCACTAAATTTGAGAAAATTCATAATTTAAAGGGATCATCAATGGTGCACATATTTTAATTAAATCATAAGGAATAAAATTAAAATTTGTTTGATATTCAAGAGATTAAAAAAGCTAAATCTCTATAATATATATAGCTAATAGTATTTTAAACCAATAAATAATTTGGAAAGGTTAATAAACCATAAATTAAAGCCCCCACGTTCTACCTAATCATAAGAAAAAATATTTATCATGATTATGATTGGTTAAGGTTATCAATTATAATTTACTAATTAATAATTTACTAATCTTAATTAGTCATTGTTAAGTTGTTGGATTTTCCAACAAACTCATAATATTTTTTCACTATTTTGTTATGCACACCAAACAAATATTTTTGCGTCATTTGTACTCTTAAAGAAAATAAATTATTATGAACTAATTATGGTAATTAGAGGAATTCATAATTACCATAATTATATGATAATAAATTATGAGAATGAAATTAATTTAAAATTATTTTTCATGAATTCCACTATTAACCCAAGATTTAGTTGGCTACCCTATTAATGAAATTTTGATTATAAATTTAAAGCAATGAATTAACCCAAAAAAAAAAGTCCATTTCATAGAATTTAGTCAACTCCATATCTAATATTCTATTTAATTAGGTTAAGTTCTTTGCATAACAAACTAAAAATGAGATCCTCATTAATCAATACATTAACATCTTAAAAATGATTTTTCCTCTAATATGTTTATAGGGTAAAAAGTGACAATTATTCGGTCTGATCTTTAACGAGATATAGAGTGGATACAATGTACGTAAGCTTATTCTGGTCAAAATTCAAGATAGAAATGTTATGATTGCATATAATTTATATTCAATAAATTTTACATGATCAATACATAATATTTCACTATATACAAATTTAATTATTAATGAATTCATACAAAATGAACTTATTTTTTTCTCAATTAATTAAAATAAATGTGCATATTTAAGGCAAATGGATTATAGTATGATGATCAAACGAGAACTGCAATGAAGTGATGAGTATTCTTTTTATCCTTGATCAGATGTCCTACATTTAAATCTTTTACTCCCAATGCAAGACTTCATGACGCGAATCTAAATGCCTTGATCCCTAACTTGAGACTTCTCAACACAAATTCAAAATTAGCCGAACTTCCATATAAATACCAAAAACTAAATCGAGAAACTTAGAAATTGTATTTTGATGAAAAGAACATGTCTCAAGTTCAAGTCCTTTACTCCCAACTTAGGACGTTCGGACGCAAACTCGAACACCTTTATTCGAGAGAGTGTTGTCCCCGACAACATGAAACTTTCTGACACAAATTCAAATTTAATCAAACTTTAATATAAATATCAGACATTCGGTCAAAAATCTCCCCCCTCCACCCCACCCCACCCCACCCCAAAAAAGTATATTATGATGAAAAGAACACGTCTCGAGTTCGAGTCCTTTATCCCCAATACGAGACTCAAATTCGAACACCTTTACTAGAGACCATTGTACCCCCAACATGAAACTCTCCGACACAAATACAAATTTAATCAAGCTCCAATATTGATATCGGACATCTAGTCAAAAATCCAAAAAAAATAAAAATAAAAAATTATATTTATAATGAAAAGAACATAGTAGCAACTAAACCCACTAACTACCCAATAAAGAGACATCTCTTCCGAAAAACCTCAGCAATAATTTTCAATTCCTGAAGCAACATATTAAAACGACGTCGTTCTTCAACCTTCATTGCTTCAGATCTCTTCTTCCTCCATTTCTATAACTGCTCCTTTCAAATCTTCCTATTTCATCATTCTCGTAAATATATATATACACATATCTTCACACACACACACAGTGATGTATACATATTGATGATACGTTGAATTTTGTATATTATTGGTGAATAGCTGAATTTGATTCGGATTCGGATTTGATTTGATTTGATTGGATTTGGTGAGGTATTGTTTCTGTTCGTAGTTGAAGATTTTTGAAAATGCCGGCGGTTTCTGGACCTGTAACACCAGGACAGGTGAGTTTTTTGTTGTTTTTTTAATGAATTTGTTGTTGATATAGTTATTGGAATGATTTTTGTTTCGGTATTGCTGAAATGTGAGTTTTTTAGAGCGCTTGAAGTGTAATTGGAACCTCCTATGAGTTAAAATGTGAAAAAAATATGCACAATTGAAGAAGTAAACACATGTACTAGCATATGATACGTATAAATAGCAAAATTTGACGTTTTGGATGATTTTAGGTAAGGTGTGAGTTCTGATTTCTGAGGGAAAAAAGTTGTGAATTGATTCCAAGGATCGATGGATAACTGCTGGGATGCTGACGAAATACGAGTTCAGCTTGTGTTTTGTGCATTCTCTGTGGTGGTTATTTCTTTGAAGGACAGAGATTTTCCTCATAGGTTTTGATCTAGTCTGCCATTGTTCTCTAGTTGGTGCTTTTATGGGGAAGTTTGATTTTCTTCACTGATGGTTCAGTTGTTTAAAGATTAGCTCTAGACTCTATTCCAGGGGAGAAATGGGTGTGGCCGAAAAGAATAAGTTTACTTTGCTCAAAATGACAGAGGGATAACAATCATTAACAATAAGTAGACTTCGGGTTCCAAATATAGGTCTCGTCTTTCTCTGATCCATGTAAAATAAATTCAAACCCAGTAAATTGGGAGAATGTAAAGCTGGATTTTCTTTACAAGCAAAGGAATGGAGTTTTCTTGCAACATCACTCTTAAGAAATGCCTACTTGTGCAGCTTTTGGATCTTCAAAAAGTGTTGCATTTTTTAATTTTAAGGTGAATTATGTGTAGGTTTTCTTTCATTTTGGCGCCTGAAAATTTTCAGGGTTGTCTATCTGTGTGATTATAATGGAAATTCAGCTAATTAACTCACATAGGCATGCCTTAAGTAGTGAATGGATATGTTTGAGGTATGTGTGAATTGATCATGTTGAGCAGGATTGTTGCTGGCTACATATAAGCCCTTTAACAACTTTCCTCTGCACGCACAAGGACATAGCACTCTTTAAATGAAATCTTGACATCGCATAGAGAAAAAGTTGAAGTAGGTGCTTGATGTTTGATCTATTATAACAATATACACTGATTTGCTTTATGGCTGACACAGTTACAATTTTATAGCAATACCGAATCTCAGATCTCTCATCGTTGACATTCAATAAGGTCATATCTCATTTGTAAATTTTCAGAGTGATCTTTTTCCTTAAATTTTCTTTTGGGTGAATTGCCTTGTATTGAGTTAAGGCTCTGGTGTCAGAAAGAAGGTGCTATCTGCATATTGTAGAATTTGGTCATTCTGGATTTGTCTTTCACACAGTTTGTTTTGGACTAGCATGTTCTTGCATTTTAAGGTTTCAATGCACCTGTACTGCTTCTGCAATGTTGAACATCAACTATTGCTTTAATTGTTTTGTTCTTGAGGAAACCTTGCATAGATATCTACTGAAGCCTACTGTTACCATGTCTCAGGTATCATTTTTGCTTGGGTATATCCCTGTCCTCATCGCATGGATATATGCTGAGTGGTTGGAGTACAAGAAATGGTTGTTCCCCTTTAAAGTGTAAGTTAATCCATCATATATCCCTGTCCTCATCACATATCCTCATGCTGCAGCTAGATTTTCTGAGACATGCTAAGTGCCATAAAACTGTTTAAAGGTCTTATTCATATTATGAATAAAAAATAGGCTGCTATTTTTTTGATATGCTTAAGCGGAGGAAACACAATGATTAAAAATAGAACTTTAAAAAATATTTTTTTAAGTAATTGGTCTATTTCTGTGTGTGGGGCTATTATGGAAAAAGACAGTTGTAGCATTTGTGTGCTTCCTTTAAGTCACTTGCCAAAAACTATCTAATGTCTTTATTTAAACAACCAGAATTGGATTTAATGAGAGTAATTCTCATCTAGATAATGGAAACAAATGTTATACAAATGCTACAAAATGTTGGTGGATAATAAAGAGGCAACAATGTTGATACTAGTGTGTGGAATATGAATGCTCTCTTATATTATTTCCTGATTATTAGTAATAGGTTATTTCATTAATGCTTGGGTCAAACTCGTCCATTCACAAGTACAACAACAACACACCTAGTATATTCCCACAAGTGGAGTCTCGGGAGGGTGATGTGTACACAGACCTTACCCCTATTTTGTGTAGGTAGAGAGACTGTTACTAATAGACCCTCGACTCAAGTTTCTATAAAAGTAGTATACCAAAAAATAGAGAACTGCAGAAAAATATGGTTTTCTGTGAAAGAAACCCATTCTTCTAGACAACATGGAATATCACGGGTGCACCAAAATAAAATATGTGATAAGAGGCTATCCTCAAATTCACAAAATTCATCTCTAACCCTTCAAAATCTAATCTCTCCCATTACTCTCTCCAAATAACACACCTAAATGCTAATAGAGCAACTGTCCAAGCCCTGTACCTTTTTCTCCTTCTACCACAAGTCGAGCAGCACATCAACATGTTTACAGTGATTGGCATCATCCGTTACATGCCAAATCAATTAAGTATTTCCCAATTCCCACCATAACGTCAAGGTGAAACGACGATTGTAGAAGGAGATGATTGACATCTTCACCTGCTCCCTTGTACATGAAACACCAACTAACACAGACGACCTTCCGCTTCCCTAGATTCTTGGCCCGTCACCTTTCTTGTTGCTAACTGAAAGAATAAATACACCTTCCTCGGGATGCTTGGTATCCAAATAGAGCTATTTGGAAAGGCAACCTATGTGGATTCAGGGTTTTGGGGGAAGATGGATGATCAGATAAACAAAAAATCTGAACAATTGGTTGAAGCTACACTTTAGGATATAGCTGCGACCGCCTTTCATTATCCAAAATATTCTTCCTATGAAGACGCCGTGCGAGATGGACCAACTTGACAGGACCCTCCTTTGCTCTATCTAACTAACCAATTTCAGAAAAAAACTACACTTATGATGACAATAGGAAAACAATGGGCTAGGACAAAAGGCACTGGAGTTGTCTGTTGAACTAGCCTGAAGGTCCTTTTGTAATTTTTTCTGTTCAAAATTGCTTCTGGAAACTGACACATTTAGCTCACATGACATTATCCAGATATTTTAGTATCTCTACTCTTTTTTTTAATGATGGTGGTACCAAGCCAGGTTTTTTAGAAGCAACAAACTTAACTTTTTTTCAAAAGGAAGGTAAGTATAAGAAGCAAAGAAAAGCAAACCAATTACTAGATATCCCTGCCATCACTGCTTGTATACCACCTTCTCCTCACTTCTGTCCGGAAGCCTCCACCCCCTTCCATTGACTAGTTCAATTTTGCCCTGTCCTGACTGTACGCAGCCCTGTCCAAACACCCCATGTTTTGGATGTCATTGTTTTTCTTGATAGTCTCTCTCTCTGCAGCTGTTGGTTCACAATTCTCTCTCTAAAAGAATGTTACATTGCCTGCTTAGTCCAGCCTGAAAAGCATTTTTACTACTGCTTAGTCCAGCCTGAAAAGCATTTTTACTAGTTATCTTCCAAATTATCTATCCCAAATTAGACTCCTGCATTGACTATACACTCTTGTCAAGAAATTGAATTATAATCCACTTCCTCATTAGCTTTGATGCTTTAGAGATCTTTAGAAAACGTAAGGTTGACTTCATTGTGTTAGTGCTTCTAATAGATGATTAAAATGCATTAGAGGTTTTTAATTATGTTTCATCCCATCAAAATTGTAAAACCCTTCCAAGGATTAGCTTGTGTCATCTCATTCCACAGGGAGTCACCACTACTATTTTCTTGTTATTATTTTCAAAAAGGAGTGAACCTTTTGAAATTGAAGCATTCACCTTATGCCTGTGCAAAATTGAACTTTAAGTTAAGGACAAAAAAGTTCTTTGGGCATCTTGATTTTTAACCCTATAAATATATTGTTTTGTATAGGCGGAATTTATCCAGGGATATTACTTAATTTAGCTTTGAAGTGTTTTATTTTGTATGGTTGACTCTTCATGCCAGCAGTCATTCAGATAATAATTTGGATGAACTTGAGATCTCAACAACCAAGGAAGAAGATCGAGCTGCCCTACTGGAAGGAGGTCTGTCAAAATCAGCATCTGTGAAGTCAAGTTCATCGATAAAAACAAACATAATTAGGTCAGTGTGCTAACAGACATTCAATTTGCTGAACATTCTTCTTTCTAAGTTCATGAATCTTTCATTAACATTTTCCACATATTTGTAGGTTTCTAACAATGGAGGATGCATTTTTGCTAGAAAATCGAGCAACTCTAAGAGCAATGTTAGTCACTTGGATATTTTGATTATTCTGCGTATAGCTTCTCCTCTAATTTTAATATTTTCTTCTTTATGGTCTCATACAGGGCTGAATTTGGGGGAATCCTGGTTTATTATTATCTCTGTGACCGTACAAATCTCTTTGCAGATTCTACCAAGGTGTGTGATCTTCTTTTCCTGTAACAATGTATAGAAATTTGATTTAAGGTCGTGCTGTGTAATATCCATTCTTAATTGTAAGTTCTCGTTGCATCATAACTACTATTGGATTACCTCATGGAATAAGCGCCTACAAGCACTTTGAGGTGCAATCACAATAACCAGGGCTTTACATATACATATGAAATATATGCTAAGCCAGTTCAGACAAAATGACTTGCTATTTCCGATACTTCTGTATGCATTATGAATTCCTGAACCTTTTTGTCTTGCTTGAACTGTTGGAATTGCAAGTTCTATAACTTAAGTTTATCATGGCGTCTTCTAAGTTTAGGTCGTGTATAACAAACTTTGCTGTTAATTATTGATACAATATGCTAGCATTTGATAAACATGCTTGTTTCTAAACCTTATTCCTTTTCATAGCATTGGATTATCTGATTCTCAAAGCCAATGATTGTTCTTGTGGAGAACTGTAATTGCCTTACCATATTTTTTTTAATTTTACTCAGTTTAAATTTTTTACAAGCAAGTAATCATTTCATTATGGATAAATTGCTTTCACTGTCTTTCCCTTAATTATGTATTGGTTGTGGATATGGAACGGCCAATATGAACTGTGATAGTGGACTTATTCTATTGGACTTGATCTTTAAATATCTCTGTATTGCTGCAACTTTTGTTTATATGTGAAACTCACTGCTGAGACCCCTTAGATTTTTTTATTGTCCATGAGACCTGCACTCATTAACAGGTTTTTGCATGTTGTTTTCTTTGAACAGAGCTACAATCGTGATCTCTTCATCTTTCTATTTATTCTTCTGATCATAGTTTCGGCAATGACTTCTCTCAAGAAACATAATGACAAATCAGCATTTTCTGGCAAATCAATACTTTATCTTAACCGCCATCAGACAGAGGAGTGGAAGGGATGGATGCAGGCAAGTTTTTGTTTCATATTTCCCTTCACTTATTCATGCTTCACTTTAGAATGACATAATTTTGTTTACACGGATTCTTTCAGCAATACCGTCTGTGGTGTTATTTTCTCTAGTAATTTTTTGCACTAGTATAGCTGCATGTCTGTTTTACTACATCCCAGTAATTTGTCTTAATATGTTGCATGAATGATCCTTGCAATTTCTTTTGCAATGTGTAACCTTCATCTGTTGATGTATCTCAAAATCGCGCCTCCTGGAAAAAGGAATTTCTCCATTCATTCCTATATGCCTTTCATCTCAAAAGCTCATCTAGACAGTGATACTCCCCGTGGAGATTTATTTATGCTCTTTCTATATTGACTCACTCTATCTTTTTTCTGCAACAGGTTCTCTTTTTGATTTATCATTATTTCGCTGCAACAGAGATATACAATGCAATTAGGATTTTCATTGCTGCATACGTATGGATGACTGGTTTTGGGAACTTTTCCTATTATTACATAAGAAAGGATTTTAGTCTAGCTCGGTTTGCTCAGGTAAAATTAGGTTTTTGTTGTACTTAATCACTGTTTTATATTGGAAGACTTTTAGTATGGAGCTGAATCTCACATATCCATTTTCTCTGTGCAATGTTAATAATTAAAATTTTATCATTTATGCAGATGATGTGGAGGCTGAACTTTTTCGTAATATTTTGCTGTATTGTTCTCAACAATGACTACATGTTGTATTACATCTGCCCAATGCATACACTTTTTACCCTGATGGTTTATGGAGCACTTGGCATTGGTCACAAATACAACGACATAAAATCAGTGATGGCTTTGAAGTTTCTTATGTGCTTTGTTGTGGTTATCTTGGTTTGGGAGATTCCTGGAGTGTTTGAATTTCTTTGGGCTCCTTTCACCTTTATGTTAGGTTTGTTACTCTGTATTCTCTTACATTTTGTTTTTCTGTCCACAATCACCATACATTCTTAAATACTTTGCGTGCTGGAAAACTGTACCTCAGTCTCAAAGTCAGTTCAACTAAGTTTCGACGAACATTTCTCGTTACTCTGAGGAAATATTATTCCGGCTTTGAGTTTTTGCCATCACAAAAGTTTAAACTACATCTTTGTGATAAATAATTTGGAAGTAGATATTACCAAAAAAAAGAAAAAGGAAGTAGATATGATTTGAGATTCTTGTGGCATAAGATTGATGTCTTGATGGGACCCATCACTAATGGAACTAAATGTTGACAAAAGTCATGCACAAAAGTGCTTATTTTAGGTTCAGGTATTGTTTTTGTAACAGAGTATCTTGGTATCCTATTGAGGTAGCCTGAATTGTAACGTACTTTTTCGAAAAGATACCCTGGATTTTGTTTTTTGTAAAGTACTTTTTCAAAAAGATATCTTGGATTTTCTTTTTAATTTTGTAGATGCTGCTTAAGCACTATCATCTGATAATTATTTTCTTCTTTTCATAATTGTAGGCTATACTGATCCAGCCAAGCCGAATCTTCCTCGACTGCATGAATGGCATTTTAGATCTGGGCTTGACCGGTATATATGGATTATTGGCATGATTTATGCCTATTTTCACCCAAATGTAATCAAAAGAACTTTGCCTTTTTGTTCTTTGCCTCGCTTTTCTTTCACTCTTTCATGGGACTGAAGTTTGTAGTGTCTTCTCCTTTTAGGTTGAGAGGTGGATGGAGAAACTGGAGGAGTCTGAATCAAAGCGGAGACGGACAATAAAGTCATCCATATGTGCAGTAACTTTAATTGTGAGTTGCATTCAAGTTCATTGAATCAGTTAAATTAGGTGTTGCAAATTATCTTTCTGGTTTATGAAGTTTGTCATTTGGGACATTGTATTCCTCAGATCGGGTATTTGTGGTTTGAATACATATACAAGCTGGACAAGACAGCTTACAACAAACTCCACCCCTACACATCATGGATTCCCATTACGTATGTATTGAACATTTCTACTTCTGTCTGTTAATTTTACACGAAACTTATAGTAATGTAAGTTGGCGCTGTTTATTTGATTTAGTGAAGAACCAACAGTCGAAAAGCTCCCTGCTTGCCTATAATGTACTCAACCAAAGCTTGTCTCCTGAATGTCTTGTATTACTTTTCTCATTTTCTTTCTTTGCCTCACAGTATATACATATGCTTGCGTAATCTCACTCAGGAACTGCGGAATTTCTCTTTGACACTCTTTGCGTAAGTTTCTAATCACAGGATATCATGCTTTTCGTTCCTGTCTTTTGTCTTTACCCATCCTGTCTTCCTTTTTGCTTTTGTGGTTTTCAAATTGTCCTTCACACTTAGTTCTGATACAAACAATTAAGCTCTACAGAATTAGAGATCTTTATTTGTTCTTTTAAATAAGTTGAAACTACTTTGTTTCTCTTTGTTTAACTGTGGGTCTGTTACTGTAGGTGGCTTGGCAAAATTACCTTAGAAACCTACATCTCCCAGTTCCACATCTGGCTGAGGTATGTTCATTTCAGTTTTCTTCTCATGGTTAGTAATTGCTCCCTCGGTTTAATCTTGACCTGTCGATATGCCGTCATAGCAGAGAACTCCTGCTATCCACGGGGTTCAGGGAAAGGTTGGACCACATTTGGTTTATTTTATGCAACCTTGCCTTGTATTTTTGCAAGAGTTGTTTCACCTGCTTTGACTCATAACCTCCTGGCCAAATGGCAATAACACTTATGGTTAGGGCATCATGTACAAATGATATTTAAATTAACATGATAACTTATCCAAACCTTGAAAACTTTTAGATTTGGCCGAAACTTGTATCTGCTGTTTTCTTCAATTTTGGCATCTGTGAGTGAAAGAAGTGAATAAAATCCTTGATCTCTTCATCTGTCAGCAGTCTGATACTGATCTAAAATTTCGAACTAATTTGTTGTTTAGCATCTATCCGTCCATCCAACAGCAACCTACTTTTCTTCATTTCTCTCAAGTCTCAATTGTTAGTGTATTATTCATGGAGATCAGATCAGGAAAAATGCTTCGAGGACTTATTATTTCTGATGTTATGTGTAGATCAAATATGCCGAATGGACAGCCTAAATGGCTCCTTTCGTTTATCCCGGGCTATCCTATGCTTAATTTCATGTTGACTACAGCAATTTATGTCTTGGTAAGCGTATATACTCTCCTTCAATTTTAAGTTGCTAACCATTTTTTGTCCTCCTGGATTCTATCTCAACATTGCTTGCTTATTACAGCTATCCTGTCGACTTTTTGAACTAACCAACACACTCAAATCTGTCTTCGTACCCACAAGAGACAATCAGAAGCTGCTCCACAACTTTATTGCTGGTGTCGCAATTTCCATGTGTTTATACATCATTTCCTTTATTCTTGTTCAAATCCCTCATTAATGAGTAAGTTTGTCATCCCATTTGCCTATATGCAATACACAACATCCTAAAATTCAGAAAAACTTCTAATCTTGAAGCACGCATACTAAGTTTGCGCGTTAACTTTTCTTGTAGAACCATTTGTCTGAACTGCTTTGTGTTGGCAATATGGCAAAGGCCAAGATGACACAGTAATAGAGAACGCTAGACAGTTAAAGGATCAATGTGGAACTGAAGTACTAGTAGAATTCAATTCTTCGATGGGCGATACAGATCACAATATACACCCAGCCACAGGTTGTGTAAGTGTTTTTCCAACAATCTATGTGATGCATTTACCAAGTTATGATTAGTCGAACAAAAGAATTCCCAGGTTTTTGGCTATTCGAAGTTCGGAGAAAAAACAATGGTAGTCGGAGGAAGGAAATCATGTGTATAGTGTTATCGATCACCACGTTTTTTCGTTCCTTTTCATTTTCATTTTTCCTTTTGACGTTCAGTGTATTTTTTCCTTCATGTAAATGAACATGTGAAAATCTGGGAATGTAGTTGTTTTCTCAATTCAACAGACTTTGATTTATTAATTGGAAATGCAAATCTTGTTCTTTAGTCAGAACTGGTTTTGAAATTTGAACTCTGATGATAGATAATGTCATGCTTCTTGTACTTTTCGTCTGTTGTTTCTTCTACTTCGATTATTTTGCTCTTTTGTTGTAGTTACTGTTCAAAATATTGTCACGAAATTTGAGGTCTAACAAAGTCAGTCGTGGTTCATTATGGATGATTAAAAAAAAAAAAAAAAATTAGGCCAAAAAGAGTGTTATTATATTTTCAAAGATTCATGAACTAACACATGAAAGTTTGAGAAAATCTTTTAACTCTTATTTTGTGTCTCTTAAATGTTAAGAAAAGTAGCGTGGATCATATAAAGATCGAGCGTGGTTCACTAGATCATTACAAATAGTCCTAAAAAATATTGTGCCAAAAAAGAGCAGATTAGTCATATTCCTCAAGATTTATAAATTAACATAGACAAAAATCTTAGAAAATTCTAAATCCCTATTTCGTGACTCCCAAATGCTAAATAACCGGGATGGTCACATAGAGTTTATAACTGGTATTGTTCAATGAGTTATTGTAAATGGTCCTACAAAATTTTGAGCAATAAAGAGTCGATCGGCCATATCATCAAAAATTCATAGATTAACACACTAAAAATTGAGAAAACATTGAATTTCTATTTCATGATCATTAATGCTACAAAAAAAGTGGTGTAGATTATATAAAGGCTAAAGGCTATGAGTATAGTAGGCCATTCAAACGGTCCTATTAAATTTTGGGTGAAATTTTTTTGAAAAATTCATAAGCTAATACATATAGAAAAACTAAAAAATTTCGAATTCTTATTTTGTGACTTCTAAATGTTAAACAAATGGAGTGAATTATGTATAGGCTATGAATAAAATTCGTTGTGTCATTAAGGACGTTCCCATTTTAAAAAATGGAGCAAAAGGAATCGATTCATATCTTACAAAATAATAGACTAATACACATAAAAAAACTAAAAAAATCTTGAAAATTAATCGATCGACTCCATTAGCCCCCGAACTTGCCAATTCGGGACTCATTTTTTAAATTTATGATATCACGAAATATGAATTCAAGATTATATATATATTTTTAATTCATTCTACTTTTATATATATATATATATATATATATATATATATATATATATATATATATATATATATATATATATATATATATATATATATATTATGTGTGTGGTTCCTAAATGTTTGGCTTTTTTATGGTTAAAAAAAGAAGAAGAGTGTAGAACAATATCAAGATAACATATTTAATCCAAAGTGCTATTTGAACTCACCCACCCTCATAATAAATATTATATTAATTTAAATTTACAGCATATATTATTTTAAAATATTTTTTATATATATTTATTCATATTTAAAGCTCGAAACAAAATAACTATGGGCAAAACAAGCAAGGGACAAAAATCACATAGTATTAAAGAAGAGTTTTCTATAGTCTTCCAACAATTTGGTTCAATAATTGACACTAAAATATATTTTTTTTCTATTGATTTTGATGTCTGACAAATTTTGCAAATTTTCCTATTGAAATAATGATGAAAAATGTCAATAATTGTATTAGCTATTATTGGAGAGCCACTTATAAAATCTTTTTTTTAAAACAAATAATACTAGAAGTTCTTTTTTTTAAAAAAAATATTGTATTGTTATTGTTCGTCATTTATTTTGTTAATTTTATTGTCGCTATATATTTTCATTTGTTGTTCATTTTAGTCGTTTTATATCTAGTATTTTCTGCTTTCGGGGGATGCTTTTTTGAGATAGGAGTCTTTCGGAAACAATCTTTCTATCTCTATGAGGTAATGGTAAGGTCTGCGTATATTTTCCTCACCCTCAGATCACACTTGTAGAATTTTCTCTAGGTATATTGATTTTGTTGTTCTTTTTACAAAAATTATGATTTGTTGATATTTCTTTAATTTCAGAAATTCGTATTTGATATTTATATTAAATATTTATTATTTTATCGTGATTAAGTTAACTACTAAGATTAAAATTTGTACTATCGTTTATCAATAAGATGTAAATTAAAATACTCTATGTATTTACTAATCGTCTAGTAGAATTCAATTTCAGATTCGAACATCTCACGAAATAACAACAATTAGAACTTGGTCTAAAAGTTGACTTATGGTCATTTTTGCTAGTATTTTCTTTTTTTCATTCAGTATCTGATACACGCTAATTTTATTATCTCAAATTTATATAGTTGACTTGTATTACACAATAATTTAATCCAAGTCAACTATTTGTCTTTGCTCTCACTTAGTTAATGGTAAACCACTTAATTAATAAGCATTAATAAAATTGCTAACTAAAAAAGAAAAAAAGAATCGTAGCATACTAGGTTTCTTTTTTAATTCCAAAAGTGTAAGTGGACATTTCTTGCAAGTAATTGAAAAACTTAATTTCTACTTATCCTAATTAATCAAAGTTGACAAAAAAATTTAAATATCCTGTTTCCTAAGTTTAGATTTCTTACCTCTTGTATATGGCATCACATTTTTTAATGGCATGTTCGACTATTTCAGATTGACGTTATTTAAAAATAAAAAATAATATACTATATATCATATCACAAGCTTCAGCGATCTCTATGATTTTTTCTCGTTCAATGATCGATATCAATTTTGAAACTCAACTTATTCAGGTTCCTGCTTTATAAGGGAGTAAAGCGACACAGACAAATTCAAAATTTAAAATTTGTGAATTTCTATTGCTAGTAACCTCTAGTTAATATATATTAATAATGAATTCTCCTGATCTCAAATATCGTACATATTCTGGAGGCAGAAATTCAAAATTTTTAATTAAGAATGATTTATCACTCTTTCACGATTTTTGATATATTAACATAAAAGAAAATAATTCCTTTTTGAAAAGAAAATGACAAATTAAATTATTGCATTTTCTTTCTTTATTGCTTTCTTCATATTTCATTTTCATTTACTTTTTCATATACCAACAAAGCATTAAATTATTTCCACTTTTGGAAGATATTTCAATTGTTTTCCAAAATTTAAAAGGGGGAAATTGTTAATACCATGAAAAATATTTTTTCAAGGAAATATATATTAAAGAGATACTTTTCTTTAAAAAATGTTTTCAAAAGGGAGAAAATAATTTTTTTTTCCTATAAATGGAACTCATTTTACTTATCCTATAAAAAGAATTATGAATTTTGTAATCTTGAATTAAATATATGTAGAATGTGCGAAAATATTATTTAGTTTCATGATCTTAGTTATGCACGTGAAAAATTGAATTAAAGAGTTATCAAAAGAGTAAAGAAAAACATTATCTTTTTTTTAAAACAGACTAAAAAGAATAGTAAGAAAAACAAATTAAAACAAAGGGAGCGAATTATTATGAGTGAACGAAAGCCTTAAAACAACAGTAGAATTATTTTCACATGACACAAATTCAAACTTTGAATCGCGAAAACGATCAATTTTATGTTAGATTGTCTACTAACATTTATTGAGATGCGACTTTTTCCAAACCCTATATCAAGATGAAATGCTTTGTGTATTTTTATTTTTTCTTTGGCATTCCTTCCGTTCCTTTTTAGTTGTCATGTTGCGTTTTTAGACAGCCAATTTGTTTAGCTAATTTTTCAAGCTGAATTAGATTACATTATTTTGCTATTTTAAAATAAAAATCTAAATATTCAAAAATTATTTTTTAAAAAAATCATCAATTGCAATTTTTTTAATGTTCATGTTATGAAAAAAAAATATTTTAAAATATTAATCAAAATTTATATAATTTAACTCTAAAAATTAAAAATCTGGACAATTAAAAACAGACGGAGGGAGTAGCTTGCTTATAAGTGAAGAACAAGGCAACTTATAACTTAATAGTATATATATTTAGTACTTACTCTAAAATTTAGTCTTTTTTTTACTTCTCAATCTACATATCAACATATATATGTTTCCTTCCCAATTTTGAGCAAACCAAAATTTATTTCACAAGATTTCAAGCCAATAAAAACATAACTCTATGGAAGAGGTTAGACAAAATCTCTTGGATATCCCAAGTTAGTATCTATCTATTCTCAATTTTTATTTATTTATTTATTTATTCTCTTCTAATTTTGAAATTTTCATTTAATTTCTGTTCTTTCGTCTTTAATTAGAGGTCTTGAAATGGAGATTCAGGTCTTCGTTATGGATTTCTTCGTTAAGATTGATTGTTGTTCCTCCATCTTTAGCTTAGATGTCTTCTATTTGAGTCATGATTATATGAGAAAAGAAATTGTTAGGGGTTGCTTGAGGTTCCTTCACATATAATTAGATATTTTTGGTTCGAGTTCCGATTATGTAAAAAATTATGTTAGAAAGTATTTGAGGTTCTTCCACGTTTAATTAAAGGTCTCAGGTTCTACCTCTTGTTATGAAATAATTGTTTGTTATGGAGCCTTCGAGGTTTGGGACCTAGATATGGAAAAAAAAATCCTCCCTCATAAATAGACCTTCTATGGTATGAATTTGAATTGACATGTAGCTTCGATATGAATATCGAACAAGCAAGAAAAGAAAAAGTTCATTGGATCTAAATAATGATGTGTAAGGTTTCTTTGTTAGATGGAAGTTTCTTCTGTCCTTTCAATTGCAGATATGGTAGAGTTTGCCATTAAGTCAAGGGTGTGTTTGGAAGATAATTTTTTTTCTTGGGCAAAGTTTTTTCTTTTTTTTTTAAAAAAAACTTATCTTTTATGAATTTAATAAGTTAATATGAATAAAAACTGTTGTCTCAAAAATATTCATATCGTAATATGAAGAAATACTAGGAAAAAGGAACAAGGGGTAGGGATACGGGTCGAGTGGGAGCAGGAGTGAGGGTATGCACATCTATATGTAGAGACGAATTTAGAATTTTCAGTATTAAACTTATTGTATTCTTAAAATTATAGGTTCATATCTACTATCGCGAATTTCATATGAATACATAACTAAATATTATTTATAAAATTTTAATTTTTAAATATTTTGATCAATAAAATATGAAAACAAAAGTTATTAAAAAGGATTTGTCAATTAATTCTGTTTGGTAGGTCATTTTTGCAAAGAAAAAAACCTTAAATTCCTTCTATTGGTTGACTTTATATGAGAAAATGCTTAATTAATTAGAAATGATAGTTAAGATGTTAGTTATGCTCTTATCAAAATGTAACATATGTTGATATTTGTATGGTTAAAGGAACATATTAATAATAATGGTAATTGAAAAAATAAATAAAATTGTTCAAGCTATTATTAGTTTTTAAAAAATAGACTAAAAATAAGATTTTGACACTTTAATTACAGATTCTGAATTTGAGTCACAAAAATATATAATATTTGACATCGACAAAATACTACTGTCATCTAATACGTTTTTTAGACTGTGATCGAACATTTTCTCACGAGATCTTTTAATTTGTTCAGAAGTAATCATTAAATCATAATCTAAAGATTCGTACAAGAAAAAAAAGATTATTTATTAAATAATTATCTCAAAATAGGACAAACAACTAGAATTCCATGATTAAACAAAAATCTATTCTTTATAGGTGTCAAGTGATAATTGGTGGGCTTTTATTTGCCCCCAAATTATTAAATCTTCTTTTGTCATTATATTATAAGCTTTTTTCCTGAAATGACTTCTTAGGTGGCAAATTGTGGCCTTAGCTATTTGGTAGAGTCACATTTTGAGAAAGTGGCCAAAAAAGACACAATTATTGAAAAAAAAACATACATATATATAAATAAAAAAAATATATAAAAAAAAGAGTAAAGGGATAAGAATTAAAAGCAAATTATAGTGGGTTAGGTGTGAGATGATTTGTTTAATCCAAACAATAAAATAAAGAAAACTCATTATCCAATAAAGCTTTCAACAAAGAAATTCTTAAATTATTATTTTAAGAGTAGCTTTTAAGGCAACTTTTGATTTAGGAATAAATGCCATTTTGTTTTGTTTTTTTCAAAAATAAGAGCTTTAGTATTTCTTTTAGTTATATGTAAGTTTTCTTATGATAAACATGATCTAATAATATGTGAAATATGATAAATAACTTGTTGCAACAAATGAAATCAATATGATATTGATAATATAAAGTTATTTATACTGTCAATATATATAAGTTAAAATTCTTAATTTACTTCTATTCTGACCTCTATTTAAATGTCCCCTGACTATTTCACTTGAAGAATACGTTGTTACGTTTTTCTCTATTACTCGTGTTGTAAATTTTCTAAAACATTCAAAAGCTTACTTTATTTCCTTTCGCGCTAATAATAAGCTTTCTAGTCTTCGAAGTAAGGTTCAATACTAGAAAATAATACACTTTTGCTTTGCGACTATCATCTCATTGGTTTATGTAGGAAGTTTTATTTTCATAATGAGTTATATATGCATGTCATTCATTATCATAAAGAGTTTTTACAATATCAGGTGATTGTGACCTCTGAAAGTTTTTTAAACTGACGAAATATATAACTTAAACTCGTTTTTCATCTAACTATGCCTTGTTTATTAAAAATTATATCTTATTAATTCAATTTACTTATTTTTTTTTTCACTTGACAGATGAAGAAATATTTGAGAATGAAAATCCCAACATTGAACCAAGTGGATCAAACTTTTCCAAGCATAAATGGTGGTACCAAGTTGCCATTTTTACCCTCTTTACCCTAATTGGAGAAGTAGTAACATCACTATTGGTTAAAACATATTTTACCAAAGGTGGTAAAAGTATATGGTTAATCTCATTAGTCCAAAATGGAGGGTTCCCAATTCTTGTCCCTTTTTTCTACTATTCCTCACTCAAAAACAATAGCCAAATTGAGGTAATAATCAAAGGGAATCAAGAACCACACATTTGCATAATCTTTATAGTTTATGTTGTCCTAGGTTTTTTACTTGGTGGGGTTTGTGTTTTCAAGTCAATAGGGTTAATGCACCTTCATGTCTCAACATACTCACTTATTAGTACCACTAAACTAGGGTTTACCCTTATGTTTTCTTGTTTTCTCAATGGACATAACTTCACCCCAACTATAATTAACTCTATAGTTCTTGTAATGGCTTCTTCATTCATTTTGGTGGCTCATAACAATGAATCTAGGGAAGTGTCTAGTGGGAAGTTTATCCTAGGGTTTTTCTCGACGATTGGTGGTTCCATCATGTATTCTTTAGTGCTTTCTGTTATTGAATTTTCATATCGAAAGATAATTAAGGGTAGGAAATTCATAGATATCATAGAGATGTCAATTTACCAAACCCTAATGGCAAGCATAGTGATCCTATTTGGTCTTTTTATAAGTGGGGATTGGAAGAATTTAATCATGGAGATGGAAAAGTACCAATTAGGGAAATTGTCTTATGTAGCCATCTTGTCATTTATAGCCATTTCTTGTCAATTAAATGTTGTGGGTTCAATTGGGCTAGTTTTTAAACTTAATTCCCTTTTGTTCAATGTTTTTAACAATTTAGGGGCTCTAATTACTCCAATTTTGGCTCTCATTTTTCTTCATGATAAGATTAAAGGGTTGAAGTTGGTGGTTATGTTTTTAGCCTTTTGGGGATTTGCTTCACAAATTTACCAACAATATCTCAATCATGTGGAGGATAAGGAAGAATTAATAGAACAAAACTCTAGAGATCATATTTCAGAAGTTTCCTCTAGTTAATTTATTTTTTACCTCCAGAGAAACTCGCAGTCGCTACTCTTGTGAGGTGCACTAGGTAAACCCGATCTGGTGCAATAACTCTTATTCTATTGTAAATTATGTTTTTTTTTCAGCCTTTGAAGAGGTGTATATATTATATGTGATCAATGGTGTATATATATATTCAAGTTGAAATAAAAAGTTCTTATTGGGCCTTCCAATTTGGTAATGGATAGGTGAATGGCCTTTGTTTGATATTATTGTTGAGTAGTGAAGTAATGAATCGAAGCGATAAAGCGTTGAATCCAAGTGGATTGAGCCAACAAGATCATTTCATGACTTACAATATATAAATCAATAATTTTTGTTACTTCTAAAAATGTCTCAGAGTTTCTTCAAGATAATTTTATTTTATAAAGTTGTTTAATCTTGTCGTTACAATTTGAAATCGATAACGTGAATAAGCTCAACTTGTATTTTCATATTCAATTAAAATTGTCTAGTAGAAAATATGGATCTTATATTAAATCGGTGGCTCAAGTTGGAAGATTATAAAAAAAATCCGGAATAATTCAATCACATGCTAGATGACTACAAATAAAAAAAAAAGTAAATACGATTTTCAATACATTATTCATGTACAATTATAAACTACCAAGCGTTTTAATTAGATTATATTGATATCAATAAATTATTAATCAGTCATTCATTGAATGTTAAATAACTATAAGGAACAGAGATAGACGATTTATAGAAGAATAAACTTAAATAATCATCCACTCAATCATATATATTAAAAATAGATATTTGTGTAATGATTCCTATGATAAATAAAACAACCAAAAGAGGTTACACAAAACATATTATTGCATATATAAGTAGTATTATACATAAACTTAGGGAATTACAAACCTATTAGCAACATAGCTAGCTCTATGTAATCCAAAGATAAACAAAAATTCTTTTATTCTTGATATTGATAACCCCATTTTATTATTTTATAATATCGAATCATCAAGTGTCATAACGAACATGTAAGTATTTCTTCATTTTTAATTAGATATTTAAATTTGATCCACAGAGATGGAGTAGTCTTTAATAGAAAGCCCTTACGCCCCTCAAAGTGAAACTTCTCGGTGCGAATTTGAATAAATCGAGCTTCAAAATAAATATCGAATCTTAGATGAAAAATATATGTATTTTTAATTATAATATGGATGGAGCTACAGAGTCTTGAAAGTCATATATATATATATATATATAGATTCCAAAATGAAATGAGAAATTAAAGAGGCTTTGTAATTTTTCTCTTTTTTCTTCTTCTTCTTTTTTTCGCATTGGGTGTCCGAGTCTCTTTGAGTCCCAACTAATCTCAGGGTTGCACAGATCCTCGATAAAAAATTTCCCGCAAGTGCACCACAGTTAATTCAAGTTTTACCCAGTTCGATAACCCTTAGAAATTTTTTCTTCTTCTCTATTGCATCTTAATTTTGGAAATTCTTGAAAATGGTTGATGTATTAGAACTGCAATCCCATGTTCCAGGTGAGCTTAGTATCTTATTTTATTCCCTGTTATATGACATTTTTTCCCCTTTTTGAATATGTTTATCAAAATAATTAAAAAAATTGGAAAAATTATTACCTTAATTTTTTTTTTTTTATAATCTTAATAAGTAATAACATGCTCTTATAGCCATAAAAACATCATGACATGTTTATGACTGAGTTTTAAGGATACTTTTGCTATGTCCCAAACATCATTTTTTGTTTTTCTTATGTTTCATGATCAATCAAAAACTACCAGGTAGAATAAAACGAGAGTAATATTTTATCTTGACTGTTGAGTTTTTTCTTTGTTTTCTCTTATTTATTTCGATCGTTGGTCAATAATAAAAAGTAGAATTTTGGAATAACAATAAAATTACTTTTGTATATCCAATAACTTCGACCTTGTCAACTGCTAATAAAAGAACGAAATCGGATTAAATACCAATACCTATGACAGGTAAAAAGATGGAGATCGAAAGAAATAACTCAGGCAGTCCAGAATAAAAGAAAAACCTTCAGAGCGCTAAATAGCTTGTATCCATAAAACCTCTGACCTGACATTGATAATGAATAAATAGGAGTTAATATAATTCCAATTGCCATGTAATTAGTAGTTTGATTTGAATGTCTACTGTAACAGGTGATAAATCTCAAAAGGAAGAAATATGTGAGAATCAAAATAAGTCAAAAGAATACAGATGGTGGATCCAAATGGTTATTTATTCAACTTTTGTTCTATGTGGCCAAGCAATTGGTACACTCTTAGGTAAACTATATTTTAATAATGGAGGACATAACATATGGTTAGCTTCATTAGTACAAAATATTGGATTCCCAATTCTCATACCTTTTCTCTTATTATCATCAACCAATAATATAGATATAAAAAAACCATCTTTCTTGGTTCTTGTTCCTATTTATGTTTCACTTGGTTTACTTTTAGGAGGAAACTGTATGCTTTATTCCATAGGCCAATTTTATCTTCCTGTTACAACTTATACACTTATATGTACTAGCCAATTGGGATTCAATGCTTTGTTTTCATTCTTTTTGAACAAACAAAAGATCACCCCTTTTATAATGAACTCTGTAGTACTTCTCACAGTATCTTCTTCACTCCTTTTGTTACAAAAAGATGAAGATGATGAATCAGATAACAGTAACAAGTATTCTAAGAGGAAGTACATAATTGGTTTTTTATGTACACTTGCTGCATCTGCTAGTTATGGACTCATGCTTTCCGCGACAAGGGTGTCGTTTGAGAAAATATTTAAGAGGGAAAGTTTGTGTTTGATCATAGAGATGACAATTTATGAGTCCTTAGTGGCGTCCTTGGCGAATTTGGTGGTGATTTTTGCAAGTGGAGAGTGGAAGAATTTGAGACCAGAGATGAATAAGTTTGAACATGGGAGAAAAGCATATGTTATGAATTTGATTGGGACAGCAGTTTCTTGGCAATTGTTCACAGTTGGTTCAACAGGATTGATTTTCAAGGTGTCTTCATTGTTCTCCAATGTCATTAGCATGCTTGGTGTGCCAATGGCCCCTGTTTTCTCTGTTTTATTTCTTCATGAGAAGATGAGTGGTGTTAAGGTGATTTCTATGTTTTTGGCTATGTGGGGTTTCTTGTCATATATGTATCAGCATTACCTTGATGATTTGAAAAACAAGGCCGAGAAAAGGGACAGTCTGGTGCACTAAGTATCTTGCGTTCAGGTAGGGTCTTGTGAAGGATCACATCCAGAGGGAGTGTGATGTAGACAGGTTATCCTGATGTAGGTAACAGTAGTTGATTCTACGGCTAGAACTGGGAAGCAAAGAAGGGCCAGACGACCGATGGGGTGACATAGGCAGTCTATCTGTCTATGTCAACTGGGCAATTTCAAAGCCTTGTAGGTCCAAGAAAGGGCTATATCCCAAGGTGTGTGTATGACAGAGAGCTTATCTGATGCATCCATGGCTCGAATCCGTGACCTACAAGTCACATGGAGACGACTTTACCGATAGATTGATTGCCAAGAATGTTTCATCTAACAACAACTAGTAATGAGCTTATAGTCTAAATCCATATTAAAATATGTTGAAAGGTTTACTCATGTATAAAACTTTAGAAAAATGTAACGTAAATACACTTGTATTTGTTAATTCTTTGTGGAATCTTTAACTAGCATTAACAAGCTAGCTATATGATCTAAAAACAACAAAAATGGTGCCAATCACTTCGAAATGATCATTAATTTCTTTCCTTACCTCAAGAAGAGAGCAATGATATTCTCTTTCAAAGGAAGATCCTTTACATCCATTTGTAGAACTCTTCAACAGCACCAACAGATCTCGAGTACTACTACGTACCGTGCTATGATAGATTACATAAGACGACCAACGTAATGAGCTCGGGGATACTTCTCTTTTAGTTGCGGCCATTGCACGAATAACTGATCTGCCATGTGTAGCTTGTAAAGAAGCAAACCGCTTAAAGACAGCTTCCTGACTCTTGCAATGCTCTCGACATAGAAAATCGATGACCATCTAATTCCCAAAACCTGAAGCAATTAAACTTTCAATTAGCACCTCCAATGTCACATTTAAAAGATTGTAAATCGATATCAACGTGACTCTCTGGGTACGTGAGTGCTCTCTTTTTAATTCACCGACTCTTTTCTTCCAACTTTTGTTACGTATGTTCATTTAATTTATTTTTTTTCCCAGGGATGGTGCCAACAAGCTTAGAGAGGGCACAAAACTAAATAAGCTCAAGGAATTTAGAGGATGAGAGTTCTCAACAACATCATGCCATGACAAATTGAGCCAAAGTTGAAGGATCTGCCATGCATCTGTCAAGAACTTTTGGAGGATCCGACATGCATCTGTCAGCATTTTCGAAGAGTCCAAACAACAAAGTTGAAAAATACAGAAAGGATGTGATTTTAAGATAAAGGTAGTATGCATCCATTTTTTCAAAAAAAAGTGGACAGATATTCTGAATGTAATCAGTATTATAGCATCCAGCTTAACCATAAAAATAAGTTAGATGAACAAAAGATTAGCAAACAAACCTTAAAAAGGAAAGCAATTACGCATAATGGAATACACGTTCCTGGACCATTGCACAGAATCTGAGACAGAGTACCAAATATAGATAAATCAGAATACCATGATATAAAAAGGAAAAAGTATCTGAAGATTGATAATTCAGGGGTGTGTGTGTGTGTGTGTGTGTGGGGGGGGGGGGGGGGGGGGGGAGGATAAAAAGGTAATATGAGAGGTTTGTCTGATACCACTTGAGGTCTGATCTTGATCATTAACCACAATGCATGTGCAATTGCAACCAATGTGGTCCCGACTGAGGTTACATACGATTGACCAACCTCTCGACTTCGATATATCTGCATGAATTCAGCACCCCCTACTTCCTCAAGCGCTTCCTAGAACAAAAAGGTAACCTTATTATTATGTCATGATCAGTTAAGCGAGAAGAGAAGATACCTGAAACGCTGCATACGTTTGTGGAATACTCTAAAAAACTAGAAGAGAATGAACAATGCTCCAGACCAAAAATTAACAATCTCTCCAAACATACAGACTATGGTTTTAGACCGGAGGCGAAAAGGAAGGTGCAAAGCTGTATGCAGACAACTTATAGCTAAATGTTTCAAGCATATATACACGGATGCCATCCACACAGACATCTTTTCATCTCATATTGCAAACAATAGTAAAAAGGACTTGGTATACTGCATTTATGTATCTACGTGGTGAGGGATATACCGACTGTTTGATACATTGAGATACATAATTTGATTTTATGTTTTATCTTTTTAATAAATCATGTGATCTACCATACTGGATGCACAAACTGGCGTTTGGGCCTACTATGAGTCTCTTTTCTTGATATATTTATAAAAGATAAGGACTGCCTGTCCAACCAAGTTCTAAGATCAGGCTCTACAAGAAGCAACAATTTTGATTTGGAGAGATCTTTAGGCTATGATGCATTCAAGCCAAACTTCCTGAAAATTGTCACCTGAGATTGAGTATACATGGTTTGGCCTTTTAACACCTCTACTAGTGGAAAAAGTCAAAGTCCAACTCTGACATTTCACATTGAACTACATGTGAAGCAGCAGCTAGGAAAAGAGGATGAAGCTAAGAGAGTGAACTGATGGCTATATTAGTCAATTAGCAATTAAGCAATCAAATGTTTGGACACAGCAAACAAGGTGTTTAACGACATAGGAAACTCAGAATCCTATTTTAAGACTGATAAAATTGTTGAAAAAGTCACAAGAATCATGTATTAATTGCTGACTGATGCAAAAAAATTTATCCTCTCTCAGTTCATAGACACGAGCTACATCATACCCCATTTTAGTCACCGGTTTTTGACATATGGATATCTTAATATAAAAGGAGGGGAAGAAAAACTGGCAAAAAAATTAAACTGATGTACTATACCTTACCAAGCAAGGAATCCTCAAATACACGTGCTTTTTGGAGACTCATATTATCAGTAGCAGCAGCAACATAATACCTTGGCTTAAACTTCTCTATTTGAAGGACATATAATAAGTTTAACATTTCTGCTGTGTGACCACCTACACTACAGTTGAACTTAAAAGATTTAAAACGAATATATGCAAAAGGCAGTAAAACAGAAGAAGAACTATCAGACATAAAACGAGACCTGAACCCAGAACAATAAGAGTACTGAGGGATAGTGGTGATTTGGAATGAAGCGGCTTGCTGCTCCGGTAAATAACATATATGATTCGTACAACAAGTATAGTGATGACACCAATAGTTAATAGAACAGCAATATTTGATGATGTCATGGTGGAGATGCAAAAGTCCCCCTTCTCCATTACAAGAAGCTCTGCCCCTTAGCTGAAGACAGAGATCCTAAATACAGTTCAATCAATCAGCACAAGTTCCAAAACACAAGCTTATAAAAGCCAACAATATTCATTTCATTTACGTGAGACATGTTTCAAATGGGAACCCAAATACCAATTATACAAGATGAGTATTGATTAGATATGTTTATTCGATAAAGCCTTGAAAATATAAAGCTTGAATAGTTATGCACAATGCAGATGATTCATTATCTTGATAGACGAAACATCCATTAGTTAGAGGAGATAATAACTATCAAAGTCCTTTTATACAAACACTAACTCAAATGTCTGTTTGAGTAGACATTTGATATTACTGTTATAACAAATCGATATATTTAAAAGGTCTAAATTAAAATCAACAGTATTGTTGTGAGGATTTGGTAAGTGACTTTAATACTTGTCGTGAAATTTCATATCAATCAATCAGCTATTCCTGAAAGTAAAAACCAAAAAAGGACAGTAAGGATCGGCAATTTGAATTCTCATTATCCATTATGCTATATTAGATGAATTAGATCCCGAAAATGAATATAGTTCTGTGTTAGCTGTGTTCCCTGATGAGATAACAGGCTGAGTTATAGCCTTGTTATGGTTCTTCTACATTCTTCACGTGGTGATTAAATATAAATCGGTTAGTTACCAAAAAACAAAAAAGAAATTAGTTCTCAAAAAATAGTTTTTTTATGATGGTGGTTTCTGGCTAGCTTATGTGCACCTCCATTAATTCCAAAGGGACCTTCTACTTTCCATTACCACATGTACCAACTAACTCAGCCAAACAAGGTTGGGCAAATAGGAAGAATTCACCTAGTATTTTTGTCTCTAATGGAATTTGAGAGTCTAAGACCTCATGGTTCTCCCCCCCACCCCCCACAACCCCATGTTGCCTTTACACTTGTTCTACGTTGATCAAAATAAACAGACTCCTCATAAACATCGGACCCAAATCCCTCCTCTCAGTCATGCTAGCTTATATATTTCATTCCTCTTTCTGATCCTTAAGTTCACTATAAGTCATCTAGTGATCTACTCTATCACCTTCTTAGCTTCTCTTTGTTTTCGTGTACTCATAAGACTTCTTCAACATCTACTACTAATAAATCTGCATACCACTCTGTTTTTCATTTTATTTTAGCTTATGCCACCTGCTTAATCCATCACGACTACTCTAGTGCTCGAGGTCGGAACTTTTAGGAAGCTTAAGGACTATTTCCTACTGCAACTCATCATTTTCCTTGCATAGTTCAGCTACTAAGTTACATTTTCTCCCTCCTTCCACATCGAGTATCCTAAACTGCATTTCATACATTTATCCTTTTCTTTTAGAAAAATATTCAGAATACTAAAAGGCAGATCAGCACAACCATCATAGCTTGAAACCATTATCAATTCAATACATTGCAAGTAAATGAAAATTGCAACATATCTAGTTAAAATTACAAAGAATGAAACTTCTCTTTATGCAGTGAGAACAAAATCAAAAACTTGCAACCCCAGTTCAGAAAATAGAAATTGAAACTTCTCTTTATACAGTGGGAACAAAGCCAAAATTTTACAAACCCAATTCAGAAAAATTGAAACTTTTCTTTATACAGTGAGAACAAAAATCAAAACTTTGCAAACCCAATTCAGAAAGATTGAAATATGAAACTTCTCTTTATGCAGTGATAACAAAACCAAAAATTTGCAAACCCAATTCAGAAAAATTGACACCCAACAAATCAATGAAACAGAAATTTACTTCGAGGCAACAAAGAGCTGAATCTGTAAAGGAAAGTAAAGAGCAAGCAACTGACCGTCGGCCGGCGAAAATCAATCGGAATTCAGCAGAAAATCCATCGGAATTTCAAATTTGCATCTGTGAATTCTTGAAATCTGCTGAGTCTTTAATTTAAATAAAGGCCCAAATACATCAACCCGACTGGCCCAAAATAAAACATATTTAACTTAAAATATGAAAAAATTACGCGAATAAGTAAACATATACTAGTTAATTAGTTATCATATCTATAGTTTGAATTAATTAAACATCTGATTGTAACTACAGTTTGAATTTTGTATAATTCGTGCGATTTATACAAACGTTGTGTGCGATTATACAAAAGTTATGCGCGAATCAAATTGTATAGCGAAATATACAAATATTGTGAATTGTATAGCAAATTATACAAAAGTTGTGTACGAATCGTATAGCGAAATACATAAATGTTATATAAAAATCGTAAATTGTATAGCGAATTGTATAAATGTATTATAATGACATAGTACTAATTGATGAGACTCGGACCAAAATTAATAATAGATTGGATGTTTAGAAACATGCTTTGAAATCCAAAAGTTTCAAACTGAACATGACCAAAATAGAATACTTAAAGTGCAAATTTAGTGTTGTGAGAAATTGAGGATCGGCTGAAATACTCCAATAGCATATGTATATTTTTATCTAGAGATGTGGGGCGGGGGTGGTGAAAATTTTTGCTTTTTGTAATTGGGGAAAGGGGAACATATGGAGAAAGCAAACCATAAAGACTACATCAGCTCTTTGAATTATTTTTTTTCATAGGTGAATTTCGGATTTAGTTTTTTCTGACCGGCTGAGTTCTTTAGTTTTTAAGTTATTGAACAGTTGATTTTCTTAGTTATTCGTTTCAGATTTCCAATTCTATTTTAAGATACAACTTTTATTATCTATTCTTACCCAAGTTTTAGTGAATGATCCACAAATTAGTGGTAGTGGTTCTTATGTGTCACATTAATATCGGTGTCTACGAGACAGTGAGGATGACTGAGATATCTAAATGTGTATTCATTTTCAGTTTAGGCCAAGTTAAAGAATCTATATATTATGTCATATCCATTCTTTATGTAGGTTATGTCAAGTATATTTGTCCATCTCTTTATCTGTTGACGCCTATGCAAGACGCTTGAAGATTAACAGTAGTTGTCCTCCTTTGTTGTTTTTACTGCTTTCAAAAATGGCTGGGTGTCCACAAGATCCAATGAAGAAGAGTTGAGGTGTCTAGACGTACATTTTTTCAAAATTGGAGTGCTAAGTTGTTAGTTTAGGTCAAGATAAGGTGTCTGACAATCTACATATTATGCCATATATCTTTGGCCTTCTCTTTTTCTAGTTGATGCCTGTGCAACATGCTTGAAGATTAACAGGCAGTCTTGCAGATTTCTGAATTGAGATGTAGTGTTAAACATATCTGATTTTATTACAGGGAGATAGCAAAAGATTTCTCTCTGTTAAACTGCAGGATGGCAGCATGCTTGCTGACGACGCCATTATAGCTGCTTTGAAGGATCAAGAAGGCAAAAAGACTAACATGTTCTTCATTAATCCAAACAAATTTACACCACATTACAATAATTTTGCATTGAACCCATAACCCAGAATGCTTCAAAAACTGACCCCTTCTATAGATTCATTTCTCACAAGCTAAAAACTCATAATCTCACACTAATTAGAGATTAAGGATGATCATTTTGTTAAGCTCACTTTCCGGGGACGAAGTTTGTGGCAAAGGCCCAAGCGTTGTTGTTAACTGGGTCAGCAAGGTGATCGGCAAGGTTCTCCAATGGACCCTTTCCGGTGACAATAGCTTGGACGAAGAATCCAAACATGGAGAACATAGCAAGTCTGCCGTTCTTGATTTCCTTCACCTTGAGCTCAGCAAAAGCCTCTGGGTCATCAGCGAGGCCTAATGGGTCGAAGCTACCACCAGGGTAAAGTGGGTCAACAACCTCACCAAGAGGTCCACCAGCAATACGGTAACCTTCAACAGCTCCCATCAACACAACTTGGCAAGCCCAAATAGCCAAAATGCTTTGCGCATGAACCAAGCTAGGGTTTCCCAAATAATCAAGTCCACCCTCGCTGAAAATCTGAGATCCAGCCTTGAACCATACAGCTTCGCCAAACTTAACACCATTACGAGCCAAAAGCTCAGGGAAGACACACCCAAGAGCTCCAAGCATGGCCCATCTGCAATGGATCACCTCCAATTCACGATTCTTTGCGAATGTTTCAGGATCAGCTGAAAGTCCAGCAGTGTCCCATCCGTAATCACCAGGGAATTCACCAGTCAAGTAGCTTGGTGGTTCGCCAGAGAATGGACCCAAGTACTTAACACGATCAGGACCGTACCATGGGCTGCCAGAGGAAACAGGCTTAGCCTTGCTAGCCGTCTTCCTCATGAAGAATCTTCCATTTCCGGAGATTTCAGAAGAAGATGGTGAGAGCTTTACCGCCTTACCGGCAAATGTAGAGGAAGAAAGAGCCATTGTAGAGGTAGCCATGATTAAATTTTACTAATAATGAAAAGAAATTTGATGGGTGTTGTGTGATGACTTATGGGATTAATAAACTATATATATAGGAGAAATGTAATATAGTTCTTATCTTACAATATCTCTATCCACAATTTCATTGGTTTTCAAGATTCCATGGCAATTTGTAATCCATCTATGTTTCAAGATATTTTTAACTAATGGGGGGTCCAATAAATATGTGGCTATGAATATTGCAAACTGTCCTACATTTCCAGAGTCACAGGGGTTCGGTCAGCAAAAAATTATATTATTCATATATAATAAAAATAATTCTTTTATGTATATCTAATAAATATGAAACTTCTTTCTATTAGTTATGTGTCTACTTCTGAAAATTTTGAATCCCTTCAGAGAAAATTTTGACTCTGCCACTGAGTTAGATGCAGCTTCATGAAGAGCATACACATATGTATAATCATGCAAATTTAAATTCAAACATTATTGTCTCATTGTCAATTTGTCATTCATACAAAGTGGTCCAATTTTACACACACAAGTGTGTGAACTATTGCATGGCCATGAGTTATTCTTTGAGCATGTTTGGTAGGATGTATTAATCAAAATAATCTTTGGATTAAAATTTAGTCCACACAATACAATGTTTGATTGCTCAAATACATCTAATACATGGATAGCTTAATCCACCATATGTGGTCTTATCTAATCCCTAGGATATCTAGGGATTACTAATACTAGGTTTAGTAATACTTAGATAAAGAAACAAAATGACTAAACTACCCCTCAATTTCTTTATTAGAAATAATTTTGTCCAACAATACATCAAATCGAAATCTTATAATAGTTCAAGGGTATAAATGAAATAGAATTTTAAATTAAACACAAAATTAAGTGGAAAGCAATAAACCAAACACAGGATAAAAAATAATCCCAGCATTACTAATCCTTGCACAACTAATCCATGCATTATTTATTTTTGTACCAAACGACCCCTTTATGTTTCTGGCTAAGTGGATATTATGTTGAAATAATCCACAATCACACGTGGCGATTCTTGATTGGTTGAAAGAAAGAAAATCTACAATTTATAGATTTTTGTATACATAATGTATCTAAAAATATCTTAGCTTTGCCAAATGGACAATAATTCCAAATGGTTACAAAATGTATCCACCAATCAAAAATTAGATAGAGATATTCAAGGATAATGATACATTGGGCCTGAAGAGTAACTACTCATTTATATATGCAAGGCCCAAGAAACTCAAGCCTCAAATCAATTCAAAGAGTTTTTCATTCTACTACTTACTACTACTATGGCTACCTCTACAATGGCTCTTTCTTCCTCTACATTTGCCGGTAAGGCGGTAAAGCTCTCACCATCTTCTTCTGAAATCTCCGGAAATGGAAGATTCTTCATGAGGAAGACCGCTAGCAAGGCTAAGCCTGTTTCCTCTGGCAGCCCATGGTACGGTCCTGATCGTGTTAAGTACTTAGGCCCATTCTCTGGCGAACCACCAAGCTACCTGACTGGTGAATTCCCTGGTGACTATGGATGGGACACTGCTGGACTTTCAGCTGACCCTGAAACATTCGCCAAGAATCGTGAATTGGAGGTGATCCATTGCAGATGGGCCATGCTTGGAGCTCTTGGGTGTGTCTTCCCTGAGCTTTTGGCTCGTAATGGTGTTAAGTTTGGTGAAGCTGTATGGTTCAAGGCTGGATCTCAGATTTTCAGCGAGGGCGGACTTGATTACTTGGGAAACCCTAGCTTGGTCCATGCGCAAAGCATTTTGGCTATTTGGGCTTGCCAAGTTGTGTTGATGGGAGCTGTTGAAGGTTACCGTATTGCCGGTGGACCTCTTGGTGAGGTTGTTGACCCACTTTACCCTGGTGGTAGCTTCGACCCATTAGGCCTCGCTGATGACCCAGAGGCTTTTGCTGAGCTCAAGGTGAAGGAAATCAAGAACGGCAGACTTGCTATGTTCTCCATGTTTGGATTCTTCGTCCAAGCTATTGTCACCGGAAAGGGTCCATTGGAGAACCTTGCCGACCACCTTGCTGACCCAGTTAACAACAACGCCTGGGCCTTTGCCACAAACTTCGTCCCCGGAAAGTGAGCTTAACAAAATGTTCATCCTTAATCTCCAATTAGTGTGAGATTATGAGTTTTTAGCTTGTGAGAAATGAATCTATAGAAGGGGTCAGTTTTTAAAGTATTCTGGGTTATGGGTTCAGTGTTAAGATTATTGTAATGTGGTGTAAATTTGTTTGGATTGGTTAATGAAAAACAAGTTAATCTTTTCATACATTTTATTTTGCTCAAGTTATAACATATCTCTTCATTGAATTTACCAAAAATAGTGTATTTTTTACCACATTGAAAGTGAAAAATCCACGCAACTTAGACGAATCAAAATTTAAGAAACAAATTTCCTCTGATACTAACAGATTTGGTAATAGTACATGCACAAAATTAGTATAACCATATTAAACTTACCAGTATTTTGAAGCAATTAAGTGATAAAGACTGGAGATGAAAGTAGAAAGTGGGATTATACTGCAATAGATTACTACCGGGAAACATAAGCTGATAAACTATAGATTAAAAACGAGGAAAAAAGGGGGTTAACTGTGTTAAACGACAGCTAAAAGAAAACACAGACGCGATGCTAGCACTGCGTTAGCTCAGACATTCCCTACGCTACATTTTAACTTGATAAAGATGTAAAAGTACAGTCTCGTGGCACAGGGCAGCAGCCAGTCAAGTCTGTTCAGGGATCGTGAACGATGGTTATTTCCAAAGAAACAGCTCGAAAGGCCACTTTCACACTCATTACTAGACCCAAAAAGACAAGGGAGGCAGTAAGATTTAGTAGCTGTTTTGCCATATCTGTTGTTGCTGAGACTGCTTTGGCGGGACTTGTGTACCAGCCAACGATCCATCGCGAAGGTTTTGTTGCTGTTGTTGATCCAGTGAGATACCAGCCTGAGAATTGTAGAAATTAGGGTAGCCCCCCAAAGATCCATAGCTCTGTGATGGCTGTTGGCCTTGCCTAAAGGCGCCTGTTTGCTGATTTTGTCCCTGAAAGCCGTAATACGTGTTGGTGGGAACAGCCGACATTGTTCTTGAACCAGGTCCATGAAGCCATAAAGCTGAGTTCTCACTCTGAAAGAGCAAGGAAACAGGAGTGTCAAATAAAGCAAGCCGCACAAGGAGGATAGAGCCAGTGGCAAAATTGAATTTCATGCATTTCTAAAGTTTTGTGACAACCACCAAGGTTGAGCTTGAAAAATGTAATTGACCAAACAAAAAGCAGTAGCTAGGGGCGTCAAATGAGCAGAGGGTAAATGGGTTAAAAAGTGGATCATGACCCGCACAAAAATTATTTGGATTGAAATGGGTAAAAAACGGAGCATAACTCAACCAGTCAAATTCTTACTAAGTTTTAATTTCTTGGGTAGTTCTTCAATAATTTTTTAAGGACTTAATAAAACTAGATCTTTTTCCTTTGTTATAACTGTATATAACATATCAAATAAAAAATTGTCTTTTTGAAAATATTTATACAAAGTTTCTATGGATCAATATAGGCTGAGCTAATAAATGCAGAAAAGGTTGGACGGATCATGTTTTCATGGGCTGATGTTGCTACCCCTAATGGTAGTTATCAAAATGGTCGTTTGCCATAATAACAAGTCATGACAAGCAAGTTCTTGGAGAGAGAGAGTTCAGTAGGAATAGCTGTGCTTGCAAAAAAGAATAGGTTACCTGCTGAAGAGACATCAAATGATTGGTATCCTTGAACTGAGCGCTTAATACATCATCGTAACTTAAGTTAGTACCAGATGGAGCAGCAGGGGTGTTGATTGGGAAGTTCCCGGTGATATTGGTTGTATTTCCAAAAGCACCATATCCAGAAGGAACACTGGCAGACTGAGGCAAGCTGCTGGCAGAAACAGTATTCTTATATTGGGGGAGCATTGCTGCGAGCGACTGATGGTAACTGCTATTACCAGGAAATGCTTGTTGGAATGCAGATGGCATATATGAATAGTTCTGATGCATAAAGGGATAACTGATCATGTTGGCAAATGGTCCAACAGGAACAGCTTGTTGAGAATATGGATGTACAGTTAGATGTTGAGGTACGCCAGGCCCTGTGGCGACACTATTTCCAGAAAGCATCTGTTGAGTGGGCTGTGCTGATGAAAAACCAACCGTCTTCATAGCCTGCAGGAAACACAAACACAGTCACTATTACAACCACCTACCCAGTATAATCCCACAAGATCTAGGGAGGGCAAAGTTTATGTAGACCTTATCCCTACCTCACAGAGCTAGTAGAGATAGAGAGGTCGTTTCCAATAGACACTCAGCTTAAATAAAGCATTACAAACAGTTTGAACAAGGGGATACAGATATGGGAGTAATAACGACATTGAAATAATGAATAATGGAGGACATTACACAATATACAGAAGAGAATAGAGAACTAGTACACACCAAAAAAACAAGATTAGGGAGAAAAATTATTATACCAACTTTGAAAGGGGGAAAACAGAACGGATAATGCTTTCCCCATCTCAAGTCACCAATTCACACTACAAAGAGTTGTGGTAGACAGCACACTGTCCAGAATATGAATCACCCATCAAACTAACAGCAGACAGGCCAGAATGTGAATCACCGATCAAGCTAAAGCAACAAATCACTTAGAAGAACCACATTTAAGATATGTGTGATCAATATTTGAATAAACTGCTGAACCTTTTAACCACTTAAACCTATAACTTTATTTGCTTTTGGGACGATCAAAACAATCCAAAAGAAAAGCTTCCTTTAGAAAACAGAAGTGTACTCAGAAGTACCTGACTAATACTAATGATAATGTTAAACACCAACTCCAGCCTCGTTTTACTAGATGAAATGACACTTATCTCTTCCCTCCTTCCACCAGTTTATACTTGATAGCCATGAATTTAGCATTCAAAATACTCTGAGAAGCCATGACCAATACCTCTTTCACGGAAAATCAGAAAGAGGGTGTTGCAGATACAATTTTGTCTAAGAACGAATATTGACATGCACTAGAGGGGAACTTCAAAATACACTGTATTTTGGGCCTTTGAGAGATTCCAACTTTATTATGTTACTTCATTTATGTTACTAAGTTAATCTATAACTTCATAAGTACTTTCCTCCTTTTGTTGATAAATTTTAATTGATTGAAAAAAAGAGGGAAAAAACCAATGGAAGATAACTATACTAGAAGGATATCCTTGGCTCAAACAAAAAATTGCATGTATCTAATGTAAAAAGCCTCAAAATTCATAACTTTACTCCAATGTGTTACATACAAATCATCTTCGTGTTTATGAACAATCAACTTCATCAGGGAAAAAACAATATAACCAGCTTCTAGCTAGACCTGACTGTTCAAGCCCACCTGCTTGGAAATCAACAAGTATAAGCACTTCTACATTTTAACTCAAATCAAAGTGGTCAATTCTTCACTCATTCAATATAAAATAGTTAAGGTCAATATGTCTGCGGGCAAAGGTACCAACACTACATATGAAGCTAGGATAGAAAGACATGTGCAATATTGATTCCATTCCAGTAGAAATATTACCTCAGGCATGGAAATTGCTGCACCACTGATTGATGAAATTGAGTTGCCATATTTTGTGGTCACAGCCTGTGTTGTTGAGAAAGGAGAATATGAAAGCTCAGACTCTCGACCAGGATGAACGCTAGCAGCCAACAAGGTACTCTGCAGAGGATTTGTGTAGACCTACTCAAATGATAGAAAGAGAGCAAATTAGGTAAAACAAGGATATTATGCTCTAGCAAATATTGGTAACTCGGATCAAGGTGGCATGCTTCTGCAGTTCTTATAAAAAAAATTAAAAAATTGACAAGTGACATGCTTCTTTATTGAAGTTGTTTCTGAGTGGCCTATAGGTCACGGATTCAAGCAGTGGAAGCAGACACTAATGCTTGCTTTAGGGTATGTTGTATACATCACACGCCTTGAGGAGCTTCTCTTCCAAAGTGGGAAGCTTCGTACAGCAGGTTGCCATTTTCTTTATATGCTTCTTTACTATTCTGTTGGGGGCATTATTGATCTTCAGCTACTTTGAAACTTTTTTTTTTAAGAGAAGACATTATTCAACATAGAGCACCAACTCATAATAATTGAGGGTCAAGTGAATTAATGCTATTATATGTTAGAATGTTTCTACGTTATAATATGAAGTATTATTTAAAAACGAAAAACTGGATATGTTTCAAATAATATGTGAAATATACCATGTTATAATAAGGAATCCAGCAATTACAAAAATTTCCATAACCTATTTCAAGTCAAGTAGCCTAAACACCAACGCAAGGGACCTCTTATTTGTTTCATCAGCCTATTCCAACAAAGAAGTTCCCCTTAATTGTTAAAAGACTAATTAGACAACAACATACCCAGTGGAATCCCACAAGTGGGGTCTGGGGGTTAAAAGACTAATCAATTAGTGAAAATAGCAAAACATGCCATGTCGAGTGAATATTACACACATATCTTATTAGTTACAAGCTCACAACCAGTATATCACATTGAACACTTTAAATACAGATTAAACAGAATGAAGCACTGTTAACATTAGATGTCTCCCCATAGTGAAGGAGCGAAAGAAATGAGAGCATCCGTGTGGTAAAGAAGACTAGCAAGGACTAAAGTACTCTTTTCCTCGAAAATACCAAAAAGGTAATGGGTAAGGCTGAGTAAGTTCATGTGACAGGAACATACCCAGACCTCAATTCAATACTTGAATATTATTTAATTACAAAGCTGAAGTTCAAAAGAAGTAAGCAAGTCATTAGTGAAACATTTTCTTTTCATTTTAATGTGCATAAGACCTATTACTTTGATAAATATAGTGAAATGGTTTAATCCCGAGTAAAAGAGAAGTATTGTCTATGACTTTCACAAGTTATGAAGTTCTTTCATCTAATGTGGAATATATAACAGATCTCTCAAGCAGAATTGAACACCTAACCAGAAGAGGTCCCTAGAAGACATGTACCATGCCAAACCTTTCCTTATATATGCATCCCTCCACTGGAAAAGAAAGCCTACACAATCAGATAGTGGCAGAATACAAAGCCATAATCAGATAGTGGCAGAACACAAAGCCAACTAAGCTCCATATTAAATGCCATTCATCACTCAAAAATATACAGAAGAGCAATTACTAACTCTGCAACTCACCCTGCAGCCATCCCGAGTCTCGACACCACTCATATAACTCAAAATTAAGGGGTCGTTTGGCATGACAGATGAGGAGTAATAATCCTGGGATAAATTGCAGGATTATTTTATAATGTGTTTGGTTAGGGGTATTAGTTAGTCCCAGAATTATTTATCCCACCATTTGTACTATAATGATCCATATATATGGTGGGATAACTAATCCCATGGGATAACTTTGTCATCCCATCACCCATACCAAACAACCCCTAACAAAATAGAAATTACCAGCACTGCAACTCCTGCTGCAGCAGTTCCTTGTCTTGTGGCATACACTTACACTAAAGTCATCTTCAAACTTTGGAACATAATACTATAAGTTTTAACATTTGGTTAGTGTTTTGCAAAAACTAACAACAGGAAGCGCATCCCACGGAGAGTATATGAAACCATTTTATATCCTGGACAAAAGGCAGAAAAGTATTCTTACCATATCATTTGAGAAAGGAGCAAGATTTTGCATATGAGAACTCGTCTGTGGCTGACTAAATGCTCCATTTAATTGTTGAGAACCTTCGTATGAATAGCCAGCAGCAGAGGAAGGACGAGAGTAATGCCCATCACTAGTTTCTGCTTTCAGAGATTCTGGTTGTGAAGCAGCTGGCACTTCATAATTTCCAGGATTTGCATTATTTATGTGGAATAGATCACTGCCGGCCTCATTTCTGAGAGTATCATCAGCATAGTATTCAGCAGCCCTGTAAAATAATGTAAGTTCGCAATTAAAGAACTAGCATTTCTCCATGCTTTGCATAGAAGATCTCTCCTTCGAGAAAAATTATTTCTACCAAGGACATACAAGTTTCAAATAATGAAAAAGAGAGCATTGTGTATCAAATTTTAGATGGAAAAAGATACTATATCATCATCATTTAAGTGCATCAAACAAAGATTTCATTAATGGAAGAGAGTTGCAAGCTAATATTACTATTTGATTGACTAAAATATGGAACAATTCTCGAAAACCCAATTAGTCAAATGAACAAGATCGATGCAATGATATTCGGTTGATATCATTTATTTATAAAATGAGAAAAAATGTATAAGGAATCAATAAAGAAGATAAACCTACACGACAAAATGAATGATTGAAGAACTTTTTAACATCATTGTCCACATAGAGAAGAGTTGAATAGAGTTCTCGATTAGCATATCATAAACACACGACTTCGACAATATATGTAAATTATTAATTTAGCAACTCAGCAAACTAAAGAAACGGCCAATTTAAAAGAAGTTAAACCTGGTGCCGACGTGCCCAACTGAAGAACTATCTGCATCTCCGGATGCATCTTCCAAGTTAGTTTTCATGGGGGCAGAGACCAGTGATCCAGAAAAGGACACACCACCAAAACTACCAAAACTTAGGTGAGAGCAGTCAGCTGTTTGAACTTGAAGATGATCTGGAATCACAACACATGGACTATCCCCATCAGATGGCAAACCTGCTACATCCTTTACATTTAGTTGTTGCAAGCTCGTAGCAACTGATGAGACCGAGACATTAACATCTTCAACTGCCAGGAGAGGGTAGTACTTTAAAATTTGAAAAACAAAACTACAGTTGTACCAAGGAATAAATATTTACTTAAAAGTACAAGTTGCAACAGCTTATTAGAGATTGCTACTTTACTTGATAAAGTTAAGTAGACACAGGTACTTTCATTCCTTCAGATCCTGCGTCTTTTTCTTTATGATCTAAAGACAAAGGATGCAGGATGAAATGCACCCTAAACAGCTAATCCATGCATGCCAAACACCCCATAAAGTTGTAGCTATGCTGGGATTTGTAGGTGGGAAGATGAAATTTATTTTTATAATGAAGAGAAAAAAAGAAGCACTAAAGAGGAGGAGGAAGAAGGAAGGCGGGAGACTGCAAACTTGCATTTAGAGGTACCAGGGGCCACATCTGCTCGGGAAGATCCTCATAAAAGCAATTTGGCAGGAACATTGTCAAAACAAACAGAAGTTGCAGAAGTTTAGAAGGAAACCAGTTATCCGAAACATTTAGGTTTCTGATATGCTAAACATACATCCGATATAGACGGACAAACAGACTGACACAAATTAAGGATGAGATAAAGATGCTAGTACACTAAGATCCGCACACAGTTAAGATTTAACATTTCATTGCTTTCTACTTAATCCATCATCCAATTTCTGCAAATTAAAATGCCAACATCTAATGATAAGATCAGATAGAGGGAGAAACAGCCATAAAATAGATCTGATGATCCCAGGATGTCACAACTGCATTCTTAAAACGAAAATGTAAAGACCTATTCCTGCCATATTAAAATAATAAAGTAGAGGGAGATACAACAAAGAAGATTTGAGTTAAGAGGAACTAAAGACCCGCCAAATCAATTCCAGAGCCTCAATGCTAAAACGCCAACCAATACCACCTTAGTTAAACTAAAAAAAAAAGATTTAATATATCCAATGATATGCATATTGTATCATGCCAAACCAAGACTTCCACACATATTCACCTTGTGGATGGTCAAAAGTTTGATTTGGGTGCTGATATCTGTAGGGGTCATTGTCATAGAGAGAAGCACTATCAGCATTATCCTCCTGCAACTTTCTACTGGAAAGAGAAGTATCAAGATCTTCCTTAGCACTTTCATGTGCCTCTTGAGACTCATCCATCGTTTGATGATCAATTCTGTCAAACGACATATTAGACGGATCAGGATCCAGCACGGAATTAGTGGGAGGCTCCGAGACAGCAGGCTGGCTAGCAGCTGATGGCTGCTCAATTGAAGGCCATTCATCATTCCCAGAAAGATTCTGAGATGAATAATCCCTTGGTTCCTGATGTACCTCAGGAACCGTGGAATGATCATCAGAAAACTGCATATTACGATGTGATGCGCCATAAGGAGGTGGTGCCTGATCATGGTTTTGGTTGACACCAACAGTACGGTCAGATTTATTAGGTACACTAGTCACTTTACTCTGTGGCCTACCCATCTTCACAATATCCGCCATTGATACTTGGCCTGGCACCCCACCCCAAGTAGATTGATATCCAGAAGAAGGCTGTGAAGCAGCTAAATGACCATTAACTGCAGCTGGTGCCAATCTTTTACTGTCATTTCCAGCAGCATCACTGCAACACCATTTAAAGCGTAAAAGAAAATGTATAAATAAGTCAAACATCTCCAGTAACATGTCACTTTGCACATATGAATACATAAATTCCTGAATACATGCAATCTCTGAATAATTTAACATGCATGGTTTTTTTGTTGTTGTTGATGAGTATATTCAACTTAGTAATTTGATTTGGCAATTACAGGATTGTTTCTGCTGACTAAGTTTGGGTTTCCAATTAATGCTCGAGTACGATAAGAACTTCTCTCTGGTAGAAAAGAGACATTGACAAACTCAATGAACCATACAGTAAGGTTCGAAGGTTTATTACACTGTAACCACCAACAGAATCTGAGAGCAACTGCTTGTCTAGAGAAAGAACCAAAACCTTCTAACAAGACAACAGTTCTAACCTGATGGCAGTTGGTCTCCTATCTGTGTTGCTTCCTGCAATTAGAGGGGCTGAAGAGAAGTTGTTTGTTTGTGATCCACTCTCCTTCCTGTAAGCAGGAGCGGGCTTGGTAGAATCTGTTGGCATTGGTTAGAAATCAAAACAAACCAGTATCAGATAACATGGCTTACACAACTCAACCTAATCTCTCTTGCAGAAATTGTGAATTAAAATGCATATACCTGATCCACCACGCCCAACATATCGTTCCCCACCAGCCCTACTGCCACGGCTTGGAGTGCTACTGGTGATCCAGGACCTAGATTCAGTTGTATCCTTAGTCTGAACCAAAAAATAAACAGAAGTAAATATATAAATATTTCAGCGCAATTTGGCTTAAAGCACCTTTTTTAAGGTCAGTTATAAGCAAGCTAAGCTTTGAAGAAACATAGTTACATATCAAGTGGAGTGTATAATGCAGGGACCTCAGGATTGTACCAATTTATATCACATAAAATATATCTTAGAACATCAAGAATATAGAAAGCATGACTCTATAAAGTTCAGAAAAATCCAGAAATACATTGGTTCTGGAATTTATGCTTTAGAAATGATTACGAACCTCTTTTCTCTTTTCTCGTTTGCTCTTCACCTCATGAAAAGGATCTAAATTAACAAACTTCAAATTAGAAGTTGGTAAGAAATATCAACTTATTAAAGCAGGGAAGATTGACAAAATATAACTAGGTTTTCAGCAAGATAACTACAAAAATGTCACTTCAAGTAACTATCACAGTATAAAACAGTGAAAGCATTGGAAGAACATAATTAGCAACAGAAATTCAAATTTTATGCAGCTTAATGGAATAGTGCAAAATCACCAGCAGAATCAAATCTGATGCTTTTTTAGAGGGAAATACTTGATTCTTGTTTAAACCTTATTTCCAAAGGGAGCCTAAGCCATCTCAAGGTAAATTCTAAAAAATCTGACTGGTGAGTACAAAGTAGTAATGGCTCACAAATAGCTACATTCAGTTCCTATGTGTTTTTTTGATGAAGTGAATGCTTTCATTCAAAAGGCATCAAGTAGATGTGTTTGCCTGGTTTGATCAGCAAAAAAGGTTTGGTAAACACTTGATTTTAAGGACATGAGTAGGAGTTGTAACACCACCAAAACATCTTCTCTTTCTTTCAAAATGTTTAGTTCCTATGGTAATTAACATTGAGATTGGCAGCAACAATTACATCAGAAAATACAAATGAGAAGGTAATCATCTCAAACTGAAATACCACAGGGTCCATTAAGCATAAAGATGACTCAAGGATCAGACTTCCTCTGGGATCTTCAATATACATGCCAAAAATCAAAACTTGTACCGACCAAATGGGTATTTCTCCATAATAAAAATTACAAATATGAAAGCTTCAGATATACACAACCCATTAGATTAATCTTTGTTGCTTAGACAAAGCTTGAAGTTAAAGAGGCACTAAACTCAAACACAAGACACAAGTGTTTGAAACAAATTCATTCTAATCCTTCTCGGAAACAAACTCAAGTAAGAAAGCCAATTAACAGCTTCATTAGGCTACTCTATAATCCGAAAACAGAAAAATTGTATTTTTCATACACACAAAAGTCTAAAGAACCAAAAAAAATCCCCACAAACCAGAAATAAATAACGAAAAAACAGCTCAGTTTCAAGGTTTTACATCTTAAACTCAAAGAAACCTCAAGTAAGAAGCCAATTGGTGGCTTTAAGGGTACTGTAAACTCCAAAAACAGTATTTTTTTCATGCACACAAAAATGCAGGAACAAAAAAGACCCCAATACCCAGAAACTAATTATGAAAATTTACCAAAAAAGTATTCAGCTTTAAAGGTTTACAGCTTAAAGACACCTTGAGTAAGAAGCCAATCAACAGTGAATAATCTGCAAACTGAAAAATAGCATGCACACAACATTAAGAAACGAAAAAAAATCCCCAAACCCCAGAAATCAGTTACGGAAAAAGAGCTCAGTTTCAAGGTATTATAGCTTAAACTCAAAGGAACCTCAAGTAAGAAAGCAAATTAACAGCTTCATTAGGCTACTCTATAATCTGAAAACCGAAAATTTGTCTTCTTTTCAAACCAAAAATTCCAAAACACAGAAATCAATTACGAAAAAAAAGAGCTCAGTTTCAAGGTTTTATAGCTTAAATTCAAAAGAACCTCAAGTAAGAAAGCCAATTAACAGCTTCATTGGGCTACTCTAAAATCTGAAAACTGAATTTTTTTCTTTTTTTCATACCAAAAAAACCCAAATACCCAGAAGTCAATTCACAAAAAAGAACCCATAATAGGTAAGAATTCAAGCTAAAAGAGTTTATAGTTTTGAAAATTCCACCTTGAGTAAGAAGCCTATTAACAGCTTCATTAGGGTCCATATTACACTCTTTAAGCATAGCATAGATCTCAGCTTCAGGACAATTAACTATTTCCTTTAAACTTTGTACCATCTTTCTTGACCCTGGTGGAATTGATTGTACTCCAATTCCTCCTCCACCATTGTTACTGTTTTTTCCTCCTCCTACTCCTCTGCTCGTCATCGGAAAAAATATAGAAAATATCGAAAAAATAAGAGAACCCCACTAAATATTTTCGACTTTCAGATCTATTTCAGTTGATTTTTTTTGCTGTGAAGGAAGAAAAAACACACAGTACACACAGTGACGGCTTCGGTTATGGCTCTTTCTTTCTCTCTTTACTGCGAAAACAAGAATCCGCGGCGAAGAGGAGATATATCTAGTAAAAAAGAATTTTTTGGGTTTTTTTTTTTCCCTTTTTTGAGGAAAAAAGAATTTGTTCCTTTTTCTCTCTCCTTAATTATATCGGGATAATAAGAAATTTTTTTGATACGAGAAATAAGAAGTAATCATTTTTTGAATTAGTTTTAGAATGAGTTTACTTTTAAAAATATCATAGAAAAAATTATTTGAGAATTATTAGTTATTTTAAAATTATAGTATTATCTTTATTTCATGTTAAGAATGGAATAACTAACTTTGAAATAACTTGCTTTCCAATCAACTGAATCCAACATGCATCGTAATTAGAAACCGCAATGGAGCGGGCGAAATAAGTGTGGGATGATTTGTCTTAACTCGCAAAAATTTTAACTCGTCTCATTTTATCCTGCATGATAAATTTTTTGGGATATTTTCCCTTTTTGGGGAGAAAAAATTATTCTTTTTTTTCCTTAATTATATTGTAATAATAAGACTTTTTTGGTATGGGGAATAAAGAGCAATTATTTTTAAAATAAATTTATTTCTTTTTTTGATAAAAATTTGAAAAATTTTATTTCTGAATTTATTATTCTAAAATTATAATATTATTCTTATCTCATGTTAAGAATGGAATAACTAATTTCGAAATAACTTGTTTTCCAATTAAATGAATTAAAAATACATCATAATTAGAAATGGCAATAAAGCAGAAACGAGATGAGTGTGGGGCGAATTTGTCTTAACATGCAAAAATTCAAATTTTACGTTGCATGACATTTTTCTTTAATTTCAACTTGCATAAATAATTTTTTATTTTGTTATCTACATATTATATTAATTTCCTTTCATGTAATACGTTAATCTTATGAGATGAACCTGGCAATTTAACTTTTTAAAAATATCATGAAAAATAATAAATTAGAACAGATGAATTTTAAAATCATTCTAGAAAATAAAATCTTAGATTACAAAGTACCCTCTATAGATGCTCAAGCTTTAACATTGTGTTGTCATCTTTAATAATTTTCTTTTAATGATCATTTAAAATTTTAGATAAACTCGTCTTTAGTCCACATTATTCATATCAATTATTATCTGGTAAAATTTAAACAAAATATTAAAATATTAAACTGTTCAATTAAGCAAAATACATTTTTATTATTATTATTAAATATAAGTCGAAATTCAGAGAAAGGATGGAATTAGAGAAGCAAAATAATATCAAAATAACAACCAAACAAGAATTATCATAAATACTTCATCTTTCTTGATAAAATTTCGAGGTTCTAGCCCTGGTAGGATGCAACAATAGCTAAAAACTAATGAATTGTCTCAACATGATTCTTTAAACATTCTACTGCAAGAACACTAAAGCAAAATTGATATCAAAAGAATAACCAAACAAGAATATATTATAATAAGTACTTCTTTAGATATCCAAGTTCGAGCGTTGAGTATGAAGTGACAAAGAACATAGAAACACTAAAGCAATACCTTCAAACTTCTACACCTCATTGTTGGTCCCTTCCCCAGGCTACTCTTCACGTCACAACCATCTATATTCTCCGTCTTTTTCCTTTTCATATCAGCGCCATTGTTCACCATTTTATTTTTTGCTGATTCTTCAGCAAGGTACAGACGATACAAATCACGCATGTGATTCTCCACAGCTTCCAAGATTTGAATGTTCTTAACGTCAAGTTCGTCAGGGGTCAAACACACTCTTAGAACCAAAGAACGTTAGCTGCATTTCTTTGGCATAGCTCTTTGCAAGACTTTGAATGACAGAATCAGTGTTAGTCTCCTTCTTTCCACCTCCTAATATAGCTTTTTTCGACTCCAAAACACCATTCTGACGAACCACCTCGCGGAAATGATCATCCAAACTACCTTTAAGACTTTTGAAAATCACGTAGAGCTGTCATCATTCTAACTGCTAGCTTTATGTAACGTTTCTTTTTTCCACTGGCACTCTTTTGCTTCTTTGTTTCCTCTTGCAGTGATCCAATTAAAAAAGACCTCAGGTTGGACACATCTTTTTCCTGTAAGTCCAGTTTCTGAACAAATCTAATTAAAGCAGAAGCCTCAGATGAATCTTTCACAGAATTCTTAGCAGTCGTTGGCTCCACGTCCCCCCTTGAATGTCTCTGATATATAAAACAAAAGATCATCATCTAGTATTATAGTTCAAATTCAAGCTACAAACAACAACATACGCAGTGGAATCCCACATAGTTCAGATTCAAGCTATAGAAGAAAAATACAAAGTTGAAAAAATAGTTCTTGATATCGTGTTACATAAGCCTTGAACCAAATTGTTCAAAGTAAAGCTATCAAATCATAAATATATAACAGTATAAACGATATTAAGATGAATCTCTCGCGACTAGTTAGAAGGTCCTGCGAGAAATTTCAAGGTGATCAAACACTTAGTAAAATGAAAAATCCTGAAAGACAACTGAATCTGTATTTATATTTGCATACATCTTTGGATATTCAAACACGCATACACATTGTAGTACCAGTACCAAAGAAAGGAGGCTATACCTACATCTTGTTGATGGTCGCGCTTCCTTTTCAGAACATTGCCCTTCTCATCAGTTTTCCTTTCAGTTGCATCTCCGTCATAATCAGGTACTACCTGAACCACATTTTCTAAACGAACCAGAGCCAATCAACGATACTGTCAACAACGCATGGACCTCTACACATTTTACCATTTCAGTATCATCTTCATTTTATTCATCGTTTTGAAATCTTTGTATAATTTTTTTATACAAACTTGAGTCCCTTAAGCTGGAGGAATGGGAAGTAGTTGAGGAAGGATTTCCTCGTTTGAAGTTCTTGTTACTGAAACATTTAAGTATTCGGTACTGGAGAGCTAGAAAAAATCACCACATCATAACAGACATTCCGAAAACACTAAAAACTAATAAATTGTCTCAAGATGATTCTTTTATACATTCTAATGCAAGAACACTAAAGCAAAATGATCTGGAAAGAATAACCAAACAAGGATATATTGTGATAAGCGCTTCTTCGTCCTTGACAAGATATCGACACCTCGAGTATGACTCTTTCTTTCCACCTCCTTCTATGGCTTCTATCGACCCTAAAACACCATTCTGACAATGCATCTTGCGGAAATGATCATCAAAACTGTCTATCAGGCTGCTGAAAACGTCGTCATCACTAACTGTTTGCTTTATATTACGTTTCTTTTTTCCAATGTTACTCTTTTGCTTCTCTGTTTCCTTTTGCAGTACTGCTGAGACAGACTTCGGGTCCAGCTTCTGAACAGATCCAGTTAAAGCAGAAGCCTCAGATAAATCTTTCACACATTTCTTAGCAGTCATTGGATCCACATCCTCCTTATATGTCTCTGATATATAAAACAAAAGTGCATCACTGAGTAGTATAGTTCAGATTCCAGCTACTGAAGAAAACTACAAAGTCGAAAATCAACCTTTTAAAAGAAAAAGAAATGGTATGATTTATGGACTAAATTTTATTTTAGTATTCTTGCATTTTAGTAATGTTTAGAGAATTAAGCACTTTATAACTATACTAAAAGCACCAAAATATATGGCGGACAATAACAACACAAATATATAAAGATGCGACTAATCTTACCAACCTACTACATCACAAGGCAAGACAACATCCTACCTCTACTAGTCTATTAACCTTTCACCCAAATACGCGACCTTTATTCCTTTTTATCGACGGTAATATTCTCGGGGATATGAAGCTGCGACCATATCAGCCACCCTTAACTTCTCTAGAATGATCTTATTCCTAATCTTATTACACTTGGTCTGCATCTTCTGAACATGCAAATTTTTTATTGGTCTGCACTCTAGACAGTCTAACCATCATTCTATAAAACGTACCTCTAAGTTTAGGTGGTATCTTCTTATCACACAATATTACAAAGGCAAAACATCATTTCTTAGTTGTGATTAATTGATTTATTTTAATTGAAATTACTTATTGCTTAATTGCTTAATCATATCAAATACAAATTATTGATAGCGAATTTATTTGATATTATAAAATAAAAATTTTAGTTATTTTAAAACTATAAAAAAAAATATTATTGATAGCGAATTTTTTATATTAATATAATAAAAAAGAAATATCTTAAAATATTAGTGTTGTTACGAGTTTGACCGTAAAAATGGAAAAAAAGGAAAAGAGGAAGTATTGTGTATACATATATAAGACTGGTGAGAAACCTTTTTTCCACATTTTCTAATCGGCGAAAATTTCATCAGATCTGGTCGTCTCTTTCATGTATGTATCTCCTTCATCTGCTTTTGGTTCTTCTTTTAATCTGTTGGATTTATTTATTTGTTTGTTTATTTTGTGTATGTTTGAGCAAACTGAATTTGGGGGATTTTTGGTTCATGTTTTGGGGGTTTTAGGGTTGAGCCGACCTTGTTTGAGATTTGTATAAGTTTCAGAATTATTGGCGCTTTTGGAGCTGATCGAGAACTTGGATATTGGGCTTTATTTTTCATCACAATTGAAACTAAAAGAAAGTAAAAGTTTACCGATCTAGTTGAATTAAGTTTTAGTTGTTGTTGTTGTTGCATTTAAATTTTGTGTCCTATGTTTGCCCATACTCTGTTGTTTTTAATCACAGAGTTACTGGTACTTGGTACGTGTTGCTGGTGGGAGGTGGAAGGTGTTATGTGGAATTAGTCAAGGTGGCCCTGAGATGAATTTTGTGCATGTTTTCGCATTTAAGTGAACTGAATTTGGAGGGTTTGGTTCATTTTTTGGGGGCCTAAAGGCACTGGATTTTTGGGTTGAGCTGCCCTTGTTTGAGATTTGTATACATTTGTCTGAATTTCAGAATTGTTGGCTCGTTTGGAGCTGGCTGAGAATGTGGATATTCAGCTTTATTTTTCATCACGTTGAGAGAGGATTAAGTCACATTTCTGAAACAAAAAAGGATAAAAAGTTGAATTAAGGACTAATTGTTGTTACACTTAAATTTTGTGTCCTATGTTTGCTTAGAGTCCCTTTTTTTCTAATATATTGGTGGACATAGTTATCTGGTACTTGTTGCTTGTTGCTGGTGGTGGGAGGTGGAAGGATCATGTGGAATTAGTCGAGGTGCGCGTAAGCTGATCCGAACACCACAATTGTCAAAAATAAAAAGAGTCCTTTTGTAATCTAGTTAGAAACTTAGTTAGGGATAAATGCAAGATTTAAGGATTCTCGGCCTATCTCTAGATAGCAAATTAGCTAATGTTGGAGTGAAATCACTAAAATAGCCGCCCTAACACTTTGTTTGGATGGTTGTTATGTATTCTTCATAATGAATTGTGTTGTGTTGTATTGTACTGTATTGTTTCAGTGAATACAATGTTTGGATTAATTGTATTGTTATCCATTGTTACATAATGTCATAAATTCATAATTTGAATGATAAACATACAAGATATTGTGGGGTATATGGTAGAGCTAACATGAAAAGATAGGATAAATGATAAAATAAAATATTAAATAATAAATAAAGTAAAAAATGAGAAGAAAATATTAAAGTAAAATGCAATCACACCAAATCGGTCGTTACACAAAATGGGTCTTTTCGTCGTTACCTAACGATAGATTTAAACGATACGATACGATATAATGAAAAGTAACAATCAAAACAAACATTATATTTAAACTAACAATACAATACGATACAATGGTAACAACCATCCAAACAAGGGGTAAAGATTTATGGAGCTGATCCCAGTAGTTTGTGAGTTGGGACTAATGGATAGTTGATTGATTAAGTATAAATAGGACTGACTTTTATTCTACCTGTTTTCTGATAATGTGCGCTTTTTTCATTTGTTTTTGTGCAGTCATTCTAGATGGATTGGCAAGGACAAAAGCTAGTGGAGCAATTGATGCAGATATTGCTTGTGAGCTTTGCTGTGGTAGCATTCCTCACAGGCTATATGTTGGGCTCATTCCGGACTATGCTGTTAACATACGCTGGTGGTGTTGTTTTTACAGCCCTTGTTACCATACCCAACTGGCCTGTCTTTAATCGCCATCCTCTCAATTGGTTGGACCCAAGTGTGGCTGAAAAGTATCCCAAACCACTGCCTGCTAATGCTGGTCCTAAGAGGAGCAGCTCTAAGAAGTAGGTCCTTTGACTGATATTAGACTGACATTTCACTTGGTCCATCTACTGAACATTATTATGATGTATCAAATACAGTTGGTGATTTTTTGGTATGAGCTGAACGTTTTCTGCCCTTGGTGAATTTTGTCAGTGCTATAAGAAAGATCTAGTTTTGATATTGCTGTGCCATCTCTTCCATTCCTTAATTTTACATGTGAACTGCCTGTTTATTTGCATATCGTCTGGAAATAACCAGTCTCTATCCAAACACCACTTGTGCTTGGATGAGAGGAGTTGAAGTAATTTTGAATTCCTGCGATGGTATCATGTCTATCTCTAGGTCAAAAACAAATATGAAAGTGAAATCAAAATATATACAGCAGGAATTGAGTGAGCTGCTGTGTTGCTGCTAATTGCTACGACTCTTTCATGATTGCGGCGTGCAATGTGCTCTGCTTATATGGACGTTCTACTCTATATAGATTGCCTGTTGTCTGTGTTGCTCGAACTCTCCAGACATATTGTAGCATCTGTGTCGACTCCATAAAAAATACACTACTTTTGAAGGATCAGCACACCTGTTGGCATATTTGAAAGTTACATTTGAGAAGCTCTCACAGATGTGCTTCTAGCCCATATAGTTTGTATCCTAAAACATTCTCACCGAGTCTGTTGCTCATTTGAAGCCAATGGCGGAGCTAGCCTTGTCTGTATTTTGGAGTGAAGGAGAACATAAATCAAAATTTAGCTGCAGATGAAGGGGAGGGGCCTTGTTATTGTCACTCTTCCTGCCTTTCTGGTTTGTTTTCGTTGGTTTCGATTTCAATAAGCACAGAGTCTCAACTAGGAATGTTTCTTTTTGCAGCCTCTAAACCTGAGACATCTGTGTTAAGGGTGGAGGGAATCCAATTGGACATGATGCCCAAAGGGCTTGATTTCAACTCCAAACGCCCCTAGCAATTACGTCTCAGTTCGAAATAAGTTAAGTCGACTATATGCATTCGTATTGTTCATAGCATTCCATTTAAACTCATCTTATGTCAATATTATACGAATACAAATAAAATGTATCGCAACATAAGTTACATACATTTCCTACTCTACATAAGTAATGAATCGGTTGATTAAAAATGCAACAAGCCGCGGTCGGGGCACGAAAATAAAAAGTAGTTGAAAAACGTGGTCGGCAGGATTCGAACCTGCGCGGGCAGAGCCCACATGATTTCTAGTCATGCCCGATAACCACTCCGGCACGACCACTTGATATTTTCAAAAATTTCTGATAGTATTATATATCTTATAATTTAGGAGAATACATATATGTAGTTTCATGGGGGCATAAGTCTTATAATATTAAAAGACAATTCGATGAACAGATTATTTTGAGTTCCCGTAAAATTAAGGGAAGAGTCACACCTTAAAGGATGCGATATACACAACCTGCTCTAATGCAAACATTATTCGTTATTTTCACGATTCAAATTTATGATCTATGTTCACACAAAGATAACTCCATGAAAATTTTCACAATTAAAAAAAATAGAAATCAGAACAATTTAACTAGCTGTAAGCTATTTAATTATTAATAAACGATGAAATTTGTAACTAATTTTATTTATCATTTAGCAATTCTAATTGGAGAAGTACCATATCATACTAACAAGCTAGTTGGTCTTAATTAATAGAATTAAGTAACCAATAAATTATAGCATCCCAAGAAGCACACAAAAGAGTGAAATTAGATGCTAAAGAGTTGCTTGGACCTCTTATTATATGGTCACATGTTAAAGGGTTTTTAAAAAAAGTTAGGTGGGGTATAATTGAAAAGCAATTAGTGTGTTTTATATTATTATTCAGAGAGTTAAATATTTTTAAATTATAATTTTTTTTAAATTCCTTAAAAATATTTTGAATCGTTAGTTATATTGATGTTAGTACTTTTAGTATAGATTCAATTGTTTAAATTTTAATGTTTGGGAGGATAGTATGTGTGCAATCTTATTCTTACCTTGTAAAGATAGGAAAATTATTTTAATAAACATCGATTAAAAAACATATAAAATTTTTTTACCTGAATATGAAATTAAAGTTAAGTGCTTTACATTTACACAAATTGGAATCCCTCTAACTCGAAACAACAACAATAAATTCGTGTATTTCAATGAGAGATTTGGGAAAGGTAAGATATACGTAATCATACCTTTACTTTTTTGAGACAATTTGACTATTTCCAGTTGACCCTCGACATGCTTCTTTCCAACTTGAAACCAGTGTGAGCTCATTCCAAATATTTCTAGAATAAAAATAAATTTAAAACTATATTGTAAAATTGAATCTTAATTTTCCTATATATAAGTGATATAAAAAGAATAAAAGTTGTTTTGAATTGTTGCTTCCACACGATTCATTTTATTTGTGACAAATCTTGTGGGACCTTATCACCCAGAGCTCGACCATTTTTACCTTCATCAGCCGCCATTTATTCGGGCTTATAGCTTTTTCTTCTTCTTCTCGTCGACCCCTTTAAGTTTTAGCAGAACAAATCTTGATAATTTCTGTCAGCAATGGCGGCATCTTCAGCTATAGCTTCAAGTTCTACAGCTTTCATCAATAAGGTTTGTGTGTGTATAAATGATTGAATTAAGATGCCCCTTTGCTGCAAAATCAAGTTTTTTCCCCATTTTGAGTGAATTTGCGCTGACCCTTTTGCTGAAAAAGAATAAAGATTTCTTACGTTTTGAGTGAATTTACAGTGACCCTTTTGCTAATTTTCTCTTATTTGCTCCCGTTTTTGAGGAGATTTGTGCTGACACGTTTGCTTATTTTATCTTATTTGCTGCAGAAATTAAGGTTTCTTTGAGGAGATTTGTGCTGACCCTTTTGTTGATAATACCTAATTAGCTGCAAAAATCAAATTTTCTTCTGTTTTGTGTTGACCGTTTTGCTGATTTCTCTTATTTGCTGCAAAAATCAAGTTTTCTTCTGTTTTGTGCTGACCCTTTCTGTTTTTCTCTTATTTGATGTAGAAAGATGTGGGGCTATCTGCTTTCTCTTCACAATCTTCATTTTCCATTCAAACTGGCCGGAAAAGGATTTCCAAGAAAATAGTTTCTGTGATGACACCACAGCAGACTGAAAGAAAACCTGCCACAACTGGATCAGTATGTATTTCTGATTGTTTTTTGTGCTCTTAATTGGGAAGTAGGTTGACTTTTTTATCATGTGGTTTTTGATTATTGGGTTTGTTAGGTGAAGACTGGGATGACTATGACTGAGAAGATATTAGCTAAGGCTTCTGATAGGCCTGAAGTGAGCCCTGGTGATAATGTTTGGGTCAATGTTGATGTTCTGATGACCCATGATGTTTGTGGCCCTGGATCAATTGGAATTTTCAAGAAAGAGTTTGGACAGAATGCTAAGGTATATGTTGCCAGTAGAGTAACTTCTGTTGTGCAAATTGATTGTCTTGCAATTTCGGCTGAGTAAATTTGATTTTGCTTAGGTTACTTGAATTTGATTCTGTTTGCTACTTTTATTCATTACCTGGTTATATATTTACATGTACTTATTGAAATTTCTTTAGTTCTCTGGTGGTCCGGTAATGGTGTTATTAAATGTGGAAATATGAACTAAAGACTATGTTTCTCAAGCTCGAGCTTATTTTGTTGATTAGAAGTATTTATTTGAATTATATATCTAATTGGTGTTTCCTTATTGCAATATCATAGGTCTGGGATCGTGAAAAGCTTGTCATTATACCTGACCATTACATATTCACAACTGACGAGCGAGCAAACCGTAACGTGGATATCTTGAGGGATTTCTGCAATGAACAAAATATTAAGTACTTTTATGACATTAAAGATCTGGGGAACTTCCGCGTATGACTATTTCCTCTAAGAATACCTTATTATGTGCTCTGCTGAAGCTTTTACTTTGTTTCTTTGCTCATAGCAAATGAAAGAACTAAATATGTGATAACTATACAGGCTAATCCTGATTACAAGGGTGTCTGCCACGTTGCTCTTGCACAAGAAGGTCATTGCAGACCTGGAGAGGTGAATAATCCTTGCCAATATCCACAGTGTCAAGACATTTTGATATGTATTTGCATATGCTTTAACTTTATGAAATCCTTATGTTTGTTCCCAGGTTTTGCTGGGTACAGACTCCCACACATGTACTGCTGGAGCTTTCGGCCAATTCGCCACTGGAATTGGCAATACCGATGCCGGTTTTGTGTTGGGTACTGGCAAGATTCTGCTCAAGGTATGTGATTCTTGCCTTCATGGGATGCAGTTCTGGATTCACAGTTGTGTTGTTTGATTTTATTGCCAATATGAAATTCCTAATTAAATATCTCGAGGAGCTTTGTCTACATTTTCTACTGTTGCACAGAAGTGTAACTGATTCTCTTTTTTGTTGTCTCTTGCCAAAGACTTAAACCTTTTTTTAGACAACAGATGAAAGAGCTAAAGACTTACAATAGTAAATTATAAGCTCATAGAGCGGGTTGTGAGGTCGGTGAGCTTGTTCTCCTTGGCATCTCACAAGAAGAATGAGAACAAGTAATTATGGCACTTTCAAATGCTTGAAGGTTAAAACCTTCTACTTAAAAGCGTTTCAATGCATGTAGGAAGAAAAGCAATATACAGCAAAACTGATGTAGATTTTATCCTTTTCTTTGAAGAGATTTTATCATTTTCTATTTGAAGAATGAGCAAGAACTGATAGTCATATGTGTCTCTTCGACATTTTGTATTTTTCATAGTTAGATAATTACTTTCTGCAAATTTGTATCATCTATGAAATTTGACATTTGTTGATGTAGGTGCCTCCAACCCTGAGATTTGTAATGGATGGTGAAATGCCGGATTACTTGCTTGCTAAGGACTTAATTTTGCAAGTAAGCTTTGTTAGATGCTCTATACTTCATTTTTATGTGTTATGTCTGTTTGTAGAAAACCATGTCCTTTTGTAAGGTTTTCTACTTTGGTATACTTATGCGGGCAAATTTTGCCCTTCTCTATTGAAATTTGTTACTTTATTTTAAAAAATGTCTGCTGTTCTGTTTCTCTACAACATTGTTGGATTGATAAGAATTCAAAGTTCAAATTCTTGTCTTTTGCTTCAAACATTGCAGATTATTGGTGAAATTTCAGTGGCTGGTGCTACTTATAAAGCAATGGAGTTTGTTGGCACGACAGTTGAAAGCTTGACAGTAAGTTTTCTTTTTTTCTTTTTTTAATATTGTTGATGGGAGTGACCTGGTTGGATCTCTAGTTAATGATGGCTCTTATTGTTTTAATAGATGGAAGAAAGAATGACATTATGCAACATGGTTGTTGAAGCTGGTGGAAAGAACGGTGTCATCCCAGCTGATAAAACGACCTATGACTACCTTGAGGTAAGTGGGGAAGCTGGGGACTCAACTTACCTCTTTAAGCTTTTCCCACTCCCTTGTGAGCTTAATGTAATCTGATACACGCTGCCAAAAAGACCTTATAATTTTATATTCTGCGGTGACTGACTAAAGAACCACTATTCAGCTAATGGATTTTTTATTTTCTACTGTCACAGGGAAGGACTTCTGTGCCCTATGAACCTGTTTATAGTGATGAAGGAGCGAGGTATTTAACACCACAGACCATTGTGGCGATGTCACCAATTGATTTCATATTATGCTTATGTGTATTTGTCTCGTCTCAAATTGAATTGCTAGTTCTTTTGTTGGTACATATTTTCTTTGTTATTACTTTGAGCACTCCATATGTGGCCAAAATTAGGTGATAATAATTATTGATCATTTGTAAAGGTATCAGATAAACTACTTTTCCAAAAGTGTTTGTGTTTTAAAAGGTATATGAGATCAAGTGTAAAATAGTAGAGCCTTTTTTTGAAGATACCAGTATATGTTCAAGCCCAGGAACATGGTTGAAAGTTTTCATATGTTCTGTTAAAAAAAGTGGGAAATTAGTTGATGAGCCAAATTTGTTCTAAAGTAAGCTTTGTGGAAATAATTTCCATATATCCTGGAGAACGCAATAACACATTTTGCCAAAAATAAATGCCTTGTAATGAAACATAATTATTTATCAAAAGTAAATAAAGCATACGATGGAGGACTAGATGTCCTGAAAATTGACAAAATCAGAAAATATTATTAGAGTGCAGTTATTAGCTATTCCTTTCTGTTTAGATGATAGATTCTTGTTCTGAGGCTCACTATGCGACTCAATAATGGAAATCTGCCGCGTGATGAATATCTGAATATTCTCTCTTTGGATGAAATTTTTTTGCCTCCAGCTTGCAGTGAATTTTTAACAACATTGGGAGATTGGTTGCCTAAAGAATTCTAAGTTTGTCCAGCAAGGTGTTTTAGTGGTTGTGGAACATTTGTATTTGGATAGAGCTAACACCAGAAGGGCCCAAGATTGTTTTTTTTTTTTCCTTCAAAATTTTGGGATATAGAAGTTCTTTAGTAAAGCAATATCCCTCTTTCATGAAATCGACTTATTCTATTTCCACCGAATTGTAGGGTTTTCCTTGTTTTGATGCGACTCTTTCATAAGGTTGTTCACTTGTAGAGTCGTCAATATGGGCTAGGTCCGTTGGCCCGGCCTGGCCTAACCTGTGATTTAGTAGGGCCGGGCTACGATTTTTGGAGCCTATTTAAAAATGGGCCTTTTAGCCTGACCTGAATAAACCTGCTGATTTGGGGGGCTTTTTCAATATGGGTTGGGCTGGCCCGTGGGTCGAATTAAAAATAATTAAAAATAAAAATTAAATAGAGTATTAAAAATAATAAGAGTCCAAACTCAAAGTTCATTTAAAATATTTAAATAGTAAATCTTAATACAAATTTTATTTTTATAATATGTACTCCCTCTGTCCATCTTTACTTGTCCCTTATTGACTAGGCACAGGGATTAAACATATACAATGTCTTGAAAAATGTAACAAGAAAATAATTATAATTAATGATAGGGGTAAACTGGAAACTTAGTGTAAAATTATCTTTTGATTTCATAAAGTGGACAAGTATTGTTGGACATCTCAAAATAGTACAGTGGACAAGCAAAGATGGACGGGGAGAGTAATAGTAACACTAATACTATGTAATATAGTCCTATTGTTATTTATTTTAATATTTTTAAATTATAATTTAATTTAAAAATTTATAAAAAAATATATGAATAAAAATGTGTGCGGGTCCGGTTAGGCCCACGACCCGCGTACTAATGGGCTGGGCTAACTATTTTCTAGCCCATAAAAAAAAAGGGCCAACCCGACCTGGCCTGGCCTGTCAAATTCCAAAGCCGGTAGGACTAGCCCAGATGGGGTGGGGCGGCCCGTATTGACAACTCTATTCACTTGTAGTTATCTTCTATATAACCTTCTTCTCTTCTCTTGTCTCACCAAAAAAGTATGTTAGGTTATCATTTGTGAGTTCAAATTAGCATGTCTTTGACATTAACACATCATTTTTTTGTGTACCCAGATATCTTAAGGAGTACCGATTTGATGTTTCCAAGTTGGAGCCGTTAGTGGCTAAGGTTGGTTATGTTCTAGCCTTCTTTTTTTGGGGATTCATCAATGGTATTAGCAGTGTTTGGTTGTGTGGATATAATTCATATTTCATACAACGGAAAGTTTTGAGCTTCAAAATTTTACTTTATCAAAAGATCAAGAACACTAGTACAACATTCTTTGCGGACCTTTAAGCTAGTCTTGTATTGTTTAATACTCTGGTTTTATTTTCCCTGGAGATGGATTTCTACTCATTTTAAGTACTACCTGTTCTAAATGTTCTAAACCTTCTGTCCATCCTGCAGCCTCATTCTCCTGATAATCGTGCTTTGGCAAGAGAATGCAAAGATGTCAAAATCGACCGAGTATATATTGGATCTTGTACTGGTGGAAAAACAGAAGACTTCATGGCTGCTGCAAAAGTTCTTCTAGCTTCCGTAAGATGTTACTTCAATAAACTGATAATTACTCATTTTTACTATCTCTATATCAATTTTGACTACATCTGTGTTACGTGGACCTTTGCTATGAACGTGGGATACAGGTATGATTTTGAGGGGGGAATATTTAATTTCTAAAATATCCTGAAGGATCTATATGTATTAACAATATCCTTGTCATGTTCATTTGATGAGTATGTAATGCAGCTGAAGGTCTTCACAATGTGGGATTTATAGCCATTAACAAAAATGTTTCTTAATGGCCTATACTGCTGCTAGATGACTATGGTACACTAGAAATTATGACCAACAGTCTTAAATAATGTTGTCTTTGAGAAATTGAAAAACTATATTGAATTATTGATGCATGTTCTAATCAGTCAATGGTTTTATTAATATCTCACAGTTTTACCTGTTCTCTTTATGGTTTATGATCTCTGTCAATCAATGTTGACTTACCAATAACAAAATAGAGTAGGTCAATGTAGCCATTATCAACTAGTCGTGATTAAGACTTAGATATTGTATTTAACTTAGGCCCTCTGTTTGTGAGGATTCCTTTTGTTTTGGTTAGAGACTTTTTATGGCGATTGTAGGCATAAATGGTAAAAACAACTTTTTAATTGTGAAATGAAATTGGAAGGATTAATGTAACCGATTCCATCTAGTTTAGAATTGAGGCTTAGATGTTTGATTGACTAACTTTACACCTTCACCATTTATCCACTTCGTTTTCTGCATTGACCCAATAGTTGAGGCGCATGATGTAATGTCGATTTCCACATTAGGCGATTTGTCTTTTCTGCAAGTCTATGTTCTCTCTTCTTTAGATTTGTTCTTGTCCTACATTGGTGGATTACTATATATGCATGCAGTGATGCTTCACCATGTTTCACAATTATCTGACACTATTATGCTTACTTTCTCTCGGAAATACTTTATTCATTTTTCATGATTAAGTCCTTACTTGTCTCATTTTTTTCCATAATCTTTCATTATGTTCTTCCATTGATTCTAAATGTTCAATGTTATATTTCCTTTTTGGTAACTTAAAAAGTTGAAGGTGCAAGAGCTACAATCTACTTCCAATTGATCCGGATATGTTAGATATTTCAGGTTTAAATGAATAACCATGTCTTATGCAGGGAAAGAAAGTAAAGGTTCCAACTTTCCTAGTTCCTGCTACCCAAAAGGTTCGTAATCTTATTTTTGATCCTATGACTATGTTGGTATCTTAGCGCGACATCATCGCAGAAGTACCATATGATGTAAAATATATGAAACTGTTTCAGGTTTGGATGGATGTATATAGCCTCCCAGTTCCAGGATCAGGCGGCAAAACATGTTCCCAGATTTTTGAGGAGGCAGGTTGCGATACACCTGCAAGTCCTAGTTGTGGTGCATGCTTGGGTGGCCCTAAAGACACTTATGCACGCATGAATGAAGCTCAGGCAAGTTAATGGTTGTTTTATATGAGTTGTTAAGTTACCATTAGTATGCTAGGGGTATTTGGCTTTGGGCATACATCATTGGCTTGTTTGAGACGAATACGATATTTCATAGTAAAAAATTTTCCTTGAGTAGGAATAACGTAGTTTGATCTTATACCACGCAGTTGAACACCTCACAAGCTGGAAAACATTTCTAGTTTATAGTGGTGACATCGTTTAACATGGCAAGAATTAAGATTATTTATTGCTTTACCTTCCTTCCAGATTAGTGTCCTGGTTTTAGTGGAGGACTTACATATCTAAGTTAAATCAGCATCCATAACCGTAAGTGTACAATGCTGACCTTAGATCTGTTAGGTGCACTGTTAGTTGATTTTTGCTTTTGCGTGTAGTCATGATGTTGGAGGGTATTGGCGGGTTAGTAAATTTTGGAAGCTTTTCCCATGTTCATTCTTTTCATTTTTCTTTTACATTCTCTGTTTTTTACTGAATGCGTAAGCCTTAAAATCGACACATTTCTTATAGAAATTCGCTTGTCATGTTCGTTCTCCTTTGGCGGGTTGTAGAACCTAAATTCTCCAGATGCAAGATCTCTCTGTCCAAGATGTTTTTTTTTTTCTAAAAGAACTTGAGAGCTATTCTCAAACCCGATATAGTGAGCAGATATCATCATTTCATTTTGGTCTTTCTGGTATTGGAGAGCCATAAAACTGATTTTCGATGTGAATCCAACCTTTCTGTCCAAGACAATTTTTCAGCTTGAGGTGTTCGTTAACCTAATATAGTGGGCAAATATTATCACTTCACTTTTACCTTTCTGCTCTGGGAGTCCTAAAATAGATTACCAGCATGAACTCCTGTAGTTTTGAGTTAAAATTATTTGTGAAGCTTCTGAGAAAATAAGAAAAAAAAATGTCTTAATGGTCAAAAGCACACCTAAGGTATCGTGAGTTTCGTACTTCTATTGTACGTTGTTTCTTTTACCTACCTAAATTATCACTCCCTTTTTATTAGAACACACTTCAATACTGACTTGGCCAAATATTGTTCCCACTCGACAACAGGCGCGTGTACGCTAACTCAACATTGAGGTGTGTTCTAATACAAAGAGACTGATAGTTTAGGTAGGTAAATGGAACAACGGATACAAAGAGAGTAATAGTTTAGGTAGGTAAATGGAACAGTGGATAGTTGAGGTATGAAACTCGAAAAAATGTGAATAGTTTAGGTGTATATTTGAGAGAATTTAACCTTGAGAAAAGCATAATTGTAAAGGGGATAGGGGACAATCACAAAAACAAAGGGATCCTTAAAATTGTTGAAATGAGTCAAACTTGTCATCACGATGTAGGTCGTTACCTGACTCTTTGAGTGATTGTCTTGCAGGTTTGTGTATCAACCACGAATAGGAACTTCCCTGGTCGAATGGGACACAAGGAAGGCCAGATTTATCTTGCATCCCCGTATACAGCTGCAGCATCAGCATTGACTGGTTATGTCACTGATCCTCGAGAATTTTTGCAGTGAAGTTGCTCGATGACCTCGTTTTAGGAGTTGGGATCGTATTTTATACTAGCAGATGAGTAAGCTTAAGCTTTTAATGCTTAGTTATTCCTTAAAAGGGCCGCGAGTGATGTGTTTCTCCTTTTTCCAGTTACACCCCAGAAATGGATGTTCTTCAGCAATAAAATGAGGATATCTTGACTCCTATTTTCTGTCTTGTTTTGTTGTATTCTTGGAGTCTTATGGTTAAAAGCATTGAAATATCTGGAAATAATGACTCCTTTTTGGTTTTTCTTGGAGTAGTAATACTCACGGGAAGTTTCAAATTCTACCAGTGAAACTCCATAATAATATTCAAGAATTTCATCGACTATTTTTCAGTTACTGGCACTGAAAAGTAGCCACTTGTGATCACAGACGACAACACGAAAGGAGATGGGTGGCACTCGAGGGTGTGATTTGGTGGTCAGTAAAAAAAGAGAAGAAGTCTCGACAGAAGGTTGACAAGAAAATATTTGGGGTTTCCCCATGTATATAAGAAAGGAGACAAGTGTGTAAATTTTAATAACAGAAGAAGCAACAATAAGAACATACTCAGTACTCCATCGAAGTATAAAGACATTTTTTTTATAAATTCTGGACTCAAAAAATAAAACACAGTAGTTCGAAAAACGAAATAGTGATTTTGGGAAGTTGAGCTAAATAAAACCAAATAGAATAATAATTACAACATTGTTAATACAAAATAATAATAATGAAAAGAGTGACCTAAACAGTTGCAATTGGGCCTTATAAATCTAACTGGGCTTGGGCTTGGGCTTTCAAAACCATGAGCTGCTAGCAGTTGATGGGCTTCTATAAACACTTCTTCGTTTGGGCTTCCCACAAATGCATTGGCATTCATACCCACAAACATTACCAAAGCAAGAAAACAAGCTACTCCCTCCACTGGACCGCCTTCTATGGTGACGTCCAGTGGAATGGTAGTTCCTTGAGCCCGTCCCTCGGTTGTGTACCTGAGGGAGCTCGGTCCTCCACCTCTCGAGCTTCGACGTGAGCCCCTCGGTGCTCTCGTCGACGCTCCAACCATCCAACACTGAGCTCCTTTTGTCATCCAATGGATATCTCTTTTCAGCTAATGCAGCAGCCACTACAGAGGCTGAAGGCCCAATTTCTGATTCAGCAAATGGGCCTCCAAACTCATTTCCATAAATCTCCTTAATGGGCTTTGTAAAAGACTGCTCATCCATCACTTCATTTGTTGGTGGGTCTGACCCAGGCCCGTCAACATTCATGGGCTCATCTTTGGGGCCCATTTCCAACTCAATAAGTTTGAGTTTGGGCTTCGGCTTGGGCTTGGGCTTGGGCTTATCACGAATAAATGGCCCTTTACTCATCATTGAATCACTTAAAACAGAAATCGGCTTACCTTTTTTACTTTCTATTTTTAACTTCTCATTTATTAGCTCAGCTCCATTTATAACGGAACTCGCTTTTCCCTTGTTGTTCATCATATGAATTGGAGGTTCAAATGAAATACTTAGTATTGAACTTTCTTTTTCATGATCATTACCCTTTGTTTTTGAAGGAATTGCAATTATTGAACTTTTACCTAGGGATATGTCATCCAACACGACATATTCGCTACGTTCACTCTTTGTTCGACGTAATATAGGTTTTGAAGCATCAACATTGTTCATGTTGTTGTCGTTGTTATTCTTCTTCTTCATCTCGTCGTTCTGTGAAGATTGTGTATCTTGATCTTGTATCAAATCGCGATATGCAACTATTGATGAGCTCATTTGTCTGTACAATGGCATACTTCTCATCGAGCCATCGAGTAAAGACACACCAATGTTAAGTATACCTTGAGGACGACCTGATGGACGACGTACCTACATACATAACCAAAATACATATGTACATATTTATATAAATTAAATGTCAATTAACCTAACGTAAAAAATTAATGATTGATCAAGAACTATACAACCATATGACATACACAACAATTAATCACCATACCTGAAGTGTGACATAACGCATTCCATGGTGGTGAGTACGAAGGTGAGTTCTAATTGGAGGGATTAGGTTTCCGACGAGGACGCGGACCGTTCCGACGAGAGAGTCTCGGAACCAATGGACGGAATAAATCTCGATGTGGACGGCGGAATTATCATGCCGGAGGAATTCCTCGTCTACACGAAAAACAAACTTGTCATTCCACGTTGGGTTGTTACCACCTTCAACGTCAACACCCGTGGCAAGTTTCCGCGTAGGGTGGACCCACGCGGCCGCGTAGGTCTTCATTTTCTTGGACACGTGTTCCAAGTCCTGCGCGGAAATGACATTTATTTCCAAGAGTTGGAACGGTTTTAACGTTCCCATATTCTTGGAAATTGGTGGCATTAATGTTATGATCGCGATGAATGTGATCGTGGTGGTGGAATGAGGAGGTTTTGCTCGTCGTCCCGTCGGGGAAGGGACGACGATGGAAAAATTCGGGGTTGATGTTTTGGAGACCCCAAATGAAATTTGGGTCAGAGAAGATGGTAATTTTTGGAAAAAACATTTAAGATGGAAGTTCTATTTTTTTTTAAAAAAATTATTGTTTAAATGTTGTTAGAACATAAAGGCATTCATTATGGACCTTATATTTAGGCAAGAATTTAGATATATATGTGGAATTTCAGTTAAAACCTTTTGTGAAAGTTTGAACATAAGAATTATAAAATTTGAAAATAAATAAATAAAATGATATTTGAGAATTAGAATCGTGTTCGAACATAAATATCATTAGAATTATCTTTTATTTTCGATTGAATTGAAAATGACTTGTTGAAGTAATATTTATAACCCATTTGTTTCTATCTTTGCATTATTTCACTCTAGCAAAGTTTGCATTGTTTTTCATAATGAGGCACAAAACATGCCATTCGCAGGAATTTTACGTTTATTTTAGGTCATATGCTTAGAGGCGGAGATAGAAAATTTAACAAAGAGATCGAATTTTTTAAAAAGAGAATCAAAATATTATCGTATAAATACTAGGAAATTCAATATCAGATAATGTATACATGAAATAAATAGCTTAGCTATATCATGTAATTTTTCAATAAAAGAGTGTTGACATAGATATGACATAGACAGCTACGTTAGGGCATGTCCATTGACCTCTAGTAATTCCTACCCTTGATCTAGTTTTTGTAGGTCTAGTTTTCATTAGTGTCATTTTGAAATAATTTTAGATATGTGATGTTTAATATTAAATCGTTGATAAAACTACCTAAAATTATATATGACTAAATTAATCAGGTAAAAATGATCGAAATTTATAAAAAAATTGATTCACAATTAACTGTTGATGTTACTAACAATTTGAATTATAATTTTATGAGGTGATGATTTTATATTTTTATGTTTACTATTATTAAAATATTTAGTAAATTTACTAAGAGTAAATAAGGTTTGGTAGTCAAATTTAATACTTTTTTTTGTGGCAATAATATCATGATATCGAATTGACTTTTCTAAAAGACTTTTTTTTAAAGAATGTGTAGAAAAAATACAACAAATAATTTAAGATAATATGAAATATTATTTACTTAAGGCTTTACCTCTTATTGTTTTTTAAGTATAATTGAATTTATTATAAAGTACTCTATTGCTTAAGTTTAAAAATATAACAGATAACTCAAGACATATGGGATATTATTTGATTAAGGATTTTTACCACTTTTTTTTATGGATAAGTGAATTTATTATTCTTTTCGCTCACTTTTATTTGTTCATTATTTTTTATAAAAAAAATTTACTTTTATTTCTCATTTTTAACATATCAAAATAAATAATAATATTAATAACTTATTCTCTAAAATTTAAAACTATACATCAATTAATATTAATATCATGATAACATCCTCATTATAACAAAAATAATTATCCCAAAATAAACATCACCTTTTGATCATCCAAAACAAAATTCCCAAATATATATATATATATATTTCCAATTATATCCTTATACTCCATCTTCTTAATAACGTTCAGTTTTCTATTTATTCAATAAGAACAATTTAGTAAACTTTATATTAATTGATTTCTTAATAAATACTCTCTCTGCCTCAATTTATGTGTCACTTTTTATTTTTTCAAGAGTCAAATAGTTTGAATTTGACCGAGAATTTGTGCATGGAATCTTTAAACTTTTTGAAATGAAACTTAAAAAGTACTATAAATCATAATAACTGATAATTCAAAATATTTTAAAAAATATATGAAAATTTTATGATTAAAAATAGATTAGTTTAAATCTCGAAATCGAAAAGGTGCTTAAAGATATAAATGCTTTTTTTTAATTGTTGAATATTTTTATAGTATATATTATATACAACAGGGTTTAAGCCCCAAATACTTTCAAGCAAAAACCCTACAGCTTTCTTCTTCACAAATTTTCATCAACAATGGCGTCTATGGGTGGAAAGCGTTTTTCTCTAGCTAGATCAAGCAGCAGCAGCAGCAAAAATGACGGCGTTTTAGCTAGGATTTCTCAATCATCCATTGTTACAAAGGGAAAGCAAGCAGCTTGTGGTGCGACTTATGTGGGGAAAAAACTTGCGAAGAGTACTGGAAAAGCTGCGTGGCTTGTTGCTACGACATTTTTGGTGCTCGGTTTACCGTTGATTATTGTTATGGATCGCGAACAGCAGCTCAATGATCTTGATCTTCAACAAGCTAGTCTTCTTGGTGCTTCCCCTGCTACAAGTCAGAATTGATTTTTCCGTTATGTTTTATGGGGTTTGGGTGGGTGGGTGGTGGGTTTAGTTGTGTTATGTTAGTGTTTTGATGATGGGTTTGAGATTGGATGGTGAAAGTTGTACTAATGGGTTGGTTGGTTTATTAGATGTTTTGCTGTGAAGAAAAATGGATATTGATCTTTAATAGAAATGATTTTTCTTCATGTTTGTGGGTTTTTATTTGTTTTATGTTAGTGTTTTGAGATTGGATCGTTGGTTGCTTGGTTTATTAGATGTTTTGCAGTGAAAAAGAAACATCTTTTCGTAATGTCAGATGTTTTCTAGTGAAAAAAATGATCTTGACCTTCAATAGAATTGATTTTTCATTATGTTTGTGGTCTTATATTTGTTTTATGTAGTGTTTTTATGATGGATTTTGAGATTGGATTGTGAAATTTGTAGAATGGATTGGTTGGTTGGTTTGTTAGATGTTTCGTAGTGAAAAAAAGAAGATCTTGATCTTCAATAGAATGGGTTTGTTAGATGTTTTGCAGTGAAAAAAAGAGATCTTGATCTTAGATTTGATTTTTCTTCATGTTTGTTGGGATTTTATTTGTTTTATGCACTGTTTTGGTGATTGGATTTGAGATTGGATTGCTAAATTTGTAGCACTTGGTTATTAGATGTTTTGCAGTGAAGAAAAGAGATCTTGATCTTCAATAGAAATGATTTTTCGTTATGTTTGTTGGTTTCTTATTTGTTTTATGTTGTGTTTTGATGATGAGTTTTGGGATTGGATTGCAAAATTTGTAGAATGGATTGGTGGTTTATTAAATGTTTTAGGAAGCTGCAGTTAAATAGATCTTGATCATCAATAGGAGTGATTTTTCCTTGTGTTTGTGTTTTTCTTTTGTTTAGTTTAGTGTTTTGATGATAGATTTGAGATTAGATTGCAAAATTTGCAGTTCGTTAGTGGACAAAAAGAGATCTTGTCTATCTTGAACCCTCAGAGGTTGGCCCGGTGGTGCAAACAATTTCTGAGGGGCTATCGGACTAGGTAAAAATCTGAACTAACCGTGGTACACTTGCAAGAAACTCCTTGCCGAGGGTCTGTGTACCCCCGGGATTAGTCGGGGCTCTAAGAGACTTCGACACCCAGTGCAAATAAAAAAAAAAGAGATCTTGATCTTCAATTGAAATGATTTCCTTTTGTGTTTGTGGGTTTTTCTTTGTTTTATGTTAGTATTTTGATGATGGATTCAAGATTGGATTGCATACTTAATTGAATGGTTTGGTTACTAGATGTTTGTGTGCTGCCTCTGGTGAATTCATTTTATCAGGTGAAAAAAAAATGATCTTGATCTTCAATAGAAATGATTTCTCTGTGTTTATAGTTTTTCTTTGTTTAATGCAGTGTTTTGATTATGAATTTGAGATTTGGTTACTAAATATTTTTCCCCCTTTGCTATATGTTTCTGTTTGGTTTATTTTTGTCCTTAATCATAATAAATGTTTGTGCTTGTTCTGAAGTTTTGTGTTAATATGAATAATTATTTGGATCTAATGAAAAATGAAGAATCATCCTCACCACAGTTTCCCTTAAAGAATGTATATGACTCATTTGCTTTTAAATCATATAAAAAATTAATTGCAAAAAACAATATTTTTGAAAAATAGTAATTTGTATTTGTCTAATCAATTTGAAAAGATTTTTTTTATCAATATTGAATAATAAATTTTGTTTGACCAAGATTCAAAAGTACTTTAAAAAAAAAAAACCTCTTATCTTCTTTTTAATATCTTGACCAAACATCTCATTTCTCTAAAATACCATTTTGAAGAAAAAATGAAATAAAGCAAGTTTGACTTTTCAAAAGTTTAAAAAATATTTTTATATAACATGCCCACATATAATAGTCTTACAAATTGAGAGGTCAATATATTACAATGCTTATAATTTAAAATTCAAGATATCTAATGAGTTGAAGTTTGAGATTAGGGTTTTCAGGAAATAACTCTCTATTTCTATGAGGTAGTGATAAGGTATGCCTACATTCTATCCTCTTCATACTCAGTTGAATCTCACAAGTGGGGTCTGGAGAGGGTAGAATGTATACTAGATATGGCAAAGGGAAGGAAAGGAAACAAAAGGAGAAATAAAAATAAAAAGAGAGACTATTTACGAAAAACAACATGAAAATAACTTCAATAGATATCCTTGCAAAGCAACATGAAAATAAAATAACAATAACAACAAACAGTCTAATTATTTCCATCATGTGGTGGAAAGGAAGAAGAAGCTCCATTTTCAAGGCGCTTCAATTGTCTGTTCACCATAAATTCAGCACAATTTAGCCAAGCTTCAAACTTGACAGCATCATCTCTACTGAACTGGTCTATGGACTCCCACCAAGCTTTTTCTCCAGCCTCATTCATTTGATCAAACAAGTTTATTTTATCATTCGCAATCCTTTCTCTTTTATCTAGTTCATCAAGCACTTCACTGTATGCCCTTACTCTGTTACGGACTTGTGCCACCACAGCTTCATCGTCTTCAGTTGTAGAACCTATAAAACGATGAAACACAGCATTAGCAGTTGGATGAGTAAAGGAATGTGGTATACCTGTGGGTGAAGAAATAACAACTCCAACATCCACATCAAATTCCCTAACTAAGTCACTAGCTTTTTTAAACAAACTAGAACGTCTTTTGGAGAATGAAGAGAATAGTTTAGCTTCATTCTCTATTTTTGCCAATGGAATTTTTTGTTTTCCTGCTGTTTTCTTAGGCTCCATGACTGAAGAAGAAGATAACATATATTCATATTTATATACAAAATTTTTCCTTCATAGTGAAGTTACAGTGGAAAATATTATATTCAAAATCTGATATTTGGATTAAATAAGTAAATTTATCTATTGGCAATTAATTATTCTGAATATGATTTACTAATTACTTACCAAAATCTTTCAGTTATTTATAGTAAGTTAAATCAAAATTTGCAACTTGCTTTAAATTAAAAATAAAAATATATTGATACACTTATAGTTTTAAAGATAATATATTCTCCACCTTTTTAAATTAATGTTTTTTTTTAAGGAGAGTAGACTTAAATAAGCCAAACACTCAAACTAATAATAATGATTGAATGTATAATTTATATATTATTTGTGCATAACAAGTATGTAATTTACGTGTATCGAATATCGATTAATAAAGTAAATCATGAGTTAGATTAATTTTTTTGTGTAAAGACTCATTTATTTTATCGATTTAAGTAAGATTCCAAAGGCGCAAGAATGCTAGTACAATAACCCTATATAAAACGCGTTTGCTTGAAGATTTTTAGCAGTTACAAATAAGATATTGTTATAGAAAATATATAATATAACAATGTAAACCAAAGTAGAGATAGGCTTAAGGTGTTTGATACAAGAGAAACTACTTAGATCAAAAAAAAAATTATTTTATTTTATGGAATTAACGATTCTAGGTAAAAAGATTGGTGACAATATATCAAGAACATCAGTGCAAATGATGTAACCAAACTTGAATCTTGGTTAAATCTTCGTCAAAAAGAAAAGTTAATATCTTCCATGATCACTCAACAAAGGAGTTTTAACTAAGAAAGTCACTTAACTTCGAGTTTTACTTCAAAAGTCACTCAACTATAAGCGCGAACACTTTATAAGCCATTCATCATACAGATGACTGATGTAAATATGTGAGCTCAACACAGCCAGTGGAGGGAAAGAAGCATATTACTTACTCATTATGAATCATAAACCTTGTGAAAGTAAGCAAAATATGCTGTTATAAGTAATACAAGATGTTCCAAAGATTTATCAAGAAGCAAGCTAGGTTGAATATATTATATACTCAACTAAGAATGGTTCCAATGTTTTCTTACTCACAAAAGTGAGGCCAACTCAGACAAATCTGAGGCATAACACGACTCCCTTCTTCCTTCGTTATCATGAAATGAACCTTCGAAAACTTCCTTGCCATCCCCGCGTCTTCAAGTTCTTTTTCTCCTTTCCGAGTTGAGGGGATAGAACATATGCAATGAACTGCTGAATATGATACACCTTGCTGTTAGTCTTGGGAGTTTCTGGTGAGTTGCTGTCAGTATTGGAGTTTGACTGGACTAGCATAAAAATATCGGTATAAAATAAATGACTGAAATTGCAGAAAAACATACACAGCCTAGAATTGAAGAGAAAACAACGGACTTTCTGTAAAGTATGGAACTTTTGAAGAAAATGCAGAAGCATTTTTCAAGTCAAGTAGACAAAGAGACAACATGCACATGGCAAATGGAGAAAAAGTTAAAAACCAAATAGTACTCTTTCTAATAACAACAATATACCCATTGTACTCCCACGAATGGGATCTGGGGAGGGTAGGATGTACGTAGACATAACATCTACCTTTGCAGGGAAGAGGGGTTGTTTCCAGTAGGCCCTTCGCTTAATATGACTCTATCTAATAATTGAACTAACAATTTAAGTTCACTCTTTCTTTTTAACTTAACACCATACATCTCAATTTTCATAGCTCAAAAACTACATTCTTCAAAACAGTTTTCATTTTCCTGTTTAACTAAGAATAACAAGAATTACAGCCTCGAAATCCTTTGATTTCTATTTTTAAAGGTTTCAGAAAAGAAAATTATTTTCCTTTTCAAGAAGAGAACTGAACAAAAGAATCCACCTCAGGAAAGCGTTGCCGGTCATAGTAAAGAAATCTGACCCCTTCAATAATCTGCAGCAATAATGCATAGATTTAACAACATAAGCAAGAGACAATTTTTCAAATGATTGAAAACAATAGAGTACTTGAGTCAAATTAGGCATACCGTCATGTTTCTTCATTAGATTCCTCGCAAACAGCACGCATATGAGTATAAACCCCACTCCAGCTACCCCTCCTACTATTATAGCCACTGTCTTCCCCACATTTTGCCCCGACCCTACAACAATTATAAAATGCAGCTCTGTTAACAATATAATTGTAGACAACTAACCAAATGAATGGCTGGCAAATCTGAGGACAAAGTTTTGATTTATCCAAGGAAAGAAATAAGTCCCCACTGCATCACAAGGAGCAACTGTGAGCTACGTTGCTTGGACTCACCTAAAATGCTACTAAACTCGTGTTGGTTGATACAAAATTGCACTACTTTTGGAGGATCTTTTTCACACACCGTTTGGCAATTTTGAAGAGTCTGAGCAACAACAGATTGTAAGGAATAGCCACTTTACAACATTCATTTAGTTTGAGTCATTCTTTGACTGCCCCCCCCCCCCCCCCCGACACACACACACAACAACAACAACAATTTTTTTTGACTAATTTGGAAGATCATTTAATGTAGTTAAAATAACTAAAGTTCATGTTACCCAATCAAGTAAAAGAGATTGTCTTTCCATAAAGAGAAGAAAGTTTTACTCTAGCTCCCTTTCTTGCTCTTCCAATTCACAAAGACTAGTTGGAAATCATCTGTCGGGCTGGTGCTAAAGAGGGGTTTGATATAATCAACTTATTAGCGCTGATGACTTAGACCTTTTATCCTATACAACTATTTTATGTGGCAGACAACTCAAAAGTCCAAGAACACTAAGTCTATTAGCTTGACTATGTTTTACAATAGCAAAAACATAGGGAATTGTCAATTAGTAGAATGGCAACTTCGGCAATACAATTAGGAAATATTGTAACTAAACCTATGTTGCTCAGACTTTCCAAAAAATGCGGTCACATCCGTGTCGGATCCTCCATAACATGCACCCTACAACATTTTTGAAGGGTCCGATCACATAGAGCTAACAAAGGTTTTATATCAATATATCTAATACCTGAAGATGAAGAAGGGGACCAATCTGAAGACGACGATGATGTTTTAGGGAGCCCGTTGGGATAATTACTATAACTAATAAAACATTTGTGCAGAAAGATTTGGCCAGAGACGGAGCTTCCACATTCCACCTGAGCTTTTTGGACAGCATTTTTCACACAATCAGCACAATCAGCTGAGCCAACATCCCCTTCACATTGCCCCAAGGTATAAACAGACTGATAGTTTGCTGTGTAGAAGCCATTGCTGCTAGCCATGCCATTTTCCAATGCAGAAAAAGCAGTATCTCTTCTTTCCTCAAACCCACTACCTGACAGTATTTTCAACACAGATTATAAATATACATGAAAAGATCACCAAAATTTCAAATTAAAAAGAATACTAAATCTTGAAAGTGTAATTCGAGAAGTGCAATGGTACGGTGGTAAATACTAAAGATCAAACCTATAAAACTTAAATTCTAAATCCGATACAGCCACCAAGCAGTTGAGGATGTATTTAGGGTATAAGAAACATGTTCAACCTACACCAGAATTTTTGAGACAAAATACAAATATTTGTAACAAAATCACTAGAAATTCAAGAAATACTAAATTTTACCCATACTTTGAAAAGCACAATGGTTTTAGCCGTAAAAACTAAAAACCTAACAATTTGAACTCGTAAAATTTAAATCTTGAATCTGCCTAAGCCTTAAGCTACCTCAAGCATTTTTCCCACTACAAGTCTTAAACAACATCTCCATTCCAGAAAGTTGAGGGAAACAAGCAACCTCATAGAGCATGTAACAGCCAAAAAGCTGGATTCTTGCAGCAATAGGCTTGCTACCACATAGCTTATCAATGAGTATCGTCAAACCACTCACAAAATTATAGCAGTCAACATTAGAACTGTCAATTCTACACTGAAAAAGACCAGAAGTCGTGGACTATCCACTAAAAGGGTAGCCCGGTGCACAAAGCATCCCTCACTAATGAACTGTCCACTAACATTACTAAAGAGCTAACCTATAAATTTTAACTTCTGAACACGAGCAGTGGTGGATGTACCTAGCAGTATAACTATATATGCAAGAAACACTAAAAATTCAAAATATTTCAAATTGAACTAGTAAAGTTTAAATCTTGAATCTGCCTAAGCTACCTGGAGCATTTTTTCCACTACAAGTCTTGAACAGCATCTCCATTCCAGATATTTGAGGGAAACCAGCAACCTCATAGAGCATGTAACAGCCAAAAAGCTGGATTCTTGCAGCAACAGGCTTGCTGCCACATAGCTTATCAATGAGTATTGGCAAACCATTCACACATTTATAGCATTGAACATTAGAAAGGTCACCTCTACACTGAAAAAGACCAGAAATTGTAGACTGCCCACTACCAGTACTGGTCTTATAGAACTTGGACTTTGAGGACTGTGAAACAAGAGTGCCAAAAAGGGAAGAAAGGGCTTGTGAGTAAACCCCAGATGGATCTGATAATTCTTGCTTTGCACAGCCTTTATAAACCAACTTAGTGAAATCAGAATCAGATTTAGCTAGTGGGGTTAGCTTGAAAATGGTAAGTATAACTAAGAAAAGAGAGAATATGCAAAATGGCTTTGTGGGCAAACCCATTTTGTGGATTCTTGATGGATTATTCCATTGTTTGGTGGATTTTTTGAAGTTTTTTCTGGATAAAGATTTCAAAAGCTGGCTTTTCTGTAAAGTGAAATGAAGAAATGCTGAAGGGTTTATTTGCTATTCCTTTAGGTGGTGTAACTCAACTTTCTCTTTTTGTGTGCTGTTAGAAGTTATCTTTACTACCAGTACACATTCTTTTCGTTTGCATTAAAATTTTGATTAATTTGAATTCACGTCGTATTTCGAAAAAAAAATACAAAGATCTTCAAAAGAATGAGCAGTGCCATATGATAGATGAAAAAAAAATAGTAGTGGTACTATTTATATTTTAGAAAATAGTGGAAAATATTTTATTAAAAAATAGTTAGTCCTTTTTAAGAAGAAAGTGATGGTCCCTATCTTTTATATTCCTAAAATTCTGTTTGATTAGACATGATCACATGATTTTTTTAAAAAATAAAAAGATTTTATGATATTAAATTCATTATTAAATATTTTTGTCATTATAAAAAATATTATGGCTCATTGATATATTATTATTATACAAAAAATGTGAATAAGCAAATAGTTTTTTTGTTAATAAAAAAATAATTTAAAATTAAATAATTCTAGTGTTATAAAGCATCAATATGACCAACTTATATTCCTTGATTGACAAGTATAATAGAGGAGTAATTTAGAGTGTTATATAAAATGCAAAAGTGATATTCTTATTTAAAATAAATTAAAAGGAAAGATTGTTACATAAAATATAGCATAAAAAATAATTATTTGAGATAATTTTGAGTATATATAATGAACGAATTAATTTAAAATAGATACTATCATATTTTATTTGTATAAAAATAATAAAAAATCATAGAAAATATATAACATTACATGATATAAGCTTTACCAAAAATCATAGAAATTGTACACTGTCCATACAATATAGATTATTTATGCATAAATTATACATTAAATGTATGTTATGATACACTAAAAAACTACTGAATATAATTCGACTATATATGAAATATATATTTACTATATATGTTTATATAATGAATAATTTTTTTTTTATAATTATTTTGACTAAATATCTATCTACTCTAATTAATTCTAAGTATTTTTTATTAAGAATATCTTAGTCTTTGAAGAGAATGAGAACAAAATATTGTATAATACTAATAAAAACAAAAAAAAGAACTACATCACATGTATAGTGAAAGGAATATATTCCCTAGGTAAGAGAGAGGTGAGATGAAGAGAATTAACTTCTTAAGTTTGACCAAGTTTATTAAATTCAAATATTTGAAATTTAAATATTTTTGGGTATATTTGCCTCTTATGTCCATTAATGGAGTTCAACCAATTTATGGGTATATTTGACTCTTATATCCATTAATGGAGTTCAACCAAACACCATGTGAAACTTATTTAAAATTGTGGCTTTTGGATAATAAAATTGATGAGAAGGTGTCTTTCTAAAAAGAAATTCATTGAAATTTAAATGTGAGACGTTATGATTTTTATGTGAGACGTTATGATTTTCAGTTCACTTTATTGATTAGTTAGTCACACCTTTGAGTGCAACGTCATGTGAAGCATTATACAAACAAGAATATCAAAAGTTATCAATATCCCTAAAAGTAAAACAAATATCCGCTTCATGAATTGCAATAATATAGCTAAAAAATTTCCATCCTTAATTAAAGATTTCGAATTTGAACACCTGCGAATAAAACAAATATCTATTTTACAACTTGATAACCAAGTGCTCTTAGCATTCCAAGACTTTATTCTCATCAAACAAAATCCTAGTGAGTAGTCATGAATATGCTTAATCACATAGATAAATGTCCAAGTAATGTGATCATTTGACTTTCTTATATCACACTATGTTAAAAGTAGAGACATTACAACAACAATACATTCAGTTGAATTTCATAAGTGAAATCTGAGGGTAAAGTGTATGCAGATCTTACTACTATCTCGTAATACAAGTAAAGAGGTTGTTTCCTGAAAAAAAGTAGAAACATTGTAAATAAAAAATTAAATTATAAATTTATCCTCAAAAGTTGAGTTGATAGTTTTTCCCTTCAACAAACACTATTACAATATAAGTTTTAGATTCAAGAATAAGAAAAGTCCCTTTGTCAAAGGAACAAGAACAAACACTTATTGCTTTCTCACTATATTCATGGCAATTAGTGAACAATTATGACAAGAAAAGAGATATACAAATGAATATAATTCACTAGGGAAAAAGAAAGAAGGAAAAAAAGAAATATTGATAAGGTATAAATCCCATTCAATGAATTGATTTATAAACAAAATCGGAAGTTTTCAAAGATATACAATCCAACAGAAAATATTACGTTATGTATCTCTATATATAATGCTATTCAATATTATATCTATGAAAACTCATATTATTTTGTTAGATTACGTATAAATTCTCTTGATATATTTTTTTTTGCTTCATTCCAAGCACATTCTTTATGTATAACATGTGTATAATCGTATATAAAGAATGTATATCAATATATATCAATTTTACTTTTAAAGCATGGACTCCTTAACTTAAATGTTAAATTAACCCCCTAATGTAAGTCTCAAATTATTATAATACCCCAACAAAAAATTAAACACTAATATATATCGATTTAAATAGCATGTTATTTCTTGAAGGATCGTGATTTTTTTCTTCAAATGATTGTGATTTTTTCGATGAGCTGTGACTTCACCAAATGATTGTGACTTTTCCGATGAATAAAATACACATATAGCTAGTCGAGGAGTATGCTTTTGACTTCATTCAATAAAGGGTTTTAAGATTATCCGAGAAAACTAACTTTTTTTTTAAGTAATTGACGAATAACTATGACAAGAAAAGAATTATTATAATTAATTAGTTAACTAGAAATGTATACAATTCACTGAAAGAAAGAAAAAAACGAAGAGATGATATGATAAAGAATAAAATGCATTTCTCCAATGCTATCTATGAACAAAATTAGAAATTTTCAAAGATACACAGTTCAACATAAAATATTATTATAGTACGTATATTAATAATTTATATGTGAGGTCTACGAAGAGTAAAATGTACATAGAAATTTTCAAAAGACTTTCAACTCAAATATCTCATATCAAAAATATAAAAATACTAGATCCGACTCACCGCGTACCCATTAATATTATATGTTCAACTCAAATATCTAATTATCATATAATGTGCTCTCCAAAAATGAATCACCACCATTGATCACATCATATCAAATCTCAACCGTTCATTCCTTGTCCCCAATTTCATAATTGATTCACTACTATCCTCTTCCTCAGTCGGCGCCTCTTTTCCAGATTTTCTCTTACACAAACCCTCACTCAACACACTCAAAAATCCACATTTTTTTTTGTATACGTATATATACATCAAATATATTAAGAGGTAAAGAGAGAAAAAGTGTAGAAAAATTATGGATTCAGATCAAGGAAAGCTTTTTATTGGTGGGATATCATGGGAAACATCAGAGGAGAAGATGAAGGAGTATTTTCAAGGTTATGGTGATGTTTTACAGACTGTAGTAATGAGGGATAAGATTACTGGGAAGCCTAGAGGATTTGGGTTTGTTGTATTTGCGGATCCTAATATTCTTGATAGAGTTCTTCAGGATACCCATGTAATTGATGGACGTACGGTGAGATTTTTCATGCTTTAATTTTGTTTATTTCGTTATTTTAGCTTATGGGTTGTCGTTAATTTTGTTTATTTCTCGATTTTAGCTTCTGGGGTTTCATCATTTTGAGTTGTTTATCTGTTTTAGGCTTCTGGGGTTTCATTATTTTGTGTTGTTTCTCCATTTTAGCTTCTGGGTGTTCATTTCTCTGTTTTAGCTTCTGGGTTTTCATTATTTTTGGGTTGTTTTTGTGAATGTTGATTTTTTTATTTTTGAAATTTTGTAGTTGTGGAGTTTTGGTTAAGTGTGCTGATTTTTGTGATTGTTATTTGGGCATTTCCTGATGTGACATTTCTAGTTAGGATGTGTTTATGCTTCTATTATCATGATGTTAAGTTCCCTCTGTTATTTGTGGCTTCTGGGTGTTGTTTATTTTCTGTTTTTCCCCCCCCTGGCTTGTGGAGTTTTGGGTAAATGTGCTTATTTCTGATTGTTTTCGAATGTAGCATTTCTAATTTGGAATGTGCTTTTGTGTCTATTTTCAGGACATTTGAGTTGTTTTCTGTGAGGTCTTTATTTGGTTGTTGGTTATCCATTTTAAGCATGTCTTTATCCTTGTTGAGTTCTGATTCAGATATGTGCTTAGTTAGACTATGCTCTTTGGTACTAAAGTTTATGTTGTTTTTGGGTCTCAGATCACTTCATTTTTTGAGCTGGTTTGTGCTTATGAAATTTTAATTATGGTTTTGTTATGTTCTTCTGGTTTTGCCTTTGTATTTACCAAGTTCTCTGGATATTTAAAGTAAAGTTGCATCTTTTAAATTGTGGTTTCTTATAAGTAACAATAGTTTCTCTTGAGTCAATTTTGTGAGTAGACAATCCTCCTGATATTTAAAATGAAGTCTGCATCTTTTATATTGTATTTTTTTCTAGTAAAAAGTAGTTCCTCTCGAATCAATTTTTTGAGTAGACAATGCGTTGCATATGTTCTCTTTTGCTGTGAAAACGGTGAATGAGGTTGGCTAATTCGTTGCAGTAGTTCTTCATGCGTTTGAGTGCCATGTGCGCCAAATGGTTCCCAACCTCATAATGTGCTTGTAATGGTGTTTGCCATATGTGAGATGATTTTTGCTGTGGTGTGTGTTTCTGTTGTGGCTTTGGAAGCTAGAATTATGTGACCTTATTCCTTCCGTTGACTGAATCATATACTTTGATGCAACGGGTGGCTTATTAGAATTACGTCCTTCGTATTTTTTAGCTACATTTCGTGATATTATTATTTTTATTAAAAATGATATTTATACAATGTGGTAATAGAGTAGTAACTTGTAAAGTTGTAAGATCCATGTGAAGTTATACAGTGAGTGGTCTTGCAGATAGAGATACATTTTTCTTCGTTATGGTCATAGAGTGCGGGTTGGTTTATTTAGTCAGTATGACCTCTTTAGTTTGAAAATAGATTGTGGTTTTCCCACAATAAATTTTGCAGTGATACTGTTTAGAGCAATGTTATGGTGGTTGCTATTAAGTTGGTGTTAATCTTTACCATTTAGAAAAATATATATTATGTTGATGTTCCCTCTTTCTAGATTAGGGGGGCCATATATACAATGTGGTCAATAGAGTTGTACATTTGAAAGATTCTTGAATTAAATCACTTGTTATACAATGGATGGATTTGCTTAGGATCGATGCATAATAGCTATTATAGTTATTGTAGTGCAAATTCTTGCTTCTGTTGCATAATGGTCAGTTTTGTATAAGCGCATAATGTTGCTAGGGCGGTGTGCCTCATGGAATTGTGCAGCAAAGTGTGTTCATTATCAAACCATGCACTTGATGCAATGTCTGGAAAGTGGGATGATTGTTTCCTCTTCAATGTTTTTGACACTTGTTGGTGTGATAGTGATGAAATGATATCTGGCTTGTTGAAGAAAAAAAAATCCTAAAATGTGGCGCATAGAGTTGTAAATGTTATTGTATGTAGTGCGTGGACTTGTAGATAAAGATAATGAACACACTCCCGGTTGATAGGGTGCAGGCAGGTTTATTTTAGTTGTAGTGTCCTCTTTTGGTATTATTAATGAGAATAGATAACGGTTTGTTCACGACGAGTTCTGCAGTGTTGTGAAAAGCGCATGTAAGCTCTGAAGCGAGGCTTACAACATGTCGAGAGCTTCGCCTCGCTTGATATGCACTTTATTGTCGTCATCAAGTCTCTAAGACATACTTTTCCTTGCCAATGAGCATTTCATATAGAGACTACACTAAACAATCGATGTTTCACTTTCTATTATTTTTTTCCTCTATTTCATGGTCCATATATTTGTTATACGTACTTATAATTGTTTGTCTGGACTAAACAATATATATTTATATATATATGTATATATATATATATATTTTTTTTTTTCTCCATTTGTGCTTTTTTCATTAAAGCCCACACTTTATGCCCCAATAGAGCTTAAGTTTTTTGTTTTTTTTTCCTTGTGTGTTTTCACTTTTGATAACACTGATCATTCTGCCGTGGTGAAGGCAAGTAGGTGACTGATAGAGCACTATGATAGTGGTTTATTTTAGGTAGTGGGCACTTTGTTTCTAGATTAGAGCATTATTTGCTCTGAACAATTTAGTGAGCCTTAATAAGGCATTTGTTGAATCATCCCTTTGTTGCTAGTTGCACTGCCAAATGGAAAATTTCCTGTGATAACGTTAAACTGACGTCTTTTACAGCTCAGTGCTATTATATTGTGTCATAGTGCCACCGCTTGAGTAAAGATGCTTCTATTTAAGATGTCAAATTCATTCGTACAATTGTTTGTTTTTCCAGACCTGTTTTTTCATCATACTTTAGGAAGTCACAAGTACGATGCTTGCAGGTTCAACAGAAGTTAAGTTCGTTTCAGATGATAAGTTTGTCTTTTAGTATAGGTTCCCCCCGAGTAATAACCTAGTTGATGGAAATTTCACTTAAATTTTGTTGATTTTTTTATAACAAGGTCTGTCCTTCATGACTATGTTGCTTGCATCTGAATTTTGTTGTTTTTTTACTTAGCTCAATGACATTTTTTTCTGTATAGGTTGAGGCTAAGAGGGCCTTGTCCAGAGAGGAACAACAGGGTCCAAGATCTGGAAATATGGGTAGTGCTAGAAGTTTTGGAGGCGGTGGAAATAACAGAACCAAGAAAATATTTGTTGGGGGATTGCCTCCCTCTCTGACTGAGGATGACTTCAGAACTTACTTTGAAACTTATGGTAATGTCACTGATGTAGCAATTATGTATGATCAACAGACCAATAGACCTCGTGGGTTTGGCTTCATTTCATTTGATTCTGAAGATGCAGTAGATAGGGTTTTACACAAGACATACCATGATCTCGGTGGGAAGCAAGTGGAAGTAAAACGTGCTCTTCCTAAAGATAGTAATTCTGGTTTTGGTGGTCGTTCCACGGGCAATGGTGGTAGTGGTATGGGTGGTGGAAATTATCAGGGGTATGGTACATCTGGTGACAATCCCAGTTCTTATGACAGAATGGATACCAACAAATACATGCAATCACAAAACACTGGAGGTGGTTATCCACCTTATGGTTCCTCCGGATATGCTACCGCAGGTTATGGTTATGGATCATCCAACAACGGCATGGGTTATGGTGCTTATGGAAGTTATGGTGGAGCCAATCCTGGCTATGGTGGTGTTAATCCTGGATATGGTGGTGCTGCCTTCGGAAATCCAAATGTGCCCGGTACTGGTTATGGTAGTGGTCAAGCTGGTGGACAAAGAAGCTCATGGGGTTCTCAGGTTCCTTCTGGATATGGGAATATGGGCTATGGTAATGCATCCTGGGGTGCTTCAAATGCTGGTGGTGGAGGTGGGCCTGCTAACGGAGGATCTGCTGCTGGTCAGTCTCCAACTGGAGCCACGGGATATGGAAATCAAGTTTATGGCTATGGTGGCTACGGCGGAAATGATGGTGCTTATGGAAATCCATCTGTTGGAGGTGGTGCATCGAGAGACATGCAATCAGGTGGCGGAGGTTACATGGGTGGTGGCTATGGCGATGCTAGTGGAAATTCAACATTGAGATCTGATACCTCACAAGGTTCTGGTAATTACGGTGCTCAGCAAAATGCACCTCAGGGTGGCTATGGTGGTGCTTCAAGTCGGCAGGCTCAACAGTACTGATCGTAGTGCTTGATTTCATCCAAGAACTCACCTATCTCTGGAGCGGAGGCTTTAACGCTAGTGGTTTCGTTCCCCAGACAGTTTACTCTTGCAAGCATTATGTGCTAAATGAAATTTTGGTTGGATTGCTTGAATTTTAGTAGTTTACAGTTCTTATTTCTATTCTATACAATAACTTAATTGTCAGTAGTTTTGCCTATTTCATCATATTTTATGTTCACTGTAGTTTTAACTTGGCTTGCTTATGGTCAAGGCAGAAAGGTCAAAAATACCTCTTCCTCAACTTTCGTTTAATAGTTGGTTTTACCCTCCATTATGCTATAGTTTCCAATAACAAATGCCCAGTGAAATCCTATGAGTGGGGTATGGGGAAGGTGTAGACTTTATCACTACCTCATAGAGATAGAGAAAATGTTTTCGGAAGATCTCAACTCAAATACATCCGTCCCAAAAGCTTAGTATAATCAAGAACTCACCAACTTAACCATAACAAATATTGCTCATTTCCCATACCCATTACAACTTGATGAACGACATCTTGGGCTTTCAAGCCTACTGCTCTGGCGAACTTCATCTCCGACCAACAACCATCGCTCCCATTCCCTTTCTCGATTTAAATCCCGATTCAGGTCATATCCCAGAATCGTGGTTGCTGTGCTTTCAAATTTGGTAACCATTCCAAGGCATTGTATAGTAGTAAGAGTAAAGACTGTAAGATATTCATTAACTAGTTTGATTTGTAAAATTATATGCTGTGTTGTTTAACATTGGACTGTCACCTGGTCCTTCTATGCCTTGTTTCTGCGCAATTTAGGGAGGTGGGTTAAGTTAGTCGGGTTTGGGTTATATTAGGACGGTGAGTTATTAGTTTAGGATTCTCTGTAATGACCGAGTTGAACGATATACATAACATTTATAAGCTTGGATGAGCACAGATAAAGAGGAGACGAACTAGAGCCACATGCTTTTAGAAAATTCTGTCTTTATAAGGGGTACACGCGCAAGACATGTGTCCAAAACTAATGGATAAAAATATGGTACCTGAAGCAAAGAAAACAAGAGAGAACACTAAAATGAAAAATCATCCAGCTGACTACTAATACTAAGATCAAAAACAAAACAATTCCAAACATCAACAATCAAAAAAATGCAGCAAAAAACAGATATATCACGGTTGTAGTTCTGGGAGCTTGTCTGGTGGAATCTCTTCATGTCGAATGGTTCTAGGTAACTCACAACGTAAAAGAATGATCGTTTCCAGGAGGAGGACCACGTACATCAAACGACTCCTTTGTAGCAAGATATATCACGCGAATCAGCTAGACAGTTTCCCTGATATGTAAGTTTTTGCAGATGAACTGCTACTCTTATCTTCTTTAGAAGCATGAGCTTCACATTCTTCACCAACTCGTGCCTATGCACGTCTAGTGCAATTCTTCCATCACTCCTTCTGACAGACTCTTCGTTGATACCACACTGATATAATGTCTTCCAATCTCTGTTTTCCCAGAAACAGATCAATAGTATATGTTAACTAGCCAACTCTGCTCTCTATAATCGTTTTAATGTCGCAAACAGTTAAGGCAGGATTCACTTCTATCGTTACAATATCCTCCGTTAGCATTACCACGAAAAGAAGCAACTTGTCTCTTGGTTTGGAAACCATATGAAGCATCGATCCACCATTGATTTTGTAAAAAGCTGAAGTTTTGTCATCTTCAAGAAACTTTCCATCATGAATAAGAGAAAATTCCTTTAGTTTTACGCCATCTCGGAAATCCTTGAGTAAACCATGATAGCATAGGCTCTCTTCACCAAAAATGGCATCAAGACTGAATAATTGATATAAGCATGAAGGAGGGAGTCTTCGATAATGCCATAATCGACTAGCTTTTGTTCATCTGTTAGCTTAACACCATTTGAAACTAGCTTCTGAAGATACTAGCTGATTCCTTAACTCTTAAAGCAACTGTGATCTTCAAGTATACAGTCATCTGCAATAAAATAAACAAAGGCAAAATATGAAAGCACTCTAAAGCACCTATGGAAAGGTCGGAGAACAGGCAAGAGGGAGTTGCTCAGATGTTAAGCACCACTCACTTTCACCCCGAAAATTGTCAGTTTGAGTCCCCAAAGGAGCAAATAGGGGGGAAGCTCCAAGGGAGGGGTTAAAAAAAAGGTCGGAGAATGTGAATGTTTAAGGTAAAAATCATGTTGTCAACGATGCAATAGTTCAAAATCCTACACCACTCAATTGTACAACATTTGTTGTGCTTAAGCCCTTTCTTCTCTTACGTAATGAAAGAGTCCACGGCCTGCCTTTTTAGTAGGTGATTCACTAACGAAGCAAAGAAAAGACTAGATCAATCAAAGAGGATACTATAAGCCCTCTACCCCCACACAAGTAACCAACTAGCATTGTTCTGGTTCCACCGACTAGACCTAAAGAGTGAGTTACTCAATACATAGGTGTGCTTAAAGTGGGGTATGTGAGTCCCCTACGTGCATAAAGAAGATCGAAAAAGATCCTCTAAATTCCTACTAAGATTTCTCAAACTATGTGAAATGAATAACGATGCTCTTAAACTATGTGAAATGAACCAAAGTATTGGTAGCAAGGATATTTTTAGATTAAACTATAAATGGAGGACATTTTTGTTCATTTCACATAGCAAGGACATTTGGATCACACGACACGTCATTGATTTTCCATGTTGAAGGTACTGTGATACGTTCAATGAGATCAGTTGAACCCATTGACGGTATATTACATCATATTTATATCTTAGATCCACCTCTTCCTTTGATGTTATTTCAAATTTATATTTTAGATCCACCTCCTTCTAATTATACATACATCCTCTCGAAATCACAAAAGGCAGCACTGGAAAAAATTAAATAGCAATAACAATAACAATAATAATAATAATAAATCAAAATTCTAACCTCCTTTTCTTCTTCTTGAGTTTCATTAATTTCCATTTTTTCGTTCCATTGAACCTTTCCTATGCCTTGAATGCTCCCTTTGAGTGTTTTCTATAGAGTGTACTCCAACTTTTGGGGGTGGAATAAGTCTAACAAAATTATCCAATAGAAATATTAGTAGTCCAACCAATTTACGTTAAAATTAGCCCATGAAAATATAATCAATCCAACTCATTTAGATTTAAACGTAACGCGTCATTGACAGTTATGCCCCTCATAACATAACCAAATAAATGCAAGAGGGACGAACGTATATATATATTTCAATATCATAATATTCCCAAGTTACGTCCACATGACTTCAGTTTCTAAAGAACTTATGGCCCACTTATAGAGTCGTCAATATGGGTTGGTTTGGCTCAACGTGTAATTTGATAGAGTACTAAGATTTTGGAAGCCCATTTAAGAACACGACTTTTTATCATGGCCCAAATAAGCCTACTAGCTTGCGGGGCTAGATTAAAATTAAAAATAAAGGAGATTATAACTAAAAACAAGTAAATAAATAAGATCCAATAACTTGTCTCTATTCTTGAATTTGTATTAAAAACTTTGACTATGTATAATAATCTATCTAGAACTCAGTAAGCAAAACGGATTATGATTCAGAATCCATAAACTAAAGATACTTGCTGCATCTCTACCAACATTCATGATCAGACAAAGCAAGTTGTAAAGACTTGATAAGTAGTTTTTTTATTGCTCAAAATTTTCAACAAAAAAACCAGCATCATTCAAGCTAATATCAAGGTGGAAGAAGAGAAGACTTTGATCAATTATAGGGAGAATCAAGCTAATGAAACAATGAATGGCGTCGGAAGATAGCTGAAAAGTCTAAAGAACTTGTATCTGATCAACACTCATTCAGAACATGTACACAACACAATATTATACGTTGTAAATCTGCAGCGAGTAACATCTGCAGATGCACTCGGACAAAACAAATCATATATTTGAGCATATGTTTGATTACAACATACATGTTCAACCTTCAGGTTTACTCGAGAGCAAAACAAGTCGTATATATGAGCATAAGATCGATCACTTATGTGCTCACAAACTTATACACACAACCATTTCAACTAATAGTCACAGAGATTTATCTTTTTTTCAGTGACCCTCTATGCATTGTGAATTTAAAGTTAACGGGAGCTTATTTTCCAATGGGGCAAATGGTTCGTGATTAGGTTGCTTGGTTCCCTTCACTGGACGCAAGCAAGCTAGGTAGCCATGCAACTGGCTGTTGAAGTTGAACCACGGCAGCTTACTCACCGGTGTGATTGACTCCTCTTCTTTAGGCACTGGAGCACCAGACATGTCCTGTTTATTTAGAAAAAAAAAATCTGCATTAAGAATCCGTTCCTCATACATGTAAATGATATCAAAGAATTGTGATCATGATAGTGGTGAAAGTATGAATATGTAAAGACCAACATTTTGAAGCTACTTAAGTATAAAATATCCTACTTACCAGGAAATTTAGTTCTTGATTGTCAGCACCAAGGTGTATCTCGATCAGGTTGCGTAAATAAGCTAAAGTTGAACCTTTAACAACCTTTAGTGTAGTGATAATCTTGGAATTTTCCTTTGATGTAGCTTCCCATTTCACGTGCACTTCCAGATCGACGTCTATGCTTTCAAATGTTGGGTTGAAGTTTTCCTTTGAATCATTTACTATCTCACTAGAGAAATTATGTAATTTTCTTACAGGTGAATCCTCTCTAATTTCTTTAACCGGAGGTGATTTCGATTCAGTATCTTTAACTCTCTTTTCTGCAGGCTCTGAGGGGGTTATTGTAATACACTGCTGAGAGAGTTCTCTAGAATTTCCACAAAGTTTGAATATATTCTGAATTAGCTCTTTTCTAGAAGGGGCCGTGTTGCTAGAAAGATCATCGGAACGATCTTCTACTGTACGAGTATGCAATACATCATGATTGAGCATGCCAGAACATATTGTCTTTTCCTCAATAACCTCTTTTTGCACCTCCTCCACAGGGGGATTTTCTTTATCCCCTTCACTGTCGTTACCTTCTTCTTCCTCCTCGAATACGGTGCTCAAGAACGATTTGTTGGTGAAATGTTGCAATAAGATTGAAGGATCTTCAATTTCTCTTGGATTGCTTATGCTAGGATAGCCCAAACTTGCCTGAATCATGTTACTGGCGGCCACGTCCTTCTTTCCACAGTCCATATCAATAGATCTGTCCAAATCCATAGATTTCACCATTCCGGCGTCTTCAGAGTAAATCTCCATTAGCCTTTTCCCAAAGCTGTTCTCCTCCACTTCTGTTGATCTGCTGCCAACTCTTGAATGCCAAAGCTCGGCCTCAATCTCCTCCAAGCGCCTTCTAAGCATTTCAAACTCTTGCTGCTGTTGGAACATTCTTTCTTCCATCTTCCTCCTTTCCGACTCTACGTATTCATCTGCCATTTTCTGACATTGTTGTATCTTATTTTCAAAGTCATGTTTCAACATCTGTGTTCGCTCGTTTACTTTAACAATTATATCCTCTTCACTTGTCTCCAAACCCCCTTGTACTACTAATTCAATTTTAGACCTTAATGTAGCAATTTCTTCTTCTTTCTTCATAAGCTTTCTCTTAGCTTCATTACACTCTTTCTCTTTGACCTTATTCTCCATCTGAAGCTTGTGGATAAACAGATCCATAGCTGCAATTCTTGACCCCAAAATAACTGCTGATGAAGAATCTTCTGTGCCTTTCTCCTTCAATGGTGAATGAGGGCCACGGACAATGCATTTTGCTTTAGCACCGTACTCTAAAGTAGAGATAGTTTTGTGGAGCTCTTTAGGATCCGGGCTGGCACACAGTATCATGAGAATTTTGGACTTGTCATCCTCAAAAGAATCCTACATGAAATAGTTGAATCAACTTCTTACAATGATTAGTATTGCTCCCAGACTGCCCGTGGCTATGTTGCTCGGGTCCTTAAAAAATGAGGCCTGATGCGCGTGTAGGATCCTCCAAATATTATTCATTTATGGACGATCCAATACGGGTGAGACAACATTTTTGGAGGATCCAGCAACATAAATCTGTGATATGCAAGAGACATACCTGTAAGAGCATAGTTAACTTGCTGTCTCGAAAAGGCACGTGGGAATCACCATTAGCAATGGACTCAACCACCCTTTTCAGTGCACTGTTTCCCTGATTGATCTTTGCAGTCTGCATAATATATTTTGAGTTACTTTTAGTAGGAAATCCAATAACAGACTTCAAAGATACGAGGTAAGTAAAACGTAAAACTTTACCTGCATTTTTGCTTCCATACCAGTTTGACCAGCTTGTTCTATATTCTCAGAACCTGCCATGTCGACAAGCATTAGCTTCCCTCCTACTGTTGGAACATCAATAATCATCTGCAACAACATTTAGCTTCCTTCATAAAAGATAAAGACAGATAATCCTTGCTGAGAACAGAAAATAAATTAACTTCTTTCCATTTAAACGTCGTTAAACATGTATTCAGAATTGATACCATGCAGTGGCTCCGAGAACTCCGCTCATTGGACAAAGTGCTTTTCACTGTTCTTCTCTTCTCAACTTTCTGGATCTCCTTTGAGATCTTTGTAGCCTCAGTACCAGAAATAAAAGTTGCATTTTTTGCTTTTTTACCAATAACTTCAAGTCTCACCTGCAAAGGTAAAACACAGGGCCAACATCACGCTCAGTCTTATACAACATAAGAAATACTATTAATCATAAGCATTCAGTACTTAAAACGACTGAATCATCGATTTAAAAGACATGTACAACAATGTAACTTGAAAATGCAAAGTCAATTTATCTGAGGAAAAGATATTGGATATACATTCAAGTGAGAAAATGTCACAAAAATATAAAAAGGTAAAATATGTGCCTAGCACAATTTGTAGATGGCAAATGAGAATCAATATTGACAGAATAATAATGTCATAGCATATAACAAGAGCATTTTCTTAAACATACTCTATACAACAACGACTCTACTCCTCAATCCCAAACAAGTTGGGGTTCAGTTATATGAATCCTCACCAAACATGTTTTCTGTTTAAGCTCAACTCATGTCTAAACGTGATCAATATGGATAAATACCAAGTAATCTATTCCATCAATTGAGAGAAACTGGAGCATTTTCTTAAATGTGCTCAATACAATAACAACACAAAACAATACATCAATCCCAAACAAGTTGGGTTGAGCTATCTGACTCCTCAGTGACCATTTTTCTTCACTAACCATGTTTCCTCATTTAAACCCAACTCATGTCTAAACGTGCTCAATATATACACGTTTAAGCTCAACTCATGTCTAAACGTGCTCAATATATACACATTTAAGCTCAACTCTTGTTTAAACGTGCTCAATATATCCATTTAAGCTCAATTAATGTTTGAACGTGCTCAATATGGGAGAAACTAGAGCCTTTTCTTAAACATGCTCAATACTACTACTACAATAACTACTGCAGCAGCAGCTGCTGCTGCGGCTACTACACCTCAACCCAAAAACGTGCTCAACTCATGTTTAAATGAGCTCAATATCTGCGTTTAAGCTCAACTCATGTTTAAACGTGCTCAATATCCTCGTTTAAGCTCAATTCATGTCTAAACATGTTCAACTTTAGACTAATATAATGTGAGCTACCGGGCAATAATACTTTTTTCTTCTGAAGATAATATGCTGACTGATCCCAGAATTCTATGTGACAGAATTAGAAAATGTCTTCCTAGACAAAACAAAAGTATGAACACTATAATGAACTACATTAATCCGAAAAAAGGTTTAAAAAAGCATTTTTTTTACCTTAGAAGCACTCCCTTTAGACCATCCAAGCCCAAATCCTCCACCATTATTTGTTGATAACAGATCATATAATTCTTCATTATATATCTCCAACACAGTAACTTGCACAAATGTTCCAACACTAGTTTTCTCATTATTCTCATCATTTTCTTCAGTTCCATCACCTAATATATCCCTTAAGGACCTATACACAATCCCAGGCTGCTTAGAATTCCCAAACATGTTATAACTTTTACCCGCCCCTGTGGGTCCATACATCAAAACAGTACATTTATCTCCCAATTTCACTCCATTGATCCTCGACTGCACGAATTTCTTGTAAAATTCATCAATATCTTCCTCCTCAGACAATGACACACCATCAAAGCTGAAATCTCTATATCCTGAATCAGTTTTCACTCTTAACGTCTCGCGATCAGGATTCACCTGTAACGACGATAAGGGCTTCTCTTTCCTATCCGGGTAATCGCGAATCCTGCCTATAACTTCAATGGGATGCTCTGCTGCTGCTGAAACAGGGGCTACAGAATTCGGGTTCGGGGACGGTTTTGCTGTGGTGAAATTCAATCTGTGTTTTGCTTGGGGTGTTCTTGAATTGGGTATCTGGTTAAGATTCATTTTTGAAAATGCAGTTGGGGTTCTCTGGTTTTTCGGTGTCGGCGCCATTGGAGACCAAAACTGCTTAAATTCAAGCTACCCCCAAATCAAGATTCAATTTTTTTGCTCTTCTAAGGTTAGGGAACAGCTGATTTTGCAGAATTTTCAAGATTGAGCTAGGGGAAAGTGACAGAAAAAAAAAGTTCGTATTTTTTGGACGTTTTTGAAGTTCAATAAAAGTTTGAAGTGTTTAACGTTAGATTGGTAACGGCTAGTTTTATTATGTTGTGAGAACTCCTTGTGGATGTAATAATAGCTGGAAAGCTCCCATCTATTAAAGTGGGCCATATAGGATGCAAATTGGTCCGCCAGCTAGGATAAATATATATATTTGTTCAATTTTATGAAAGTTCGAATATATATTTGTGCACACTCAAAGTTGGACGGCGTAGATGCAAACAGAAGCCAAGTTAAATGGTACATTTATCTATTACGTCTTGAAAAATATATAATAATAATCGAGAACACACTAGAAGTATCACTTTTTTTTAGTTTTTCTATATAAACTATTATGTGTTTATTGACTATTTATCAAAATACGTCTTGAAATCAATGTGTTAAATGTCATGTGGTCAGAATTTTATGGGCAAATTAAGTTGTCTTGCATGTTTAAGCTATTATATTGAAACACTTGATCTAGTTAAGTTTGAGGTGTATTTTGATGAATAGGTCATGTAGAAAATTCAAATACTTAATAATTCATGTTAAAAACTCGAAAAAACATAATACTTTAAAAGTTTTTTTTTTCACTATCATCTGAAAAAGAAGATACGTAAATTTAATATACTCTTTCGCATTCAATTTATGTGTCTTACTGTTATTTTTAAATTTCTTTTAGAAAGAATATCACTTTTTGTATTTACGTAAATTCCAAAATTTATTGAATTATTCTTAGTGACTCCTTCTTATAAAGATTGCATGTCATATATTTCTTTTGGAATCCCCACAACCTCTCCCCTTCAAGTACTTTATGATAATCAATTTATTATGTAATAATTCGTAAATTATTTATATAAAAAATATAAAATATACTACGCAAGCCTCATGCGACGAGCTCTTGATTGAATAACAGACAAAAGCTAGATTCAATCTCATATGTCCTTAAGGCTAACATGTCATATTCACACCACAAGATTTAATGGCACTCAAATTGCTCATACATTAATATACTCTTTCTATTTCTATTTATTTATCAAATATTTTCTAATTTGATTTCTATTTATACTAGTCATTTTTGGTAAATCAAGAAAAGATAAATTTTTTCTATGATATCCTCACTTTATTAACACTGTGTTAATGCCTTTGAAAAATATAGTGAGTAAATATGTTTGGATCCTATCAAGTAATAGGGATAAAATGGTAAGCTCATTTCACTAATCATTATTTTCTTAATAGGTGTGTCACGTCAAAATTTGACAAATAATAATATTTGAGTAATTAAAAAAGGATCAAAAGCATTATATAATTTAATGATGCCTAGTTCCATGAAGGTAAAAGAGGATCAATAAATTAGTACAATTTTCTCAAGTAGTACTCCTTTTACAAACCCTTTTATAGACTAGAAGACTTTACTTGCAATTCTTCAAATAAAAAAACTTTCATAGCATATATACTTTAGAAAATTTTAGTTCTTCTTGATTTTACTGTACAAAGTGAAACCTCTTTTTTCGTCTTTTAGGCTATGTTCCTCAGACTCTTCAAATATATCGTTGGTTGCGTGATTTTTGAAGGATCTGACACAGGTACGACAATAGAAGAGTCCGAGTACATAGCTTAACCCCTCCTCTTTGCTAAGTGGAATGTTTTCTTCAAGAAATGATTAGCAATTTTATCATCCCTATGACAAAGTACCCTCAAGATTGTGTTAGCATCTGATCTATTCCATTTTCCTGTTGTTGGTGGCATATGCAATTTTTGTCCATTTCCCACAACTCCAATTCCATTAGCTTCACAAGCCACTTTGCTAAAATCTTCAATCAATTGTTCTGTTGATTTTCCCATTAAAGACACTATCTCTTCAACTATTGTAGCTTCTTTTTCAACTACATCTTCTAGTATCAAACCTTCACCACAAGTACAAAAGATCCTCTTCAAACTTTCAAAATCTTCCTCAATCATTTGATGATCCATGCTAGAGAAGCTTCTTCGCGGTCCACCTGCTAGTAAAACCATAAGGTATGCCTCAAAGGAAGCCCTCATGACTTCTCTAAGGGCTAATGATTGAGCGCGGTCAACGAGGATAGCACACAAAAGAGTTAGGTTCTGTTTGAGTATCCTTAAAGCTGGACGGATGCGTGCATTCTCTACATCCCCTACATATAGGCTTGCATAGAATACGGAGTTGGAATCGAAGAACATTAGACGATAAGCAGCTACTTCTGATACGAGTTGGATGGCTGATTGGATGGATGAACGTGTTTGATCAAAGAAGGAACAGCATGCTAGCTGTCTGTTCTTGTTGTAACGGCTTCCTGGTGAAGCTATGACTCTTGAGGAGAGCGATAGTGTTTTGTCCAGGGAGTTGAGCTGTTGAAGGAGGTAATGTAAGGTGTTAACTCTTACATAAAGGCGTTGAGTTCCTCGGCTTGTTGAAGGACGTGGATTGTTATCTTCGTCTGTCAAATGCTGGTTTGGATCGTCAGATCCGATGCTACAAGCAGCTTTCTTCCACAGTTTCACAAATTTTGAGTCTTGGCCACATCTTGTTAAAGGAGGAAGTGTAGGCATGTAGTTCTGTTTTGGCCCTGTGAAGAAATGATGACTATCAAATATGACTCGCGCACCAGAACTTGAACGAAATAAGATTCGTTGAATTAGTTCTTACCACATGATGCAACAAAGATAACATATTCTTTGAATAAGTTCTCGATGCCATCAGCGATATCATTGACCAAATTCTCAGTGATGATTATAGGAATTTCGAAGAACTTGTCTACTGCTTCCTGGGAATGTTTTGCTAGATCAATTGCTGATTGTGCATATGGCTCAGTTTTCGATTTTGGATTCCATGTCTGCATAACAAATATTTACATTAATTGGAAGATTTAAGCAACAGTAAAGTTGTCTTCGTGTAATACAAGTTCGAGATATGGAATCAGTCACTAATGCTTGCTTGCATCACATTAGCCCTTCCCTTGTCCTTGTGTGAACGAGGATGCTTTATGCACCAGGATGCCCTTTTTTTTGAGAATTACTTTTAGTATGTAAATTGTAAGAGTAACAAAATGACTTACTTCAGAGGCTTTTGATCTCAGAAGAACCTCTTTCCCTTTCTTCAAACTATCTTGGATCCATTTCCTCAATAGATCAATTTTGAATGAATCAACTTCATAAGGAATCATCTCCCTCACCATCACTTTGCCTCCGTCCTCGCAATCTACAGAGTCCTCAACCACCATTTGGACTAAAAACTTTTCGAGTTTCCCAGCCCTCTGCAATACTAATGCTGCGTCACTCGTGAGGAATGTTGTACCTGCAAGGTACTGCCTTAACAACGTTCCATAACAAGTATGTAATGTCACTGCTGCAACACCGGCTGCAATTGGATGCCATTTCTTGAGGACAGGAGTGAAAATTTCCTTCTCTTTAGTTGCCAAATCCTCTGTTGCATTAGCTAACTTGATGAGTGTCTCGATCACATCATCGTTTTCAAAACTTGAAAAGTTTATATTCCGTTCTTCCAATATCTAATGAAAAAAAGAAAGATGTTATTACTAGAAATGAACATGAATATCTGTTGATAGAAGTGCTATAGTACAAACCTTGTTGAATGAAGTCCTTAACGATGAACGAATGCAGTAGTTCACTCTACTCCCCATGGAATCATCTTTGGCGTCCCCTTTCTCAGCAGCAGAAGATACGTATCCTGGAACATCTTCCTCTAGTATTTTGGAGGCAGAGAACATAAGAGGGATAATATTCACCATTAGGCCAATATTTTCCGCGTGAAAAGTGGCATGATAATTCAACAATCTCTTCTCACACCATCGTTTCATCGAGACTAGAACACTCTTTAACATCTTAAGATAAATACCATCCCTGTCTGGTTTCTTAGCATCGTTTGCAACTTCGGTTAACATAACCAATGTTGCACCAAGAAGATCAGGCTCGACTTGATTAGTCACAACATATTGCTCAAAAAGCACCCATGTAAAACACAAGTTATGGATTGATCTAGTAATACCTAATGTAGACCATGTCTTTTTCATCAATTCAAGAAGCTCATCGACCTCATTAAGGACTAACGTATCGTCTTTAAGATCGAATATCGAGCCTAAGAGAGCCGTGTAAATGTGAATATTGAGAGGGAAGCCATCAGCCCAACGACATGTATCACTAGGATTGTCATCAACACTTCTCCAAGCTAAGGACACTACTGCATTGGATAGAGACTTCATGGTCTCGGAATTCTTGCTAGTGTCGATTGTTTTGACCTCACAAGCTTGAATGATTTCTAGTAATCGCGAGGCGGCTTCATTGTCTTTTCCTACTGGGATAGAAGGGTGAATGAGAAGGCCTATTTCGAGTATACGAAGCTGACGTTTTTGCCATAGATGATATTCTTGAGGATTGTTGAATTCGGATGGTTTAAGGTGGCGTAAAAGCTCCAATGGTAAGATTATTGTCTCTGCTCTCCTCCCAATCTGCACAAAAACTCTCCCATGTTAATTTGAGGTACTGATGTAATGCTAGCATGCAAAGCATTACAAAGATTAGAGTGTGTTCCAAAACGTCGTTTAATCTTGTGACCATAAACTGTTTTGAAGATCTTATATGGTATTAAGCATGTTGAGTTACTAAAAATACTCCCTTTGTTTCAGTTATGTATCTTACTTTCCTTATTAGTCTGTTTCAAAAAAAATCTCTTTCACTTTTCGACAAATCTTTAAGTTAAAACTTCTTCACGTAACATGTTTAAGATCACAAGATTAAATGATGTTTTTGATATATTCTATACTACCACGAAATTCAAAAATCTTCTTTTTTTTCTTGAATTCTATAACAAATCAAAACCAGACAAATGAATTTAAAACAAGTGGAGTATTAAATAGCATTTCTCTAAACATACTAAAAAGAATAATTAAGACATATTTTAGAGAATAAACGAGGGATATGTAGGGTCAAAAGTAATAAAATTTGAAAATTTATGGTTTATTGAGAAAAAAAAAACATTTTTCTTTTGATAAAACAAAAAGAATTTTTTCCCAATCCATGTTGTAACAAATGGTAACTTTTCTTCGCTTATTAATTTATATTTTTATATCATAATATTTCGCAAATTATATTCTGACGTACCGACCATACATATTTTTCATATAAAAAGGAAAACATAATTATTATTTTTTTCAAACGCATGCAAATTACGTACTTGGCCTACAAGAGTTCTCATAAGAGTTTTCCTTAGCCTATTATCACTCTGCTCCGACACTCTCATCTGCAGCCTCATTATCTCGGCGGACGTCAACGGCCTCCGTATCTTCGCTTGCTGCACCATCGAGCCCGAGGGAGTTCTCGGGCTCGCAACTCCAGCAGGCGAAGATGGACCGTTACTGGACGTCCTCCGAGACAGAGACTTCTTCAACATCTTCAACCCCAATGCCGTTTTCACCCTACTAGTTATCGCCATCCCTACCCCGGTCGATCTCGGCGACCCAGGACCCGACAAACCCGACCCGGATACGGACCCGGATCCATCTCCCAATCCATCCGATGACGAAATTACCGCCGTCCTACCACCAAACCCCGGAGACGACCGACACGCCGTGAAGAAAATCTCGTAAGCTGCCTCTCGATAATCGTCCCGATCGAGTCCTTCGAGGTCCCCGAATGGCCATACCAGGTCGACGACGATGATTGGGTCATCGGATATGGTCGGTTTCGGGTTTGGTTGAGTTTTTATTTGTTGAGGAAGGTGAAATTCTGGCGGCATTATTATGCAAAATGAGGGTTGATCACGGCGAGGGGAAAAGTGTTATCCTTATATTTTTTACCGTCTGATGTCAGGCGGTAAAGGGAAGCAGATGAGCATTATATTTAGAACTATGAAGCTTTTTGAGATTTAAAAAAAAATGAAAGAAAAAAGAGAAAGAGATTTGATTGAGACAAAGAGAAAAAAAAGAAGAGAAAGGAATGGTTAAGGCAATTTCTGTTTGTTACGTATTTTTCGGTTTATCATGCATTGTTTTTATTACTATTAAGATATCTGGTATAAATGGTTAATGATTCGATTTTCGATTTAATTGTTAAAATTTCATGCACAAAAAATATTACTTAAAAGTAAGATGGCAAATCAAATTCATTAAGTAAAAACCTTACGAAGAATCGATAAGTCAAAAAAAAAATGTAATCAAAAATCGCTAAACCAATGATCTATTATTGATAAACTAATAACTTTTATCATTTTGAACAGCTCTAGCGAAACGGTAGGGCTAAGGAGATTCGTTTAAATTTTCTTTAACCAAAGAGTATCAGTTTTGACTTATTAGTAGTATTTGATTTATAGACATGCTAATCTATTCAGATATCGGTTATTGACGGTTAAAGGTCAGGTTTTTTGGTTTAACCGCATTGATTAATTTTATGCCTAGAAGAAATATCATCACTTAGAAATAAAACGATAAATCAAATGAACCGTACATATGCGTTTGATTTACACATTGCATCTTTCTCAAACGTTATAAATTATGACATACCTTCATTCCTTCAAAGCCTAACACCAAGAGAGACAAGAGTTCAGTCACTGAACCCACAATTTATGTTATAAAGACATAAAAGGGTGTGTTGTACCGGGAGTGGAGCTACATTCATCCAAGGGTATTCAGATGAACGCCCTTTGTCGGAAAACTTTTTCGAATATATAGGTTAAATATAGATATTTTGATATATATCAATTGTTGAACACCCTTGATACAAAAATCACCCACCCATGTTCTAAAAGTATGAACATCCTTGACGAAAATGTTGGCTCCGTCATTGGTTATACCACATATCTTTATTTTGAAATTGTTCCTCGGAATTCTCCAGTTCAACTATAATTTATCATAAAAAACACAAAATATGTTGATTCATTCAGTATTAACTCAATTCGTTTTGCATACATTCTGGTGTCTAGCTAATAATCGATCTCTTGACGGGTAAACCTTCAACTGTCTAATATCTAAATCATGTTTTATTTGCAGCGTGGGAAATGTTAATGGACATGGTGAGATGTTGTGATGGCTCACCACAGCTTATCAAGCATATCTTGCATTGTACTTGTGAAGTCATCAGGAGTAGGAGTCAGTGCATAAAAATACTCGAGCATTTCTATCTGAATTCTGTTGTCTAGTTTATAATGAGTTGCCAGACCACTTGCAACCATGTTTTATGTACTTGGGTCATTTCCTGGAAGATCAATCGATAGATCCTGAGAAGTTGTCCCTTTTGTCGATGATCAAAGGGTTATTATTGACAGGACAAAGTGCTAGAGGGGAGAGAATGACGGACATGACTGAGCGATACCTGAGAGAACTGGCACTTAAGGGCATGGTAGAGGTGCAAGCAGAGGAAGTTTCCACGACCAACAAATTCAAGGCTTGCCGCTTTGTTCAAGGTATGGAAGATTTTTGCATCTCAAATTGTGAACAAAAAAGTTTTCTCAAAATCATAGATTTAAGACCAGAGGATTAATTGCTCATTCTCATTAAGTGATGGACCGCATCGACTTGTGATATATCAAGATAAGCACAAAGTTGATATTCCTCCTAAAGTTGCTAAAAATATTCAGAGTCTTAGAGTGGTTCTTCTTAGAAACCAGGAGCAAATAACAGAAAAAGAATTTGGTACGCCCACTAAAATGCTTAACTTCAAGGAGTTCGGAGTACTCAGAATTCTCGATTTTGATTTTCAAAGACAGAAACTACTGACTGAGTTATTGAGGTATTTGAGCTTCAAAGGGTGTGTCCTAAAGGAGTTGCCATCGTCTATTTGCATGTTATCGTACTAGCAAGTATTTGATTTGAGAGTGGAAGGTCTAGACGAAATAAAAATCCCAAACGTTCTATGGAAGATGAGGAGGCTGAATCATTTATACCTTCCATTAAAATTTGCAACTCAAAATGGTGAAAAACTGAAACTCGATAGCTTGACAGAACTTGAAACCTTGGTGAACTTCAATACAAGGTTGTGCTGAGCTAATGATGTCTTGACACTTTGTAAACTCCGTAACTTGGAACCAAAAGTGGAAAAAAAATTCTCCGACTTTGAATCAATCACCAAGTACATGAAAACTAGTACCTCAAATAACTCCCCGCTACAATGTTCCATTGACGTCATAGATTTGGATTGCTATCCAGAGGAAAGGTGTACTATTCTACAAGAATTCTTGCAGTGTGAAGTACTTCAAACCTTGCGATTTGAAGGATATATCGGGCGCCTACCATCATGTGATAAAATCTCCCAGAATATAATTCAATTAGTTCTTAATAAGTCTTATATTAAAGAAGATCCCATGCCAATCTTGGAGAAGCTTCCTAGTTTAGGGATTCTTACCCTCTCTGATGATGCTTATATGGGAAAGAATATGGTCTGTTCTGCTTCAGGTTTCCCTCAGCTCAAATGTATGCGACTCCTAAATTTGTCCGAGCTGAAGAGAATCGAGGTGGGCAATACAGGCATGCCTATACTTTTCGACATAGAAATCAAGAACTGCAAGAAACTTGAAAACCTCCTAATTCATTGAGTTTCATCTTGGAACTTATATATGAGTTTGATTTCTCATAATGCACCTAGCTGAAACAATGTTTTCTAGTCTTGTTCTTCTCTGATCTTTTTGGCATTTCCAGTGTTAGTTGTTGTAATGTTGTTTATGTTGCTTGGCACAATATGTTCAAGTTTTGAACATCTAAGTAATCATTTGAAAGAAATGCAATATCCAGGAGTAGGTGAACCAAAGTTAATCTTTAATATTGAGGCAGTCATGTATAGGCTACTACATCTTTTTTTATTTTTATTGAATAACTTGTCTCAACTTTGCAGAAATTGTGATCATCTTTGTATTTGGGATCACCTTGTATTGATGCACAAGATCTCAAGCATGTTCTTGGCTGGGTTCAACTATCTTACACTCATGTCAAGTCAAAATCACACAAATAAATTGAAACGGAGGGAGCCAACATTACTGGATTTTGAACCTGTAGCTTTAAGGTTACATTAGTGAAGATTTACGATCAAAAGAATCAAAATTCACGTTTTGATTGGTTGAAAGTTGAATATGTTTAAGGTAGAATACACAAAAATGCTTTTTAACTTGACCTCGACTGACATCTACGCTATCTAATTTTGGATGTGCATAACTAGGCACTTAAACATGTAAAATATTAAATAAATAGACACATTCGTCTTACGTGCGTCTTACGTTTGTGTCCTACAAAGCGTCCTATACGTACGTGAAGTTTTTGGAGAAAAATGAGCCCAGAGCCTTGGCACCTCCAAATTTGTGGGCAAACACCCAAAGAAAAATTGAAAAATCGCCTAATTTCTATTTTGAGAACCATAAAATGCTCTAAGGCATCGTTCAATGGCACCGGGCCTATCTGGAACTCTTAGCGGGTTTGTTACGAACTGTTCCGAGACGTTTTTCAAGAAAAATGGGCCCAGAGCCCCAACACCTCCAAAATCCGTGGGCTAACATTTACAAGCTCCGGAACAAGAAATTATACCAACCCGTCCGTAACGAACCCGCCAAATCGGCCTGGCGGTGCTGGACGATGCCTGGGAGCATTTTATAGGCTCCGGAACAAAAAATAGGCGATTTCAATAGTTTTTCTTTGGTGTCAACCCATGGATTCAGGGGTTGTCGGGGCTCTGGGCCCATTTTCCCCCCAAAACCAATGAGTATATGTCCAATTCAAACTTGAACAGATTGAATGAGCTACATTTTCATGCGCACACCTTCATTAATTCTGAAATAACTTACGCATGCAATATTAGACAATTAAAATTAAACTTGATAAGCACAAAAGCATTAACTAATTTCAATTCCAAGCACTAAAATGAGTAATACTCCATTTTATGCACATCAAAATTATCCCCAACTATAATAGAAATCAAATTTTCCACCAGAAAAGAGATACAATCCATCTTGCCTAGCATGCCAACTACACAAATGTCCTTTATCACAAACAGCACTATAATTGTCATAAAGACATAGAAAAAACCTTTCTTCTTGTATTCAGAAGTATGCATGTCACAACTTGCTAATGTTGGCTTAATATTAACATCAACATTCCATCTTATATGAGAACTTGGTTGAAGTGTTGTTTGTGGAACATCTTTGTCTTGTGAATTGCACACCAAAATTAATGGATCTTTCAAATCATTGATCACTTGCCATGACCAAATTTCTGATTTTACAACACTTGATGATTGTAGTAGTACCAATAGATAAAATATTACTAGGAAGTTGATGAAATTTTGGGATTTTACAAGAGGGGGTTTCATGGTATTTATCTTTTTCTAGGTTGTTTATTTTTTCTTTTGTATTTTGCATTTTTTATAGTACATGTTTGAATATTTTGTGGTAATGCATATGGATAGTATAGTATCTATTTTGGCTAGAAAGGAAATTGTATTAATTGTATATCTTCTTGAAATTGTCAAGTTAAATTGGGAAAAAAATAATTAATACCTTATTTTATGAAATATTTTCTCACCTAAAGCAATGAATCTTGCAAATCATTGATTACTTGTCATGACCAAATTTATGATTTCACAATAATTGGTGATTGTCTACTTTTTTTAGCAATAGATTCATCCGCTCTAAATCACAAAGTTAAGCAGTAAATTTGCCCAGAAAGGAGACTGTAGCCTACCTCGAAGCCAATCACACGCGCTCTGCATTCAGTACAAGAGTTATCCACTTTCAGAACACCTCCAAATGCTGCCGCGCTAATAAAATATTAATCACCACGTTATTACGAACCCTTTGACACCAAAATTATGAAACTTGCACCAGAAATCCTAAAATTGACTCTGTAAAAAAGTGCTATGAATACAATGTAGTCTATCAGTTTGTCAACTTACACAAAAATGTGAGGGAAGAAAAGTAAAAGGAAATAAATATGACTTAAAACAAAATCAAACTGACGTTTAGGGCATACTTTTTTTTTTTAACCCTTAAAGGCAGAGAGAAAATGAATTAGCAAAATGTGTTACAAACTCTGCTGTCTATTCTGTATCTCTGATGCTTTCACTTGTGAGCCACAACTTCTTTTGCACGATGAAAACGATGTCATCGTTGTCCTGCTCGGGATCCGAGGTGGAATCAGTTGATCCAACTGCTTCCCAGTGCAATGCCGATAAATGCTTCTTTACGAATTCAATGACGTGTTGTTTATCACGGATGATAACGAAACCTGTAGGCCTTAGTATGCGATCAATCTCGAGTAACAGATCCTCACCACTGCAACCTTTCTTCTCAGCGTCAGAGAAGACGGTCCATGCATGGAGCAAATCATAGGTCCTGGGATACGTTGAGAATGCTTCACACCTGCACAAAAGAGAGTTAAGAGCACCTAATATTACAGATGAACGTTCACGTTGGCTATGATCATGTTCTGTCGGGGAAAATATAAGACCAGTACTCATGTCCGAGCTTCTCAACCATGAAAAGATTTGAATAACAGATACACAGCTACATTAGTTTTATAATGGCTGAAAAAACTAAGATGTTTACGAACAGTCAAATATGCTCAGTTCACTATCCTAAAGGCAAAAGATTTATGCCACAAAGTGAAACTAGCATACTAACACGGTTATACAAAGTGAAAAGATTATCCACCTACCAGTCATGAGTTGTGCCAATCAAGCCTCGGTCATATACAATCTTGAGAGTGTTGGGTCCATCTTTGGGTACAACGTTCATGACCCATACATTTTTGTCCTTCAGAGCAGCAGCAAATGACCCCAAGTTAGCCTTCATGTCCATGATATTTCTCAAGGTGTCTGATGAAATCTTTGGACTTAACAGACTCCAATAATGGTCAACCCTCTGCCTCCAAGTCTCCTGTTGATAAGCCGAGAATGCAAAGAGTCATTAGTTTGTAATGGAGCACTTAAGCTCGTGTGCTGAATCAAATGGCATAAGTTGACCAATATAACTAAAACAAATTACCATGTCCTTTTCAAACATTTCATTTGAATACCCAAAATCAGCAAGACGGGGAGGAGGACTACTTAATCGAGCAGGCCAAGGAGCCAGTCCACTTCCAGCGATTTTGTGGTCATCTGAGAGAACGATGATAATAAGGAAATAAGGTATTGAGGAAAACCAACAGTAAGCAACTTTCAAGTTTTTACAACCTTCACTCAACAAAAATGCATCAATTTAGTAAGACAGACAAGAGGCAAGCACTTACGTTCGGAATAAGGTGTTATGCATGCCTCCATATTCACACCCCAAACAGCATCTGGATCATCATCAGATCGACAGAGCGGTGGTTGCGTACCAGGAGGTCTTTCCATGTAACAATCATTGTTTAGAGGTTTTTGCCAAATGACAGTTTGGTTCTTTTTCGCTGCAATTCTCCAGCACATGCGTTCAACTAGTGCACTCATCTCTCTCCATATTCTTAAATCCTCTTCATCCTGTGCATATGCTTCAGGGGATGAGTATGCAAAATAGCCTCCAGGTCTAAGTACCCTATCGAGCTCAAGGAGGAGGATTCCATCCCTTTGAAGCCAATCAATCCTACAACGAGAACAGTGAGAAAATTCAAATGACCTGCTTGGATAAGGAAGCCTTTTCGTTCCAAGGACACCAAGGTATGCAGGAATTCCTCTCTCTAAAGCAAACTGGATTTGATTTTGATGCACATCATTTGGTGCCAATGACATTGCTATAATATCAGAGGATAGAAGATAACCACCAAAGCTGGCCACACCACAACCAACATCGAGAACTGTCCGTATCCTTCCCTCATTGTTCAAGTTATTGTTTGAAAAGTTCAGCATCTGCACTCGATTACAAGTATGACAAAGTTTAACATTTCATATATTACTAGGTTCCCTTTTTGGACATTTCTTCAATATTTGAGAAAGAGAGAAGAAGTCCTTACGTTTGCAATTGATGCAATGTACTTATCTGCTCCATAGTGAAAGTGAGTGCCTCCACCAGGAAATATTATTTTTTCACCCTTAACAACCATCCAGTTCTGGTCAGATTTCTCATTTGCAAGGTGCGTGTGAGGAATGTTCAATTTCCAAACCTCATCTCTACTTCTTGGCCACTTAATTGGAACCTATAATAGCATACAAATGAGCAAACAAAATAAGTGTCTAAAAACGGAAAAAAAATTACTAGTAAATTTGGAAATATCTCTAGGTTAACTTCAGTACAGCTTCAGCATATTTACCTTGTATCCAGGAGGAGGAGGAATCAGACAGTTAAAACGTCTTTCTGGTAAGGGGCAATGTCTTTCATAGTGCTCCATCAGTGACAAATCCAACTTTAATCTCATTTGATAAATGAGATGTCTGTCCAGACACGGAATTAATTCTGAATGTCGATCATCACATACCTTAAATGAAAGACCAGTACAAAAATAAGACGGCAAACAAAGAACCAAATGCAGCAAGTCATCCTTTCCTCCAATTAGCCACTTGGTGGTTGGAGGAGAGTTTGGTGACGTAACATTGAGCTGTGAAATTAAGAAAGGACGGCTTACTGGAAAGCTCTTAGGTACGATTCCACCATCACCATCTTCCAGTCCAAACTTCTCGTCTTGCCTGCTGCTGAGATCAGAGTTGTCATCCCCACCCAAATAAGATGATCCCAATTTCCTCAAAGAACGGCTGCCATACTCAATAGCAGACTCAGTGCTGCCCTTGGACCCAAAATACACATAAAGGAAAACAACCAAGACAGCCCCAATACCTACAAAAGTCCACAACCTCTTCTTTTGCACTCCATCTGATCTCCCTCGCATCATTTGGGTATATTTTTGTGTCCGTGGAAAAACTTAACTTTCTCTTTTCTACTTCAGCTCTTTGAAATCATAATTGTCTAGACATGGCACCAATTAGAAGCAGGTATCCTGCCTAAGGATATTGAACAATTTAGACTCTTGAGAAAAGTTGATCTACAATATTGATGAAGCAACCTGTGAAATCAAATAAATGTTCCATCAGAAAATAATCTAGTAGTGTAGGCCGCGAAAAAAGAACATACCCAATGTAATTTCACAAGTGAGGTCTATGGAGAGTAGTGTGTAACAGACCTTACCCCTACCTTAAAAAGGTGGACAGATTGTCTTTGATAGACCCTTGGCTCAAAATAGATGAAAAAGACAATAGCAACAAGCAAGGACAACAACAAGAAAATACAATAATCAGGCTAAAGAATCAACAAATCAAAATGGAAATCTAAGAATACAAAAATACAAAACTAATACTTATACTCCGAGAATGGGAAAGCAAAGCTCTCGACTACCTACTAATATTCTATCTTGATCCTTGATCTCCACACCCTCTATCAAGGGCCATATCTTCGATAAGCTGAAGTTGCACTATGTCCTACCTAATCCAATGGCGGAGCTAGGAATCTATACGAGGGGATTCAAAAAAAATAAATACTAAAATGTCACATTTGGGATTTTACATGTGACCTAAAGCAAGTTTTGAACCCCTTTGCCGATGCACTAGAATCTTCTCTTAAGTCTTATGTCAAGGGGATTCAACAATTCATATACAACCAAAGAATCTCGTTTCTATTTTCATAGTATAATTTCTGTTGAAGGGATTCAATTGAACCCCCTTAGCTATATAGCTCCACCCCACGTTCCAAACATATGTATTCAAAAACTAAGTGATTCAGACTCTTGGTAAATCCGGAATGATCATACCTGACTGAAACTTCCTTGTTCTTTTAACAATGATATGACTACTCTACAAGCTTGAACATAACTTCAAGGTTGAATATTTTAAGTTACAAATCCTATTACTTTAGCTAGTGAATATTTTCACAAAGTTAATTATTTTGAATTCTCTTTCGATTCAAGCAAAATTATAAAAATAAATGCTTCAATTATCCTCTACCATTTTGTTTTCAAAGTTGGCATTCTGATTAGGCCAGGGTCGAAGCTAGAAGACGATATTCGAGCTCAGCCTAACCAGTAGCTTTAGTTCAAATCTTATATTCGTATTAAGAAATTTACTAAATATGTACAAAAATTATACACATAACCCAGTCATTAACACCTCATGATGTCACTATGCTAGAAATTAGAGCCCATAAAGTTCAAATCTTAGCTCATATATAAATCATTTAGAGCTTAAAAACATAATGTCAACATGAATATGGCACATATATAAATCACTAAACATGAAATAAAAAGAAACACAGATCTGGAATCAAATACTAAAGAACCCCACAATGCATAAAAACAGAGATCAACAAAAAATTAACCCCCAAAAAAGAAAGAAAAAAAAAACACCCCCTTTGTAAGCATACTTTTGCATTACTCATTACTCTTTTTATCTTAATTGGGTATACATACACATACATTACAATTAGATCCAAGAAAAGTAAGAAACTTACAGATCTGAATTAAAGAGGGAACCCAATAATGGGACCAAAAGAAAATGTAAATGGGCTCCTGGGGTCTGGGGACAATGTAAGCGGGGGAATACTGCTATTAAAAGGGAATGGATATGATGAGAGAGAGTGTGAGACACTGTGTGTGTGCGTGTTTTTTTCTTTTAAAGGAATAAATGGAGAAAGCCAGAGAGTGACGGTGGATTAGATCTAAGTTTTATTTATTTATTTATTTATTTATTTTAGTGTGAAAAGTGTTGTTTCGAACATGGTCTCTTTATTTCTATCACATAGCGGTAAAGTTTGCATACATTTTATTTTCTCTAGACCCCACTTGCGGGAAAGTGAATATTTTTTACACTCTCCTTTTTAGCTGTTATGTGGCATTTTTTTTAGAATCAATTTAATTAATTTTTAAAGTTAAATTAGATTACCTAAATTAGTCCGTTCGTAGTGAAGTGAATGACAAAAATATCCTTAAGATCCTTCAATTCCTTTTTCTAAAATAAGGTGAAAAGTATTCTTTTTAACCAAATAATATTTTTTTTAAAAATTATACGATGCACGTTATTTTCAACACAATAAACCCGACATTCAATAATAAAATAATTTCAAGATAGTCTATCCTAATATAACTTATCTTCAAAGCAAACGACCCCATAAAGTTTAAACTCTGGATTATCAAGTTGGAGGAACATGAGGAGAGTAGATCAGATAAATATTTACCCGCTCCGAATATTTGTTTACACCAAACCTAGCAATTTAATTTTTTAGTAATTAAAAAAGAAATTAAAGTGAGACTATATATCAGTTATCTTTTGACATGTGTCTTATATTCATTCGTTACGTGTAAATATCTGATGCATATAAGTAAAATATTACTATGTTTACATAAGGTGGTTAAAAAACAATCCAAATAAGCGCGCCAAAATCGAAAATGTAAGGTTCCCCTAAACTTTCTATCACTTTATTTTATTTTATTTTATTTTTAGCTTCCTCTGATCAAATCTCAAAAAATTTCTAAATTTCAACATTTACCCACTAGCAATCTACATCAATCTAACATGAATTCATAAAAATCTTGAATTTTTCGATCGATTTTTAGTTTTAATTTGATGAATTTAGGTGGATCACAGTGAGGATAGAATCGAAAAGTTTCTATTTTTGGAAAAATTAGGGGTGGAATAGATTGATGATAGGCCAAAGAAGATTGCATTGGCATCTATGATGAATACTGCTAGGACAATAAATAGGCTTCTTTGGTGGATAGCCAAGATTTGTTTCACATGGAATGGCAGATCCTGCTAGTTATGGCAATCCTGACCGCGACATTGATCAGGTATATTTTTTCGAGCATCAGTGGCGTAGTCAGAATTTTTATATTATAAAAAGATTGGTGGGAGGGGGAGGAGGAGTGGATTACGAGGTGGTGTTATGGAATCACTCACCAGAATGGTGAAAGTTTAGGTGATTAATCAATTGATTACTAAGGGCTCGTTTAGCCTTGAAAATCATGAGTATTTGAAAAAAAAGTATTTTTTGTTTTAAAGCAAAAAATGGTATTTGACTATGAATACAAATTGGAGTTAGTTTTTGAATATTTGAGAGTGATATAGAGTAAAAAGAGTGAAAACAACTTTTTGGTGTTTTTCAATTTTCGGAATTCAACTTGAAGTTGAATTTTTTGGAAGTTTTCAATTTTTATGGCCAAACATAACTTGAGGTTTACATACCTAAAGTATCTTTTTTCTTTCAAGTTTCATACCTCGACAATCCATTGTTCTCTTTACCTACATAAACTATCAGTATGTTTGTACTAAAACACTCTTCGATGTTAAGTTGGCCAAATGTTACTTCCTAATCGGCAACAGGTGTGTGTAGACTAACTCAACATCGAGGAGTGTTTTAATATAAAGGGACTGATAGTTGAGGTATGAAACATACGAAAAAGCGTTAGTTTAGGTTGGTAAATAGAGAAATGCTTTATGGCACTAAGTTTCGCTCTCACTTTGTTGTGGGATTTGCCTAAGGCAAGTTTCACTATAAACCACGCTAGCAGGAGAGAATGGAGTTAGTAGTATGCAATCACTCTCTTGTTTCTAGAATAACAGAAAAACACAATCATTTCACGGATGTCGGCTAGATATATTATGATTGTGAGTGTAATAAAATGCCTGGATCCAAAGGTTGATGGAGTCATGGATGTTGGCTTGAACTTTCATGTTGTTTTTCGTAGACATTACAATATATTTATCGAAAAGTGCTTGATTGACCAGTGATTTATATGCTTGATATGCCTATTTCTCACTTATAACTTATTTTGAAGGGTCTAATTGCGTTGAAGAAAGGTACACAGCTAATTAAGTATAGCCGGAAGGGGAAGCCAAAGTTCTGCCCTTTCAGAGTTTCTCCGGTAATTGATTGTGTTACTTCTGAGCTTCATATCAACTAGTACTGTGTTTTTTCCGAGTTTTATGTAGGACACTGTTAGCAACCTGAGAGTTTCTATCCAGCACCAAGGAATAAAAATCAGTTTGAATATCGCAATAGTTTGATTGCAATGTACTACATCATAAATTAGGTTGTCAAAACTATTCTCATTGCAGAATATGCAGTTTCAGTTTTAAAATGGAAATAAAGATACTCCATACATCCCATTTTACTAGTATAAAAGTTTATATTATTACGACGTTTTTTCCTTACTAATTTGACATGTTTTCTTCACTGCTGTGTTTCCTTTTTTCATATCTACTTTGATTTGTTGCACTTGAGCTGAAGGTCTTTTGGAAATAGTCTCTCTGCCTCTACGAGATATGGATAAAGTTTGTGTACACTTTATCCCCAGTACCTTAGGTTTTCTCTTCAAAGACCATCTAATCCGTTTGATTTGAATAGTTAGTAATGCCAAGAAAGCTATTTTGAGTGGTTAGTATACATAACATTTTTCCCTGTATTTATTAGGAATTGTTTGTTATTGTTTTGTTCATATCCAAAAGTGATTCTTGGGACATCGATCTCTATTGGTTATTTTGCAAGTAGCTCCTTGATTGGTAACACCAATCGTCTCATAGTTCATTTCAAGTTCCTTGAAGTTTCTGATTCCTTCCAAGAATCCTGTACATGGGCAGATCTAGGGGGTGGAAGTGTGTTCAGCCGAACCCCCCCGGTAAAAGGATACACTGTATATATATAGAGAGAGAGAGTAGATTTTCTGAAAGAGCATTATCAGTTCAGATATCCATCTGATTTTCTAGCTCACTTGAAAAGCCAAAACGTGAAGTTGATTTCTGAAATTAAATGATATCTGATGGAAGATTACAGCTTTTCTTTTGGTACTTCCAGGATGAAACAACTTTAATTTGGTACTCTCGTGGATCAGAAAGGAATCTAAAGCTATCAGCAGTTTCAAAAATTATTCCAGGCCAGAGAACTGTGAGTAAATGATTATGTGTCTACATTTTGCAAAGAGTTCGTTTACCTACTGATAAGATCTACTGAAACAATATGAACTTTTGCCTGTGAATATGTCTATGCAGCCTGTTTTTAAAAGATTTTTGCGCCCAGAGAAGGAGTACTTGTCATTTTCCCTTATATACAATAATGGCGAAAGATCTCTAGATCTGGTTGGTGAATTGATAATTTATTTTTTGCTGTCATGAATATTGTTTGGAAAAAGTTCTACTAAGGTGACAACTCATTATCATTTTCATTTTGAAGATCTGCAAGGATAAGATCGAAGCGGAGATTTGGATTGCTGGACTAAAGAATTTGATTTCAGCTGGCCAAGCTCGTAATAGACGTACTCGGAGTGATATTACTGATGTAAATTTTCAACATTTAACGTCAAAGAAACCTACTATCATCTGTTACATCTATCTTGCATATTGTATCAGGAGTCTGGGGTCTATTTGGACAAATTTCCTATCTACCTCACCCTCCTCGGACCACATTTGTGGAACTACACTTAATATGCTATATGCTGTTGTTAGTTTTTACTATGCACAAATTGACCACTTTTGAAAAGACATCTAGCTCTAAATACCCAACGCCTTGTTTATATTCAATCATGAGAGATCTGTGACCTTCACTTCATCACATTTCTTGAAGTTTCTTTCTAGGAACTCTAAACAATAGCATTACCCTTCAAATGTTGCATGTCTAATGAAAAAAGATGTGAAATAGTTTGTTTTTTAAAGTCGAACTGTGGAAAAAGATGCTCAAGACTATATACAAGCTCGTCTCATAATTTCTTTTTTGTTGTTGTTTTTTGAAAGATGTTATAAACTTAATACATGGGGATAGTTAACTTGTTTTTGTTTATAAGTATTGTATTTACATATGGTAGTCACTAGACATGCCGTTTGATCAGCTTCTCTGTGTGCGTTAAGGTTCTACAGTCTTTAACTACCATTTAGCGGTTTATTGTAACAGATTTTGACATCTTCTCTCTATGATTTTATATGCAGTTACAAAATTGCACTCCATGTGGTGCATCACTAGATTTCACCCAAAGTATTTCTCGGGATTGGACTTCTGCTGATCCATATAGTGGTGAAACTTCCTTTAGTGTGCGAAGCTCAGATGTGGGGTCTGAACGTGGAAATATGCAAGTAAGAACAAGTTCAGATGGTTTCCGTATTAGTGTCTCTAGCACTCCAAGTTGTTCGAGTGGGGGTTCGGGGCCAGATGACATAGAATCATTAGGTGATGTTTATGTGTGGGGGGAAATTTGGTGTGATGGAGCGTTGAAAGACGAGGCAGGGAATCCAATTCCTGTTAAACATGACGTACTTACTCCTAGACCTTTGGAGTCAAATGTGGTTCTTGATGTTCATCAAATTGCTTGTGGTGTACGACACGTTGCTCTTGTTACAAGGCAAGGAGAGGTTTTCACTTGGGGAGAAGAATCCGGGGGCAGACTTGGTCATGGAATTGAAAAGGACTTTAGCCGCCCTAAACTTGTGGAATTTTTGGCAGTTACAAATGTCGATTTTGTTTCGTGTGGAGAGTTTCATACCTGTGCTGTGTCTACGATGGGTGATTTATACACTTGGGGTGATGGAACACACCATGCTGGACTTCTTGGGCATGGCAATGATGTTAGCCACTGGATACCCAAGAGAGTTTCTGGTCCGCTGGAAGGGCTTCAAGTTTTATCAGTTGCATGTGGTACCTGGCATTCAGCATTGGCAACTGCAAACGGAAAAGTATTCACATTCGGGGATGGAACATATGGCGCCTTAGGTCATGGCGATCGTGTAACTGTACCATATCCCAGGGAAGTTCAATCACTGAATGGACTTAAGACTGTAAAAGTCGCGTGTGGTGTGTGGCACACTGCTGCTATCGTGGAAGTCACGAACCAGTACTGTGGAAATCTTCCCACGAGAAAGTTATTCACCTGGGGAGATGGCGATAAGTATAGATTAGGCCATGGAAATAAAGAAGCTTATCTGCTTCCGACTTGTGTGTCTGCACTTATTGATTACAACTTCCATCAGTTAGCATGTGGACATAATATAACCGTTGGTCTTACCACATCAGGTCACGTCTTCATCATGGGAAGCAATGCATATGGTCAGCTCGGAAATCCACAGGCTGACGGTAAGGCTCCTTCTCTTGTACAAGATAGACTGGTAGGTGAATTTGTCGAAGAAATAGCATGTGGCTCGTTCCATGTTGCTGTCCTTACATCAAGAAGTGAAGTCTTTACATGGGGAAAAGGTGCTAACGGAAGGTTAGGTCATGGTGACACTGAAGATCGTAACACTCCGACATTAATTGAGGCATTAAAAGACAGGCATGTGAAGAACATAGCATGTGGCTCTAATTACACTGCCAGTATTTGCATTCATAAGTGGGTGTCCGGAGCAGATCAATCTGTTTGCTCAGGTTGTCGACAAGCATTTGGGTTTACGCGGAAGAGGCACAACTGTTATAATTGTGGACTAGTGCATTGTCATGCTTGCAGTTCGAAAAAAGCACTGAAAGCAGCTCTGGCTCCCACTCCAGGAAAACCACACCGCGTTTGTGACTCTTGCTACATGAAATTAAAAAGGGCTTCCGAAGCAAATTCCTCATTTTTTGTTAAGAAATTCAACTCCTCTCATCGACCAGTAGAGAGTAGTAAGCTAGACAGGGGCGAGGCGAAAATATCAAGAGTTTTGCTCTCTCCCACCATAGAACCAATCAAGTACCTCGAAGTCAAGTCTACAAGGCCTGGCATCAAATCAGATAATTTTAGTATAGTGAGAGCTTCCCAAGTTCCCTCACTTTTGCAATTAAAAGATATTGCTTTTCCCAGTTCACTTAGTGCACTTCAACATGCCTTGAAGCCTGTCGTGACAGCACCACTTCAGCATCACCCTCAGCCTCAGCCTCAGCCTCAGCCTCAGCCTCACCCTCACCCTCAGCCATCTTCGTCCAACTCTAGACCTGTTTCACCATACTCGAGAAGACCAAGTCCTCCACGCTCCCCTGCGCCTGTTTTCTCAAGGGGTGTCATTGATAGTCTTCGAAAGACAAATGATGTATTGCACCAAGAAGTTGCCAAATTGCAAAACCAGGTATGAAACTCTTCATATACAAGACAAGAAGATTTATCATTCAATTGATTAACTTTATGTCTAGGCCTATCCAGCGGAGGCTTGTAAAGCCTTTGTATAATAGCGAATTTATGGTTTGATTTTTGCTTAGAAACTATTGAAGTTTTTAGATCACTAATTTTTTTGAGTCACCCTTGGAGGTATCATTATTAGTTGTCTCATTTATATTTGTAGATCAAAAGTTTAAAGCAGAAAAGTGACGGACAAGAAGCTGAACTTCGAAAACTGAAGGAAAGTTCTCAAGAATCATCTAGGTTGGTTGCAGAGAGAGCATCAAAGTGTAATCTCGCGGTGGAAACCATGAAGTCTATTACTATACAAGTAATGTTCAAATTGCTTCTCTTACGTTTACTCTTGAGTTATGATTTGTGTTATATTTTCCTCATCTTCAGAATTACAGTTTGATACAGGTTCAACATCATATAACCTGAGTTGCACGAAATCATCCAAATTCCTATAATTTTCTTGATCGCGTCTTTTTTATGTGTTTGTGTTTAAAAGTTTGATTTTTTCTTCTCATTATGTATTCGTGTCATGATAATGGAGCGTGTAATCGTGTCTTTTGTTACTTCAGCTGAAAGATATGACACAAGAACTGCCTCCTGATATCTCCGAGAGTCCAGCCATTAAATCCATACATGCTCAAGTTGAATCATTTCTTAGTACATTTGGGAATCAAGCATCCGAAGACAACTCTTCTTTGCAACCAGACGCGTTGTCATCCAGTCATCAGAAGCCAACGCATAGAAATAACATATCCGAGTCTGTCATTAGAAATGATCATTGGGATGCTGCTGGAATTCATGAAACGACACAGAGTGTCGATGGAACAATACGTGAAAACCATGGACAATCAACTCCTAGGAGTTTCTCGGGGTCACCTAAAGCTCCTAGAGAGGGACAAAAGGAAGTTATCGAGCAATTTGAACCAGGCGTCTATGTCACTCTCCTTCAACTTACAAATGGCACGAAGATCTTCAAACGAGTTAGGTTCAGGTATTTCACTAAATTTCCTCTGTTGCTAAACTGCAATTTTGATAACTTGTACTCCCTCAATCCCTCCTGTCTCGTTTTATCTGGCACACTCTTTTTTAGTTTGTAAAAAGAAGAACACGTTTTCCTATATCACGAAAAAAAAGTAACTTTAAACTTCTCACTTTACTATCTATGACTTGTTTTAGGCCTTGAGTTGCAAAAGACTGTCTTTCTTTCTTAAACTATGTGCCTCGTCAAACACCATCACATATATTATAATGTTTGTTGATTGGACAATTTCTTGCAGTAAACGAAGGTTTGCAGAGCAACAAGCAGAAGAATGGTGGAGGGAAAACAAAGACAGGCTACTGAAAAAGTACAGCCCTCCAAAGACGAACGTGGCGTCTACTACTACTGATTCATCACCAGCATCACCAGCACCACCAGCACAAGAAAATTGTGAAGCATCATAGTCTTCGTAGACGTAGTGATTGCTAATTTTGCTAGCTTAGTTGTTAGCATAGAGGCGGGTTCAAGATTTAGATTCAACGAGTTTGAAGTTGGTACATTTTATGCCTTGTTAGATTTTTTTTTTTTAGAACTGACATGTATTTTGGACTTGGAGGAGAAATTTAACCCCCTAAATCATCACAAAAATAATTTATCCTCTGAGAATTGACATGTATACACAAAATAGATGGTTTCTTAGTTAGTAGTCTAATACTTGAATTTGAAGTGATTGAATATTGTCCATTTTTATCATCGTATTTGAAATTTACTGGCTCGACTAAATCACTTTCGCTCACGACATAAAGAAGTGGCCCGGCCTACTTGGAATGTCTTTGTTTCATGGCTCCCATCAAGACTTCTCATTAAGATGGAGAGATCCAACATATTCCACTACATCACTTTAGTGGTGATTGAATATCGTCTAAAATATGTCAAAGATATATAATTGAAGATAGATCAATATTATTCTTTTTTTATAATTACTAGTCCTGGAACGTGTTTTTCATGTTTATCTTTAAATATTTAATATAAATTTTATATTTCATTGTAAATTTTAAATAGTATATATGTATAGTATAAATTTCATCTTTTTGTACGTGAAAAAAGTATAAATATCTTCATATACCAAACGCTCACTAATAAGTAATGCATATATATATAGATATATTATTGTATTTTCTTTGTGCCATAAATTAAAATTAAAATCATACATAAAAAGCAGGAGTATAACTCATAAATTCTTACATATATTGAAATGCGTCAAGATCAACATAAATGTGATTAGAAGTCACAGAACATTTATATGACTCAGATAAATAAATATTTAAAAAATTAAAAGAAAAGGGAGGTGGGGGAGTATATGGGAAGTACCTGAAATAAAAAATGGTATTTTCTTAATTCAAATAAGGAAGAAGTAGAAATTTATCAAATAAGGAAGAAGTAGAAATTTAGTTATATAAGATGATAATACATCTATTTAATAAGGCACAAACACATTATTTTGTTGTATCTAAGTACTTATACTTTATACCATGGAAGTTTAAAAAGTTATGTTGTATTATTAAAAGATCTAACAATGTAAGTATCAAAAACAACGATAACATACTCAGTATGCTAAAAAAAATTGGATCAATTTTATTACTTTCTTCGACCCATTTTATGTGACACCCTTTCTTTTTTACTCTATCCCAAAAAGAATATCACCTTAAACACCGTGCCAAGTTTCAAATGGTGCCTATCCAGGGGAGGCTTGTAGACCACAAGTTTCAACAGTCTTCTCTTTTTCCTTAAATATTGTGTCAAGTCAAACGATGTCACATAAAATGAGATCAAAGAGAGGAGGACGGGTTATTCACATTTCATTTGATGGTCAGAGGTGAATTGAAAGTTAAGCAGTGGGAATTTTAAAGATTCCCTATGGAAAAAATATAGAAATGTCTCCTACGTTACTCATAATATGTGAAAATATTGACGTAATTTCATAGAGTCATTCGGTAAAAAATACTCAAAATTTAGTCTAAAACCAAGCCACGCAACACAACACTTACAACACCTACCAAACATTTTATTGAAAAAAAACAAACTTCCATGCAAATACAAACACAAAAAAAACAGCTCATCATGCAGAATCCCTTTGCCACATTACACTCAAAACCTCTTCATATGTGTTAAACTCAATCAAACACTTTGATTCCATGCAAACAAATACGTGTCAATCTTTTTCCTCCAATTTTTCCTATAAATTTCCACCCCTTTTTCCTAATTTTTCATTAAAAAAAAAGAAGAGTAATTAAAGTTGTTAAAAAATGGCTTCTAATTCCTCTTTCCTCTGCTTTTTCTTTTGTTCTCTCTTTCTTTGCCAGATTAGCTTTGCTCAATTCTTTGAGCAACACCAGATCTGGCAGAAGCTGCAACATCAGCAGCAGCACCAGGCACTCAGGTCCAAGACTGAGTGCCAACTCGAGCGGTTGAATGCTCAGGAACCAAGCCATAGGTTTGAGTCCGAGGCGGGTGTAGTTGAGTTCTGGGATGCTAACCAAGAACAATTTGAGTGTGCCGGAGTTCATGCTGTTAGGCATGAAATCCGGCCCAATGGGCTTTTGTTGCCTTACTATAGCAACACTCCCCAGCTCATCTATATAGTTCAAGGCAAGTCCTTTACTTTTATTTTGTTTTATTTATTTATTTATATAAATTTAACTAATTCAGATTTGAATCGCATAAGGTCTTTTTGGGTGGTTGGATGAACCATCGTTTTATTTCAAAATTTAAATAAGTTTTTTATATGGTATATTTTATATGACACAAGCTAAGTACTTTTCATGTTTTTAAAGAAGGTTTTTTTTTGTTTGTTTGTTTAACCATGATGCTCTTAAAATATATTTCTTAAAAAAAAATCAACTTATTAATTATTGTAATTTTGTTCTGTTTTTTTGTGAAGGTTTTAGATATATAAAATTTATTTTAAAAAGATTGAAGAATCTATTTTTGTGCATTTCTCTACTTTATATTTATTTTTCCAATATATAAAATTTATTTCGAAAACTGTTGAAAAAAATCATTTTTTGAGTGTTTCTTTACTCTTTATTTAGCTTTCACATAGATAAAATTATTTTAAAAAAGTTAAAACTTTTGCTTTTAAATATAAATTTTATTCCAAAAACTCAAAAAATCTATCCTTGAAGTCACTTTAAAAAAAAACACTGAATATACAGTTTTTGTAAGAGTAGTTCGACTCTCGTACTCTTATAACATCATAGTGTTTAAATTCAAGTACAAACGTATAAATTCTGAATCTGTCACTGACGCTAACTACTCTAGTACTCTTATGTAGAGTAGCTTGGGTTTGGTACTTTTAGTTGATACTTGTTTTTGATGAATGTAGGAAGTGGAGTTCAATCAACCGTATTCCCCGGCTGCGCGGAGACATTTGAAATAGAGTCACGGCAATCTAATTTTATTCGGAGCAAGTCTGGAGCTAGAGGGCGGGGATCTCCGGATCATCACCAGAAAGTTAAGCGTTTTCGGGCGGGAGATATTCTTGCATTGCCTGCCGGAGTTACTCATTGGACATACAATGATGGTGAAGAACCTATTATCAGTGTCTCCCTAATTGACACCTCTAATGAGGCCAATCAACTTGATCTCACGTTCAGGGTAACTTTCTTCGTCTTAAAAAGAATGATATCTTTCTAAATAAAGAATTTAATATTAAAAAATTTCAATTTTATCTTTAATTAATGGCATGAGGAAGTAGTTGTTTTCGCAAGATAAAAAAAAAATGGAACCACATAGAGTTGTTTCAAGAAAAAAATATGTTCCTAACTCAGAGGTAGAGCAGTTATTTCTGATAAGACGACACTCAACTCGTGACAAAATCATGTTACTTAATTCTCTTATTTTATGTTTTGTTGATTGAATTTTCAACTTGGCAGAAATTCTTCCTTGCTGGAAATCCTCAACATGGAGTACAACAACAAACATTAGGAAGACAACAAGAGCAAGCCGGCCAATATGGAAGAAGAGGCTCTGAACAACAGAGTGGAGGCAACATGTTAAGTGGATTCGATGCTGAAATCCTCTCGGAGGCTTTCAACGTCGACCCTGAGGTCATAAGAAAGCTCCAGCAAGAGGCACCGGAGAGGGGCATCATTGTCCGGGCTGAGAACCTTCATTTCCTCCTCCCGGAGGACAGACAAGAAGAAGAAGAGCTACGCGAACGGGAGGGTAGAAGAGGAATGCCTCTTAATGGATTGGAAGAAACTTTTTGCACAATGAAGTTGAGGGAGAATATTGGCCATCCTAGTAGGTCTGATGTGTACAATCCACGAGGGGGACGCATAAGCACGGTTAATAGTAACACCCTCCCCGTCCTTAACTGGCTCCAGCTCAGCGCTGAGAGAGGAACGCTCTACAGAGTAAGTGGTTAATCCTATTAAAGAGTTTAACTTCTATATACTGACTTTTATGCTAACAATATATCGTTATTCTCAACTAGTAGCTCAATATAAATGCATTTGTTCATGTAACTGTTCATACTAATTTGTCAATAGGGATTACTCACTTGACAAAAAAGATTTTATATGATCGATGTATATAAGTTAAATTCCTATATTTGAAGTTGCTTGTGACATTTTTTTCGCGTATTACAGAATGCACTAGTGGCACCACATTGGAACACGAATGCTCACTCAATCATCTATATCATTCGTGGGAGCGGACGATTCCAAGTGGTAGGGAACGCGGGGAAGTCCGTGTTTGATGGTGAGGTGAGGCAGGGCCAATTGATAGTCGTGCCTCAAAACTTCGCGATAGTGAAGAAGGCAGGGGAACAAGGGCTCGAGTACATCGCTTTTAAGACCAATGACAATGCGATGACTAGCCCGTTAGCAGGGCGATTATCGGCTATCAGAGCCATGCCAGAGGAGGTCCTGATGAACTCCTACCAAATTTCTAGGCAGGAGGCCAAGAGCTTGAAGTATAATAGGGATGAGCTTAGTGTTTTTGGACCAGGAGCTAGGTCTAGTAGGTCATATGCCTAAAATATGAAGTGTGACATTATGTAAGAAAAAAAAAATCAAATAATGTAGTGTCTCAGATATCCTATCTTTTATGTTAGGATTTGTATAATGAGGGAATAAAAAAATGCCTCTTGTAAAAGGCAGTTCTGGCGTTTAATCTATTGAGTGAATCGAAAAATATGTTTGATTGTATGTCTGTCTTTCAAATACATATATCAAGCATTGTATTCTCCAGATAATTCGAGTCGAAGTAATTGAATGACTAACTTGAGCTTATATGAGATGATCAATCAGTAGATTTAAATCTTTTTTCTTTTTTCATACATAAGGTCTAAATCTTTTTTCTTTTTTTCATACATAAGGTCCCTTGGAGGGAAGTCTTGGAGTAACTAGTAAAGTTGCGGCTGTATGACCAAGAGATCACGAGTTCAAGGCTTGGAAATAGCCTCTTGCAGAAATACAATGTAAGGCTGCGTACAATAGACCATTGTGATTCGGCCCATCCCCCAATTCTACGCATAGCATGAGCTTTATATTAATTAAATAGTAAAAAGAACAAAAGAATTTGGTGGTCCTCCCCATATTTAATGGTGAAGAAAAAACACATGAAATTTTTTCAAACTTGTCATACTCCCAATTTATGATGAAACCCAAAATTGACCCCTCAAAGTTGTGGTAATTCTGAAAAACCCTCAGCCTTTATGAAAATGTTGAACAAAAAGTCCAAGCCATCCTCCATTATTGTTGTACTATATTAAACATGTCCAAACTTTGAAATTTTTCACCATCCATAGTAGTAACTAAATTGAAGTTGTTCTTTGTTGTTAATTCGTCTGTCCAGAAACTCTCATCGATCTTGATGAAGTATTCTGACAAGTTAATTTCCTCCAGTTTAATCACTATCTGATCGTTGATCATCAAATCGAAAATGGTGATTAATGATGAACTAGATGTCATAAGTGACGTCTCGCTAAACGATATTTGTGGTGAGTCAGAAGCACACATGGAGCTATTTATTTGATTAATACTTTTAGAGTGAAATTTGGAGTTCTGAGGAGACCAGTGATTTTTTAGCTTTTTCTTCAAGTGTGTGTGCCAAATATTTTTTTATTTCATTATCTGTTCTTCCCGGTAATCTTGCTGCTATTGCTGATCATCTGAAGAAAAAAAGTATTTTTTTTATTAGGATAAGAATATAATATAAAAATCTTTATAAATTAAAATAGTGCTTTGATATTTGAAATTTTGGTTAACTATACTATATTCATGATGTCAAAATCTAGGGAAATATGGGTCTATATCACATGTACATTATATTTTTTAATAACAATTAATGGATAGATTTGCAAATAGAACTTTAGTTAATATTAACAATAAATTAATTACTGACCTATTGCCAAGAATTTCATGTAAATGGATGATATCATCTTCTTCTTCTTTGGTAAAATTTCCCCTCTTTATATCTGGACTTAAATAATTCATCCATCTGAGTCTACAACTTTTTCCACATCTCAATTGCTCTTTAAAAATATATTTTCTATTAATTTCTTCATAAAATTTTAGTAAACATGATAGACCAATATTTATAGTCGATGGACAATTAATATGAGACAGAAGAATTACTTATTAAGTAATTGTAAATGCTTGAGAACTAACTTGCTATTAGAGGCTAAATTGACTAGCAATGCAATAAGTGTATGAAAATTATATCATTTCCTTAGAGTTTGGCTAAGCTTAGAAATTAGTCAATAGGGAGGAAGAAAGGATCACGATCAGAGGCGGATTCAAGATTGAGGTGGGAGTGTCACGTGAACAATAGCGTCATTTTTAAATTTACATCGAAGATAATTAACACTCTGTTTAGCCCTTAAAAAGGTTATTTTTTTAAATAAAAATTCTCAAAAAGTTATGAACTACACTTATAACATGCTAGACCGGCTTTAAAGGGCTGAAAACCGACCTGGCCTAAATTATCAATTAGAACATTAAGAAAAATAATTTTGTTATCAAAATATTTAAAATATAAGAAATATTTGATTCTTAAATTTTCTTCTAAATTTTTAGGGTAACTTATGGACTGCACTTATACATTCCTTACAAAAAAAACAAAGATATCCATCGTATATACTAATCAATTCTTTTTATGTTATCTTTAATTTTGAATTTGAAGTGATTAAAGTATTGTTAAAAAGTCAATGATTTGGGTTAGGTACTGCTAATTAAAAAAACTAAATTAAGATAATCTATTATAACCATTTAAAAAAATAAATTAAATAGGGCATATTAAGCTAATAAAGTAGTCGTGCAGACTGCTAATCATTCACATCATGTTACTAATAAATTGTACTTCCAAGTTTACATAAACATTTGTTTGTCTTTATTTTATATTTTGGTTTCTCAGTCTGGTATTACATTGAGATCCGACTAATCTTTAAAAAAGGTTGCAAAATCTTACTCTGAGAACAAAGCATTTCGTATATAAAGATAATTTCATTATGAGGAATCAAAGTCGAAATTTTGGTTAAAGGATAGAGAATAACAGACATTTGACACTCTCGCATACACTATATTCCTTCGTGTGATTAATATCAACCTAATTTAATTTATTATTACACTCGACCGTACTACTTCACATTATTTTCTACATTTTTCAATTTTTGAGGATTTAAACGCATAGTTTGTTGCTCTTTCTAGTTGAAATTTCTTGAAAAAATTATTATTTTTCTTTATGGGGTTAAAAATTTGCTTTAAATCTACCGCTTGCTATTAATATAGTTGAGAAATCTTTTCGACAATGAAGTTCTTTAGTACGACTTATAGAATCGAATGAATGATGAGATGTTGAAGGGTTGTTTGGTGCCCCAATAAACCTCAAACTAGTGATGGCAACGTGAAGGGGTGGTTCGGGTTTAGAGTTATGCAGGGCAGGGCAGATTTAAAGTTAGGTGGTGCAGGGTGGGTTGAATTAACTACTTTTAAAACTAATAAGGGGCGGGTTACGGGTTGAAAGAACCAAATAGGAATTCGAGGAAAACTAAATTTTTGTAATTAATAAAAATCAAAGATATAAACTTTTTATACAAAAAATTAACTTTAATTTTATTTTTTTCCAAAAATTTAAACTAGACATGTCCGTTAAATTATTAGTTGTTGAAATGTAAATTAGAGACTTTTAATTAAAGATTAAGAAACAATTGTTGAAATGTCAACTCAAAATAGTTAATTAGTTGTTGAGATGTTAATTAATGAAAAAACAAATTAAGAAATTTTATTTTTTATATTAAATTTAATTAATTAATAAAAGAATTTAAAAATTTAAGGGAAGCAAATTTATGTAGGGTGGGTCTATATGGGGCGGGGCGGGCGAGTTGAAAATAAAAATCATCATCCAAGGCGAGGGAGGCAGGTTAAAAAATTTGTGGGTCGAGCTCAACCCGCCCCATCCCCTCCATTGCATCCCTACCTTAAACATTTGCTTCACTAACAATTTTAATTCAAAATAAAACAAACCATACATAGAGAAGATGGTGAACCAAAAAAAAATTACAAAATCACACAAAACTACAACACAATACTCCAAAAGCAATTTAGTGAATGAATTTATGTTTCTCCAGATATAGTTTCCTGTGATGCTTCCTCCAGGGATTTCCCTTTTGGCTCAGGCACACAAAATGTACAAACCAATCCAAGAGCATTGATGCATCCTAGAACAATAAGTGAGTTCTTTATTCCGATACTCGCGGGGTACCCTGCATCAGTTTTGGTGGGATCTTTGCTTTGGGCAGCGTACAGGAATCCGTACGCTCCCACTATAGCCCCGGCCTTACCCGCAGCTGCAGAGATCCCATGACATGTTGACCTCAGCCTGGCTGGGAATATCTCAGCCGGGACCACAAATGTGGTTGCATTAGGCCCAAAATTGGCGAAGAAAAACGTGAGGGAGTACATCACCACGAACCCGATATGGTTTTCCTCCAATGTCCAATGATGGTAGGGGATGGCGATGGCGAACATGAACACCGTCATGAAGAAGAATCCCATCAATTGGATTGCGAATCTTCCAATGATGTCAATGAAGGCGACGGTGAACCAGTAGCCTGGCACAGTACTGCAGAGCGCAATCAAGGTTTGTGCTCTGGCTATTTTGTAAACTTCCTGAACAGCATTCATTGTTGGGGCTTTGGGGATCCATCCAACTGCAGAGAACACATCTTTCTGGAATAGATTTTGGCTGTAGAAAGCAATGTCTAACAGAAACCAAGTGGAGCACGTTCCGAATAGGTGCAATCCGTGGCGTCTAACGAATTCCCATGAAAACAGACCGAATTTGTTAGTTTCATCCCTGGAAATTTGTTCTATTTTTGCATCCTCGGGGTCAATTTCAACTTGTAGCACCCTTCCCATGTCCTGCGCGGCTCTTTTGGCGTCTTTAGCCACGAGCGCTGTGTAACGAGCTGTTTCGGGCATCTTCATGCGCCAGTAGTAAGTAAGGCCTGCTGGCAACGCTCCGAACATGAGAATTATACGCCAAATGTAGTCGGATTGTGGCACGGTGGAGAGAGCAGGATTTTCCGCGAAAGTCGGGGCCTTGTACGCGTGATCGAATCCAGCTGCAGTGATCAGTGCAATTATCCCACTGAACAATATTCCGAACCCTTGCATAGCGAAAACCGCCGCTATGAACGCGCCACGTGTCTTCTTGTTAGCGTATTCGGACATGATCGTGGCGGATAAAGGGTAATCCCCACCAATGCCAAATCCCAGCCAAAACCTGAAGAAACATAGGGTGGCCATAACACCCTTGGGGGTATGACCGAAGGAGAGCCCTGAAGCAACAGAACACACCACCATGAGAACCAAAGTCATACCATACACCTTTTTCCGTCCCATTTTGTCTCCGAGCCAGCCGAAGAAAAGCTGGCCTGCGAGGGTGCCGACTAGGGCGACACCTGTCACGGAGGCCGAGACGACCGGAGGGAGCGTCCCCGGTTTCAAGAGATCTGGTTTGGTGTAGTATAAACGGCCCAGTAATTTAGTGACAAGGGAAATGCTGAAGAGATCATAGGCATCAGTGAAAAATCCCATTCCAGCAATAACAATTGCTGTGAAATGGTAAAGTTGAGTTTTGGCTAAATCAAGTGCATTAAGCACTTGTAGATTGTTATTATCTCCCCCAGCCATAATGCCTCAAATTTCTTCTTCTTCCAAAAGTGCAAAATTATCTGCATTTGAACACAAAAAATTAATTCAAGCAACTCTTCGTGCAGAATATTTCATAACGCATACAAATCAAATGTATTAATAAATTGTATACAAATATATAGACTTCACACTTAATGGAACAATGTCTTTTGAAATTTGTGATGTTGAATATATCAGAATATTTGTGTGACTGTAAAAAACTTTTCTTTAAGGATAAAACAAGAAGCTGAAGCTAAATCATTTACAAATATACAAACACATTAGTCTTTCTATAACAAACTAATATGAAAAATACTGTAACATAAATTGAAATGCCAATATATTTACTATATGAGCTAGCTATATTACAAAAGAAAATATAAAGTTTTAACTAAAAAACTTTTGAAGTTACCTCCTCCTTCTTCTTTAGAAGATTGTGCACTTTGGAAAACTGATGTCTTAAACTTAGGGAAAATGCAACTACTTATAAGATTTGTTTCACTAATACCATTTCAGACATAGACAGAATAATCTCCAGAATATTATGGGCATATACCTTTATATCTTACTATTTTAAGTTATGCATGACATTAAGAACTATCTTTGGTAAATTTTTTCATTTGAGTATTAGCATATATTAGTTGGCTTTGAAGTTGTCTTAATAAGAGTTATTAAAATGCACACCACTATCTATATTTTAAACATTGTTATATTAAGTCAACCAAACAAATCACTTTGTTCATTACTTTTTGAGAAAAATGTTAAAAACATTTTTAAACTTGGCACGAATTATTAGTTTCATCCCCTTGAACGATTTACTTGACTAACTGGACTTAAATACACCCCTAATCTTGCAACATGAGTTAAATACATCTCTAAATTCTTGTCAAGTTAAGGAGTGTTTTTAGTACTTGTGGTAGATCAATGGTGTATTTTAATATAGTTATTCACAAGTAGAAGGGTGTTCTTAGGACGGCAAATAGTTCAGATGTGAAACTAATAACTTGCGCCAAGTTCAAGGTGTATTCAATTCTTCTCTCTTACTTTTTTGGTCTCAATTTATCTCACACTTTTCCTTTTAATTCGTCTTGCAATGAATGATATCCTTATATAATCGAAAATAATTCAACTTTAAAATTGACCTTCGTTTACCCTTAATGAAATAATTTATAGTCACAAACAAATAGTTGATGAGTGTTTTAAACTACATATTACTTCGAGTCAAGTCAAACACTAGCACATAAATTGAGATAGAAGAATCAGAGTATTTTTTTATGGTGTAACCAACTTATATCTGAAATTCATCACTGTTCTGACTAACTCAAATTCGCATCGTGTAAAACTCCTTTGAGGGAAAGGATGTCCTAGCATGAATTACTCCATTTTCTTGTTCATTTTTCTTTTCTCGATCTATGATTTTGTGTCTTAATATACATATAAGACTTTGATATTTATTTTGTATAGTTGCTTTCCAAATATAAGGGTCGACCATGACCTTGATAAGTACATAACTACATTATCAATAATACAATCATTTACTTCTTTGATAAAAGATTATACCATGGAAAAAAAATAATTATTTTATCTTATTTCCAAATGTCAATCACTATCTTGAAAAAATATTTTATAACTTAATAATCAAAGTCAGAGGGTTGAAGCAATTTGGATAATTGAAAATTTGTAAATATTTCCATTTGCGTGCGCGGTGAGCATTTGCATGTGGAGAGAGAGAGATATTTGACTAATTAACTTATGAGAAAAAATATCTCACAATTATTAGTAATACAAAAGATTAACTATGAGAGAATTAATATATTATTGAAAAGCTTTGTGCTTTACGATTAACATACTAGAACCAGGTTCTTCAAACAAAACTCAGTTAAAATCAGACTACACACAAAAAGAACACACGATGTATAGTTGAAAAAACTCCCTGCTCAAGAGAAAAACAATCACTTCCAACAACTTTAAGATTTTAACAACTTCACTAACTCAAACGAGCAATGTCAAAATTGTAATTAAGTAATCACTCTCTCACATTTCACACCACAAACTCAACGATCTAATCCAACAAGAAGCCAAACACACTTCTTGGTTCTAAGTCACTCAACCAAAGTCCTCACTTGAAATAATTGTCATGCAACAAATGATTCTAAGTAAGACAGAACAGAGCTAGAAAGAAAACCTAACTCTGGATCTTCTTTTCTTCAATTTCTTGCTTGATAAATGCTGAATTCTTATTATGCTGGATTGCTCACTTTCTGATGCAAAAGCTGCTCTACTAGGGTTTGGATTTTGCCTTATATAGTACCTCCAAGTAGAGTCCTGATGGGAGAGTCCTTCTTGACTGTCGTCCTTGTTCTACTCACTTAGGAGTCTCGTGGGCTCTAGATAGAATCTTCTCTTGCTCTGTTCGTTGTGCTGTATTTTTCTCCTGTTGGTTAAAACTGGTTTACTGAGCTCATATCCTTCGGATGTGCATAGTCCTGCTTCCTCTGACGCATCTCCCTGAACCTGGTTCCATTTGTCTTAATCAAAACTCCTGAAGTTCTAACAATTATTTTATATCGGGATTAGTTATGCAGGATTGAGTCAGTTACACATTACTTATTCTAGCTCAAAACTCTGCATGCATAAAATAACACATAGACTCATCATACTTTATGGACATGTATTAGTTATGTGAGTTTCTAATTTGCAAATCAAATATTGTATGAATTCTATATGCAAGATTTTATACATGCATCGTACTCATCTCTAGATTAGCTATCAAATTTGGTAGATTTAGACATTTTCGCCTGAGGTTAAGACATATATTAGGCTAAAATTTTCTTCGAATTTTAATAATTAAACGTACGATTTAACACCTAAGTTTATCTCAAATAAATAAATTTAAATTTAGAACATAAATTTCATATATCATGAACAGAAATTGCTACAATGGTGATTTGTCATTTTTGTCAACCCATTTGTTTTCAAACTTTTAGACCATGCAAATACATATATACAAATTTTTAATTACTCCAAATTGCTTCAAGTCTCTGACTTTGATTATTGAATTATAAAATACTTTTCAAGAAAGAGATTGATAATTGGAGATAATATAACTAAGCCATCGTTTTCTTTTTTATTCCAGATAATCAGAGAAGTAAACGGTTGTTGCTAATTATAATTATTCAAAAGAAGTTGCAATACCACTTATCATTTATGTAAACCTTAAGAGGAGTTATAAACAACAACAAGAAAATAAACCCTCCTTTATCCATTTCAAAATCCGAATACGAGACCTCTAATTAAGTGTAGAGAAATACTAACAATCTCACTATAGGTTTCGACCTCTGATTGATTAACGGTAGAGAGATATCAACAATCTCACTATAGGTTTAAACCTCTGATTAAGGGTGGAGATATCTCAACAATCTCACGACACCTCTCTATTGTAATTATTGAGCCTCATGACATCAATGATTTACAGAGTTTTTGATCTCTTTATATGGTCTTGGACAACACATGTAGAGTCGGGATTAATTTTAATTTATGAGTTAAAGAATCACTTCTTTTTGTTTTGCTTACTAGGTTCTAATTAGATTAGTGATACATATATTAAAAGAAAATTTAAACACAAATACAAGGTTCGAGCAGGTTCTGTCCAACTTTTAACCATCATTGTTTCTCTGCCCATGTTGGAAATATTTACAAATTTTCAATTATCCAAATTGCTTTCAACCCTCTGACTTTGATTATTAAGTTCTAAAATATTTTTTCAAGATAGTGATTTATATTTGGAAATAAGATAAAACAAGAATTTAGAGGTGTATTTAACCCGTGTTGTAAGATTAGGGGTGTATTTAAATCCAGTTAGTCAAGTAGAGGAGTATTTTTAATTAACACTATCAATAGTTCAAAAATGAAACTAATAATCCGTGCCAAGTTTAAAAATGTTTTATAACACTTTTCTTGAAAAGTAATGAACAAAGTGATTTGTTTGGTTGACTTAATATAACAATGTTTAAAATATAGATAGTGGTGTGCATTTTAATAACTCTTATTAAGACAACTTCAAAGCCAACTAATATATGCTAATACTCAAATGAAAAAATTTACCAAAGATAGTTCTTAATGTCATGCATAACTTAAAATAGTAAGATATAAAGGTATATGCCCATAATATTCTGGAGATTATTCTGTCTATGTCTGAAATGGTATTAGTGAAACAAATCTTATAAGTAGTTGCATTTTCCCTAAGTTTAAGACATCAGTTTTCCAAAGTGCACAATCTTCTAAAGAAGAAGGAGGAGGTAACTTCAAAAGTTTTTTAGTTAAAACATTATATTTTCTTTTGTAATATAGCTAGCTCATATAGTAAATATATTGGCATTTCAATTTATGTTACATTATGTTTCATATTAGTTTGTTATAGAAAGACTAATATGTTTGTATATTTGTAAACGACTTAACTTCAGCTTCTTGTTTTATCCTTAAAGAAAAGTTTTTTACAGTCACACAAATATTACGACATATTCAACATCACAAGTTTCAATCTATATATTTGTATACAATTTAGTAATACATTTGATTTGCATGAGTTATGAAAAATTCCGCACGAAGAGTTCCCTGAATTAATTTTTTGTGTTCAAATGCAGGTAATTTTGCACTTTTGGAAGAAGCAGCAATTTGAGGCATTATGGCTGGGGGAGATAATAACAATCTACAAGTGCTTAATGCACTTGATTTAGCCAAAACTCAACTTTACCATTTCACAGCAATTGTTATTGCTGGAATGGGATTTTTCACTGATGCCTATGATCTCTTCAGCATTTCCCTGGTCACTAAATTACTGGGCCGTTTATACTACACCAAACCGGATCTCTTGAAACCCGGGACGCTCCCTCCGGTCGTCTCGGCCTCTGTGACAGGTGTCGCCCTAGTCGGCACCCTGGCGGGCCAGCTTTTCTTCGGCTGGCTCGGAGACAAAATGGGACGGAAAAAGGTGTATGGTATGACTTTGGTTCTCATGGTGGTGTGTTCTGTTGCTTCGGGGCTCTCCTTCGGTCATACCCCTAAAGGTGTTATGGCCAGCCTATGTTTCTTCAGGTTTTGGCTGGGATTTGGCATTGGTGGGGATTACCCTTTATCCGCCACGATCATGTCGGAATACGCTAACAAGAAGACACGTGGCGCGTTCATAGCGGCGGTTTTCGCTATGCAAGGGTTCGGAATATTGTTCAGTGGGATAATTGCACTGATCACTGCAGCTGGATTCGATCACGCGTACAAGGCCCCGACTTTCGCGGAAAATCCTGCTCTCTCCACCGTGCCACAATCCGACTACATTTGGCGTATAATTCTCATGTTCGGAGCGTTGCCAGCAGGCCTTACTTACTACTGGCGCATGAAGATGCCCGAAACAGCTCGTTACACAGCGCTCGTGGCTAAAGACGCCAAAAGAGCCGCGCAGGACATGGGAAGGGTGCTACAAGTTGAAATTGACCCCGAGGATGCAAAAATAGAACAAATTTCCAGGGACCAAAGTAACAAATTCGGTCTGTTTTCATGGGAATTCGTTAGACGCCACGGGTTGCACCTATTCGGAACGTGCTCCACTTGGTTTCTGTTAGACATTGCTTTCTACAGCCAAAATCTATTCCAGAAAGATGTGTTCTCCGCGGTTGGATGGATCCCCAAAGCCCCAACAATGAATGCTGTTCAGGAAGTTTACAAAATTGCCAGAGCACAAACCTTGATTGCGCTCTGCAGTACTGTGCCAGGCTACTGGTTCACCGTCGCCTTCATTGACATCATTGGAAGATTCGCAATCCAATTGATGGGATTCTTCTTCATGACGGTGTTCATGTTCGCCATCGCCATCCCCTACCATCATTGGACATTGGAGGAAAACCATATCGGGTTCGTGGTGATGTACTCCCTCACGTTTTTCTTCGCCAATTTTGGGCCTAATGCAACCACATTTGTGGTCCCGGCTGAGATATTCCCAGCCAGGCTGAGGTCAACATGTCATGGGATCTCTGCAGCTGCGGGTAAGGCCGGGGCTATAGTGGGAGCGTACGGATTCCTGTACGCTGCCCAAAGCAAAGATCCCACCAAAGCTGATGCAGGGTACCCCGCGGGTATCGGAATAAAGAACTCACTTATTGTTCTAGGATGCATCAATGCTCTTGGATTGGTCTGTACATTTTGTGTGCCTGAGCCAAAAGGGAAATCCCTAGAGGAAGCATCACAGGAAACTATATCTGGAGAAACATAAATTATCTCAAAAATTACTGTGTTCTTTTTTGTTTTTCAATGCATTATCATGCATTGTTGCTTTAAATTTTCTTTTCTTTTCCTTTTTTGTATTGTCTAAGATTGCTTTGTTGTAATTTTGAAGTTCTTTTTTTGTGGCCAAGTGTGTTACTGCTATATTTCACTTTATTTTGAGGTGAAAATGGTTTTATGTTGTAAAATGAATATCCATATAAATATCTTTTATGTTGTAACATAAATGTACATATAATATAATATTTTGTAGTAGCGTATATATAACATGATAGACACACACATGTCATATTATGTGTTGTAAACTAACTATTCATATAATACACTTCATGCGCAAATATATAAATAATAAATGAATATTCATATAATATACTTGGTGCTCAAATATATGCACGTGTATATATATATAAATCCCCTCTTCTTGTAACAAAGGAAGGAGCAAGAACAAGCAAAAATAAAAATACTATACTCGTTGTTTTCTTATTATCTTATTTGTTTTGTTTAATATTGATGCTCATTTTATGACATTTTACTATTTATTTATTTTTATTTTTATTTTTTGTAATTGAGTGATAAACTGATAATGACTTGACCTTTTGGAGACATCTCATGTTTCTTTACTTACAAGATTTGGGCTTGGTCCAAGTTGAAGAAAATGGGCCCATGGGCTTTTTCTTGAGGCGATATCTATTTTTTAGTGGGCCTAATGATTTGGGTCAAAAATTAGTTAACGAATTTAAATTTATTTGTCTGACTAATTTAGATTTACGTTACACAGTTCTACTAAGGTGTAAGTTATTTCCTATGAAGAAATTTCTTATTTTTAGGATTCGAAGCTTAAAATTAAAATTTGAGACCTCTAGTTAAAAATAGAGAATTTTAACTATCCCACTGTTGCATCGGATTGCTCGTGGTATGGCCCACCTTCCTTTTTTGACAAAGCATCAGGAATTTAGAATTTATTTGTTCAACTAATCTGAATTCACGTCAAATAATTCTGTTGAGAAATAACACACTTCATATTATGAATGTTCTCATTTTCAAGACTCGAAACTTAAAATTAAAATTAAGATTTTTAATTGAAGACGAAAGGTTATTTATCATCCTACCACACCCCTTCATGATATGGCCCATCTTGACGTTGCTTATTATCAATTTTCACACCCCGCGAATGGTGCAACTCAACTTTGTACAATTGGAAGATGTTATATGAGTTGTTGATATCAAATTTAATTTAATAGACTCTCGTTTTGGTCCTTTCTTGAATTTTGTGCATAGTCGGAGTACATCGGATTGTCTTATATTTTTTTGATTTCTTATGAAACATCTTGTCACTAGAATTATCGTTCGATTTATGTTATATGACGATATTTGGTTGGATGAAATTTAAGAAAGAGAATGACTTTTAGCACTTATATATGATCTAAAACAATGATTACTTACGTAGCTATTAATCATCTCATTAAGATTATATTAAAAAAATTAAAGTTAAATTATTTTATATGAAAAGGTCATTCTTTTTTGACAAACTGGAAAAGAAAACGGACCACGTAAAATAAAATTGAAGGAATAATATATAATTACAATCTTAGAGCTTTAGTCATGACAAAAGGATAATTACTAATTTATATATCCTTAATTGAAATATCGAGTTTAAAAGCTGATAATAGAATCTGCTTTCTTAAAAACGTTAAAATCATCGCAATTAATTTTTTAAAATATAAATTTAACTTTTAAATTAGTCGAGCCAATAAATTATTTTACCTAATGATTAAAAAAAGACAAAAGTATTTTTCCAATACCAATATCACAGTGAAGTTACTGACAATAACATGCTATCATTCACTATTAAAATTTACAAAAAAGAAAATTCTACAAACCTCTCTCCAATTAAAGCAAGGGAGAGATTGATGTTGAAAAAAAAAAGTTGGATGGACCTATGATTTACCAAGCACTAAAAATTATAGTAATATTTTTATTTATTTATTTGATGTTCAGTATTCAGTATGGAATATTAATTAATTAGAATTCATGTCACGTAAAATATCTTATTTTCTTGACTCAAATTGAAATCATCATCTAACTAAAAATAAAGAGATCTTATTCATCCCACCACGATACTTGATCGTCATTACTAGTACTACTATGATCACTTGAACTCAAAAGTTGTTCCAAATAATCAACACCCAAGTCTTCAAACACTAACATATTGACATTATAATTACTCTCACATTTTTTCTTGTTTAATTTTCTCTTCCTCATGGAGTGTCTCTTCTTAAGAGACAAAATAGGTGAACAACCTTCTTCAACATGAAATTTCATTTCATGAAGAGATTCAACAACTCTTTCAAATGAAAAATTCAAGATTGCACTTGTACCCCTCATTGAAAAAGCGGCTTGATCATATGCTAAAGCAGCATCTTCAGCACTATCGAATGTCCCTAGCCATACCCTAATCCCATTTCTAGTCGAATCCCTTATCTCTGCTGCGAATTTGCCCCATGGCCTACGCCTAACGCCTCTATAATTCTTCTCCTTTGATGAGAGTTTTGACTTGGCCATGGGAGCACTATTCGTTACAGAATTGGTGGTGTCTGAGTCAACTTGCACTAGAAGACCATAAAGGAACATCTCGTCCGAATCATTTATGTTGAATGGAAGAGAAGGGGTGTTGAAATTCAAATTATAGAGGGAATATAAAGAAGATGATGATGAAGAAGAATCCATTGTTTTCACTTTTTGGTTTTTTTTTTTTTTCAAGAAAGATTTTAAAGTAGGTGACTACTTTGTTTCTAGTAATAATCCATTTTATGGAGAGAAGTTGTTGAGGCTTGATCCTTTTTTATACCCATATTAGTAGAAGGGGCCCACAAAGAAAATCTAGATTGGCAATAAATTTTTTAAAAGCTTAGTTTATAATATATACATTCCATGTAAGAGAAATTTTTATATAATAATATCATTGTCACTGTTACAGATGTACAAGGCGAGTAGTTTCTTCGTCCTCAGCTGGTACTTCTTAATTTAAAGGTACGAGAAGAGAAACATCATTTGCTGCTCAAATCGCATATCAAATCAAGTAATTCTTGATTAAAACAAAATTAGATTAACTTTCGTAAACTATAACTTGATAAAAGTAAATTTGATAATGCAAAATTTCTTCACACTTTCAAATATATCTCTTGAAAATAACATAATTGTCTTAGCTCAAAAGAACAACACCAATATATAAGCATTTTCTTTTCTTTTCATCCATCATAAAATTTTATTATAACTATTATCTATTTAGTTCACTTATTTTATTTCCTCAATTTTAACCAAAATAACTTAAATATAAGTTAAAACTCTTTCCAAAGTATTTGATGTGTCATTAATATCACAAGAAAGTTTTAAAAAAATGAAAAGAAATATTATAAGTGAGGAAAAAGACAAAAAGAAAAAAGGGTGACCAAGGAGGATGTTTTGGAATTAATTAATGGCTTCTTGTGATTTTTCTTTTTTTTTTTGGTATAATTAAAATAATATGCAAAAAGGACACGTGGTCTAATATCAAGGCGGCTAAGTCAAACAAATCTTGAATGATGACTCCAAACAAGAAGTTTTATTGACTTTTCTTATTATTCTTTTGAAATTCTAGATCAATGTTTTAAATATTTACTAAATATATTAATTAAAAAAATTAGATTCGAATTTTCTTAATGAAAATTATCTTTGATTGGAGAATTTATTTTCAAAATAAATTTTGTTAGAGTAATTTTAAATTCATATATTGAATTTACTAAATAAATATCAAACACTAAACGAAAAAATAAATAGGGATGTTGAATTCTAGGGAATTTTGAATGTTTCCCAAACATAAGCCATCACATCGTATTATTTGAAAAATTGGAGTTTAAAAAAACTAAATTAACTAGAATATTAGTGGTTATTTAATATAAGAAAGAATTTAGTGAGAAAAAATTAAAAATTTCATTAACTATATATATATATATATGTATGGTCAGTCTTAGTTAAAAGTTTTGAATTTGAATTTTGAATATAGAATTGATAGAGAGTATTTTTCCTTTATAATAACTTTATGTGTGCAATTATGAATAATGCAGAATAGTCCCTAATACAAATAACAAATATCGAGTAAAAAATTAAAATTATATTAATATTTTTTTATGAAGAACATTGAATTGACCACTCGTGGATTGTTATAGCCTTAAGTGACACGATGAATCATCAAATTTGAGTTGCGTGTTTAATCATCAAATTTCTTTAGGAGATTCATGTGAACTAATTTAATTAAAGATAATAATAATTGCTGCTTCACAGTATACACTATATTTTTCTGGCATTTCATAGGAATGGCTTTTCAAAATTACTAATGTATACGATAAAAATATCAGTATAATTTTATAAGTAAAGTTTGAGAAAAATAATATATATATAACTTTGTTTCTATTTTTATGGGGTAAATACGTTATTTTAGATTAACTCTAAGCAACCTTTCTCTATTAGATATTCGAACTTGAGAACAACAATACGAACGAGCTTATATAGAAGAAGTTATATAAATACATTGTTTCAGATTAACGCTCAATGACCTACCTCCTTTATTCGAAATTGAGAACAACAATATGAATAAACTTATATAGATGAAGTTATATATTGGCTTATTTTTATATTTTTCTGGCATTTCTTAGGAATAACTTTAGAAAATTAATAATGTTTATGATAATAATATCAGTATAATTTTATAAGTGGAGTTTAAGAAAAATAATATATACGTAATTTTATTCCTATCTTTATGGGATAAATACGTTATCTCGAATTAACTCTAAACGACCTTTCTCCTTTATTTGGATTTGAAAATAAACGAACTTATGTAGACGAAATTATATATCTTATTGGCTTATTTTTATATTATCTAAAAAAGTTGTATCAAAGAAGAAAAAGGGAATCTATATAACTAGTAAAGGATTCATTAACCTTGAAAAAAAAAGGCCATTTGTCATGAAAATGATTTATATATAAATTGTCCAAATACAGACCCCCATTGAATTTATTTATTTATTTCAAAAAAAAGATTATTATAAGAACCTAGATAGCTTTTGAGTTTGAAATACAAATAGAACTTATTAGTAATTCATGTTTGCATGTAATATATAATTTTCTTTCATTTCACTTAAATATGATTAAATAATAAATCTATAGTATTCATTTTGTTATGTTACTTAATTATAATAAATTGATATAATTATTTTGACATAAACATTGAGTTTAGATAAATTTGTATCTTGAAACTCCACATAAAGTAATTAAATATTACACATAAAATTTGTCGTATAATTAAAAAAGTTTTATTAGTATGTAATTAGAAAACCTAGCACAAAATTAATTAAAAAATATTGAGTAATTCCCTTCTTATGTCATTAAGCGCCGCCTTTCGTATTGGTTTTTTCTTTTTTCTTTGTTTCTTATAATTATTTGTTGTCGGGTATAAATTCATCAACCATATTAATTTAAATTCACACTACATGAAGTTCATTAATGAACACAATTGTTTTTCCGAGCTAGCGTTAAGGATTTCTTTTAAATGCTTGTGATATGGTGAAGCAGAAATATTAGATGTGACTCACATATTGTAAAAGAATAAATAATATATATATAAATAAAAATTACGTTAATTTGGATCCTGTTCTATACCACCACCACCCTCCCCCGCCTTAATCAATTCATTTTGATCTAAATAAATTCAGGCTGAATTGGGTCTTGACCCATTTTATTGCCTTGACCTATTATGACATGTCAGAATTTGATCTGATTTACTCGATTGCCACCCCTAAATGTAAAGCATTAAATAGAGATTCTAGTGCAAAGAATTTGATGAGGAATGACCCTCACGTCCGATTCAGAAGATTGTAGATATACTAATCCTACTATCATTATACTCTTGCAATCTGTCAGAATTTATTCTTTTGCTTTAGCTGTCAAACTTAAGACTTTTAACCAAAAACTAAAAAATTCTTTATATGCTCATACAACAAAGTTAATATAAAAAAAAAATATTAAATATATAAATTTTAAGAATTCTAAATTCAAGCATTTTTAATTCTTTGCTTTCATATTGGGAAAATAATGGATAAAATCCCAAACTTCCAAGTAGTAATTAGTGGTAATCACAAACACAAATATGATAGTATAAAATATTCCAAGCAAACACATATGGGCAGCATAATTAGGCAGTTTTCTAGAACCAAATGATTATTCATATATACAAATGTATGTACATGTACTTTTTATATTTAAATAGTAGTTTTCTGATTAAATAATAAATGTTACTTTTTTTTATCTCAGTTTATGTGTTGTCGATAAATTTTTTTATTTATTTTTTAAAATATTTTAAGTTTTTAATTATCACAATTTATGATATCTCTTATGTTCTTATATAATATGTTTTTTTAAAACTATTTTAAGTCATTAATTATCATGATTACTAGTATTTTTTAACGCAATTATTAAATGCATAAAACACTAATAAAAAATAGGAATATAACTTCAAGCTGCTCAAGCAAGCATGTCGACCTGCTGCCTGCCTGAGCAGCTGAAACTCCCTCATATATAAAAGGTAAAAGGACTAGACATAAACGTATTTACATGTACTTTTAAAGAAAATAAGAATTCGTAAGTAATTCAGAAGGGAAGTTTTAGAGCAACGATAAACTTGAGTTTGAGCAATGAAAATAATTAACAATATTTTCATAGATTGTTTACATCACAACTTAAAATAATATTTTTTTTCGAACATTATTAACGCAAAATTTGCATAGACTAAAATTAAGAGTTAATATGGAATAATTAAAGATAGAAAATGACATAAAATTTTGAAATTTATAAAGTTGAGCGCCGTCAGATAATGATAACACATTAAGAATAAAATTACAAAGTTCTAATAGGTATTATTAGATTAAAATGCTAATTAGTTAGGTAGATTAAGATGTAACACATTCATGGTATAGAGTCTCTTCTATGTTTTTTTTCCAAATTTGTTTAGGAAATTATTAACTTTCCCTTTCAAGAAGAAAATTGTAGTTAACTTTAATTAATTTAATTAATTCTTAATTCTTAGTTAGGTTTTAGGGAGTACTAGGGTAATTATCCTATTAGAAATTAAATGTATTTGTTCTTTGAATATTCCACTCTTGGGAGTATTTTTTACTTATAATAACTATATGCTTACATTCTTTTTAATTTTCATGTATGAAACTTGACTAATTGAGATTTGCGTTAAAAAATCTCTTTTTAGGTGTAAAATGCTTCCTATCAGAAGTGACTTTAAATTTAATGCTTGAACATAAGATTTCTAGTTAAAGACGACAAAGTGATACTTGCCATTCCACATAATTTTTGTTGGTAACTATACTAAAATATGAATATATCATAATTGTATAATTTCTAATTTTGATGGCAAAAAAATTATTAAGTCAGACGTTTACACCAAATAATTTTAACTTATCAAAGTTAAGTGATTTAATAAGCTGAAATATGCATTAATTAGTTATATGATGCAAAAATAAAAACTTATATCTAGAAAGACGTAAGTTCTTTAAGAGCGCGTTGAATGATTTGTAAATTTTATGATCCAAAAATATAAACTTATGTTCCACGAAAAAATTATTTGCCTTGATAAAACAAAAATTAAAGATCCACATAAAATAGGGCCAAAAGTGCAAATGACCCACAAAGAAAGGAAGTTGAGCCCCCTAATCTAAATCTTTCTAATTTGGGCCGTTAAAATGCAATATTAGTGGCCCATTTACACAATTTTCCTTTTTTCGGTCACTATTTTTTGGATCGAGATCTAATATTTCCTCATATAATTTTCAATTCGATCAAAAATAATATTTAAATTATAGTCCAAAAAATGCATAACTTACTTTTTAAGAAATTAAAATCATTTACTAGATAGGTGTCAAAAAATAAATAACAAGTGAAAATTTCTCTATAGTATTATTCACTCCTCATCTCTCATCTCTCATATTTGAAAGACCCTCGAATCAAATATATCAGCCTCAAAAGAAAAAAATTAAAATAACAGATACACAATAGCGATTAAAACGAAGAGCAATGTCAATTCTACAAGAGAAAAAACAACAAAAGTAGTGAAATAATTAACGAGCATAACAACACGCTTCTATAACGACACGATTAATCTTACGACAAACCTATTAACCACCTTCTACTATCACAAGGCAAAACAATATCCTACTCCCACTAGCCTACTAATTTTTTACCTACAATACATGACATGCATTCCTTTTTATCAATAACAATACGATTCATAATGACACGAATAATATAATCCTACGACAAACCTACCAACCACCTTCTATCATCACAAGACAAGATAATATCCTACCCCTACTAGCTTATTAATCTTTTACCTTAATACGTGATCTTCATTTTTTTCTATCTAACGTCATGTCCTCGATGATAAACTAAGGATAATATACTATTCATCACTTTATATCCACAATATTCCCTCGTGCTTTTATTCTCCATGTTTGTAGAAGAAAGAGAAAGAATGGGAATTTCATCTTAATGAGGTATGCCACTAACGTTAGCAAAGGGAATTTCATGACAAATTAAACACACAAAAATCACGTGACTCAATTTCAAGTTCATCTGAATTTAATAATTTTAACATTAAATATAAATTTAATTATAAAAATTTGTTTAAATTAAAATAAATTATAATAGATTTGAATTTATTTCTAATTGGTTCAATATTAAAAAAATTTAAAAGTTAAATTTATAAAATTCAAATCTCATTTAAAAAAAAAATTCATTGACTCATCATCGTACCCTAACTTTAAAGTATTGGATAAGAGTAGCTTATATTCCCCAAATATATTTAATTAATTAACTTGTGGCATCCACATTCTGCTGACGAGAACTAAATAAATTCAATTTTTTTTTATTTCTTTTATTTTATTTTATGTGATATTATTTAACCAGACACGATATACGTTTATTCTTAATATGTGGAATGATTTGTCTGGTTAATTTCATTAATGAATTAAAAGAAGGCGAGGATTTTTATAAGCCTCCTTCTCGATCAAGCTTTTCATATATGTGACAAGGAGGGTGAAATAAGGAGTAGTATATATACAAGTGGCTCGATCATCAATAAGTTTCTTCTTGTTCAATATAAGGCGGGATTCTATCTATAAGGCGTAGGGATGGCAAGGAGGGTGAAATAAGGAGTAGTATATATACAAGCGGAAGAGGGGAGGGCCGGGTTGAAGTAACTATTTTTAAAACTAATGTGGGACGGGTTGCGGATCTAAGAACCAAATAGGAGTAGTATATATAAAAGTGGTTCGATCATCAATAAGTTTCTTCTTTTTCTTTTTATATAAGGGGGGATTCTGTTTATAAGATAGGATTGCAAATCAGCCTGCTAATTATATATCATCGTGACGGGGCTAAATCATCGCAATTGTTGATCTTCATTCCGAAATTTAAATGAAATCATCAATTAGCGTAGACGACCGACCATGCTCCAACCAAAAAGGAAAAAATATTTTTATGATTATAAATAATCTTATTAGAATAAAATATAAAATTTTAATTATTTTTTACAACAGAATAAAATTAAATATTTACATATATTTAAAATCGATGAATGGAAACTTCCAACCTCAAAAAATGTCTAAGAAGTATCTAATAAAATTAGTGGGGGCCCTAATGTTTAATTATTCTTTCAACTTCAATCAAAAAAAAAAATTAAAATAAATCTTTGTGGACCAAAATATTGCATAACTCAATTTTAATTAGCTGGAAATGATTCTGAGAATTATCAAGTTGGTACCAATTAAAAACACTTCTTTTTTATATTGGAAAAATATTTTGAATTGAAAAAATGCATGTCTTAATTGTTTCTAGACATTATTCAACAGAATATTTTTAAAGTATAAATTCGAAAAATATTTTTTAAATAGAACATGTGCTAATAGTTTTTTGTGATATTCATGGTCTCTTTTCTTATATGCATCTGTTCTTAAACAAAAATTATTTAATATGTATTTTCTCTATTCAATTTATTTGTCCTAGTTACTATTTGAATAGTAAAATGATATTTTCTTTGATCATAATTCTCTTAAATATCTTTGATATATTTTAAATTGTTAACTATTATTATGACTTACTAAGTATTAAATTTTATATCTCTAAAAAAATGAAGATTCTATATCCAAATTTGGTTAGTTTGATTCTTGTTCAACTAATCAAGCCACATAAATTGAAATAAAGGAAATAAATTATTGATTTAGAATCGATCAGTAACTTCAAAAAGGATTTAATAATCTAAAACTATGAACTTTAAATCATAATTAGTAAGAATACGTATAATTGATCCCAACATTACACTAGTACATTTTCTTGAAAATCAAAGTATAATAATGATTTAAAGTTTTAAGTCTTTATATTATATTTAAGTATATGATTTAAATTTTAAACTATATTATATTCCCTTTATTATACTAATAAGTTTTAACAAAGAAGACAAATCTTCTTAAAGTAAGATCCAAGGAGATCATAAGAATCTTATCCAAATTGTTGACTAGGGTGACAAAATCAGTCTCTCAAAATACGATTCGTCCAACTCGCTCAAACTTAAATGATTAATGATTCGTTCAAATCTTTCGGCCTAATTTATTTCAGTTCCTAAAAATTAAATTGATATACAACTCAAATTGATCCATGATAAACCTTATCAAATATATACAACCATAACAAAGACATAAAATACTTAACGTATTATATTATTAAGTACCAAAAAATGAAAACAAAATTACAAACAAAGAAATCAAAACTTAATAAGAATTGAAAAGTTAGTTATGACACATTTTTTATTCATTTTAGTCTAAATTAATTACTTTTTGGGTGAATAACTTGCCATCACAAATCAATTCAATTTAACCTGTTCAAATTCAGTCGAATCTTATCATTTGATGACACCACTGTGTTCTTAACATTACGTCCTATATAAATGTTTGGCTAAGTATATATCATAAAGCATTATATTATAAAGTATTACCACCTTACAATATTTATGCAACTTCAACAAATTAAAATCCATCTCCAAGAAAAAGTTTCAACCTAAAACACTATATAGATATAAAGTTTTAGCAGTGAAAAGTAGCTTCAACTATCTATCTCTTTTTCTTTGAATATATATAAGCATACTAGATTTGGTAGAATAATTATCGAATTTTATTGACATCTTTGAAGAGACTTCCATGAAAAGAAAGTTTTTTTTTTCTAGATACCCAATATAAATTGCACGCTTCTGTTTCTTTTTAGTTGTCATATTTTTCATTTTCAGAGTTAAATTATATAAACTTTGACTAATATTTTACAATGTATTTTTTTTTCTTTTTATTGATATGAAAAAGTTGCAACTAATAATATTTTTCTTATAGTTTTTAAATATCTAAAATTTTCTTTTAAAATAATTAAATTAATCTAATTTAATTTAGCTTTGAAAATTAGTCAAATTGATTTTTGGAAAATACAATATGACAATCAAATAGAAACGAAGGGAATAGTTTAAATTATATATATTGTGAATATAAAGAATTTATATGCAGATCAGACTCCTTAAAATGTATGATAAGTAACTAATTTTGAATATAAGACAGAATTACATTGTTACAACATGTGAATACTTGTTATAACATGTGAATGTGACATGATGGTGTAAAAATGTGACTAGCTTATGTAGAATATAAGACAAATAAAATAAAGAGATTCATTGATTTAAACAATCCTATGAGTCACTATCTCTTATTAACATGAGCTCTATATAAATAGACATTGACATGTCCAAAATTTGATATGTCAATGTGGTATGTGCCACCAAATTTGAAAGAAAAATAAGCCCCCCCGACCCCCACCCCAATATATATATATATATATAAAATATCAAACAACATGGAAGGTAGTTCTTCTTCTAAAGGAAAAAAGGTTATGCAAGAGAAAGAAAATAGCAACAAAGTTGGTGAGGATATTAATAATAATGAGGTGATCAAATATCGAGGTGTACGTAAGCGGACTTGGGGAAAATATGCGGCAGAGATACGTGACCCCACGAGGCAAGGTGCTCGCCAATGGCTAGGAACATTTGACACTGCTGAGGACGCGGCAAGGGCCTATGACAAGGCAGCATTTAACCTAAGGGGACATCTTGCTACTTTGAATTTCCCAAATGAGTATTACTCTAAGCTCAATGACCCATCTTATTATAATTATCGTACTTCATTTAATGTTAATAGTACTCCAAGTATTGGTCATCAAGACAAAGAGAAAATTGAGTTTGAGTATCTTGATGATAGTGTGCTAGAGGAACTTCTTGGAGCAGAAGAGCCAAAGATGGTAAGAAAAGGAGGTTAAGTTTTGTAATTTTATAAATTTTAAGTTTTCAAGAATGGTTGTTCTTGCGATTCCGGATGAATCTTTATCGGTCGAGGACCGGAATTAATAGCAATGAATTTCTATGTAGTATTTAGGAAAAAGCTTTGAGTTTCCCTCATCTTTGTTTTCTTCTTCTTCTCTTTCATTGTGGTTTTTTTAAACTTTATTTTATAGTCATGTATATTCGATATTCAGAACTTATTTTATATGATGTTTGCCTTGGAGTATGAATGTAAAGGGAATAATATGGTTAACGAAGAGTTTATCATATATATGAACAAACCTCTAATTGTTTGAGACTGATCGTAAATAGTACTGATTTTGTTGTTATTATTGGATTCAATATATTTTCAGATATGATTTCTTCAATCCCCAAATTTTATTTTATTTTTGTTATGAACAAAAAAAACTTTTTATTTGTTTGGGTCAACTACATAAATTGAGTATTTGACCTATTAGATGCAAATACTACATTTCCAAATTGAAAAAGTTTAGAGGAATTGAACTATATACTCCTCTAAGAATATTTGACTTAATTAGAATATTTATCTAGAAGGAAGGAATGGTTAAATATTTGAAAACTTAGAATATTTATGATTTGATTTTGATATATATAGAAAAGAAGATAAAAAAGTTAACCAATCAAACTAGAAAGAAGAACGGTTGGCTCTCGTATCAATGAAGAATATAGCAAAATGTGATATATTTGATGTGACTTACACAATTTCGTGAAATATTAAGTCTATTAATACAAATGCATTCGAAGCCATTAGGTCCAGGGCATATATGTCATGATATTATATAATCATTTAATTATGGATCCGATTAAAATGTATAGATGTTTGTGGAAATTACTATAAATTTGTTTCATCGGTCTATTCTCAGTAGAGAAAATTACTCCATATATGTGTTGATAAAAGATAAGTAATAAATATTCAATGAAATAATTAAGGTGTGTGGTAATTAACTTAATTAAATACTCGGTGCTTGTTTTGGAGTTCTTTCGCATCATAGGATGTCAAGGTGACTGATCTATTGTAGCTTCTAACGTGCTCATGAGCTATCTTAGGTGTTATTGATCGTGTCTTTACAGGTATTAAATAAATGGATTTCGAGCCTAATTCAACTTAAAAATTAGCTCAAAAGATAAAGATTTTTTAGTTAAGTCATATAAAGAGACGACTCATCCCTTGATCAACTGACATGTGGAAATTTTCAATATCTCCTGCACCAGGATTTAAATACTATATTGAGCATATTGGACAATATAATATGAGAGCTCCAATGACAAGATCAACAATAGGGTCGGAGCTGGAACCCACCTATGAATTCGGATAAATCCTATATTTATATTTTTAAAAATTACTGTATATATACAAAATTAAATTTAGAACCCAGTTGAACGTTTGGTACTCCTTGAAGCTCAAATTGATTCAGATTTGTGTCGTGTAATATATATTTAAGGGAGGAACACTCTTTCGTAAGATTTTTTCATATCTAAAATTTGAACACGAGACCTCCCTTATGTTTATTTTTTTCAATCTGAAGACAAAGGCAATTTGACAAACTTCATTTCAATACAAGAATAAAGTGTTAATATGATTAAGGTGAATGTAAAAATTAGAATGTCATTTCAATTCAATGGTAATTTGGTTAAAATATGAATGAAAAGTAATTTTCTAGATTAAAGTGATTAAGAAATTTCTAGATTAAAGTGATTAAGACATTGTCTCTTTTTAACAATAATAATGCAGCAATTTGCTAAAAAATTATTCGAATATTAATGATTTTATGGATTAAAACCAAAAGAATATAAATGACTTTCTCACTGACATTCTGAATCTTCTCTTAAGATCAGATGCATAATATAGAATTAGACATATATTATTCTAATTTATGTTTATGGTATCTAAGTACATCATATAAATTAAAAGTTCCCGTTAATTATCATGGATTGTGATGGGATGGTTGAGATCTCTCCACCCTTAATTAGACGTATTAAAATCAAGTCACGGAAAATGAAAAAGAAAAGATCGATAGAGAGTATAAACTCTAAAAAAATGGACCCTATAATTCGTAAAGTCGGATTTAGTTAAACTCCCAATACGAATATCAAACATTGAATTGGAAAAAAAATGTTAATAAGTGAACATTGTTTAAGATAACTTTTAAAGATGAAAAGATAGTTACAAAATGATTAAAAAATCTAATTAGTATTAATTTGCATCGGGTGCTTACAGCAAATCGTATATCGTATAAATTACTCTAACTAAGTAATCTAATAAGATGAGTATGCATGATAATTAATCGAAACATATGTACTAACATATATCGCGTATATATTAGCGTGGTGTAAGCATATAAAGTTTTTTTGTTTTACCCTTTGTAGACACTAATATATTATTAAACGATAATCAATAATCGTGATAAATTAGTATGATTTAGTGGATATACCAAAGTTTGAATTTTTAAACAATCAAAACATGAGGGGCCAAAGTGTAAAACACCAAAGTTTGAATCCTAAATTGATTAGTTATTACACACCAAATTTTGGGCCAATGGGCAGGATGAAACGTTGGGCTTATTAGAAGCCCAATGGGCCATCAGGATGATTCATATTGTAGCCCATAACCCAATATGAGAAAGGGTTATTTGCAAAAGTAACCATCATAATGTGTAGTCTTGAACTTTTAGCATCATTTAACAAAATTTTAAAAGCTAAACTTTTTGAAATTTTACATATGTATATAAAATACATTTTCTATTGTTCTTAAAATTTGTGCTATATCATTTTCCGACAAATGAGATTCAATATAGCTTTGTTATTAGAGTAAGTTTCATAAATGACATACACGTAAAGCCTAATTATGCTCCGTAGCTACAGTTCGGGTAATTGCATTTTATAACTATAGTTATGCAGCGTTTGTATATATTTGTATAATTTGCTATATAATTCATTGTGTTTGTATATTTAGCTATATATTTTGATTTGCGCAGAGCTTTTGTGTAATCGCATACAATATTTGTATAAATCGCACGAATTATACAAAATTCAAACTATAATTACAGCTGGATGTTTGCTGCGAGCCATAATTAATTCAAACTATAGCTATATTAGCTAATCAACTAGTATATGTTTGTTTATCCGATTGATTTTTCCTTGTTATTTTTCAGGATCTTTATCTGCTCTGAAACAATATTGAAACATGAAATCACGCTTTTATTTACTAAATTTTGTCTTGAACAATACTCCTTACCAAATAGCATGGATAGTAATACAAAGTGGAAGCATATAGCTAGCAAAGTTACTTAGACTAGAATTAATGGTGCCAAGAAACATCTATAAATTCTAGTACATTAAATAGAGAACAAAACATTAGAAGGCTACAACATTGTTAGCAAATATTGAAGCCACAAATGTTATACAATTGGCATGAACACACACTCTATAGGTGATAATTAATTAGCATGAATGACCAAAATTTAATAGGTAATTAGCACACATTAATTATATTGCACATATATTCATAAAATGCACCACCATTGTTAAAAGTTGGCCCATCCAACTTTACTATATATATATATAGGCTATGAAGAGGTAAGATTTTATGTCCCCTCCCTTCATGCAAAAAGGTGGTATTTATTGAAATAAAAAACCCATTTTTACGTTTATTACTAGATATTACACAAGATACTTACCTTTATAATAACATATAAAGGATTTTAACGATCTTTATTTCCTCTTATTTGCATTTTGCTCGTAATCAAGAAGTTCTTCAAGAACCTTATCGTCAAGATATTCAAGTTCAAGAACTTGTCTTGTTCCTTGTGGATCACTTCTTGCATGCACATTACTAGAAGATGAAGAAGCCATTGATGAAGAGTTGTTGTAAAAATGAGAAGAGCTCCTAGGCAAATTATACTCTTCAGGAAAATTAAGGATCGCCAAATTTCCCCTCATGTTATAAGCTGCCCTATCATAAGCTCGAGCAGCATCTTCAGCAGTGTTGAATGTACCTAGCCAAACACGAACTCCTCCTTGTTGATTAGTATCGCGAATTTCGGCTGCATATTTCCCCCATGGCCTCTTTCTTACACCTCTATATTTCACTTCATCCATGTTGTTTTTGTTTTTTTTTTTGTTTTTCATGCAGAATATGGTACATTAATGTGGCTAATTTATAAAGGAATTCACCAAAAAGGGATTTATTGTTTGGCATAATAAGGGATGGTTGAGAATGAATTGAATGGAATATCTGGAGGGGCCAAATTTATTAGTTTAGCCCAAAAAAAGAACCTTCCATGAGGACCAAAAAGTTAAGTATAATGCAGTGTATTGAATTGGTCAAATGATGGCTGTGACCAAATACTTTTTGTCCACCTGTTTTGATTAATCTACATGTGCCAATGGTAAAACGATTTTTCACATTTCACTAAAAGATTCAAATTATGAAAATATATATATATATATAACAAGGGTTTTCTCGAGCTTATTCATATGGTATCGAATTTTATGATATCGTGGATTTCGAAGCTCTCCGGGTTAATTAGGTCCATAGATCCAGAATTTATACGCGAACCAAGTTCGATAAATGGAAGTTTTACGATCACCGACTCAAATCCATTGTTGAATCCTACTCAGCGAAATATGGAGGTATTTATAGCAGAACGGGTCAATCTAGTCTTTCACAATAAAGGAATAGACGGAACTGCCATGAGGTCTGTTATATATAATTTTAATTATATTTAAACTGTTTTGTTGTTATGGTTTTATGAATTGTGCTAACATTTCGAAAAATAAGTGAATCGCAATAATGATAAGCTGTGTTATATCTTATATTTATACCCAACATATGATACATTTTATTTATTATCTAAGTATATATATTTAGTAAAGAAAATAAATGAAGTGTTGTCTCGCGACATTACCTTATTTTTTCATTCGGTGTCTGGTATTCACATTTGAGTCCGACTATATCCGAATTCATGCCGCGTAGGGCTCCATTTGGGGGAAAGCACTCCCTACCAAAGATTTTTCCATTTACAAAGCTCGAACTCGAGACCTCTAGTTAAAGGAGCTGCTCCATCCATTGCACCACATCTTTTGGTGGTCTCGTGACACCACCTTCGACTTGGTAAATTTGCCAAAATGATGTTGTAGAAAAATTTATAATGTTTTACATTTTTTTATTTTTAGTATATTTCGTATAAAATGATGCATCTTTTCATAGTTAGAAATGATTTAATTTTAAATTTCTCATGATTTTATTCTATCACAATATTATATTTTTAAAAAAAACTAACACATAAGGTGTTTAATTAGATATATTCACATAAAATAAAACCTATGGAATAATTTAAAACTCAAAAGGATTGGTTTTAGCATTGTTCAATTAACTAGAATTTGATTAAAAAAATTAAGGTTTAATTGTTCATTATGGTATTGATTAGGTCATATGCTTATGTAGTCACCTCTTACGTATAGTGTAAAAAAAAGCAAAAAGAAAAAAAACATTAACCTTTTTCCCCCTACAAAAAGTTAAAATAATTTTTAATTTTATAGGTATATATTCATATTTAGGTGTATATAATAGAGTAATTAATTCAAATATGAAAAGGTTCATTAATTAGGAGCAATTAAATATATTTTCTAGTGGGATTTTTGAAATGAACATGCATGGAATATTACAAGATGTGTAAATGGTACACTAATTAATCATCAAATATTATTAAAATTAGATTCTTTTTTTGTATAAGCTATGAAATCCTAGTGAAAAGATATTAGTGGAGTAGAGTGAATTAATTAATTTATAAAACTATAATGCCTAATAATATTCATTAATAAAAAGTTTTTCACTATACAAGGAATCCAATATATCTCTTTACATTGAACAATCTAGTTAAGTTGTTCCAATGTATTAGCATAACAATATGTTTAACTAATAGCTAATTGATGGCAGGGACGGAGCTAGCTTATAAGTTATGAATTAACGTGTTCAATATTTTTACTCGATGTTGTATATATGTTAATTTGAGATAATCATCAAAATTCACAAATTTCAAATTAAAGAGCATAGGATCAATTTGACATTCTCGTAATTTTTATTTAGAATTTAAATTTTATATATTGGTTGTATATTAGAAGCGGATCTAGAAGCTGATATATGAATTCGAGATATTGTGATTGGGAGATTAAGGAATAAGTGCACCTTTATAATTATTGATTAGAGCTAATGACATATGATGTGTTTCGTCATATCAAGCAATTAGCAAAATCTAAAGTGTATATATATAGTTTATATATTATTATTTTTTATGTATTTTTAACTTAAAGTAAAAAAGAAGAATAATTTTAACTTTTTTCCTTATTTGTTTTTTTTTTTAATTCATCCTTGTGTGCATGGGAGATTTGACATATAAAGATGGCAACATAAGGGGTTAGTAACTCTATTTTAAATTTATTTATTTATTTTACATATTTAATGGGGGTGTTAAATTGAACTAAAATTAATAAAAGAAATTTTTGTATATAGTACTCAAAAATATCTTAATCATATTCCATAGCTATAATTTGGGTAATTTTCATAACTATAGTTATAGCAGCGTTCGTATAATTCGTGTATACGTTTATATATTTCACTATACAATTTGTGTTCAGCGTTTGTCTCTATACAATTCACAATGTTTGTACAATTTTATTCATTCACAACTTTTGTATAATCGTGCACATCATTTGTATAAAATTGCATGAATTATACAAAACTCAAACTGTAATTACAACTAGATATTTATTGCGAGCCCTAATTAATTCAACCTATAGCTATAGTAGCTAATTAACTAGTATATGCATGCTTATCCACGTAATTTTCCAATTACTAAAGACCAAGTTATAATTTAGTAGTATGTTCAACTTTAATAAAAGTCCATTTATTCTTTGTTCTTTTGCAATTTAATTATTAAATTACTTATTAAAAAAACTATTTAAGATGACTACTTCAAACATAACCAAACTCAAGAAAAAAATATATTCTTTTCTATATGTTTTGTTGTTTTTTCTTAGTTACATAGTGGATTAGTGAAACAAAGTTCTTAGCATCTCCAATGGGCTTTCGTGTGGGCTTTTGTGTTTAAAATGGTTGTACATTGATGCATTCAACATTGTGCGGCCCATTTTATGGGCCCAATAACAAGTTTATCCAAAAACAAAAATTTAAAATATGATCCTCAAACAAGTGGCATTATAATTTCATAGCCATTATTTTCTTGCTAGTCACCTACTACATTTTTGTCATCATATGTTGCTTGAAATGGCAAAGGATTGATCTTTTAAGGCTTCTCGAGAAGGCAACGTGCTGAAAGTCCTTTAACAGTTCATTTACCTGAAAATAAAGAATTGAACGAATCTGTTTTTCGCTCGATCCCCATTTTTCGATAGAAGAAAATTGAATAGAGTAACAATGCAAGTACAACATGTGAACATGTTGTTTGTTTGAGTGAATTTCAAGAAGATGAAAATCTCAAAGTCATTCCAAATTTTGCCCATTTTTTCCACATTAATTGTATTGACATTTGGTTTCAAAATAATACAAATTGTCCACTTTGCAGAAATAGCCTCTAACCACAAATTATAACCAAAAAGGTTCCCTTTGGATCAAATCATCATTCCTCAAGATCAAGATCCTCAGACAAGTGTCAATTTATAATTCAACCAACTAGGAGATCTTTTATTCTACAAAAATAAATAGATTTATGTCATGATAACCATATGAATCATGTGGTGAAATCACTTGTCTGACTAATTCAAATTTGCGCTCCGCACTTTTGTGTTCCTATTTTTATTGTTTTGGTTTTTTAGTATCCTTGAAATTAACATCTGGTGTGAATGTCTTCATCATATTGTCTTCATGATGTTCTCCTTTTGTTGTGCAACATTTTTCTTCATCTTTTTTCTCTGAATTTGGATCTTCTTTTCCCCACAAGAGCAAGTAAAGACCAACAATGACTATTACTGCTCCTATGATGCTGAAAATTGGAAAAAAGAAAAAAAGACTACCTCAATTTCAATTTATGTGATGTAATTTGACTCATCACGATAATAACATGATTTAAGCTTAAATGAAGTTGCGACAATTTATGTAACAGATCGTAACTCATTTGGGACTAAAGTATAGTTTGACTCGTCAAAAGAAATGAAAGACTAACAAAATGTGTTTTTTAAAATATGTCATAACACTTGCATGAATATAAAAAAAAATGTCACATGAGGTGGAATGGAAAGAGTATGTCTTTAGGGCATGACGAATCATATGTCAGTTTCAAGCAAGTTGAGGTTAGCAATATAAATTCTCATTGATCACATCGTTTTATTTAAGCTCATTGTGGACTAATATTAAACAAAAATAGAAAGTAGAAGAAGTTTTTTACCTTCCCACATATAGCTTTTCTCCAAAAACAAAGTATGCAAGAAGTGCCACTAATATAGTTGATAGTGGGTTGAACATAGTCACAAAAACAGGTCCTCTTTGCTCTGTGCACCACAATTGAATGAAGACTACAAAACCTGAGATCACTATACCCTGTTTCAAAGTAAAAAAACTAACATAATCAACAATAATAATATACCAGCGTAGTTTTACAAGTGACGTTCAGGAAACAGAACGTATTCAAATCCTATCCTTACCTTTGGGGTAGAGAAGTTGCTTCTGATAGACCGTCGATAATTGTTAAAGCTTGTTACTACCAAATAAAATTTCATTAGAGTGATCTCACAAGTGATGTTCGGGAGGCAGGACGTACTCAAATTTTATCTCTACCTATGGGAGTAGAGAGATAGTTTCTGATAGACCCTTGATGATTGTTAAAGCTTGTAACGACCAGATAAAAATTAACTACAGAGCTATGTTGTCATATTTGTGTCAAATCTTTAAAAAATATATTCCCTCGTTCTCAATTTATGTGGCACGTTATGAATTTCGAGATTCAAACAAGTCTATCTTTGATCGTAAATTTTTCATACGTCTTTTAATATTTTGAAATTGTCAATGTGACTTATTGTACTTATCACCCCAAATTCTTGGTTAAACTTAAACTATTTTACTCTCGAAAAAATAAAAAGTGACACATGAACTGGGATTGAAAAAGTATAATGTTATAAGTATTCAACAATATTTTTGATAAGCCCGAGCAACATAGTTGGGAGAGATAATTGGGCCCTTACCCCATATATTGTAGACCAAAAATCAATGTTGAAACCAATAGTCCAAGCAGCTCTTTTATGTTGTACTATGACTGTGAAGAAAGCTGATTGTGCTGCTCCAACAAAACTCATCCATGTTGTCAATGACAATTGGGCTGGATATCTTTTCAATGTGTAAGCCTGTAAAATTTCAACGATATGGAGTCGAATTCAAGATTTAAACTTTATAGATTTTAAATTTTATAATAATTCCAAATGTTGCTAAATGTAAAACTATTAGTATATACTTCCTCCGTCCATCTTACATATCCTCTATATTATTTTGGAATGTCCAAGTTATGAAATCACGAGATAATTTTATCCTTATCATTAATTATAGTGTTCTTCTTATTACATTTTTAAAGACATTATATTTATTATATTCAAAGGGTGATTTGGTAAAATTATCTCTATCATTTACTACTTCTTAATCCCTATGCCAAGTCAAAAAGAGACATGTAAAGATAGACGGAGGAAGTATTTCATAAATTGCATAACACAAATATAACATTTAGTAGAAAACTACGAGATTTAGTCGAACCCCTAACTTGCCTTGTAGCTCCACCCCTATAAGTTTGTCACGACCCAACTCTACTTTGAAGTTAACAATTTTTACTGATAGTGAACTCCATATATATATATATTAACTTGAGATCGTCAAAAATTGATAAGAATTTTTGTAAAATGACCTGCATGATGTACCATAAGGCCCAAGTAATGCAACTTGCAACAGTCAAAATTGAGCCTTTGACCCAATTTTCCTTGACAACGTTATTTCCTTGATGAATATATATGAGAGGATGCCATAAATTCTTCAAAATAGCTCCTTTGTACAATGTCATAACCATAACCCCAGCCAATGAAACAAGGGTTCCTGTGATTTTTGCTATTCCTCTTGGGTCTTGAACATTAACAATTTCCAACCTACAATATTAGGGGGAAAAAAAAATTAATTAGAGTTTAAGGACTCACCAAAAAAAAAACTGATATTTTGACAAAACGTCTTATGATAAATTGAGTTGCTCTTGAGAATTTTTCAATGAAAAATCCAACAGAAATTGTTTCGACGAGCCAAATTTAGACGGATTCTATGGGAAGTTTACTTTTTTTCGTGGTGTCTATGGGGTAATGGTACTATAAAAAAAAAATTTACAAAGTTGAGTCGTTTTTTAGGTAATAATTATAAATGAATATCTTGATAAGCATTTATATATATATACTAGTCTTGTTGTACGAGCTTTGTGCGTGATCAAAGAGAGAAAAATTAATTTTAATCATAAACTTATAAAAAGATATAATTCACTACAAAAGAATTTTGATAAATTATTTATTTATAAAAGTCCTATCACTAATTAGAACTCGTGATAAGTTAAAATTTTCCTTAATGAATACGGAGTATCTTCTTGATTCAAATAAAGAAGAAATAGAAGTCTATCAAATAAGGAAGATTTAGGAGTTTTTCCACGATTAGAAGTTCTTATTTTATCACGTCTTTCTATATATAAAAGAAAAATGGCAAACGCACAATTTTATCAAAAGCCAAATCTTTTAAATGGAGGGCAAAAAGTTCAAACAACATTTTCTAAGGTTTTCACACTTTTAATATAATATAGATTAAATTGTTGATTAACTAATAATTATTATAATAAATTTGTAAATGTCCATAATAAGAAAATCAAACATCCACATTTTAATTAAAGATTAAATATGCTTAGTTAGATATGATAAGGATTAAAATCAAAATCATTTAACAATAATTAAAGGACCAAAAGTGTATTTAATCCTTTGATTAATAAATTAATTACCTGAGGATTACTGCCAATACAAAGGTGAGTGCTGCAATTGTGTTTAGCATAGAAGCTAAAAATGTTGGAGAAGTGAAATTCAAGCTCACAAAATACATGTTTAATGTTAAACTCACTCTGAAATAAATTGACAAAAAAAAAGTTAGTATTTTTGGCCTCAAATAATTGAATAGTTATATTTTAAAAGTATTATTAATGATGTTTAATTGAACTTAGTTACCCCAATAGAGAAAGTACAAAGAACTCCAATAGCAAACCCATAGTTAACTTTGGTCTTTTTTTTCTGCATAAAGAAACAAAAACATTTAAAAGATTTTTAAAATATAGAAAGGACTAAAAAAAACTTTTAAATAATATTTTGCTAATTATTTCAAGGACAAAAATATAATTAATCAATAAATGAGGGACCAAAAATGCAATCATTCCTTTCGATTTTAATTTCTTAATTTGACAACATCACGAAGTTTAAGAATACAAAGAATACATCTAAATCTTGTTAGTCTTAAGGTAAATATGTTTTTTGACATAACAAACATGTTATCCAAATGCATTTCAAGTAATTGTAATAAAACTTGACCTATTAACCCCATCAGTAGTGTAAAAAACTTTATCGTATCAACGTATAAAATTAAAATATTTACTTTATAGGCAAAAACATTAGCATAACATAAAATCTAACTAATAATCGGGTAAAAATGGTGAATAACTCAAGTAACAACTCTCTAATGGTCTAAAAAGATCTTTTCACTATTAGTATATAAAACTGAAATCCTGAATGTATACGAAGTGTTAATTATACGATATGTATCTCTCAAGAAAATACGCGAAGAGTAACATAACTAGACCTCCCACGACATGTCAATAAGTTATACAAACATGTGGATTCATCCCATGATTGAATGAAGCTTCAGTAATGAAATACAAAGTGTAAAAAAATTTTACTGTATCAACGTATAAACTAAAATCTTTACTTTACAAGCAAAAGCAAGAACGTAAGGTAAAATCTAACTGACAATCAGGTAAAAATGCATGGTGAATAACTCAAAATAACAACTCTTTGATGATCTTAAAAGATCTTTTCACCATCAATATATAAAACTGTAATCCTGAACTTATACCAAGTATCAATTATACGATACGTACCTCTCGAGAAAATACGCAAAGGGTAACATAACTAGACCTCCCACAATATGTCGATAAGTTACATAGACATGGGGATTCATCCCATGATTGAATGAAGCTTGAGTAATGAAATACAAAATAGTGTAGCAAATTTGAGCTACAATCATAAGAAGATGAGGTTTGAACTTCTCCATAGCCAATATATCCCTTTGCAAAAAATGTCTTCTTTTTTTCTTTTTAATAAAAAATGACCACAATTTACTACTATTTAAAATAGACAATAAATGTGGAATTAAGAATGGGGTTCTATTCCTCCCATTTCTTAAGAGATGGGATCTTGTTCTTGATTAAACATATATTCTTGAGGTGAAATTTTTTCTATACTTTTCTCAAATGAGAATAGAATATGTTTCTTCTTTGTTATAACATAAAGAAGAAACAAATAAAATTTGAGTGAGGATTTTCAAAAGAAGAGACACAATTATTCTTGAATATTTAATGAGAAAGGGAATAAAAAGGGAGTGCAAGATTGTAATATATATACACACACTTTTGACCTTATTTCTCAATAGTATTAGCATTATTTTCGTAGTTTTTGTTCTCTTTTTTTTTTTTCTATATTGTGTAGTGCTCTTCATTTTATATTATTTCGTTCTTGTTACTGTTCTCATATATATATATATATATATATATATATATATATATATATATATATATATATATATATATATTCTTTTTTTAAACTGTTTAAAAATTATTTTTTAAGTTGAAAATTTAATTTAAAAAATTTCTTTTATCTTTATAATCTAGAGATAAGATTTATGTATATTCTATCCTTTTCAAATTCCTAAAATTATAATTAGTATATATGTGTGTGTAATCCAATATCACCAAAACACTTCGGAATTTTTTAAACAATAGAAACAAAATCAAGTGCTTTAATTAGCCCATTTTCAAGCTCCACTCCAATAAATTAAACAGATACTAATGATGAAGGAGCCACATAAAGCTCTTTTGCATAAATAGTTATATAATATGAGCATTAAAATAAACAAATTATAGAATCAATGATTAGTTATTATATCATTGGGAAAAAAAAGTTGAGGGTAAACAAAAGGTTTTGTACTTTTTATAAACTTTTGAATTCCCTAGTTATATGGGGAAAAAAAAATGCCCTCTATTTTAATTTATGTTGTATTAATTGAATTTGCATGGAGCTATAAAAAAATGAAGATATTTGAAATTTGTTCTTGTAATATACGTCATAATATTTACATGATTATAAAATAATTATTAAGAGTGAAATATATCACATAACATTAATAATTTTCAAATTTAAAAGTGAGTAGCTAAGAAAAGTCAATTGTAATTACAAAGCAAATAACTAACTAAACAATATCCATTTAGACTTTATTTTGCCAATAACCACAAAATATGCAACGATATATGGATGATCGGTATACTATAGATTGCTTAATAAATTTCTTACGACTTCTAGTTTCATTCAATTGATTCAAAATTATAGTTGAAAAGGAAAAAAAATATTTATAAGGTGTGAGGATAGTGCTAATTATATGAGGTTTTAATTTGAAGAAATTATATGAATTTGTGTAAAACGAATAATATCATATCATGTTAAAGTGTTATTGTTTTAACTCAACAATAAGGGTAAAATATTTTATTATATTAAAAGTATTTTTTGAATTGTTTTTGCTGAGTTAACCTTACAAAGACTTGTTTAAGTACGTACATGCAAATCAATCATATTTGTGATATGAGCATAAATTTGAATATTACATGGATAATTATCTCTGGTATTATGCGCTAACATTCTCAACAGACACTCTAAAACTCATCAACGTTTGTGAAAATCCCTTCAAGCTTCATTCCATCGATGGAATGAATGAGAACTAATCGGTATTAATAGAGATTCAATGTTCTTTTGGAGTGCTTCTACTTTATTTGTTCAATGTTCTTTAAGATTGTACTCCCTCTGTTCCATTTTAATTAAATTTGTGAGGTAATGCACACATATTAAGAAAAACATTCAACAACAAATTTTATACCATACTATCCTCACTATTGCCCTTTCAATTGATGCACATACTATATATTGATAGTTTTTTTTAAAAAAAAAAGTTGCATATAAGGTGTAAGAATACTCTTAATTATACAAGGTTTTAATTTGGAGAAATTGTACAAATTTATCCAAAACGAACAATATCACATAATGTTAAAGTGCCTTTAGCTCAACAACAAGAATACAATATTTTATAAAATTAAAAATATTTTTAAACTATTTTAGCTTACTTAATCTTACAAAGACTCGTTTAAATACGTACGTGTGAACCAATCATGTTTGCAATATACGCCTAAACTTGAACATTACAATAGCTAATGAGCACTCCAGATTATGCACTGACATTCTTCATAAACGCTCATGAAAATCCCCTCATACTTCATCCGCTCGACATTAATAGAGATTCAATATTCTTTTGGAGTGTTTCTACTATATTTTGTCAAAATAATAGAAATTCAATGTTCTTTTAGACAACTTCTACTATATTTTATCAACACGACACTTATTATAAAAGAGAGGAAATATAGGCTACTTGAATCTATGGACATTATGAAAGCACTTATTCTCGACACTTTGTTTTAGTATGCATTAATGACAGTAACCGCAACATGATTAATTAAAGCTGAAATTTTGATTAGTTGACTCTTTAAGTGAGCACTAAAAAAGCATATGTTGTTGCCAGCAATTAAAATTAAACTTATTTTTTTTTAAAAATAATGTCCTAAAAGCTAAATATAATGTGAAACATAAAGAATTTATGATAAGGTGAAGATGAGATAGTAACAATGGATTCCATTATATTAACTTCGAAGAATTGATGCTACCACTAATGAGTGTGGTGGTATGGATATAATTTTTTCACATTTACTTAAAAAAATTTAAATTTGAGTGTTGAACTTACAAAAAAATCATAATAGAGACCACTTCTTTTTTAATGAATCTTATGCAACATCAATTTGAATTAAGACTACTTAATAAGTGTCAAATATTAGATGATTTCACCTAAAACAAGAATTGATGCTTCAAAGCCAAGAAAATGAAAAATTTATATCTGCGGTGGAAAAAGAATGATGGCCAAGGGAGAATTGCAAAGATAGAGAATTTTCTATATTTTCAATTAAATAGCAATTGTATGCGTTACTTTTTCCTAATTTAGTAAGAAAATTCTAGCCAAACAATTTTTGTCTCCCTTTATATTGGTTTAGGAAAATAAGGAAAAGAAAACTCATTCTACTTTTTTCTATTTTCATTATTTTTGTTGGAGTTTCTTGTCTCTTTTCTTTAACTTAGCTAGTGACCACATAGATATGTAAACTAGACAAAAACTTTGGTGAAAAAAAATTAAGTTGGACATACTTCAGTCATTATTCTCACATAAATCTTGTTGCGACTTACCAATACGAATGCTAAATACTTCAAACCTACTCAGATTTAGATAGATGGAAAAAAATTTACCTACCATTATGTATGTTAGAGTTTGAACGGTCTTGAATCAATAGTTTAGTCACTTCTTTATATTTATAAGGTAAAAGTAAGCTTACACATTATCCTACCCAGACCCCACTTATGAAATTACACGAGTATATTAGTATTGTTAAAATTGAACTCTAATCATCCTCCAAACAATATTACGGTTTCACTTATACAGTAACTATTTCGATTGTAAAATAGTTAAAAAGTGGCTATTTATGAATTTAAGTTGCACTAAAAAATTGATTCCAAAATATAGCAGATGCAGCAAATTTATAAGAGCACCATTAGAAAGATTGAACGCAAGAACCAACAAATTAAATTAGTAAAAGTTGATAACTTGACTCGTTCTCTTTTTTTTGTGGGACTATTGATAACTAAATCAATTTTTTAAAAAAGTGATCATTTATCAGCAACAGAAAAAACAAGAAAACAAAAACGGAGCTACAAAGTTGGGAATTTAACCACCGTAAAATTGCAAAATACAAACCTTACAAGAAAATCTTCAAAGGGCTATGGCATGCTGCAAATGATCACAGCAAAATTGAGCACATCTCTCAATATTTCATATCCCTTAAACTGTTTTTGTCTTGGGAGCCTTCTTCTTTGCGTGGGAGGATCTCTTGGGCATAGAGTTCTTCATGCCAATGAAAAAGAACAGTGCGCCAAGGAGTGCCAAACTCTGTTTAAAAAGAATAGAGTAAAATACACAACTAAATAATAATTTGCAAAATTTCATTCTAAATGATAATTCAAAGAGAAATCTATTGAGTTACCTGAGTAAACTTGACAAAAAGCTGAGCAAACTCTTTCTTGTTGACATCATAGTTGTAGAAGTCGTATAAGACCGGAGTAGCAATGGCCTGATGCAGAACCTTCATTGAGAAACAGAAGATGAAGATGCAGTCAGTAGGATGAAACGAGCAAAGTTCAAACATCCACATGTTTTAAACATGCTTAGCCTCTTTAAAAGTGCCACTGGGTGTGCTTCAAATCCTTCAAAATTAGTACATTTTTGGAGGATCTGATGCTGCAGTAAAACTTTTGGAGAGCCCGAGCAACATAGATTTTTAAAAAATTACAAGAATTGTTGTGCGCAAATAGTAAATACACACCAGGATTATAGCTCCAAGAGAGCTACCAAAGACAAAGAGAAGGCTTCCAAGACTCTTCATGATTATGGCCCCCAAAATAAGATGTTTCATCTGTGAATGATATCTCAATAATTAGACAGAACAAATGGGGCAATTGCTAAAGCCAAATTCAAATAACCAAAAGCAAAAAACAAACTAGTTATTACCTCTACATGTGGGACTTGAAATCCAGTATGTGTTGCGACGAGCTTTGATAAAACATCAAACTTAGGTTTTAGTGCTTTTGCTGCTGACCCACCATCAACCCCAAAGTCATTGAGCCTATAAACAGCAGTAAAATAAATATAAGATTTATCGAACTCAAGATGTTATTCTTCTATAATCTACAATGTCTTGAAACAAGTATGAAATACGCAGAAACAATTATACACAAATTTGAAGAACATATGTCAACTGATAAACTAAAATTCCAGTATTTCTCTGTAAATAAGCTTACAGCTTTGCAATTTGGAAAGGTACTAAATCTATCAACTTCCCAAAGGCATATACGTGAAATCAAAGTGAAGGGTAGCATGATTGAACCTGATTATTATCACCAATTATAAATATCTCTACAACATTTGTGCAACTATGTTCTCCTCTTCAAAAACTACTTATGCATAAAGGATAAGAAAAAAACTTGCAACCTACTATAACAGATAGTAGCATTGCACCATTATGTCATGGAAACAGTACTATGAGCAAAGAGATTGATACGTAGATAGAGAGGAACAAACACACTAGTTCAACCAAAGGGGTACTTAAAATTTACCACCAAATTAAGGAATAAGTATAAGCTAAAAGTCTAGAAGAATTGAACTGATAAAAAGCCATAAGATCATATTCTAAAACTTCAGCTCCAAATCCAATCTATTAGTTCATCCAAATTTCACTAGATCCAACTCCTTAGATACTGATTTGAAACAAGTAGAAATTTGCTCTAAAGCACACAATATCCACACAGCAAACCAAGTAATAGTGATACCAAACTCACAAACTTAATACAATACAAAGTTGCATGAACATTGAAACTCCATAGAAAAACAGTGAAACAGAGAACTAAAACAGAGTAGAATCAAACAATTAGCTTATCAAAAGCCACAAGTTCAGATTCTAAAACTTCAGCCGCAATTACAGATTACTAGTTCACCCAAATACAACTAGATCCATATCTAGCTTTGTTTAAAGAGCAAATAAACTATACAGCAAACCCAGCCATAGCTATGAAGAACTAAATGCAACTCAAATAATACTACACAAACTTGTATAAACATTGAAGCTACATTAAAAGAACACAGTCACAGAGTAGAGTTTAACAATTCGCTTGTCAAAAAGCCACATGATCAAATTCAAAAACTTCAGATCCAAATCCAGTCTACTAGTTCATCCAAATTCAACTAGATCCATATCTAGCTTTGTTTAGAGAGCACAATAAACCATGCAGCAAATCAAATCATAGCAATAAAGAACTCAATGCAACTCAAATAATACCACACAAACTTGTACAATCATTAAACGTGCACAAAAAACACAGAAACAGCATTAAAACATACTAGAATTGAACAATTAGCTTATCAAAAAGCCACAAGGATCAATTTCTAACACTTCAGAGCCAAATATAGTTTACTAGTTCTTCCAAATCCAACTAGATCCATATCTAGCTCTGTTAGAAGGGCACTTTAAACCATACAGCAAATCAAATCATAGCAATAAAAAAACCCAATGCAGCTCAAAAAAATACTGCATAATCTTGAACAATCATTAAAACTGCATAAAAATACAGAAACAGCGTTAAAACATACTAGAATTGAACAATTAGCTTATCAAAAGCCACAATGATCAAATTCTAAAACCTCAGCTCCAATCCACCTAGATCCAACCTATCTTTGCTTAAAGAGCACAATAAACCATACAGCAAACAAAATCATGGCAATAAAAAACTCAATGCAGCTCAAATAATACTACACCAACTTGTACAATCATTAAAACTGCATCAGAAACAGAATGTTAAACATAGTAGAATTGAACAATCAGCTTATCCAACCTAGCTCTAAATCCAAATTCTAAAACTTCAGCTCTAAATCCAACCAGATCCAAACCTAGCTTCGTTTGAATAACACAATAAACCATACAGAAAACAAAATCATAGTGATAAAAAACTCAATGCAGCTCAAACAATACTACATAAACTTGAACAATCATTGAAACTGCATAAAACACACAGAAACAATGTTAAAACATACTAGAACTAAACAATTAGATTATCAGAAGCCACATTGATCGAATTCTAAAACTTCAGCTCCAAATCCAACTAGATCCAACATAGCTTCGTTTAAATAACACAAAACCATACAGAAAACAGAATCATAATCATGAAGAAGTAAATGCAGCTCAAATATTACTACACAAACATTGAACCTGCACTAAAAAAAACACAGAAACGAAACAGATCTGAACAAGCTACTTTTGAGTATCTTACTCTTGATAAGCGGAGAGAACGAAGACTGATACAAAGAGAAGCCTCCCTAAGAACGATAACAACGCCATTACTGTAACTTCAAAGCTTTCTCTCTCTAGAAAACAACAAAGAGATTCAAAGATAGAGAGAGAAACGGGGGAGGAATTCTATTGCTTCGAATTATTTATTTATAAAAAAGATGAATTCTTTTTTTCTTTTTCAAATTTTTTGTATTTTCCCTCCTATGCCGCGCTTATACATAATTTGAAGTTTATTTTAGCAAACTCTCGCGAGTACAGTAAAAGTTAGTACTCGCTTTATGAATGTGCTGCTTAAGGGCCACGTTTGATAGACCAATAAGATTTGGCTAAGTGATGTATGAATTAGTGACGTGGCGGATGGAGTGAGCGAGTGTGGAACAACTACAAGCGAAGCGACTGGTGAGTACTTTTAAAACTTTTTTCTCTTGAGGAAAAGTATTTTGCTTGTATCGTAGAAAAGTAAAAGTACAAAAATATATATTTGCTTTTACTTTAAAATGAAAAGGCCCAATCACGTTACGATCCAATATCATCAAAGAATATGGTGTAGCGAATGGAGCTGTTCTTCCATTAATCAAAAATCTCAAGTTTGAGCTTTGAGAATGAAAAATTTCTTAATAGGGAGTGTTTCTTCCCAAATAAGGCCTTATGGAACACGAATTCGAATATAATCAGGCTCCAATCTGGGTACTGGACACCGAGTGGAAACAAAAAAGAAACATTAGGATGCATGGATTTTAATAGAAAAAATTCGAATTTGAATCTTAGTTACCTCTTGTTTGGCCATAAAAAATACTTTTTCCTACAAAATAATTTTTATTTATTTTGAAAAATATATTTAATTATGAAAATTTAAATTCAATTTCAAACTTAAAAATAGTGTATAATCTATTTTTCAATTTATTTTAAGTACATTCAAACTTACTTTAACTTCAAAGAAAAGGAGTATTTAAATGCATTCAAAGCATGGACATTGTTTTAATTATTTTTTGAAAAAGGATTTTATAATATGCAGTTTCAACTTTATAAATTTTAAATAAAAAACAAGTATTTAATTTTTATGACCCTACATATATTTAGTATCAATAAATTAGAATTAACTATATGCAATAACGATCTTTTTAAAATAAAATCCTACATGGCAATTTATGCTTACATAAATTCTTATCAATTATTCTGTTTAGTGTGTTAAAATAATATGTATTGTACAAATTCTAAAAAAAAATATTTATTTATAAACATATTATCCATATTCTTTAGCTTTGTATACTTTTAAGATTAATTGTATTTATAATCATGTTAATGCATGTAAAATTAAATTTGTAATTGTTAATATCATGATTTGCTATATATTAATTATACCTAAGACAATATCAGTTAGAGTGTATGTGTATACCTAATACTTACGTTAGTTATATATGAGCGGTAAATATATATTAAACGAAGAAAAAGTAATACTATAAAATTTAATGCGTGCGTGCGTTATTTTCTCTATTACCTTCTACCAGATGACCTCTCAGTGATTTGTTAGTTTTCACTTTTAAATTTAATTTAAAAAATGCAACTTGTGAATTATACTTCAAAAATATTAACATGTAAGAACTTATTTAAATTGACTTACTTTAGATGTTTTTAAGAAATATTATAGTGTTTGAGCAAAAAAAAATTTAAAAATATTTAAGCATTTAACTTTAAATCAAATGATAAAAATAAATTAAAAATCATAATTCACTCAAACAAACTACAAATCGTGTTGATCTAACTTGATTCATAAAACACATTAACCAAAAGCGTTTTATGAACAAATATCTCATCTATACATAAAAAGCATTTACCAAATGCGTCTTATGAACAAATATGTTATTTACGTATACAGCGCATTTACCAAATGTATTTTATGAAAAATATGTCATTTACACAAAAAAATATTTATCAAATGCGTTCTACGAACAAATTGGTCATTTGCTCCACAAAAAATATTTACCAATTACATTTTATGAACAAATATGTCATTCCCACATAAAATGCATTTATCAAAATATGTTTTATAAACAAATTTATCATTTACACATAACAAACATTTAACAAATGTGTTTTATCAACAAATATGCCATTATACATAAAACGCAATATGTCATTACACATAAAATGCATTTACCAAATCACTTTCTAAACAAATGTGTAATTTAAACATAAAACACAATTACTAAATTCATTTTATGAATAAATGTATCATCTACACGTAAAACATATTTATCAAATACATTTTATGAACAAATATATTATTTACAGATAAAACTCATACACTAAATGTGTTTTATAGAGGTAATAATTAACGCATTAAAAATTAATACGTTAATAGAGGTGATATAATTAATATGTTAATTATCACCTCTATTACGTGATAAATAAAAAAAAAAATTGGCATTCAAGATAAAGACTTTTTATATCAATTTTAACTTCTTCTTCTTTTTTTTTTTTTTAGAAAAGTCTTTTTTAGTGCGTGCTGTGGACTTCCAATCTCTGGAAAATTTGTGTTAATTTCCAGAATTTCCTTTCACCAAACAATTTATTCAAACTTGGAACAGCCACCTTGCTTGACCTTCATTATATATTTGTTTTGTTTTTTTAATTTCAAAAATTCCATGAATATTTTAAAGTGTTTATTACGCAAATAAATTATCGTTTTAAATTGTATTTAGTCCTCCCAACCCAACCCCACAAAAAAAAAAACAAAAAAAAAACAGAGCATATACTTGAGACATTAAGAATTTCATGCTATTAAATTTTTTAAAAGAGATAATGGTCAATATACGCATTTTACTATGATATTCGTATTAATTGATGTATATTCTTAGGTTTTATGAATTAATTCGAGGAATAAATAATAGTGTTGAGGGTAAAATAGATTTTTTTGATGCATTAAAGCTAAAAGTGATAGTTTATTTTTGAGATACAGAACAAATAAAAATGAATAAATGGTACATATTTAAATTGACTTATTTTAGATATTTTTAAAAATAATTTGAGTAAAACTTTTTAAAAAAACTAAGTATTTAATTTTAAAATCAAGTAATAAAAATTTATAAGTTATAAATTCACTCAAATTAGCTCTAAATTGAGGGTGATCAAATTTGACTCATAAATCGCATCTAAGAAATGCATTTTGTGAAGGACATTTTACTAATGAATGAATGTGCATGTCAATGCAAGTTGGATTGCTCAATTCAATTTAATATATGTATTTTTAAAAAACTCAAACTTAGACTAAAAACTTGGAATAGCCACCTAACTTGACCTTTTTGATATATTTATTAGAGTTTCTTTGAATATTTTCGAGGCGAAGCTACGTTCATTCAAAGGTTCTCAGATGAATATTTTTTATTAAAAAAAAAATCAAATATATAAGTTAAATATAGATACTTTTATATATGTATCAATTATTGAACACCTTTGATACAAAAATCACCCATCAATATTCTAAAAGTATGAGCACCTTGACGAAAATATTAGCTCCGTCATTGAATATTTCCCCTCGATATTTTTAAATATTTGTTAGGTGGATAAATCAACTATGTCAATTATGTTTAATAGAGAAACTTATACTAAAATGTTTAAAAGTTCAATTAAAATATAACACAATTCAAGTATTAAATAAGATATATTGATAAATTTAAAAAGGTTGTCGATACATCCACCTTTAATTTGCTATGTCGAATTAAAAATATTATGATACGACCTGATAGAATATATATATTTTAAAATTGAATTAATTAATTATGGCACGTTGGAATAATAATTGTTAATTATCTTTCTTAATGGTGAAGCAGACGTGCATGAGCATGACCTCTTATATTGGGTTGCTTTTGGACAACGTAACATAATGTTGGATTATAATATGAAAATTAAATAATATAGAGATTATAATAATATGGATTAAAAACAATCAGATTATTAATTAGTTCAAACATTTTTCTAGGTGTTATTCCAAATGCTTTTTCAAACAATTACATGAAAGATTTATCTTCCTTTCAATAAGAGTTCACGATCTTATTGAGAGGACATGATCATCGAGTAGCAAAATTCCTTAATAATAATACAATTTTGATTTTCAAAAATCACCTTTAATTTTATCGAGAGTTCATGATTTTCGTTTTTTTGATAATAATGATAAAATTCTGATATTCAAAAATATGTTTAATTTTGTTAAGAGTTTGTTATCTTTGTGTCAATAATAAATGAAACGTACATATGATTAGAAAAGTTAATACAATAATCTATCCTATTAATCCCATCATCTCCTTGAGATATCATCGTTCAAATTGAAAAAAACTAGTTTGGATGCTTATAAAAGTACTTGCTTCCATAAAAGGAGTAAACTAACTAGAGTTATGATAGAGCGTCGAATACTAGACAAAAAGGTGTTGCTCAAATAATAATTAACATCTTTGACTTTCAATTTGGAGGTTACGAGTAGAGAAAAAAGGGTGGGAGCTCGATCCTACGGAGGAGTAGAAAAGAAAAGAGTGACAATTGACAAGTACTATCTTCTTCGTTCTAAATCATGAGTTTTACGTTCAAATACTCGGCGTGAGATCTTTTTTAGTAAGAAATACTTTATCCTAATATGAAGTTTTCGTATGTGATTTTGAGTTTAATCAGAATTCAATACACACATCTAATATCGAGATAAAGCTGTCTAACAACGAATCCTTATGATTGATTCCTTCCTTGAACTCCATGCATAATGAAAAGTTTCAATACATCGAATTATCCGTTACATCACATATCGAGGTGAAACTGCATAATAATAGATCCTTGTAATCTAATTCTTCCTCAAATCCTATATCTAACGAAAATTTTAGTCCCCAAACGGTCATTTATATCAAATATCATATATAATATCGAGGTGAAAAAAACAAACATTTTGACAATGAAATTCAATGCTCCCACATCGTTATGTGGGCAAATGTGTAAGGGATATAGGTGAATATCTAATGAAAAAAGTGTAAATTTAAGACTTAAAAAGGGTCGGTTGGCTAAATATGCCACTCTCGCCTGCGTGGTGAGTGCTGTATGGCTATCAAGACATATGGCCGACATAATTTGTGGAACCAAATAGGGTTGGCTCGCTGGCCGACCCTCCAATCCTATGTGAATTTTTTTAATTTTCAACTAAATTTCTTATTTTTATTAATAAGAAATTAAATAAATAAGTCATTTTTTCTATCTTTGATGATACATGAAAGAAGTATAAGAATTTATTGTTAAATTGATCCAAATTATTGTTAATTTAAATTAATAATTTGTATTTAGTTTTATCCAATATTATTGTTGATGATTAATAGAGTAAGGAGAGAGGTGAGTGAGAGTGGAAAGAGGCTTATTATATTATGTATATTTATATTTTTGAGATAATGAGAGATGGACGAAAGAGGCTAATTGTATTTTTCAATTAAGTAATTATATTTTCGTGAGCTCATTTTGGCACTCACTTATCACAGGTCCATAGAGCCAAATGACCCCTCATCGACGAAAATTACACTCTATCTGTCTTCCTTGTTAATTTGTCACTAAAAGAATGACACTTTATTGTAGTAGCAATAATTAAATTTTAGAACTATTCTTTTATCTTCAGTGAAATGAATTCTAACCACACAAATCTCTATAAATTATTTTAGATCACAAATTTTAAAAATATATTTTTTTATTAAACCTTGTCAAGTCATAGTTGTTACATAAAATAGGATAAAAAAAAGCTATTTATATCTGATTAAAATTATTTTTATATAAATATAATAAATATTAAACCACTTTAATTTTTCATGTGTTTAGTCTTTTTTTTTTGATATGTTTAATGGAAATTTTGACTACGCTCCTTATAAAAATATTTTGTTCCCCACTTTCTCAAAAAAGTGCATACAAAAAACGACATCGTTGGACAATCAAAAAGCAAAATAACTTTTTTACCATCTTCTTTCGCGCCAAAAGTTCTTAACAAAGAAACCCGCGAAAATTTACCAGAAGGTAAAAATCTATTAGCGCCAAAAATTTCATTTCATACAAAAGGGAAAAAAGAACAAAACCTTTTCAATAATCTCTCGGAAAAAAACTCAAGATATTTTTTTAGCTTTAATACTTCACTATTTGAGCAAAATTAATGGAAATGGAAGCAAATGTTGAAGATAATGAGCAGAAAATCAAGATGATTCGTGCAATAATCGGTTCTGAAATTCCAGAAAATGAAATTCTAGATGCCCTTTTACAGAAAAACAACAATCTAGAAGGAGCCATTAACCATTTGCTTGATTATTCACCTCCATTGACAGTTCACAAGACTGTTACGAGCACCGGGGTAAGGATTTCTGCTCCGATAAAGCAAGAGAATGGGGAAAAATCATTGGGTTGTGGGTTTAAAGTTAAAGAAGAACCTGATGTTGGTATCGATGAAAAAGGGGAAAAAAAGGTTTTTGATGTGTGTGGAGCAAAAGGGTCTGTTGGTAAATGGGATTTGGGCTGTGAAATGGTTGATGGGTTGAAAGTTAAAGAAGAATCTGATGTGGGTGTTGAGGGACAAGGGCAAAAAGAGGGAAAAAAGAACCTGCAAATCGGTACACAGAAGCTGAAAGAAGAAAAGAAACTTGAAATGGTAAAGTTCAAAGAAGAACCTGTGCTTTGTGTTGAACCATTATCAGCAAGGCTTTTGTCAAAACAAGTATACAACAGACTGAACAGTAGTAGTAGTTACAGGGCAATTGGGGGGATTAAAGAGAAGATAGGAATTGAGAAAAGTAGTCTTAGTACTGTTGTGATTGAGGATGGTGATTTCCCTGAAGATTCTGATTGGTTGTTAGTTGGTAGAACTGTTGTTACTGGGCTTTCAACTACAAAGGGGAGAAAATTGGAGAATAATGAGATTGTTCATTTTTCATTTCCTCAATCTGGGAGTAGTAAGCATAGTTCACAGTGGGGTGGGTCAAGAGCTGCTATTGCTGCTGCATCATCCATTGTTAGGTTCTCGACTAAACGATCGGGGGAGGTAAACATGAATTCAATCATTATGACCCTTGTTTTAGTATTGAGTCTGTTATTCTTGTTGTAGTTTGCTAAAGTCTCCCTCTTTATGGGGTTAAATCTCTTAAGTTTACTTTATTGTGAATGTATTCGTGTGGAAGTCCTGATTTTTGGTGTTGAGATTGTACCGACATAATCAATTGTTAGGCTCTCTGCCATGCCAAACGTGTATTCAATCATTATGACCCTTGTTTTAGTATTCACTCTTGTTATTCTTGCTATAGTTTGCTAAAGTTTCTCTTTTTGTGGTAAAATCTCATAAGTATACTTAATAATGAATTTATTCGTGTAAATCTCAATTTTTGGTCTTGAGATTATATTGATGTAACCAATTAGTTAGTTCTTGGTTTTTGGCGTTGAGATTGTATTGATGTAATCAATTAGTTAGTTCTTGAGCAAACTATTGAGGGAGGTAAACTTGAATTCAATTATTGTATTATTTGTTATTGGTACTTGTCTTGTTATCAACGTGGTTTTTTTTTCACTATTGTATTTGCTTTACAAACTTGTTTTACTATATTCTTTACTTGAGTTGAGGGTCTATCATACGCAACCTCTTTACCTTCATGAGGTAAGTTAGTCACAATCAGTTAGGGATTAGTGTTGAACTAAACACGTGTATATATATCCTGTACAACACACATCGAATTAGCAATGAATTTATTCTGATTCTCCAAAATCTTCTCTCTAGGCCTAAAAGCTCAACAACATTTATAAAATTTTAATGTTTTTTCACGTACGTATTATGTATATGGGTTCTATGTGTAGAATATTGGGTTTGGTCGAATTTGTTGCATAAATACTTTATCTGACACATCTAGTAGTGAGTTGGTTCATCCTCATTCTGTCATGTATTGATTCATGTGAAATTGTTATCCTTTTATGCTGAGATGATACAAGTCATACTCTTATCTATTTTTTCCGACTGCTTAGATTGGGCGTCTTCCAATGGAATGGGGAAAGTGCCTCATTCCACTTGTAAATTCTTCAAAGGTAAAGGTTCTTGGTCGGTGCGTTGCTGCGCCTGTAAATCTGTCCCTAATGCAGGAGCTTATGTTGTATGTAAGGTAAAGACATACTTACTTTGCTGGTTTGTGCTTTTGACATTAATGAAATCAATTTGAAACAATCCTATACAGAACTACTAATGCCTTCCTTCCCATTGGGCTCATTTTCTTTTTTTCCCCTTACAGTTTCTACATTCATCACTCAGTGTTTACAAGCTCTGATAAGTCATCATGGAGGCTGGATTCTCCCTCACAAATTGATACCACAACATATCCACTACTTACTCTGTTCAAGCTACTCAAAGTGAAACCCTTTCAGAATGTATGTTAGATATTTCATTTTTTAATGACTGGAAATAATTCAAAGCTCCTTCTAGTTTCTCACTGACGTCTTTGTTCTCTTTTACTGATGTTATGCAGGCTGAGTTCACCCCAGATGAGCTTGATTCTCGTAAACGTCATCTCAATTTAGAAGTACGTAAATGCTAGTTTGTATTGTCTTGCACTTGTTTCTTAATTCAAGTTGCCAAGTTCTCAATATTTAGAAGCATGAAGAATAACCTGTATGTTGATTATATTTTTTATTAGTACAAACTGTATGTTGATTATATTGTCCCAAAAGGTTGTCCAATTATGCTGGTTGGACAATGTTTTGGGAACACTCATATTTTTCCTAAAAAATGTTTTTGAAAGTTTATAGTGTAATGTTGAAGATTTGTGATTGTTTTGTGCATGGAACAATTTGGATGAAAAACTGCACCTCAATACTTCTCAACTTTAATTTCTTTTTTTCAGCTTTTCTTACAATGAAGCAACCACCTATATGACTTAAATATGTTTTGCAAAAATTGCAAAAACAAACCTTACTTTCATTATTGCTCCCATTAATTTTGCACCTTGATTGGTATGCCCTTTTACCCTTTGCTCATAACCTTTTTATACTTGGTAAAACAGCAGTAAAACAGAAAAAAACAGTAGATTGTCACTGATGTTTTGCTTATTGCTTACAGTCTGATTCAAATGAAGCTGCTTCAGTGTTATCGATTGCAAAACGTAGAAAGGGCTGCCAACAATATTCAGAACCAAACAAGGATGAGCAAGAAATCTCCGAAGCATCTATTAACAAACTTGTTGGTTCTGTAGACATGTATGACTTGAAGGTATAATGCATGAACTTGCTTCTTTTTATTAAACTGAAATGAGATAATGCTGTTTGCATATTAATCTTGCTACTCACCGATCTATATCCTTTATGTTGTATAGGAGATGGAAGCTCCTGATACACTTATGTGCAGCCTAAGGCCTTACCAGAAGGAGGCTCTTTACTGGATGTCAGAGTCAGAGAAAGGAGCTGGTGTAGAGGAAGCATCAAAAACTCTTCATCCATGTTGGGCAGCATATCGGATATGTGAAGAGTAGGCATTTTCTTCACTAAATCAGACATTGTAAATAAGAATTAAAAAAAATGTCAAAGATGACCTATGGTTAAGATAATTTTGTTATTGTCAGATCTTTAAACATAAATGACTAACCAAACTTCTCCAACAGGAGGAAAATATATGTCAACATTTTCTCTGGGGAAGCAACTACTGACTTCCCGACTGCATCAAACGCAGCGCGTGGAGGGGTGGGATTACTTTCTCACTAACCCTTCTCTTAATTGTCTTACATTGTCATGATCTGGTTCTTCTGTTAGTTAATTTGTTGCTTCATGTGTTCCTCTTATTGCAAGTTATTTTTTTTTCATTATTCTTTGTTTATCTGAATCAATTTGATCTCTGCAGATATTGGCAGATGCTATGGGGCTTGGAAAGACAGTGATGACAATTGCATTAATACTAGCAAATCTGTGCAGGGGTAGCCCTGATGATCAGGAAATTGTCTCGGAAGACGCAGATGAAACTGAAAGTGTAACAAAAAGAATCACTTATACTGATGCAGAAGTCTCAAGAAAAGCAAAAGGTGGCACTCTCATTGTCTGTCCTATGGCATTACTAGGTCAATGGAAGGTAAGTCACAAAACGACCAATGGGATGTCCAGTATTTTTTCCCCATGTTTGCTATTAGATCTCTGTTAATACAGGTACTTTGTTATCAAATGTTGTACTATTACTCCAGCTCCAATTGTACTAAATCCCTATTGTTTATTTTTGAATGCCAGGATGAACTTGAAGCACATTCAAAACCTGGTAGCGTTTCGGTTTTTGTTCATTATGGTGGGGACAGAAGTAATGATCCTAGAGTGATAGCAGAACAAGATGTAGTCCTCACAACTTATGGTGTCTTGAGTTCAACTTATAAGGCTGTAAGTAGTAATGTATGCCATTTAGTTTGACATCATCCGTGTCGCTAGTACTGTTGTTTTGATAACAGCTTTGTTGTTGCTCAGAATAATGAGAATAGCATATTTCATAATGTTGATTGGTACCGGGTGGTTCTGGATGAGGCACACACCATAAAATCTTGGAAGACTCTTGGTGCACAGGCTGCCTTTACTTTGTCTGCACATTGTAGGTGGTGCCTTACTGGTACTCCTCTTCAGGTATGTCACAAAAATTGCAGGGTTGTACTGGCAACTGTCCAGTGATCTGCTAAGCTTGATATTGTTCAGTTCATTTGCTTCACAGAATTTTTGTAATCGAAATCACTGCTAATTGTTATCTCATCCAGCTTATGAATGAAATAAGTCTGATGTCTTATGATTTGTATTGATATTACGATTACTAATTGCTGCAGAATAATTTGGAAGACCTTTACAGCCTTTTATGTTTCTTGCATGTTGAGCCATGGTGCAACTGGGCATGGTAAGTTTAGGTTAATTGATTCTATTCGTTTTGTTGTTATATATATGTTGGTGGAATTAGAAAGTTTTCAAATGTCAACCACTCTGCCCCCTTTTCTATCTGTCAAAAGGTTCGAGTAACATGACTGAGGTACTTCTGTTTTCCTGTTTGCTCCTAATTTAGGTGGAACAAGTTAATACAGAGACCTTATGAAAATGGTGATCAGAGAGCTCTAAAATTGATCAAGGCCATCTTGAGGCCACTGATGTTGAGGAGAACAAAGGATACGACGGATAAATATGGAAGGTGCTTACTCTATCTTTTTACCAAATCTTCTTTGTCCTATTCTTTTGTCAATTGATGCAAACAAAGTTTTCTCCCAACACTTGCATGTATTTTTCTTAAATCAGGGCGATTCTTGTTCTCCCTCCAACCGACGTTCAAGTCATTGAGTGTACACAATCAGAAGCTGAACGTGACTTCTATGATGCCCTCTTCAAGAGATCTAAAGTACGAATGAAAATCTTGTTCTTCGCATGTGGAAACTGAATTTGTTAAAAAAAAAAAATTGTGTTATTTGACTTGAAATGATCATCATTGTTGCTGATGGAATGTATGTTTTATACTTTTGTTTTTGGTGAATAAACCAGGTTCAATTTGATCAGTTTGTGGCACAAGGAAAAGTTCTTCACAACTATGCTAATATTCTTGAATTACTACTTCGATTGAGGCAGTGTTGCAACCATCCTTTCCTTGTGATGAGGTTAAAATCAGTCTCAATCTGATAAACTTGCTATAATCTAACCTATGTTGCTCGCACCCCTCCAAAAATATTGTTGATCTTTCAAAAGTGCCTAAAGATCCGACACACATGATAATATTCTTGAAGAGTTCGAGCAACCTAGAATCTTACAACACAGCTTGGTAGTTTCTTCTTAAATCTAATGCTATATATATTGCTTGTAATGTGCAGCCGAAGTGATAATCAAGAATTTGCAGATTTAGACAAACTAGCAAGAAGGTTCTTGGAAACAAATCCTGATTCATCAACACAGAAAGCACCTACACCAGCATATGTAGAAGAAGTTGTTGAAGGAATTCGAAGTGGTGAAAATACGGAGTGTCCCATATGCCTTGAATCAGCAGATGACCCTGTGCTAACACCATGTGCCCACAGAATGTGCAGAGAATGCCTTCTTTCAAGCTGGAAAACTCCAGCAAGTGGACTTTGCCCAATTTGTAGGCAAATGCTAAAGAAACATGAGCTATTCACATGTCCTTCTGCAAATCGGTTTCGAGTTGATGTTGAGAAGAACTGGCAAGTATCTTCTAAGGTTTCAAAGCTGATGGATTGCTTAGGACCTATAAGAAAATCTGGTGAAAAAAGCATTATTTTTAGCCAATGGACTACATTTCTTGATCTTTTGGAAATCCCACTCAAGAGAAAGCAAATTGGCTACTTGAGGTTTGATGGGAATTTGTCACAGAAACAAAGAGAAAGGGTCTTGAAAGAGTTCAGTGAGACAAATGAAAAAACAGTAAGTAGTACTACCTATCATCCATGTTATTCTGACTCTCCAAAAATGCCTGCCGAATCGTCAAAAAATAGTGCATTTTGGAGAGTCAAGCAAGTACCTATGTTTGAATCTCAAAAAAGGTTGTTGCACCCTTGTTGGATCCTCCAAAAATGAACTATTTTTGGAAAATTCGACAGGCATCCGATGTCATTTTCTCAATACTCTGAGCAACATAGGATACCAATACACTATTCAAATTCTTGAATCTTTTGCGTAGCTCTTTTAAAGCTTAACTTTTTGAAATTTCATTACTTTTCAGATTTTGTTGATGTCACTAAGGGCTGGAGGTGTTGGCTTGAACTTAACAGCTGCTTCTAATGTCTTTCTCATGGTAAGTCTACAGTCTACACACATCTACTGCCTCCCAAACTATACATCCAAATGCCTTTTTTTACAGTTCTTTTTAACGTTCTTGCTTTTAATCTTTGCAGGATCCATGGTGGAATCCTGCAGTTGAGGAACAAGCAATTATGAGAATTCATCGTATTGGTCAAAAGAAAACAGTTCGTGTAAGAAGGTTCATTGTTAAGGTAAAAATTACTCTTATAAAAGCTGTCATTTGTTGTAATCTTCTAAATTTAACACTTGATAGATTTAAGAAAAGGGGTGCATCCTAACTCGTAGATGTTGAATTCTTTGGCTTCTTCGTATTTTGAATCCCTTTAGTAAAAATCTTGATCATGTTACTAATCGAGATGATCTTTATTTCCCTAAGCCTTTGTATACATGTATTTAGACACACTTAAATACAGGAATAAAAATTAAAATCTTTTTACAACTTTGTGTTAACAACTTTATAAAATTTTATACATATAATTTATTTGTTTTTTGGTAAAAATGGCGTATATATAGGACACAGTGGAAGAAAGAATGCAACAAGTCCAAGCAAGAAAGCAAAGGATGATAGCTGGAGCTTTGACTGATGAAGAAGTGAGGTCTGCTAGAATTGAAGAGCTCAAGATGCTTTTTAGATAATTGGTTTTAATATATTTGCAAAATTCCAATTATATTCATATTTAATTGGAATGAAAAATTAGTGGGAAGCAAAGAAGAAAAAGCAAGAAATTTATGTCTAAGGGGTGGATTAATTTATTATTTTTTGTATAGTATCAATGATTCCACCAGAATTTTGTAAAGTATTTTTGAAGTAACAAACCAGGATATGTTCTAATGTCTATTCTTTGGTTTTGCTTAGTGCAAATTTGAATTCTATAATTTTTTTTCCTCTATGATTCCTTTTTCTTTTTAGTTTGTTAGAAGAGAATGATATATTTTTATATTTAGTAATAATTTATTTTTGAAATGGACATTTCAAAGTTACTTAAATACTTTATTTATTTTAGCTATTTGTATTTAATTTAATTTAATATGTTATTTATATAATTGATATTTTAATATTTATAATAAATATTAGCTCATTGATTATTTATGGAGTGACATCATATATATGAGATAAAAGATATAAATAATTTAATGATCATCTAATACTTCTTTCGTTCTAATTTAACTCATTAGGAAAAATATTTAAAAATAATATTTAAATAATAGTTTTTGTTATTATTCTTTGTGAAGTCATAGATATGTAATATAATCCTAAAAAATATAAATTTCAATAAATGGACAAACATAAAAAAAATTTCAAACATTTATCTGAAATTTTAAATAATTCAATTATTTTAAAAATTGAAAAACCCGCTCAAAAATTCAACTAATTTGAAATTGAATATCTTCAATTGCGAGATAAAATAATTCTACATATGTTGAAATTTATCATCCCTTGTGACTCAAGCCAAACGACTCCTTAACTGATGCATATATGACCAATACCCACGTTACTAATATTGCACAACTCTGATTACTGTGCTATTGGTTATACGGAGCTGAAATGCCTTCGTCAGAATCTGTCCGTCTCTTTCATGTATGTATGTATCTCCTTCATCTGCTTTTGGTTCTTTGTTTAATCGCCTCAATTTATTTCTATTTTGTTGTATGTTTTTGCATTCAGCGAACTGAATTTGGGTGATTTTTGGTTCAATTTTTGGGGCATTTGATTAGATCTATCAATATGTTGTTGTATACTTGTCCATTTACATATTAATGATCTAGATTTGTAATTTAACTATACAATAGTATTAATCATGCGTAATATATCTTTAACTGTAGAATTTTAGTAAGAATTTTTCATATATAACAAATCAGCAGAGTTAGTTATAGCATATTAGTTCATCAAACAATCAAAGATGAGAAGATTCGCTTATTGGCTTAAGAAGTACAGTAATCAGAGTTACGTAGTTCTAAAAAATGCAAACAGAGAGATTTTAACAAAATTACTGTATAATCTTAGTAAGAATTCTTCATATATAATCAGCTGAGTTAATTATAATATATGAGTTCAACAAACAATTAATAGATTCGCTTATTGGCTTAACAAGTACAGTAATCAGAGTTACATCGTTCTAAAAAATGCAAACAGAGAGATTTTAACAAAATTACTGTATAATCTTAAGTAAAAATTCTTCATATATAATCAGCAAACTTAATTATAACATATCAGTTCAACAAACAATTGAGTTTTTCTTGTGGAATGGGGCATGAGCCAAAGGCAGATTATTTGGTCCAGAGGATTCTAATTTTGCTTGTGGAGTGGGGCAGGGTAGGCAATTTATGGAATGTTTAAGTTCCACTTCAAGAATGTATGACAATTATGATCTTGATGCTGATGACAGAAGTAGTCAGATTTCTGGATGTTGTACTGTTTCAAGTGGTAGGAAGAGAAAGAAATGTAACGTTCGAGGTTCTTTTGATAGGTCCCTAAGTGGTTTTCGTTTCAATAGAGATGCAAAGCAGCTGAAGAGTTGTATACCCAATGCTGCAAAACTTGGTCCGAGAAGTAGGATAACGCTGTATGCACCTCCTATGACAGTCAGAGGCTCTGCTCTAGCCTTGCGTTATGCAAACATGATTATTATCATAGAGAAGTTGCTTCGTTACCCTCATCTGGTTGGCTAGGAAGCCAGGGATGATTTATATCAGATGTTACCAACAAGCTTAAGAAGGATGTTATAGACTAGTCTGAAACTTGTATGAGTAATTTTGCCATATATGATGTGGCTATCATGCATAATTGGATAGATAGGCTCAAGAAGATACTAAAATGGCTCTCTTTGTTGGCACATAACATGATCAGATGGCAGAGCGCAGTTTTGAGCAGCAGCAAATCATTAAAAGTACAAACATCCTCCTGATTCAGACATTGTTTTTCTCTGATCGTGACAAGATGAAGGCATCTATTTATGAGCTTGTTGGATTAAACTACATATGCCGGTATGAGCACCAGCAAAACACGTTACTGGACTGTATCAACAGCTTCAATTTCAAAGACTGCATGGAGTGGTAACTGCAGCTTGGAGCTTCTTTCAATTATTGATCTCATTGCTGGAATAGGGTAAATTCATGATAGTAATTTCCTAATTTTCTGCAGTTGTTTGATAGTTCAGAACAGCTTTTAACACAACATCAACATCAGAGACCCAGACATTCATAATGTCCACTTCTCCGGGATTGATTCAAAGATTTTGCTGCTAGTTATTGAACAACATGGATATCCAAGGTACATGTTTCTGCACCTCCTCTAAATTGGGCAGTTTAGTCTGTGTATGTATTTTATTTATCAGAGAAAATTTATCATTTATTTTCATCTTTACTAATGTTACATAATGATTAAATAATTGATGGCTTGTTTGTACATCATTTGAACTACTACTCGTATTAATCAGTACATACTTATACTTTTGTTAGCAAAAAATCTTCTAACGTGATTCATATTCAATATGTAGAAAATATTGTTATCCATCCAGTGAATATAAGGTGTATCAAACTAGAAACTGAAGATATTGCACAAATACATATTGTATCGAGTTGATAAGAAATTATGAATGTGCCATTGTTCATACATGGCCACTTCAAATGGGTTCATTGTTTCGGCTTATAATACAATTAATTCAACATGAGCTACATGAGCCTTTTTTTTTTTTCTTGCCTCATATTTGCTCCTGCTGTGGTTAGTCCACTACAAATAGGTTAATTATTTTGGTCTAGTTTATTCTGTTATCAAAAATAATATGCTCTTGCAGCTATGATATGTGGTATCTTCATATTGTAAAATGTTATTGATGGAGTTAGAGGTGAATCCGAGGTTCGAACATTATAGGTTCAAGTTCAAAATTCTACTAGAACCCATTTGATTTATTGGAGGAGCCAGATGCAGAACCTCTCTGTTTATGTATTCATAAATGTCTATTACTAAAATGAGTTAGAAATGATGCACAGATACTAATTGATGTGAAAAGAAATCTTGAACATGACATTGTTAATACATGGGCTTCTCTGATACGAATGGTCACTTTAAATAGGTCGATTGTTTTGACTTAGAATACGATTAATCCTACATGAGCTACATAATCCTTTTCTTTTCTCTCCTCGTATATGCGCTTATACTATATATATCTAGTGAAAAATGAACAATACTACTTCAAAGATATAAACCAACAACAGGGGATTTGGGGAGGGTGATAAGTGGTGTGTATGAAGCTTTACCCCTACTTTGTAAAAGTAAAGAGGTTGTTTTCGATTGATCACTTCTCAAGTAAAGCATATAAAATCAGTTATAAAAAGAGGAAATACTGTAGTGTAAAAGTCATGTTAACAACAAATAATACGAACCGAAGCAAAGGAAACAACAAATAATAATACTATCAAATAGTAAGATAGTAATAATAATAATAATACTGATATGGGAAGCTACACTACATCAGAAGTAGAAAATCGATACTATTGTCTCTCTTAAGCTAAGTATCTCATCTTACAACAACAACAACATACCTAGTGAAATCCCACAAGTGGGGTCTGGGGAGGGTAAGATGTACGCAGACCTTACCACTACCACTAAGTATCTCATCTTACCTTACCAAAATAGAACCAAAGAGCAAAAGACAAAAAGAAAGCAAAATAGACAATAGAGTCACAAAGAGTGGAATGCTTCCTTTGTCTTTCCTCAATATCATCCCTTGAATAATAGGATAATTCACCATCAAGATGAAAAATGAGAGGAACACTTGACCAAACAAATCACTCAATCTCCCTTCAAAAATCACTTTTCCAGTAACTCCCCAAGTGAAGGAAATCATATTCAATATGACTAATGTAACCAAAGGGACAATTAGCATTTTAGATGCTTGAAAATCATAAATTCCCATTTGGTATCGCTTCAATTGTTCATCATCAACAACTTTATTTGTGGGCAAAAAACTTGCTTTTCTGAAGCCATATAACTTCAAGATTGCATCCAAAGTTCCATAGAAATAAGCTGTTATTGATTTTATCATCCATACCCTCCATTCATTCCACCATGTTCTCATTGTCCCTCCAGTGTTGACAACATTCCATAAGTATTTGCAAAGTATTGACCAGAAAATAAAGGCATATACAATGAACCATGGACTTGAGACCTGGAAAATATAATATAGTAACTATCAAAGTCTATTTCAAAGTTTTAATTTAAGTTCTATATATTGATAGTGGAATAAGAATTTTACGCTATCGGGTCATATAAAAGATAACAATAATGAGTTAAGTTTTACAGACTGATGATTAAAATAATGTTGCACACTATCTGGTCACTTAATAGATAATTATAGGTAAGTCTCTTGATTATAAGCACCAACTGAAAATCAAATAAAAATGGTACCTAACCTGCTATCACAGGTTAAAATTCGCAGATAGCACAGAAAAATCTTAAAATTGCCCATGAATATAACTTAAATCCAATAGTAACTACATACTCTATTTTCAAGACAAACCATATCAATTCTCATGTATCTATTGGTTTGATGAAAAATCAGGTGCAGGTAAGTTCATGTCATATAGGAGACAAAACTGAGGAATGATAGCTAAAACCAATTGAAACATGACACATACACTTTTACTTGTTGCAGCACATAATCCACCGATCTTTCAAAATATTTTTGCATTATCAACGTATATAAGTTATCTTCATACCTTGGGGTAAATGGGAATGCCATTTAGGAGACAAAGCTGAGGAATGATAGCTAGAAACCAAGCTGGGAAGCAGTAGAGAGGCTGAAAAGCGAGGTAAGCATAACACATTCTTTCAAGAAGAGGCATTCTTGATTTCAAGTCATAGATGAGGGGACAAAATCTTGAGAAAAGAACTTCAGTTAGTCCAGAATTCCATCTTGTGCCTTGAACTAATGTGTCATTCAAATTTGTTGTACTACTGCCTAAAAATGCGGGCCTTGAAGGGTTATAAAACACAGATTTCCAGCCTTTGCAGTGCAGGGTGAAACCTGTGAGGTAGTCTTCCACCACTGAATGGTACAGGAATCCTATCTATATATATAAATGAAGTCAATCAAAGTTCGCACAAATCTGAGAGAATGAAGAATTGATAGAGTTATGCTAGAGGTGGCAAATTAAAATCAATCCATTTCTTTAGGTAAATCGTTCGATTTAGTGGCAGAGTCACGATTTTCACTTAGCAGATTCAAAATATAAAGAAGTAGACATATGAAGAAGGCAAGAGAATTCAAATAATTTTGACCTTACATACACAATTATAGATGGACCCCTTGCACCTTTAGCTCCGCTCTTGGCCAACTACCCAAGTTAAAAGGGGTCACGTTGATTATCGTAATTAACATGTTTGTTGACTTGATCAATGGATTGAACTCGAAATGACCCATCCAAATTATTGTGTCAAAATGTAACTCTAACCAAAGTATATAAAATAAAATTTGGAGAATCGGAATTACGCAAATTTGAGAGAAAATATGCTAATAATTTGACAAAATTACATTAGCATTTACATTCTATTTTAAAAAAAAAATTTAAAAAAGTATATAGGGAAGATAGGTCATACTGGGGGTTGAGAGAAACTGTGAAGGTGTCGGGTCATAAACCATTTATCAATTTGATCCGTTTTTGCTCGCCCAAATTTGACCACTTTGCCTATATGCCACCTTTAAATTATAGATAATTGATTTTCAGCATTAATGTGGCTGTTGACTTACCTCTTTTCCCCATTGTGACTCCTCTTCATAGGTGCAAGAGGCTAAAAATTTTGCTTCTTTGGTCTTATCATCGGCAAATTCCTTGATGATAGTGTCATTTTGCTTATCATTAATGCTTGTAATAACAGTATTTAGGAACTCATTTGAGGAACCAAAACAATTCTTCAGCTCAATAAGATCCATGTCTGTTTAAAAAGTTAAAAGAATTGTGATTACTTCTGAGTATATATGGAAAACAAATTTACTATAACAGACAAATTTGTCAAGAATTATTAGAGAACATTTTTATGATTGATTTATAGCAAATTATATGCACCATCAATTCATTTTAACCAACTATAGCAGGATATGTTGCTCAGGTTCTCTAAATATGTTGTCAACGAATCCAACATGCACCTATCTGCATTTTTGAAGAGTTCGAACAACACAAATAGCAGGTTATTACTCCATTTTACATATATTACTATATCAGCTTTGTTTGCTATTAAGATTACACATTATTGTAAATCAACTTATTCCATTGTATAAAAAATTCATAAACTTCATGGTGTGACCTAGTGGTCAATGAATTGAGTTGAGCACCATGAGGTCTCAAACTCAAATTCCAGTGGAGATAAAATACTAGGTGATTTCTTCCCATCTGTTCTAACATTGGTGGACAAAATTACTTGGGACATGTTATTCTTGGGTGGAGTAAGTTGCGGTGCACACAAGATGGCCCGGACACCATATTTATCAATTCTTTTTCCATATACCGACAATGTACAAAACTTGAGATCTTTCGTAATTGAGCAATACCTTTGTTTATAGCAATTCCATATAGAGCTTTCCTCTTCATATAGAAGCATGTACCAGATAGCATAGGTCCTACAAGTCCATCCATTCCTGGCCACTTGACCTAAATATACCATAACAGACCAAAGTCTTAATTATACATCAAGTATTTGATAAATATTTACCAGAAATCTGCAGATTTTCCACGGAGCTGTCCGTCGGAACAATGTCTGCAATTTGAGATTTCTGAGGGACGGTAATGTAAGATTTTTGATAGAAATTTGTTGGAAACTGAGAGATTCCATCAAAACATGTGGGTAATACTCTTGTTTTGTCGAAAATAGTTATCAAGAGAATTCTCTTTAATTACAAACATAACCTATGGGAGTTTAATTTATATACATCATCGGCGAAAGATTCTTTTTCATTTTCAAGGCATCTAAATGGTATTTTGGGGTAAATCTCCTTGAAAGCTGAGATGTGTAATCTTGAAAATAAATTCTACAACATATAAAGTTGACTTGGTGTTGTAGTTGTGTTTAAAATGATGGTATATATAACTTAATGTCAACAACAATAATGTATCTAGTGTAACCCCACATAGTGAGAGGCATGGGGAGAATGAAGTATTCGTAAACTTTATCACTGTATCAGAGAGATAGAGAAGTTCCCAATAGGCCTTTGGCTCTAGTAAAACATCTCAAAAACGTCAATGCATAAAATTTAAAATCATAGATAAATATGAAAATCTTACCACAAAAACAGCTCTGAGGGCAGAATCATAAATATCATTCTTGCTAATGTTATGAAATCTTTGAGGGAACTGAACAAATGCAAGTGAGGGAGAGATTTTGGGATCAAGGTGAAAGCACATTGCTTGTCTAGCCGAAGATGGATCATTGGAGTGCATATCACAATCCAACATTAATATGTATGGTGAGTTGCTTATGATTCCAGATACTCTAAGCTACAAAAAGAAAAAAAATCATATAATTATTACTCTTAGTCATCAATGACTGAACCATGATTTTCACTAAGTGGGTTCAAAATATAAAGAAGTAAACCCACGAAAAATTTTAAAGGTAATTCAACATTTATTATATAGATATAAAAAATTAATAATCATACATAAATAATATAATTTTGTACCGTAGGATGTGCAATGAAGCCCCTTCGCCCTGGTTTCACCCCTGTTAGTCATATTATTTTTTAAGAAAATATACTCACTCTGTTTTTTTTTTTTACCATAGAGAGTGCAGATGAACCCCTTTGCCCCTTTTAGTCACATTTAATATTTTCTTTTTTAAAAAATAGACTATGTTTTATTTGATGAATCTCCACCTAACTAGACAAAATGCTAACTTATCATCTTAAACATGTCATAGCACTCGAAGGGAATGTAATAAAAGGATAAAGGAAATCTTGTAATTTTCCAATAAGAAAAAAATGAAGATTTGTTAAACTTGTATAATAAACATTTCACAATATTTGTGTGGCTATAAAACCATTATCAAGATTAAGATAGAAAGTTTTGTAATGATAAGTTTAAGAATAGTACAAAATATTTTGAATTTTATTATTCAGAACATATCATATCATTCTGAGAATGTTATAAGGGGTAAAAGAAAAAAAGAAATTTGGAATTAAAAACATGTCATGTGACCCTGTTTTTTCTAAGTTAGTTGTAGAAAAAATTATCTTTCTAAAAGAAAAAAAGAAATTTAGTATTAAATACATGTTATATCACCCTGTTTTTTCTAAGTTGTAGAAAAAATTGTCTTTCTAAAAGAAAAAAAGAAATTTGGAATTAAAAACATGTCATGTGACCCTGTTTTTTCTAAGTTGTAGAAAAAATTGTCTTTCTAAATTTGGAAATACACAACTTAATCTTCTCATTTTATGCTTATTGAGAAGTTCTTATAGTCGCACAAATGTTAAGATATGTTTATAGTTACAAATTTTTGACCTTTTTTTTAATTAAACTTCGTATTAGATCAAATAAATTCACATAAATTGAAATGAAAAGGTTTCTAAATATAGAAAGGTGAGATTGTTTTTTTCATAGACTAAAAAATAAACATAAATAGCTATTTATGAAAGGGGTGATAGAGAATACTACAAGAACATTGAGGGCTCCAGCTTTGAAATGGTGGGGATGAGAAGTATTTTTCTCCCTTGAAACATAAACAAGAGATGGTAACTTAGTTTTGCCATTATTTTTGACTCCACAACCTCTCTTTCCTATTATCTGCAAGAAATTTCGAATTACTCAGAACCCTAATATAGAAATTAAACATTGAATGAAACTCAAATTAGTCAGAAATCTTAATATAGGTATCAAATATTGAGTAGAAAATCAAGAAAATAAAATAATATCGTAAAAAAAGATAGTTATACATTTAACTGTTTGTTAAAAAATATTTCTATCTATACCTGTATATACATATATTATGTCTATATTATATGTTTTATCGCTATTATTTTAATGAATGACTATTTATATTGATTTCTCATAAAAATTATACCTCAATAACAGTATCACGATTTGGGCTAAAGTGAACTCCTGTATCCTTTGTTCCTCCATTTTCTTGAGCTTTCTTCAGCCGCTCCTTGAACTCCTCGTACTCTTTCTATAAACGTATAGATGCTAATTGTCGATTAATATATTCCTATATAACTAATACGAATGTCGGAGTCAAAAATTTTACTAAGGCAATTCAAAATATAAAAAATTAAACATATGAAACAAAGATAATAACTACCTCAAGACACTATATAATTAAAATATTTCAGGGGAGGCCGCAGATCGATAGTGTAATTTACAACTTCTATGAGCTTGCACAAAAGTTATTATTTCTAAAAGATTCTTTGAAGATAATGATAAACAAACTAAATTCGTACTTAGTTTAATTATTTACCACTGATAAGACAAACTAGTTGTAACCAGAGAAAAAGTACATTTCCTACTTTGATTTGACTTTTTTTATTTTGTGATTGTTTCCGAAAAGATAATATAAATTGAAAAAGTGGCCTTTGGTGTAGTGACAAGTTTGAAAAGATAATTATTTGGGTTCGCATATCGAGGTTCAGTGTTCAAATAGAAACCTAGATTATCCTACAAATACTTGTTCTCTTGCATTTAATTAAATTTGTGAGTTAATATATATTAAGAAGAATATTTAGAGATTAAATTTATATTATATTTTTCATCATTATTTTTTGTAAAATTGTAACTATATGATATAATTTATCTCTTAAAAGATATAAAACTTAATAAATAAAAGAACACTTTAAAATTTAAACAATTTAAATATTATAAAAAACTCAAAAATTCAATTAATTTAAGATGAAAAAATATTATTTTAAAAATTCTCGTAAAAAGTTACTTCTATTCTATATCTATAATTAATAGAAGTAATAAGAAGTGATTATAATCCAGAATAATTTTATCTAAAACCGACCTGAATATTATTTCTTTCTAGCAAGTAATCTTTGCCGCCATTAATCCCGTCTTCATCATCATCAACTGCTTGAAAAAACGCCTCAGGGCAAATCCTCTTCACTCCAAATTCCCTGCAAAACGGGACCCACACTTGCCCAAACCTCCATGTTTCACGAACCGCACACAGCGTCGAAACCGAGCCGCCGTCGTCGGACAGGTACACAGACACCTTCTCTGGCGGATAATCAATCGCCATCGCTGATAAAACAGTATTCATAACTCCCAACGCCGGTTCCTTTATCGGATCCGCCGTACAAACAAATACGTCGATCGCCGGTAGTTCATCATCCGGCGGTAAGTTTTCAGGGAAAACAGAACGAGAAACTGGAGAGAATAGATGAGCTGAGTTTAGGAGCCATAGGAAGGAGAGGATTAACTCGGAAGCGAAAATTAGAAACCAAAAAGGTAAAAATGAGATTTGAATTTCCTTCAGATTGATTATTAGTCTGTAGTAGAGCATGAAGAGTATTGCGATTGAGTGTACAAGAGTGTGAGTTCTGGTTACTATGGCTGAAAGTTTGTGCGCTGTGCACTTTTGCAGAGGAGGAAGAGTTTCCATTTTTTCTTCAAAATGAAGAAGAAGAGGTAAACAAGCTCTGTGAGAAGTGGAGTTTTTTGGGATAATTTTAAATATATATAATAAAATAATTTAAAAATAGTAGAAAATATATAATAACTATACAATATATAAGATAATTAGAAATAGTAGAAAATATATAATAATTATACAATATAACATTGTTAAAAATATAGAAAGTAATATATTTCAAAAAAGCTAAAATATAGTTTAATCAATATGAAGTATATATTAAATATTCAATCTCGATCAATTTAAAATTATTCTAACTAGTCTCAAAATTTAGATACAAAATTCTTTAGATGTTTTGAGTTTTTTCATATATAATTCGATCGAAACATTTTATGTTTTCCAAATGTCATTATTTCTTTTACGAAAAAAAGAGGAAAAGACTGATGAAAAAGGAAGAAGATAATTTGCTCAAAATCACCTCTACACGGTCCTCAAAATTTAAATATGATATTCTATCAATATTTTGAGTTTTTTAATGCATATTTCGGTTAAAATAATTTATATTTTTAATATATCAATTTTTTTTAAAAGAAAACGACAGAGGAGAAAGAACGAATAACAAAGGAAGCCATTAGTGGCGAAGGGATAAGAACAACTGCAAAAGTAAACTTAATGTCGTGGGAAGTAAACGGACCATTGATAATATTCTTTATGTGCATATGATTATATGAGGTTCATGTATCAATATTCCTGCTTTTGCATTTCTAGATTGTATCGTTGATTTACATCTATTATCGTATGTTGCTTGTGACATTCCTTAACACGGATAAGAGGCAAGCGTATTATGCTTTATATTGGTACCACTCTCTTGATCCGGGCAAGAGACAAAGGTGGAATTCATATCTTATATTTTAAATAGCTAGAACTGAATGCGGAAAGTATGGAAAAACATCTCGTAATGTATTTAACCAGAAAATAGATTATGCTCCTGCGGAAGTATCTACTCGTTACGGAATCTCAGGTGTCAAAGTGTGGATTTCATATAGTAAAAAAAAAGGGGGACGTGCTATATCCGAAACGTACGAAATATAGTAAATATCGTAAAGGCAGATGTAGTAGGGGTTGCATGCTGATATTACTTTGACTATAAAAGTCAATAATGACAAACGAATAATTTGGCCAAGTTCAATAATTTAAACTTATCTTTCCAAAAAAAAAAAAACCCAATAATTTTGCAAACTAGGCCTATTGATAAAGCAAAGAACAGTGACCATTTGCATAATTTGGCCTTTTATATGACAAGATTAAAAAGTAAGTTTTATTGTTGAAAAAATGAGATCATTTGACAAATATGAAATAAGCATTTCAGCTCTCAAATTTGAATTTAGTTGATAAGTGCTTCAAGTTAAAGAGTGTACATGATCTTAACTTCTTAACTAGCAAATGACAATTAAATAGTCCATTTCATTGCTTCATGACATATTTTGAAAATGTTTAAATGTTCATTTTATGAGTTGAAATATTCAAACAACATTATAAAATAAGTTGAGAGACATCTTAATATGTGTATCAAAGCGTAAGTGCTTATTTGTCAGCTAATGATAAGAGAGTTTATTATTAAAAAATATATATATATTTTAGCAATGATAAATACTTTTTTGAGAGAAAGGTCTGATATATTCTTTAATTTTATCATATCCTTCATTAAAATAGTAACTCACATATATTTTTATCGTTATAAAAGTGTTACACACACTTTTTTTCATCTAAACAGTTAAAAAGTTAATTTTAAAAAAATTCGTGTAAGAGACTATATGATCCTTCTCATTCGTATCACAATAAAAATATATATCAATCACTTTATAACGAGGGATATATACTTTATTTAAAAGATCACATTATTTTATTTTACTTTCAAGAAAAACTGTGTTATTTCTACTCCCTTCCCCCACACAAAATTTGGAGAGAGAAATTACCTTCACCTAACAAATAAAGTAACTAATTTTGAATTTGTTTGGTATCTTTTAACTCATGTGCACAGATATCTAGGTAGTTTAATCTGGATCTTATATCTAACCTAAAATAAAGTAATTATAAGTTATATGCATTCCAAATTATCACTGGAAAATGTGAAACAGTGTATGAAATTGTTCCTTCCTTAATTAAAAATCTCAAATTTGAATGTTGAATAGAGAAAAATCATTAATTAACATTCGAATAGCACTTGATTCACGCAAATTCAAATTAATCAAGATGTGAGCATCAAATATCCAATGCAAAAGTAAAAAAAAATAAAAAATAAATAAATTTGACTAAAGTAAAAAAATTGTGAGTGAAACTTGCGTAAGTTATACATTTGGATTTGACTTCATTGATAGGGAGCTCTAACCTCAAATAGCTTGTGAATATCAAATATCCAATAAGGAATTATAAAAAAAATTGGATTGGACTTGAATGAAAAGATTTGTTTAAGACTTTTACAAGTTATACATTGTTTTTTCCATTCATCCTTAATATCAATTCCTTTTAAAGACTACAAATACCAAAAGAAAGTAAACATTTAAAAAAAAAAATAACTTATATCTTAAAGCTAGACATCGACGGATAAGAATTTAGGGAGTTAATTAAGATTTTAATATGATTTTTCAATGTTTTAAATTATTAATATTGTGACGTAACATGTTTTTTTAGAAATATTTTAAGTCATTAATTATCATGATTAGTAGCATTTTTTTAACACTGAAAATGACAAACAAATTACAACGAAAGAACCATAAAATATTACGAATATACCCTCAAGCTGCTCAGGTAGGCATGTCGACCTACTGTCTGCTTGAACAACTTTACTTATCATGATTCCTAGTATTTTTTAACACTAAAAATAAGACAGACAAATTACAACGGAAGAAACATAAAAAATTACGAATATACTTTCAAGCAGGCATGTGGACCTGTTGCCTGCTTGAGCAGCTTAAATTTATCATGTTTAGCATCATTTTTTTAATACTAAAAATAAGACGACGGATATACCTCAAGCGCGCATGTCGATCTGCTACCTGTAACTACCTCCTATTATATATAGTGATATATAAACAAAGATAAAACAATAACTTAAAAACCTTTCTTAACTAGAAAGAGTAGAAATTTCTAGTAGAACAATATTATTAACAATGTCAAAATTTGGGAACAACCTTCCATCACAGGCCTTCAAATGAAGAGAGATCTAGTATTATTTTCCCCATTTTTGACTACTCTATACAAGCTTCTTGTTTAGTTTCACTAAACATTGGTTAGAAAGATGTTACAGCAAGCAACTAGTCACACAATACCTGTGCACCAATTGAACTTGTATACTTCTGTTGATGCACATTATCCATCGATTCATCAACGCGCGGAAATCTCAAGCAAAGCATAAGCTAAGTGCTCGTTGGAGCATCTCTAAATCATACCTGAGTGAAGCCAGAATATCGGTTTGAGCGTTGCTGGCATGGCACTAGCCTTGCATCATCGCAACGAGACTTGAAACCTCAAGCCTGGGATATGTTCAAACTTCATGTCAGAACGGCTTTCCTAAGCAATGGAAGACGTATAAAGAAAGAGCAATTACGATGTAGAAGCCTCAAACCTCATTTCTCAAGGGCAACGGGATGGCACACTGATATCTTGAAACCATTCATCATTTGTTACCAGAAGGTAAATGATGTTCCACGAACTTCCATGACGGCCTGGCATCACTAGACATGGGTGTTCTGGACTCGAGCAGTCCTTTCAGCCATTTAATTTTGTTTACGAGTTCCTCTAAATCCAAAATTGCTGCCTCCGTAGAGTCAGAACTCATTGAATGTAACTGAATTCCATCACTGGTTCTGAACCTCTTCAAAGGACAACTTGAATAGCTAGTTGGCCCAGTGTCCGCTTTTGCTAGATCAACTCCGATACACGAACTAGAACCTTTATCTAATAAGATAGATTCCTTTGCCAATTTGTCTCCTGTATGGGAACTAGAAGAAATGTCTGGCCGTCTCACTTTCTTTGATGTATTCACAGTCGCCTCCTTCGGGAGATCAATGAGTGGGGGTCGTTCTGCTGACTCGGTAGTCTTCAAATCCCTCTTTTCATCCGAGGCCGTTGACAGGTTTACAGATGGAGTAGAGAAAGAGAGATCTGATGAAGATCCAGTTCTCCCTTCACTCAGAGAATGTATTTCCAAAGCTGGAAAGCGACCAAACGCTGCAATGAACATGACGAGCATGTCAAATATAAGGATGCAGACTTTTCTTTACAGAAATAATTCTCATTCTACAAAGAAAAGAGACACATGAGACTTAATTGAAATGCACAGCAACTGTAATTAGGTGGCACTATACAGGCCACTGACCACGCTTAGAAGTACATTATATCAACAATACAGCCATATACTGAGGTTGGTAACTCTCAACAGATATAGATGTACCATCCTTATTCACTTTGTACTGGAAAATGCATCAAAAAAGGACAGTCCGATGCACTAAGTTCCTGCTATGCATAGAGTCCTGGGAAAGGCCAGACCACAAGGATCTTTTGCACGCAGCCTTACCTGCATTTCTGTGACCTCTTGATCACAAGGTAGCAACTTAACAAATTACACTAAAGACTCCCCTTCAACTAGGAAATGAACATAAAGCAAACAAATGCACATTGCACTTCATTATTGTTGACACAACCATGCAGAAAGTTTCATAGACTACAAGAATTGGATGCAATGGTCATCAATGCCTTTCACAAAAAATAAACTTATGTTGAAAACACAGGACATCAAGAAGGTGCTAAATGGCTTCACAAATGTTTCAACCTCTAAGGAGCTGAAGAAATTCACAGAGTTCTTTTTAACTATTTCATTCCCTCGATTCCACCAGAAAATAAGGCACTTGAGCAACTCTATTTAAACTATGGACAGCAATTGATATCCCTTTGGAGGGTATCAATTCATTTCTATCAGAGCAACCACATAATGCATACCAAATATCCCCACTGTTTTACGAAATAAACATGTTCTCCATGTACACAAGCATTCAGAATCATCCTTGATGGAAACCTGCTCATGCATATACTCTACAAAACTTGTATATTTAGCAAATTGTTTTCATGTGTTTTGATCAAAAGTATAGTTCTGTGAGCGTCCAATGGAAAGAGTTAGTTTTACATTATAGTTACCTTGGTTGACAGGTTGAATTAGTTGAGCACATTGACGTACACTATCACCATCCTGCGATTGTCATGAAACAGATTATAGGCAGAAAGAAGCATCAAAAGAGGGGAGCTACACCAGAATACAATTCAAATAGCAAATTTCCAACGCTAGACCTGATGATTAAGATGCATATTGACTTTATCGGAGAAGAGCTCTTTTGAGGTAAAAGATGCAATTGTCAAAAATTGCAATACAAAGATTAGCATCTTCTCTTTTTTGGTTATAATTCTTTATTTTGCTTCTTTCGGGGTTTTCCTGGGGAAGAGGGTGCTGACTAGTAGATAAGATAAAAAAAAATCTGCAGAAGTAAAGTACCATAAAGAAGTCGGAGACGACAGGAAAGGAGAAAGATGAGACAGAAGGATGAAACAGATGACAGGGAAGAACTGAGATATCCAAAGCAACCAGCACGGTTTGAATCTCAGTTCTACACGTAAATACCAAGCTTTTGCCAATGGCAGAGTTTGGGCCATGACGCACCTAACCCACACATCACGCACTACACTCTTACCTACCCAGAAAACTGGGAGCCAAAGATTAAAGATTACGTATATCATATTATATTGTTTTGTAGGGAAAAGAAACATAATAAAAGAAAAAATATGAAAAAGAGCAAAGGGAAAAACCTGGGATGTAGGCACAGTCCAACCAAATTCTGGAGACCATTCTAAGGATGGGCGCAAATCCTTGAAAGAAACTTCATAAAGTGCACCTTCACCCGCAGGAGGTGGTGTCAATGCCAACTATGAGGACAAAAACACAAGAGTAGAATGTTATTGGACCAATTGTGTGACAAAATATGAAGCTATAAATTTTTCACATGCGACAGAGTTGGCAGAATATTATTTTAAGCACTTCTCTTCTAGCCCAACAAAAAATTTGCTGATTTTGAAATATCACATCAATTTGGAGAAACAGATCTAGCAGAACAACCTTTAAGTTTGTAGAAGAAGGTTTTTAGGTTTAACCCCTGCAAAACTAAGTGGCTTTTGGGTTTAACCCCTACAAAACTAAGTCCCAACAACTCAAGAAAATTGCTATGTACTTTACCAAAAGTAAACATGCAGTTTAACACTTCTAAATTACATTGCCCTAAGGTAAGAACACTTGATAATGTTGAAGATACTTAAAACTACTAATACCATTACTAACATGAATATAAGCAAAAGAAATTAAAAGATCACTTTAAAAAAATTAACCGAATTGATACTGGGAAGGAATCTATAGTATGTGCAAAATGCATCTCTGTTTCTCTAGTTGGATTTATGCTAAGACCCTGCAAAATCAAACGCATCTAGAGTTGCCATTTCTCCATGTTAGTAAAGTAAAAGTAAATCATACCCAATGATCACTTTTATATGTTACTCCCTCTATTCCATATTAATGAATTTGTGAGGCAATGCACGCCTATGAAGAATAACATTAAAGAACATATTTAAACCATATGCTCAGTATTGCCATTTTCTTTATTCCCAAATTATTCTTAAAAATGGTGCAATTTATATTCTAAAAAAAAGTAAAACTTCATTAAAGGGAAGAGCAAATACGAAAAAAATTACAAACATTTACCTTGAACTTTGAACAATTCAATTATATTGAATAATGAAAAAAGGTCAAAAAATTCACATAATATGGAATAGGAGTATTGCACAAAAATAAAGATCAGAACCATTTTCACTTTTGGCTCCGGTGATATGACGTATTCCACCGGCACGAGTTCCCACATCAGAAAATCTCAGGCTGGATTATCGCCCATCTACCTTCTCCCATTATCCCTACATGCCTCACCTCACTCCCCTACGTCTGCCCTCCCAGTTATCACACTCCCTTCTCCCAACATCACATCCTGCCCACACCCAATATATTCCATTATTAATTATTCCACCCCTTAACCCCAATCTCTATGTGCAGCTTCCTTCCTCTCCCTAGCCATATTGCCACTTGCCAATGTTCCAAGAACATGAAGTCTTTGACTAACTAAGAAAGAATTGTGCCAAAAGATATATCTATGATTACACATACTGATTATAGATGATCTGATATTGAAGATCTGGCCCTCATCAAGTAATCCTTCTTTTACTACCAAAAAGGTATAATTTCCTTCTGTTTTTCCATTTCCAGTTCTTTTTTTTTAGACGTCGAGCATTTACTAAACTTCATGTTCAAAATATAATCTAACAGATGACAGCAGCCGTATGGGTAACCAGCCAGTTAATACGGAATATAAAATAAATTATTACCTCAGCTTCACTATTGCCCAGTAACTTTGTCAGTTGTCCAGACCAATAACAGCCATTAGCCCACCAATCAACCGAATCACCTGCCTGCCAATTACCATCAACAACTACTGTAGTTTCAGATGTTGAGCTGACATCCGAAATTTCACTATTGAGCTTGACTAAAGGATACTGAGGCCGCAGCATTAGTTGCTTTTTCTCCTTTGACTTCCCAACATAATATGGGGGATACTGATACAGCTTGGTCCAAGTCAGTTCTGTAACAGCAAGGATTGAAACAATTAAGATGCCTAGGTATATACAAATATAGCAACTGTATTATTTTTAAACGCGTCTTTTTTTTTAATCAGTCAAATCAGAATTTCATTAATAATACATCCAGTAGATGCTGGAAATACGTCAGTGGGCAAAAAGTGAGTTAGCTTTTCCAGTGAACCTTCCTGTATGCATTCTAAGGAGCTAACAAAGTCAATAATTCATTGAAACTATTCACCGCGTTAAGTTTACTATGACATATGACGGTTTACAAGGCATTTAGTTTTCAGCTGAACATACCTAATTCTCTATTTAGTAAACGAGAAAGTCTTTAACAGTGTAAAAGATAAAACATTCCATTCTCAGTTTAGCTTTCATCCGTCTATACCATTATTCCTATTCTCGGACAAGCTTAAAATATTAAACTTTACCACACTAAGCATAAAAAAATGAAGCAGGGCAAGGTCTTAGTTTCTCTATTTTGTATCATCATGCATCAAGACACTGAACTGCTTAAATGCTGAAATCATCACATCAAAGAACATACTTTCATCTGGATAATCAAAGTATTCCAACAGTGCACTCCAATGTCCTCTTCTGCAGTTAATCTTCTTTATCTGGTACAGTAGGAAAGAGATAGTAAATGCATTGTACTTTACTTCTTTCTCAGTAAGTGACTTCCTCTAATCAAAACATACAAGTGACCTCAACAAGACCTGGAGAATTGACAATACACTGATTGCGAAAAACAATAACAGATTTTGGTTCTGAATCTAATTACAGCAATAGCGGCTTTCAATAAATAGAGCACTCTATAAAAGTTTAAGGTAGCAGTTAACAAAATTTTACCACCTCGAATGCAACTAAAGAGTTGCAAAGAATAAGTTAGGTCTATAAATCAAACGCATACCCTTATATACTGGTATAATACAATAGTCTTAACAAAATTTTACCACCTAGAACGCAACTAAAGAGTTGCAAGAATAAGTTAGAAATACAAATCAAACGCTTCAGAATGTGAGAGCAATAACCTTATACACTTGTACAATACAATAGTCTTATTGACATACAACAACATACCCAGTGAAATCCCACAAGTGGGGCTTGAGGAGGGTAAAATGTAAGAAGACTTTACCACTACCTCATGGAGATAGAGAGACTGTTTTCAGAAAGTCCTCAAGTCAAATACATCCACCCAAAAGTAGAAAATACTAGATACAAAATATAGTCCGATTAACATGATGATCAATAATCCAAGGAACTATAGGGCAGAAATCCTAATCAATAAACTGCTTAATTTAGTTTATGCAGTTTCCTTACGCAAAATACATATTTGTCTAATTACAACTTCCTTGATTATACAAATGTCTTAGTCCTAATCACATGCATGTTATTCTGTTCTAATTGCTAGAGTCCATGCATGATGCTACCCGCCCAAACCCTCCCAAGAAAAGTCCTACTCTAGTCTGGAATGTTCAAAAACTATGCTCTAATTTTTCCATGTTACATCTTGTAATTGGATCTCAATGTGCAGCAACAACAACAAACCACATATAATCCCAGCAAGTGAAGTGAGCAGACCTTACCCCTACCTTGAGAAGGTAGAGGTTGTTTCCTATAGACACTTGGCTCAAAGAAGATAAAAGAGAGTCCCATAGCAACATGCAAAAATAACGAGATAAAAAAATAACTTAAGGCTAAAGAAACAACTGAACATAACAAAAATTCAAGAATTAGATACAAGAATAATATTAATACTCCAAGAATAGAAAAAAAACACGCCCAGCTACCAGTTACTCACTAACCTTCTACCTTAATTCTCAATTTACACATCCTCTAATCAAGGGCCATGTCCTCAGTGAGCTAAAATTGTATCATGTCTTGCCTAATCCTCTCATCTTAATACTTTTTCGGCCTACCACTACACATCCTCAAACCCACTACAGTAAACCTCTTACATCTATTCTTCACATGCCAGAACCGTCTGAATCTCACTTCCTATATCTTGACCTTCACGTGGTCACTTTCACCTTGTTCCAAATATTTTTTTCCTAATCCTATCTTTCTTGGTATGTCTGCGCATAAAACATAGTTGGTCTAGCCACTTCATAGAACTTACTTGAAATCTTCATAGTATATTCTTATCACACAAAACACCAGATGCGAGCTTCCATTTCATCCACTCTGCCCCAAAACAATATGTAACACCTCATCAATCTCTTATTACCTTTGGATTACTGACTTGAAACTTCCTCTCTAAGGGATGAAATGAGTCAAGCCTTACGGCCCTGTTATTTAATTTTGGTCTTGCTCAACTTGAAACCCTTAGAATCCAAAGTTTGTCTCCAAACTTTCAACCTCGTATTAACTCAACCTCATAAATAAACTTGAGAGATATTTTGTAAAATATTGTTTATTAAATATATAAATAAACTTTTTATATCTAGAATACTACATTTGTTTATACTATGAAGATATTTTTTGGTAATGCCAATTTATTATTATGTTTTTGGTTTATGGAATAAATATTCATTATATACATCAATTATATAGAAAGATATTTTATAAAACAAAAAATTGTTGAATATAGTACAACATTTGTAGGGTGTAGAAGGAATTCTACCCAAAAAGAAAAAGAAAATAAAGTAATTCTTATAAGTGTTGGCCCAAATATTGGAATAATTCAAATTGCAACATGTAGCCCATAAAGGGTAAATAAGACATTTCCTACAAACCCTAATCTTATATTCTTTCATCTTATTCCTACTCCATCTCTGACAAAATGTTAAGAGCCGCAACCCTCTCCTCTCGTTTCTCATCTCTGTTCACTCCTCTTTTCTCCTCCAAGAATGTTAAGAGTCGCAACCCCTCTCCTCTCGCCTCTCCTCTTTTCACCTCCAAACTATGAAGGAACAAGAACACCAAAACCCTAGAACCTCCAAAAATACTATCGTTTGAGTTCTTGACTTTGGTCAAATAGCTGGATGGGATTGATCGAATCGGAGACGCACTCCGCATCCCCGTCCCCACTAGTACTGTGTCAAGAAAGGTTCGGCTGCAAAAACGAAGAGTTCGCGCAACATAGCTTGTCAATTGGTATGCCATCCACGAATAACAGGCATCATGGCATCTTAACTTAAATGTGTCATATCTTTACTTCTATTGCTAATGACAACGAGCTAAGAGTGGATGCAATGCAACACCATCACGAAAGGGAAATGTTTCAAGCTTCCTCCAACAATCCTAACCCGAGTGTTCGCATCATCATACATCTTCTTAATCACCACGGTAAGCTAGCAAAAATCCTCTAGCCTCCAATTATCTCCAAAGAACCTCCATTGAAATTATATTGATTGCTTTCTCTAGGTCCACAAAAACAATATGCCCTATTTTTTACCTTATACCACTCCACCAGCCTCCTTACAAGGTGAATGACTTTGTAGTCATTACATAAGGCATGAACCCGGACTAATTATTAAAAATAGGCACACCTTTTTGCACCTTTGCTTTCACCCTTATTTCTCGAATTCTCATAGTGTGTCTAAACAATTTGATATCCTTATAGCTATTGCAGTTCTTCTGATAAAGGTAACATTTGTATATCAATCATCAATCCAAAGCTGGTATCCATAAATTTACATCATATCCTATCTCAACACCCGTGTGCTTGGCATAAACAAAAGATAAAGACAAGAAGAGAAAAACTATCCCTAGATCCTCTTTCATCTTTATAAGGATCCTAGAATGTCTAATATAGCCACAGGATCTTCCATAAACTCTGAACTACACCAATAGCAAAAGATGACAATGCAATTCATTTTAATCTTGTCCAAAGGGCTGGCTACTTTTATTTTCAAAACTACTAGACTTTCTTTCTTTCCATGTGGTGCACCAAATAATTGCCAAGGGTGACTAGTGTTATTAAAAGCACTCGCTTCAGCGTAGGTCTGGCGCTTATATTGCTTGAAGAAGCGCATGCTTCAAAAGTAGAAGCGTGAAGCGTACTTCTTGTTGATATGACAAAAGCCTCGCTTAAGCACTATTTAGGGTTTCTTTTAATTTCAATGTTTTAAAAATAATTAAGACTTTAAATTAGCCAGATATTTTTGCTCTGTTGCTTTCGTAAACTTCGATTGCTGCAACTGCTTGTTCTTCTTCAGCGACTCCAGTCTCCAAGTAAGTTCTTCTCCTCTTCTCAGTTCTTTTTTTATTTCTCTGCACTTCTGTAACAAAAGTTCTGTTTATATTTCATAGTACAATTTTCATCAAGGTCAAAATTTCTCTCCCCTTGTTCATCTAAGGCATAGCTCACTCCACCTTCTAAATCTTAACCTGCCTAAAATGATCAAAATCTCGATGACTCTCGAAGTGCTTAAAATCACCCAACAAAATGTTCATTTCCCCTTCTTCGTTTAGAAGTTTATTTTCCCTTTTTTGTTCAAGAGTAATAAAAGTATGTCCTCAACGTCTAATATGCACCTCATCCACTAGTACTAAGCCTTCCTCGACTTTGATGAATCTCACTTGATCTAAGTCACACATCTTCTTCTATCACCTTGGATTAAAATGTACAAATTCTTATCCCTATTATTGTTCCCATGTTCTTCATACAAATATCCAAACATTGTCGTCTTCACCACTGTAACTGCTAACTTTGCCCCCGGCTTTTTATATGACTCATATTCACCCTTTAGTCCTCATATTTCCTCTCCTCTAACTTCATATATGTGTTTTAGGGCTTCCACTTTTCCAATCATTCCATCACCAATCATCTTTCTATCCACCAAAATAATCTTTTGAGACGCCTAGCACCTTTTTAGTTATTTTCATAATGCAAGCAAGTGTCATGGACCACATGCTATTCGTGTCCACTCCTTCAATCCCCCTTATCCAATGACTCAAACAACTTTTTCAACTATTAGGCATTGTCCTTAGTCAAGGCTCCTAACTTGATCTTAGGTTTGACAATACACAATCCATTTTCTCCTTTTCATCTTAGTTTTCAACTCCATCACCAAGAGCCCATGCTGGGTCATAAGATTTAAGCAAAAGAGGATCAAGATAACACAAAACTTATAAGGAAACCATGAACTTATTCTACAAAAATTAAAGACTAACAACAACATACCTTTCACAAAGTGTGGTCTGAAAAAGGTAAAGTGTACACAGATCTTACCGTTGCCTCATGGAGATAAAGAGGCCATTTTCAAAAAAAAAAATGCACGATTACGTGATTCAACATGCACACGTTAAACTACCACGAGCTCGCAAGCACCAAGCTCACACTAGAATCAAACCTCGCATTTCATACCTTACATCGAAACCATGCACCACGAAATCCATTCTCAAAAGATTGTGCTTCGGCGGATTGCCCAACCTTGAAAGGCAATTGATCCTCCTTCAACATGATATCTACACTAGAAAGAGCATACATTATACATTATCTTGCTTCATAAGTATACTTCTCATGAGGCCATAAACATGTTAAGTCCCTTTGGACCATGTGAATTCACCTTCCAAAAGTTGCATATTTATTAATTCCATATTATGGATGAATTCAAAGAATCTTTCATTGCCAAGTATTTGTATTGGTCTCCCCCCCCCCCCCCCCCCTATCTCTCATTACTCTAATCGAATTGGAAAGATCCTATTACACAGTACCATAAACTAATCGGAGAAAACAATGTATGATCAAGGAAACCAATCTTGAAAAAACAAGGTGTTTGGCCATAAACAAAAATAAATTACGTTATTTGAAATTTTAAAAATTGAAGTTGTGTTCGGCCAAAATTTTTTGCAATGAATATTAAGAATTTAAATATACTTTATGCACCTAATTTCTCAAAACTAGTAAGATAACTCAATTTGTCTAATTTACTTTTAATATGCTTAAATTTACTGAGTACAACAAAAACAACATACCTAGTGAAATCCTACAAGTGAGGTCTGGGGAGGGTGGAATGTACGCAGACCTTACCACTACCTCAAAGAAGTAGAGAGGTTATTTTCTGGAACCCTCGTCTCAACAACCCATAAGTAAAATAAACTAAATATGACAAAAAGGAAAGGAATAGGAAGAGCGACTACTAATGAAAAACACATGATATTATGTAAATACGATAAATTTAACTCATATAATACAGGTAACTCATATAATACAGGTACTAAGTAATAACTAAAAATAAATACTTTCCAAACATCAATAGAACAATTAAGAAAGTAAAGAAGAAGGTGGTGAAGAATCATTAAATGAGATAGCCTAGTTGAACAAGGTATCATTCATCTAATCCCAATAACTTTTAACACAACATAAATCCATGAATAAAAATTTACTATAATGACAAGAAATAGTATAAGTGGATACTCTTTCCATCCCATTTTATGTGCATCCTTTAATTTGACATGGTATTTAAGAATAAGAGAAGAACTTTTAAAACTTGAGATCTAAAATCATTTTTAAATATTTGTGTAAATAATAATCAATTTATTAAGAATAAAAAAATTAAAATTAAATTATTTTCAACTAAAGTAAAATGACATTCAATTTAAACAACAAAAACATACCCAGTGAAATCTCACAAGTGGGGTCTGCAGAGGATAGAATGTATCTAAACCTTTCTACTACCTCATAGAAGTAGAAAGATTGTTTCTCTAGAAACCTCATCTCAAAAATTCATAAGCAGAATAAGCTAGATATAACAAAAAAAATAACATTCTCTTTAAAATGAAACCAAATTCTCTTTAAAATGAACACAAAAGAAAAAAGTCACATATAATGGGATAGAGACTATATATCTTTAAAAATGTAATGAGTTCACTACTAAAAATCTTAAGATTGAACTCAATAATAATAATATAAAAAGACAAATCTGACGCATTAAAGTTCTTGCTATGCACAGTATACAAGATACAATATATTTCCACAAAGTAAAATTTAAAAAAATAAAATATATGCAAAATTTAGCATTAGCACCTTGACTTAGGAAAAGAAAGCCAAAGTAAACAAAATAACAATAACATACCCAGTGAAATCTCACAAATGAAATAGAATGTACGCAGATCCTACCACTGACTCAAAAGAAGCCAAAGTAATATAAAAAATAACAAAAATAAAAATAATTATCACAAGATATCATAAACGATTTGAGAAATCATTCTAAACAATACTCATATTAAAAATTGACAATCAAAATATAAAAAGCAACAAATAAAATTTAAATTTTAGATCTATCTTCAACATGAGGTTATCTCCTCAACTTTGTTGGATAAGAACCACCTTTGAAACATAAGCAAAACAATTAAGTAAAAGAAGGAGATGAAGAAGAAAAATGAGATAACTGAGTTATCTCATTAAGATCTATTACTTCTAGAAAAGTTTAAACACATAAAATTTAAATTTTAGACTTATGTTTATAAAATTACCTTTTAAATATCAATAAAATATTCAATAAGGTGAAGAAGAATTTCCAACTTTATCTACCTCTAGATCTACTCAAAGGAAGAAGGAATGAACCTTTTCAGATCTATGAAAAGGAAGAGGAAAAAAAAGGTGTGGCTGCTGAGAAAAGAAGGAAGAAGGATGGAAGAAAAACCTAATTATAAATTACATTACCCATTCTACCCTTTATGTACCCAAACTACCTATAGCTGCATGCTAGAACCTTCCGCCACGTGCAATAGACACGTCATCAGTTGCTAATTTCCTTAAAACGACGACGTGTAGCGGAAATTTCGAGATAAACTCAATTGTCTCTTCCATTTCTCCATTGTGCATCTCTGCAGCCATTAGGTTGTTGGAGAGAAATTGTTTGTACTCCTTGCAGAGAAGACGACATCAGATCTAAGTGGATCCAACTGTGAAACTGAAAAAAAAGAGTGAAAGGTTTGGGTAGGCTCTCTCCGTACGGATAATATTTTTTAAAAATAATTGAATTGTTTAAAATTTTAATATTTGAAATTTTCTTTATTTATCAAAGTTTTAGAAATAATTGAGTTGTTTTTCTAAATTGAAGGTTGAAATTTTTTTTTTATTTATTGATTTTTATATTTTACAGAAGATAAATTATTTATTTGTATATACATATGATTTTAATGAAAACTATGATTCAAATTAAATCTTTAAATATTTTTCTTAATATGAGTGTATTCTCTCATAAATTAAATTAATATGGAGGAAGAATGTACCTAGTATCTTTTTTGTTTTAAAAAGAATGATTTTGTTCCTTCTGGGGTAACATTTTAATTTTAATTTTTCACATGACATGTTTAATACATTGAGTTTAAAACATATTTTGGTGCCTTTGACATAATTCTAATTATGATTACAAGATTGAAAAATCTTTTTTATTTTCATAAATTTTGTGTTAAGTTAAACTAAATTATTTTTTGGCTTAACTCATAAAGAGACACCTAAACTTGTCTTCATTTTTCACTTAGATACCTAAACTAAGACAAGTTCCTAATAGACACCTCAACTGCTCAGATTTGATCTCATTAAACACTTTTATCCTACTTGGCACTCTTCGGTACTGTTTTTTTAATTTTTCAGTCAAAAATAAATAGTTGCGGTCCAAAAAAAATTTTTTTTCATAAAAGTAGGTTCTCAAAATTCTCAGTTATCCAAAAAAAATTATTTTTTCCATAAAAGTAGGTTCTCAAAATTCTCCGTTAACCATATGCGAAAAAAATTATTACAATTTTAAATAAAAAATTTTTGCACATGGTTAACTGAGAATTTTGAGAATCTATTTTTATGAAGAAAAAAATTTTTTTGGACCGCAACTATTTATTTTTGGCTGAAAAATTTAAAAAAAGTACCGGAGAGTGCCAAATAGGATAAAAGTGTTTAATGGGATCAAATCTGAGCAGTTGAGGTGTCTATTAGGAACTTGTCTTAGTTTAAGTGTCTAAATGAAAAATGAGGACAAGTTTAGGTGTCTGTTTATGTATTTGGCTTTATTTTTTTAAACGAAGAGACTAATTCCTTATGAGTATAAAAATATCTAAGAGAATTTAGTGAAATATGATTCTATTGTATTTTGTTGAAATTTAAATTTTATTGAAGTTTAGCTCTAACTTTTTTTTATTGCATTTAAAGTTCTTGTGTTACCAAATAAATATATGTGGATGCACTTGAAATTGATATTGAATACACTAGGTAATTCAATATTAAATAGACTAAATGAAATTTATACTAGATATTGATACACTAAATACATAAAATTGTGAAACATAAATACGAAAAAACATTGTGAATTATAGATATAAGTAGTTGAATTTCGATGAAATAGAATAAGAAATGACTTTGAGATTAATTAGGATTGCGTACATCGATTCGATTCGATTTTGAAATTCATTGGTTCAACTTATTGGTTATCGGTTTATATATATGCTAAATCGTTATAGAACCATTAAGATATTGGCTTATTGGTTATTGATTTATTAGTTATTAATCATTATCAGTTTAATTGTTAAGATTTGACACAAATTTTTTTTAATTGAAAATTGTTTAGAAGCAAGATAACAAACTAAATAAACCATACACGAGTTGATATATTGCATTTTGCTCAAAAGCAAACATTGTTACGTTGTAGAACATCTGAGATTTCAAGATGGTTAAAAATAAAATTATGAAATTATCAAGAATTTTATACACCTAATTGTATAAATATAATTATTTAATTTACTATAAGGCTATTAATTAACCCGTTAAGAAAAAATTTAAAATCGTTAAAAATCAAACCATTATCGAAACGATCAAACAATAACTTTTTTCAGTTCCGGTAATTAATTTCGAGTAACATTTGAACAACCCTAAGACTAATAAGAGAGAACATAATTTTCTTGCTACATTCTTTTTTAGTTGAGAGTTACGTAATATCTTCGTAAATCATTACAAACCTTGATTACTCTTTATTTAATGAGATTCATTTGCAATAGATCTTAACCTATTGAAAAAATAGAATAAATTTGATGTGCATGTACCTAAGCAATACTTGATCCCGAGGGATACAGTGTAGAATTAAATTCAATTAATTGAGGCAAGCGTTGCGAAATGAAACTCCACCTCTTCTCTATGTCGTCAAAGTAAAAATTCGAATGTTATTTTTTTTATCATTTTGTTTTTGTGTATTGATCAGAATTTTGAAGACTATCAAAATTCTGAAGACTATCAAAGTGAGTCAAATCACCCAACACAATATCTCTAATCCCCTTTTCATTTAATTATTTGTGAAAATAAGTTTGTCGCTTTTACTTAGTCGAGGTCTCGTCCACCAACACATAATCTTTTTTATCCTTAATACACTTCGTTTAAACCAAGTCAAAGCTTTTTTCTTTCTCTTTCGCTAGCCTATATAATGTTTTGTCTTTGCTTTTTTTTTTAGCTCGACATATAGGCGTTCAAACACCCCTATCTTAGCACTCGCAACCCCCGACTTCGCTTCTGCTTTCATCGTTTTATAAATAGACGAAATGATCTGAGAAATTCTTATACTTGGTTTCGTTTATAAGTTGGACCCTTATACTTATGACTTTGTCAAAATTGAACCCTTAAACTCACGGAAACACAATATTTTAAATCTCTTTCTCATTCTTTGTTTGTGCGGGTAGTGCACACATCTACACATGGGATTTCACGTCATTTTTAATAATACATAAGAAATTAAATGTTAAAAAATAAAATAAAAAATAAAAGGCTACTTTTGTAGATTATAGAAATTTTGAACATTATTTTTTCTATATATTTGCTCTCAAATTGAGCACCAAATTCATGTCAAATGGGTAAAATTCTTACCTATTTGCCTTGAATTTCACATTATAAGGTCACAAATACAAACCTAATAAATCTCCATTATAATAATTTATTTCATAAATTCACAAAACTCATTTAGTATTCTCAAAGCTTTATCAAACTTATCAATAAAGTTTTTCAATACCTAAAATACTCATGAAATTGAGATTTTGGGATGTGAATGTGGCAAAACGAAAAAGACAAGGGTGGTGTTGATTTGCAGCAAAAGAAAAAAAATTTGAGAAAGTATTTGGGTGTGGGCAATTATGTGAGGACGTTAAGAAGAAAAAGGAAGTGAGAATAGTGAATGGATCCAAAGAAGAAAGAAAAATAAGTAAGATTGGAAGAAGAAATTTGATTCGATTGGAGGGTAGGGGTGGGGCGGAGGGCTTGAAGCTTTGAAGAAGAAGACTTTTCTTCTTCTTCTTTTTGGGGCATTTATTATTTTTTGAAATTTTTTAAATATTTTTTAATATAAAATATTTAGTCACTCGCTTTACAATACGTGGAATCACGCACTATTCCAAGTCAACAATATTAATGTCACATGTGTTTGGTCAATGGTCAAAAGTGTTTTAAAAAAATTGGGCTTTCATGAGTTTAAGGGTTCAGTTGGCAAAGTCGTACGTATAAGGGTCTAACTTACAAATAGAGCCGAGTACAAGGGTCTCTCAGGCCATTCCGCCTTATTAATATTTTTAAACCTCCTTTTTTTATCTCCATCATTTACTTTAACCACGCAGTATAAGCGGCCTTCTTAGTTTTCACTTTGCCTTGACTTGACATGATGTTTAAGAAAAAAATGAAGACTTTAAATTTGCCGTCTTAAATCATCCATAGATATTTGTGCGGTTGAAAATCATTTTATTATAGATAAACAAATTAATTTAAAAGTAAATCATTTCTAATTCTAATAAGGTAACATGCTTTTTGGGATGGATTAAAAAAAATGGGTGCCACATAAAACGAGACAAAGAGAGTATTGAATATTAACTTATTCGATAAATATATCAATGCATATGTGACGATAGATACATATATCATGTATCTTTGATACCATATACATATATCTGGATACACTATGTGAAATTGATATTGAAATAAAGTTAATATTGAATACAGTAGATAAAATGGATATTGGATACACTTGATATTCGCCACTAAATGAAATTGATACTAGATATTAATACACTGAATACGGACAAATGAATAAAATTATGAAGCATACATACAAGAAATCATTGTGAATTTACAAATACAGCAAATTAAATTTCGATGAAATAGAATAATAAATGACTTTGAAATTAATAGGAGAGAACATAAATGTTTTCCATATTTTTTTAGTTGAGAGTTACACAATATCTTCGCAAATCGTTATAACCTTGATTTATTCTTTATTTAATGGGATTCAACTAAAAAATATCTCCAACTATCAAAAATAGAGCAAATTTAATATGCATGTATGAAAGATATATTCAATCCCGTGGGGTGCAATCTGAAATAAACTCAAATATCCAAAGCAGACGTTGCCAAATGAAACTCCACTTTTTATGTTTGTCATAAAAAATAAATAAATTCAAATGTTATACTCTTTCCCATTTTGTTTTTATGTATTTATTTTCAAGTATCACACATAGATAAATATTTTAACTAATGCGAGAAGTCAGAGGAAGGAAAAAGAGGGAGGCGCTAAGGGAAGGGCTTCGCGTTAAATCTGCCTCGTCGTTTAGAGGTTCAGAACCCTTCTGGTGAGTACCGATTGAAAATTAATCTGACTTTTAAGATGGAAGTGAGCACAGGTAGATGACCTCACTTTCCCGCATCCCTCTCCCCACGAGCAAAACGCCAAAGATGCACAACATGTGGGCCTTGTCTAACGAACAACGACTTTTGATCCTTCACTTCAAGGAGTAGATTCGCAGCCCAACAAGTCGTTACCTTTAGCCCAGTCTTCCTTATTAATTATTGATAAGACACAGGGGAAGCCCCATCCTTATAAGACTCAATTGTTAACTAAATAATTCAACTTTGAAATAGAATGATAAATGACTTTGAGATTAATAAGAGAGAACATAAATGTTTTCTATATTTCTTTAGTCGAGAGTTACATGATATCTCCGCAAATCATTATAACCTTGATTTATTCTTTATTTAACAGGATTCAGCCAAAAAATATCTTGTATCTTCTGTTAATGGGGCTTGATTTTTGAGACGAGGGTTTTCCAGAATCAACATATCTATCTCTATGAGGTAATGATAAGGTCTGCATATATTTTACCCACCCCAGACTCCACTCATGAGATTTCACTTGGTATGTTGTTTCAATTAGAGAATATCTTAAACTATCAAACATAGAGCAAATGAGTGCATGTATTTAAGATATACTCGATCCTCTAGGATACAATCTAGAAATAAACTTAAATAGCCAAAGCAGACACTACCAAATGAAACTCCACCTTTTATGTTTGTCATCAAAATTTAAAACTCGAATGTTAAACTCTTTCCCATTTTGTTTTTGTATATTTATTTTCAAGTATCACACATATATAAATATTTTAACTAATGTGAGAAGACGAGGGAAAGGAAAAGAGGGAGGCGCCAAGGGAAGGGTGTAGCGTTAAATCTACCTCGCCTTTCAAAGGTTTGGAACACTTCTATTGAGCACCAATTGGAAATCAATATTACTTCTAAAATCGAAGTGAGCATAGGTGAGAGGACCTTACTTTCCCTCATCCCTATCCGCGCGAGCAGAACACTAGGGATGCACAACATGTGGGCCTTGTCTAACAAACAACGACTTTTGATTCTTCACTTCAAGGAATAAAGTCGCTGCCCAATCAGTCGTTACCATTAGGTCGGTCTTCCTTATTAATTATTGATAAGAAACAGGGGAAATATCATCCTTATAAGACCCTTAACTGCCAACTAAAATAGTTCAACTTACTTTAAATTAGCTTCGTAAACACCTCAACTACGAGAACGCTACATCTCGAATGCACTCCCTTGAAATTGTCTGAACATGCAAGGTGTTCACTAAATATATCTATATCAAGTTGAAGCATATAGACGGTCATGGTAAAAGTTGGAATGTTCAACTGTCAATAAAAATCTGAAAGACCAAACTAAACCTGGCGTATGACCATAATATTTTTGGAGTAGATTTTACAAAATTATCTCGAAATTATTTGACCATTAAATTTTGTCAGATTTAGAAAATTTTGTCTTCAAATATTTCAAATTTACAATCCACTTTTAAAACGTCCTGATACAAACCTTTTATTTTTTACCAAATAAAAATACATAATTAAGACACGAGCCACATGTCGCGCATAACCCATCAGGTCGACGGTCGTATAACATTATAACATCCGACAGGTTGACAGTCGTATGACATTATAACATCCGACAGATCGACGGTCGTATGACATTATAACATCCAACAAAAGACATATTTTTTCACGTGAAATATTTTAAATTTTAGAAATTATAATGTTAAAAACTCAAATATATCAACATAATGTTTATTTATGTATTAATTATACTTAACTTTTTAGTTTTATTTTATAAAAAATTATAATTTTTTTTATGGGAAATAAAAGACAGTTACACATTCATAACCCCACCCACACATACTCATTATTCACACAGTCACACAATAAATAAAATATAAAATTATAACCAAAAAAAAAAAAAAAGAAATTACTTCATCTTACTATATATAGTTTTATTCATTTCCTCATTTCGGCTTCTTCGACCTCTAAAACTAAAATCTTTTTTTCCCCTACAGCTTCCATTCGCCATTGACAAAAAAACCCAAAAAACTCTGTTCTCTTTGCTTCAGCTCTGTTTCCTTTTTATCGATCTTCTTCAGGTATAACTTTTCACTATTTGTTGATTTGATTTCCATTTTTTTGTCATTTTTAAAGTTTTTTTTGCTTGTTATTTTACTTTGATTGCTTTAGGGTTTGGGGTATTTCGGGAATTAAGTTTTTCCGATCTTTATCGGAAATGGTTGTTTTTATTTTTTTTGGAAGTTTGCTTGTGGATCTTATTCAATTGAGTTTAATTCTGAACTGGGTTTTGATAACTAGTTGATATGTTTTTTGTTAATTTTCTTTTATGTTGATGGACTTTTTTTTTTTCAATTGGGTTTAATTCTGAACTGGTTTTTGATAATTAATTGATATGCTTTCTGTTTCTTTTTTCTGTTCCAAAATTTGTTTTTGGGACTGAGTTGCTGTTGTTGTTGATTGACTTTAGACTTTAATATATTTTTTTTCAGTCATTTTAATTGTTTTGGAGGGAGTTTGGTGGAATTGGGGTTTATTAGGATTCATCTTAATGTGGATTTCGTTATGAAGAGTTCGGATAATGTTTTATCTTGAGAAAGTTATGATTTTTGTTGCTACTATGAAAACAAATATGGCACAATTGGTTTCTAGTTGGGTCGGTGCTGCGATCGTCCCAACCTATTTAAATTATTTGCCTGTTATTGATGAATTCACACTGTGAACTAAAAATTTGCCAGTTGGGAAGGTTGAATTTTTGCCAATGTACGATGCGTTGGTCTGAGGATTTTCAGATGTGTTAAATGCAGAATTTGGAGCGTTGCATGCTTCTAAATGATTTCTGTTAAAAAAGTGTATTTTATTTGGTTCAGGTGAAGTTGCAGGAGCTGTGAGACGAGAAATGGCTTCAAGTGCATATGAGGAGGCAGGGATCGCAAGGTCTTCGGAGGGAGTGTCAAGTGGACAGCAGCAATGCCAAAACAGTGAAGCATTGGCTGAATGGAGGTCATCTGAGCAGGTAGAAAATGGAACTCCATCAACTTCGCCTCCTTACTGGGATTGTGATGACGACGACGATGGTGGTATGGTGCTTGCATTCTCCAATTCTTTACCAATTCATTCAAATTTATGTTTGATAATTTTAGGAGTCTATGGGCTTTATGATGTTTGTTTTCATAATATTTGCTTCAGTCTTTTAAGGCACTATCAGTTTTGACATCAAAATAATTGGTAAACAAGGCTGTCGTTTTCATTAGGATTTTCCTTTTCTATGCTATAAGTGAAAAGCTGTGTAGGAGATTTTATTGTTGATTATCTAAGGTGCTTGGACTCCGGTGCGGGTATCTGACGCGGATGTGAATTCAACGGTCAGATTCGGCAAAATCTTAATTTTAAGATTCCCGGATACAGATCCAGTTATGGATATGGGTGCCGAGATTTGGCTAAAAAATCTGGGTCGAATTTGGCAAAATTTTAATTCTAAGATTTGGGGTTACGGATCCGGGTGTGGATATGGGAGCTCATATTTGGCTAAAAAATCCAAGATTATAAAATAGAGCTATTAAGAGATTCTAAATTTTGAAAGATCTTCTAGGTTATCTTTCTCAAGATTCCCAACTTCTTCTTTCAAGCTCTCTGGTTCTTCCCCTCAGAAAAGGAAAAGAAAGTCATTCACCAACTCTCCTTACAGATCATTGCTACCATCTACCAAAAGGCGGAACACAACCGCTTGAATATTTAGCTTCTCTCTGATTGGCTTGAAAACATTGACCTGGAGGAAAAGCTAAAAAGAGACAAACAGACTATAATATTGAAGATATGCCATTTCTCATGTCTTGAATCTATTTTATCTTTTAGCGAAATCTCAATTTTCCCCAAATTTGTCCATGGACTCTTGGTCAAAGTATCTGATGTGGGTTGGCCGAATCCTACACGTATCCCGTGGTCGCACCCATCAACACGGGTGCGGCAGCAATAATGAAGAGTCCCCGCAACTTAGTTGATTATGGAGGGCTGGACTAGTCTGCTCTACTTTTACGTAGAGTTATCTAGTTTGCCAGAATTCCTTTGCTCCATTTTGGATGAATGTTCTTTTCACTCTTTGGTATGGGAAGCGCTTATATCCCTCTGTCTTTGAGTCTTTTCCAGAAAGTGTATTAATCACTTATTTGTATTTTATTTTTGATAACAAGGGAAACCCATAGCCGCTACCCTTTGGGTGCGCATAGGGTAAACCCCCTCCCATTCGATAGCTCGCAAATATCACTTCTTTGTATTTTCTTGGCCTTGGTGTCCTTATAAAACTCTCCCCCAGCCTTATAAAATGGTGTATGTAAGGATGTGGAGTTGAAGATGTTAGTTAGAATTATGCATTATGTTAGTGATAATGTAAAAAAAAAATTAACATATTAATTGAGAAGTTGGTGGTACAAAACATCACATCAAAGAATGTGAATTCTTAGAAGTCATGACAGCTGTTAAGATAATGTTGTTAGTATAATTGAGTCAACCTGTGGGGTATACCATACCGAAGAGAGTGTTCGTATAAATTATGACCAAGAGAGTAACTGATTGCTCTGAAAATGAGTGTCAGATTGCTTATATCAACCGGTCAATATTGCCTTTATGATTAATTACTCAAGTGAAACATACTCAACTCTTTTGATTTTACTTAAGGTGTTGATTATGGAAATTAATTTCCTTCCCTAGTAGTTTGGGTCTGAGGAGTAAGTGTTTCTGGGTGGAAGTTAGTTCCTCGGATTTCGGTATCTGGGTGCAATATAGGGTTCTGAGGTGGAATCATGATCAACTCTGGGTAAAACATTTGGATAGGCAAGGAATTATTTTCAAACCTCTTTGTTTATCAGTTTTCCTTCATTTCTACTTTAAACGATGAATCTATAGGCAAGGAATTATGATCAAACCTTTTCGTTCATCAGTTTTTCTTCATTTTCCCCAGACCCCACTTGTGGGAGTTCACTGGGTATGTTGTTGTTGTAGTCTTCCTTCATTTGTAGTTTAAAATGAATCTCTCATTCTCTCTTACACTCACAGACATGTTTTTTTTTTTTTTGAGGAAAGTATATTATCAGCGACTGACCTGGATACATACATAAATTTTTCCTTGTGATCACGATTTGAAGTGTCTTATTATGTCTAATCTGGCTTTGGACCAAGTTTAAGATTTTTGTACTCAGCCTTCAGTTTGAAGTGTGTAGTCTTAGGATTTGTAAAGAATAGCCATTTGATATTAGCTTGCCACTCTCCCAAAAGGATGTTCAGAACCCTCACCTATCATTAGTTGTAGTTGCCTTTGCGCATAACTCATTTGAATAAAGGTTGATACTCTCCAATTTAAGTGATTTAGACTCAAATTTGTAAATAGTTCATTAACAACCACCAGGTTTCCAATTCACTTTATCTCCTCTTCTACTTCCAGAAGCTCTTCTTAAACCTGCTTTTGCTGTCCCATTTCTAGTCCCTGATTCAAATGTGGACTGCTACTAGATTTCCATATACAAGGTATTTGATTTTGTAATTTGTTTTATAACCATGGTGTCTGGTTCAACTTGCACACACCTCGATTAATTCCATGAGATATTTGCCACTTCCCACCAACAATAGGTACCAAGTAACTTTGTCCCAGAGGTTGGGAAATATGGAAAGAAATCACCTAGTGTTTTCTTTTTTTTTCTTTCGAATAATTATGGACACTATTTTTGGTATCTTACATGTTAGTGGTGAAGTTAGATTCATTCTACAGTATTCATTGTGAGTGTGGGTGAAGTTAGATTCATTCTACAATATTCATTGTAAGTGTCAGCACTTACTCACACACATCAGCCTACTAAATTAGGAGAAGGGGAACTTCTTATAACTTTAGAAGGCACAAGAACAATAATAAGAAATGCTTAAGTAGCATAGTTGCCCTAAGGCCTTTTCTTTTTGGGTATACCACTCTGCGCTCTTTGAGCAAGGCTAATTTCATGAGATCCAGTCATATTATGGCTTGGAAGCTACTTTTTTGTTAACAAAGCTTCATCCATTCTGTTGTTTTACCCTTTCTTCATTTTTCTAGCTTGTATAACTTTTAGCAGAACCCTTCGGGGTGGCCCAGTGGTTTGGGCTTGGGACTTCCATGTTGGAGGTCTTAAGCTTGAAAACCCTTGCCAGCGAAAGCAAGGGGTTTGCCTTCTGGGTCGAGTTCACACTGCGGATTACCTCTCCTGTGTGGTTTTGTGAACTATTGCATAGGAGCGGGGGTCTTACCCTGTCCGCACTCAAAGGGTAGCGGCTGCGGGTTTTCCTTGTCATTATAAAAACACAAAACTTTTAGCTGTTTGAAAATGAGGTATCTCTTTGGTGCTAGTTACAGTCTTATGGCCGACATAAAGGCCTTAGCAATACCTTGTGCAGGGAGATTTTAGTTGTATTTGTTTCATAATTTAGGCGGTTTCTATTAGTTTTCATGAAAAAGTTATTGCAATTAAGTTGTGGATATCATAGTGACTGCCACCTTTTTCTTTTTAAATTAACGTAAAAGATACTGTACTGCCTACTTCTCACTTGCCCATCTGTATAGAGAGAAAAAATTAGAGGATTTAGCCGTGGTAGATCTAAGTTGCAAAATAATGTGTCTTTTGCCTATTGGGTAAAGACATGATCCTTGAGGTATAGTTGAGAACTTTCTTTTTATATGGAATTCAGTGGCATTCTTATTCAGATGCACCATTTGTGTTTTAATTCAGTTATCCTCTTTTGTTGTCTTTAGGCCCTAAACCTTCTGAGCTATATGGGAAACATACGTGGAAGATCGATAAGTTTTCACAAATTAACAAGAGAGAACTTCGGAGTAATGCATTTGATGTTGGTGGCTACAAATGGTATGATGCTTTTGTGAAGAATTATTTTGTGAAACATCCTTGTTTAGCCTAGCCTCAGTTAACCTCTTCTGTAAGCTCATTTTGTAACTGCATTTAGAATCTTATATAAAAGAAGACTTCCATGTGCACTCTATATTATAAGTACAGTACTGAGAATAGATTAAGAAAGACTTTGAGAATGAGGAATAGACGAAACGAATGATTTGTGAATTGTTTGAGTGATTTGACATTCAGCAGCTGAAATTACATCTTATATTTACTAGAATCACAATGAATCCTATTATTTATGATGACTCTTAACTCCTATTATCTTTCCATTCATTACATGAAGTATTTCTTATTTTCAATGCTATATTAACTTTTGCCTCCATTTCAATTTATGTGAACCTATTTCCTTTTTGGTCCATTTAAAATAGAAAGTCTCCTTTCTAATTTTGGAGAATTTTATTTAAACTTCCCAATATACCCTTAGTGAGAAGCTTTTATAGCCCCACAAATCGTATAGCATGTTTAAAAACCACAAGTTTCAAAATTTTTGCAGTGACACAAATGTTTTGTTTAAGACCACGACATCCGAAATTCGTTCCTATTTCTTAAACTCCATGTCCAGTCAAATATGTTTTACATAAATTGAAAAGAAGGTACTATCATTTATTAGTCTGCATGAAATCTTCTTAGTTCCCATGCTACATTAACTGCTGATACCATTTCAACCACTTTTTCTCGCATTGGCGCGTATGCTCTAAATGAACCAAGGTTGTCATAAATATACTGACTTTTGAGATCTTCTAGTACATTTCATAAGGATGTCTTGCTGGTAATTCATATGATGATGATCTAAAAGTTGACAATTTCCTTGGAGAACCTCTTCTGAAACAATTCCCTTGAAGGGAACCTTGAGATGGTAGACCAATTGACTTGATAATAAACTATAAGAAAACTTGAAAAATTGAGAATTGACTGAGAAAGTGTTTGAATTTCTGAGAGTGGTTACATAAAGGACAAGTACATTTTTCTGGTAAAGTGGTATTTGGGACAGCTTGTGGAATGCGGGCATCTCGACTATTACAGGGGGTACCTGCTACCTCCCACCAAGGCTATGCAAAGGGGGAGAAATCACTTAACCTTTTTTTTGTCTCTACAGGGACTTGCTCCCTAGGTTTTGTTCACCCGTTTAGTGGCATCTAGGCCACACCGTTGGATACAATAACTACATCTTATATTTCCAAGAGCAATGACAGATTGTCTTATTTTAAATGCTATCTTAAATTTTGTTTTCATTTTCTATATATATATATTAGCTCTTTTTATTATTGATGCTGCATTGACTCTTATTTCCAGCTCCTCATTAATTGCTAATATCATTTTCAAGGCATGTCATATTAGTAGGATGAGGCGAGTTGTTTTCGTGGTTTGGTTTGATAAAAGATGACGAGGTACATGATACCTCTCCATGTCATCTTTCTTCGAGTCTTGAGAAAGTTGAATGAAAATCACTATATTCTTCTTACTACGTGGTAAACAACAAGCTAAACCCTTTTTACTTTCCTCTAGAAGTGAGTGATCTATAGGTCACCGAAGACCGAAGGTAAGTAATGATCAACTCCCATTCCTGCTTCCTTCCTCTTTTCCTTTGTTTAACCAAATAAACTTAGTTTAGTTCGAGGCAGATGGGTGGCTGGCACAGAAGTTATATTCTTGTTATATTGATCTAGAGGTTAGTGATGGTAATTGTAAAATTTGGAGTTTTGGTTATCATGTTTGCCAATCTCTACGAGCTATTGTATAGAAGCGGGATTTTAACTTTGTGCACACCCAAAGGGTAACGGCAGTGGGTTTCCTTGTCATAAAAAAAATGTTTGCCACTCTCATCATCATAGTGGAAGTTCCTTGGGGAAATGCAATAAAAGCAGCATCTGCTGTATCATCATATGTTCGTTCTCTTTCATTGAATTGAAATCATCAGCATGTATTAACAGCGACTGACAAATTTTGCTCCATCTGTTGCGGCAGGTACATTTTGATATATCCTCAGGGATGTGATGTTTGCAACCATCTCTCATTGTTTCTGTGTGTGGCTAATCATGACAAGCTCCTTCCAGGTGTGATAATGTTGTGATACTTCAAAGTGTCAAAAGAAAATATTGTGATAGTTTCATTACAAACTATCTCGAATGTGATATTTACCTATGATTATGATGTTTTATTCTTTATTTTGATAAGAGCAGGTTGGAGTCACTTTGCTCAATTCACTATTGCTGTGGTGAACAAAGACCCAAAGAAGTCCAAGTATTCAGGTTGGTTTATTGGGTATGTTTTTTTGCAATTGATTCTTTGGTTCCATTTGTGCTCACATTAATATACAGTTGCAAATTTCTGCAGATACATTACATCGTTTCTGGAAGAAAGAGCATGATTGGGGGTGGAAAAAGTTTATGGAGCTGTCAAAAGTTTTAGATGGTTTTGTTGATGCTGATACACTCATAATAAAGGCTCAAGTTCAAGTAATCAGGTCTTTTACAAGTCATTCCTATTCGATTCTTTTTAGATTAACGTTTGTTTCTCGTCTACATTACATGAACAAATGAGGCATCCTAATTTTGGATATTTATTATTAGGTTCCCTTTAATGCAGCTCACAGGTTTACCCTTAAATTGCATCTTTTGAGCCAGAAAAAAGATAGCCCTGCTTCTTTGATTGTAATGTGATTATTAATTCATCCGTCATGCTTTCATCCATCTTCTTCCAAATGCATATACCTTTTGGCTTTTGTTTCCTCAAGAGGTTTAGCAGATGCGCTAATAGTGTGCTTCTTCCACCGTGTGGTAAATGTCAAAGTGATACCTGATGTACACTTGTGAATGGGGTGTGAAGGAACAGTTTGAGCTTTTTTCAAATGTTATGCATGAAAGCTGCAAATTGGTTGATCTCAAACATAGATGTGAACATGCCATAGGTATGCCATATGACCTGAGAAGGATATACTGAAATGAAGTATGAGCATCATTGAATTGGGTTTCCAAAATTTTGATTTTTCTTAGTTTTACACAGATTAATCTCAAGTAGAAGTTATACTTGCACACTGTTTATGTGTTACATATCTTAATCATGCAATTGATCAACCTTCTTTTCTTCCATACATTTCATGCTCGTGGTTTTTAATCCTTGTAATATTCTACTATTATAATTTTTCCTCTCATGTCATGGGATATGATTGGAGTGCCCTTGCTGAATATTGTGAAGTTTGAACCAAATAGCAACTTAGACCAATATAGACCATTGGAACAAGATCTCAAAATCGGAAGGCTCCATTTATTTTACATAAATCTTCAAACAAAGTTTTAGTCCAGCTTGAGGATGCATTGCAATTCTTTTGTGAATCCTTCTTTCTGAGAATTGGAATTGCTGTCTTTTATACTATTCCATAGTTGCTCCTTAGCAGGGCATTCATGCTCAAATGTATCACCGTGATTATTTGATTATACTTCCATGATCCTTGTGATGCTGAACTTCTACAATCGTCTGCAGAGAGAAAGCAGATCGTCCCTTCCGTTGCCTTGACCGTCAATATCGAAGGGAGCTTGTTAGGGTATATTTGACTAATGTGGAACAAATCTGTCGCCGTTTTGTGGAAGAGCGACGAGTAAAGCTTGGGAAGTTGATAGAGGACAGAGCGCGATGGTCAAGGTAGGGGTGTCAAATTTCTTAAACTTTTGACAATGTTAAACATAGGCTTTTTGTTTCTATAGGCCTCTAGCTTCTATTTTGGTTGGTGCTCTCTGCTGTATCTAGTCTAGCTAGGTTGTCTGTGTCCAATAACTCATGGTTAATGCTTTTATGTCGAATAAACTGTGTTCTTCCTCATTTCCTTGAGAGAAATGCTTAAGACTTTGACATCAATCTTCCATTGGTCATTTTCTCCTCATTTTCACCTAAACTTAGTTACTAATTGTAATGAAATTTCAGCTTCTGTGCTTTTTGGCTGGGCATGGACCAAAATTCCAGGCGCCGCATGTCCAAGGAGAGATCAGATTCAATTTTAAAAGTGGTTGTCAAGAGCTTTTTCATAGAGAAGGAGGTTACTTCTACTCTTGTCATGGACTCCTTGTACAGCGGGCTTAGGTCTCTTGAAGGCCAGACAATGGGCAATAAAGGTAAGGCAAAAAATTTGGATGCAGAGGACCAACTGGTTCCTATTGTCCGTTTGGAGAAAAACATGTTTGTTCTGGTGGATGATGTCTTGTTATTGCTTGAGAGTGCTGCATTGGAGCCATTGCCTCCAAAGGATGAGAAAGGCCCTCAAAACCGGACAAAGGTGAGTGACAGAATGTCATTGTTAAAACTACAAGCCAAATATATTCCATGGTTAAAACTATAAGCCAAATAAATATATTCATTGGTTATAGTAGTTAAAATAGGTTCCTTTTTGCTATATAAAGCTAAAAAAAGATATTCACAACTGGATACATAGAGATGATGCATGTCTGACAATTTTGATAAGAATGTTAACCCAACAATCTACTGGAGGTTTACATTTATATTTAAGAAGAAGATAGCACTTCTGTTGTTCATTGCAATCAAACTGAATATAAATATCACTTGCTGTAGTTGATTAAGACTTTCTTATGTCTTGCCTATTCTTGGTTTTATTTCTTTGTGTGTTTGCTTATTTTGTTTATTTTCGGACATAGATCTGGTTCTCTGATTTAGGAGTCTAGCAAAATTCAGAAGTATGCTTACTATGTTGATGTCAGCTGGAATACATTTCCATGTTTAGAAATTTCATATTTGAAAAGAATTTTGTGGCTTTGTGATAATGGAAAATTGAACTGTACATCAAACAGTTGTTTACCAAAAAGCCTTTTAATGTAGAATTATGTTTGTTCCTGATGCTGCCCCCTTCTCCCTAACACACGCACACACAAAAGAACTCAGAAGATCCCCAACCGTGTTTTTGGGTGGGTGGAGGGCATCATGGATTTATTTTGTTCTTTTGTATTTCTAGTCCTTTTTGGTTATCATATCTTGTGAGCTATTTTTGAACATCATGGCTTGTGCTCTGCATGCTTGCAATTTATCTATTCTTTTAGCAGGTAACATGTATCCATACTGCGCAGGCATTTACCTATTGTACCATTGCCTTTTGTTTCAGGATGGAGCTTCCGGAGATGAGTTCAACAAAGACTCAATTGAGCGTGATGAGAGGCGTTTAACTGAATTAGGTCGTCGGACCATTGAGATATTTGTCCTTGCACAGATTTTCAGGTAACTCTTTCAATCAATTATTTGCATATTTTTGACACTTAATGTGGTGCAATGCATAAGAGGAATATAAGTTTCTCTTTGGCCTTGCTATTTAAATGGTTAGAACATGTAGATTCTGTTGCTTTTTAGTTCTCGTGTTTTTGGCTGGATGCCTTATCATATTTTGGAGGTCTGACCCATGTTCGTGATCTAGCTTGAGCCTTGAAAATACTTTTTAAATCTATATTGGTCTATCTCTTTCTCGATTCCATTTCTCTATACTTGAGATGTACTAGGGATTTCTCTTTGTTTTATTTTGCAATTTATATATTTAATTGGAATATACTATTTTTTCTGCATCCTTTGTTATATGTCATGTACAACTTATGTATGGTTTGACCCCAGGGTTGGATAAGGTACATTTCCAGCAAATCAAAGTATCTTTTCCTTTCATCGTTCATTTTCAGATTTGCTCCAAACTAATCCAGACCACTTAGTAGTGAGCCCTCATAAAATTATCATGATACTTTGACCAAAGGAGGTGCATGAATAGACTTCTCTTGAATCCCCTTTCTTAGAGCCTAAAGGTTTTACATTTTATGTACATGCTGATTTCAACTGATTGGTAGGAAATAAAGGAAACCAACATTCGAAGCTTCATTTCTATACCGGATCAGGTAAAGGGGAAGCTCATATCATGTGACTAGTTGCTCAAACATTCATACAAGCTGGCTATATGTATGTCTTTAATGAACTCCGTTTAATATGTTACTTACTATTTCTTCCTGTGCTGGACAATTAGTTACACTAACATAAATAGTTAACCAGTTGCATCAGTAACTGCATTTTCCTCATTGTGAGGGGCTATAGTCTTCCGCTTCTTACTTAGCACAGTTTGTTATCCTTGCAGCTGTTAATCGTTAACAATTAACCTTTTCATGCATCTTCTGTAGTAAAATAGAGGTTGCGTATCAGGAGGCTGTTGCTTTAAAGAGGCAAGAAGAGCTCATCCGTGAAGAGGAAGCTGCTTGGCTGGCCGAAACTGAACAGAAAGCTAAGCGAGCATCTGGAAAGGAAAAGAAGTCCAAGAAAAAGCAGGTATTGTGTTTCATATGATCTATGTACAATTTTGATTGAAGAGCTCTGTAATGTAGTAACCATTGTCAACAAGTTATTACCATGAACCAACAATCACTTTGTTGGTCTGTCCAATACTGGAGGTCTACGGTTCATAAGTATCTCCTAGTTGAACAGCGGAACCCTTGGCACCGGTTTAATTCTGTTTTTGAAACCATTCATCTGTTAGTGACGGGGTTGGAAATCAGCTAATTAGGAGTAGTTTGGTTTAGAAACAGCTATGCAAGGATGGCAATACAAGGTATTTGTAATGCAGAGATTAGTAATGCAATGGTTATTTTTTATCGAGTGTTAAGTTCTTTGATATAACAATGATATATATAGGTTAAAATTTGAATTATGGGTTTATTTTGTAAATATAAAATTTGAATGAGTTTTGAACTGTTGATGGGTTTGATGAAAATACATAAGGTACTTTTATCTTTTGGTGTCTAATCCATGTATTGTTATTCCATGTGCTATTAGGTATACAATAGTACTCCGATCAGTGTATTATATTATACCAGGATTAACGATGCGAGATTGAAAAAAAACACCAAACACTGGATAATGCAATACTAAGTTTTATACCATGATTGTCTGATATAATACAATAAATCAAAAGAGTGCTTAAAAGCGAGCTTTGGAATTGAATTCTTTTTGTGCACGTTGTAACAGAAGCAATCGATTTGGATCTATTGTCTGTGAACCTGAGCCTCTACCTTGGGTAATTATTTCCCTGAATTCTCGTCTCGGGCTTCTAATATTTGCTAAAATTTGTAGTTTTGGACAAATTGCATATAGAGACCTCTTACTGCCTTCACATTTGTCTTCTTCAGAAATTTTTAAATAGTCTAACAGTTGAACTACAATTAATCGTCAAAGCATGTTGAAATGATGAATGCTATGTAGAAGAATCAAATTGTTGGTGAAGATCATTTTATTTCATCTCCTAGGTTTCCTCCGCCCTCTTTCAACCCAAAAATGCACACAGGAAAATTAAAGAACCAAATGAGAGAGGGAGTGACATAAAACTGTAATCTTTCTCTGCAGAGATGGACATAAATGTGGTATCCTTTGTGATTTTGCTACACGGAAGCGCACAATTGTCGGTTTCCTTTTTTAATGTTCAGAAAATATTTCTGCTTTTTGCCTAACAGAAAAAGAGAGTAGTTCAGAATGGTGTTATCTATGGAGTAGGGCCCTTGCTTTGAGGATAGATATATTTATCATGTTTGTTTGTATTTCAGGCTAAACAGAAGCGGAATAATCACAAAATAAAGGATAAGGTTATGGATGAAAAATCTGCTGTGGTGGAGCTATATAAGACTGATCAGGATGGACCTATTTGTGATGGAAACGAGTACATAAATGAGGAGCCAGAAGCAGTGCTTGGAAAGCCAGATGTACTGGAGGCAGGATCGGATGTTTCTGACTCAATAGATTATGTGCCAGAGGTAATTAATCTCGACTCTGATGACAGAGATGCAAGTCCTGTCAATTGGGGTACTGACAGCTCGGAAGTTCATCCTTCCACTGAAACTAGCTGCAGTGGGTTAAGTGACCTTTCAGCAGCACAAAATGGGTTAGCAGGAAGGAGAAGTCCTTCTGTAATGGATGATAGTTCATCAACATGTTCAACGGACTCAATTCCTTCAGTAGTTCTGAATGGGCCTTGCAGATGGACATCTTCGAACCATAAAAATCATAAATCACCCAGCAGGTAAGCTCTCTTTTTCTTTTTCCCTTTTTTGGGGGATGGAGCATTTTAAATATTTGAAATTTGGTTGTCTTTAAAATGTTTATGCTTCAACTTTTCAGAGGGAGAAACCAAAGAAACAAGTCAACTTGTAAAGCGGCCGATTGGGATAGTGAAACACTAAGTCAGCCATTAGATGCTGTTTCGGATGTAGGGAAGCTAAGTGATATGAGTGGCAGAGCGCCTGCAGCTGAGGCTCAGTCTACTGTGCTTTTGTCAAGTGAGCAGCGAGACATGAAGAAGGTTGTTATCTTCCCTGTACCCATTCATTTTCTGAACAAGCTGATCTTTATAACTTTTACCTAGGAGATAGCACTCAATGTTGGTGAATATTTTTTGGGGGGGTTCCCTTTCTCTCTCTCCCTTGCCTCTCATCACTTTACGACATTGACCTGATATCCCTTAAATGCCCTCCCGTCACATTTGTTACATGATTAAGTAAAATAGAAATGCATGAAAAGAAATATCTCTGACACTGACCTTCATGGTCTTACCTTCATGTAAGGAATTGTTGTACTGGAATTCTTATACTGAAAATTCTAGGAAACTGCTCCTATTTGTTAAGATGCATGTGCCTTTCCGATTATGAGTTTATAGGAAATTTCTTTTCTGTAGATGCTATGTTTCTGTTGCTCTCAACTAGGTATGAACTTCGTTTTACTTTCTTACTCTGAGCAGGTGGTAGTAGCTTCGCCTCAGAGGAAGCCAAGGAAGGCTGAGACAGAGAGACCTTCCAAGGAGAAGTCAAGTGTCCAGTCTTCTCCCAAGAGCCCTGCAAAAGATGCAGGTTCTGCTGTTCAGCAAAAGTCACAGATGAAGATCCCAGTCACAAGTGATCCTATTTTGGTTAAAAGTTCATCTTCAGATGGTCCCAAGCTTGCTGATAAACCAGCTCTGGTGTCTAATTCATCTGAAACTGCTGTGATGTTGAAAGCTGATCCTCATAAAACCGTAGAGCCAAGGGTGAAGGATAAGGCGGCTCAGGCCACTTGTATTACGCCTGGGAAGGGCCTCCCGTCTCAACAGGTAACTGTGTCTGCTACAACCGAAAGTTTCAAATGGCAACAAGTGCCTGCTACGTCAAGACCTCTGTGTGATCCTTTAGTTCCTGGACCTAAGGCTTCTGCCCCTGCTGTTTCCATGGTTCAGACAATGCCATCTCTGGCTCGTTCAGTGAGTGCTGCTGGCCGATTGGGTTCAGACCCTTCACCAGCAACACAAAGTTATCTTACTCAGTCCTACCGGAACGCAATTATGGGTAGTCCTGTTTCTGCAACTCCAGCTAGTTTCGGTCAACCTCATTCTCCAATTCCAGCAGTTAACTCACCACATTCTTACTCTCAACAGCCTCCAGTGATTTCTCCAGCGTTATATTTACCGCAGGGCTTGGAAAGACCAGAACCTAGTTCTGTTAGACCAAGCTTTTCATATGGAATGGTGAATAATAATGGCAGCATGCCGAATGGACTGCAATGGGATTGTCCCCAAAGGGACAGCAACAGGAGTATGTCTCAAGATCATCCTTCTGCATCAGATGGAATTAGGAATTTTGATATGTTCAAGGCTGTAAACAGCAGAGCACATGACCACCTTCCCGATTCTCGGGCATGCACGTCTGGACGCCAACCCCAGAGTGTATCAGCTGATGAATTTCCTCATCTTGATATTATTAATGACTTACTGAACGATGATCATGGGATTGGAAGGACTGCTATGCCCGACTCAGGCTTTCACAGTTTTAGCAGCGGGTTGCAGCATCTGAATCATGGGTTCGCATTCCCAGGCAGTATCAGCACGCCAGTTGATCTAGGTCCCTCATCGAGCTCTTGTAGGTTTGAACGATCACGAAGTTATCATGACATGTTCCAGCATAACTACTCTGGAGGCCTTTTTGATAGTGCTAGCGATATGATTACACAGACTGACCCACGACTCAATAATGGGCATCATCATATGGACGGGTTAGTTCCTGGTCACTGGCAAATGATGGGTTCTGATCCATCATTTATTGGAATGAGGAATGGGACTATTGATGGTAGTCACCCATATCCCGCCCCCGACTACTCAAACTTGGCTTGTGGTGTCAACGGGTATGGAGTATTTAGGCCTTCAAATGGCCTTTAGAAGCTTCTATAGCGGAGCCTAGCCTTGAATATTTACTCTGTTTTCCTTTGTAATAATGCAGTTTGAGTGAGAAGAGCCTTTTGGTCTTTACAGGAAACATTTTGTATAGGGTGATTCTGCTTCTTTGTTTCAAATTTTAACTTAAAAAAACCATGGCTTTGCTATTGCTCCTCAGATTGATTACTTCTGACATTATAGAAGTTTGGCCCTTTTCTTAAATTCCTCCCAAATTTGATGTATGCTATGAATACTTTGCTGCTGTAAGATGCATCAGGAGGTTGAAAAATTAAGTTATAAAGGGTGAGCTTGGTTAACTAAAGTTTTCGCTATCGCAGGGTCTGGAGAAGGATTCAATCACGACTACAAGGGTTTACCATACATAACCTTACTTTACGTTTTGATTAGAGGCTGTTTTCAAGGTTTTAACCTCTGACAATCTGGTAAGATGACAACAATTTGACTAGTTACTTAAAGGCTTTTCTTCAAATTGTAAGTAATAAAAATATATCACATGGCAATTACTCCGGTAGCTTATTGGGTGAAGATCAGACTCATAATATAAGAAAGTTGTGGATGCATACGCCCCGGAATGACTTTCTTTAGCCTTGAGAGCTTTGATTCAGCAGCGTCACTACTAAAAAAATCGCTATTTTCTCATCGAAAAATATTAAGTGGCTATTATGTTGGCTTGGTCTTTCAATGAAGTGGAAAAAAAAAAGATGGTTCCTTTTTTCAATGTTTAATCCTACACGTGTCACACGTCTTGTAGTTATACCCCAAAAAGAAGACTATAAGTAGCCTTATGTTGCATGCGTTGAATTAATTTGACATAAGACTCTGTGTGGAAAATAAATTAGTACACATGAGTAGCATTATTTTTTTTCTAACATTCTTTTTTCATGTTGCCAAGTAGTGTAACCTACACCAACAATAACACCGATAACATGTCCAACTCTCATGAGTGGAGTCGAGAAGAGTGATGTGTACGTAGCTAAGGATGGAGTTGAAAATTTTTCTGAATAGTGTCAAATTTATAAGTAGTTACGTAAAAAAGCAAAGGAGAAGTCAACAAACGATATCTATCTATCTATATATAAGTAAAATTTTAACTTAGCCAAATATTATAATTTTTCGATGAGCATAAAGTAGCTCTGCTATTGGTGTACGCAACCTTATTCCTACTTTGTGAAAAGTGGTTTCCGATAAACCCTTATCTCGATACATTCCAAGTAATGTATAGCAAGGAAAATTGAAAACTCATTTTCAGATATATTTTTCTATTTCTCTATTTACATCAAATGAAAGAAAATGAAACAAACCAATGAATTAAAAAATATTACAATTGCATATAATTTAATTAATTTACTAAGAGGAAACTTTCTACGTTCTAAGTTTCCTTAGGCACCACGAAACATCCTTGAAGATCCATGCATATGTCACTGCATGCGTGTTGCTCATGTACCAAAACTCTACCGCGATGACGATACTGTTGAAATGGTCTTGTGAAGAATAGCTCGACCCCAGGATGATAAAGAATCGATAAACCTTTTGCACTACTAAATTAAAACGTGAAATATCCTTTGGAATTTCACGTTTTTTCTTTAGTAAGGCATATAAAGTGAGACAGTAATTTGACTCTTGGTATCGATTTACGGGCACGAGCCGCCACCACCTTGGCCGGGGATGTTGGTGCATGGAGAAGCACCAGATGATGGAACAGAACCTCTAGGCAATGATGTTAAAAGAGTCTTTTGTTGTTTCATATCCAAAGGCCTTGAAGCTTTTGCTAATAATGAAATATTTGGAGTAGTGAAAATGGAGAATATAAGTAAAAATGTAACAAATACTTTAAAAATAACCATAATTTTTTTTTAATTTTTGGTGATGGAGAGAGTTTTTGAAGGTGTTGGAAAAAGTTTGTTGAGATTATAATGAATGAAAATACAAGGTAGGTTGATATATTTATAGGAAAATATGGATGTACTTTAATTTAAATTAATTAGGTGATCAATGACTAAGTAGGTGTTGGATATGAAAATGAGATATTTGAAAAAAAACAGTTGTAAAAAAGTCAAAAATAGTATTTGAAAAATAGAGTTGTGTTTGAACATGTATTTAATTTTTTTTAAAAAAAAGTTGTAATTTTGTAGGTAGAAAAAAGAATCACAAAAACTAGTTTAATTTATAACCAAATGCTATTTTAAAATTATTTTTTGGAAAAGGTGAAATATTTGTAAATTGAAAAAACTCATCTTTTCATATGTGTATTAATTTATTTAACTTTGACTTGGCAAAAAAAAAAATGTTTAGTTTAGATATTGACTTGACCATAAGAATGTTGAATTTGGAAATTTGAACTTCAATTTTGACATTCGAAAATAGACACGCATTCTTGGGCACCAAATATTATTTATTAATGCTGCAAATTTGAAAAAGAAAACATAGAAAATAATGTTTAGTATTGACTTTTTTGGTTACATATATACCTATAACTTGTTGAAGTCCTTTTTCTTTTTTCGATTTTTCACTTGGTATTTAGGATCCATATTGAAGTTTGATTAAAATTTATATTCAGATCAGAAAGTTCTATTTTGGAGGTAAAGCGCTCCCTAACAAAGGCGACTCCGTATTCAAGGGGACTCGAACTCGAGAATTCTGGTTAAGGATGAAAAAGTACTTGCCATTCCACCATAATCCTTGTTGGTATAACTTGTTGAAGTCATCCACACACATTGTGGTGAGATAATTGGTATCTTTCGATTCTTGATTAGAGATCTCAGATTTTAGCTTATGAAAATTAAAATAATTCTATTAAAAGCGCCAACTCTAGAAACGTATCTCTATAGTAGGCAAATTTATATTTAATTAAACTCTAAATGAATATCGAATATCCGATAAGAAATTTTCGAAAAGAACTTGTATAAGTGGTATACTTTGACGTGGAAAATGAGAAGTACTTGGTCTATGTTAGACCAAGAAAATATATATATGTAGGAGAAAATATAAAAGTAACAATAATTTTTGTTAAACAAGCTATCTTAAGGATTGATTGTGACATGCCAAGGGTGCTAGAGGTTCAATCGTGTGCTATTTGTCTTATCGAGCGAGAAACTTTTAATTTCTTATTGGTTAATCTTCAAATAAAAATAATTTCTTATAACAAAAATTGTAATTTCTTGGCAACTTTTGGAGTTCAACAGGATATTGAAAAGTTAAATTATAATTTAATGATAAAAGCCATACTTAAAGTATCTCGATTTTTAATTTTATATCTGAACTATCAGGTGTGCAAATTTTTGACTTGAAGTATCACAAACTATTTATCAAAATACACAACTATCAATTATTCTCTTTTTCTAACTGAACAATGGCGATATTTCAAGTAAAAAAAAGAGAACAAATAGTAGTTAAGATACACAATTAATTGACAAATAATTTAGTAACTTAAAAAACTTGATATTTTAAATATATTTTTCATCATTTTAACTCTTAAATTATAACACTCTGACTAACTGCATATGTTAATAATGAAGAACGATCATAATCAATATAAAGAATGACACAATAGACTATAGTATTCAAGTTTGGAGTACTACTTAAAAAAATGGAAATAAAGATCAAAATATTTGAAATATAAGTCATAAATGTTGGTAAAATAAGTCATAAAAATCAAACGCTATATATGTATATAATTTAATATAACTTTTCGATTATTATAGATTTATTGATCGATCAATAATTCACTTTTTCATGATGGAGTTGAATATTACGTTAATAAAATAAGTCATTCATTAAGTTATGCCTTATGAATATTAAAAATTAAGCCGTGAATTAAAGAATTTCTAATTTTCACACAATAAACAAGAAAATACCAGGAAATAACATTGTGAGAATTGATGTAATTAAATTAAATTAAATTAAATATTATGATAGCACATGCGTCACGTAGTTAAATATCCAAATGTACCTAAAAAATACTGTACTAAATTTAATGATGTACGTGCAGTACATTAGCATGTGTATTTCATTGTATATTGTATACTTTAAATTAATAAAGTTTCAAACAAAGGCGGATTCATAATTTTGACTTGATGGATTCAACCTTATAGACGCTCTTAGAATTCATAATTTACACACACATATTTATAATTCGCGTTAAAAATGCCAAGTTTTATCAAAGAACTACATCCACTGTCTTGCACGTATGGAGACCTGCTACCTTCTACCAACAGAGATACTGTATAATTCTATCCACAAAAAATTAGAGTAATATGACAAAATGATAAGGTGTTTTTGCTATATTGAGATTTGAACCGGAGTTCTCATGATTATCAACTATTTTATTGATCACTAGATCACAATCTTGGGCGCGTACCAAGGAAAAAGTATCTTTATGAACATCATATGAACTGAAGCATAGTAATCTAAAATTAATTCCTTCACTTTCCAATAAACCAACAATATTTACCAGCAAGGTAGTTATCAAGTTAATGTGAGAGAAACCATTAAGCTGAATCACTTGATGTGGCCTTGTTTGTGATGCAAGTACTCAGCCATGGTGGAGACAGCATTTTAGTTTGCTCATTCACAGTCTGTAGCAAGTGAGGGATAACACGATAAAGTTCGGACATCTCCTTCATAGCTCCATTTCCTTTTCGTGCACTCGTTCCATCACTGATCTTCTCTTCACTTGCACTGCCATTTGACCAAATACTGATCTTTGGTTGCAGTCCTCTGATAGCTTCCGCGTTGAACTTGGCAATGTCCTTGAATATCCCTTCATTAATCATCAAGTAATCCCTCAATGCGAAGTAATTTCCTCCCAGTGCTGACAACAACGTGCGTATGTAAAACCCTTGTGCTTCTGCAAAAGCCATAAGTCCTTCGGCCTCTTTCATCTTGGCATAGAGCGCAACATCTGCAGCTTGTTTTTTCGCGTATGTTTCAGCATCTGATTCAACCCTTCGAGCCTCTGCTAACTTTTCTTTCTCATATAGTATTGCATCAGCTGCTTTTTGTTTTTGGTAATACTCCCAATTTGCCTCTTGCACCTGGATTTTTTACAAGCATATAGAATAAGATTTTTTACAAGCATATAGAATAAGATCACAATGTCATACCATGAAGCCACTTTTGAGTAGAACATCAGCAATATATTAAATCTAAATACTTGTAATGTTTCAATCAACTTCCCTTTTTGGTATAAGAGCATGATATTAAGAGTACAATGGAAAGTGCCAAATTAAAGATCTTTTAAATATAAGCGTCATTCTTTTTCGGATAGACTAAAGGAAATGATATCATATAAAATAAAACAGATACATGAACTGAAACACAATTATACAAAAAGACTCACCTTAACATGATATTCCACATTAGCCCTGCTGAGGAATTGAGCCTTGAAGTTCTCGGTCTTAGTTAAGGCGTTCCTTCTCTCGACTTCTTGCTGCAACTCAGCCTCTCGTATTGCCACAGCTTTCTCAGATTCCACCTCTGCCATCTTCGCCTGCTGAGTCCAAGCTGCCTTCTTGGTTGCTAATTTTGCATTTGCCTCAGACACTTCAGCTTCTTGCTGATTCTCAAAAATCTTAACTTCTGATCCCACCTTAATCTCCTCCATTTTACCTTGACCTTTTCTTTGAGCGGTTACTACCTTCGTCTCGACATCAATCTTTGCAGCACTTTGAATAGTCAATCCTTCACTCTGTTTGGCTCCAATGTTGCCCTTCATTTTTGCTTCAGCTACATCAACTTTTACCCTGTTTGCTGCTTCCATTTGAGTTTTCTTGCCTAAATACGAAAAGTACTCGTGGCCTACGACATCAACTAGTTGCTTAATGTTAGCATTATATATCACAAGTCCAAATTGGTTGAGCTCCACTTGAACCTTTCCAAAAACTTCGCGCTTGAAATCTTTTGTGCCTTTAAAGACATCTTCCATCGACATTGAAGCAGCCAAGACACGCGTTTCTCCCTCAATGATCCCTTGAACAAGGTCCTTGACATCATGAGAATTGCGCTGATGGTGAGAAAGAAGCCTCGCATATTTGACAAGGCTGTCATGGTCATCAGCCCGAGGACCAATAGTGAAAACGGCAGGGAGTAGGAAACAAAGTTTTTCTGCGCTCATGGCGTTGACTTCAAATGTGTAATTTACGGGGGAAACATCGATTCTTGTGCATCTCTGAAATGGCAATACCAGGGCTTTCTTTGCAATCTTCAAGTCATCAATTCCTTTGCCAGTGATCACCAAAAACTCAGAAGGCTCTGCCACATGGTACCACATTGTTCTGTTTCTTTGCTGCTTAGCCTCCTGAAGAAATTTCTAAAAAAAGACTAAACTGATTATACACCACGATAAAACTCATAAAGACAACGACAACAACAACAACATTCCCGTTGTAAGTCCACGAGTGGGGTCAAGAGAGGGTAAAGTGTACACAGATCTTGCCCCTACCTCATAGATATAGAGAGGTTGTTTTCGATAGACCCTCGAGAAACTCATAGAGAAATAACAACTTGACATACTCTGTCTGAAGTAGAGAAAGTCTCAATCAGAAATAAGGAATTAAACGACAGCAAGATTTGGTGCTAAGATTAGGGCCCGTACTGTCTACTCAACACTAAAATGCATTTATGTTTAATGAGGGAATCAGTGCAATTTCGACATCAAATCTTTACAAGAAGTTTCATTCCAGATAGCGGATTTCACATTAGTTTAGGCAAAGAAAGGAGTAGATGACAACAACAACAAAAACATACACTATATAATCCTATAAGTGGGGTTTGGGGAGGGTAGGATGAATGCAGATCTTATGCCAACCTATGAAAGGTAAAAAGGTTATTTCTGATAGATCATCGGCCCAAAAGAAAAATATACAATGCAGGATTGTGAGAAATGTAAAAATACAAAATAGCAAGACACAGGGCAAGTGCAGCAATAGATATACATGCAATGTAAGAAAAACGAAAAGCAAGACAGCTTCAAGATTACAGCTTTATGAGCCATAGAGAAAAATTCATGACACACAAAAGAAACCTTTCAAGCAACAAAAGCACATGATTATTAGCCAAATCAGGGAAAATTTCTACTACACATCAAAGCCGACATGAAAGAAAGCTCTATTCAACACTAATCGTATTCATTTCTAATTGATTGGCTGACGCGCTGGAAGATTTTACCGCCAAGGTTTGTGGTGGGACGGATGGTTCTCGCCTCCCTCAACCAAAGATCTCATGGTTTGAGACCCAGAAATGAGGCAATTCCTTGTGGAAACTCTTCCCCTTAACTGAGCCCGTGATACGCGAATTTGGATCAGTCGAAAGAAAAAAGAGTGACGAGGCCTATAGGATTGAGCACAATGGATATGAATTACTTGGCTTGATGAACCAATTACACACAAAAGTAAATCAGGAAAGAAGAGAAATTGACCATATTTTTTCAAGCAAAGTGAAAAAGGGAAGCAAGTTGTAAGCTTTGTGGTCCATTGATGACTTGGGGTCACAATGTACCTAGTGTAATCCAACAGGCGGAGTCTAGGAAGGATAGACTGAATCGTGAAGGTAAAAACCAGTGATTCACATATACACTCATATTACCTTGATTTCCAACTAGAATGCTTCTGAGTTGAGCTCCAACTAGGGGTATATGTAGAGCATAGGTTCTGAGTTCATTCGAACACAATAAATTTGGCTCAAACTAAATTATATATGTCAAAGATACTCTAAATAACCACAAATATTTGACTATGACCCACAAAATGAAACCCCACAAAGGTATGCATACATCCTATCATTCATAGACCTCGCTCGTGAAATTATAACTTAGAATGCTGTTGTTAAACCACTAAATCAAACGAGTTGCGATAGAACTCCGAACTCAAACCCATAAAGTTCAAATCTTGAATCTGCTTATGCACATATGAATTACTTGGGGGCCAAGAAACCAAAATAAACAACCATAATAGAGCTCACTAACAATGATTACCAAATAAAATTCACTTTTTTTCCCACTAATAAACGCTTGATTGCTATTCCCAGATATTTTGATTGAACCAGAATAGTAGTGTGTGAACTATTTTACATGCAAAATCAAAAACTAAAAATCAGTCATTCAAAGCTCCAAATTGATGGGAGAAAAACTTACCTTGATTTTTTTGAACTAAAATGTTTGTGCCCAAGAGAGTTGAATATTGCTATAATAAATTTAATCCAGAATTTTATCTATGGATTTTCAACATAGGTAGAATCTCAAAATTGAAACCCTACTTGGTGAAAAGAGGTTACTCAATGATTGCTCAAACCAACGAATGCATGACATGTGTCGATTGACTGAAATGGTAATTATAATTATGAAAAAAAGGTAAAATATGTCCATTAATGTATTAAAAATTTCTTAAAAATAGAAAACATCACTTTGTATCTATTTGATCAAATTTATCTTTAAATTAATAGGCGAAGAAAAAAATATTTTTAAACTATTTCTAATATGTTAAATATATTTTTAATTAAATAAATAAAGGAGAAACGTCAAAATTGATCAAATAGGTGAAAGATATTTTTTAGTTATTTTTTATATAGTAAGAATATATTTTTGTTTTAATCTTTTTCCTTTTATAATTAAGTTTCAATACCAAATAAGTTGAGCTTCATTATATGAATTTGGACATATCAAATAAATGGATCAGATTAAATTTGAGCAAGTAAAAAAAAATTAAGTACAAGTCATTATCTTGCCTAAATGGTAGAATTTTAAAAATATTAGGCCTTTAAATAAGCATGACATGGAAATAGACAATGGATTAATACTAACAATAATACAAGCAACAAAATGGATTTAGACATATTCAAAGGAAAAATATCCAAATTTACCATAGCAAAAAATTTATTCAACATTTTGGATAAATTATACTCATTTTGTCTTAAATTATCTACATTATTTTTTGATTCTCAAAATTTAAATTATGTCAATTTAAACTAATATTTCAAAATATATTTTTTGTAATTATATTGAAATGGCTAAAATTGCAACTTATAATATTTGTAATAAACCGCATAGTTGAATTGTACCTTCCTTAACTAGGTATCAAATATAAAATTTTCACTACTAGAAATAAACTATTTTTCGACTGCAAAATTACTCGGAATGTAGTCGGAAAATGGAGTTTTCCGATGACTTTCCGACCATTTTCGAGTAGTCGGTATTTTGTACGTCGGAAAATACTTACCGACGACTGTAGTCGGCATTTGCCGACTGCTGTGGTCAAAAAAAGTGAAACTAGACATGACCATTTGTCTACCAATTGGCCGACTACTGTAGTCGGAACAGTATTAAAATAATAATTTATTAATTTAAACGTTTCCGACTACAGTAGTCGTAATATTTAAGTAATTAAATAATTAATATATATTTATTTCGATTTCTGTGGTCGGGACAATTATTAACTATTTAGGTGAGCTTCCGATTATTGTAGTCGGCATTTTCAATTTTCTAACAGAAAAATATTGTTTATTTGGTATACCACTTGCTAAATTATATTGCCATCCATCCATAAAAATTCACAATAAAACCAAACACTAAATACATTCCTAAACATTTAAATTCCATTCAATAAAATTGAGTTTAAAAGTTAAGCATCATCAAAATCAATTCTAATAAGTAGTTGGGATTCAAAACGAAAGTAAATAGTTTAACACAAGTCTAAATCTCTTAGAAAATATCTAAACAACCAGAACACGATCTATTCTTCATCAGAGTCGGTCTCTTCTTCACTACTATCATATTCAGCCATATATTTCTCCATAAACGTCTGCACTTTAGCAAAGTTAGCTTCAGATGTTTGAAGTCGTTCTGTCAACTCTGAAATCTGTTTTCTCATTGCTTCAATTTCTTCTGAAGATTGAGAAGAAGAAGCACCAGACAACAATGGTGATGGATGACACGAGGAAGGTTGTACTCCAAGCCCATAAACTCTGCCTTTCTTCACACCTCCTGCCGCATTTATCCATATAGAAGTAATATCATCAGATGATAGTTGAGTTGTGGAACCAGCCTCAGTAGTAGGTTGTGACTGACATCGTTCGTCCAAGCTTCTTTGAAATTGAACCTGAAATAAATGTATGAATGAACTCCATCAGAAAGATAACAAAAGGAGCAATTACGACAGGAAATGAGAGCATTAAGCAACATATTATTGAATGCCGATTCCAATCTTGGCATAGTAAAGCCTATATTATATTAAAATTCAGATTACAACTACAATAATAATACACTTAAAATGACCCAACATGGTAAAAAGTAAGGCCTTTCCAGAGCAATTTGCTACATGAGTTTCTTAAGATAGAAAACAGAGTATGCCACCATGAATATCGAGCAATTTCCAGAGCAATTTCCAGGCCTTTCCAGAGCAATTTGCTACCATGAACTAAAGCATGTAGCTTTTCCATAGTATGCTCAACCAGTTACATTCCCACAATGCAGCAGCGTACCAGAAATCACCATCATACAAGTTCCAATTTGATGCTATTCACAAATTAAATTACAGTACAATAGTTCATTTGCAATTAGGAATACTATCTTCACAACCCAGAATATTATCCTTTTGTTTAACAACTTTGCCACTAAACTCAACTCGATTTTAGAAAAACCCATGTTAATAATTCTTCCTCTATAATTGAAAGTAACCTATTTTAGCAAAATAGATGATATCAGCAAAATAAACTTTACTCTGCCATTGGTTTCTGCCTGGACTTTTTGTGAGGATGAGAAATTAATTAAAGTTGGGAATTTTTTTCCAATATTTATTTTGTACTTATATGACTATGAAATATTAACAACTATTTTATTAATTTCCACCCCAGAACATACGGCAAATGTACTTCCAAAAAAGTTTGTGGCTAATTGTGATTAATTACTCCAGTTTCCTCTTCTTCTTTTACTCTAAGTACACCAATTAGAGTAAATATCTAAATTCTTCCCTTATAATCACATACATAAATTTGATAAGCAGAAAATCATTTAAATAAAATATTTAACAGTATCGACTTAAGTTGTGGTGAGATGGTTGGGATTCATTCATTCTCAATTAGATATTTTAGATTCGACTTTCGAAAATAAAAATAATTATGTTGGAAGCATCACCTCCAAAAATTAACCCTTTAGAATATGAATTCAAATTTAATCAGACTAAAATAAAAATATTGAACACCCAAAAAAACACCCTCAAACCAGAAGGGAAAAAAACACCCCAACACCAGAAGGAAAAGAATATTATCAAAGAAAAAGAACACACCACGTAATATTAACATAGAGGTGAGCCCTAACATATTAGGTAGAATCAATATACAAGAAAACAAAGTAAAGATCAAAACTTTAAAACAACCATTTGCAATACTATAAAAAACAAGCAAACATTATAAAATCAATTACTCTAAAAAAACACCCTCAAACCAGAAGGGAGGAAAAAAATTCCCCCAAACCCAATAACAAAAGGTAAAAGATAGAAACAGAAGAATTATCATACTATGAATACAAAGGAACAAAACATACCACATAATGTTAAGACAGAGGTGAGTTCTCAGCTCAACAAACAGGTCCAACAAGAACATATTAGGCAGAAGCAATATACAACAAAATAAAGTAAATACCAAAACTTTCGAACAACCATAGACTATATTATCAAAAATAAGCAAAACCCCTGAGACCAATTATTCTAAAACAGTCCCAAACCAGAAATACTGGTCCAAAATTTTCTCCAGACATGATATTTCAGTTCAAGATTCACCACACACTTGATAAAATCATACATAAAACTCCTAGAAGACTTACTTGGTGATGCACAATAGTAACCCAGATTAAAACTTGAAGAACACAAATCAAAGTTAGACTAACCTCCAAAAATCTTGTTCAAATTTGAAGAAATCCCTTTCTTCCCGTCGTGGTCGTTGTTTCCGTCTTCAATTTCTCCGATCTTCTCCGATCTTCTCCGATCTGTTTCCGTCGTCGTCGTTCTTTCCCCAAAAAATTTTTGTGCGCTTTGATTTTTAGAAGAACCCTTCTGATTTTTTTTATTTTGGGGAAGAAAATATTTAGAAAAAGTCTTTTTCTTTCTTTTCTTTTATTTAGAAAATAGTTTTCTTTTATTTTGGGGGATAAAATTTTGGGGGAAAATTTTTTGGAGGGAAATATATTTTTGGGACAAAAATTTTTCCGTATTTAATTAAAAAAGAATAATATATGGCGGACCATCATTTAAATTTATTTTTTATTTATTTAAGTAAATTTCCGACTACAGCAATCGGAAAATTGATCAATTATTTTATTAATTTTATTCCGCAAAATGTTGACTTCAGTAGTCGAAAATTGGTTGGTAAATCTTTTAAAAAAATTATAATAACATAAAATATAATATTCTGATGACAGTAGTCGGAAAATTATTCAAACTTCCGACTACATATTTGTAGTCGGCGATTGTAATCGGAAAATAGCTTATTTCTAGTAGTGTTTACCTGCTCATTTAAATTAAACTTTTATTCGTGCAACAACTCATCTTAAGATTAGATCGAAGTCCCACATCAGCAAACACATAGAAGAGATGTTGGATACATAAATAAACAGACCTTACCTACTAGTGACATGTTTTAAAGCCGTGCGAGCCTAGGCCCAAAGAGTGCAATATCACTAGTGGGCTGAGTCGGTAAGGATGATATCAAAGCCACTCCTATGTCAGCCTTGTCGATGTGGGTCAGGGTTCAACTATATACATAAACAGACCTTACCTACTAGTGACACATTTTAAAGCCGTGCGGGTCTAGGCCGAAAGCGAACAATATCACTAGCGAACCGAACCGTTTTAATTTGGTACAACAATGCACGCTTTTATTTTATATATGCTTGATTTATAAAGAATGAGTCGTTTGAAATTATACGGGACATAACTTATTATAATGATTCTTTTAAAGTTACACAAGACATTACTTATTATTACCTATATTAAGGACAAGTAGCCATGCACAGTCTAGACTCAACCAATAATATATTTGTTCTTATTGCTGTCCCCTTAAGAGTTGTCTTTGTTCCTTAATAAAAGAACAAAAAAGATACCTTAAACTAAGTGTTTGTCCAAAATAGGGGGGAATTTTAATTTCTATAACATGCTTGATTAATGAGTTTCAACTATTCAGTACTAAAAATATTGAAATTAGTGAAAGATAAATTATGTAGTTAAATAATAAAGTTCCCTACTAATAGTATTATGCAGCAATTATGACCTATCAAAAGGTTTTGTTAACTTGTATGGAAGTAATTTAGTGACGAAGTTTATAGCTAATTTTAATTTTTTTTAAGTAATTATTATTATTATTATTTGTAATAAGGGTAACTATAGCCATGCATATAGTCTAAAGACAACCTTATGTGATTTGGTAGTCAAAGTCATGATTATAGAAACATCTATCAAAAAAGTAAAAGACCAAATTACTATCCATCTAATGATTAAAAACAAACCAAAAAAAAAAAAAGTCTCTTCTCACTTATATATATAAAGGGCTTCAATTCTGAATTTAATAAAATTACACTTAACTATGCATGCAACTATTTTTCTATTGCTGTCTATTTACTCTCCAGTCTCAAAACACCCCCTCCCCCTCCCCTCTTTAGGGTCAGTTATGTGAATCGTCACTGTTTAAAAAAAAAAGAGGATAAAACAAGATCTTGTTAAGGAGAATGTTGTCTGGTTCGTGATCATATATCTTTTATGATTTAAATGATCTCGGACCAGGCTTCATTCCCCTCAATTCAAGATTTTGTTATAAGCATTTTCGAACTGAGAAGTATAACTGTAACTTCGTTCAGGCTCTCACAAATATTGGTGAGTAAACTCCTTTCATTAGTTCATTTGCATTGGTAACAATATACTTTTCTTGTTTTGATAGCTAAAGAAGAAGAATAAGAGACAGAAAGGAAGGACAGGAAAAAGAATATATATATATATATTGTAATGTGGAACATTCAAATTTAAAATTCTGAATTCGCTTCTTGTCCTTCGCTTAGAGACTTGAAAGTTTTTCAAAATATTATGAGAGAATTTACTTGAATGTGCCACTCTTTTCATCTTAAGATTTTTCATTATTAACATTTAGCCCCTTTTGAAGCTTTCAACTAATATTGGGTCAGCTGGTTGGGTCACATTTGCAAGAAATTCCTTTACAACCATGTGGCTAGCTTGTCATGTCTAGACATCTTTTGGCTAATGAGTTTAGGGGTGGATATAATTCAGCTAGAATTATTAAAGTGAGAGGGCTGAGAAGGAAGTTTGATCAATTTGTTGATGGAATAAAAAGTATTTGTATAATCAGGTTAATTCTTTGAATTAGGCAGATTGGTATATTAAGCTCTCGTTATGTTCCGGAGTTGAGAAAGGGTCGCATCACAAATATTTATTGTCCACAATCTTATCTTGTATTTATGCAAGAGTTTGTTTGCATGTTTTTATAACTCAAACTCGTAACTTCCTGATCATATGACAATAATTTTATCAGTTACACTAAAGCTCCCGTTCAAAAGAATTAATGGAAGAGAGACAACTTGAGTGTGTACGAAGAAAAAGCAATTCCTTTGTTGTATAAAGCAAATCATTAAAATGGAAAATTTGATTGTTCAAACACTTTTGAGTACTTTCTGTTCTTCACTTTTGAGTACTTTCTGTTCTTTCTCAATGAGTTCAACTACACTTGATGGAAATTCTTGTGAGAAAAAAAAAGAAAGTAAAAAAGAGAACCATTTAGACAAAACCTTTTTTTAAGTACTCCTCGTCTCGAGTTCAAGTTTGGGATACGAAATCATTATTATTAAGGATTGTTTTACTCTCAATATGAAATTTTTCAACATAAATCTGAATTAATCGAGCCTCAATATAAATACTGAACATCAGATAGAAAACTAAATAAATAATCTTTTAGAAAGAAAAAGATCTTTAATTTGTAGAAGCTTCAAAGATTTTGTGGTGTATCAAAAACTAAAAAGTTACAACAGTATAGCAATAATGAATAGGAATGATTTATATGTGAGGACCTTTAATTTTGCTTTTTTACTTTTCTCTTTGTTTTTAGCTGACATTGGCATGATGTAGTTCATGACATAAATAAATAATTTGAGTAAAAATTTTGAAATTATTCGAAAAAATTACATTTGTAATTTTTTTTAATATTCATTATTGAGTTTATCAAAAAAGGACATGAGCCTTGTCGTGATATTAGATGACACATGACACGTTCTATTTATATGTTTCTCAAGTTAAATAGACGAATTTTATTTTTGATATAACTTTTTAATCAAGTGACTTTAATAGAAAAAAAATATTCTCTATTTATGAAATTACACTAATTATATTATTATATTTGAGTTTCGAATCATGTGCCACACAAGCTCTTAAGAATTTCTCGATTATAGAAAAAAAAATGGAACGAAAATATTCTAGTCTTTCATGGTTCCTCGTTGGCTTTACCTTCTTCTAATTGACTCGTCAATTTTGCATTTCTTATCTTCACATACAATATTGATATGATTTATTTATATTGTTTGGACTTTTCAAAATTTATTACTTTTGGAAGATTTGACGTGCACTCAATGACAACTTTGAAGCCACCAGAAGAGAAAGAACATAATATTATATTTTTACTTTCACTTGACATATACTACCTTAACGAACAAAGTTATTGCCTCGCTAGTGAAAAGATTTATTGAAAGTAGAGTAAATGGTCAAAGATATATCTAAGCTATCTTTTTTTTTCTGTGGTTCTCATACATTAACTATCTATCATTCTGTTTACCTATCTAAACTATCGCCACTTTGTATTAGAATACACCTTGATGCTGAATTGATCAAATATTATTTTCGTTCGATAATAAATGGACATAGATCCGCTTAACATTGATGTGTATCTTAATATAAAAGGGATGATAGTATATGTAAAAAAATAAAACAATAATGAACCGTTGAACTGTATATAAAATTCATAAAAAATGAATATACGTGCTTTTGGCCATTAACTCTTTAAAATAATTGCATTTCCTTAACCTTGACTTGTAAAAGTTTCATGTGTTTATTCCATTGCATGGTTTTTTAATGTTTTTTTTTCCCTTTCCTATATGGAAAGAATCTATTGTAAATTAAAGAAGATGTGATTTGTGGGAGAGCACAATCTTTAAAGTGCATATAGGAATCACTTGACAATGTGAAATGCACTTACTTAATCTCTACTATTATAAGTTACTTTCTCCGTGTCAGTTTAATTGCCATAGATTTTATTTTTAGAGTTAAATTATGTAGATTTTGATTAACATTTTGATATATATTTTTTAATCATATGTATATGAAAAAAGTTGCAATCAATAATACTTTTCTTATAATTTTTGAATATCTAAACTTTTATTTTAAAATGTCAAATTAATTTAATCTAATTAAACTTTAAAATTTAGTCAAACTGATTTTTGAAAAGCGCAACATGACAACTAAATTGAGACGGAGAGAGTATATTAAAGCACATTTGAGTTACGTTCTCCTTGTGATCAAGAAGGTCTGATCCACCATTGGAAAATCGATGAATACTGAATTTGCTTTTTTGACTTTTTTTTTTGGTTACAACTTAAAAATCAAAAATTGTAGCCGTATCATAGTTTGAATGCTTGATATTGCATAATTCAAATATTATACCTTGTACTTTTATCACTAAGCTAAAACTCGAGCAATATGACGTTTATATTAATTGTCTTGACGAAGTCAAAGTTTTTGTTGAGATAATTAGAGATTTAATAAATAGATATATACCACTTAATTGTATGCTAATGCTAAATGAATGGACCAATTGAATATTAGTATAACTTTTAATTTATGTTGCTTTAGTAACCATGGAAAAAGTCAGATGCTATTGCCATCTAATTAATCATAAAGCTTCCTTATAAAGCACTTCAATGTGAAAAGCATGGCCTTTGCCCCTTGGCAAGAATTAAACAAGGAAGAGAATAAAATAACTTTTTGGTTAACCAAAGAAGAATATAACTTTTTAATAAGTTAATAGACACAACATGCCCAAGAATAGTCGAGTTGGTTGGAAAATATTTTCAAATATAGTTTTTTAAGTTCGAAATTTTTGATACTTTTTTGATCGAATTTATTGCATTTGAAATTTATCTATAGTATAATTTAACTTTTTTTTGTATAATTTATAAAGTATTACTTTTATGCATTTAAAAAATAGCGATTATAAATTCATTGTATCAAAAAGAAAAAAACAAAGAGATATAAAAACATTAAAAGATATGAAAGAAGAGGGTTGAAGAATATAATGCATCAAAATAATTAATTTTTCCGGCGTGAAATGAAAGCCATCGATTAACATTTAAAAATGACAATGACATGATAATCTTTATTTATTTACGATAATAAATAATACAAAAATATATAATATTCGAAATCGCTAAATTTTTTATTTATAATATTATCTATAGGAAATCGTCATGTGTTAGTCCTTATCATTAATAAAGCTCTATTCTAAGCTTAAACATATAATATCTAGTCTTTTGCCTCACAAAGTAGCTAGATAAGTTGTATATAAAAGCGTGTGAGAATAGAGCATACGTAAATTTTATTCCCAATTTTAAAAGATAAAAAGCTATTTAGGTAGTTTTCGAAAAATTCTTGTCTTAACAAAAAATATATGCAAATTGAAAAAAATTCAACCTTATCTCAAAAAAGTTAATACTATAATACATAAACGTGTCCTTTAAACTTGACTCCAACTAGCATCTACGCGTTCCAACTTTGAATGTGCATAAATAGAGTTTTAAATTTATATAAAATTGAATATATAGAAACATTCATCTTATGTGACGTCTTATATGACAGTTTTGTGTCCTTGTGGCATTCGATGTGTATTGTGCCACATAGAATGTGTGTATCTATTTATTCAATTTTTTACGAATTTAAATGTCTATTTGTGCACAGCCAAAATTAGAAGCCTTAGGCGTTAGCTAAAGCTAAACTAAAAAGACATATTTATGTATTACGCCTAGTTGTAATAGAGAATATCATATACTGATTTAAATGTAATAAATAAATAAATAAAATTGGGTGGTTTTAATGATTCTAATTTTTGTTCCCTCAACCCAATATTTGCAGCCAAATAGAGCAAGTGATGCGCTTTTGTTTTTCCCTCACAAAGTTTCACTCGAAGAGTTCTTCGCTAATAGGTCCGATCTCTTTCCCTCAACTGTATTCATGGAAGAACCAGAAAACCTTTATTTTGGTTAATTGTTGTTTTCTGTTCTGTTTATCAAGATTCAGTTTTTGTTTTGTATTACGGTGCTTACAGTTCGTTTAATTTAGGGTTTATGAACTATTTTAGCTTTAAATTGAACTCTCTTATGGACTTTTTCAATGTATAAGATGCATTTGTGGCACTCGAGGGTGTGGTCAACTGGTCATTGAAGTGGGGTGAGAATTAGGAGGTTTTAGGTTTAAATTCCAGTAGAGATTAAAAATACTGTGTGATTTCTACACTTGAATTAGTTGAGGAGTGCGCTAGTTGGTTTGAATAATACGGTTATCAAAAAGAAAAAAGAAAGAACAAAGACAAATGCATCTGTGTCCTTATGTGTACAAATTGGAACTCTTCAATTTGGATTTGTACTGGAAGTTTTGCTAATTAATAGTGGTTATAGTTGTATGGTTACAATTAGCCTTATAGACAGTTTAAATGTAAATGGTAATTGTTTTTTGGTCTGATACACTAATTTTTTGTTTTTCAAATTGGAATTTTTCAGTTGTTATTAGTATTTGGAGTTTTGCTTATTTGATTACAATTAGCGTTAGTTATCATTGACTAAATTGTTGTTTTGTTCTCTGTTTCGTAAGATTCAATTTGTTCTGTATTATGGTGCTTATAGTTCATCTAATTAGGGTTTATGATCTATTTTAGCTTTTAATTGAACTCCCTTTTGGACTTTTTCATTGTAATAAGATGCATTTGTGTCCTTGTGTGTAGTGGACATTTGGAGCTATTCAATTCTTTTTTGTTGGAAGGTTTTCTTATTAATAGTACTTATATGATTAGAATTAGCGAACTGAGGAACAAACTCTCAATCTTTACTAGGTAGGCGTTAGGTATGCGTACACCTTACTCTCCCCAAACTCCATCTATGGAATAGACTGGGTATGTTGTTGTTTATATGATTACAATTAGCCTTATCTCTATTTGTTGTTGTTTGAATTGGAACTTGTCTGTTCGTATTTGTATTGGAAGCTTTGCTTATTTAATACTTGTATGATTACAACTAACCTTATAGAGAGTTTGAATGTAAATGATTTTAATTATATTATCTGATACTCTCTTTATTTTCTTTGTTGAATTCATCAACCTTTTCTAACTGTTTTTAGGTTTTTATGCTTTATTTATATTCAGGTGATTTTAAGCACTCGTGTGTTTTTTGGAAGTTGATTTACTATTTTTATAAATTTGGTTTTTCTTGTGGGTTAGGGGTTGGGTTGGGGGTGGTTAGGAACATTTAAAATATTCAAGAATGCAAGTTGTTTAGATTGTTCTTTTCTGTTTTTTTTTTTTTCTTAAGATTCAGTTTCTTTTTTCTGCATCACAGCGTTTTAGTTCATCTAACTGGGGTTTATGAACTATTTTAGCTTTTACTTTTTTCCCTTTGTGGACTTTTCATTATAATAAGTTGCAGTTGTATCCTTATAGAATTCTTCAACTCTTATTTGTATTGGCAGCGTTGTTTATTTGGTAGTACTTTATATGATTAGAATTAGCCTTATAGATTGTCTAAATGTAAATGGTTCAAATTAGTTTGTCTGATATTTTATTTGTATTGTTGATATATTGACCTTTTCTAACTGCTTAGTTAATACACATGCGGTTAGAGTTAGTCTTATAGATAGTCTAAATAAACGGTTTTAATTCTTTTGTTTGATACTCTATCTTATGTTGATTTCAGCAGCATTTTCCAACTGTTTTAGGTTTTTCTAAATGATTTCTTTACATTCAGGTGGTTTTAGGGATTTATGTGCTTTTTGTAAGTGGAACTGCTAGGGGGTTAAAGGATTTGAAAGAAAGAATGCACAACGATAGCAATTCCGGTGCCCCAGGAACACCTTCAGGACGGATACGTCGTCGCAAAGGATCAAATGAGGTGACTTCACGTTTTCATGTTTGTTCCTTAATGACTTGAGCTATTTTTAATTTTTTTACTATGACTTTTTGTCCATTTGTTTGAGAATGACCAAGTACATTAATCAATGGAATGATAAGTAAATAAAGTTGTTTATAGTGCCATCTTTTGAGATCGAAAGTTTTCTAGATGTTGAAGAGTCCACATGTTCTAACTGCAACATTTTCTTGATAACCGAGAAATCCTCTATTTTTTTAGTTTTGAAACTTGGTAGATAATGGATTCACCTCTCTACTCTTCTCCACTTAAGTACCAAAATTTCTTAATAGTCTTCTCTATCTTCCCGAAATTACAGGTTCCTCCAGAAGTTGTCAAAGCAAATGGAAACCATTTGCTTGTTAATGATCGGTCGAAGTACAAATCAATGCTTATCCGTGCATATTCATCCGTGTGGATGATCGGAGGCTTTGCTTTCATCATTTACATGGGTCATCTTTATATTTGGGCCATGGTAGTTGTCATCCAAATCTTTATGGCAAAAGAGTTGTTTAATCTACTTAGGAGAGCACATGAAGACCGACGTCTTCCTGGTTTCAGGCTATTGAATTGGTGAGTAAAATCAATTTTACGTGGAATTTCTACTTACTTTCTCATCTTATAATGTGCCATATCAAATGTGCATATTCTACTTCTTTTCGGAGACAGTGTGATTGGTTTTTGTCATACCCAGCTTTTGATTTAAAAATTCACTTAAAATATTTGCTGGGAATCAAAGTTTATAGTGCGAATTACTGTGTCGAATCTTTTGGATCTGAATATATTTGCATTTATTTATTCAAGCTATCATAAGTTTGAGCAATGGAAGTAGTGAGCCTCTATTTTAAGTCATCTGGAATTTAGGATATCAAAACTCAGAGTAATGTGCAACTGGATCTTACCTATATTTATATGAAAATATCTAACAAATGCTATGAATATCAATTATCTGTGTTGAGCCTTTTGAGGTTCATTTTCATTAAATAGAATATGGTGCTCGATTCTACTTATTTGGTGGAACGTCAAATTAATTATTGTGAATGTGCATAAACTACGATACAACAACAACATACCTAGTTTAATCTCACAAGTGGGGTGGGCAAAGATGTATGCAGACCTTAACCCTGCGGGGTAGAGAGTTTGCTTTCGATAGACCCCCGACTCAAAAGGAAGTTATTCAAAGAAGGGTTGAAAGAAAAAAGTGTGACAACAATGAAAGGTGGACCATGCCTGAAAAGGCAGGTGAGGCTCTAGTAAGCTGGAACAATGAAAGGAGTGGTAGCACAGACAAAAATAGATGGAAAATTGTCCCAGTAGTGATATGGTGGACCATTTGGAAAGAGAGAAATTCAAGATGTTTTGAAAATATGAGCAGTCCTTTACATAAGATTAAAATGGACTGTATTAACACTTTTTGCTACTGGTGTAGTTCTGAGTATATAGATGATCCTGTAGCAATTATTGACATTCTAGGATTCTTGTAAGATGAAATATGACCTGAGATAGTTTTTCTCTTTTTTTTTGGGTTGCTGAGCCTACTCAGTTGTATGTAACTTTGTGATGTAAAATTTTGGGATTCCAGCCTTAGCGCTGAAGATTTATATACAAACTTGTTACCTTTGTCAAAAAAAAAAAAAAGTGTTGACAACAAAATTTCAAGATATAAATCAAAATGACGCAACAGACAGTAGAAAACGTGGAAAAATATGAAACTACGCGATTACTAAATACTACTATAATAAGGAGAATATGGAAAGAAAGGAATGAGAGATGTTATGAAGGAGAGGTTACAGCACACAGAAGATCAAGATGAGATGCCTTAGTCTTTTGTATTTTTAGTGTAAGCAAGATTTAGTGGGGGAGGTAGATAGCTTAGTGGAATTTATAGCAATTGTACATTTGTAAATGTTTTGGATTTTCTGTATGATGGCAGCCCTTGCGTTCTGTAAATCCCTCCTTATGATGAGTTCTTTTGCGTGAATACAAAGTTACCTATTTCTCAAAAAAGCTACTACTAATAAGGAGAAAAGGATATGTGGTAGGCCCCTTGGGCGACTACACTCGGCTTTTTACTAACCTTCTACCCTGATCATCGACTTCCATATTTTCTTATCTAGGGTCATGTCGTTAATAAGTTGAAGTTGTGACTTGTGCCATATCCTCTCTAATCACTTTCCCCTCTTGGTTCTTTTTCGGTCTCCCTCTACCTCTACCTCTCTTAACTGGCGCTTTGCGCACCTTCCCTTCACATGCTAAGACTATCTCAGTCTCACTTCCCGCATTTTGTCTGTCACATAGGCCACTCCCACCTTGCCCCGTATAACTTTGTTCCTAATCATATCTCTCCTAGTTTGTCCATAGGTTTATCTGATATTTCATCTCTGCTAAATTCATCTTTTGGGCGTGGATGTTGTTGATTGGCCAACACCCTAAGTCAAGATATAGCATGCTCTTTCTCTAACAATTTAAACTTTTAGATGAGTTGGTTATACACTTTAACATAGTATCAAAGTACACATAGACCGCACGTTGAATTCACAACTAGCATTACTAAAAAAGAACTTTAATGTGTTTGGCTCATGAAATATCAAGTTATATTGAAGATACAATTGAGTAAATATGTCATGCCGCTGGACCAATCAAGTTATATTGAAGAACAAGGGTCCATATGAGCACTTACTAGAGCTATAACATACAGTAAAGCTGTATATTCGTGAGCAATGGAACAAATATTGGGGTTAACACAAATATACTATAGGGCTCACATGCAAAAACTAGCAAATATGAGAACATCAATATGTCTAGGAAGCCTCTACAGAGTCTGTAACTGTACAACTGTCAACTGGTCGGGACAGGGCCCCAACATACCCATTTATAACATATATAGAGCCAAAAAGAGGGGCTCTAGATGTCTGATAACTCCAGATAGAGATGGAACTCAGCAATAAATCAACTAAGAATGGGAACTGGACCTAATGAGGATGTCTGCTGTCCAGTGAATCTCACCCTGCATTTATGGAAGTGCAGCGCCCTTGAAAGTAGGGACGTCAGTACATATACCACATGCAATGGTATGTAAAGTAAATAGAATAACAAAAGTAGACAAGTAAGAATGCTCAAATGAATCAAATATCAAAGATGAGCAGTCATGAGCATATAAGCATCAAAAGTACAATATGAAGCTGTAATTTGTGACCAACCTTCGTGGTTCTTATATTGCATCCTGTAACTTATTCATTTTTAAGTATAAAGTATCAGTAATTTGCCTAGGTGATGTCTTGCTTCTGTCAGCTGTTCAAACATACAAGTAATACATGATGATCTCCAAAGGCGATCTATGCCACATGTATCTTCCGTTTGTCTGTTTCTGGGCTGAGAGTAATTGGGAAAAAGCTGTCTATTCCTTATTAGTTAGGTTCCCCAGTTTCTAGAACTAACAGGCATATTGGGATGCAGAGTTGATCAAATGCCTACCACCTACTTGGGCATGCCTTTCGGCAGCAAACATAACGCAATGGAGATATGGGATGGTATTTTCGGAGAATACTGAAAAGAAGCTAACTAGATGGAAAGCAAGGCACAATACCTCGGTCTGGGTTGAAGATTGATCTTCATCAATTCTGTACTAGATTCTATAGCCACTTATGTGATGTCTTTATTTCAAATCCCAACAAAGTGGTGGAAAAACTGGACAAGCTAAGGAGGAACTTCTCATGGAAATGAAACAAGGAAGGGAAAGATTACAACTCGGTAAATTGGAAGCCTGTACTTCTCAGCAAAGATAGAGGGGCTCTGGGGATCAGAAACCCGACATTACAAAGTGAGAGCCTGCTCATGAAGTGGTTGTGGAGATACACTGGGTGAGGGGGCAGCTCTTTGGAAGGAGGTTATAATAGTAAAATATGGTGAGCTAAGTCCATTGTGGGCAGAAAATGCCTCTGAACCATATGACATGGGTGTGTGGAGGACAATCAAAAACTTGTGGCCACAATTGGAAGAAAATGTGTTTATCAAGGTGGTAAATGGTAACAAAACTAGATTTTGGAAGGATAGTTGTGTTAGAGTGGATTAAAGTCCTACATTGGTTGGAGAATGGACTGAGTTAGCTTTTGGAGTTGAGTTAGGCCTAGGTGTCATATCTTTGTAGGTTGGATAGATCAAATCTCTCTGAGAGTCCTTTCCCCAGATCTATTCCTAATATGTGAAAATTCTGATGCTAGAGTATGTGATTGCTGGATTGAAAAAGGATCTGACATATTATTTAGAAGATAACCAGATGAGTGGGAGGTGGAGATAGTGACAACTTTACTAGGAAAACTAGGTGGTGTGAACATAATCACAACAGCCACATACGGGGTCTTGATGAAGCACAGCAAGGTTGGAACTTTTTCAGTCAGTAATGCATACAAAAGAGGCTTGCAGTTGATGTCTGGGGGTCCAAAATATCATTGGAACTATTTCTGGAAGAGTGACATCCCTACAAAAATGAAGTGTTTCACTTGGGCAAGTGATAAAGAGAGACTGCTTAACACAAGAAATCCTACAGAACTAGGGCAGACAATTGGTTCCTATGTGTTTTCTGTGTAGCATGACTGGGGAAACAAATGAACACCTATTGTTACACTGCAATTCGCTGCTCAACTATGACATCTGTTCCTCAACATTTCAAGCATGAACTGGACAGTGCCAAAACATACATCAGATCTCTTGGGCTGTTGGATTAGGAGGGAGGCAATAACAGCCAAAAGAGACGGTGGAGGTTAATATCATCATGTGTATGGTGGGAAAATTTCTGTTGTATCTTTGCTTTTTTAGTGTAAATGGCTTTGTATAGAAGATATAGGTAGATTTGATTGGAAGTCTGTATTTAGTACTTTTTTTTTTTTAGGTGAACCAGCATGTCCTTAATGTTGAGGAATACTAGGCCTTAATCTTTTTCCCTATTTGTTTGTATACGTAAACAAAAAAAATCTGATCCCTGATCACACAATCTTTTTTATCCACTCGAACATATTGTTTAGATGAGGTTGGCAAACTATAGATTTCCCATCTATATCCAATGCCAACGAAAATATAATTTGCTTCTGGCATGTATTCTAGTCATAGTCTTTTAGCTTATGCCGTCACTGGCCTTCCTACATACATGCATCCACCAAAATGGCTCTTCGGTTTGGGACGAAGCTGAGTTGATACATACGACAAGCTAAGGGTCCTTGGTATGGGACGAAGCTGAGTTGATACATATGACAAGCTAAGGGAATACTCTTATTTCATAACCCCCAAGGAACACAAGTTTGGTCAAGGATTGGAGAGGAGAGGTGGAATAAAGGGCTCGGGATGGATTAGGAGTCTTTGTGAAAGCCATATGCAGTGAGAGTCGCGCATACAATTACGTGGAGGCGTCGTGTCTATACTTGTAGATTTTGGCCATTCAGGGAAAAGAAGAGTTGTTGCTAGGAGGTCTTAGTTTAGGTTTAGATATCAGGTCTCCTGTGGAACTAGGACTACTTTTGGCTACTAATGAAAACTTCATCTTAATCCTGAAGCTTGACACTAGTTATCATATTGGCATGATGTCATGGTTTTCTTGATCATTCTTTCCAACTTTGCTAAATTCCTACTTGTTTTGCAGGCACTTTTTTTTCACAGCAATGCTATTCGTATATGGCCGCATGCTAAGCCAAAGGCTTGTCAACACGGTTACTTTAGACAAATTCCTATACAAGCTTGTCGGTAGATTTGTTAAGTATCACATGGTCACGTGTTATTTCTTCTATATCGCAGGTTTGTTCTATGTGTTTGAAGCATGTCCTTTCATGCAGTGCTTCAATGTCGAAAGCATTTCACAATTTATCCCCCCAAAAAAAAGAGCATTTCACAATTTAACAATATCCAAGACGTAAAGTAACTAGTTGTATGTTGTACTGCTGTCCTGGGGTGCCATTTTTCAAGCTTTCAGTTGTCATAGTTCATGTACATTTCTGTTGATTGTTTGAGAAATTTTTCTGAAGTTTTCCCTCTCCTCTGGAATCAGGTTTCATGTGGTTCATTCTAACACTGAAGAAGAAGATGTACAAGTATCAATTTAGCCAGTACGCATGGACACATATGATTCTAATCGTGGTGTTTACACAATCGGCTTTTACTGTTGCCAATATTTTTGAGGGAATTTTCTGGTAAGGGGCCTTTTCTTTCATGGATTATTATTTCTTCCTCCATCCACCATAGGTAATACTTGTTTGAGATGAATTTAAATGGAGCGACGTTAACAGTGAGGATTGATATAGCTGACCCCAAGTTGCTTGGGATCAAGGTATAGTTATATCCACCACAAATAGAGAAGGAAATTGCTGTATTTACTGACTAAACTAACCTACCATAGCTACCCTAGCATACCGGTCCTACTCTCTCTAGTATGTTTTGGGATTTAAATCTGCTTTATTACTGAAACTAATCATTGTGTCCAAATCCCATATCAGGTAAAAATGCTTGGCGAGCATCTTTTAGTTCTTGGGGAACATACATTTTTATTCTGGTTTGTTTTAAACATGCGACAAACTGAACATAGATATAGAACTTTGAACACAGATTAATTTTAATGCAGGTTCCTGCTTCCAGCTTCACTCATCGTTATCAATGATATAGCTGCCTATTTTTTTGGTTTCTTCTTTGGACGAACACCTTTGATCAAATTGTCCCCTAAGAAAACTTGGGAAGGCTTCATTGGAGCATCTATCACAACCATTATCTCTGCTTTTCTGGTAACTGTTATTTGGTGCAATAGCAATTGCTGTACAGTTATACTTTCAGTACAGTACATTAGTCTTTCCTCTAGTTCAGAATAATTGCATAGTGGGACAGTGGGGAACTGGGGATGTTCTTAATCCTACTGTTATTTGGTTGTGCTACCTTCTCAAGACAGACACCTCTAAATTCTCATGCTTAAAATTGTCTTGTAGTTTTTATGTATGTTTATAGAAATTGGCTAAAGATTTTTCTTCTGAACAGTGTTTGAGGAGGGTATATGTTTTTTTTCTTTTTTAAAAAATATATTTTCTTATCATTATTTGTTGTCTTTTCAGCTTGCGAATATCTTTGGTCGTTTTCAGTGGCTGACATGCCCTAGAAAGGTAATTTTTTCTGGTAAAGTTTCTCTGTTGGCTTGGGAGACTAGCTGCTCAGTTTTGAAAGCTTAACTTCCATATTTTGTGATGCAGGACCTATCAACTGGTTGGCTTGATTGTGATCCTGGCCCACTGTTTAAACCAGATTATTTTACTTTGCCAGAATGGTTACCTGCATGGGTAAGTTCTCTGTCAGCCCTGTTGCGTTTGTGTGTGGTTTTGTCACTATTACAGACCTGTCTGTTTCAGAAGCTTTTCTTTTAATCATATAGCATGAGCGTACATTTGCTTTAGTCATGTCTGTTGCCCTTTAGGAGGCATCCACCTGTTATTCCCCGTTTCCTTTCCTGGTGAATTTGTTCTAGAAACTTGGATATAACAAATTCAGTCTGGTGCACACAACATCCCGCTTGAGCAGGGTCTGGGGAAGGCCACTTCCGCAGGGTGTGATGTAGACGACCTATCCTAATGCAAACATGCAATTTGTGCATACTCAAAGTTGGAGAGTTTACTTGCTGGTTGAGGCCAAGTTTGAGCATCTGTTTATGTAATATGCCTACATATACTATGTACTCTTAGAAATTCACATTAATAAATTGCACAAGTGATGAGTTCCTTCATGTTAGAAGGTGCTTTTGTTGAAACTGTGTGTGTCAATTTTGACCAATATTAGTATTTCCGTCGCTGATAATGAATATTTTAGACTATCCTTCCTAAGGAGTGATCGGTGAGTAGATCAGTCTCAAACCCCAGTAGTCGTAGAGACATTGTCTTGATGTTCTCTTCCCATCTGGCTGGACTTCGTGGGACAGAGAGTTCGATACTTGTGCTGGTGGAAAGAACTAGTGGAATAGTTGAGGTGTGGCAAGGAGGAGGGTTCGCACACGATTTTTCGTTACTGATGTCAAAATTTGTAGAAGAGAGAAATAGATAATATAAATTATCAAGTTTGTAGGTAGTATATACACCCAGGTATATTAGTTTGTTGATTCTTAAGCTAGAAATGGGTTAGGGTTCGACTCCACTTGACCACAACTTTTAACAAGAGGCGCTCTCAAGTATTTGCCAAAATATGTTGAAATTAAGGATTGAACTTCCGAACCTGAAGAGCAAAAGGCACTTGACCAACATGCCAAGTGATTTGTTTGTCAAGCTATGTCACTTCGTTTCTATTTATCATTTTGCATAGTATTAATGCATATAGTTAGTCCATATTTGATAATTAATAAATGTTTAAGAATATCCTTCAAAAGTATTTATAGGAGAGTTGTTCATTTGATTGAAAAAAAAAGTAGGGTTGACTAAATAAAGTAGGGTCATGAGTTATGGTGTATGGACTAAAAAAAATGTTTTGGGTTGACTTTTTTGTTTTGTTTTATGAGTTCCAATGTTTGGATAATTGTTCTTTGTTTGAAAGAATTTAACTTAGTCTTAAGAAATTATTTGAAGTTTTCTAAAGTTAAAATAATTGATTAAACATATTCAAGGGAAATCCTAATGTATTAGTTGGCGTTTTATTAAGTTAAAATAATAGATTAGGCGTATTTGAGGGAAAAAAGCTCCACCTGAACAGAGAAGTGTAAAAGAATGAAAATTGATCAGGGAGAGAATGCTCCACTTGAATAGTTCTTAATTTTTGTTTACTAAAATAGCAGCATTAACAAAAATGTTACAATAATTACAGCTGCATACAAATGCTATTTGCTTCTGTAATCTTAAGTTTTGATCTGCATAATTAAAAAACTAATTGCAGGTGGCAGATAAGAAAGTGTTGGGCCATCATAGTTCTGATTTGTGCAAGAACAAGTGCATTACTTTAATGATTTTGTAACTAGAGTATTTAGATTTATCTCACCGTTTCTCTGAAAAATTAAAATGAGCTAAGAGAATATTCTTCAGATATAGTCAATACTCAATACAAGGTACTAAACTACTAAAATTTTTGTCCGTGATATGAAGTTGATTTGAGTTTTGGGGTTCCACTCTCAGATTCAACCCTGCTGCTTCCATCAGGCTCCTATCCTAAGTTTTTTACTCTGCATGAATAAGGTTCTTCAACAGGATCATCCCATCTGAGGGCTAATCATAGATCTATCTTACTTCCGGTTAAAAGCCTTTTCTGGAAGTACTTGTTAAAATCGAAGTACTTGTCAACCAATCTTGATCACTGAATATTGACTAATTCGAAAATGGCCAACTAAAGTATTTAGTATAGAAAATAATTACTCAAGTAGGTTAAGTTTCCATTATGAGTAGGTGTTTTTTAAATGTATATTAATTCAATTGGTTAAAATGACAACTAATATCATATTTACTTCTGGACGTGACATTTATCACAATGCTTACTAACTTGTCAAAACTAAGTTGTGAATGATCTGGGTATTCTTCAAGTATCAAGTTCTGTGATAATAGTGCATAAAAGTGTTAAAGAGATTCTAATGTGATGATATAATTTTGATTCTTTTAATCCTACACTTGTGAGTTGTGATTAACTAGGGATTCAAGTGCATGAGAAATATTTCAAAAAAAAAAAAAAACTACTTTTTTTTAAGTTTAAAAAAAGAACTGCATGAGAAATGTCGCTCTTTTTCGGGAATGACATAATAAACTGAAGTTATCTTTGATTCTTATTTCTGCAGTTCTTTTCGAGAGAGATTGCTGTTTTGCCTGTACAATGGCATGCTTTATTGCTTGGCTTGTTTGCTTCTATTATAGCTCCATTTGGAGGTTTTTTTGCTAGTGGCTTTAAGAGAGCCTTCAAGATCAAGGTACAGTATTTACTATTTTTGTCTTAATTTGTAGATGCCTTACTCTAGGTCCTTTCTTATCACCACACTTGTTGAATAATATGGTTTCCTTCATTCTATTCATTGTAGGATTTTGGTGATAGTATACCTGGACATGGCGGTATGACAGATAGAATGGATTGTCAGGTAAGCTAATTTCTTTTGATAAGGTAAATAATTTTATCAATAATTGTCGGAACCTCATATCCAAGCCATATACCAAAAAAAGAGAACCTACACCGTAATATGTTCTCAAAAAAAAAAGAGGTTCAATCCTCTATACATATAGGGACCTCGAAAGTATGCCAAAAGGAAACTAGAAACAAAAAACTACTTTGCAATTTTGAAAAAAAGCTTGCCCCACTCCTTCAAAAACACTTCTATTTTTTCTTAACAAATAACCCACATGATTGGTAAGGGGCGCCATTCTTCATGTCCTTGGTCCTTTCTTCCCTCTCATATGAGTCTAACTTTGCAAAGCCTACTTCACTGTGCCTGACATCATCCATTGCATCCCAACCACTTCACAATGCAGTTGTAGATGATCTACATGCTCACTCTTTCTCATGCACATAGAGCACCAGTTGACATAGGTAATCCCCTTCTCTCTCAAATTTTCCATTGTTAGATCACACCCTTTGCCGCCAACCATATAAAGAAACACACCTTTCTCGAAACTATAGAAATCCAAATGGAGTTGCGAAGGAGAGAATATTCCTCTCACAAGCAAACTCTTATAAAAAGATCTGATAGTAAATAAACCATGTCTGCTCTCCCGTCAGCTCCATGCATCTGATATGTTGTTTGGTGTGTTCAGCCCATACAAAAATTCAACCAAATTGTGAAATTCCTACGTTTTCTGAATCTTAAATCCCAGTGAATAGTCTATTAAGTGTTTCCTACTAGACTAATAGTTCTAAAGTCCTTAATACTTGTCACAACTTCCTTCTTTGGCACAATAGTAATGAAGGAAGCATTAAGACACTTCTCGAACTTCCTTGATTCTTGGAATTCCTCCTTCCCCTCGAACACCTCTTCATTCACCTTTAAAGACTCAATGAAATCCTTCCTGCTGCAAGAATTTTGAGTTAGAATTCTCCTCTTTCAACTACAATGCCCTCGACTTTTGCCTCTAACCCTCCCAGACATCTCCTTATTCCACTTCCTTATATCTCCTTTTAACATTTTCAACTTGCTAGGTAGTTGAAAGATGGCGTGCTAGAAATATCATGCCCATTCCACCTAGCAAGCACTTTATCTTCAAAACCTGCTGCTTTCAAACACTCTATCTTCAAAATCTGGTGCTTTGGGCCACATGTTTTGAACCTGAATGAAAGCGAAATTAAATATGGGTTCTGAACTTTTGTATGGAAGGTATTGTCGAACATTAAGGAATCCTTTTTTGGCACATTACATGTCTGAGCTATAAAATTGCCCTCCATGTATTCTCTTGCCATGACTTCTTGGAATTATCTACACTAAAAGTTATAAGAATAGTTTTTTTTTCCAGTTACCTCTTTACTCAAAAAAAAAAAAATTAGTTTTTTCCAAGAAGAAGGGGTAGGAATCTCGGAGCATGCAATTTTAGCTTTATGGATCCAAATACAATTGTTTTGCTTCGATCTGTCATCTTCTGAGCTGTACATTTGAAAATTTGACATTCATTTAATACACTTGATGAATTTTCAATTCTTGCGGTGATGTATTTTTCTGATGGCCACTTGTCCCCTAATGTGGCCATTAGGATAGTCCTTAAAAACAATCCTCCTTATTATTAGTTGATCACTTATTATCATGACTGATGCAAGATATTGTAAAATCTAGTGTTGATTTTGCATTATCATGCTGAACTGCATCGTGAAAACTCTGTTAGTTTTTGGGAGAGCATACGAAGAGGAAGACATCGTGGACTCATTATGTATTGAACAGTAGAAAAGCTTCAGTACTGCTGGCATAATCCACCTCGTAAACAAATGGAATATGTTGATGCGGATCACATAATGGACCTCCACCTAAATATGAAAGAACCAACACCTGAAGGGTGAAATCGGCAGAAGGTTCTTAATCTTACCTGGACAAATAATAGTTTAACAGGAATAGCCAAAGCTATGTTGCATACTGATTTCGACCTCTTACATTGATTACTAGAATTATTATTTTCAGAGATTGGTATTCTTTCTTGTGCGTCGCCTTTCCCGCTTGCATAACATTTCTTGCTGAGCAGCAGTACTCTGTAGTTCTAATCTGAATGGCCGAGATTCTGAATCTTTTTTCATGAGTTATATTTCTGCAGATGGTGATGGCTGTTTTTGCTTATATCTATCATCAGTCCTTTATTGTGCCGCAAAACTTGTCAATTGAGATGATCTTGGATCAGGTATGTTTCTCAATTTCACATGAACACCCTGAAAAGTCTTGACGAATATAACTGGTGAGTGTTGATTGATGTTCTTCTGCAATGTTGTAGATAATACTGAACCTTACATTCGAGGAACAGCTAGCTGTGTACAAGAAACTTGGGCAGATCATCCAGGAGAGGACCTTTGGAGAATCATGAGTATGATTGATGTAGCCTTCAGATAAGATTATCTTGTATATGTTCTCTCCTTTCGTTTTGCCCTCAGAACTTAGCATTTCCCACTGGCCTTGACTTTTCATGAGCTGTACAGCGCTTTTTCGTTTAGATGTTTTGACTATCCAGTGAAACACTGCCTTCCCCAAATAATAGGGCATGATGAAGCATCTTTTGCCAAAATTCTTGTACCAATTGGTTAAGCAAGTTGATCCATACCTAATTGATCTGATTTCCGTGAGGACCGACAAGGCTAAACTTGCTGGTTGAAGAGAGCACTGAATGATTCCAAAGGGGAAGTGGCATTTTAAGTCATCTGTTGCGACATTTTAAGTCATCTGTTGCGACATTTTAAATATAGCTTTGACAGGAGAAAGACGATGCATGTTAGACACGGAGTTTGTAGTCCTGGTAAAACTTCCCTGATTACTGACAGGAGTTTGGTGTAACTCGGGCAGATTTTACGTGGTATTAGCGTGTAATTGTTATTTGCTTGTGGAATTGCTTTACTAATTTATGTATAACAGTTGCACATTTCTCAAGCTGGACTTTGTTCAATGTGTTGTAAGCAGTGTGTTGCTGATATAATCTTTGCAATTGCATAATTAATGCAATGTTAGTTTTTTGTATCAAACTCTACGTAACTTCGGTTGTCTAACAAAAATCTAGACCATAACTTGAGATGAAATCTATGTATTATTGTATACGAGATTGAGGATTTTGGCCAGTAGTATCTAACTTCAATAGATATACTTAATACAATCCATGCATCATTTTTGACAATCTTTGCATTTACGTCCTTTGATTGAAGTTTCTCGATATGCTTTATAAACATTTTAGGTTGTAAATTATTGTTATTTATAACTTAATTTTACATAGTTTTTAAATATATAAATTTTATTTCAAAAATAATTTAATGTTTGAATTAATTGTCAAAAGTTTAAAATTTTGAAACTTTAAATTTAAATTTAAATTGTACCACATAAATTAGAACAATGTATTATTCGTTGTGTAATATGAATAAACGAGTATTAAACCTTGGATTTTTCATGAGTGGGATAATACTAACGAAATCAACAATAATTTTAATTTTTTTAAATTTAGAATGACTTGGCAACTAACGGATTTGGGAGAAGCCTGGTAGGATTTTACGGGCCAAATAAGAGGAAACAGGCGATTTTGACCTTTTTTTGTGGGTGTTAGCCCACGGATTTTGGCGCTGCATGGGGGTTCGACGCAAGTTTTCCGAAAAACCATACGAGGTGGTCCGCAAGAGGCCTGGAAAGAGGGCTAGGGGGCCGGCGGGGTTGGGGGAGGCCTGGTAGGATTTTATGAGTCAAGAAAGAGGAAACAAGCGATTTCGGCACTTTTCTGTGCGTGTTAGCCCACGTATTCTGGCGCTGCATGGGGGTCCGGCGCAAGATTCCTGAAAAACCATATGAGGTGGTCCGCAAGAGGCCTGACAAGAGGCCCGGGGGGGGGCCGACGGGGTTGGCGGAGGCCTGGTAGGAGTTTATGGGCCAAGGAAGAGGAAACAGGTGATTCGACACATTTCTATGGGGTTAACCCACAGATTCTGGCTCTGCATGGGAATCCGACGCAAGTTTCCCGAAAAATCATACGAGGTAGTCCACAAGAGGCCTTGCAAAAGGCCCAAGGGGGACGGGGAGGGGGGGGGGGGGTTGGGGAGGCTTGGTAGTATTTTATGGGCCAAGGAAGAGGAAACAGGCGATTTCGGCACTTTTCTGTGGGTATTAGCCCACAGATTCTGGCGCTGTATTGGGGTCCTGCGCAAGTTTCTCGAAAAACCATACGAGGTTGTCCGCAAGAGTCCCAGGGGGGCCAGCGGGGTTGGGGGAGGCCTGGTAGGATTTTATGGGCCAAGAAAGAGGAAACAAGCGATTTTGGCACTTTTCTGTGGGTGTTAGCCCACGGAGTCTGGCACTGCATGGGGTCCGGCGCAAGTTTCTCGAAAAATAATACGAGGTGGTCCGCAAGAGGCCCAAGGGAGCCGACGGGGTTGGGGGAGGCCCGATAGGATTTTATGGGCCAAGGAAGTGGAAACACGCGATTTTGGCACTTTTTTGTGGGTGTTAGCCCATGGATTTTAGCGCTGCATGGGGTCCAGCGCAATTTTCCTGAAAAATCATATGAGTGGGTCTGCAACTGACCCGGCAAGAGGCCAGGTGGCCCGGCGGGGTTGGCGGAGGCCTGGTAGGATTTTATGGGCCAAGGAAGAGGAAATAGGCGATTTGGTCACTTTTCTGTGGGTGTTAGCCTACGGATTTTGGCGCTGCATGGGGTCCGGCGCAATGTTCCGAAAAAATCATATGAGTGGGTCCACAACTGACCCGGCAAGAGGCCCAGGTAGCCTGGCGGGGTTGGCGGAGGCTTGGTAGGATTTTATGGGCCAAGGAAGTGGAAACAGGCGATTTCGGCACTTTTCTGTGGGTGTTAGCCCACGGATTTTGGCGCTGCATGGGGGTCCGACGCAATTTTCCCGAAAAATCATACGAGTGGGTCCGCAACTAACCCGCAAGAGGCCCAGGTGGCCCGACAGGGCTGGCGGAGGCCTGGTAGGATTTTATGGGCCAAGAAAGTGGAAACAGGTGATTTTTGCACTATTTTGTGGGTGTTAGCCCATAGATTTTGGCGCTGCATGGGGGTCTGGCGCAATTTTCCTGAAAAATCATACGAGTGGGTCTGCATCTGACTCGGCAAGAGGCCCGGGTGCCCGGCGGGGTTGGTGGAGGCCTGGTTGGATTTTATGGGCCAAGGAAGAGTAAACATGCGATTTGGGCACCTTTTTGTGGGTGTTAGCCCCACGGATTTTGGCGCTGCATGGGGGTTCGGCGCAATTTTCTCGAAAAATCATACGAGTGCATCCGCAACTGACCCGGCAAGTGGCTCAGGTGGCCTGGCGGGATTGGCGGAGGCCTGGTAGGATTTTATAGGCCAAGAAATAGGAAACAGACGATTTGGGCATTTTTCTATGGGTGTTAGCCCACGAATTTTGGCGCTGCATGGGGGTTCGGGGCAATTTTTCCAAAAAATCATACGAGTGGCTCCGCAACTGATCTGGCAAGAGGCCCAGGTGGCCCGGCGGGGTCGGCGGAGGCCTGGTAGGATTTTATGGGCCAAAGAAGTGGAAACAGGCGATTTCGGAACTTTTCTGTGGGTGTTAGCCTACGGATTTTGGCGCTGCATGGGGTCCGGCGCAATTTTCCCAAAATATCATACGAGTGGATCCGCAATTGACCCGGCAAGAGGCCCAGGCGGCCCAGCGGGGTTGGCGGAGGCCTGGTAGGATTTTATGGGCCAACGAAGAGAAAACAGGCGATTTCGACACTTTTCAGTGGGTATTGCCCACAGATTTTGGTACTGCAGGGGGGCCCGGCGCAATTTTTCTGAAATATCATACGAGTGGGTCCGTAACTGACGGGGCAAGAGGCCCAGGTGGCCCGGCGGGATTGGCGGAGGCCTGGTAGGATTTTATGGGCCAAGGAAGTGGAATAGGCGATTTCGGCACTTTTCTGTGGGTGTTAGCTCACGGATTTTGGCGTTGCATGGGGGTCCGGTGCAATTTTCCCAACATATCATACGAGTGGGTCCGCAACTGACCCGGCAAAAGGCCCAGGTGGCCCAGCAGGGTTGGCGGAAGCCTGGTAGGATTTTATGGGCCAAGGAAGAAGAAACAGGCGATTTCGACACTTTTCTGTGGGTGTTAGCCCACGGATTCTGGCGCTGCATGGGGGTCCGACACAAGTTTTACTAAAAACCATACGAGGTGGTCCGCAAGAGGCCTGGAAAGAGGGCTAGGGGGGCCGACGGGGTTGGGGGAGGCCAGGTAGGATTTTATGAGCAGAAGAAGAAGAAACATGCGATTTCGGCACTTTTCTGTGGGTGTTAGCCCACGTATTCTGGCGCTGCATGGGGGTCCGACGCAAGATTCCCGAAATATCATATGAGGTGGTCCTCAAGAGGCCTGGCAAGAGGCCCGGGGGGGCTGGCGGGGTTGGGGGAGGCCTGGTACGAGTTTATGGGCCAAAGAAGAGGAAACATGCGATTTCGGCACATTTCTGTGGGTGTTAACCCACGGATTCTGGCGCTGCATGGGAATCCGATGCAAGTTTCCCGAAAAATCATACGAGGTAGTCCACAAGAGGCCCTACAAGAGGCCCAAGGGGGACGGGGGGAGGGGGGTAGGGAGGCTTGGTAGCATTTTATGGGCCAAGGAAGAGGAAACAGGCGATTTCGCTTCATTTTTGTGGGTGTTAACCCACGGATTCTGGCGCTGCACGGGGATCCAGCGCAAGTTTACCGAAAAATCATACGAGGGGGTCCGTAAGAGGCCCGACAAGAGGTCCATGGGTCCCGACAGGGTTGGATGAGGCCTGGTTGGATTTTATGGGCCAAGGAAGTGGAAACAAGCGATTTCGCCTCATTTATGTAGGTGTTAGCCCATGAATTCTGGCGCTGCACGGGGTTTCGCCGCAAGTTTCTCGAAATATCATACGAGGGGGTCCGCAAGAGGCCCGGCAAGAGGTCCATGGGGCCCGACGGGGTTGTATGAGGCCTGGTTGGATTTTATGGGCCAAGGAAGTGGAAATAGGCGATTTCGCTTCATTTCTTTGGGTGTTAGCCACGGATTGTGGCGCTACACGGAGTTCCGGCGCAGGTATCCTGAAAAATCATTTGAGGGGGTCCGCAAGAGGCCCGACAAGAGGTCCATGGGGCCCGGCGGGGTTGGATGAGGCCTGGTTCAAGTTTATGGGCCAAGGAAGTGGAAACAGGCGATTTCGCCTCATTTCTGTGGGTGTTAACCCATGGATTCTGGCGCTGCACGGGGGTCCGGCGCAAGTTTCCCAAAAACTCATACGAGGGGGTCCGCAAGAGGCCCGACAAGAGGTCCATGGGTCCCGACGGGGTTAGATGAGGCCTGGTTGGATTTTATGGGCCAAGGAAAAGGAAACAGGCGATTTTGCCCCATTTCTTGGCGCTGCACGGGGTTTCGTCGGAAGTTTCCTAAAAAATCATACGAAGGGGTCCGCAAGAGGCCCGACAAGAGGTCCATGGGGCTCGGCGTGGTTTGATGAGGCCTAGTCTGATTTTATGGGCCTAGAAAGTGGAAACAGCTGATTTCGCCTCATTTCTTTAGGTGTTAGCCCATGGATTCTGTCGCTGCATGGGGTTCTGGCAAACGTTTCTTGAAAAATCATACGAGGGGGGTCCGTAGGAGGCCCGATAAGAGGTCCATGGGGCCCGGCAGGGTTGGATGAGGCCTGGTTGGATTTTATGGGCCAAGGATGTAGAAACAGATGATTTTGCCTCATTTCTGTGGGTGTTAGCCCACGGATTCTGGCGCTGCACGGGGTTCCGACGCATGTTTCCCAAAAAATCATATGAGGGGGTCTGCAAGAGGTTCGGCAAGAGGTCCATGGGGGCCTACGGGGTTATATGCGGCCTGGTTGGATTTTATGAGCCAAGGATGTGGAAATAGGCGATTTCGCCTCATTTCTGTGGGTGTTAGCCCACGGATTCTGGCGCTGCACGGGGTTCCGGCGCATGTTTCCCAAAAAATCATACGAGGAGGTCCCCAAGAGGGTCGACAAGAGGTCCATGGGGCCCGACGGGGTTGTATGAGGCCTGGTTGGATTTTATGGGCCAAGGAAGTGGAAACAGGTGATTTCGCCTCATTTCTGTGGGTGTTAGCCCACGGATTGTGGCGCTACATGGAGTTTCGGGCAAGTATTCTGAAAAATCATTCGAGGGGGTCCGCAAAAGTCCCGTAAAGAGGTCCATGGGGCCCGGCGAGGTTGGATGAGGCCTGGTTGGATTTTATGGGCCCAGGAAATGGAAATAGGCAATTTCGCCTCATTTTTGTGGGTGTTAGCACACGGGTTCTGGCGCTGCATGGGGTGTCGGCGCAAGTTTCCCAAAAAATCATACGAGGGGGTCCGGAAGCGGCCCGACAAGAGGTCCATGGGGCCCGACGGGGTTGGATGAGGCCGGGTTGGATTTCTTTTACCAAGGTAGTGGAGATAGGCGATTTTGCCTCATTTATGTGGATATTATCCCACGGATTATGACGCTAGACGGGGTTCTGGTGCAATTTTTCCGAAGAATCATACGAGGGGGTCCGCAAGAGGCCCGACAAGAGGTCCATGAGGCCCAGCGGGGTTGGATGAGTCCTGGTTGGATTTTATGGGCCAAGGAAGTGGAAACAGGAGATTTTGCCTCATTTTTGTGGGTGTTAGCCCACGGATTCTGGCGCTGCACGGGGTTTCGGCGCAAGTTTCCCAAAAAATCATACGAGGGGGACCGCAAGAGGCCTAGCAAGAGGTCCATGGGGTCCGGAGGGGTTGGATGAGGCCTGGTTGGATTTTATGGGCCAAGGAAGTGGAAACAGGCGATTTCGCCTCAATTTCTGTGGGTGTAAGCCCACGGATTCTTGTGCTGCATGGGGTTCCAGTGCAAATTTCCCAAACAATCATACGAGGGGGTCCGCAAGAGGCCCGACAAGAGGTCCATGGGTCCCGGCGGGGTTGGATGAGGCCTAGTTGGATTTTATAGTCCAAGGAAGTGGAAATAGGCGATTTCGCCTCATTTCTATGGGTGTTATCCCACGGATTCTTGCATTGCACGGGGTTCCGGCGCAAGTTTCCTGAAAAATCATACGAGGGGGACCGCAAGAGGCCCAACAAGAGGTCCATGGGGTCCGGAGGGGTTGGATGAGGCCTGGTTGGATTTTATGGGCCAAGGAAGTAGAAACAGGCGATTTCGCCTCATTTCTTTAGGTGTAAGCCCACGGATTCTTGTGCTGCATGGGGTTCTAGCGCAAATTTCCCAAACAATTATACGAGGGGGTCCGCAAGAGGCCCGACAAGAGGTCCATGGGTCCCGGTGGGGTTGGATGAGGCCTGGTTGGATTTTATAGTACAAGGAAGTGGAAACAGGCGATTTCGCCTCATTTATGTGGGTGTTATCCCACGGATTCTGGCATTGCACGGGGGTTCCGGCGCAAATTTCCCGAAAAATCATATGAGGGGGTCTGCAAGAGGCCCGGCAAGAGGTCCATGGGGCCCGGCGGGGTTGGATGAGGCCTGGTTGGATTTTATGGGCCAAAGAAGTGGAAACAGGCGATTTTCCCTCACTTCTGTGGGTGTTAGCCCACGGATTCTGGCGCTGCATGGAGTTCCGGTGCAAGTTTTCTAGAAACATCATACGAGGGCGTTTGCAAGAGGCCCGGTAAGAGGTCCATGGGGCCCGGCGGGGTTGGATGAGGCTTGGTTGGATTTTATGGGCCAAGGAAGTGGAAACAGGCGATTTTGCCTCATTTTTGTGGGTGTTAGCCCACGAATTCTGGCACTGCATGGGGTTTCGGCTCAAGTTTCCCAAAAAATCATACGAAGGGGTTCGCAAGAGATCTGGCAAGAGGTCCATGGGGTCCAACGGGGTTGGATGAGGCCAGGCTGGATTTTATGGGCCAAGAAAGTGGAAACAGGCGATTTCGCCTCATTTTTGTGGGTGTTAGCCCATTGATTCTGGCGCTGCATGGGGTTCCGGTGCAAGTTTTACCAAAAAAACATATGAGGGGGTCCGCAAGAGGCCCGACAAGAGGTCCATGGGGCACGGCGGGTTTGGATGAGGCCTTGTTGGATTTTATGGGCTGAGGAAGTGGAAACAGGCGATTTCGCCTCATCTCTGTGGGTGTTAGCCCACGGATTCTTGCGCTGCATGGGGTTCCAGCGTAAGTTTCCAAAAAAATCATACGAGGGGGTCCGCAAGAGGCCCGACAAGAGGTCCATGGAGCTCGAAGGGGTTGGATGAGGTCTGGTTGGATTTTATGGGCCAAGGAAGTGGAAACAGGCAATTTCGCCTCATTTCTGTGGGTGTTAGCCCACAGATTCTTGCGTTGCAAGGGGTTCCGGGGCAAGTTTCCCGAATATTTATACAAGGGGGTCAGCAAGAGGCCCGGGAAGAGGTCCATGAGGCCCGACAGGGTTGGATGAGGCCTGGTTGGATTTTATGGGCCAAGGAAGTGGAAACAAGCGAGTTCGCCTCATTTCTATAGGAGTTACCCCACGGATTCTGGCGCTGCATGAGGTTTCGGTGCAAGTTTCCAAAAATATCATACGAGGGGGTCCGCAAGAGGCCCGGGAAGAGGTCCATGGGGCTCGGAGGGGTTGGATGAGGCCTAGTTGGATTTTATGGGCCAGGGAAGTGGAAACATGCGATTTCGCCTCACTTCTGTGGGTGTTAGCCCACAGCATCTGGTGCTGCATAGAGTTCCGGCGCAAGTTTTCCAGAAACATCATACGAGGGGGTCCGCAAGATGCCCGAAAAGAGGTCCATGGGGCCCGACGGGGTTGGATGAGGCCTGGTTGGATTTTATGGACCAAGAAAGTGGAAACAGGCGATTTCGCCTCATTTCTGTGGGTATTAGCCCACGGATTCTGGCGCTGCATGGGGTTCAGGCACAAGTTTCCTAAAAAATCATACGAGGGGGTCGGGAAGAGGCCCGGCAAGAGGTCCATGGGGCCCGACAGGGTTTGATGAGGTTTGGTCGGATTTTATGGGCCAAGGAAGTGGAAACAGGTGATTTCGCCTCATTTCTGTGGGTGTTAGCCCACGGATTCTGGCGCTGCACGGGGTTTCGGCGCACGTTTCTCGAAACATCATACGAGGGGGTCCGCAACAGGCCCGACAAGAGGTCTATGGCGCTCGGTGGCTTTGGATGAGACCTGGTTGGATTTTAAGGGCTAAGGAAGTGGAAACAGGCGATTTTGCCTCATTTCTGTGGGTGTTAGCCCACAGATTCTGGCAATGCACGGGGTTCTGGCGATAGTTTCCCTTAAAATCATACGAGGGGGTCCGTAATAGGCCCGGCAAGAGGGCCCATGGGGCCCCGTGGGGTTGGATGAGGCCCTGGTTGGATTTTATGGGCGAAGGAAGTGGAAACAGGCGATTTTCGCCTCATTTCTGTGGGTGTTATCCCACGTATTCTGAAGCTGCATGGGGTTCCGGCGCAAGTTTCCCAAAAAATCATATGAGGGGGTCCGTATTAAAGGCCCATCAAGAGGTCCATGGGGCCCGGCGGGGTATGATGAGGCCTGGTTGGATTTTATAGTACAAGGAAGTGGAAACAGGCGATTTCGCCTCATTAAGTGGGTGTTATCCCACGGATTCTGGCATTGCATGGGGTTTCGGCGCAAATTTCCCGAAAAATCATACGAGGGGGTCTGCAAGAGGCCCGGCAAGAGGTCCATGGGGCCCGGCGGTGGTTTGATGAGGCCTGGTTGGATTTTATGGGCCAAAGAAGTGGAAACAGGCGATTTTGCCTCACTTCTGTGGGTGTTAGCCCACGGATTCTGGCGCTGCATGGAGTTCCGGTGCAAGTTTTCCAGAAACATCATACGAGGGCGTCCGCAAGAGGCTCGGTAAGAGGTCCATGGGGCCCGACGGGGTTGGATGAGGCTTGGTTGGATTTTATGGGCCAAGGAAGTGGAAACAGGCGATTTCGCCTCATTTCTGTGGGTGTTAGCCCACGAATTCTGGCACTGCATGGGGTTTCGGCGCAAGTTTCCCAAAAAATCATACGAAGGGGTTGGCAAGAGATCTGGCAAGAGGCCCATAGGGCCCGACGGGGTTAGATAAGGCCTGGCTGGAGTTTATGGGCCAAGGAAGTGGAAACAGGCGACTTCGCCTCATTTCTGTGGGTGTTAGCCCACGGATTCTTGCGCTGCATGGGGTTCCGGTGCAAGTTTTTTGAAAACTCATATGAGGGGGTCCGCAAGAGGCCCGGCAAGAGGTCCATGGGGCATGGCGGGGTTGGATGAGGCCTGGTTGGATTTTACGAGCCAAGGAAGTGAAAACAGGCGATTTCGCCTCATTTCTGTGGGTGTTAGCCCACGGATTGTGGCGCTATATGGAGTTCCGGCGTAAGTATCCTGGAATATCATTCGAGGGGGTCCGCAAAAGTCCCGAAAAGAGGTCCATGGGTCCCGGCGGGGTTGGATGAGGCCTGGTTGGATTTTATGGGCCCAGGAAATGGAAATAGGCGATTTCGCCTCATTTTTGTGGGTGTTAGCCCACAGATTCTGGCGCTGCATGGGGTTTCGGCGCAAGTTTCCCAAAAAATCATATGAGGGGGTCCGCAAGCGGCCTGACAAGAGGTCCATGGGGCTCGACGGGGTTGGATGAGGCCAGGTTGGATTTTTTTTACCAAGGTAGTGGAGATAGGCGATTTTGCCTCATTTCTGTGGGTATTATCCCACGGATTATGGCGCTAGACGGGGTTCCGGCGCAATTTTCCCGAAGAATCATACGAGGGGGTCCGCAAGAGGCCCGACAAGAGGTCCATGGGGCCCAGCGTGGTTGGATGAGTCCTGGTTGGATTTTATGGGCCAAGGAAGTGGAAACAGGAGATTTCGCCTCATTTCTGTGGGTGTTAACCCACGAATTCTGGCACTGCACGGGGGTCCGGCGCAAGTTTCCCAAAAACTCATACGAGGGGGTCCGCAAGAGGCCCGACAAGAGGTCCATGGGTCCCGACCGGGTTAGATGAGGACTGGTTGGATTTTATGGGCCAAAGAAGTGGAAACAGGCGATTTTGCCTCATTTCTGTAGGTGTTAGCCCACTGATTCTGGCGCTGCACGGGGTTTCGGCGCAAGTTTCTCGAAACATCATACGAGGGGGTCTGCAAGAGGCCCGGAAAGAGGTCCATTGGGCTCGGTGGTGTTGGATGAGGCTTGGTTGGATTTTATGGGCCAAGGAAGTGGAAACAGACGATTTCACCTCATTTCTGTGGGTGTTAGCCCACAGATTCTGGCGCTGCACGGGGTTCCGACGCAAGTTTCCCTTAAAATCATACGAGGGGGCCCGCAAGAGGTCCATGGGGCCTGGCGTGGTCGAATGAGGCCTGGTTGGATTTTATGGTCCAAGAAAGTGGAAACAGGCGATTTCGCCTCATTTCTGTTGGTGTTAGCCTACGGATTCTGGCACTGCATGGGGTTTCGGCGCAAGTTTCCTAAAAAATCATACGAGGGAGTCCGCAAGAGGCCCGACAAGAGGTCCATGGGGCCCGACGGGGTTGGATGAGGCCTGGTTGGATTTTATGGGCCAAGGAAAAGGAAACAGGCGATTTTGCCCCATTTCTGTGGGTGTTAGCCCATGGATTCTGGCGCTGCACGGGGTTTCGTCGGAAGTTTCCTAAAAAATCATACGAAGGGGTCCGCAAGAGGCCCGACAAGAGGTCCATGGGGCTCGGCGGGGTTTGATGATGCCTAGTCTGATTTTATGGGCCTAGAAAGTGGAAACAGCTGATTTCGCTTCATTTCTGTAGGTGTTAGCCCACGGATTCTGTCGCTGCATGGGGTTCTGGCAAAAGTTTCTTGAAAAATCATACGAGGGGGGTCCGTAGGAGGCCCGATTAGAGGTCCATGGGGCCCGGCAGGGTTGGATGAGGCCTGGTTGGATTTTATGGGCCAAGGATGTAGAAACAGATGATTTTGCCTCATTTCTGTGGGTGTTAGCCCACAGATTCTGGCGCTGCACGGGGTTCCGACACATGTTTCGCGAAAAATCATATGAGGGGGTCCGCAAGAGGTTCGGCAAGAGGTCCATGGGGGCCTACGGGGTTATATGCGGCCTGGTTGGATTTTATGAGCCAATGAAGTGGAAATAGGCGATTTCGCCTCATTTCTGTGGGTGTTAGCCCACGGATTCTAGTGCTGCACGGGGTTCCGGCGCATGTTTCCCAAAAAATCATACGAGGGGGTCCCCAAGAGGGTCGACAAGAGGTCCATGGGGCCCGACGGGGTTGTATGAGGCCTGGTTGGATTTTATGGGCCAAGGAAGTGGAAACAGGCGATTTCGCTTCATTTCTGTGGGTGTTAGCCCACGGATTGTGGCGCTACATGGAGTTCCGGCGCAAGTATCCTGAAAAATCATTCGAGGGGGTCCGCAAAAGTCCCGAAAAGAGGTCCATGGGGCCCGGCGAGGTTGGATGAGGCCTGGTTGGATTTTATGGGCCCAGGAAATGGAAATAGGCAATTTCGCCTCATTTTTGTGGGTGTTAGCACACGGGTTCTGGCGCTGCATGGGGTGTCGGCGCAAGTTTCCCAAAAAATCATACGAGCGGGTCCGCAAGCGGCCCGGCAAGAGGTCCATGGGGCCCGACGGGGTTGGATGAGGCCGGGTTGGATTTCTTTTACCAAGGTAGTGGAGATAGGCGATTTTGCCTCATTTCTGTGGGTATTATCCCACGGATTATGACGCTAGACGGGGTTCTGGCGCAATTTTTCCGAAGAATCATACGAGGGGGTCCGCAAGAGGCCCGACAAGAGGTCCATGAGGCCCAGCGGAGTTGGATGAGTCCTGGTTGGATTTTATGGGCCAAGGAAGTGGAAACAGGAGATTTTGCCTAATTTTTGTGGGTGTTAGCCCACGGATTCCGGCGCTGCACGGGGTTCCGACGCAAGATTCCCAAAAAATCATACGAGGGGGACCGCAAGAGGCCTAGCAAGAGGTCCATGGGGTCCGGAGGGGTTGGATGTGGCCTGGTTGGATTTTATGGGCTAAGGAAGTGGAAACAGGCGATTTCGCCTCATTTCTGTGGGTGTAAGCCCACGGATTCTTGCGCTGCATGGGGTTCCAGCGCAAATTTCCCAAACAATCATACGAGGGGGTCCGCAAGAGGCCCGACAAGAGGTCCATGGGTCCCGGCGGGGTTGGATGAGGCCTAGTTGGATTTTAAAGTCCAAGGAAGTGGAAATAGGCGATTTCGCCTCATTTCTATGGGTGTTATCCCACGGATTCTGGCATTGCACGGGGTTCCGGCGCAAGTTTCCCGAAATATCATACGAGGGGGACCGCAAGAGGCCCAACAAGAGGTCCATGGGGTCCGGAGGGGTTGGATGAGGCCTGGTTGGATTTTATGGGCCAAGGAAGTGGAAACAGGCGATTTCGCCTCATTTCTGTGGGTGTAAGCCCACGGATTCTTGTGCTGCATGGGGTTCTAGCACAAATTTCCCAAACAATCATACGAGGGGGTCCGCAAGAGGCCCGACAAGAGGTCCATGGGTCCCGGCGGGGTTGGATGAGGCCTGGTTGGATTTTATAGTACAAGGAAGTGGAAACAGGCGATTTCGCCTCATTTAAGTGGGTGTTATCCCACGGATTCTGGCATTGCATGGGGTTTCGGCGCAAATTTCCCGAAAAATCATACGAGGGGGTCTGCAAGAGGCCCGGCAAGAGGTCCATGGGGCCCGGCGGGGTTGGATGAGGCCTGGTTGGATTTTATGGGCCAAAGAAGTGGAAACAGGCGATTTTGCCTCACTTCTGTGGGTGTTAGCCCACGGATTCTGGCGCTGCATGGAGTTCCGATGCAAGTTTTCCAGAAACATCATACGAGGGCGTCCGCAAGAGGCTCGGTAAGAGGTCCATGGGGCCCGGCGGGGTTGGATGAGGCTTGGTTGGATTTTATGGGCCAAGGAAGTGGAAACAGGCGATTTTGCCTCATTTCTGTGGGTGTTAGCCCACGAATTCTGGCACTGCATGGGGTTTCGGCGCAAGTTTCCCAAAAAATCATACGAAGGGGTTCGCAAGAGATCTGGCAAGAGATCCATGGGGTCCGGCGGGGTTGGATGAGGCCAGGCTGGATTTTATGGGCCAAGAAAGTGGAAACAGGCGATTTCGCCTCATTTCTGTGGGTGTTAGCCCACGGATTCTGGCGTTGCATGGGGTTCCGGCGCAAGTTTTACCAAAAAAACATATGAGGGGGTCCGCAAGAGGCCCGACAAGAGGTCCATGGGGCACGGCGGGTTTGGATGAGGCCTTGTTGGATTTTATGGGCTGAGGAAGTGGAAACAGGCGATTTCGCCTCATCTCTGTGGGTGTTAGCCCACGGATTCTTGCGCTGCATGGGGTTCCAGCGCAAGTTTCCCAAAAAATCATACGAGGGGGTCCGCAAGAGGCCCGACAAGAGGTCCATGGGGCTCGAAGGGGTTGGATGAGGTCTGGTTGGATTTTATGGGCCAAGGAAGTGGAAACAGGCAATTTCGCCTCATTTCTGTGGGTGTTAGCCCACAGATTCTTGCGCTGCAAGGGGTTCCGGGGCAAGTTTCCCGAATATTTATACAATGGGGTCAGCAAGAGGCCCGGGAAGAGGTCCATGAGGCCCGACAGGGTTGGATGAGGCCTGGTTGGATTTTATGGGCCAAGGAAGTGGAAACAAGCGAGTTCGCCTCATTTCTATAGGAGTTAACCCACGGATTCTGGCGCTGCATGAGGTTTCGGTGCAAGTTTCCAAAAAAATCATACGAGGGGGTCCGCAAGAGGCCCGGGAAGAGGTCCATGGGGCTCGGAGGGGTTGGATGAGGCCTAGTTGGATTTTATGGGCCAGGGAAGTGGAAACAGGCGATTTCGCCTCACTTCTGTGGGTGTTAGCCCACGGCATCTGGTGCTGCATAGAGTTCCGGCGCAAGTTTTCCAGAAACATCATACGAGGGGGTCCGCAAGATGCCCGATAAGAGGTCCATGGGGCCCGACGGGGTTGGATGAGGCCTGGTTGGATTTTATGGACCAAGAAAGTGGAAACAGGCGATTTCGCCTCATTTCTGTGGGTGTTAGCCCACGGATTCTGGCGCTGCATGGGGTTCAGGTAAATGTTTCCCAAAAAATCATACGAGGGCGTCTGAAAGAGGCCCGGCAAGAGGTCCATGGGGCCCGATGGGGTTTGATGAGGTTTGGTTGGATTTTATGGGCCAAGGAAGTGGAAACAGGCGATTTCGCCTCATTTCTGTAGGTGTTAGCCCACGGATTCTAGCGCTGCACGGGGTTTCGGTGCACGTTTCTCGAAACATCATACGAGGGGGTCCGCAACAGGCCCGGCAAGAGGTCTATGGGGCCCGGTGGCTTTGGATGAGAGCTGGTTGGATTTTATGGGCTAAGGAAGTGGAAACAGGCGATTTTGCCTCATTTCTGTGGGTGTTAGCCCACGAATTCTAGCACTGCACGGGGTTCTGGCGCTAGTTTCCCTTAAAATCATACGAGGGGGTCCGTAAGAGGCCCGGCAAGAGGGCCTATAGGGCCCCGTGGGGTTGGATGAGGCCTGGTTGGATTTTATGGGCCAAGGAAGTGGAAACAGGCGATTTCGCCTTATTTCTGTGGGTGTTATCCCACGTATTCTGACGCTTCATGGGGTTCCGGTGCAAGTTTCCCAAAAAATCATATGAGGGGGTTCGCAAGAGGCCCAGCAAGAGGTCCATGGGGCCCAGCGGGGTAGGATGAGGCCTGGTTGGATTTTATGGTCCAAGGAAGTGGAAACAGGTGATTTTGCCTCATTTCTGTGGGTGTTAGCCCACGGATTCGGGCGCTGCATGGGGTTCTGGCGCAAGTTTCCCAAAAATTCATATGAGGGGGTCCGCAAGAGGACTAACAAGAGGTCCATAGGGGCTGGCGGGGTTTCATGAGGCCTGGTTGGATTTTATGTGCCAAGGAAGTGGAAACAGGCGATTGCGCCTCATTTATGTGGGTGTTAGCCCACGTATTCTGGCGCAGCATTGGGTTCCGGCTCAGGTTTCCCAAAAAATCATACGAGGGGGTCCGCAAGAGGCCCGGCAAAAGGTCCATGGGGCCTGATGGGGTTGGATTATGCCTGGTTGGATTTTATAGGCCAAGGAAATGGAAACAGGCAATTTCGCCGTATTTCTGTGGGTGTTAGCCCACAGATTCTGGCGCTGCATTAGGTTCCGGCGCAAGTTTCCCAAAAAATCATACGAGGGGGTCCGCAAGAGGCCCGACAAGAGGTCCATGGGGCTCGAAGGGGTTGGATGAGGTCTGGTTGGATTTTATGGGCCAAGGAAGTGGAAACAGGCAATTTCGCCTCATTTCTGTGGGTGTTAGCCCACAGATTCTTGCGCTGCAAGGGGTTCCGGGGCAAATTTCCCGAATATTTATACGAGGGGGTCCGCAAAAGGCCTGGCAAGAGGCCAATGGGGCTCGGCAGGGCTGGGTGAGGCTTGGTTGGATTTTATGGGCCAAGTGGAAACAGGCGATTTCGCCTCATTAGTATAGCTGTTAGCCCACAGATTCTGGTGCTGCATGGGGTTTCGGCGCAAGTTTCCCAAAAAATCATACGAGGGGGTCCAAAAGAGGCCCGGTAACAGGCCCATGGGGCCCAGCGGAGTTGGATATGGCATGGTTGGATTTTATGGGCCAAGGAAGTGGAAACAGGTGATTTCGCCTCATTTCTGCGGGTGTTAGCCCACGGATTCTGGCGCTGCATGGTGTTTCGGTGCAAGTTTCCCGAAATATTATTCGAGGGGGTCAGCAAGAGGCCCGGCAAGAGGTTCATGGGGCCCGGTGGGGTTGGATGAGCCTTGGTTGGATTTTATGGGCCAAGGAAGTGGAAATAGGAGATTTTGCCTCATTTCTGTGGGTGTTAGCCCACGAATTATGGCGCTGCATGAGGTTCCGGCCCAAGTTTCCCTAAATCACATATGAGAGGGCCCGCAAGAGGCTCATGGGGCCCGGCGGGGTTGGATGAGGCCTAGTTGGATTTTATGGGCCAAGGAATTGGAAACAAACGATTTCGCCTCATTTCTGTAGGTGTTAGCCCACGGTTTCTGGTGCTGCACGGGGTTCTGGCGCAAGTTTCTGGAAAAATCATACAAGGGGGTCCGCAAGAGGCCCGACAAGAGGTCCATGGGTCCCAGCAGGGTTGGATAAGGCCTGGTTAGATTTTATGGGCTAAGGAAGTGGAAACAGGCAATTGCGCCTTATTTGTGTGTGTTAGCCCACAGATTCTGGCGCTGCATTGGGTTCCGGCACAAGTTTCCCGAAAATTCATACGAGGGGGTCCGCAAGAGGCCTGGCAAGAGGTCCATGGGCCCGGCGGAGTTGGATGACACCTTGTTGGACTTTATGGGCCAAGGAAGTGGAAACAAGCGATTTCGCCACATTTCTGTGGGTGTTAGCCCAGTGATTCTATAGCTGCATAGGGTTCCAGCGCAAGTTTCTCGAAAAATCATACGAGGTGGTCCGCAAGAGGCCCGACAAAAGGTCCATGGGGCCCGATGGGGTTAGATTATGCCTGGTTGGATTTTATGGGCCAAGGAAATGGAAACAGGCGATTTCGCCGCATTTCTGTGGGTGTTAGCCTACAGATTCTGGCGCTACATTAGGTTCCGGCGCAAGTTTCCCAAAAATTCATACGAGGGGGTCCGCAAGAGGCCTGGCAAGAGGTCCATGGGGCCCGGCGGGGTTGGATGAGGCCTGGTTAGATTTTATGGGCCAAGGAAGTGGAAACAGGCGATTTCGCCACATTTCTATTGGTGTTCGCCCACGGATTCTGGCGTTGCATGGGGTTCCGGTGCAAGTTTCTCGAAAAATCATATGAGGGGGTCCACAAGAGGCCTAACAAGAGGTCCATAGGGGCTGGCGGGGTTTCATGAGGCCTGGTTGGATTTTATGTGCCAAGGAAGTGGAAACAGGCGATTGCGCCTCATTTATGTGGGTGTTAGCCCACGTATTCTGGCGCAGCATTGGGTTCCGGCTCAGGTTTCCCGATAAATCATACGAGGGGGTCCGCAAGAGGCCCGGCAAAAGGTCCATGGGGCCTGATGGTGTTGGATTATGCCTGGTTGGATTTTATAGGCCAAGGAAATGGAAACAGGCAATTTCGCCGTATTTCTGTGGGTGTTAGCCCACAGATTCTGGCGCTGCATTAGGTTCCGGCGCAAGTTTCCCGAAAATTCATACCAGGGGGTCCGCAAGAGGCCTGGCAAGAGGTCCATGGGGCCCGGCGGGGTTGGATGAGGCCTGGTTAGATTTTATGGGCCAAGGAAGTGGAAACAGGCGATTTCGCCACATTTCTGTTGGTGTTCGCCCACGGATTCTGGCGTTGCATTGGGTTCTGGCTCAAGTATCCCAAAAAATCATACGAGGGGATCAACAAAAGGCCCGACAAGTGGTCCATGGGGCTCAGCGGGGTTGGATGAGGCCTGGTTGAATTTTATGGGCCAAGGAAGTGGAAACAGGTGATTTCGCCTCATTTCTGTGGGTGTTAGCCCATAGAATCTGGCGATGCATGGGGTTCTGGCGCAAGTTTCCTAAAAACTCATACGAGGGGGTCCGCAAGAGACCCGGCAAGAGGTCCATGGGGCCCGACGGGGTTAGATGAGGTCTGGTTGGATTTTATGGGCCAAGGAAGTGGAAACAGGCTATTTCGCCTCATTTCTATAGTAGCCCACAGATTCTGGCGCTGCATGGGGTTATGGCGCAAGTTTCCTGAAAAATCATACAGGAGGATCCGCAAGAGGCCCGGCAAGAGGTCCATGGGTCCCAGTAGGGTTGGATGAGGCCTGGTTAGATTTTATTGGCCAAGGAAGTGGAAACAAGCGATTTTGCCTCATTTTTGTTAGTGTTCGCCCACGGATTCTGGCATTGCATGGGGTTCCGATGCAAGTTTCCAAAAATATCATATGAGGGGGTCTGCAAGAGGCCCAGCAAAAGGTCCATGGGGGCCGGCGGGGTTTGATGAGGCCTGGTTGGATTTTATGGGCCAAGGAAGTTGAAACAGGCGATTTCGCCTTTCTTCCGTGGGTGTTAGCCCACGGATTCTGGCGCTGCATGGAGTTCCGGCGCAAGTTTCCCAAAAAATCACACGAGGGGGTCCAGAAGAGGCCTGGCAAGAGGTCCATGGGGCTTGGCAGTGTTGGATGAGGCCTGGTTGAATTTTATGGGCCAAGGAAGTGGAAATAGGCGATTTCACCTCATTTCTGTGGGTGTTAGCCCACAGAATCTAGCGCTGCATGGGGCTCTGGCACAAGTTTCCTAAAATCTCATACGAGGAGGTCCGCAAGAGACCCGACAAGAGGTCCATGGGGCCCAACGGGGTTAGATGAGACCTGGTTGGATTTTATGGGCCAAGGAAGTGGAAACAGGCGATTTTGCCTCATTTCTGTGGGTGTTAGCCCAGGGATTCTGGCTCTACATGGGGTTCTGGTGTAAGTTTCCTGAAAAATCATACGAGGGGGGTTCGCAAGAGGCTCGGCAAGAGGTTTGTGGGGCCCGACGGGGTTGGATGAGGCCTTGTTGGATTTTATGGGCCAAGGAAGTGGGAACAGGCGATTTCGCCTCTTTTCTATGGGTGTTAGCCCACGGATTATGGCGCTGCATGGGCATCCGGCGCAAGTTTCCCAAAAACATATACGAGGGGGTCCGCAAGAGGCCCGGTAAGAGGTTCATGGGGCCTTGCGGGGTTGGATGATGCCTGGTTGGATTTTATGGGCCAAGGAAGTAGAAACACGCGATTTCGCCATATTTCTATGGGTGTTAACCCACGGATTTTGGCGCTGCATGGGGTTCCGGCAGAAGTTTTTCAAAAAATCGTACGACAGGGTCTGCAAGAGGCCTGGCCAGATGTCCATGGGGCCCATCAGGGTTGGATGAGGCCTGGTTGGATTTTATGGGCCAAGGAAGTGGAAACAGGCAATTTCGCCTCATTTCTTTGGGTGTTAGCCCACGGATTTTGGCGCTGCATGGGGTTCCTACACAAGTTTCCTGAAAAATCATACGAGGGTGTTTGCCAGAGGCCCGGCAAGAGGTCCATAGGGCTCGGTGGGGTTGGATGAGGCCTGGTGTGATTTTATGGGCAAAGGAAGTGGAAACAGGCGATTTCGCCTCATTTTTATGGTTGTTAGCCCACGGATTCTTGCGCTGCATGGGGTTCCGGCACAAGTTTAATAAAAAATCATACGAGGGGGTCCGCAAGAGGCCCGGCCAAAGGTCCATGGGGCCCGGAAGGGTTAGATGAGGCCTTGTTGCATTTTATGGGCCCAGGAAGTGGAAATAGGCGATTTTGACTCATTTCTGTGGATGTTAGCCCACGGATACTGGCGCTGCATGGGGTTCCGGTGCAAGTTTCCTGAAAAATCGTACGAGGGGGTCCGTGAGAGGCCCGATAAGAGGTCCATGGGGCCGGCGGGGTTGGATGAGGCCTGGTTGGATTTTATGGGCCAAGGAAGTGGAAACAGGCGATTTCGCCTCATTTCTGTGGGTATTAGCCCACGGATTCTAGCGCTGCTTGGGGTTCCGGCGCAAATTTCCCAAAAAATCATACAAAGGGAGTCCGCAAGAGGCGCGACAAGAGGTCCATGGGGCCCGTCGGGGTTGGATTAGGCCTGGTTGGATTTTATGGGCCAAGGAAGTGGAAACTGGCAATTTCGCCTCATTTCTATGGGTGTTAGCCCACGGATTCTGGCGCTGCATGGGGGTTTCGACGCAAGTTTCTCGAAAACTCATACGAGCGGGTCCGCAAGAGGCCCAACAAGAGGTCCATGGGGCCCGAAGGGGTTGGATGAGGCCTGGTTGAATTTTATGGGCCAAGGAAGTGGAAACAGACGATTTTGCCTCATTTCTGTGGGTGTTAGCCCACGGATTCCGGCGCTGCATGGGGTTCCGGCGCAAAGTTTCCTGAAAAATCATACGAGTGGGTCCGTAAGAGGCGCGACAAGAGGTCCATGGGGCCCGACAGGGTTGGATGAGGCCTGGTTGGATTTTATGGGCCAAGGAAGTGGAAACAGGCGATTTCGCCTCTTTTTGTGGCTGTTAGCCCACGGATTCGGGCGCTGCATGGGGTACCGGCACAAGTTTCTCGAAAAATCATACGAGGGGGTCCACAAGAGGCCCGAAAAGAGGTCCATGGGGCCCGACGGGGTTTGATGAGGCCTGGTTGGATTTTATGGGCCAAGGAAGTGGAAACAGGCAATTTCGCCCTCATTTCTGTGGGTGTTAGCCCACGGATTCTGGCGCTGCATTGGGTTTCGGTACATGTTTCCTGAAAAATCATACGAGCAGGTCCGCAAGAGGCCCAACAAGAGGTCCATGGGTCCCGAAGGGGTTGGATGAGGCCTGGTTGAATTTTATGGGCCAAGGAAGTGGAAATAGGCGATTTTGCCTTATTTCTATGGGTGTCAGCCCACGAATTCTGGCGCTGCATGGGGTACCGGCGCAAGTTTTCCAAAAAATAATATGAGGGGGTCCGCAAGAGGCCCAGCAAGATGTGCATGGGGCTCAGCGGGGTTGGATGAGGCCTGGTTTGGATTTTATGGGCCAAGGATGTTGAAACAGGCGATTTCGCCTCATTTCTTTAGGTGTTAGCCCACGGATTATGGCGCTGCATGGGGTTCCAGCGCAAGTTTTCCGAAATATCATACGAGGGGGTCCGCAAGAGGCCCGGCAAGAGGTCCATGGGGCCCGGCGCGGTAGGATTAGGCCTGATTGGATTTTATTGGCCAAGGAATAGGAAACAGGCGATTTCGCCTCATTTCTGTGGGTGTTAGCCCACGGATTCTGGCGCTGCATGGGGATCCGGCGCAATTTTCCCAAAAAATCATTCGAAGGGGTCTGCAAGAGGCCCGGCAAGAGTTCCATAGGTCCCGGTGGGTTGGATAAGGCCTGGTTGGATTTTATGGGCCAAGGAAGTAGAAACAGGCGATTTCGCCTCATTTCTGTGGGTGTTAGCCCACGTATTCTGGCACTGCATGGGGTTCTGGCGCAAGTTTCCTGAAAAAATCATACGAAGGGGTCCGCAAGAGGTCCACGGGGCCCGGCGGGGTTGGATGAGGCCTGGTTGGAATTTATGGGCCTAGGAAGTGGAAATATTCGATTTCACCTCATTTTTGTGGGTGTTAGCCCACAGATTCTAGCTCTGCATAGGGTTCCGGCGCAAGTTTCTTAAAAAATCATATGATGGGGTCCGCAAGAGGCCCGGAAAAGAGATCCATGGGGCTCGGCGGGGTTGGATGAGGTCTGGTTGGATTTTATGGGCCAAGGATGTGGAAACAGGCGATTTCACCTCATTTCTGTGGGTGTTAGCCCACGGATTCTGGCACTGCACGGGGTTCTGGTGCAAGTTTCACGAAAAATCATACGAGGGGGTCCGCAAGAGGCACGCCAAAAGGTCCATGGGGCCCGGTGGGGTTGGATGAGGCCTGGTTGGATTTTATGGGCCAAGGAAGTGGAAACAGGCGATTTTGCCTCATTTCTGTGGGTGTTAGCCCGTGGATTCTGGCGCTGCATGGGGTTTTGTCGCAAGTTGTCCGCAACTGACCCGGTAAGAGGCCCATATGGCCCGGCGGGGTTGGATGAGGCCTGGTTGGATTTTATGGGCCAAGGAAGTGGAAACAGGTGATTTCGCCTCTTTTATGTGGGTGTTAACCCACAGATTCTGGCGCTGCATGGGGTTCCGACGGAAGTTTCCCGAAAAATCATACGAAGGGGTCCGCAAGAGGCCTGGCCAGATATCCATGGGGCCCATCGTGGTTGGATGAGGCCTGGTTGGATTTATTGGTCAAGGAAGTGGAAACAGGCGATTTCGCCTCATTTCTGTGGGTGTTAGCCCACGGATTCTGGCGCTACATGGAGTTACGACATAAGTTTCCTGAAAACTCATATGAGGGGGTTCGCAAGAGGCCCGGCAAGAGTTCCTTGGGGCTCGGCGGGGTTGGATGAGGCCTAGTGTGATTTTATGGGCAAAGGAAGTGGAAACAGGAGATTTCGGCTCATTTTTATGGTTGTTAGCCCACGAATTCTTGCGCTGCATGGGGTTCCGGCGCAAGTTTCCCAAAAGATCATATGAAGGGGTCCGCAAGAGGCCCGGCAAGAGGTCCATGGGGCCCGGCAGGGTTGGATGAGGCCTGGTTGAATTTTATGGCCCCAAGAAGTGGAAATAGGCGATTTCGCCTCATTTCTGTGGTGTTAGCCAACGGATTCTGGCGCTGCATGGGGTTCCGGCGAAAGTTACCCGAGAAATTATACGAGGGGGTCCGCAAGAGGCCCGACAAGGGGTCCATGGGACCCGGCGGGGTGTGATGAGGGCTGGTTGGATTTTATAAGCCAAAGGAAGTGGAACCAGGCAATTTTGCCTCATTTCTGTGGGTGTCAGCCCACGGATTCTGGCGCTGCATGGGGTTCCAGTGCAAGTTTCCCAAAACATCATACGAGGGGGTCGGCAAGAGGCCCGACAAGAGGTCCATGGAGCCTGACGGGGTTGGATGAGGCCTTGTTGGATTTTATGGTCCAAGGAAGTGGAAACAGGCGATTTCGCCTCATTTCTGTGGGTGTTAGCCCACGGATTCTGGCGCTGCATGAGGTTACGGCGCAAGTTTCCCGATGAATCATACGAGGAAGTCCGCAAGAGGCCCGGGAAGAGGTCCATGGGGACCGACGGGGTTGTATGAGGCCTGGTTGGATATTATGGGCCAAGGAAGTGGAAACAAGCGATTTCGCCTCATTTCTGTGGGTGTTAGCCCACGGATTCTGGTGCTGCATGGGTTTCCGGGGCAAGTTTCCTTAAAAATCATACGAGGGGGTCCGCAAGAGGCCCGGCAAGAAGTCCATGGGGCCCGGCGGGGTTGGATGAGGCCTGGTTGGATTTTATGGGCCAAGGAAGTGGAAACAGGCGATTTTGCCTCATTTCTGTGGGTGTTAGCCCACGGATTCTGGCGCTTCATGGGGTTCCGGCGCAAGTTTCCCAAAAAATAATACGAGGAGGTCCGCAAGAGGCCCAACAAGAGGTCCATGGGTCCCAATAGGGTTGGATGAGGCCTGGTTAGAATTTATGGGCCAAGAAAGTGGAAACAAGCGATTTTGCCTCATTTCTGTTGGTGTTCGCCCACGGATTCTGGCGTTGCATGGGGTTCCGGTGCAAGTTTCCCAAAAAATAATATGAGGTGGTCCGCAAGAGGCCCAGCAAGAGGTCCATGGGTCCCAGTAGGGTTGGATGAGGCCTGGTTAGATCTTATGGGCCAAGAAAGTGGAAACAGGCGATTTTGCCTCATTTCTGTTGGTGTTCGCCCACGGATTCTGGCGTTGCATGGGGTTCCTGTGCTTGTTTCCCGAAATATCATATGAGGGGGTCTGCAAGAGGCCCATCAAGAGGTCCATGGGGGCCGGCGGGGTTTCATAAGGCCTGGTTGGAATTTATGGGCCAAGGAAGTTGAAACAAGCGATTGCGCCTCATTTATGTGGGTGTTAGCCCACGTATTCTGGCGCTGCATTGGGTTCCGGCGCACGTTTCCTGTAATATCATACAAGGGGGTCCATAAGAGGCCCGGCAAGAGGTCCATGGGGCTCGGCGGGGTTGGATGAGGCTTGGTTGAATTTTATGGGCCAAGGAAGTGGAAACAGGCGATTTCGCCTCATTTCTGTGGGTGTTAGCCCACAAAATCTGGCACTGCATGGTGTTCTGGTGCAAGTTTCCTAAAAACACATACTAGAGGGTCCGCAAGAGACCTGGCAAGAGGTCCATGGGGCCCGGAGGGTTAGATGAGGCCTGGTTGGACTTTATGGGCCAAGGAAGTGAAAATAGATGATTTCGCCTCATTTCTGTGGGTGTTAGCCCACGGATTCAGGCGCTGCATGGGGTTCCGGCGTAAGTTTCATGAAAAATCATACGAGGGGGGTCCGCAAGAGGCCCGGCAAGAGGTCTGTGGGGCCCGACGGGGTTGGATGAGGCTTTGTTGGATTTTATGGGCCAAGGAAGTGGAAACAGGCAATTTCGCCTCATTTCTGTGGGTATTAGCCCACGGATTCTGGCGTTGCATGGGGTTCCGGCGCAAGTTTTTTGAAAACTCGTAGGACAGGGTCCGCAAGAGGCCTGACAAGAGGTCCATGGGGCCCAGCGGGGATGGATGAGGCCTGGTTGGATTTTATGGGCCACGGAAGTGGAAATAGGCGATTTCGCCTCATTTCTGTGGGTGTTAGGCCACGGATTCTGGTGCTGCATGGAGTTCCAGGCATGTTTGCCAAAATATCATACGAGGGGGACCGCAAGAGGCCCGACAAGAGGTCCATAGGGCCCGCGCAGGGTTGGATGAGGTCTGGTTGGATTTTATGGGCCAAGGAAGTGGAAACAGGCGATTTCGCCTCATTTTTGTGGGTGTTAGCCCACGGATTCGGGTCTTGCACGGGGTTCCTACGCAAGTTTTCTAAAAAATCATACGACGGGGTCCGCAAGAGGCCCGACAAGAGGTCCATGGGGCCCGGTGGGGTTGGATGAGGCCTGGTTGAATTTTATGGGCAATGGAAGTGGAAACAGGCGATTTTGCCACATTTCTGTAGGTGTTAACCCACGGATTCTGGCACTGCATGGGGTTCTGGCGGAAGTTTCCCAAAAAATCATACGAGGGGGTCCCAAGAGGCCTGGCCAGATGTCCATAGGGCCCATCGGGGTTGGATGAGACTTGGTTGGATTTTATGGGCCAAGAAAGTGGAAACAGGCGATATCGCCTCATTTCTTTGGGACTTAGTCCACGGATTTTGGCGCTGCATGGGGTTCCGACGCAAGTTCGTGAAAAATCATACGAGGGGGTTCGCAAGAGGCCCGACAAGAGGTCCATGGGGCTCGGCGGGGTGGGATGAGGCCTAGTGTGATTTTATGGGCAAAGGAAGTGGAAACAGGCGATTTCGCCTCATTTTTGTGGGTGTTAGCCCACAGATTCTTGCACTGCATGGGGTTCCGGCGCAAGTTTCCTGAAAAATCATACGAGGGGGTCCGCAAGAGGCCCGGAAATAGGTCCATGGGGCCAGGCGGGGTTGGATGAGGCCTGGTTGCATTTTATGGGCCCAGGAAGTGGAAACAGGCGATTTCGCCTCATTTCTGTAGGTGTTAGCCCACGGATTCTGGCGCTGCATGGGGTTCCGGCACATGTTTCCTGAAAAATCATATGAGGGGGTCCGTAAGAGGCCCGGCAAGAGGTCCATGGGGCCCGGCGGGGTTGGATGAGGTCTGGTTGGATTTTATGGGCCAAGGAAGTGGAAATAGGTGATTTCGCCTCATTTCTATGGGTGTTAGCCCACGGATTCTGGCGCTGCATGGGGTTCCGGCGCAAATTTCCTTAAAACTCATACGAGGGAGTCCGCAAGAGGCCCGGCAAGAAGTCCATTGGGCCCGTCGGGGTTGGATTAGGCCTGGTTGGATTTTATGGGCCAAGGAAGTGGAAATAGGCAATTTCGCCTCCTTTCTATGGGTGTTAGCCCACGGATTCTGGCGCTGCATGGGGTTCCGGCACAAGTTTCACAAAAAATCATACGAGCGGTTCCGCAAGAGGCCCAACAAGAGGTCCATGGGGCCCGAAGGGGTTGGATGAGGCCTGGTTGGATTTTATGGGCCAAGGAAGTGGAAAAATGCGATTTCACCTCATTTCTGTAGGTGTTAACCCACGGATTCTGGCGCTGCATGGGGTTTCAGCGCAAGTTTCCCAAAAAATCATACGAGGGGGTCCGCAAGAGGTCCGGCAATAGGTCCATGGGGCCAAGCGGGGTTAGATGAGGCCTGGTTGCATTTTATGGGCCCAGGAAGTGGAAACAGGCGATTTCGCCTCATTTCTGTGGGTGTTAGCCCACGGATTCTGGCGCTGCATGGGGTTCCGACGTAAGTTTCCTGAAAAATCATACGAGGGGGGTCCGCAAGAGGCCCGGCAAGAGGTCTGTGTGGCCCGACGGGGTTGGATGAGGCTTTGTTGGATTTTATGGGCCAAGGAAGTGGAAACAGATGATTTTGCCTCATTTCTGTGGGTGTTGGCCCACGGATTCTTGCGTTGCATGGGGTTCCGGCGCAAGTTTTTCGAAAACTCGTACGAGGGGGTCCGCAAGAGGCCTGACAAGAGGTCCATGGGGCCCAGCGGAGATGGATGAGGCCTGTTTGGATTTTATGGGCCACAGAAGTTGAAATAGGCGATTTCGCCTCATTTCTGTGGGTGTTAGCTCACTGATTCTGGTGCTGCATGGAGTTCCAAGCATGATTGCCAAAATATCATACGAGGGGGTCCGCAAGAGACCCGACAAGAGGTCCATAGGGCCGCGCGGGGTTGGATGAGGCCTGGTTGGATTTTATGGGCCAAGGAAGTGGAAACAGGCGATTTCGCCTCATTTCTGTCGGTGCTAGCCCACAGATTGGGGTGTTGCATGGGGTTCCTACGCAAGTTTTCTGAAAAATCATACAACGGGGTCCGCAAGAGGCCCGATAAGAGGTCCATGGGGCCCGGTAGGGTTGGATGAGGCCTGGTTGAATTTTATGGGCAATGGAAGTGGAAACAGGCGATTTTGCCACATTTCTGTGGGTGTTAACCCACGGATTCTGGCGCTGCATGGGGTTCCGGCGGAAGTTTCCCAAAGAATCATACGAGGGGATCCGCAAGAGGCCTGGCCAGATGTCAATGGGGCCCATCGGGGTTGGATGAGACTTGGTTGGATTTTATGGGCCAAGAAAGTGGAAACAGGCGATATCGCCTCATTTCTTTGGGACTTATCCACGGATTCTAGCGCTGCATGGGGTTTCGACGCAAGTTTCGTGAAAAATCATACGAGGTGGTTCGCAAGAGGCCCGACAAGAGGTCTATAGGGCTCGACGGGGTTGGATGAGGCCTAGTGTGATTTTATGGGCAAAGAAAGTGGAAACAGGCAATTTCGCCTCATTTTTGTGGGTGTTAGCCCACGGATTCTTGCGCTGCATGGGGTTCTGGCACAAGTTTTCCAAAACATCAAACGAGGGGGTCCGAAAGAGGCCCGGCAATAGGTCCATGGGGCCAGGTGGGGTTGGATGAGGCCTAGTTGCATTTTATGGGCCCAGGAAGTGGAAACAAGCGATTTCGCCTCATTTCTGTGGGTCTTAGCCCACGGATTCTGGCGTTGCATAGGGTACCGGCGCAAGTTTCACGAAAAATCATACGAGAGGGTCCGCAAGAGGCCCGACAAGAGGTCCATGGGGCTCGGCGGGGTTTGATGAGGCCTGGTTGGATTTTATGGGCCAAGGAAGTGGAAACAGGCAATTTCGCCTCATTTCTGTGGGTGTTAGCCCATGGATTCTGGCGTTGCATGGGGTTCCGACGCAAGTTTCCCAAAAAATCATACGAGGGGGTCCGCAAGAGGCCCGGTAAGAGGTCCACAGGGTCCGGCGGGGATGGATGAGGCCTGGTTGGACTTTATGGGCCAAGGAAGTGGGAATAGGCGATTTCGCCTAATTTCTATGGCTGTTAGCCCACGGATTCTGGCGCTGCATGGGGTTCCGGCGCAAGTTTCCCCAAAAATCATACGAGGGGGTTCGAAAGAGGCCCAGCAAGAGGTTCATGGGGCCCGGCGAGTTGGATGAGGCATGGTTGGAATTTATGGGCGAAGGAAGTGGAAACAGGCGATTTCGCCTCATTTTTGTGGGTGTTAGCCCACAGATTCTGGTGCTGCATGGGGTTCTGAAGCAAGTTTCCCAAAAAAACATACGAGGGGGTCCGCAAGAGGCTCGGCAAGAGGTCCATGGGGCCCGGCGGGGTTGGATGAGGCCTGGTTGGATTTTATGTGCCAAGGAAGTGGAAACAAGCAATATCGCCTCATTTCTGTGTGTGTTAGCCCACGGGTTCTGGCGCTGCATGGGGTTCCGGCGCAAGTTTCCCGTAAAATCATACGAGGGGGTCTGCAAGAGGCTCGGCGAGAGGGCCATGGGGCGCGAGGGGTTGGATGAAGCCTGGTTGGATTTTATGGGCCAAGGAAGTGGAAACAGGCGATTTCTCCTCGTTTCTAGGGGTGTTAGCCCACGGATTCTGGCGTTGTATGGGGTTTCGGCGCAAGTTTCCCAAAAAATCATACGAGGGGGTCCGGAAGAGGCCCAGCAAGAGGTCCATGGGGCCTGGCGGGGTTGGATGAGGCCTGGTTGGATTTTATGGGCCACGGAAGTGGAAACGGGCGATTTTGCCTCATTTCTGTGGGTGTTAACCTACGGATTCCGGGCTGCATAGGGTTCCGGCCAAAGTTTCCCGAAAAATCATACGAAGGGGTCTGCAAGAGGCCCGACAAGAGGTCCATAGGGCCCGGTGGGGTTGGATGAGGCCTGGTTGGATTTTATGGGCCAAGGAAGTTGAAACAGGCAATTTCGCCTCATTTATGTGGGTGTTAGCCCACGGATTCTGGCGCTGCATGGGGTTCCGGCGCAAGTTCCCGAAAATTCATACGAGGGGGTCCGCAAGAGGTCCGTCAAGAGCTCTAAGGGGTCCGGCGGGGTTGGATGAGGACTGGTTGGATTTTATGGGCCAAGGAAGTGGAAACAGGTGATTTCGCCACATTTCTGTGGCTGTTAGCCCACGGATTCTAGCGCTGCATGGGGTTCCGGCGCAAATTTCCCAAAATATCATATGAGGGGGTCCGTAAGAGGCCCGACAAGAGGTCCATGGGGCCTGGCGGGGTTGGATGAGGCCTTGTTGGATTTTATGGGCCAAGGAAGTGGAAACAGGCGATTTCGCCTCATTTCTGTGGGTCTTACCCCACGGATTCTGGCGCTGCATAGGGTACCGGCACAAGTTTCCCAAAACATCATACGACGGGGTCCGCAAGAGGCCTGGCAAGAGGTCCATGGGGCCCAGGGGGTTTTGATGAGGCCTTGTTGGATTTTATGGGCCAAGGAAGTGGAAACAGGCGATTTCGCCTCATTTCTGTGGCTGTTAGCCCACGGATTCTGGCGCTGCATGGGGTTCCGGCGCAACTTTCTCGAAAAATCATACGAGGGGTTCCGTAAGAGGCCTGACAAGAGGTCCATGGGGCCCAGCGGGGTTGGATGAGGCTTGGTTGGATTTTATGGGCCAAGGAAATGGAAACAGGCGATTTTGCCTCATTTCTGTTGGTCTTAGCCCACGGATTCGGGCGCTGCATGGGGTATCGGCGCACGTTTCCCGAAAAATCATATGAGGGGGTCCGCAAGAGGCCCGAAAAGAGGTCCATGGGGCCCGGCGGGGTTTGATGAGGCCTGGTTGGGTTTTATGGGCCAAGGAAGTGGAAACAGGCGATTTCGCCTCATTTCTGTGGCTGTTAGCCCACGGATTCTGGCACTACATGGGGTTCTGGCGAAAGTTTCCTAAACAATCATACGAAGGGGTCCGCAAGAGGCCCGGCAAGAGGTCCATGGGGCCAGGCGGGGTTGGATGAGGCCTGGTCGGAATTTATGGGCCAAGGAAATAGGCGATTTCACCTCATTTCTGTGGGTGTTAGCCCACGGATTCTAGCGTTGCATGGGGTTCCAGCGCAAGTTTCTTAAAGAATCATACGAGGCCTCCAAGAGATCCATGGGGCCCAGCGGGGTTGGATGAGGCCTGGTTAGATTTTATGGGCCAAGGAAGTGAAAACAGGCGATTTCGCCTCATTTCTGTGGGTGTTAACCCACGGATTCTGGCGCTGCACGGGGTCCGGTGCAAGTTTCCCGAAAAATCATACGAGGGGGTCCGCAAGAGGTGCGGCAAAAGGTCCATGGGGCCCAGCGGGGTTGGATGAGGCCTGGTTGGATTTTATGGGCCAAGGAAGTGGAAACAGGCGATTTCGCCTCATTTCTTTGGGTCTTAGCCCACGGATTCTGGTGCTGCATAGGATACCGGCGCAAGTTTCCCAAAAAATCATACGAGGGGGTCCGCAAGAGGCCCGGCAAGAGGTCCATGGGGCCCGGCGGGGTTTGATGAGGCCTGGTTGGATTTTATTGGCCAAGGAAGTGGAAACAGGCGATTTCGCCTCATTTCTGTGGCTGTTAGCCCACGGATTCTGGAGATGCATGGAGTTCCGGTGCAACTTTCCCAAAAAATCATACGAGGGGGTCCGTAAGAGGCCCGACAAGAGGTCCATGGGCCCCGGAAAGGTTGGATGAGGCTTGGCTGGATTTTATGGGCCAAGGAAGTGGAAACAGGCGATTTCGCCTCATTTTTGTGGGTCTTAGCCCACAGATTCGGCCATTGCATGGGGTACTGGCGCAAGTTTCCCAAAAACTCATATGAGGGGGTCCCAAGAGGCCCGAAAAGAGGTCCATGGGGCCCGGCGGGGTTTGATGAGGCCTGGTTGGATTTTATGGGCCAAGGAAGTGGAAACAGGCAATTTCGCCTCATCTGTGGGTGTTAGCCCACGGATTCTGGCGTTGCATTGGGTTCCGGCGCAAGTTTCCCGAAAACTCATACGAGTGGGTCCGTAAGAGGCCCGAAAAGAGGTCCATGGGGCCCGGAGGAGTTGGATGAGGCCTGGTTGAATTTTATGGGCCAAGGAAGTGGAAACAGGAGATTTTGCCTCATTTCTGTGGGTGTTAGCACACGGATTCTGGCGCTGCATGGGGTTCCGGCGCAAGTTTCCTGAAAAATAATACGAGGGGGTCCGCAAGAGGCCCGGAAAGATGTACATGGGGTTCGGAAGGGTTGGATGAGGCCTGGCTGGATTTTATGGGCCAAGGAAGTTGAAACAGGCGATTTCGCCTTATTTCTTTGTGTGTTAGCCCACGGATTCTGGCGCTGCATGGGGTTCCAGTGCAAGCTTCCCGAAATATCATACGAGGGGGTCCGCAAGAGGCCCAGCAAGAGGTCCATGCAGCCCGACAGGGTCGGATGAGGCCTGGTTGGATTTTATGGGCCAAGGAATAGGAAACAGGCGATTTCGCCTAATTTCTGTGGGTGTTAGCCCACGGATTCTGGCGCTGCATGGGGTTCCGGCGCAAGTTTCCCAAAAAATCATTCGAAGGGGTCTGAAAGAGGCCCAGCAAGAGTTCCATAGGGCCCGGTGGGGTTTGATGAGGCCTGGTTGGATTTTATGGGCCAAGGAAGTGGAAACAGGCGATTTCGCCTCATTTTTGTGGGTGTTAGCCCACGGATTCTGGCACTGCATGGGGTTCGGGCGCACGTTTCCTGAAAACTCATACGAAGAGGTCCGCAAGAGGCCCGGCAAGAGGTCAATGGGGCCCGACGGGGTTGGATGAGGCCTGGTTGAATTTTATGTGCCAAGGAAGTGGAAACAGGCGATTTTGCCTCATTTCTGTGGGTGTTATCCCACGGATTCTGGCACTGCATGGGGTTCCGGCGCAAGTTTCCCGAAAAATAATACGAGGGGGTCCGCAAGAGGCCCGGAAAGATGTATATGGGGCTCGGCGGGGTTGGATGAGGCCTGGTTGGATTTTATGGGCCAAGGAAGTTGAAACAGGCGATTTCGCCTCATTTTTGTAGGTGTTAGCCCACGGATTCTGGCGCTGCACGGGGTTCCGGTGCAAGTTTCCCAAAAAATCATATGAGGGGGTCCGAAAGAGGCGCGGCAAAAGGTTCATGGGGCCCAGCGGGGTTGGATGAGGCCTGGTTGGAGTTTATGGGCCAAGGAAGTGGAAACAGGCGATTTCGCCTCATTTCTTTGGGTCTTAGCCCACGGATTCTGGCGCTACATTGGGTACCGGCGCAAGTTTCCCAAAAAATCATACGAGGGGGTCCGCAAGAGGCCCGGCAAGAGGTCCTTGGGGCCCGGCGGGGTTTGATGAGGCTTGGTTGGATTTTATGGGCCAAGGAAGTGGAAACAGGCGATTTCGCCTCATTTTTGTGGCTGTTAGCCCACGGATTCTGGCGCTGCATGGGGTTCCGGCGCAAATTTCCCAAAACATCATACGAGGGGGTCTGTAACAGGCCCGACAAGAGGCCATGGGCCCCGGCAGGGTTGGATGAGGCTTGGGTGGATTTTATGGGCCAAGGAAGTGGAAACGGGCGATTTCGCCTCATTTTTGTGGGTCTTAGCACACGGATTCGGCCGCTGCATGGGGTACTGGGGCACGTTTCACAAAAAATCATATGAGGGGGTCCGCAAGAGGCCTGAAAAGACATCCACGGGGCCCGGCGGGGTTTTATGAGGCCTGGTTGGATTTTATGGGCCAAGGAAGTGGAAACAGGCAATTTCGCCTCATTTCTGTGGGTGTTAGCCCACGGATTCTGGCGCTGCATTGGGTTCCGGCACATGTTTCCCGAAAACTCATACTAGCGGGTCCGTAAGAGGCCCGACAAGAGGTCCACGGGGCCCGGAGGGGTTGGATGAGGCCTGGTTGAATTTTATGGGCCAAGGAAGTGGAAACAGGCGATTTTGCCTCATTTCTGTGGGTGTTAACCCACGGATTCTGGCGCTGCGTGGGGTTCCGGCGCAAGTTTCCTGAAAAATTATACGAGGGGGTCCGCAAGAGGCCCGGAAAGATGTACATGGGGCTCGACGGGGGTGGATGAGGCCTAGTTGGATTTTATGGGCCAAGGAAGTTGAAACAGGCGATTTCGCCTCATTTCTGTGGGTGTTAGCCCACGGATTCTGGCGCTGCATGGGGTTCCAGCGCAAGTTTCCCGAAATATCATACGAGGGGGTCCGCAAGAGGCCCGACAAGAGGTCCATGGCGCCCGGCGGGGTCGGATGAGGCCTGGTTGGATTTTATGGGCAAGGAATAGGAAACATGCGATTTCGCCTCATTTCTGTGGGTGTTAGCCCACGGATTCTGGCGCTGCATGGGGTTCCGGCGCAAGTTTCGCGAAAAATCATTCGTCGGGGTCTGCAAGAGGCCCGGCAATAGTTCCATAGGGCCCGGTGGGGTTGGATGAGGCCTGGTTGGATTTTATGGGCCAAGGAAGTGGAAACAGGCGATTTCGCCTCATTTCTGTGGGTGTTAGCCCACGGATTCTGGCACTGCATGGGGTTCTGGCGCATGTTTTCTGAAAAATCATACGAAGGGGTCCGCAAGAGGCCCGGCATGAGGTCCATGGGGCCCGGCGGGGTTGGATGAGGCCTGGTTGGAATTTATGGGCCAAGGAAGTGGAAATAGGCGATTTCACCTTATTTCTGTGGGTGTTAGCCCACGGATTCTAGGGCTGCATGGGGTTCCAGCACAAGTTTCTTAAAGAATCATACGAGAGGGTCCGCAAGAGGCATGACAAGAGATCCATGGGGCACGACGGGGTTGGATGAAGCCTGGTTGGATTTTATGGGCCAAGGAAGTGGAAACAGGCGATTTCGCCTCATTTTTGTGGGTGTTAGCCCATGGATTCTGGCGCTACACGGGGTTCCGGATCAAGTTTCCCGAATAATCATACGAGGGGGTCCGCCAGAGGCGCGGCAAAAGGTCCATGGGGCCTAGCGGGGTTGGATGAGGCCTGGTTGGATTTTATGGGCCAAGAAAGTGGAAACAGGCGATTTCGCCTCATTTCTGTGGGTGTTAGCCCACGGATTCTGGCGCTGCATGCGGTTTTGGCGCAAGTTGTCCGCAACTGACCCGGCAAGAGGTCCATGGGGCCCGGCGGGGTTGGATGAGGCCTGGTTGGATCTTTGGGCCAAGGAAGTGGAAACCGGTGATTTCGCCTCATTTTTGTGGGTGTTAACCCACAGATTCTGGCGCTGCATGGGGTTCCGGCAGAAGTTTTCCGAATAATCCTATGAGGGGGTCCGCAAGAGGCCTGGCCAGATGTCCATGGGGGCCCATCGTGGTTGGATGAGGGTTGATTGGATTTATTGGTCAAGGAAGTGGAAACAGGCGATTTCGCCTCATTTCTGTGGGTGTTAGCCCACGGATTCTGGCGCTGCATGGAGTTCCGAAACAAGTTTCCTGAAAAATCATACGAGGGGGTTCGCAAGAGGCCCGCAAGAGGTCCATGGGGCTCGGTGGGGTTGGATGAGGCCTGGTGTGATTTTATGGGCAAAGGAAGTGGAAACAGGAGATTTCGCCTCATTTTTGTGGTTGTCAGCCCACGCATTCTTGCGCTGCATGGGGTTCCGGCGCAAGTTTCCCAAAAAATCATACGAGGGGGTCTGCAAGAGGCCCGGAAAGAGGTCCATGGGGCCCGGCGGGGTTGGATGAGGCCTGGTTGAATTTTATGGGCCCAAGAAGTGGAAATAGGCGATTTCGCCTCATTTCTGTGGTGTTAGCCAACGGATTCTGGCGCTGCATGGGGTTCCGGCAAAAGTTACCCGAGATATTATACGAGTGGGTCCGCAAGAGGCCCGGCAAGAGGTCCATGGGACCCGGCGGGGTTGGATGAGGCCTGGTTGGATTTTATGGGCCAAGTGGAAACAGGCAATTTCGCCTCATTTCTGTGGGTGTTAGCCCACGGATTCTGGCGCTGCATGGGGTTCTGGTGCAAGTTCCCCGAAAAATCATACGAGGGGGTCGGCAAGAGGCCCGGCAAGAGGTCCATGGGGCCCGGCGGGGTCTGATGAGGCCTTGTTGGATTTTATGGGCCAAGGAAGTGGAAACAGGCGATTTCGCCTCATTTCTGTGGGTGTTAGCCTACGGATTCTGGCGCTGCATGAGGTTCCGGCGCAAGTTTCCCGATGAATCATACGAGGAAGTCCGCAAGAGGCCCGGGAAGAGGTCCATGGGGACCGACGGGGTTGTATGAGGCCTGGTTGGATATTATGGGCCAAGGAAGTGGAAACAGGCGATTTCGCCTCATTTCTGTGGGTGTTAGCCCACAGATTCTGGCATTGCATGGGGTTTCGGCGCAAGTTTCCCGAAAAATCATACGAGAGGGTCCGCAAGAGGCCCGGCAAGAGGTCCATGGGGCCCGGCATGGTTGGATGAGGCCTGGTTGGATTTTATGGGCCACGGAAGTGGAAACGGGCGATTTCGCCTCATTTCTGTGGGTGTTAGCCCACGGATTCCGGGCTGCATGGGGTTCCGGCGAAAGTTTCCCCAAAAATCATACGAAGAGGTCTGTAAGAGGCCCGACAAGAGGTCCATAGGGCCCGGTGGGGTTGGATGAGGCCTGGTTGGATTTTATGGGCCAAGGAAGTTGAAACAGGCGATTTCGCCTCATTTCTGTGGGTGTTAGCCCACGGATTCTAGCGCTGCATGGGGTTCCGGCGCAAATTTCCTGAAAAATCATACGAGGGGGTCCGCAAGAGGCCCGGCAAGAGGTCCATGGGGTCCGGCGGGGTTGGATGAGGCCTGGTTGGATTTTATGGGCCAAGGAAGTGGAAATAGGCGATTTCACCTCATTTCTGTGGGTGTTAGCCCAAGGATTCTGGCGCTGCATGGGGTTCCGGCGCAAGTTTTCTGAAAAATCATACGAGGGGGTCCGCAAGTGGCCCGGCAAGAGATCCATGGGGCCCGGCGGGGTTGGATGAGGCCTGGTTGGATTTTAGGGGCCAAGGAGGTGGAAACAAGCGATTTCGCCTCATTTCTGTGGGTGTTAGCCCACGGATTCTGGCGCTGCACGGGGTTCCGGCGCAAGTTTCTCAAAAAATCATACGAGGGGGTCCACAAGAGGCGCGGCAAGAGTCTCAGGTAGCTCGACAGCACCAGGTGATTCCTGAAAGAATTTTATGGGCCAAGGAATAGGAAACAGGTAATTTTGATAATCTTTCGTGGGTGTTAACCCACGGAATCTAGCGTTGCCCGTGGCTCCAGTGTAACTTTCTTGAAAAATCATACGAGCGGGTCCGTAACGAGTCTGCCAAAAGCCTCAGGTGGCATGGTGGCGCTGGAGGATGCCTAATAGGATTTTATGGGCTAAGGAACAGAAAATGAGCAATTTTGGTAGTTTTTCGCGGGTGTTAGCACATGGAATCTGACGCTGCCAGGGCTCCAGGCCTCTTTTTCTCAAAAAAATTGCTCATACTCATTCATAATGAGCCTTTTAAGACTTTTAGTAGGCCTAGTGGCATCGGAAGGTGCAAGGTAGCATTTTATGGACTCTGTAATAGGAATCAGACGATTTTCTAAATTTTTTGTGGGTGTTAGCCTACGAATTCCGGGGGTGCCGAGGCTTTGGGCCCATTTTTCTCAAAAATCCCGTGTAACCGCCCATAACGATCTCCCTAAGAGTTCTAGTAGGCCAGCATCTGATGGTGTCCGATAGCATTTCTTGGGCTCCGGGACAGGAATCAAACGATTTTCTCAGTTTTTGTGGGTGTCAGCCCATAGATTCTTGGACTGCGAGGGCTCCAGGCCCATTTTTCTTGGAAAATTCCATATATATGTCCGTAACGATCCCGCTAAGAGTTATAATAAGCCTGGAGGTGCTGGATGGTACCCGGTAGCATTTGATGGACTTTGAAACAAGAATCAAGCAATTTTCTTATTTTTTTTCACGGGTATTAGCCCAATTTTCTCGGAGTGTCGAGGCTGCCCATAATGAGCCCGTTAAGAGTTCTAGTAGCCTCAGTGGCGTCGGATGACGCCCAATAGAATTTCATGGGCATTGGAACAAAAATCAAGCAATTTTCTTAGTTTTTCATGGGTGTTGCCCATAGACTATTGGAGTGTTAGGGGTTCCAGGCCCCTTTTTTTGAAAAATTCGGCGAACCATTCGTAACGAACCCACTAAGAGTTCTAGTAGGCCTGGTGGCATTGGACGACGTTACGGCCCATTTTATGGGCTTGAGAAGAGAAATCAAGTTATTTTCTCAATTTTTCGTATGTGTTAGCCCATAGATTCGAGGAGTGTCGAGGCTCCGAGCTTATTTTTGTCAAATTTCCTACTGAGAAAACCACTTAATTCTCATTTCATCATCCCTAAATGCTAAAACATGTAGCGTAGATCATGCAAAGTCTATAGTTGTAATTTCCTAGGCCATTACGAATGATCTTACAAAAATTTTTACAAGAAAGTGTCAAGTACTCATATTTAAAAATTCATGTACTAACACACATAAACTGACAAACGTATAATTTATGTCTCGTAGTCCCTAAATGCTAAAAAGAGTGGCATGAATCATATAGAAAGTATAGATATATTTCTCCAAGTGATCCTATATATCTTTTGACAAAAAGAAGTGTTGGATAAACTTATCCAATTAAATTCATGAATTAACACGTGTGGAACCTAAGAAAATCATCTAATTGTTGTTTCTTGTTTCTAAATGCGAAAAAAAAGTGTTGTAGTTCCTGTAAAGGCTATCTTAGGTCATCAGGAGTGATCCTACTAATATCTTGGTAAAAAAAAGTGTCGAGCAGCAATATCTCCAAAAAATTCATGTAGTAATACACATGAATAGCTAAAAAATCATTTAAATTCCTGTTTCATAACCCCTAATGCTATTAAAAGGGGCATGAATCATGTAGAGGCTATACGTATAGCGCATAGGTCATCACGGATGATCCAATAAAAAATTTGGCAAAAAAATGTCAAGCAACCATATCACCCGTACATTCATATATTCACACACGAAAACTAAAAAAGATCTAATTCCTATTTCGTGGTCCCTAAATGCTAAAAAATATATGAACCACGTAGAGACTGCGTGAGAGAGAGAGAGAGGAGACCTTGAAGTTTAAATGTTCACCACTGAATGAGATGTGAACCATTAAAAGCATACAATCTATTCATCCTTAATGCAAGTTAAGGAACAAGTAATGTGGCTGCAAAACAATTAGTTTCTTCACCACTATGAAAAAAGGCCAAAGCATAACCAAATCAACAGCTTCTTTCTTTCTTCTTTTTTTAAGAATAAAATCTTCATTACATCTTTTGGTGGTGATTGACATAATAAATTACAAGAATATGGGAGGGTAAGCCCCGCAGTAGATATCTCAAGCTTGTTTTGTCCAAAAGAGTGAATGGAACTGTCTTGATATAGCAAAATAACTATGGTCAGTCACAGCTTTGGGTTTTCTGTAAGGTTCCTTACCACACGAGCGATCAAGTGTGTCGGCAATGAGACATGGGGAAAAAGCTTTATCTCACCATTGGATCTGCGTTCCTTGATAATAGGACTTACGATCCAACAAGCCCTTTGAAGCGAGCATAAGAAATTATAAGTATAAAAATCACGGCGCAGATGATGCCACCAACAACTACCACCTGCACAACGTTAAACCAAATATCAACCAAGTAGCTAGTTTGTTTTCCTATAGAGGTGGGGTACTCAGACAACAATATTGTAGCTAGCCAGCACTAAGAGGTGTCAAACTTACCCATTTAAACATGTAATTATGTTCATGATTCCAAGAATATGGAATGTTCATCCCAAAAATCCCAGCAATCAAAGAGTAGATAGCTGAACACACGGTTCCTGAACTGAGAAAGAGTTCTAACTGCAGCCAGCATGACAAAAGCCCATGAACATAGAGACAATTATCATCGTGAGTTTCATCAAGATTGTCTTTAACAAGTAGGAAAAAAATGATAGTAAAAGATAGGTAGGTGATTAAGATATGCCAATGAAGAGCACCTGAATGAGCTGATTTCGATGATTGTCCAGCTGAAATAAGAAAATATAAGTTTCACATCATAACACATTCAGATGAATCATATCGAAAAGAAAACTATCTTGCCATTTCAACTACCTGAATGTTTATGTAATCTTCTGTGTTGTCAATATATTCTCGTAGCTGCAAATTAAAATACACAAATATTAACTAGAAATCGAAAAATAAAATGCATTTGAGAAGGTAGGGTAAGACTGCGTACACACCACCCTTTCACTTGTGGAATTATACTAGGTATGTTGTGAAAAATAAAATGCATTTCCACCCATCTCATAGTCATTTCAGAAAGGCCATCAATTTGGAATAAAAGACACATGCTAGCAAGTAAAGAAAAAATTAACCCAGACCCTGTTACTCGATGATGGAAGGCCTCATCTCCCTAGTCACAACCATCTCAAAGTTGCTTCTTTTTTCAACATTTGCCGTGTCAGAAAAAATTGACCTGATTCGATGTATCTTAAAAGACTAAAGAGACATGAGGGAAACGGTAAAAGAAAGCAATAAAAAATCGGGTTAGAAAGAAGGAATATCTATATGTGAACATACGGAGACTTGGTTGCTCTCCGCCCATTAAGAGCAATGGCCACCACCCACCACTATTGGAAATTGAAGAGCATTGAGAAAATAGGTCAAAGGAAATGGATTTACTTTTGTGCCAAAGTAAACTATTGAAATGGATGTGTCAAAATATCCTTTTCATCAAATGGATCAGTCAAACATTAATCAACAACACGCAAGCAGAAAATAAATTGATAGCAATGAAAATGGAAAAGCAAGAAAAAAGCACCACAGATTGGAACTGTAAGGAAGACCCAGATCACTCGAGGTTGGAAAACCAAACACACAGATATGTTATCCCAAGAGACAAGGTAGAATATTCGAGATATTCATTGGGGAAGGGGAGGGTGAAGGACTGGACTATTTGCTCAAGTCTGCTATTCAATCACTTCCAAAGGAATTTTAGAGGCAAGCATACAATTACTATTAAGACACTCATAGCCATCTAAAGTGATATGATCTCTCTACAACTATAGGGGCACATTGACAAAATTTAAAGAGTGCCAAACTTGAACTCCATCTAAAGGTTCTAAAAGGTTTTGCCAGCTTAAAATATCTAACTTCACATCACTAGAGAGAAATATGGAAAACTTGCATACCGTAGTTAGTTTATTAAATGTGCCATCAATTTGCATGAAGTAAGCCTGCACGAAAGAGATTCACTTCAGTGTTAGTCAACACAAGCTTTGTTTCGTTTTTTCAACTTTTCCTTCTATTGGGCATAACAAATGATGGCATTACAAGAAATTTACCTCCAATAACATTTCAAGCTCTTCAACATCATTCTCATCCCCCCGGACTGTTGCAATACTTGCTCTACTAGCCCTAGATATTTTTGAACCAATGGTTGGTGACATAAGAAACCAACTGGCTGCACCTGATCCACTTACAGGTGATGCACCAGCCAATTTTCTGGACAAATAAAGGTCAGCCATGTCATCATCATCATCGAGAAGTTGCTCAAGCTCATCTCTCACCTGTAATTAAGTACATAAAGAAGCTAACATAATGAGTTAATGACTGTTCAGTGCATGGTGTGACAAAGGATATCAGGGAAAGGTATTGCACTGCTGATATATTCTCCCTTTTTTACGATAAAAAAGAGATTTTATGATATCAAAAGAGCTATAAGGGCATTACACACTGTCTAGTGCATCGAGCAAGTGAAGGAGGCCAGTTACATTTCATTTAGAAGGTACGGTTTACTTAATAAAGAAAAGAAATACACCTATGAGGCTAATTACATTTTCCTTTTTGCCTAACAAAATTCTGAGACTTTTTTCTATCCAAACAGTCCATTTAATGCCTATTGGAACTGTATTTTTAAGTGTTGGTTGTCTTTTTACTCAGGTCTTAAATTCTGATTCAAGAAACAAAACAAAAATACGGCAAGAAGAGGTATGGTATTCAGTCTTCAGAGGGACTCCCCAGTGGCCCAGGCAGGAAGTAGTATTATTCAAACCACTGAAGGACAAACTTAGTCGAGATGGACAACAATGCAATTTACTTCATGGTAGATTTCAAATTATATGATATTACTATAAATGAATCAAGAGCAGACGTGTGGTATAACTGGACTGAACGAGATTAAAACATGATCCGAAGAATTTTTCCAGCAAGAAAACGATCAGGTCGTTATGATATTCACTAAAGGAAGCCTCGAAGGTGAAGGGAAACTCAGTAAGGAGATGGAAGTTCCAAGATCACTTCTCAAAGTTCTTCTGTTCGAGAACTACAAAAATCATGGCCATCCATATAAGTATAATAAGCATGCAAGGTAAGGCACGAGGTAAGAGGAGATCAGTCAATGTTATCCTGATAATGCCATTTAATGTGGTGTGGAGGAACACTGCAGTTAAAATCTCACTTCATTAATATCAAATCCCTGAAGGCAGTTACAAGTGTTCCCAGGAAAACATTCAACGGATTCCTCTACACACACTCACAAGGAATAAATGGATGGACAGAGAAATGAATGAGGCCACTTTTCAGGAGAAAAATGGTATCATCAGCATTTCTGGAGGAGTCGGCACTTTCCAAAATGAACTCTCCAAGAACATCGTGGTAGCCTTCCAGTTTGGATTTCAGAGATTCATCGGTGGGCTAGTAGCACTTGGAAGCAGGCATACATAGTGTTAACATCCATGAGACAAGGCAAAACTCTTACTCCTCGGATTTCGCTGAAGACAACATCAAACCATGTTCTAAAAGGAAGTGGTATTGGGAAAATTCACGAGTTAAATCTTCAATGGTGGTCACTGACAGTGGGCTCTCTCTCAGAAACTTAAGACATCAAACATGTTTGGATCAGGCCAGTAGGTTTCTGACTACAATCATGGCCCCAAAATGTTCTCAAGGAAGTCAGAGATTACTATGGAGGTTGGATTCAAACTGAAGAGGAAATAGAACTCAGCAAACAATCTGAAATGAGCAAACATGGAAAGGTGAGAGGGAATGGGGACTTAATCCCGAAGGAGGAGGAATCACGTTTTCAATTCAAATATGGTGTGAAGCGCGGGTGAGATTCAGATCTGGTGAAGGCAGCAAAGAAAAGGCTTTGGACCAGTAATGCCACTACAATGGCAGGGGAGGAGACCAGGGACAGGAAGATGGAATGGGACATCAGTTGCTTCAAAGATGTACAACCTAATATTTTTGAGGACTCATATCTTCTGGCATGTAAAAGGGCATGTATTTTAAGTGATCCAACAATAACAAGAATCAGCACAAAGTTTTTATAATTGTTCAGGAAGATTGATCAGAAGAGGAGAACAAATAAAGGCGACAACACAGGTTTGCTGATGGCAACAACTCCAAAAATAAAGGGTTCCAAAGGACCTGAACAACCCACTTTCTTTAAGAAGTCCAAGCGCCACATGTGAACCATGTTTGATCTGGAGAAGGAACCCCAACAATGTTTATGAGGACAACACCTCTGGCAGGCTTGGACTCGACACAACCTCACTATTTGCACAATCTCCCAAGCATCAAAAAGTATCTCCATTCATTTTCAGCCTTCATGAAACTCTTCACTTGTGAGGTGGCAGCACTTCCTTTCAAGGCGGGGTTTCCGAAGCTTATCACATAGAGCATGTAAAGAAATTAGAATCCTTGATTCTATTTCCATGAAACAGCGAATCCAAATAAAGTTCTCTTTTACTTCTTTTCTTACGTAGAAGGTTGTAAGAAACTCTAACAAGCCTCAATATGACAACAACAGCAACTTACCGGTGAAATCCCACAAATGAGTTCTGGGGAGGGTAGGGTGTACTCAGACTTTACCACCACATCGTAGAGATAGAGAGGTTGTTTCCGGAAGACCCTCGGCTCAAGTATAACAGTCCCAAAAGCAAAAAGAATAATAATAATAATAATAGATATAGAATAGCGACTAAAATGAAAAGCGATACCAACTCTATAAATAAAAATAAGAAGTAATAAAATAATTGACGGGCAGTAACACTACAAAAAGATGTGCCTAATCCTACTAACCTACTACAACATAAGGCAACACAACATCCTACCCCTACTAGCCTATTAACCTTCTACCCTAATATGTGACTTCCATTCCTTTCTATCTACGGTCATGTCCTTGGTAATATAAAGCTACGTCATATCTTGTCTAACCACCTCTCCTCGATACTTTTTCGATCTACCTCTACCCTCCGTGTAACCCCTAACTAAATCCAACCTCTCACACCTCCTGATAGGAGTGTTGGCACTCCTCTTCATATGCTCAAACCATCTCAGTCTAACAAGCCTCAATAATTAAAAAAAAGGTCAAGATATCTTTTTTATCGGTGAATATGATCAAGATATCTTGTACAGTAGATTCAAGGTAGAACTAAGATATTGATGAGATATAAAGCACTTTGGCATACGCAATGATATTAAGAATCCAATTGCATCAAATTCCATGACAAAGTTTGTTTTTAATAGGAGTAGAAAATTACAGTGCACGAATAAAATGAAGTATTCACTTAAGTATATTAAAATGGAGTGGAGCTCCATGGCTTTGGTTCAATGGTGTAGATTGTACAATACGGGATGTGTTGTAGGCACATTCATGAATTTGAAACTTAGTAGTAACACCAAGACTGGATTTCAGCAGAGAATTGCAGAGCAGCAAATCCATTTTCTACCGAATTTTGAATATGAAACAGCAAATTTCTTAGTTATCAAGACAATATATCAAAATGGAGTAGAAAGAAATATGGCTCATTCAATGGGTCACAATCCTAATACATACAGGTTAGGCCATAAACATTGGGCTTCTTACTGGCTGAAGTTGAGATCATTATCATATTCTTATCCTCTTTTTCTTGGTGGGACTTCAAGAAATTTTTTAATATAGTAGGCTACTAGGGGTCGCAAAATTAGCTCATGAAGGACGGGTCATTGGCTCAACCCATTCTGAAACATCTAATCCAACCAGTGAAGAAATGAAACTTGAGCCTAGCTCAACCTCAAAAATTAGCACATTGGGGAGGACTATCCAAGTCTATTTAAGGAGTCCATAATTCCCTTATTCCACTGATGTGGGACTTAACAACCCGCCTCAAACCCAGGACTAGACATCTGGTGCGTGGACAATTAAATATGGGTCCCAACAACATTGGTAAATCATAAATTAGGATAGATGTAGCTCTAATAGCATGTAAAATTAGACCTTCAACCTAATTCACCTAATTTTACATGGTATCAGAGCAAGACTCATCTCACCAGATGTTGGGCCACCAAATTAAATTTGTCACCCAGATGTCCAGCCTTGGTCATAAGGTAGGTTTTAAAGAAAGATAAAATATCACATCGATGGTTAATGAGATGGATGGTCTCCTTATCTGAAGAAAAAATTCCACACCGATGATTAATGAGATGGATGGTCTCCTTATAAAGGCTAGAACAATCCTCCTCCTCTTTAAGCTAACTTTTGGGGTGTGAGTAAAGACCAAGATATAATTTTACACAACCATTTAAAAATTGAGTTAACATGTAGCTCAAATAGACCCATGAGAAACCTCGTCAAAATAGTTTCAAAAGGACATTTTTGTTTGATATGTTATATGTTAGCCAAAATAAAGAAGAAGAAAAAAGAAGTTTTATTAGATGCTTGAAAATATATTAAAAAAACAAAGAAAGTAAAATGTAGTAAGAATTGGGTGGGACGGGTTATGACCCGCATTTTAGCCCATTTCAGCCCAAATAACTTTTCGACCCACCTATACTCAGCCCAACTTATCCATTTGACACCCCTAATTGACACGAAGGCTGGACTCCATGGTCATGAAGAGACATTTTATAATTTAATAAAGCTATATTATAAAATATGCCTCTTTCAATAAAAATTCTTCAACAATCAGGAGAGGAAAAAATTCAAAGGATTTAAATGTTCTTCAGCCTGTTAAAACAAACTAAAAAAAATGAAAACATAAATAAGAAAGTTAATGTCAATGTAACTTCAATATAGGTTCTAACCTTTTGTACACGAGCAGTCAACCGTGTCATTTGACTCTTTAATTTCCGCACTCTATCCAGATTACGGCTACTAATCTGCATTAAAAATTATTTTAAAAGAGCTACCCCGTGAAGGATAGATAAGATTCTACCAATTAACCTTCCAAGGATTGCAGACACATAGACATCCACATATACATGCATGCAGGAGATTATGGATGAGGATCAGGAAAACGGAACCACAGAAAAGAAAGAATCTTAAGATTCTTACCGTGAAAAGGAACGTGCTTAACTTTTAATGCAGTACAACCCCTAACTTGTTGATGTTAGTAGCTGAATCTAAGCAACCCCATGAAATGCAAGCAAGACTTTACAAGGACAAGCAGCAGGAAATGAACTCAATGTCCAAGATGCCAAAAGACACTGAATTTAGATATACCAGCAAACTAAGAAAACATTATGCATTCTTCCTTTTTTTTAAGTATAAAATTATATGCATTCTTCGTATTTGGAACAACATCTGAAGGATAAAGAACTCTGTCTGTAAGTTTTGGGTAACACCTTTCATTCTTATCCAAAAAAAAAACCTTTCACTGAAATACACATGCAGAGGGAGAGTGTGTGAGTGTGTGTGTGTGTGTGAGAGAGAGAGAGAGAGAACCCCTAACAGATTAAGCTGAGTGAGTATTGCCTGCTCCAATTGGCATCTGTTTATTATCCTTTAAGAAGTAAATATGACCAAGTTTTACTCCACACTATCAAGTTTTTTGTGAAGGGTACTCATGCTATCAAGTTTTACTCCACATTATCAAGTTTTTTGTGAAGGGTACTCATGCTAAAATTAACACCAGGGGTAAAAGTAAGAAGTGATAGAACATTTTTGGGCATAGTTCACCTCCTTCATATCAGAAGCAGTCCAAACAGTATTTACTATGGCAAGGAATTTTCATTTTGAAGTACAATCATAAATAACTACAAGTACTACTGTTTATAAATAGGAATTCCCTTTAAGGAGTTACTTACTGTTAATGACAAAGTTCTATTTGTTAATAAGGTGAGAGTGGCCCCAGTGGAGGACAAGTTATGGGAGACAAGAATGAGATCGTTTGGGCATGTGAAGAGGAGACATGAGGATATCTAGTGCGTAGGTGTGAGAGGTTGGCTATGGATGGTTTCAAGAGAAGTAGAGGTAGGCCGAAGTATTGAGGTGAGGTGAGGTGAGATGATTAGACATGACATATCACAGGTTCAGCTTACCACAGATATGATCTTAGCAAGGAGATTACGGAGGACATGTATTAGAGTAGTAGGTGGTTGAATATTGTCTCATTTTTTCTTCCTTACTAGCCTTCGTGGACTCGTAGTATTACTCTTGTAAATTTTTGGTTTCTTTTCTATTACTATTTATTGTTTCTTGCACTTCATTTATCGTATTACTTGATTTTTTCACTCCTATTATTTTCTTGAGCCAAGGGTCTATCGGAAACCTCTCTACCTCCCAGGAAGGGGTAGGATCCGCATACACATTACACTCCCCAGACCCCACTAGTGGGATTACACTTTGTTTTTGGTTGTTAACGAGTAAAGATAGTCCAACACTTTCACCCAAATGTTTTTATTTTTAACCTTAAGATTCCTCGTCGAAATGTTATGGTATCTCATTTTCTTTAGAAGATAACAATGGCCAAAAGCAACAAACCGAAATAAAAGACAGAGCCAAGAATGATATGTAGGATCTTAGTTCACGTAAACAAACAAAAAGCATGATAGTTGAGATAGAAGGTTTCCAGCATACACACACAAAAATAAATATATGTGCTAGTGCGTATGCGGGGAACAGTTAAGGGTTGCGCGTCATCAATTGATATATAACTGAAAATTTGGGATAACAAGGAATGATAAGAATGTTGGCTTTAGGATTTTTTTTTCCCTAGGGATGGAGGAGCAATCTCATTTAGCATACTTACAATGTAAACTAGAAATGTACACACATGCATCAAAAACACACCTTTGATGTTAGCATATCCAGAGCAGGGTAAACAGCAGTTTCCAATTCCAATGTGCGCGCAGCAAGGTAACTACAGATGGCTTCCAAAGCAACCTCTAGAGCTCGGAATTCAAATGGCGACTCTGCATTGCGTTTGGCACAAGAAAAAGTGTCAACATACTCACTAAGAGAACGTAAGCAATATCCAAAGAAATGAGAAAATGAGCTCGAAAAATCAATGTGATAAATTCACAAGTACAGAAAATTGAGAATAATAAGATCAAAACCATCTTCTTCAGTTGTTTCAATATCATGCTGAACATTCGAATCTTTTTCCTCTCTCTGGTCTTCACGATTTGCATTCATCGGTTTCAGTCGCCTTCTAAGTTCCTCAACAACAGGGGTAACATTTTCGTCAGATGGATCCCGAAGAAGAACCTGTCCAATAAAAAATTCAGAAATGGTCATATATTTGGGGCTGATTTTATAAACAGAAGTTAAGACCAATCAAGGTGATTTTCTAGTGAAAGATTTTGATGTCATACAAAAAGACCTACTAACATATTTCAGAAGCTAACTCTTGTTACAACTTCTAGAAAATGTGTGTGAAAGAATCCTGCTATTATGCTATCCTTTTCTAAATGTCCTAGTATTATTTTTTATAAGTACATGTCCTAGTATTGTTGAACAGGCTCCAAGAGGAGAAAGGAAAAAGTAGCATTTTTTGACTTCACAGAAAAATAGAAGCAAGTCCTGACCATAAAAAAGTATCGAAAAATTGATGATATGAGGTAGTACTAAGGTCTGCATACATTTTACCCTCTCCAGATCCTACTTGTGGGTTGCATTTGGATATGTTGTTGTTGTTGTTTTAGTCTTTGCACTGCAATTGTAGTATTAACTCCTAATTTCAACTGAAGAAAGTCAAATAATAAGATTTTGCAACACACAACAAATGCGACCACCTTAATGAAGTGGAACTGTTGGCACGCCTATCATTAAAAATAATTAATAGTATACTAAAGCAGTTAAACCTCAAGTGCATTGGCAATTACACAGCTGACTGCATCCTACTTCGGAAGTACAACAAAATGTAGTTCCATAGACTACATACCATTAACAGAAATTCAAATAACTTTGTAAAATAGAAGTTCCAAAAACAAGAAGCTTTTGCAAAAAAAGAACATAAATTACCTCTTCAGATGTAATAATAGCCTTGATGTGCTGCCCTTAATCACATACAACAAAAATTGCAATGATTAGTAAACAAAGCACTTGAAAATGAAAAAATGAGTATAGGGTATATAACTGTCAAGCAAAAAGCAAATTTAAAAAGCAGCTGCAAGTGTTTACAGAAAAGAAATGAAATTAGCATATCTCCAAACAGAGAGTGCTCTATTTGGAGAGAAATTATAGTTGTACAATAACAACAACAACATACCAAGTGGAATTGGGGTCTGGGGAGGGTAGAATGGACACAGACTTACCACTACCTCATAGAAGTAGAGAGACTATTTCCTGAGAACCCTCGTCTCAAAAACCCATAAGCAGAATAAACTAGATATGACAAAAAGGAAAGGAAAGGAGAGAAGCTATAGCTATCTATAGAAAAAATTCAAAAAAAAAAAAACAGTATATCATCTCCAAACGCAGATTGCACATTCCCAACAACTACGTCTCAGTGACAGATCGGACAATATTGAGGACAGTTTTATTCATTATGTATTCTCAATTTCATTTTGCTCAATTTCGACCGATAATACTCAACAATCAGTGTTTCTGAATAAGAAAACAAAAAACTAATCACCTCTAGATTTAGCATATCATCTCCAAACACAGAGTGCACATTCCCAACAAATCTCAGTGACAAATCGGAGAAAATTGAAGACAGCTTTATAAATTCTCAAACTTAATTTTGTTCAATTTCGACCCATTTCATTCCAATACCCAATAATTGGGTTTTCTACATAAGAAAAAAAAATGAATTATCTATCTTCATTTTGCTCAATTTCAACCCATTTCATTCCAATACTCAATAATTGGGTATTCTAATCTACAATCTCAATTTTCATTTTGCTCAATTTCGATCCATTACTCAATGATTAGAGATTCTGTATACGGGGGAAAAAAAAGCAATCACCTCTAAATTGAGAACAATAGCTCTTTCACGGCCAAGAATGGCGGAAGGATAAGAAAGAAGCGGATCAATAATGCGAAGATCACGAGCATGAATTTGTACCCGATGCATAATCTCATACTTATCAACATCTAGAACAGTTTCCAATCCTGAAGCATCCATCAAAAGCCAACTCCTTGAACCTGCACCTTTCTTCTTCAACCCACCCACCACCGTACCTGGATCCACCGGCACCACATGCCCGCCACCTTCTCGACCCATCATCATCATCAACAACAACAACAACCATTCAACCTCAATAAACCCAGTTTTTTCCCCTTTTTTTCACAATTTGTATGTGTATATGAATGTGTAAAAGTATAATTAACTGCTTTCTCTGTCGTTTCCTTTACAGAAAAAATACAAAACCCTCATGGAGAAATTGAATGAGGGTTTTTGGGTTTAAATTGAAAAATGTATAAGGATCACATGGCTATACATAGAATTGTATTTTAGATGAAACAGGAACTTTTGGAAGAAGGCTATTATTTGTTTCAAAATTCTTCTTTTTTTTATATATATTTAAATTCCTTTTGTATAATGGCCAAATTGGCCCCAAAATCTTTTTTATTCGTTTCAATTTATTCGTTTCACTTTTCATTTCGAAAAAATATATTTTTTTTTTAAGAAAAAAATAAGTGACGTATATTTTGATACACTTTTTATATAATTATTAGATTAAAATCATAAATTTCGTCTTTTTATTTTGCTTTAAATTCATATTAAATTAAAATTAGAAGAGAATTTTCCGCTTTGGGGCAAGTTAGTTTTTATTTGGGACCATAATTTTGAAGGATAGATACTATGTGTATCGATCAATTTAAGAATGGGTATAGAGTATAATAGATATCGAATTTTTATATTAAGATCAATAGTTAGACGGGGTCAAATTAGGATACGATTAATTATATGAATTGATGGATCATCTTGTCATTTGTCTCATAATTTACTTCTAAATGAGCTACTTATTTTGTCCTTTTTCTATTGTATTTGACTATTAAATTAATCATTTTGCTGTTTTAAATTACTATTATTCTTTTCAAGTAAGAACTAACGTTTCAATATTCGATATTTGTAAGTGTTGACTTTTACTTGATCATAAGGATTTGTAAATATTTATTAGATATCATCATCTCTCTTCTTTGATGACAAAATAGTAGAGTATAAAATTAAGATTTTGAATAATATTTCATATTTTTCGTGTATGTTAAATGCTTGAATATTTTTAAATATAAAAAAGATTGAAAAATTCTTATTCCGTTGGGATTAAGACTTGAGAGACGATAAGATCCGCTCAATTTGAAATAGAAAGTAAATAAAACATCAATATTTCCCTTTTTTAATCTAATATAAATGCATATAATATATTTTACTTGTTTTCTTATAAAGTAATTGGTGAAGGAAATATACATAATACATACAAAGAATATAAGTTAAAAGGGATGATAAAACCCCACGTAAGCTTAGATTTATAATTGGCAATCTACTATAATTGAGATGTCATTTTTTATTTTATTTTGTTTTATTGCATTTTTTATACTAATTATCATCAGGATGAGTAAGGAATTTATATGAACCAACCACTACACTATGATTCCTCCACTAGCAAATACATTCCTTTATTCTTTTGAAATAACTCTTACATCAACTAATGTGTAATTACATCTTGAATTTTGATATTTTATTTATTGTATATCTTCGATTCATCGAATATTAAAGATTCTTTTGTATTTTAATAGAATTGTCATCCACAAAAAATTATTAACTTTTTAAGTGACCTTACCTCAAGTGCCTAAGCTGTTGGTGTTTAAGGTTCCTTGCAATTGGTCGGCCCAAGGAGTTTTAGGCTATGGAAAATCCTACGACATAATCAACTTTGTTAGGTGATGACAAAAAATTGATAAAAGTGCGTCTAAAAGTTTAATATTTAACTTTTTTTATCGTAAGCTAAACTTACGATAGAAAAACATTTTTACTATATATTATGCGCCACAACAAAATGGAGTGCTCATGACACGCGTAATTCGCAAGTATGAAGTACTTCTAGTACACTATTTTCGTGTAAGCAAAATGTTCCACAAACAAAAAGGAAAAAATTGAACTTCCCATATGCAAGGCAATGGGGAAATGTTCTTTTCACCCCAAAAAAGAAGAGAAAAATCTAATTACCAAAGAGATATTTTTACCTTGGTTCTAATGTACAACACTTCTCTATAACTACTTTATACAAAACTCAAAAATTTAACCCTGCACTGCTAAAGCTTGCAAGTGCTCAATAAAAACTTGTAGGCTTAGTTCTTCAGTAAATACAATATCAGAGCCTTGAGTGTAAGTTGAGTTGTGTGTAACAGATGGATTCAACTTGGCCAGAAGAAATCTAGCCTGACTACCATGCTGGTCACATTTTATAAGTTTTGGCACAGGGACCCTTTCAGATACTAGTTGCTCTGCATCGATTTCGGGAGCTTCTAACAGTTTGCGGAAACTGTCGTGGCTAGGATCCTTGTGGTAGCCAAGATTACGCCATTGTGCAATCTTAGAGCCATAATGAATAACCACATAGAAGTAGGAGTCAAAGAGCAAGATAACGTCAGGAGAGACGGAGCAGATGTCTAATAGAACGGGGACAGGGGGACCGTCGAATGAATACTGGAAAAGGGTTGGCTGGACCATAATAAGTGAGCGAACTACCCCCTCACGGTTCAACAACAAACGGAAAAAAGCAGTTTCGTCTGGAGTGCAATTGAAGACATCAATAAACTGGGATCTCCTTAGATAATAAATGAACTGTGGGAAAAGGGATAGATTCGTCGCAAGACGGAATGATGAGGGGTCTTCCGGGATATAGTCTCCAAACTTTGAAGCAAAACGTATCAAACGTTTATCTAGCCACCGGACAACATCTTGAGAAAAATTGCTCTCTGCTCTATCAATGGCAAGCCTAGCCATCACTGAAGCTGCTGCTTCCTGATCAAAACCAGCAGCAATTTCCGGAGAGTGGTTCCCAACCCACCTTCTTGCAGCAGTGATCACCCTCTTCCGGATTCCCATGCTTCCATATCTATAGTTTGTTATGAACTGTATGAAAAATGCAGAGTTAGGTTGGGCTTTCTGTTCATCCCCTACTTCGAAAAAGAAGGCAATACACATTTTATCAGTAAGTGCCCCCAATTTCCACATATAGGTACCTCCCTCACCAATTTCTCTGTCACTGACTGAGCCATTCTTCTTCTGAAGAGAAACACATGAACCAAGAGCTCCACAAATTTTAACATCCTTTGTGGTTACTATCTCAATAGTTGCATCAAGACACATTCTCAAATTACCAACCTCATCGAGGCTAAATATATGACGCAAACACTTTCTGAACTGGTCCGAATCAAATGACTCTGTTAACATCATGAATCCCCCCGAGCTTTCAACTGGAGCTCTAAGCTCAGCTGCTCCAACTTGATCCAATGAACATGCAAAGAGATCAAGAGCTATGGATGAATCAGTCAATCTTCTTGACATCTGCTTATAGTATTCACAGGACTTCTTGAAGTAAGGTGCATAACCATTACCAATGTCTCGCTGGTTCCTAATGGCGTCGCCAAAATCAGAGTTTACAATCATCCCTGGGCCGATTGTTGCTGGCCCTGAGGTGAAGATCATTATACGAGAACCTGCAGAGACCAAGCATCCTTCAAGTAGCCCAACAGCTACTGATACTGCTACTCCTGTAGCCCGCAAAGGTCTGTGCCCTGGCATAACCTGCGGTGAAGAATGGATATCTTCAATTGCTGATGTGATGCTGAACTCCCCTTCTGATAGTGGTAACAGGAATCCCTGTTTTGGAGCCATATGTGCCATTCCTGCTTGGTACTTCACATGATGAATACCCAGGAGTTGCTTGGTCTGTGAGAAAAACAACACATAGCAAAATGAACAAATCAAAACATAATGCATAATCAGTTTCTAGATATTGTTGTTGATGAATTATTTATTTATTGTGTGTATTGGTGGGGAAAGGGGGAATCGGGGCCACATAAAAGGTTACGCGAGGTAGCTTATTTTGAATTGAATGGTTAAACCTACTTGAAGCGTCTTTTGATTACTATTTCATTTTCTTGATGGTTCAGAATATTGATTAGTAAATTTTTTTTTGAGAAAGGTACCAGTTACTTCTATATATCCACAAGAACCCTACCACAAAAAGTAGTGTTCTACAAAAAGTTAGAGATACACAGACCCCTCAGCAGGATCCTTACAACCAATCTATACTTGTATTAATCTCCCTAACATTATCCACTACTATCTGTTGACACCAAAAGTAATATAAAGCTAGACAGTCCTGTTTTGATCTCTGAATGCTTCTCTGCTTCCCTTCAAAACATCTCTGATTTCTTTCTAACCAAACTGTCCACCATATGCAGGATGGGACAATTTTCCATCTCTCCTCCTTCCTATTTGCAAGTCCATCCCTGTTCCAGCTCATCAAAACCTCTTGAATCCTCCTTGGCTAATGTGATTTTCCTCATGGTGATGAACATCTGCAACAGTTGTTCTGTCCACTTGCAGTGTAAGAAGAGATGGTTTACTGTCTCTCTCTGTTCTTCACACAAAAAGCATCTGGAACACAACTGAAAACCCCTTTTGTTCAGGTTTTCATGTGAGTATAGCTTCCTTGGCTAACAACCAAGTAAAAACTTTATATGGGACCTTTGTTTTCCAAATCATCCTCCAAGGCCAGCCTGCATCCTCACTTCCATTTCGAATGAAGTGATTATAAGCTGAGCTTACTGAGAAGCCCCTCTTTCCCTCTCCCATCCAAGCTAGAGAATCCTCAAAATCTGATAACTCATTGAATCAATTAATAATGACCAGGAAGTCTGCTACATTTTCCATCTCCCAGTCATTAAAATCTCTTCTGAATTGTAAGTTCCAGCCCTGCTCACCCCACATATCTGCAATGCATGCTTGCTGATTTTGACTCGTCATAAAGTTCAGGAAAACTATGTTTCAAGGAAGACTGACCACATCACCTGTCCTTCCAAAAACTAATCTTCCTCCCATTGCCCACTATGCAACATGTTCTCACAGCCAGCAGGCCCCAGAAGTTTCTGATGGACCTCCAACCACTGGTCCCATAAGTTGAAGACACCATAGGTGTCATCCACTTGTCCTCCATGCCATATTTGGCTGCAATAACCTCCTTCCACAGGGAGGTTTCCTCAGAAGCAAACTTCTATAGCCACTTCATCATTAGGCTTTGGTTATGGCATTTTAAGTTTCTAATGCCCACCCCCCTAGTCTTCTTATTAATGATCAACTTCTCCTTGGTTCACTGTTTGATTAATGTCGGAATCCCCAGCCAACTCCATGGTTCCCGTCGACTCTTCCTGAGCTACTCATATTTGCAGCTCTCCGTTGTATTTAAAATTATCTTCCAAGGTGTCAATGTTAACAGGAGTCCCCTTGTTAAAAGCTTGGACTTCAATATTAACAAGATCCAGAGAAGAAAATGGGCTAAAAGACTCCTGGGCCTTATCCACCACTATTGGGTCCATAAAGGAGCCCAATGGCTCTTTTCTTTGCCCCACTCGATTTCCGCTATTACCCCTCCCCCCTAGATGCTTGCCACGTGACCCAGAATTCAAATTTTCCCCTTCTTTTGAGGTGCCCACGTGCCCCTCCACTAAATTCGCTGCAAAATTCCTTAAAAGGGTTTGTCCCCCTTGTTTGACCCCTGGACAAAACCCTCCTTTGCTATAACTGGTTCCACCTATCTGATGGTGACTGGAGTTTCGCACCACACCGAAATAGTATAGAGGAAACCCCCTTCCGTCACCTCTATCTGCTTCGGAACCCTCCCCTTGTCCCCTTCACCTTAATCCTGGCCCACTGGAGATGGTTTTTGAGCGAGGTCTCCTCCGTTTCGATAAAGCCTCCACACATGTTGCCGATTCATTTGAAAACTTCCTTTGACCACAAGGATAGCGGTAGACCCATAGCCCTAATCCAAACCCAATCTCTACTAACTACCTCCGGCCAGCACCCCGTCGTTGGACTTTACCATTGCAGATCCGCTGGAACCTTCTTCCATGCCCACTGGCCTGAGAGAACATGTTCAGCAGCAGCTCTTGATGGTAGTTCGAGAAGGAATTGGCCATCATTCATCGCAAAGACGTTGACTCCATTGCCTGACTTCCTGTTGTTGCTTGCCCATCTCCTTACGTCATTGAGACTCGGGAGTTCTTGGGGGTGATTGCAAAATTTGCCAACAATGCATCTCCTAAGCAATTCATTTTCCGTTGTCAATAACCCACCCCCTACGAGTCTAGGTGGGACCACCAAATTCTGTGTCGTCGTCCATCTACTAGAGCTACAGGCCTCCTTGTATGACACTTCCGGTCTCCTCAGTCTAAAAACCTGCGTGTTTAGTTCCTTGCTAGGTTCATAAATGAACCTAGCTATTTTGAGCGCAATGTTTCCCCACCCTTCTTTATATTTAGTTTCCGGTGTAATAATCACAAACTTATTGATACCTTGTATAGCAATAAAACTGATGAATCTGCCATTAGCATTAAATTTCAGAGTACAGAAATACTCTGAATAATGCTCCTTTATCTTCCATCTCTTTACTGCATTTTCTTGAACTTTTGATGCTTCAATGAACGTTGCCACCAACCATCGTAACACTTTAATGCTGATTTTTACTTTCCTCATTAAATTCTTGCTGTGATCTGTCCATTCGAACCAATTACCTGACTCGTCACTGCATCTAACTATCTCGTATGATTTAAATCCAGCATTGTAATAAATAATCCTCTCCTGTTTATCGTGAATACCCTCCATCAGGAATACGGAATTAAACTGGTAACGGGGTAGAGAAAAAGAAAGGTCCAATTCCGGCAGAGCTGCCGAAAAGGGGGAGTATAACTGGGTTTGGAAGGTCGGAGGATGAAAAGAGAAAGAAAGAGGGAGAAATTCCGGTGGTCGAAAGGACTACCCGAGTTGGGTTTGCGAAGGGGGTTTTAAGTTTTATCGGAAGTCATGCCCGGGCATATTCTACATTTAGGCAACATACACTAACTTTTTTTTGGGGCATCGAAGCCTTAAGCTAACCCTTTTTTTATCAGGTATATAATTGTATTGATAATGGGAAGGTCATATACAGAGGTATATCCAAAAAGTGAATTTACAGATAGATATAATTCTCTACAAAAGACGCCCAATCTCCTATACAGCCAGAGACCACATGAGTGCACCAAAAGGACAATATAAGGAGGCTACTCATCATCTGCACAACATCAAGCTCTTTCCTTCAAAGTTTCTCCTATTTCTTTCTGTCCACAATACCCACATAAGTTTTAGTGGTGCAACATCCTATGGTCAGTGTCTTGTCTTACATCTTACCCAACTAAGCAATGCGCTTCACAGCAACCAACATGGTCCATTGAATTGTGAACCGTCCTAAAAGCTCCACCATAGAAGTGATACTACCTGGCAATGCATTAAAACATAATCTATGTCCTCTCCCAAGTGTTTTCACATGAATCAATAAGTACCATATGTGGTTTCAAGTGGCATAATCACCCCTAGCCATCAACCAAGCAAGAAAAGTACATCTCTTAAACTAGCCCCTTAGACAAACATTGTGGTCCAACCTTTGAACTGACAAAAGAGAAGCAGCTGATCTATGGTACCATTTTTTAAGTCTACGGGTTCAGCAGCAATACTTTTTCCCTTTATTATTTCTTTTTCCTCATGTGTGCATCATCATTGCTAAGCATCAGTTCAGCCCTTCAAATGCATTGCTCCCTTGCTAAGATGGAAAATAGTTCTAATATCATGCTTCTTTTCTTCACTCTTTTCTGCTTTCATTTTACTTTATTTCATAACTACTTCTACTGCGTCTACTCTTGTTAAGAATTGCTTCTCTGGCCCTTTTCTTTGTTCCAGTACTTTACCAGAGTTGAGCTATGGGAAAAAATAATAATGTTGCAGCCAATAGTTAAATGAAGGAGGAGGAAATCCCCCACCCCCACCCCGAAAAGAAAAAACCCAACACGCACACAAGCAGAGAGAACAAAAGAGAAGAGGAGAAAAAGAGAAAGATGGAAAAACTGCTGGGAAACTACTTCCATGGTTATATCCGGACAACTTCAAATGGATAAGACAATGTGCATGGAGGTTTCTGTTTTTGGGATAGAAACAAAGGTGGATCCTCGCTTTTGGATTTTGCAAAAGCTTTTGAGTTGGTGGTAACTAACTCATGTTCCCTGAAGGAGGAGGAACACTTTGGTGACCTTCCATAGTTCGTTCTAAGACTTGGATAGATTACTTACTACTTCAGCTAGAGTGAGAATCTTAAAATCCAACATAAGCTCTTGGTGATGGAATTTGAAGATTATGAGGAAGAGAAGGATTGTGTGTGACAGGTCAAGGATCAAATGGAGTGGCTTGACGGTGGCCATAGCCTAGGAGGTGGGGAGAAGATAATGGTGATGGGGGGTTTCGGAGAGTAAAGGAGATGCAAACAGTATGTGTGGAACAGGACAGTAAGTTGCATCAGTGGAGCATTGAGAGAAGTGTTGGGGTCTCGAGAGGCAACTTTGGTCGCCATCGAGGGAATTGGTGGTGTAATGAAGAAGTCCAAAGAAAAGTGGAAGCGAAAAAGGTTGTTTATGTGAAGTGGGTGGAAGCAGGGATGAGGAGGATAAGCAGGAGAACAGGGAAAAATTTAAGATGGCGAGAAAGGAAGTGAAGTTAGCACAGACGAAGGCAAAAAGGGTTGCTTTTGAGTGTGTGTATGCGGAATTAGAGGGCAAAGGCGAGGATAAGAAGTCGTTCAAACTAGCCAAGGCTCGAAGCTTGGACCAAGTGAAGTGGATCAAAGATGTGGAAGCCAATGTATTTGTGGAAGAGGCACTCAATAGACCAAGGTGGCAGACATACTTCCATAAAACTTTTGAATGAGGACGAGGACAAGGACATTCTATTAGACAACTTAGAGTACTCCCAGATAAGATAGGACTTTGAATATTATAGGTGTATAAAGATTGAGATGGTTGAGAATGCTTTTCGTAAGATGAACAGAGACGAGACCCCGGTGGAATTTTGAAAGTGCATAGGCATGTTGGGTTTGGAATGGCTAACTAGGTTGTTTAACACCATTTTTTTTAAGACAACGAAAACACCCAAGAATGGTGGTTGAGTACAATGATCTCATTGTACAAGAACAAGGAGGATATTCAAAATTGCAACAACTATCAGGGATCAAGCTATTGCGTTACAAGATGAAAGTTTGTGGGAAAGGGGTGGAGATGAGGGTAAGGACGGTCCCAGATCCCATGTGAAACCAACCCTACCAAAATCGTTAGCCACTTGACAAGAATTACAGAAGCTGAAGGCCTTATAAATAGCAGAAGAACTCACTAGGGAGGAGTATGGATGAACTAATCTTGTTTTATTTGCTAAGAACTAGATCTGGAACCTCCCATTTTCCCTTTTTTTCTTAGTTTTGTTTTTTCTCATTCCAAGAAGAAGAGGAACAGGTCCCTCTTGTGGCCTGAATCAATTTATCTTTAATCGCAAAATTCTTCTTGTTACAGAAAGGCTTACATATGATGCTCATTGACTTAGAAAAGGTATACGACAAAGTCCCAAAGGAGGTTCTTGGGAGATGCTTGGGAGCTAAATGTGAGGTATTCACTAGGGGGAGTAAGGACATGCCAAGGTAAAGGCTATAGGACGAGACTCAAAGAATTTCTTAATCGCGTTTGCACCAAGGGTCTACTCTCAGTCCATTTTATTTGCCTAAGTGATACATGAATTGACACGTCATATCCAAGTTGAGGTGTCATGGTGTATACTATTTGCAAATGAATTATACTGATTGACGAGACTCGCAGCGGAATTAATGCTTGGCTGAAAGTTCGGAGACAAATCCGAAAGCCAAAAGGAATCGGGTTAAGCAAGACCAAGATTGAATACTTAGAGTGCAAGTTTAGCAATATAACGCATGACGTTGGCATGGCAATGAGGATTGATACACATGTAATCCCCCAAAATAAAACTTTTAAGTATCTTCGACCACTAATTGAAGGAAATTGAGAGATTAATGATGATGTCACACATCATATAGGCGCGAGGAGGCCAAAATGGAGGCTCACCTCCGGAGTCCTACGTGACAAGAATGTACCACTAAAAATTGAAGGCAAGTTCTACAGGGTGATGGTTAGGCCGAATATGTTGCATCGGGCGAGTGTTAGCTAGTTCAGAATTCTAATATCCAAAAGATAAGTGCGGTAGAAATGAAGATGTTGAGGTGGTTATGTGGACATACTAAGAGAGATAAGTTTGGGAATAAAGATATCCAAGACAAGTTGAAAGTAACCTCCATGGTGGACAAAAATGAGGGAATCGAGACTGAGATAATTCAATCATGTAAAAAGGAGGTATGAAGATGTACTGGTGAGGAAGTGCGAGAGGTTAGCAATGGTGGTTTTAAGGAAACGTAAAGTCAAGCCGAAGAAGTATTAGAGGAAGGTGATTAGACATGACATAACACATCTTCAACTTACTGAGAACTGGCCTTAGATCGGAAGTTATGGGAATCGCGGATTAGGTTCAAGGTTGGCGAGGAGTGGAGTGTCTCGCTTTTCTATAGGGTAGGCTTGGTGGTAATTTGGTGCACTGTACTGGTTTCTCCTTCCATAGCAAGAATGTCAGGAATATTTCTATAGTCCTTTGTTCTTTGTTACTATCTCTTGTTTCTTGTGCTTTGATTATGGTACTATTTTGTTATTGATACTGTTCATTTTCATTGATGTTATATAGTTCTTTCTCTATTGTTTGTTATTTTTTCTTTACATTTGAATGTTCTTTTACCTACTGCTTTGATATGCGATACTTGAGATGAGGGTCTTCAAAAAAACATCTCTACATCCACGAGATAGGAGTAACGTATGCATACATCCTATCTACCCTCCTCAGACCCCACACATAGGATTTCATTGTATTTGTTGTTGGTTATTTGTTTTGTTAGGAAACAAGATTTGACTAGCATGCAAAGATGTGGATGTTGTGTTGGTTTTCAAAAAAAAGAGGACAGGAAAAGATATGGAAAAGATCAAAAACAAGTAAAACATGCATTACTACAGTGGCACCCAAACTTCTCTTGTTGTTTCCCTGATGCATAAAACATTTGAAAAGCTAGCACCAATTAAATTGCGTATTCTTGATATAACTAGGCAATATGTTATACTTCCACAGTATTATATGTTTTAAAAAAAGCAGCTCACTGCTATTTGGATGTATTAGTAAACTTAACTAGACAAGCACATTGACAAAGGCTTAGATAATATGTCACAGTTTACCTGCTCGGAAGAAAGCTCCCGCTCACCATGGAACATCACAACTCTACAGCACTCTCCAAAACCAAGATCATAAACTCTAACCATAGAATCAAATACCACCAACCCAACTAATGCAGTTTCAGGTAATTGAGCAATCACATGAAGAAGCTCATTTTTCACCACCCCAAGCTCCTCATCCGATGTGCAAGCATCCACAACAAACAAAAACGCTGGACCAAGCCCATATCCTGCCCAATCCAAGCTCGAGGTAGTACTCGAAAATGAAGACATTTTCGATAACAGTGACATATTTCCAAAATTAGAGCTCGAATTCGAATTTTGAGCTAAACCCTTTTTCCCCAAGTGATACTCAACCGTACTATACGTCGGGAAAAGCTCAGCAGGTATATTGTTTTCGTTGATTCCAAGATACGACTTCGGAAACGGGTTTTTCCGGTAACAAAAAGGGCAAATCCAAATTCTCGATTGGTAATCAACACGAGCATATGGATTCAAAACGGCATCGCATTGGGTGCATATAAGAGGATCATAAGGAAGTACAGGAAGCTCGTTGAATTGCATCAATGGTGTACACATAATAGATAGTGGGATTACCAGAGCTGAAGCTTCAGATTTTGATACTGGCCATGAATTCCATGACCACCGGAGACCTTCAATTGCCTCCAGTTCCACGAAATCCATGGTAAATTAAGTATAAGGTATACGGATTAGTGAAATCTGAAGGCAAAAAATTGGATTAATCTACATAATCATGAAAGACTGAAGGGTTTTTGAGATATTTAGGGGAATATTGGATTTGATTTTAGCGTAGGGACTAAGTTTCAGAGAGATTCTGTCGATCGGACGGCCATCGGAAAAAGAAAGCGGTGGGCCGCCGATTGGAGGAATGAAAAATTAAGGGGGAAGATTCGATTCTTTAATAGTGAAATTGTGTGATCACGTGATAAAGTCATGTGACAAATGTTTTAGTGTAGATTTGTATTGAAATTTTGATTAATTTAAAACTATAAGAATTTTGTTAGTGTCATATGAAAAGTATCAGATGTTGACGTGATTTTGTGAACAATAAATTTTTTTACATTAAAAAAGCTGATTAAATATATGATAATATATTTAGAATAACTTATTGAAAAAAGTGTGTGAGATGGAAAAAATACAACATCAAATTCATGCCACATAATAACATATCACTATATTAAAACATAGATCATAGTAAAATATTATTTAAATTTATCATACCATAATTTTCACTTAAAGACACAATCAACTAGATGGTGTGGTTGAAGAAATCTTTTTAAGTCCTATTTCAATATCTTTTGCTCGATTGTAATTTATTAATCTTTATATTGAAATTTTTTTCAAAAAATTTCATCTCTTCTATCAATTGCTTCTCACTTTCTAAATCAATCTCAAGATTTTTTTATGTAGGGCAGTCAAAATCTTCTTCAATGGCCTTTCCTTTTCCCTTGTCATCATTTGTTCTTGTTTTTGTTTTGTCCATCTTCTCATATTTTTTATGGTCACAGATTTCTTCAATTGTGCTCCTACAGTTTGTGGAGCATTTTGTTAATAATTATGCATGCAAGAATCGATCAACAACCGATTCAGCATCTAATTGTGCGTGCAAGAATTGATCAACAATTGATTCAGCATCTAGTTGTCCGTGCAAGAATACATCTGGTTTTGCGTGCAAGAATCGATCAACGACTGATTTAGCATTGATTGTGCGTGCAAGAATCGAGCGACAACCGATTTAGCTTCTAGTTGTGCGTGCAAGAATCGATCAACAACTGATTCAGCATCTGGCTTACCACGTACAAACACATCACCAACAATTGAGAAAATGGTTATAGAGGACTGAATCCCAAACAACATAGACAGGTCCGTTGTTTGCTTACAAAGAGCTTTCTGTTTGTTGAGGTCAAAATCTCTTCACGACCCTTATTTTTGGTGGATCTTTCCATGACTACTACAATAAGACATATGATATGTAATTTTTTGTTGACCGAGTTTCTGAGTCTCAAATAAGATGAGTATAGACGAGAATTAGCTTGCATATTTATAGTCGTGTCAATCGTGAATCATCAAATTTTGCAATTTATAAATCTTCCTTATGACTAAACAAAATTATTTTCTACTATTAACTTTAATAAATCAACTAAATTTTTTGAGTTTAATACAGAAATGTATGATGAGCACTCTACTAAAGTCATGTATACAAAATAAACATTTTTTTCAAATGTACCCTTACCTAAATTACCTCTTTTTTGTTACTTGACAAAAAATGTAGTATACCTAACTTTATTTAACCCTCTAATATGTTCCAAACTATAATTCAAGAAACTTGAATCTTGATCATTTGGTGAGAGAGTTGTCCAAATCAGCATAATAATTTATTTTATATAATTGAGTCAACAAAAAGTTAATTATTATTATATTATGTGTTCCAATATAAATGACTGTCAATTGCATGCATTTAAAAACTAAATTTTGATTAATTCAAAGGTATAAATATCATTTATGATTAACCACTCAAAAGTGTTTTTTTTTTCCCACAAAAAATTAAATAAAAGAAAGGTCAACATATTTTTAGAATAAAGTGAGAGGATGAGTGCAATATCATAAAACTAGAGTGCATCTGCAAAGTAATTAGGAAAAGTTTACAACTAACTAGTCAAGATTACCTTAATATCTTCCTCATTCAAATTTATTGTTAAAGATTTCATTAATTTTAACTTTCCAAAAAATAAATAGGAAGCAAAACAATATAACATACTATTTTCAATTACTATTATTTATTTACTTACTTTTTTTTAATGCTAATTACTTTTAATAATTTTCTAGAGATTGGTTTGAAAATCAAACAAAAAAGAATTCGTCTCTATTAATCAAAAATCTTGGATTTAAATACTTAAATCAACTCAATAAGCGCTTTTATGAAAATAAGTACATATTCGAAAAGAACTCATATGTAAATAATAAACAACATCAAAGCCATGTCTGACATTATAACTATCATTATATTAACACATAGATCATAATAAAGTTTTATTTAAATTTATCATATCATAATTTTCACTTAAAGACTCAACCAACTAGATGGTGTGGTTGAAGAAATCTTTTTAAGTCCTATTTCAACATCTTTTGCTCTGATCTTTGCTTGTAACTCATTAATCTTCTCATTCAAATCTTTTTTAAAAACTTTCATCGCTTCTATCAATTGCTTCTCACTTTCTGAATCAATCTTGAATTTTTTTGACGTAGGGCGCTCAAAATCTTCTTCAATAGCCTTTCCTTTTCCTTTGTCATCGATTGTCTTTGTTTTTATTTTGTCCATCTTCTCATGTTTTTTATGATTACAGATTTTTTCAATTGTGCTCCTACAATTTATGGAGCACTCCGTTAATGATTGTGCATGCAAGAATCGATCAACAACCGATTCAACATCTGGCTTACCATGTACAAACAAGTCACCGGCAACTGAGAAAATGATTATAGCAAACTCAATCCCACATAGCACAGAAAAATCCATTGCTTGCTTGCAAAGAGCTTTCTGTTTGTTGGAGGTCCAAATGTCTTCACGGCTCTTATTTTGGGTGGACTTTCTTTCACATTGTTCTCGCATGTGCGAGCTCATTCTTGCCATGACCACTACAATAAGATATATGATATGAAATTTTTTGTTGACTGAGTTTTTGAATCTCAAATCAGATGAGTATAGACAAGAACTAGCTTGCCTATATATAGTCGTGCCAACAGTCAATTATCAAATTTTGTAATTTACAAAATCTTTCCTTATGACTAAACAAAATTATTTTCTACTCTTAACTTTAATAAATTAATTAACTTGACTAATTTTTATCATTATATTATGTGATCCAATATAAATGAAAGTCAATTACACTATCTTTCTTTAAAAGGATGGAAGGTTACTTGCATGTATTACAAAACTAAACTTTAATTAATTCAAGGGTATGAATATCATTTACAATTAACCATCACAAAAGTGACTTTTGCCCACAAAAAATTTAAATAAAAGAAAGGTCAACATCTGCAAAGTAATTAGGAAAAGTTTGCAACTAACTGGACAAGATGACCTTAATATCTTCCTCATTTAAATTTATTGTTAGAGATTTCATTAGTTTTATTTTTCCAATAAATAAATAGGAAACAAAACAATATAACATGCCACACAATTTCAATTAATATTCTTTATTTACTTACCCTTTTTTCTAATGCTAATTATTTTTAACAACAGTCAAGAGATGTGGTTTGAAAATCAATAAATAAGATTTCTTCTCTATTAGTCAAAGGTCTTGAGTTTGGACATTTAAAATTTGAGTTTTTTTTAAAAAAAATATATAAAGAGCACTTATTGCTATTTCTTTAAAAGACCTTACATGACATAAGTTGGATTTAGTTAGTGAGTACCAAATGGTTAAGAAATATATTAAATAGGATGAGAAATTTACAAAAATTCCAATAAATAGCAGATTTAAACTTGTAATAAAATTTTAAAGGCAAATTTGGTGCTAACAGAAGATACTGAAATGAGGTTTGGGCCTACATGTAGTCTTAACAGCAGACTGAGAGCCCAATTTCAATGCCCTCTCGCGTGCGTCGAAATACGTGTGGGGAAGAGTGAGTTGCATTCACTAGTTCTTCTTCGGACTACCTTTTTTTCTCCTCAAGTTCATGGACGAAAATGTCCGAGGATTTATCCAAAACAATAGGTTGTGTACACTTCACCCTTTCCAAAATCCCAGTTATAATATTACATTTGGTATGTTATTATCCTTGACAGATCTAAAGGGTCGAATACGGGTTCATATCAAAGCAATAGTTGTTATACAAATTATATACACATATATACATACATATATGTGTGTCCATTGAATAATGTCAAAGGCAGGTAGGTTTTGTGGGGCAATTAATAATGAGGACAGAATGAAAGACAATGAAAACACAGCCTTAATACAGCAGAACTGATTTTTTTTTCTATGAAAACAATATGTTGCCATGAAGCTTCTAATTGACAAAATCCAAGAATTGTCTTGTTATTGTTGGTTGTATACACTCAGACACATAGACAAGTTGATCTGTGATTTGATTGTTCAGAATATGTTCTGTACTTCAAGTCAAAGCTACTGTGCTGGAAAAACCCCATAAACTACACACTAAATCTGCCCTGAAGATTAGTACTTCATCACACAACTTGACTCCTAAACAATTTTTGTGACAACAACAATATGAACAATTTCATTACAAATTGAATTGTTCTTTAAAAATGTTCAAAGATTAGACAATAATAATATGAACGAGTCCATATTATTATGGTTAAAATCACATCTGAACTATCATTTTTTGATGAGTTTCACACCCACCTGAACTATCATTAGTTCTTCTATTTTCCTACATGAACTATCACCCTCTATGTATTAAAATACACCCAATTAAGTAGATGGTGATAGGTAAGGAAAGAGAATAACTGATAATTGGCGTGAAACTGACAAAGAAACTATAATTCAAATGTGTTTTCGACCATCATACATTAACTCAATTATAATGATATTGGAAAATGCTCTAATAAATGGTATTTTTATTCTCAATCCACTCAATATTTTATAAACAAGGGAATGACAAATATGAAAGAAGATTTAAAAAGAATGTGCAATCTGTACTCATGATATGTAGCATCTGATTCCCTTCTTTCATTTCTCTCATACTTTTTTCATTTATTTATAAATTTAGTATTCACAAATCATTTGTTCTAGTAATTAGTTTAGGTACTTACCAAAGCATTTCATGACAAGAAATTCTATATTTCGGAGGGCTCAAACTCGAGACAACTGATTAAAGAGTGAAAAGTTTAACCATCCTAACATACACACTGTTGTTTCCTTTTTGGCCAACTACATATATAATTGGTCCCCACTTCTCATTTAGACATAACAATTGACCTAAATTTGTAACACACTTCAACATCAATGTGTGCCTACTAAACAGAACAGGCCAACATGGGCAAAGAGAGTGTCTCCACCTCCTTTAGACGCGTAAATTGATCCCGACATATAATAGGCATATCTTAAACATACGTTAAATGTCTAATGTTAGCAGGTTAAGTTGAAGTGTCTAAATGAAAAGTGGTAACAAATACATAGACAATCCCTTTAAGTTGCATGACTTTTCATTTAAACGCTTCAACTAACCATTATATATTAGACACTTCAAGTTCAGCCAAATGTATGCAATTAAACACAATATATAAACCGACATGGACAAAGAACATATACTTACATCTCTTACGCACGTGAAATTGATCCGATGGGTGAGAGTCATATTTTAGATGTATGTTAAATTTCTAACAGGTAACAGGTTCAGTTGAAGTGTCTAAATGAAAAAAAAAAGTCCTCTAAAGTTTTAGTCCATATGTGTGGCCAAGCTTGTCCCTTTTTTGTCCCCAACATGTTCAAAGTTGCTACTCTTCCTGCCAACAACCTTAGCTTGTCTTTATCCCAAATTTATGTACTTCTGGAACATTTCTTTAATTTGATTCTCCAATAACTCTTCACCCTTTTCCCGTTATATAACAACCATCCACAAACTATTAGCTAACTCATATTTTCTTGAACACAAATACAGGGTCAAAAACAATCTCTTCACATCAATCTTGAAGAAGAAAATCGAGAAACACTTAGAATTTTTTGAGTTTATTTTTTGAGGTTTAATTGTGCAGAAGTTTTTATAACCAAGATGGAGAAAATTTTGAATCTTAAGGCAACAGAACTTAGATTGGGTTTGCCAGGGATGGAGGAAGAATTTGATCACCAACAAACTGTGCCCAATTTCAAGAATAATAAAAGGGCTTTGTCTGAATATGAAGATGATGAATCAATTTCAGATTATGAAGCCATAATACCCCCTGTTGCCAAGTAAGTTTCATACTCCTTGTGTTCCAATTTATCCGACATAGCTAATGTTGCACAATGGTTAAGCTATAAATGAATAATTTTAAGACGCGTTTTAAGCATGTCATAACATATGTTTAACTAAGGTGGAATGGAAATTCTAAGATATTACTACCACAAGTAACAAGTAGCTATGAAATTTGCTGCTGCAAATGTATGGAATCATTCAAAATGAGCTATTTTCGAAAGATCTGACCTGGATGCAGCGATACTTTGGATATCTATTATTCTTGTAAATCAACTAAAAAGAAAACGATGCCACCTCAAATAAAAAAGAGGGATTACTTTCTTTCAAAGTCTTTGAATTTTTTTTTAAGTCTTGAGTGAGTAGGGGCAAAGCTAGAGAGGAAGCTATAGGTTCGGCAAAATTTAGTATCTTTGGTCAAAACCCTGTATTTTCCTTAAGAAATTCACTTAATTGTAAGGTATTCTTCACTTAATATATATATATATATACATGTGTGGTGTGTGTGCGTGTGTGTGCGCCTGTGTATATATAAACACACCGTATCTAGAATCCGATAAGCTGTTTTTCTATTTATTAGAAGTTAGAACCCATTGACTCAAAATTTTGGCTCTGCCTCCTAAATTGCAGGGCACAAATTGTGGGGTGGCCACCAGTGAGATCTTACAGGAAGAACACCTTACAAATTACTACTAAGAAAACAGAAACTCATCAAGATCAGTGTGGAATCTATGTCAAAGTTAGCATGGATGGAGTCCCTTTTCTTAGAAAAATTGATCTTAACATGTACAAGTGTTACACTGAACTCCTTAAAGCAATGGAGAAAATGTTCAAGCTCAACATAGGTGAATATTCAGAGAGGGATGGCTATAACGGGTCAGAATATGCACCTGCTTATGAAGATAAAGATGGCGACTTGATGCTTGTTGGAGATGTTCCTTGGGAGTAAGTTCTTGAACCTTTCCCCCGACCCCGAACTATTACCATTAAAAGTAATTACAAAATTGAGTCATTCATAAGGTAGTAAGTAAATACATATGATTGATAAAAATAATAGTTTTTTTTTATTTGCACCGGGTGTCCGAGTCTCTTTGATCCCCGACTAATCCCGGAGGTGCACAGGGCAAGAAATTTCCGCAAGTGCACCACGGTTAATTCAGGTTTTACCCAGTCCAATGGCCCTCAAAAATTGTTTGCACCCAGTGGGTTTCGAAGTTGAGACCCTGAAAGGGAGCAAACCCCAAGGCTCAAGTCAATTGCCACCAGGCCAACCCTGAGGGTTAATCTGATAAAAATAACAATTAATTTGCTAATATAGGTTAAACTGCATTGGTCGATAGTAAGTTTTTGAACCTTGACCACCACCACTCTACCTCGTTGTAAAAAGAAATGTTACACAATTAAGTAAATTTTTGAAGACAGGTTATTAAAAATGTTTTTTCAATAAAGGAAATAGGTTAAGCTGCATTAACTGGGAGTAAGTTAAACATTTAGGTAATATTTAGAGTGTTATATATAATTAATAATTAGATAAAAAGGGTAAATGATTAACATGTTATAATAAGTTAAAAGTCACATCTTTACAGTGTCAAATGTATATAACTTAAATTTATACAAGTCACATGTCTAACAGTCTTAAGTGTAGATTTTAATGAGATTATTTTCATGGATATTGCAGAATGTTCATGTCATCATGCAAGAGGCTGAGGATAATGAAAGGATCGGAAGCAAGAGGTTTGGGATCATGTGGACAATGATATATATGTATAAACATATGAAGAATTCCACATGCATTTTTTGAGGCTTTTATGAAGATTTCTCCCTTTAGAAGAATCATGAAATTGATTTTTTAATGTTTTTTTAAATACTGTAATCAAACAGAAAAAAAAACTTGGTAACTACAGTTACCTTTTTTTGTTTTTGTTCTTGTTGTAACATCATACATATAGCAGAGAATGAACCATGGTGGTTCATAAACCCTGTATATTTTTTTGAGACTGGGATATTCTCCCCTTCAAACATACAAAGTAACTGTACTTTTTTTTGGCTGTGAAACCAATGGTAAAAACACACATTGTATTTTTGCTTCTCAATTCTTGATATGAAAAGTATCTTGTGTTCTCCATATTTAAATTACATTACACTTTACAAAGCACCAGTTGATCACTTTTATAATACCTAGCTAGCTATATCCACTAAAAAAAGATACAAGGAGTCCCAACCAACCACAAGAAAAAAAGGAGAACTAGCAGCTAATAAAAGAAAATTTGAAGGGAAAAAAGCACTCCTCCCTAAAATGATACAAATGGACTGGTTCCTTTCTTAAGTGTTGCCTTGGTTCAAAGGTGTGACAAAACTTGAGAAAGTTGATAAAGGGGCCAATATTTGAGCTAAAAGCAAAATTTGTGTCATCTGACTTTGATTGCATTGCCACAGATTTCAGAAGTTAATACAAGATATTATAGGTAAGGATACAAAGAAGGATGGGCCAAAAAGAAATTAGGAGTTCTTGATTGCACCTGCAATAAGTTAGAAGTCTACAATGGGGCTGTAGGTTCTGGCTTGACCATTGATTGGGCGTCAGTTTGCTGAGTGGGATAAATAAGTGCAGCAAGTGAAACAGGCATGATGCAGAGTGATTTGGATTGAAGGTACTGCATGGCTGTTCCAACATCTTCTTCCATGAGCTTTGCTACCTCTTGCTCTGTTTCAGCATCAGACCACTTCTCCCAGATGTGTTGGTTGGATTGACTTTCACAGCTGTCTCCCTAAAATAATGACGAAACAATGAAGCTTAAAGCAAATGTAGCAATCTTACAGTTGAGTTATCAGAAACTATAAAAGTATTTTTGAAGACACTCAGTTAGAAGCAGATAAGAGTGATTGTGTGCATTACCTCAACAGATTGTGATGGAACATCAGCAACTAGTTGTGCCACCGCACCAGCTCCTCCCAGCCTACTCATGCTCAGTACCTTTAGACAGATTTAAGGCAACTCATTTATTCGACCAACACATTCAGAAGAACTAGTAAGGGGGTTCTATCCATGCATTTAATTTGTCCAACCTTTACTACAGCCAGAACTCCCTTACAAGAATTGCAATGATGACCAAAACAAAGTATAACGGTACAAGATTAAGAGATTTAAACACGACTACAATGATGATCATTGTTATTCAATTAAAGAATTCAGCAGGCTACGATGATAATCATGTTATTCAGTTAAATATTTCAGCCAGTAAATATATTACATAGTGTCTCGACTAGACAAGACTTTAACTTTAAGAGTCACCATCCATCCTCAGCAAGGTTATTTGTTTGGGGGGGGGGGGGGGGGATTTCAATCGATAGAAAGGAACAAGTTGAAACAGCTCGGGATGAGACTCTTTCTTGTTTTTTTAGAATGGTTAATGCAAGGATAACCTGCAGTTTGAATTATCAAGAAAAATTTGAAATCAGTAAGGGGTTGTTCTGTCTGAGGGATAAAGAATAATAATCCTGATATAAAATACAGGATTATTTGCATTTGGTTAGAGGTCTTAATTATGTTTGTAATAAAATGATTGGATTAATTATCCCATATAGATGGTAGGACAATATTTACATTGATATCCCAATCCATGAGGTAGCTTTGTTTATCCCATCCCCAGTACCAAACGACCCCTAAGGAGTCATTTGGTTGGAATACAAGTTATGATAGGATTAGTTATGATGGGATAAGTTGTGATGGGATAAGTTATGATGAGATTATTTCTTATTGAGTGTTTGGCTTGTTGCATTCAAAATAATATGCATCATATAAATTTTTAGAACAAATTATTTATTTACAAAAATGCCATTTATTAATATGAAAAGTCGTGTATAAAAAGAGATTAAAGGGATATTTTTGTCATTTACCTACTTCATCCTTGGGATAAGTTATCTCGGGATTATTATACCATCCAAGGGGAAGGATAATTTATCCTGATATTAAATATTAATCATGCGATAAGCTATCCCGGGCTTGCCAACCAAATAATAAATTGAGTGGCACTATAATTTAATCTCAGGACTATTTGGTGTTATCCTTCACACCAAACAACCCCTAAGAGTATTATTGTTCATTAGAAACTACAAAGTGCATTAAACTTGCAAGAAAGCAAAATAAATTAATGGAAACATGGCACTTAATCCTTCACAGTGTATGGTTGAGGTGATGTTAGTCAATATCCTTCAATGCTACCGCTTCATTCCAACTCACAGAATGAAAAACTATCCAAAAAACTATTAAATCGACTATCAATAGACTACACCTCAATCCAAAGCTAGTTGAGATTGGCAAAGATATACTCAAACAAAGAATTATTAAACAACACCATGAAAATTATCAAATAGATTGTGAACATCTTAGAATGGCTTAAACTATTTATTTTTTTGTGCAGGTGGTTGCTTAATATGTTCCCATTTCAATAGACCCGTTTCGTTTATCCAAAACAAGAATGGAATAATATGGCAGAAGAAAAGCAAGAAAAACCAGTGCCGCTGTAGATAACACAAAATTGCAGGAACTTTAGAGATGTTTGTCATGGAATATAATGGCTCGACAACAAAGTAATCAACTAAGCTAGTATTTAGCCTGACAATTAGTTGACCGTCATTGTCTTACTTTTTTTCTTTTTTTCCTGTTGACAGGCAAATTACCTTAACTTGAAGCCTCAAGAACTTTACATAGTCCAGAATCTCATCAAGCATTGCTGCCCTGTCGGTCTGGCAAGACAGAAAAAAGAATATCAATACCACAAGCTACGACCTTTTTTGAATTGCATCCATAATCACACCAACTTTATCTTTACAAACAAAACTGAGGCAAGCCAACTCTTAGAAAATATTACAATGAGATTTAGGAACTACTTGTCCGAAAATTGCAGCCAATTTTCATATTTAGTACCTGAATCCATTAGGCAACACTCAACTCCAACAGGAAGTTGTTATAACAAAAAATTACTATTGTTTCCAATTTTAGGTATTGGTATTTTAACATCATGATAGATGACGGGTCAGCACGAAAGTAAATATTTCGACTATTTGGAATATACACCTTTAAGATTGAACGAGCCTAAATTGTTGTCTGTCGCAACACAAAAATGAATGCTCATCGATGGAATTTGTGGCAACAAGAGAATAGAGCACACCTTATTGCAGCTGGGGACAAGTTCCTGTAAAGCCTTTATTCGTTCTGATATCCTTTCTCTTCTTAACTGTAAAGAGAGAAACACATTATTCGGGCACTTGTTTCTAGAGCATTATCCACAGCACCCCCCACCAACCAACACACACACACTTTTTACAACAAAACTTGAGGTTTTGGTTGTTTGTTTGAGAATTAACATAGCTTGACGTTCTCCTGACAAACTCATCAAAATATATCAGTCACATTACCCGCTCAGCAATACTATGTGGATCAGTCGCCTGTCCTCTTCGTGCCCGAATCCTAGGACGAATTGCAGGTTGGTGTGGTATAGTTACTGTTGTGCTTGATGCTGGGTGGCCTTGAAATGGCTGCAAGAATCAAAGAGAAGTTAAGAGATCTATAAGTAAATAGTAGATATGAATCCTAAACTGACAAAGATGCCGCGTTTTTAAGAGAACAATTCAATATAAGACATGTCAAGCCTGTTGCATGCAACTAAACAGGAATTAGGAAGTAAGGGTAAATGAAATACATTAATATTAATATTCAAAACATTACAACAACAACAACAACAACATATCCAGTGGAATCCCACAAGTGGGACCTGGTCATGGAAAAAGCATTACGGTTTGAAAACTTGGTGGACTCATGTTAACCCATATACCAAATGGGTGGTTTAAATATGGTTTTAACATGTATGGTTTGGGCTAGTTAAAACATTTTTGAGCTGAAATTGCCACCACTATTCAAGATTTTAAAAACTAGGTATCACAAAAGAAAGCAACAAAAGAATATGATAAAGCCTTTCACTTTCTCCCCTTCCTTATGTATCCATAGCCAGGACGCGGGGTGTCTAGATAATGTGAAGTACGCAAATCGAATAGACATCCGCTTGCGGAACGAAAGGAGCAATTTTTACACCTTTACTAGGAACATTAAGTATATGAAGCTAAGAGGCCAAAACAGATTCAGCAGCCTTCCAGTTTTATAGTGGGAGTTGATGCTTCTTCTTTTGTTTGTTTTATGGCTGTGGTGTCCAAACCAGCTACGAGCACCTTAACTAATTACACAGGATACCACTACCTATCACAAACAGCAGGTACCAGGTAACTCTGTCCACAAAGGTTAAAACATATGGAAGAGACCATCTAGTATTTCTGTCTCTGTTGGGATTTTCACCTGCTACATCATGGTGCTCAACCCACTTCATTGACCGCAAGGCCACACCCTAGGGTGCTATTGGCAGTTGATGCTTCTTGCAAACGATTTAAATTATCTCTGTTATTTAGAGATAGTAGTGATGATTTCCATATTTGTCCAGTTATTACATTCTTCAACTCACTTTGGCCCCTTCATTGTCACCAAACTAAAACTCTAGAAACAATAGCAATCTTACTACAAGGGCATGTATTCCAACAAGCATATAGTGATTAAATTCTCAACAGTTCCCTTACATAAAGTAATTAAATTGATTTATTTAAACTGATATTATATGGAAATAATAGTCTAAAAGAATAAAAATGTAATTACTACGAAACAATATCATAGTGAAAAAACAGAAATATGTAACCTGAACTTGGTGAACTTGAGGAACACTTTGGCAAACAGCATGAGCTTGCAAATGTTCTAGACCTGGATATAAACTTCCCATGTGCATTGCTTTGCTTTCCTGCACAAGAACATGAATAGCAAATAAAAAGACAGTACTATCCCCCGAGCTTACCCCTTTTTGGAATGCATATCCAGTGCCTTCTCCACACCAGCTAAACTCTAAATACTGTGATTATTTTGATTAAAGTAAGTACATTTCACTAATGCAAGTATCATCAAGGAGGTACTGCAAAACAGAAGTAAACAAAAAACTCTAAAATACTATGAATTGAATTCAAAATTTTCACAATAGAAAAACTCTCATTGTCCCAATTTGTTTGGCACATTTTCCTTTCTTATCTTTTGAAGGAAGAAAAAGACATATCTTCACATTCATAAAATCCAACATTTTACATTTTTATTTGTCATAATACTAGACAAACACTCAAACTTGACCTGGCCTCAACTAAAAAGTAAGCAGGGTCTCACTCAGCAAGTAAACACTCCAACTTTCCCCGTTATTCTTGTGGACACCCAATGCTGATGTGGTACATCAATTTTGGAGGTGTCTTGATGACATTTTGTAAGTTGGAGTGTTCAACTGTGAAGTCGAGTTCATGTATCTATACGTGCATACTCAAAGTTCAAAGTCTCTATCTATGCATTATTACTTTTTATTTCATCCTTGGTTATGAACTATCACAGGAACAAGCAAAAAAATTTAATTTTGTTAGCTTATACATACATTCCGTGAAGGGTCACACAAATTGGACTCGAGGAAATAGTATGCTTACAGTCTTCACTGGAAAACCTCCGGTGTTGTTGGTGTCAGCAAAGCCATTGTCCAAGCTTAACCCCAACGGAAACAGTCGCTGCTGCTGGAGCTGAGAGATACCAGATGCTGAATTCAACGACGTCGTCTCCGATGAGGCACCGGCGCTAATATCAGTTACCGGCAGGCTAGCATAAGAGGGAATCGCCAGAATTTGGTCGAGAAAATCATCGGCGGCATATCCCTCCGGTGGGTTGTTCGCCATGCCGGAGACTTTCCGGCAAGAGAAATTAGGTTAGAGGGGTTTGCCGGAGTAGGTTTATTGAGCTTCAATTGGGAAATTTTCCCCAAAATGTGCACTTTTGGGTACTTATAAAAGGATCACTCAAAGTAACTTAATTTTAACCCCAAAAAAAAAAAAAAAAAAAGATCTTAACTTTCTAAAATAAATGCTTTTTTCAATTTTTTATAATTTTTCTAAAAACATAATCAAATAAATTATAAATCACAATCTATAAATATCATCAAAAGTCCAAAATTACAAATTAAATTCCGAAATTATGATTAATAAACAATATCGATGAATGTCACTAATGATAAGCCTTATTCAACAAAATTTAATCAAATGAAGACTTATATGTGTAACTTAACAAGATCAATAAACATCTATAAGACGAATTTGCAAATACCATTAAGAGTAAGGATCCAATTCATAAATATGATTTATATGTAGAGAACAACAAACATGATTTTTAAGTTAGACTCAATTACAATGAATTATATAAGTTGTAGTTGATAAAAATTTATAAAACATGCTCAACTGTGATTTACAAGTTTAACATTTTTTCTTACTCCTATTTCAATTTTAAAAGATTACACTTTGATTTGATGTCTAATATTGATAATAAAACACTTTTAATAATAATTTTATAAAAAAAATTTAAAATCTATATTTTATATTAGTCTCAAATAACATAATGAAAAACAAATTCAAGTGTTAAGTTTTGGATCAAAACCAAGTTATTTGATTTTTTTGAGTCTTGTTAAAAAGGGGCCAATATGGAAAACTTTAAACTAAAAAAAGAGCCAAATTGAATGAAAAGTAAAATATTGTGGAGTATGACCAATATACTTTCTTCCTTAGCATCATCAATAAGCACTCACTCCTTCGTCTCAGTTCTACTTCACTCTCATCGGTTGACCCCATTTTCGTCTGAAATTCGACTTCTCAAGCAGCACAAGCCTATTTCCTGCAGACCCTTTTGGCTCTACAAGTAAATTCTCTTTCTATCTATCTTGATTTTGTTAATATTTGCTCAAATCTTCGTTTAGTATTATTACAGACAGAGATATCAGATTGCATTTAGCAAGTTTTCATTTTGCAGAACTATCTGATTCTTTATTTGAGGGGGGTGGGGAGTCTTTTTTTTTTCCTTCTTCTGTTGATTATCTATCATTTTCTCAGCTTATCTTGGATTTTTTGTATTGAAAAAGAAAGGAGAAAAAGTAGATTCTCTTTCTGTGTATCTTGATTATGCTAATATTTGCTCAAATCTTTGTAACATGCTGATGCTGTATTGACCACATTCAGAATTTCAGATACCATTTAGCAAGTTTTCATTTTGCAGAACTATCTGATTCTTTTTTTGAGGGAGGGGTGGGGGTGGGCAAGGAGATAATGGAATTCAAACTTGGAGCAAATGTTGATTCTTGTGAATGATTTTGAAAAAGATCATACTTTTACTTGAACCAAGTGGTACATTACAAGGAAAAAGATTCCTTTTTCTTTTTATGCCCATGGTATTCATGCCAGCTCTCATGCACCTTGACTAATTCCATGGAATACGTGCAACCACCCACTAGCAACAGGTACCAGTTAACTCTGTCCATTGGACAGATGGGAAGAATCACCTAGTGTGTTTTATCTATGCTGGGATTTGAACTTGAGACCAGCTCTCAACCATTTGATTTGACCACTAGACCACACCCTTGGGTGCAAAGGAAAAAAAAATTGTTTTATTTTCATTTGAATTAAGAAAACTAAAACAGGAAGTTCCATCTATCGATTGAGTAGTGGAAAATCAAAATGATGTGTTTTTAGTTATTATTTATTTGAGTTTCCTTCACCAATGGTCTCAAAACTTTAATTCATGTAGTACAAACACTTGTTTGTTTGTTTCTCTGTCACTTACCCCCATCTTTTCATGACATTCTGTAAGCGCTCTTGATGGAAAAAATGTGCTCATCACTATAAGACTCCCTTTTTCTGTATATGTCAGAGCTGGGGAGGGGGTCTACAGTTTCCTGATGTTTTTGTGATTGGAAACTAAAATTTCTGTGATCAGTGTGTATTTATATATTAATACTTCTTTTTTGTGTTTGATTACTAGGCGAAGTTTCTCAGTTTTCCCCAAAATGAATAGTGTGGGAGCTAGCTCTCCTAAAGAATTTCCTCTGGGTTTGGATGCAAGTTTTGAGGATGAATACTCTTCTCAATCTAGTTTGCTCCAAGATTTCACTAGTATCCCCACCATTGACAAGGCTTGGACTTTCACATCTGGCGGTGGTATGATTTCTTAACTTCACTCTCCTTTTTCAGTAGATGAACTATAATAAAACTGACCTGGAGAAAATGGCGAATACTAATTAAATGGGACGCGTTTTATTTGGCAGTTTTTTGGATGTTAAATACTAATTCTTGCCTTCCCACTTTAACTTATTATGCTTTAATCTTTAACTGCTGCTATACCCTTTTTCCTCCTTTCAAGGTTCCCAGTGTATGTTCTCGATGAGCCAACCAAATCTCCTAGCTAACAAGAAGAGGAGATACATATTACCTTGTCATATTTCAAAAGAAAGCACAAATGCTGTAAGATTTCAATGGGCTGCTTTCCCTATTGAGATGTCCAATGTGTCTTTGATGATTCCATCACCTTCAGGTTCAAAGCTTCTTGTAGTTAGAAACCCTGAAAATGATTCTCCAACCAAGTTTGAAATTTGGGGTCCATCACTGGTGGAAAAGGAGTTTTCCGTTCCTACTTCTGTCCACGGCTCTGTATATTCAGATGGATGGTAAGTTATATAACATCACTTTACTTATTCCCCTCCTCATTCATAGACTCAATGTGCGTGTTATTTGACAATGTAGGTTTGAGGGAATATCATGGAACAGTGATGAAACTCTTATTGCTTATGTCGCTGAGGAGCCGGCTCCCTTGAAGCCTACATTTACTACTTTTGGTTATAAGAAAGAGAATTCTACAGATAAGGAATGTGGGAGCTGGAAAGGTCAAGGGGACTGGGAAGAGGAGTGGGGGGAAACCTATGCTGGAAAAAGACAACCTGCTCTTTTCATCATTGATGTCAACAGGTCTAAAAATTTTATTATATTGTCTTATATCAGACTGCTAAAAGGATCGAGTTTTGATGTGTTTGGATATAAACCCTGAATATAAATTTGTGCAGCGGAGAAGTACGTCCTGTTGAAGGAATCGGTAAGTCACTGAGTGTCGGACAAGTTGTATGGGCTCCATCTGGTGAAGGCCTGCAACAATATCTGGTTTTTGTCGGGTGGCCATCAGATACTAGAAAGTTGGGTATAAAATATTGCTACAACAGGCCATGTGCGTTGTATGCTATTATAGCTCCATATTCAAAGATAGAGGTCCATCAATCTGGGTAAGTAACTTGCTAGTTGTCAGAAACGAAAATGTTGTGGATTAACTACATTTATTACTGCATGAATGTTGTATATAGGGGACTAAGTTAGTGGAGAATTCCCTTATATTTGATTTATGCTGTTTTTGTATTCTCAATTGACTTTCTGTCACTTTCAGAGCTGATGCAGCCAACGATGTATCTCCAATCAAGCTGACACAAAGCATAAGTAGTGCTTTCTTTCCTCGTTTCAGGTATGTCTTGAATTACTTATCTGGCTAACTCCCTCCCCTGGTCCCCTGAATAAAAAGGGGAGAAAGAAAAAAAAGGAAGAGGAGATGTGTTGATGAAGAAGTCATTTCCCTAATTCTTTCTCTTTAGATAATATTTGAATAACATCAATTGGTAAACTGTGTAAGGAATCTTGCATCTTCTCATGTCATTTTACTGCTGCAGTTAGTTTGTTTGATAAAATGGAACTAATTGGTCTTTTCAATTAATTTTGCAGCCCTGATGGAAAATCGCTTATATTCTTGTCTGCTAGAAGTTCAGTAGATTCTTGGGCACATTCTGCAACTGATTCACTTCATAGGATTGATTGGTCATTCAGCGGAAAGCCAACTCCAGATGCTACAATTGTTGATGTGGTACACTCACTTTTAGTGATTCTGATTACTTGCATCAGCACTTTGAGGCTAGTTATGATTAGCCATTTTAGTAGTATTATTTACTTTTATATTGATTCCGAGCTTTGAGCCGAGGGTCTATCGGAAACAACCTCTCTACCTTTAAGGTAGGGGTAAGGTTTGCGTACTCTCTACCCTCTCCAGACTGCACTTTGTGGGACGATTTTGGGTATGTTTTTATTGTGGTTGTATTGATTCTGAGCTTTATCCTACAGTCAGTGCACCTGCTCATGCTGTAAATGCCAACTGCAGGTTCCTATTGTAATGTGTCCTGAAGATGGCTGCTTTCCTGGCCTTTACTGCTTTAGTGTTCTTAGTAGACCTTGGCTTTCTGATGGATATACTATGATTTTATCTTCTATCTGGGGCAGCACACAAGTAATAATTTCAGTAAATGTGACAAGGTAACCAAATATTTTGCTGCTCAAGCATGAATTCTTTTTCTGTACCAATGAGTTAATAATATTAAAATGCATCTTTATTAAAATTAATAGTGGAAACATATCGCGGATTAGCCCTGGAGACTCTAGTTTCTCTTGGAATCTCCTTGCATTAGATGGTGATAACATCATAGCTGGTAAGAATCAGTGTTCATACTTTACTTCATATTGGTTCCTGGAATAGCATTCCCATTAATCAAAGCACCTGGCATTTTTTCCGGTTAAAGCTTGTAGTAGTCCTGTTGATGTTCCTGCAATCAAGTATGGTTCTCTTGCTTGTAAGGCATCCGCAGAGGCCTCATGGAATTGGCTAGATATTTCTAGCCCCATGTCTAGATGCTCTGAAAAGGTTGTTTTTCTTTGTCTCTTTTGTTTTCCTTTATTATTATTCCATCTTAGTTTGTTCTGATTGGCAGTTTCTTGTTAGGAAAGCTTTTCTGAAATTTAAATGTTCCCAACGATGCTCACAGGTTACATCTTTGCTGTCTTCGCGCCAATTTAGTGTTATGAGGATTCCCGTCAGGGATATCTCTGAGAAACTTACTAAAGGTAAGAACCCTGTTGAGCTTAAGGGGAATGTTAAAATTCATGTATCAACACATGGTTGTGACCTCTTATACTATCTGCAAATCAATAAATGCCTGGATCCTTCTAGATTACCAATCTCTGCTGTTTTTACTTTAATCTTCAATGAGTTCTATTCTTGTTAGGTGCCAGCAAGCCGTATGAGGCTATCTTTGTATCCTCCAAGACTCAGAATCGTAACGTGTGCGATCCGCTGATTGTAGTCCTTCACGGGGGTCCTCATTCCGTTTCATTGTCAAGCTTCTCAAAGTCATTGGCTTTCCTTTCTTCACTTGGCTATAGCTTGTTGATCGTAAATTATAGGTGACCAACATAACTGACTTCTTTCTTTATGCCTCTGTTAATTCAAATGGTTAGCGAAATCTAACACCAACGGTGAAATATAGTAACGTATATGAGATGCTAGACCAATATCTGGCCATCCGTATATTTTTAAATTTTTAGATACACAATCTCCGAATATCTCGTTTGCTGTATTTTATTTTTTGGGTAAGCAGCAGTAATTGCCTTTGACTAAGCACTTTTTTATTTCATCTCCTTCTCACAGAGGCTCCTTGGGTTTTGGCGAGGAAGCAGTACAATCTCTTCCTGGGAAAATTGGATCACAGGTACTTGTTTGCCATCTTTTCGTTTTCTTTTCCTTGGAAAGGTTTCTTGCTTAATTTTTGTTTAGGCTTGAATGGTTTTGTTATATGAAATACAATTCCTTCTTTTTCATAATAATTCTATTAAACATTTGGAACCTTAAGAGTGTTCTTCCTCTTTTTTTCCTAATCTGCAGGATGTTAATGATGTGCTTGCAGCTATAGATCATGTCATTGAAAAGGGACTTGCAGATCCATCTAAAATATCTGTGCTCGGCGGTTCCCATGGTGGATTTTTGACGACTCACTTAATTGGCCAGGTCTACCAATTTCCTAATATGCCACTGTCTTTATGGACCTATGTACCCATTTTCTTAACTTATAGTCCGTAACAGCTTTGCTCAACAAACATTTATGGTGTACTGGTGCTTAATGAAGGGAAGCTAGACAAGCTTGTCTTTCTTAATGACTATTGCTTGACAGTTCCGCTACTATTTCTGCAGGCACCAGAAAAGTTTGCAGCAGCAGTTGCAAGGAACCCTGTATGCAACCTTGCTCTGATGGTTGGTACAACGGATATACCTGATTGGTGCTACGCAGAGACATTTGGAGATGAGGGAAAATCAAATTTTACAGAGGCTACTTCAGCTGAACACCTTGATGCCTTTTACAGAAAATCACCAATTTTACACGTCTCCAAGGTGTGCGCCTCTGTTAAATCTGGATTCGACAGTCATTCCATTTTAAGCAATTTGTCTTTCTGTTAGTCCTCTAGAGAGGTCTGTGTTTAAATTGCAGAATAGATTGAATTTATAAGTCAGGCTAGATTTCAAGGATCACAGATCATGTTACAATCAAACCTCTCTGTAATGGTGTCATTTGTCTGGATATTTCTTGGCTGCTATAGTGAATTGCTGTTATAGCAAGAAGAATTAAACTGGGAAACAGTGTTAAAAAATGCTCTCAGACACTTTTTCCAAGAAAACACCTAGGGCATATGATATAACGTTGCTAGTGAGAGATGACAGGTATTCCGTGGAATTAGTCGAGGTGCGTGAATGCTGGCCCGGATACCACAGTTATCAAAAATAAAAAATATAATATAACATGGCCCAGATAGTGAAATGTTATTATATGAGATGACTCTTATAAAGTGCGAATCTATAAGGAATGTATCTCCAACATCCTTGTTTGCAAATTTTGCAGGTCAGAACTCCTACGCTCTTCTTGTTAGGTGCTAAGGACCTCCGTGTACCAATGTCTACTGGGTTGCAAGTGAGATTTCTTATTATCTTTCGAGTTTCTTGTTTTATTTATAGAACATAAGTTTTCATTCTTAAATGCAAACGGTATGAGCAAGTTCACAATTATGAATATCCATCATGATTCCATATCATATTTCCTAGTTGCACATTTAATTGGTTATGTATGTCTACTGAAACCATTACAGTACTATTTGTTCCGGCATAATGACCAATTGCATTTTAAATTATGGTTTTATTTCCATACAATGTATAACTCAAGAAAGTGTATGCTTTTCACTATCATCGCGTACAGTATGCACGTGCATTGAAAGAGAAAGGAGTGGAAGTTAAAGTCATCATGTTCCCTGAGGACACTCATGCACTTGATAGGTAAAATGCTCCTACAATATGTTGCTCGGACTTTCCTCAATGCTGTTGAACCCGCATGGATGCTCCAAAAATGCACTACTTTTGACATTTTTAAAGAGTCCGAGCAACATAGGCTTTTACGTCTGAGTTTCATTCCACTCTTTCATTTGCACGTTGTGAACTTATATGCACATCTCTTTTGCAGGCCACAATCTGACTTTGAAAGCTTTCTAAACATTGGAGTTTGGTTTAAGAAGTACTGCAAATAGATGCAGGTCCTAACCAAAAATCATAATCCAACTTGAGGACGGGAAATTTGGTTTTGTAGTCCATTTATGACCCTTTTCGCAGGAGATCAGTCAAAAGAACACAGGACGCGAGATTTGTGGGGTTATTTTCTTCTATTCAAATTGTAAGAGGGCATAGGAGATAGTTTCCTCTTTAAAGATCAGACTCTTCTGATGTCGTCAGTATGATTTATTGTACATCACAATTTACTAAATTTGTTAAATTGATTTTGACAAGAACTCTTAAACTTTGAAGAGACAATTGTGTCATAGTACTTGTGCAACTCAAATTAATGATGTAAATCAAGTTATAAAAACGTATTGGTTCTTTATTTGGACATCTTTGTTTAATTTGTATCCTGTTTTCAATTTTTTTTTTTTTTTTATCTATTTGGGAACATTTCAAACGTGAAGTGTCCGATATTTTTGCTTGAATAAAACATATACGAACTTCGTACCTCCCTTAGAAATGTATAAACTTCAGTCGTATGTGCATAAACTTAATGCAAGAATGATTGAACTCTAGTCATACACATTTGATTTTTAGAGAAATATTGCTTGAGCTTTAGTGGTATGAAACTTTAAGGCATTTTGTTAAAAAAAATTCAAGGTAGGTAAAATTTGTAACTTACATGACTTAAATGATAGTCTCGAAATCAGGTTTATGTGTATTTCGATTGTAAATAGAAAGTGTAGGGGTCGTTTTGTATGCGGGATGAGATAAGTAAGAATATCCCATCTTTTAGTATACATAATGGGATTAAATATTCTCGTTATTAGCTAATATCTCACATCAATCATGAACTAAAGTTAATTTCAAATTTTATTATCCTCATCTCATGTACCAAATGACCTTGTCTGCTTTTTAGTGATAGAGTTCTTAATATAATTACCATAAAGAACATGAGTACCATTTTCATTCATTCCTTTCTTTAAACCAATTAAAAAAAAAAGTTTACACTGACCAATTTGTACCCAAATTTTTTTTGGAAAAAACATAAAATCGCCGTCTGTGGGGATCGAACCCACGACCACGTGGTTAAAAGCCACGCGCTCTACCACTGAGCTAAGACGGCTTACATGTTCACTGTTTTAATCATTATGGTTCTGATGGCAAAGATCGCTGGCGGCGGTGATTGTGATGGTGGTGATTAATGGTGATAATGATGGTTGTGATGGAGTGAGTGGGTGATGGTGGTTTTCGGGGGCATATTTAGCTTCAAGTAAGTAGATTTAATTCGATTTTCAGAAAATTTTGATCTATAAAATGGATAACAACTTTTAATATCTTACCAGACCATGAAAATATATGTCATGCATTTATTGAGTAGATGTAAGCACTGATTGTCAAAAATATATTTTATACTAATGAGAGTAAATACTTACATACCATCACCTCTTAGATGGAAAAAAAGTGATGTTTTTCTCCCGAACTTTCTGTAAAGTAAAAAGGAAGCTATTTACCCCTGATGTTTATATCAAATAAATAATTAAGTAATATGTTCTTGCAATTTACATATGCATTTACCGCTCAATCATGATGAATTCTTATATATCCATAATTTATTTAATCACGTAATTAACTATGATAAGTTTACGTAATTTGTGTAAACCACATTAAGGATGCCAAAACTATCCTATGAAAATATGATCCCTCAAGTTTGAGCAGATTAATAATTAAATGGCTCGTTTATTAACTCAACTTATTTTGAATTTATTCTCTTTTTTAGGGGTAACTTCATAGTTTCAAACATATTTTTTATATCCTAAAATCATAGATGAAATTGACACTCATTTCTTATGAAAAGGAAACTAGTGAAAACATATTTGCAACTAAAAATCAAGAAGAGGATTTTTATTTACAAAATATTATTCAAAGTTAAAAAAAAATCTAATTTCCAACCAAACAACATGCCTATACATCCGTTATATCAAACTCTAAGAATGAAGAAATTCTTTTTGATGTAATGAAATGAACATCAAAATTTAAAAATAAAACAAGTCATAGAAGCGCTTCCCAATTTAATGGACGAATGAAGACACTCATTGGAATCATTTCCTACTATGAGGAGATTAGTGTCAAGCTCTAAGAATGAAGCAACTCATAGGAAGTACCTTCCACTGTAATGGATCGGTTTCAAGCTTTAAGAATGGGGAAACAAAAATTCATCAAGAAGCGCTTTCCCACTTAGTAAACCCGACATGAGTGAATTCATTAAAAAGTCATTTTTACTATACTAAATTTTACGTAAGATGAATTCAAATTAATCAAACCGTGAAATCTCGAGTCCTCCACCTCTTCCCTTTCAAGACACATCATTATACCATCAAACTAAAAATATCCTTCATCCCATTGAATGTCAAGATCTAAGAATGAGGAAACAAAAACTCATAGAAAGCATTTTCCCCACTTATTAGTGAACCCGACGTGAGGTGAATTCATTAGAAGGCCTTTCCACCATACCAAACCTTATGTAACGTGAATTCAGATTAATCGAGCTAGTAAACCTCGTTACGAGTCATCCACCTTTCCCCTTCAAGACTCATCATCATACCATGAAACTACAATATATCCTTCATCCCAAATTTCAAGTTTTCCCATTGAGAATCCTCAAATTCTAATCCTCCATTAACAACCTTAACCTCAACCAATAACAACTCCATTGCCACCTCCAAAATTTCCACCATTAAAACAACTCTCCCTTTAACCAAATCAATTCCCCTTCCCTTCCCTCTTTCAACTCTATACCCTCCCTCTTCCCCAATTTTCACCACCTTCTCTTCAACCTCCTCAATTCGAGCATTCGTCGTGAACTTCATCTCTTTCTTGCTCAAATCTCCTTCGAATAACCCCGATAAATCCAACCCAGATGACATTGAAATTATTTCAAATGCATTTATCCCGCCCAAATTTGTACGATCTTTTTCGAACACACATTCACCCAATTTTTGCTGTTGATTTGATTTCTTGAACCATGAAAGCTTCATTAGTTCCTCAATACTTAATCTAGTCTTCGGATTCGGATCAAGCAACTTGTATATTATGCTCCGAGCTGATTTCGAAACCCAATTAGGGAACCGAAATTCGCGACGATGCATTGCACGGTACATGTTTGATAAATTGACTGAATCAAATGGAAAATATCCACAGAGAAATGCAAATAGAATTACCCCACAAGACCACGAATCCGCCTTTTCTCCATCGTATCCCTTCCTATATGCTACCTCTGGAGCTGTATAACCTGGTGTACCGCAAGCTGTATGAAGGAGGCCGTTTTTCAGCTGTTCTGGCAAGGCGGAGAGCCCAAAATCGGAGATTTTGAGGTTGTTGTTTTGATCTAGAAGAATGTTTTGAGGTTTGATGTCGCGGTGAGTGACGCCATTTTGATGGCAATAATGGAGAGCGGAGACTAATTGGTGGAAGTAAAAACGAGCTGTGGAATCAGAGAACCGTCCATGACGGATAAGCTTAGCATGGAGATCGCCACCGCTGGCGATCTCCATGACAAGGTAGATTTTGGACTTGGTAGCCATTATTTCATTGAGTTTGATTATGTTAGGATGATTAAGACGGGACATGGCGGAGATTTCACGTATGATACGTGGCTCCATTGAGGCATCGGCGCCAATGATGGATTTTTTGTCGATAACTTTGATGGCGATATTAGTATTATCGTCTAAACAAAGGCCATGGTAGACTTTAGCAAAACTACCACGGCCTAAAAGACGAACAAGTTGGTACTTGCCGAGAATGATGGATCCAGTTCGGGTTCCACTTCCGTCAGTGCTGGTGGTTCGTCTGATTTTCACGGCGGAGGAGGGTGGTTGGGTGCATTTCGCCTCCATGCTTGTGATGGCGATGGAAGAGGAGGGAAGAAAAGGGTGGTTATATAGGAGGAGATGATCACTTTGAGTGAGAGGCTTGGCTGGACCTCGGCTGTTTTACTTTGCTTACTATTTAAATCGATCTGAAAATTTTCATCGTCACGTAATAATGAAATAACTTCAGCTTATTTATGGAAATTTATAAATTGCTTTATAGCGTATCATATTGTATTGTAGTTTATTATTTAAATAAATATAATGATCTATACTATCATTTATTTCCTACGTTTATAACGTCATGCATCAAATAAGCTTATAGTAATATTATATGTAAAAAATAATAGGGTATACCGTATATGTCAGCTAACGTTCTTGTAGAAATAGGTAAAATCAATCTTCCTTTGTATCATGATCTAAAATTGTTTTAGACCACAAATTTCAAAGATCCTTTTATTCTTAAATATTGTGCCAAATTGAAGTGTGCTACATAAAATGGAACGAAAAGAGCACTTACTAATAACAAGATGAGAAGAAAAAGGTAACGAGACAGATACATAACAACAAGATGAGAAGAAAAAGGTAATGAGACAGACACATTAAATCGATCATTAAATATATTGAAATAATTCATCATTACAACTGGATTTGACGATATGATATGATAAAATAACATATTTAATGTGATTGCATAAGTAGAATCGTTTAAAAAGAATAGAATATACATAAATCTTTTTACCTAATGAAATAGATAAAAATTCTTCAGACTAGAACAATAAAACAATCGTATCATTAATAAATTATATTATAAGCTTTTAATTCACAGTGGAACAACTTGTCATTTCTTAAAAAGATTGAACTATTTGTTAATACTTAATAGCGCACATGATGTTTTAGTATTCAATTATCTTTTGATTACTTGAATTTAAAAATTCTCATGCATATATATCTTCTTATAGATCTGCATATATAAATCTTCTCCACTTCCATATAAATAATTAATCATCAAAGTTATACAATAGATATTTTTTTTTTCTAGATTCTTTAAAAACTGCCACTTTCATTTTTTTAATGGAGTAAATATATCACCAACTTTATATATGCTTTAAACTTTTAGGTGTAAACAATTTGCAATAGGAACTTGATGACTCACAAGAAAATGACTTTTTCCGTATTCATTTGTTATTTGATATTTACTGATTCGACTAATTCAATATTTACATCGTATATAATATACATAAAGGAAAAATACTCGCTATCAATATTTTTTTTCATTTTTACTGCACTAATTCAAAATTTTTGATTAAAAAATCAAAAATTTTATCATCACGAATGATTACTTTAACCCCTTTTTCTATATAGTCATCCATTCTTCAATATTTATTTACTCGACTACTCGAACAATTTTAAATTTGCATAGTAGAGAATGGTATAAAAAGATGATGTCCCTACTAATATTTTTCTTATCTCAAGATAATTACAAGACAACACTAGATAAGGATCAAAAGTCTCATATATCTCACCACATTCCTGGTGATCTTTGAATAGTATTTTTATTATTATTATTATTATTATTATTATTAGAGTCATTAGTTATTGACTCAAAAATTCATATTTACACCTGCAAAATTAGGTATTAGGTTTAACTCACACCCCCAAAAGCAGAGGATCGTCCAAGTCTTATAACCACCAATGTGGAACTTTTGTCTTCTTCAATAACACCATATATGAACAAATTATAAGGAGGATATGCTCTTACGAACTCGAAATCTCTAATTTAAAATAAGAAAATACTATTTATTTCACCAATCAGTAAATGGTACCTTTAGATATTTATGAAGTGGTGACAAATAGACATGCACCACATCTTGCTTGACTTTATAAGATATTTTGCACTTTAATTAGCACCACATAGAAGTTTTATTAATTATTGCAACTTGCTTTATAGTAATAGTCAAAAGTCTTGAGAGAAACGTTATGGCTTATTTCACTTTATGTAAGTCACAAGATGCATGCCATCGCATTTTGTCCTTTTTATTAGATTAGAAATATATTATTTATATATATTAAATAGGTTTTTAAATATAAATATAAAATTTTAATTATTAAGTTGTATCCATTTAGTAACTAATATTGTAAATTTGTTCTTACGATTAATATTATAGACATATGATCAAGTATGATGGGCGAGGCTATATATAGATTAAAAAAATTATATCAAAAAGTTACATTATATATATACATAATAATTTTGTAGTGTGTTGTTGATTGGAAGGGGTATGATTCATCCCTTTATAAAGAAATTATTGTATGCATATAGATTTTTTTTTTAAAAAAAAAGAAATTGTTTTGTGTAGCACATATATTTAGTTATTCATGTTCATCTTTTCGAAGCTTGGAATTGGTGTTATGTATAACTGCACTTTATTGATTTAGGAATTAAAAAATGTGTAACGGATCAAAAAATTGTGCCATTAGTTGTTTTAGATTTAGTATAAGAACAAGAACAGATAAGTTCATACTAATTTAAAAAAAAGAAAAGATTAAAATGATATATTCGTCAGATATGAAGAAAATATCTAGATTTAAAATATTTTAGAAGATATTTTAAAAATAAACTTGGGACATATAGGCAGAGCACCCTTTGGTGTCTCTCAAGAGTCACCATTATAAATGTTAATTAGATTTAAGTGTACTAAACTGTTGTTTTTGTCTTCATTAAGGTTGTTTTGTCACACCTAATCCAATATCTTTATTAAGTATAAAGAACATATTCTTGACATTGACAGGAAAATCTAATTATGTCTTTTTATTGGCCCAAATAGTCATTTCCTGAATAACTTTATTTATATATTTACTAGTAATAATTGCTTTAATATAAATAAAAATTTCCACCTTTAACATTAATTAATAAAAGTTATGGATTTGAGCCTTATGAATAAAAAAAATATTCTGACAAGGAGTATTTTTCTAACTAATAATTTTCACATGGGATAAATCAGAATCGGCTGACATTCAACATTAGAATCAAATACCATATAATAAATAAAAAAAGAAAGAAAATACCTTAAATTTTTATCTAATAATATCTCTAACCAATTAGCATATTTGTTTTAGTATTATAGCCATTGAAATGCTTTTTTCCAATAATTGATAAGTAATAAAATCTATCAAAATGTGGGATATTCATGACATATGGGAGACAAGACAAATTCATTATTTAAACTTAATGACAATTTAAAAAGTTCTTAGCATATATAATTATTAAATTTTTTAAATTATACATTCATAATATAATTTATCTATGTTGTGAACCGAGATATTGTATTCGATTGACACACCTAATAAGCTACACCCACTAATTTTAACTCTTGTGATTAAACAATAGTCATTTTCATGCATTTTCGAGTTCCACAAATCAAATTCATACGATATTATCATAAAATTTAACCTATAGAATTTAAAACTCTATAATCAGTGGTTATCATTTTAAAAAGAAGAATAAAAAGTAGAAGTGGCTATTTTTACCATGATAACCAAGGAGTGGTGATCCATTGGCCCACTCATGTTATACAGATAAAGCACTTGTCATTCGTTGATTATTAGCAGCATCTCGAAAAATGTTACCACTTACTGCTGGCCCAATTTTTGGGGTGGTATTGGTTATTAGGCCATTTTATCATTCTTTTCCATATGGGCCTACCTTACACATTCCTAGGCCCAACCCAATGTGAAGGGTTAAACTGGCCCAGCAGGCCCACAAGGCATGATGGGTTTGGGTAGAATTATGGTGTACCCCAACCCAATGAATTTTATTCGGATTTAAGCAATATACACTGATATATCTCAAAAGATTATTATTAGTGGAGTTTAACATGTAAAGAATGGTTTGGTTTAGATATAACCCCTAGGGATTAATAATATCGTGATTAGTAATGTAATTATATATTTTATCACGCGGCTGATTCTCTAGTATTGAGAATGAGATATTGTTTATGCGTATAACTCAAATCATTTATTCTGTTCTTCTATTTGCTTTTGTTGGTTTTTCAACAAGTTCTCGAAAATATATGAATCGTACAAAAGACCACGAATGAGTATCAATCGAAATCTCAAATTTCGAATGTCGGATTATGACATATTATTTTGAGTCGAGAGTCTATCGAAAACAATCTCTTTGTCTCCACAAGCTTATGGAAAGGATAAGATATCTATGTGTACATGCACGCCCTTACCAAACTTCACTTGTATAAAATTATACTGAATATATTATTATTATTATTATCGTTTTTTAATTATGATATATTACCCGTCATATAAACGCTTTGTCATATTCCAGGTAAGCATTTCTTTTTTCACTTTTTATCTTTTCCTCCCAACTATTTATGTCTCCATCCCTATCAAATGTATGTATAATGGATAAGAGTTCAAATTAAATTAATAAATAGAATAAATACGTGGATTTTCGTGTGGATTTAAATTCTTGTCTACCTCTCCAAACATATTATTAAATCTTTTTGTGTATATATATTTGGTCACCTAAATTCACCAAAATAAGTAATTTCTCATCCATTTTTTTTAGTCCAAACTATAATTACTATAGGCATTGACCTTTTTGCCATGGGCATATGAATTCTTTTTTTGTTTTTTTCTTTTTGTGATCTTAATATTTTTAGCCAGTCAAAAAAAACTTTTGACAAGGAGGAATTGCAGCAATTCCTTACGTAATAGTTTGTAATTATCATGAGTATGTATAAGAAATGTACATAATTAATACATTAATTATGCATAGATTATACATTGTATTTGCATATATACTGGACAAACAATTTCAAAATAATAATAATAATATAGATTGGTGTTATTTATTTATTGTGGCTTTATCGGGTTGTTTAGTGTAAAAATCTCTTTTTTCGACTTAATAATTAGGTATTAGAACTTAGTAAATTTGACTAATTTAGATTCATATTAATCGGATAAGCCTAGAATGAGGCAAAATATTTCTAATACCTAAAAGTTCTTTATTTGTGGGAATCAAATCCAAAATATTTTATTACAACAACATGAACAGGTGTAATTTTACAAATAGGATCTAGGAAGGTAGAATATACATAGACTTTATCTCTATTTAGATTTTCAATAGATCATCAACTCAAAGGAAATAATCAAAGCAAGATTGACGGGAAATAACGACAAGAAAATAACAAGATAAACAACGTAAATGAAGCAACAATAGTAGTAAGAAATGAAGAATATATAAGACACTAAGACTAGCTCTCGACCTGCCTCTCCCACATAAAAGTATGATAACACTCGGCTATGTACTACTCTTTAATCCTAATCCACGGCCTCCGTACATCAATCTATAAGCTGAAAATGAGTCATGTCCTGTCTAATCACTTTTTTAGATTTTTTTTTCAATCTACCTAAATCTTTTGTTTAATCTACAATAGTCAACCTCACACGTCTTCTCACTAGTGCATCCGGACACCTTACTCATCACATGCGTTCGAATCATTTCAGTTTCACTTAATTCATTTTATTCCCCACATAGTCTACTATAGTCAACCCCACACATCTTCTCACTAGTAGGCCCGACCACCTTACTCTTCACATGCGTTCGAACCATTTCAGTTTCACTTAATTCATTTTATTCCCCACATAGTCTACTATAGTCAACCTCTGACATCTCTTTACTGATGGACCCAAACACCTTACTCTTGACATGCATGCGAATCATTTCAGTTTTATTTTAATCATCATATAGTATACGAAAAATAAAGAAATTTCAATCAACATCGTACACACTCATTGGTGTGTGAGATATGGAATGACATGTTTCAAGATTTGATTGCCAGTTGGCTGGTGATTGTTGGGGAGCTACTGATATAAATATATGCACAATTTATTTGTTTGTTCATCCAACTTCTTCCTCCACACTTTAAAATCAAAATATAAATAACAAATAATAATTTTTGTTTAAAAAAAAAATCAGTTGACTTTAATGTGTGGTTGACAAATAAACATTGATTTTGAAAATGCTGACATTTTAAAGCTTGCTAGTCAAATAATGCTGACCACATTTTTATTTGCATTTTCTAAACTTGGGTTCTTTAATTCTTTTATGGGCATTCCTTAATTACAAAGGCATGGAAGATAATATATTTATATATTTTTTTATGAACTTTGATTTCTTCATATTTATTGTTTCTGTTAATGCGTGTTGCACGGTCTGAACGCGGTTTGATTAGATTTTATTTTTTAAAAAAATTATATATCGAGAGAATTAAATTTCTTCTAAGTAAAAAGAAAAGAAGTAACTAAAAATTACTTTAAATGAAATAGCAAAACTTTCTAGGTTAATAGGTAAAATTATATCTAAAACTTACTACCGTATAAATTTAAATTGGTATATTGGTTAAATAATCCACTAAGGAAAGGTAAATAATCGTACCAAAAAGTTTTCTATTTGGATAATATGGTTATCGAAATTGAAGTTTCTTATTAAAGGTAAAGAAATTTTAATCATCGTATGTATCACATGATTGATCAATGCAAATATCTTTTGTAGGTCACTACTTAGATTTGTATCTATATTTAAATATTGTACAAACATATATATAGTTCTTGCTAAATTTATTCTTTCGGACAATATTAGATTCAGATCTAATATTTGTACATATAATGCATGCATACTTGCTTTTACCAATAAAATATTACATTAATTATCATCTAATTAATATTTGTAATTATTTATAAACTTAAGATCGCACGTAATTTAATATTTTCTCATATAAGATTTTCAATTTGCTAAAAAACGATTTTTACACTCTGAATTTTGATATGTGAGATATGGGATGATGTGAGCCAATATTGATTGCAAGGTGGATGGTGATTGTTGGGGAGCTACTGATATAAACATTTAAAAATAAGAAATCATGACAAAAATTAAAAATATTTGATTTAAAATGCTGACATTCAACAAGATCAACATTTTCATATATATTATTTGAGCTTTATTATGGGGTTTCCTTTAATATGAAGTCATGGGCTTCTCAAATATTTTTTCCGCCCCATTTTATTTGTCAGATATATTTAAAAATAGTTGTCCAAAATAGTTATCTCATAAGTATTTTTGGTAGGTGTAGAAATATCACTATTTCTTCCTTCTAGAATAAAATGGTGAAATTTTAAAACTTTATTCACAGTAAATTTAGTGATTAAAAATTCTATAATATTAGTCGTTCTAACTATATTTCGTTTTGAATGGATTGTTATCATTTTTCCTCCGATTTGAATATATCATTGCTTTTATCTTTGTATATGGTTAATAACTGAATAACCTAACCAAACCAAATCGAAATCGGTAACAATCAAATCGGTATATTATAATTGGTTTGGTTTGATTTTGAGGATTTAAAAATCGATTAAATTAACTAGATTTTAAATTCGACCAATAAAAGACTCAAATCGATCTGTGAACACCCCTACCCATTATATATCTTAAACTCCTAATTAACCAAAAATCTTAATTTAAAACCCAAAGTATGACCATATAAAACTAAAAATTAATGAGGCAAAACCTATCACATGATCTCATATAAAATTTAATGAGGCAAAACCAATCACATGGTCTCATATGATCACTTACATTTTACTAGAAAAATGAATCATTTACAGCTTGTTTGGATGGTGGTTTTTCATGGTATGGTATGGTATGGTTAGTAAAAGAACGACGTTTGTTTTGATTGTTTCATTAATTATATGGTATGGTATGGTTTAGTTTCATGGTTCTGTAACCATGAAAACCCTCACTTTTTGAAACCACCAATTTGGTGGTATCCCATGGTTTCCTTATTTTTTTTTTCAATTATACCCTTATTTAAATCTAAATAGTTCTAATTTATCCTTTATTCTTTATTAAACTTTAACCTAATATATATATATATATATATATATTATTTTTGTATTACTTATTTTTCTCCGCATCAACTTTTGAAGCTTTTTTTTCGCCTCCTGTTTTTTCTTTCACGTTTTAATCTATTTTTGAGGTTTTTTTTTTAAAGTTCTTACTTTTTTTATTTTCTTACGTTGTTTGTATGGTTTGGAGATATATTAGCTTGTATGTTTCCCTACTTGATTCTGTGTATTTATTTTTTTTAAAAAAATATTAAAAAAATATTGATAAATTTAATATTTATACTAATTAAGGACATTTTTGTAAATTTATAAGTTACGACATAATACCATACAGTCAAATCAAACAATAAATTATCATTAAACAGTAGCAACCCATACAGTCTATCCAAACGTTGTATGGTATTGTACTGTACGATACCGTACCATACCATACAATACCATACATTATGAAACCACGACAAACCACCATCCAAACAAGCTGGTAATATAGAGCTAATATGTTTTATTTATTGAATTTCAATTATATTATATCAATCTTTTATGAAAAAGACCATACATAACTTAAAAAGCATATGTAATAGACAATAAAATTATCAGAAATGATCTCTAATCAATTATAATTTGAATAGAAGAAAATAAAGATATAAAATTCTTGTATCTTAAAAAACAATCATATAACTAAAATAATGCTAGGCATGCATTAAAAAACAAAAGGACTACTAAACCATAACGAGAAAATATATCGTGTCTAAATAAACGGAGCAAATGAGTGCAAGATGCACCTCGAAATATTGTCAAAGAACTCGCAGACTTTTTCTAATACAGGATAAAGAATGTTAGACACACGAACAAAGTTTTACATCATCACACTGATAGTTTAAAAGAAAAATGAGCTACTTATAAGATGTTGGATATTCTATTACAAAGCCTTTCTATTCTTATTGATAATTCAATGCTTCAAGTCAAATAAAAAGCTTAATGTAAAAGTCATAAAACTAATTTTAGCTTACTTCAATTTTCAAATTACTAAATTAAAGAAAAAATTTACACAAGAAATCTTGGTACTATAAATTTTTTTCCACAAGTGGCAAATTAAATGCCACAGCTAGGCTAACAATTAAAAAGTTTGTTGGGGGTAGTTGCACCAGCCTTCTGTTCATGCATCCTATAAGTTGTCCAACAAATTCACCATTTTTTCCCAACACATATACAACTCTATTTCTTCTTCAATCTCTACATCAATTTTATTTTCATTTGGTATCTCTTATATCATCTAAAAATCAATTTTTTTTACGTTTGGGTTCCCTTATCTCATCTCAAAGTCAATTCTTTTCACTCGGGTATCTCTTATTCATCTAAAAGTCGGGTTTTTTTCACTTGGGTGTCTTTTTTTCCATCTAGAAGTCAAATCTTTTCATTCGAGTATCTCTTATTTAATCTAAAAATATTTTTTTTTAATTTGGGTATCTCTTAATTTATCTAAAAATCTATTCTTTTCACTTAGGTATCTTTAATTTCATTAAGAAGTCAGTTCTTTCCACTTAAGAAAAAAAGTCAGTTTTTTCACGTGTATATCTCTTATTTCATCTAAAAGTCCATTCTTTTCACTTGAGTATCTCTTATTTCATCTAAAAATCGGTTCTTTTCACTTCGGTATCTCTTATTTTATCTAAAAAATCAATTCTTTTAAACTCGGATATCTGTTGCATCATCTAAAAAACAGTTCTTTTCACTTGTGTATCTCTTATTTCATCAAGAAAATCTAAACAAAACTTCTCAAGTTCTCTCTTCTCTAAGTTCATTGATTTAAGGGTCAAGCTCAGTTTAACAATGGGGGATGAGAACAACAAGAATTCAGTTAGCTCTGAGACCGGGCGAGTTTCGGTTGAGCCTAACAACCTTCCAAATTTTCTTCAATCAATTAGACTCAAATATGTGAAACTTGGATACCATTATTTGATCAGCAATGCTATGTATCTGTTTTTGGGTCCTGTTTTGGGGGTCCTTTTAGTTCATGCTATGACTATTTCAGTTGAGGACTTAATCCAATTATTGGATAAGTTGAAATTCAATCTTGTCACAGTGATTTTGTGTTCTGCTCTTGTTGTTTTCTTGGGGACTCTTTATTTCATGACAAGGCCTAGGAAAGTGTACTTGGTTGATTTTTCATGTTACAAGCCTAAGCCTGATGTTATGTGTAGTAAAGAATTGTTCATGGACAGATCAAAACAAGCCGGGATTTTCACTGAGGAGAATTTGGCCTTTCAGAAGAAGATACTCGAGAGGTCGGGTTTAGGACAGAAGACGTATTTCCCTGAGGCACTCTTGAGGGTGCCCGCGGAACCTAATATGGCTGAGGCAAGGAAGGAGGCTGAGATGGTGATGTTTGGTGCTATCGATGAGTTGTTGGCGAAAACCGGGGTGAAGGCTAAGGATATTGGGATACTTGTGGTGAATTGTAGCTTGTTTAATCCAACACCATCACTTTCTGCTATGATTGTTAACCATTACAAGCTGAGGGGAAATATTATGAGCTATAATCTTGGTGGAATGGGTTGTAGTGCTGGACTCATTTCTATTGACCTTGCCAAACAACTATTGCAGGTTTGTTCTATTCTAACTTTTAGTCTGTTCGGCTAAGTTTTTGAAAAGCCAAAAGTGTTTATTTTAGAGCGGTAAGATGTTTGTTTGTTGTTACGAAGCTGTTTTTCAGAAAGTAGTTTTTTCTCTAGAATCTTGAAAGCTTGGCCAAGTATAAACTAGTATTCTAATATTGTCAAAAATGTCTTTTCTTGAAAAGCACTTCAGACTAAAATACTTTTCAATATAAGTGGGTTTGAACATTTGGCAAAAAGGGGCTATTAGTAACCTACTAGTTGTGACCCTGCTGTCACGATTCACTAAGATTCAATCCTTTATCGTTCTTTCTTTACAAAATCTTAAAACAGTTGTTTTTCTTCTTTGGTCTCATAATTCATTGTACTTTTGTGTTTTTGATATGGTTCTCATCACATCCACTTCATGGAAGGAGATGTGATATTTGTCCGATCTCAAATATTAGTCGTTTTTTTTGTAAAAATGAATTTGTTTCAAAATATTTGACAGTTTCTTTTTGGAAAAAGAAATCATTCATTACTGCATGTTCAGATTTACTTCTACTGCTCCAATCAGTAAAGTGTTCAATAAGTGAGATGTTTAATTAAACAAATATTCTTATAATTAAAGCAATTAAATGTCTTTCATGATGAGTTTGCAAAATCTTAAAAGACAGATAATATGAAAACGAGATAATAAAATGGAGTGGACCTCATTAATGTCCAATGTCTACTAACTGTAATTCTTTGATGATTGTCCCCACTTTTCAAAAAGTGTTTTATTAACTATCTCCCATGTGGGAAGGTGAAGTCAGCTACCTTATGTAAAAAGAGTAACAAACATTAATTGTATATACAACCCCGAGGGGTGTGATGTAGGCATCCTACCGTAATGCAAGCATCAATGATTGCTTTCACGGCTCAAACTTGTGATGTATAGGTCGACAACTTTATATAGTAGTATTTGTTTATATCAAAGTTTTCAATGCTAACTGTTTGATTTTTATCAATGTTGTTGTATCAGGTCAATCCTAATTCATATGCACTTGTAGTGAGTATGGAAAACATAACACTCAATTGGTACTTTGGAAACAATAGATCAATGCTTGTCTCAAATTGCATATTCAGGATGGGTGGTGCTGCAATTCTACTGTCAAACAGATCATCAGACCGTGGTCGTTCCAAATACCAACTCATCCACACAGTACGTACACACAAGGGCGCGGATGACAGGAGCTATGGTTGTGTGTTCCAGGAGGAGGACGAGAAGAAGGAGATCGGTGTTGCCTTGTCGAAGGACCTAATGGCTGTTGCAGGGGAAGCACTAAAAACCAACATCACGACTCTCGGGCCACTAGTCCTTCCTATGTCTGAGCAACTCCTTTTCTTCATGACATTAGTCGCGAGGAAGATATTCAAGATGAAAATCAAGCCTTATATACCTGATTTCAAGCTGGCTTTCGAGCATTTCTGCATACACGCTGGTGGAAGGGCCGTGCTGGATGAGCTCGAGAAGAATCTGGAGCTCAGCCAGTGGCATATGGAGCCATCAAGAATGACACTTTACAGGTTTGGTAACACATCAAGCAGCTCTTTGTGGTATGAATTGGCTTATTCTGAAGCTAAAGGGAGGATCAAGAAAGGAGACAGGACATGGCAAATTGCATTTGGCTCTGGATTTAAATGTAACAGTGCTGTGTGGCGCGCGTTAAAGACGATTAATCCTGCTAAAGAGAAGAATCCATGGATGGATGAGGTTCATGAATTCCCAGTTGAAGTACCTAGAATTGTCACAATTAGAGATTCTTGAAAATGATTTTTTAACTTTCCCCTAGCAAAAGCTATGTAGTAGTATTATCATTCTTTATTACCTTAAAAGATTGCAATGTACAATGTGATTTGATTATTTATATAAGTGATAAAAAAAATATTTTATTTCTGGCAAATGAAGGTCACAAACATGACGAAGAATTGTTAAGCTGAGAAAATACGCTCAAGAAAATTAAATTTCACACTATAAATACGCGGTTTGAGTTGTACATTTTAAATTGTGTCCTAACAAAGCACATATAATCCATTGCTATCTTAGTATATGTAACACTTTTCTTTTTTAGTTTGTTCGAAAAGAATGTTATCCGCAATAGGTCGAATTAATATATAAAGAAGAGTTGTAAACTATAGGACTTTTTGTTCGAGTAGTTTCTCCTTCCTTCTCTTCGATAAGAATAGGGATCTGAAATAATACAAATTCCTCTTCATTCTGTTGTGCTCAGCGAAAGAACTGCCTAAGCATACTTTTTCGGATCCAAACTTCTTTGTTGTTTCTAAGTCTTCTTCTTGCATTAAAGAACGCAACTCTTGCAAAAACCAGGATTTTAGTAGTAGGCGGCATCCCCTCTTAGTTTTGAGTAGGCGGAACCATTCTGTTTTGGTTCTTCTCCACGGGTGATCCAGGAATTTTCCTATTATTTTCTCAACTGAGATTTCGATATAGAAGGATCTCTTTATTTCTTCACCGCGGATTCTCGCATCATTTCATTGAAAAGATATTATATCACCGTGGGAGAGTTTAAAATGAGTAATGTTAACCATTCCATTATTCACACAAACCCTTCGATGACTTATCAGCTGCTTTTCTCTTTTTGGAAACTATTTAATCATGTCATTTTACACTTAGTGACATGATTTGTTGGTTGGATCAACTGATATAATAGTTCTTAGTAAAGGAGTGCATATAATGTCAAGACAAGCTTAACTGAAAGGAAAACTTTTTTCTTTGGTTCATCATTCACTAGCAAATTTTAAATTATAAAATATACGAGGAAAGAAAATAGGGATAGTAAAGTAAGAAAATTTACTAAAGGAAGTGCGGGAAATATCCTTGAAAGAACTAGAGAGAGAAAATGTAAAGACGTGTGGAACTCTCAACATCACTCGTTTAAAAGGACAATTATAAGGTGTAGTATATAAATGGCTTACATGTCAAAGGTCTTCTTCAATTTTTTAGATTTTGTATTTAGTCAAACACTTTCACATAAAATGAGAAACAAAAAGTTGCTACTACAATATCAACTAGTTGTATTTGTGATTTATATGAGAAAGTGACTCTTGAACTTGTATTAAATTCTAAGTAATAAATGCATGAAAATGGAAGATGCAAATTGCTGAGTAAAGATGGAACCAGCTGTTTGTGTACTAAACTGAGATGGCAAAGCTGACAAGAAAGGGCCATAAGGAGCTGGAAATAGCTGCAGCAACAGTTGGGGGAGAGGCGGCCCCGATGCTTCAGTATTGAGTTCATCTAATCTCAATATTTTCAACAAATATTTTAATGCGCTATAATTTCAGCAAATGTTAGTTGTAAACCAATGAGTTGATACTAAAAACTTCAAAGGTCAAACTTTTCCAAGTTAAAATCTTAAATCCACCACAATACAATAAATGTTGATCTTACGGGATAAGGGGTGAATCTAGTGCTTCCGCATAGAGTTTATTCAAACCTAATTTGAATAAACCCATATAAACCCAAAATATCAGAAGTACAACTAATTCAATATCAATAACATTTATTTGAAGGGACAGGTAGTGTAGCCCAAGTTGTAAACTTGTTTTAGCCAAAAACTTTGCTTGCACATTCAGAGACAATTTTACTATCACGTTCGCTTGTAAATCCCCTGTGGATTTGTAGTCCAATTTCAGTCGAGGCAAAAATTCAAAACTCTCGACGTGTATAGTATCCTTCCAACTTAAATAGCGGGGTAAGATCACGCTTCATAACAAACGTCTAACCGACACATCACGAGTATTATTGAACCAAAGATCTGACGACTGGAGAGATAACTACTTCCCAAGAACTAACTTTTACATTTAAGAGCTAGATTAGTGTTTAAAGAGTACAAGATGCAAGTTTAACTAATAAATATTCAGGGTTGAACTAATATGTACATCAGAATGTCAGCACAAATCGACCCAAGACAGCACTCTGGGTTACATGCCCCAGATCCCACAAGTTGATGCAACTTTGCTGCTTGGTCGCGATGTTAGTTCATATAATATCCTTGCGAATATGTCTGAGTACCTTGGATCCCCGAAGAGCATTTCCGCAAAGGCATTTTCATATGATAAGAGAAGGGGCTTGTTCTGCGGCTCCAACACAAGGTTTTCCAAAATAGTTGCTGCTTTCCTGCAAATTTCTGGTACTGGATGTGGCATCTTGATCACTTTCAACAGTCGATCAATTGCCCTGAAGTTCAATGTGGTGAATAAGTCCTTTAGAATACAAGGAATCTGTCAACTATAACTAGGTCAAATTCTGTCACTTACCATCGTTCACTGGCCAGCTTCAAACGACAGTCCATGTTTATCTCTGCAAGATTATATAATGCACCTACAGCAGCTGCTTGAGCATCAGTAGGTGGTAGGCTAATTATATCGACCAAACGTGTATATATCTGCATGTCCCACAAATGGTGTTTAGCGAGTTCTCTGAAAATTCATAAAGGTACCGATGGAAATATAGTACTGCAGCTCTCAAAATGAACATCAACCTGTGAAGCAAAAGGAAGTAGGAAAGGTTCGTTGTCAGGATTAATTATAAGACGGCCAATTAATTCAGCAGCGCCAGAGTGCCAAGCCTTCACAGCAGATCCCAGCATTCCCATGAGAGCCTTGACTGCACGTTTTTCCCTGGATCAAGAAACAAACAACTCAATTTAGAACATACTGAAACGAAAAAAAGTCCCCACTCAGTATAAGAGCTAATAATACAAAGCAAGCAACTGGCAAGTCAAATGCTTACGTCATTTTGATAAAAGAAGGTTTTGAGGAGCTAAAAATCCGAAGATTCAGCAACAAAGCCAAATTCACTACAGTCTCGAGGGCATTTGTGACAAGTTCTTCATCCTCTGTCAACATAAGAAGTCCAAAATCAGAAATTGGTAGAGAGTAACATGTTTTAAATGGATATGAGTCGAGATAACATTTTAATGAAGAACATCGGCATTCAACCATCTGTGATCTGTCAATTTTATATTCTTTGCTTGAGCCGACGGACCGTCAGAAACAACCTCTCTGCCTATACAACGTAGAGATAAGGCTGCGTATGTTGTTGGACAACCTCTCTGCCTCTCTACCTTCCCCCGACCTCATTTGTGGGACTACATTGGGTATGTTGTTGGCATGCCATGAAACAACATAAACAAGATTCTCAATGAAGTCAAAGCGGTCTCTTTAGATTATACCAGTCACGCGCAAGAATCTTAAATAGACCCTTTTCATTGGAAAGTATAAACTGAAGCCACATAATTCATAAACGTCATTAAGCTGACAGCAGCAAAAGGGTGACTAAACAGCTAGGGGATTTGACTATCAGAAGTATGGAATGTGCTAAGTATTTAAAGAGGTTTCCAAGGGATAAACAGAGAATTCCCTCTAGAATGATAGAACTTCCTCAGAGCAGAATTTTTTGGTCTAACAAGTCAATTACATACATCATTAACGATCAACATTCTCCTCAATGTATAACCAGGAAGATAGTTTCAGAAGATAGATTAGTAAATGTCTTGAATGAGGAGAACATAATACAAAATGCTACATGATAGATGGCAAATTTGTGGACCAAACACAAAAAAACATACATTAAGTTTAAACCTCTTTACCCACCTGTAACATAATCTTCAAGACATTGAAATATGGTTTCAAAGCAATGCCTATGCTGTGCCATGATGACTTCATTATCTGGCATGTTAGAGAAGTTGCGGATGATGTTTGAAGCAGCAACAGCACACAGCTGCTTCTCAGCTCGCCCCTCCTCATCCAAATTAAATAGGCCATCTTCATCAAAACTCCAGGCTCCCGAACGAAGCTTGTTAGCACACTTCAGAGCAGATGCCTCTTTGTTGGAAGATCCAGATCCAGTACTGTGGTCAAAGGATAAATGGACTAAAGTAACACAAGGCAATTAAATACAAGGTAGGATCTGCACTGCAGATTCCATGCATTGAAAACTGAGATTTATAACTAAAGACGTCTGGAAGAAGATGGAGGAGGTGAGGGCATGCTGAATTACCTAGGATGGGGTAAGGGATTATCTGAGTTCAAGGCCTCATATTCTTTTCCAAATCCAGTAACAGCTGAATTTGCACCCAATAGTCGAACACGTGGTGTCTTCACAAGCACCCTTGGTAAGGCTATATCACGCCAGTCATCTATCTGTAAAACAGAACATTGCCATCACTATGATAGTAGGGAAAAACTAACAAGAGTTAATCATGAACCAGAAGTTACACAAAAAACATTGAGAAACATACCACTTGAAGTAAAGCATCAAGCAACCCAGGAATTTTCGCAAGAGGGGTTGCATCTTTGCGGACTTCATCTTTCTCTTTAAATGATAGCAAAGTGAGAGCATTTAATGCCCACGTCAGCTCACTCTTCATTCCACTTTGAAGTGCCAGAACAATCCTTTTATTATTCTGATCTGTAAGAACAGAAGATTGGTAACCAAATGATAATCATAAGCATATGTGGCTGGAAAATGCAACGGTTATTCGATATCCTTATCTTCTACAAATGCTTGTATTATTTCCCCAAATTCCACCGGTCAATCAATTTTGCAGAAACGGTTTTAATTTACATAAATTGTGTTTTAAAATTAAAATTGTGTTTTATCTTACACCAATGGTACCTTATGCAGATCAGCAAATATTTTAATTTACTTACCTTCTACAAATGCCTGTACTGTTTCCTCAAATTCAGCACACCAGTCAATTTATCAGAAAAGCAGCAATTTACATAAATGGTGTATCATCCTATGCTAATGGTTGTGCCTTATGCTGTTATGCGGATCGGAAACTACGTTAATTGCTTAGATTGGGTTGACCAAATTGTTAGAATGTTACAGTTGGACTACTCAGAGAATCGAATTCTTATCCCAAATGATGTCCTCTAGTGGTAAAAAAAAACTGAAGAAATCAGGATAGAATTCATCTACAACACTTGGTCCAAACTTCTTTTTTAATGATAAGGGGAATCCGCAGCTGCTACCCAAAGGTGCACAAAGGCTAAAACCCCCCAAACCACATAGGAGAAATAACCCACTCTAGAGAAGCCCGGCGACGAGCGCAACCCAGAAGGCAAACCCCTTGCTTTAGCTGGCAAGGGTTTCAAACTTGAGACCTCCAACATGGAAGTCTCAAGCCCAAAGGGTCACCTGGGCCACACCAAAGGATACTTTGCTATTAAAGGCAAAAGGCATTGCAAACGCAATAATAGCATATATTTTCCAAGCACCTCAACTAGTCCACTAGATATCTGCTACTTTCCACTAGCACATATATCAAATAAATTAGGCCCCCTCACTTGAGGCTTTGACATATGGAAAGTTTTATGTAGCTTTTTTTTTTTTTTGCTTCAGTGGGCTATGCACCTTGATTTTTATGGTCCATCTAGTTTCATTGGCATCTATGCCACACCCTTTGGTGTTGTAATGTGATAAAAAAATACAGATACAATATTTTGGTCCAAATATTTATTTTTATATTCATGGTTTTTTTTGGGGAATGTAAGTAAAATACTATGAATACAAAAATATACAAAGAATTGTAAACATCTATAACATATATGTTGAAAGTTTGAAGTTCTTAATGAAATGTTATTCACCTTTTACCCTTTAAAGTAGATTCAAATTAGATAAAATAGCCATTTTATTATCTCCTTAATAGTAAGGACTTTGAGATCAACTAAGATTTTGGTTATTAAATCTTTCCTTATCTAAATTATGTAGGATGTCCTAATATTTAGGACTTCTCTTTAAGGGTTTATTTGTATACATTTTTTATTATTTTAAAAGAACTTGAAAATTATAATCCATTTTGAAGAAAGAATTTTATGGGCCGAAGAACACAACTCAGCATACTAGTCCATTGAAGGACTAGTCCATTCGACCCAAGTTTAGTCCCATACCAAATATGTGGTGATTGTAGAATACTAACATACATTTTTGGAGACTAGTCCATTGAGTACAAATATGTATATGAAATTGTTAAAGTTATTGACAACTAATACTTCAAGCTCAAATAGAGAATAACAATTACAGATTGGATCTACATTTTTATTCTCTATATGTATCTATCTAAAAGCATGAAGCCCCTTCGCGAAATGTCGTTCCCTTACCTCTTAAAGTTGATCCGCACTAGACAAAAAAGTCATTTAGTTATTTTCCTGATATTTAAAATCTTGTTTTTTAAAGCTTCCCTTATTTGAACTGGTAGGAAATCCTAAAATTTTGGTATTAAAACTTCCCCATGTTGAATTAGGTAGGAAATCCTAAAATTTAAACTTTCTATTGTTAGAAAAAAAAGGAGTCGGCCTTCCCTCAATAGTAGAGATAACGGGCCCAACAGACAAAAAGGAGATCGTTGTTGCAGCTCGACGATAAGTGCCTTGTTGGAAGCTTTATGTTAATCTGATTAAAAGGTGCTTCTATATTCTCGACACTATAAGAGTGGTTCCGCATATAATGTACTATCTCCGGTACTAGTGAAGGATACACTATTTAGTTGGGCCTTTAAAGGACAGACGAGAAGACACGCGCATGTGGTTTGTGGCTCCATTAGTTGGGAGATATTTGTTGATCTATAAGCCTGTGTAGCAGACGATTAAATCATATACAAGGCCAACAATCGAATAAAGCCTGAGAAAGAGGTTAGGAGGTGAGCATCTACCTCCCGATTACAGACCGAGAATCAAGAGGTTGAGTATTGCACACCTTCGTGAACACCACCTCACAATGACTATCACAGTACATTATGTTATAAAAGGAGCGATGAATGTTTTAACCCTACTCTTCCTAAAAGCTTATTGCAAGTGCACAACTATGGAGAATTTTTCTAAGTGACTAATCTGAAGGAGCCACTACACCACCGTAGACAACAAAGGAAGGGGGAGGAGAGGCAATAGAATGATGACGAAAATAAGAGTGGAGAGAATAGCTAGAAAGAGGGGACCAAGGCATCAAAAGTAGATCATAGAGGGAAAAAAGCCACAAAATTAGGTGACACTAAAGAAGTAGTGGTAGCACCAATGGTCAGAGAATAAAAGGAGTAGCAAAAGGGCATCCCTCAACAAATTGAGAGATATGGGAGTATCTAAGGCTCCTTATATATCCCATGGGCTTTTCACAAGTTATAGTTATGAGAATCATTTGAGCAATCATTTACGAACATTACTAACTTGAGCAAAGAGGTGAGCTTTGCGTAAAAGGTTTCCATAAACACACACTACTTCGAACAAACCTAGATGCGGATCAACGTCATTCAAGAGTGCCTTCTCCCAAAGTATCAATTAGCAACTGTAATATACCCACAACTCAAGGACTGCCTAAAAAAGATATCCAAATAGATCTCAGGTTTAATGAGGAATGCCTTCCCTTTCTAAAACCTTCCCCTCGATGTTAGTGTTTTGAGGCCATTTTAAGAGTCAACATTTTTGTATTTTCAATTCTATATTAAATTCGCCAATTTGACTCGTGATTCCAAATTGAGCAATAACATATTCCACGTAATCCCATAAAATGTGCATTTGACTCAAAAGGTGAGATTTCTTTGACAACAATGTTTATGTATTTAGGTTCCAATAGATGGCCAAAATCTTCAGTAAGCAGCTCCTTACCTTTACGAAATTCAAACAAAATCTCTACTTCCCACTAAAAGACCAAATATTAAAAATGAAATTGGTTTGTCCTTCATACAAAAAAAATAAGTATTTAGTTTGTTGCAAATAAGTGAAATTCCCTTCCGGGGGTACTGGCTATTTATTCCATTCCTCTTTCACTACTTTTCTAGCAGGAATTTTTTTTGTAGGTTAGGGGTTTAGGTTATAAGTTCTTTTTCAAATCCTTGAAAGCTATTGGATACGAGCAAAACTTAATTTCCCGAACAACGAGGGATCCACCAACAGGATACAACTTCAACTCTTTCAGCCCCAATACGACATTGTCATCCTTTACTCACACCCTCTACTATGATATTTCAAATCCCTAAGCTTCAGAGTACACTGCACTTCGACACAAAAGAAGAGGACAGGGCGCTTTGTATCTTCGGGAAAGGAGTAAATATTATCAATCCTGACAAGACTACTCCAGGTTACCTCTTCAGTCATAAGTAACACAATCCATCTTGGTGCACAAAGCATCCCATTATTCAAGCCCCATACGGGCAAAGCCGCAGCTCATGCTCAAAGAATTTAATAATTCAGCAGAAAATTACAATGGTAATGCAAATCGCAGTACAAAAAACTCAAAATTACATAATACCACATCAATTTCATTCATATATACATATAAGATTATCCACGTCGCACTAAAAACCTTCACCATTTAAACCTATCAATTTACGGACGAACGCCTTCAAAATTTAGTATGATACACAGTTACACATACGATAAGGCACTAACTGACCAGGAAATGCATAGTGAACATGAAGAGAAGGTCCGAGAAGCGTTGGCGGAGCCACCGAGTCGGCAGCACTGGATGCGGCTGCGGCTGCCGCCGCAGCAGAGGCAGCGGCGGAATTGCTGTTTACGCTACCTAACGGACGTCCTCTCTTCGCTGCCGGAGCGGCTGAGCCACCGCCAGCTACGCCACCGCTTTGCCGCTTCTGCATCGCTTTTCCCGCTTATTTCTCCTTTCTGCTATGCACAAAAACCACTGACGAATTCGAGGGGTGTGAGAGAATAAATGTTGAAATTACGGGTCGGGTTTTCATATAAGTCAAATAATGAGCCCATTGGTTTTCAGAGTAAAAAATGCAAAATAATTTCTTATCCTTACGTTAAGATTCAAAGTCATTCTCGAATTTTCATACACAGAGTTAATAGTTTCTTATATTTGCAATATTGAATCACTTTTAGTCCTTCCATAAATTTATACTTATTTTTAACATTAATTTTATTCATAATTTTATATATAAAATGTTTAAATTGTCTTTTTATATATTTAATAGAAATAATAATTTTATGTGAAAGGTGACAAGAATACCTTGTTGTATTAAGTAGAAATATTATTGCAATTAAACTAATAACACCTTGATATATGACGTTGAAAGAAAAGATGATTTTGTATAATTACACGTGAAATCAACACGATGAATCTTTCAATTTTAGTGACAATAACATTTTTACCATACAGGACAAGGTTTTCATCTTCTTCACCTTCTCCCACATGAAGTTATTATTTTTACTAAATATGTTAAAAAATAATTAAACACTTTATACATAAAACTATGGACAAAGTCAATATTAAAAAAAGATAAAAGTTTGGGGAGGACTAAAAATTTCACCAATATTGCAAACAAGTGCTCCATGTAAAAATTTAAGCATAACTTTGAGTTTTAACCCGAAGATGAGGAACTATTTTGCTCTTTTTTCTCATTGAATTTTCATATAAATCCAACTTTGAATTTTTTATTCCTTACCCACCCAGAAGAAACGCTTTCTATCAAAAAAAAATCTAATCAAGACGTAAAATCAAGATCTATAGTTAAGGAAAAAGTAGTCTCATACATCGTACTACATCATTTGATGATGAATATGAAATTTCAATCATAAAATTCAAAAATCTAAAACATAAACTATTTTTTATAGATAAGGTAAAAAAAACTAGTAAATATCATAAAATTGCTTATTTTGCCTTTTAAATAAACTTATCTTTAGCAATCGTATCTATGTCTAGTGAAGCATAAATTTCTAAAAAAAATTGGTCATATTCAAAAATAATTTATAATGAGGTACAAAAAGTAAAATACAATTTGTACGTCTCGTAAAAGAAATTATTTAGATTGAGGTAAAAAAGTAAAGGCCAACATAAAATAGCCCAAAAATGCAAGTTGAACGCAATATTATGGACTCCATTTTTCATACCAAAAGTAGCCAATTTGGGCTCTTTAAGCCCATTATTTATACCAAAAGTAGCCACTCTTTGGTTTATTTGAGTTTCTAATTGTCTTGAGTTTGGTATCTCCTCTATTTATTTTATATTTTTATTTTTTATTCGGTGTTCAATATTCATCTTGAAGTTTAATTATTCTGAGCTTGTGCTACATAGAGTTCCATTTGGAGAGAAGCACCCCCTACCGAGATTCTTTTCATGGCTGAGGGAAGGAGAGAAAGAACGCATGCATGTAAATTCTGTCTGTCGGAGGTTCGATAATCTATGAAAGGACATCTAAGGCTAAGGTTACGAAGTAAAGGAAGTCTATTATTGAGAGAAATGGTGATCTCGTCTTGTTTGCTGGGAGAGAGGAAGCTTTCTACCCAGATGTTCATAAGATTTGAGAAAGCAAAACTTCAAAAAAATAAACTATTTAGACAAAAAAAAAAAAAAAAGAGAGAATTGAGCTAGATTATGAGCAAACACCTTTCATATTCGAGAAATAAGTATAGTCTTGATTTCTTCAGAAAATTTTATCAATCGTCTTATTTCTCGCAAGCGATATATATTTTTCAAGATATTATAATAGCGTTTTCAACTTGATTTCTTATTTCACAAAAGTTTCCATCCTCTAAATTAGGGGTAATTTGGTTATTATCTTGATTCTAAAATTGATATTAAAATTAGGACTATAATTTGACTAATTTATTATACTAAAAATGCAACCATCTCGAATAAATTTTACGGAATGCCTATCATTTTTAACTGCAACAAATATCAAGTAATTCTGTCTAGTAAAGCCAAAATAAATAAGAAGAAATCATCTTGTATCATGTTCTTGGCAAAAATACTAGACGATTTATTTTCATATGTTACTGCATTGATGAATATGACGTTTGATGCATATTGCTAATGAAAAATAAAAAATAATTCGTAAAATCAATCGAGATACGTACAAGTATATTCAAATTGCCATAATTATATTTATATAAAATTGTGTTTTAAATACCAAAATTATTATTCTAGAATATTTCAATTTCAAACCAAACAGCCTACATAGTAAATGTGAAAATAATTTTGAAAAACAATAAAAAAAGAAAAATGATTGCCACGATGGCATCAACAGCATAAAATAATTGTCTAGTCTCATCTCCTCTTCCTTTTTTATCCTTTTTGAATATTTTACAAAGTAATTCCAATTTCTTCGTCAAAAAGGCAATTTCTCAGATCAAAATTCCAATTATTCAGTCATCGATCGGATTATTGATCTTCGATTTACTTCGTTTGATCGACGATTTGATCAAAATCTCAAAATTCAACCAGTCAACTTTGATTGGTTTTTTTGTTGTTTGTTTTTCGGATCAGATCTGTAGAAGTTATGGGAGGTTTTATATCGAGATTCTGGTTCATGATGTTTCCGGCGAAAGAGTATAAGATCATTGTTGTTGGATTGGATAATGCTGGAAAAACGACGACGCTTTACAAGTTGCATCTGGGTGAGGTGGTTACTACTAACCCTACTGTTGGTAGTAATGTTGAGGAGCTTGTTTATAAGAACATACGATTTGAGGTGAGCAAATACTGTATCTGAAACTCCCAGTGCTATATATATATTTTTTTGAGCTGTTATTATTTGATTATTCAATCATTTTGCATCAAGTTTATGTGTGAATTTGAGCACCTGAGGGTGTGACCTAGTGGTACCGGAAGTGGATTAACAACTATGAGGTCTCGGATTTAAGTTTCATTAGAGACAAAAATTTACTAGGTGATTTTTTCCTATTTGTCTTAGCATTGGTGGATAGACTATAGAGAGAGTTACCCACTACTTGTTGCTGGCGGGAGGTTGTAGGTATCATATGGAATTACGTTTATGTGTGAAATTGTAGTATAAAGTTGTTCCTCAGTGGATAGAGCTGCATGCTACATATTGCTACCTGTTGTTGGTGGAGGTGACGGGTATTTTGTGTAATTAACTGAGGTGTGCGTTATCAAAAAAAGAAAAAAGGTTTATGCGTGATATTGTAGTATAACGTTGTTCTCTTCATAAAGAAGAGTTGATTTTTTATAAGGGTGGTTTCTGGGTCAGCTTGCTCCAAATTCCCCATAGAGGCCTGTCTCGAACTCATAATAGCGTATGAATAAGCAATTGTCGTGGTTGAGGAAGCTTTTAGTTTGGTAATAATTCAATTGATTATGGCGCTGGATATCTGTTAATCATGAACCGATGGGAAGAAATTGCTTTAGCTTCTTCGCATGTCGGGATTAGAAACCCGGGCTCCCATGTGCTTCAATTCCAACTACATCGAGTTGCACTAGACCACACACTTGTGATATGTTGCTGTCTTGCAGAAATGAATTGGTTTAATCTGCATATATCAATGGTAATTGCAATTTATGGAGATTCATTTGGTATTGTTATTTAGTTTGACTTGTTTAACTTGGAATATGCGTTCAAAAGTGAATTGATAGACATTTGCTAACATGCTATGGAGAAAGTTCTGGTTGCTAGCGGGAAGAGCTCAGTTTGTTCATGATAGTGATTAGCACTCATGTGATGGATTTATCCATTTCTCTGGGAATGGTGGTCAGTGAGGATCATTTTGACTGGACTAGATCAACATGTGGTGTTCTCTAATCTACAAATACTTTCTAATGATGAAAGGGATCACATTTTCTCATATTTTACTGATGTGATGGGGGAGAAAGCCACATACAGTACGAATAAGAAAATATTGAATTCCACAGGAAATACATGATTGCGAAGAGCTTCCAATCATCTATGCTGGTTGGAATATTTTAAATGCTCCAAGAAGGTTGGAAATATGAAAAGTTATGCCTAAATGTACTTGAGTAAAAGTGTTTGTTATGTCAGAAGTAATTTTCCATGTTTTATTCGTAGATAATTTTTTCTAGTGTTTGGTTTGTGATTGGAAAATAACTTTCGAGAAGTCCAGATCTCCTGCGGGAATGATTTGGAAGATCCAAAACCAAAAATAGTGGTATTTGCTAGCAACAACATAATGGAGGTAGTCACTCAATATAGATTGATAAGGTCTGTACTAAAGATTAGTAATAGTATTAGCAAATCAGAGTGTTTTGATGGAACTTTTTAATTACTGAAGATCAATTATAATATTTATGTGGTAGTTGGAGTAAGTAATATGAACTTAAGAAATAAAGATAGAACAAAGAAAAATGACTTACACCCCCTCTTAATACTAGAAAAAGGCTTCCTCATAAAAATGACTTTTGTCTTACCAAAAGCACCCTAAATACTCTATTTCTCTTTGTCCATTTTGTCTACATGAGCACCAAATTAGTAACTTCTCATGCTCTCCTTCAGTCCTTCTACTTCCTCCTTAATTTCCAGTCTAACGGCATCTGTCTGAGATTTGTGGCATCACCATTCAGTTCTAAACATGTTCCACACAATAGACTATGACCTGTATGTAATCATGTAATGCAGCAACAGTTAACATCCCAATAAAGTCAATCTACAAAGTAGAATTTTGTGTGCACCATTCGTTAACTCTTATTTCATCCCTCGGGCGAGTTTAAAGAGCCGTGTATGAAAATTCTTAGTTTGGGTTATTCATAATTGAATGTTCTTTGATGAGTGATTGAGTGTTCCTTCAAGTCCCATCTCTTGTTATTCAATTATTTTGCTGTCTGATGCAGCACATGAAATGTTAAACAGATGAGGTAGATTTCTAATGTGCAACTTTATTTTCATGATGACAACTTGTGCAATCATCTTAAGTGCTAATCTTTTTCCTCATAATGGTGTCCTCCCAGAACAGTTGACACCTTTACAGTGTTGTTTTACATGATACGATTCTTCTTTTTTGATAACCGAGAAATCCCTGAGGATCAGTAGCACACTGCCGCGCAGTTCGAAATGCCGTAGATGATGCGCTCACCCCTCTACCTTCTATACTTTTAACCCTCTACACTTAAATACCAGTCTTTTGGCTGTGCTAGGATTCGAACCCATGATGTCCAGAATAAGATTCTTAACTCAGGTGAGTTGCAATGATGCTAATTATACCTTTCATAGTGCTTTATTTTTCTTTCCCAACCATTTGTGGAGGGTCATTCAATAGTATTTGCTGTTGCTCTTGTATCTGTTAATCAAAACTTCAAAAGGGTTAATTTTGTTGATCCATGTCTCTAAATGGGAGACATCATCTGCTTAAGCAGTTAAAGGATCTTATTGTGTTAAAGGCCACCTAATAAAGAAGAAATTTCACTTTGTAAGAGCAGGCAAGGCTGTAGGGGTAGCCTGAAGTACTGGAATTTCTAACTGTCTGAATGAACTAATTTTGATGACTTCTAAATTTGTGAAAATAAAACTGTCCACCAACCCAGTGAAAGTTACTTTTCCTTCAAAAATGACTACTGCTTCTATTTTCTGAGTCACCCCAGAATCAACAATCTTTTTATATGACCAAATTTCTTCTTTTGCGCTAATTGAATATCTTATTTCAACTTGATGACTACAAGTAAAGAGGAGCTGTGAAAGATGTCTTATTTGTGTGTCTCATTATTATCAGCTATTAAGGGAAGCGCCTCTGACAGCCCTTGAAGCACACCAAGTCTGAAATCATGTTGGATTGATACCTTTGGATTTCAGAGGAACTTATTGTCTTGCATTCACCCCATTTAAGAAAATTGTTTTGTTGCTCAGAACTAGTAATGCTAGAGCCAAGAACCATACTTCTGCTGAACCTACCCGATTAAAAAAAAAGTACTGCTGCTGAGCTAATGAGAAGCATATTTGTTTACTTGAATCTGATTCATTTTAGTATTATGCATGGCATGCTTTTGCTTCTAGCTGACACTTTAGGCAGGTTTATATCTGGTGCACTAGGGTTTATATTTTGGGGGTGGTAGTGGTGATGTTACATTGAGTAGTTTGAAATTGTGGTCTAGTCTGATTGAATTGTGTGCTTTACACCAACCAGACAATAAGGAGTATTTTCTCTTTTATGTGGACTTGGTTAGGGACACTTATGGTTGGTAGGGTATTGGCCTTCAGTACACTGATGAGAAATAATTGTCCTTGGGTACCGTACACTTTCTTCCTCTTGAAGCCAGGAATCTTTAACTAATAGCTTGAAGCATCTAACGGTTGTGAAAACACTCTTATTACAAAAGAAAGAGAACTTGCGATACCATTCAAGTTCTTTCCGTTGATTGTCTTTTCTTCCTGTCAACTAGCTCAAGAACGTTTGAGACCATCATTACTCTAGTGTGTACTTCTTATGTTATAAGTTACCATTATCCTCCCTCTTTTCCCTTGTGTTTTCACCATTGACAAAGGGACTGCAAGTTAATATACATGTTGTTTTGTCTTCTGTATCTGGAGAAATAGATGAGGACAGTACTGTTTATCTTACTCCTTCCTTTCTCTTTTATTCCATTTCATCAGGTCTGGGATCTTGGTGGGCAAGAAAGACTGAGGACGTCATGGGCAACTTACTATCGTGGAACTCATGCTGTCATCGTGGTTATCGATAGCAGTGACAGAGCCCGGATTTCCATTATGAAAGATGAGTTGTTCAGGTTGCTCCCCCATGAGGATCTGCAAAATGCAGTTGTACTAGTCTTTGCGAACAAACAGGATCTTAAAGATGCTATGACCCCTGCAGAGATAACCGATGCACTTTCCCTTCATAGCATCAAGAACCACGATTGGCATATTCAAGCCTGCAGTGCCCTGACTGGTGACGGTTTATACGATGGTTTAGGATGGATTGCGCAGAAAGTTCCTGGCAAAACACAAACCTAAACGTTAGACAAAGGGAATATGTTCTTTTTCTGTATTCACAGGACTAATATGAAACTCCACGCCCTTGCTGTAAGTTTTTGTGTATTTCATACTATCATATGCATTTCCTTGAAGAGCTACTGCTTTTGGTACATCTGAACCTTTTCTAATAGCTATGACAATTGACTAATGCAAGGATAAGACGATACACGATTTCAATATTCTGTATGCCAAAGTTTGTATCATCTGGTAATATAGTTTTGCAAAATATAACAACATTCATAAACCAATGTAATTTCACAATACTTGTTAGTATCAAAGAAGGTTGAGCATATACAGTTTGAAAATCGTATCAAATATATCGTTGATGTCTTCATGTATATGCATTTACATTTAGCTTCATATTAAAGTACATACATACACATATATACATCGATTTTCTACTTTAAAAATACATATATATACACATACATATACTATGAATTTTTTATTCATACAATTAAGAATAACGTGTTCGATAAAGTGGTGATTCAACATGGTTATTGCCACGTGGCTTCAAGTGTTTCCCCCATGCACACGTGTCATCTTCTCATGACATTAAATAAATAATTCTCCATGCAAAGCTCTGTTTTAATTTCTTCACTCTCAATCTTCTAAAAATCCCCTCTTCTCCACTTACTCTCCAAAAGAGGAAATGTCTAGTACTGTAATGGCCATTTCACAGAGTATTTTCAAGAAGACAATTCCATTATATCACTCAACTTCTACAACTCCATTAATGGCTAAAACTGTAAGAACAAAAGGCCCAAATTTCATTTCACTTTCAGCCCATATGAATGGCTTAGAACCTATAGAGATACCACCAGAAAAGCCTGGTAAGGAACCACCGTTATCACCTCCAAGCCCAGGCCCAGAGATTCCAGGCCCACCAATTCCATTACCGCCTGATCATGATCCAGTGGGCCCAGACATGCCTAGTCCGCCGCCGGAGATTGTCCCGCCCAGTGGACCGGACGTTGTACCACCAAGTGAGCCGGAGATTCTCCCGCCCGGTGGGCCGGATGTTGTACCTCCGACACCGCCAGAGATAGTTCCGCCCATCGGACCGGATGTTGTACCTCCAAAGGGGCCCGAACCTGAACCGTGGAAGGTTCCGCAGCCTGGCACCCCACCACCTATCATCTTTTAATACGTATGTATGGCGGAGTCAGGATTTTGAATTTATTGGTTTTTGTATGAATTTGTTTGGTCGATGGAGTAGATTCTTAAATATGTTTTTGAATATGAAAAATGTAGGATTTGCCTCCATCAAAAATCCGTAAATACAGCTTTGTCTACGTATACTGGAAATGCATTTTGAAGTTGGTGCGAATTAATAATTTTTTTCTGAAATATCGACAACAATGTATGTGTGAATAATACGGTATGAGAGGGAAGTATTTTTAAGATTGATGATTATTTTAGAATGATAAAGAATTTAAATTAAAAAGAAAATTATATGTATATAATCAAAAGAGAAATAAATATACCTTGAGATAACAAAAAGGGTTTACATATTTTAATATTAAATCGTGAATGCGCAGACTTTGTGAGGAATCAGAGTATTGAACATAATTAACGTAATCAAAAGTGTCCACGTCTTTATTTTGTAATCATCTTTGCGTAAATATACCTTTTAACAGATTTCCAAATGAAATTATTATATATAGTTCAATAATTATTTCTTTTTCTGTTTATTAAAATATAGTAATATAAAGCATATCAATAACACTTATAAAAAGACAAATCAGAGTTGCATGGCTGCCAAGTGTCCCAACTCCAATGCAACGTGTCTCTCTTATCTCACTTACATTATTTTTAAAAAGAGTTCGATTAATTTAAATTCGAGCAGTTTATCTCAAATTATAATTTCCTCAACACCCAAAGAACAAATACAAGATGCTTACAAATTGGACCAAGTACTACTCCTTAATGAAAAGAAACAATATTATTCCTGCTGCAGCCCACACAAAGTCTTGTTCATCATATGTTCAAACTTTGAATATTTCAAGAAAAATGAGCCATGAGCTAAGTCGTGTGAATTTTTCATTGTTGGTATCGTGTTCGTGTCGAATTTTTCAAAAATATATTACTTTTGAAAATTTTGATATGCATCGATTCATATTTATAAAGAATTTGAGCAACATAACTCACGAGGCACCTCAAATGCCTGGCCAACATGAACATCTCCCATCTGATTTCCCTGCTACCACCACAGCACCGCCAGAGATCTCCAGCGATGCGCCCCCGGCTGTGGAGGATTCACCTTTCGTGCCAGATTTCGACGCTATTCCATCGATAAGCCAAGGTAATTAATTAATAATTGTAGATTTGTAATATTTAAATTTATCTGATCTAATTTAATTTCATAAGTTAAAGTTAAATTCACTTTGGACAAGCTAAACATGACACATAAAATTTGACATGAAAGGAGTAATTTTTTCAATATGTATACAAAGTATGAGCTAAAGTTATGGGATAATATTAACACTACCGTTGCACTGCAGGTGAAAACCCTCCAACACCATCACCATCACCGACCGCACCGCGAATCGATAGTCCTGAATTTCCCGATCCACCGAACACTTCTCCACCTGGCCGTGAAGCACCGCGACCGCCCACATCACCGCCTGGACAGCCGGAAGCGTTCCCGCCACGCGGTCGGCCTCCAAAACCACCTCCGGATCCGGCAGAGCAAATTAGAACATCTAGTGTTAGATGTGAGTAGTGAAAAATGTTACATGTTTTTGTTTTTTTAAATTTATATAATCATCTGATATTCGAAATTTGATTTAGAGGTTTAATTGTTCGTGTATTTGAAATATAACTACTTACAAGTTCTTAATATTGGCAGAGTTGTTTTTGGCTTTGGTAATCTACAAGTTGGATTTGCAGAAAGTGGTTAGAGCTCATTTCAAGAGTTGTGACCAAAATATATCATAAAATTGTTTGGTTTTGAAAGATTCATAATTTCGAAGACTCAGCTGATTAACTATCTCGACGAAGCATAAACTCTTTTAAGCCATTTGTTTAGTAGTTAGAATGAAACATAAAGAGGTGGTGTATAAAATTGCTTTAGTTTATATTTTATATAAGTTTATTTTGTAATCTTGTTTTCCTTTGGTGTATGATGTATTTCGTAATAAAAGTAATTAATATTTATAGAAAATAATAAATTGAAGATTCATTATTTTTTGGCTTATATAAATTCTGAACATAAAACTAATATATATAAAATATTAATAAATATTTATTTTCTCCAATTTTAAATATTAATAAATACATATTTAAATTTATATTTAATTGAATAAGTAAACTTCCTATAAATTTAGTCGTAGTTTTTCAATATAAAAACTTTCTCAGAGCGTAAAGTCAAAACTCCATCTCCGCACGTCATATACACGTCTCCCTTCCAGTGACCCAATTCCCCAAAAAATATTGTGCATTACCAAAATTCCGGCGAGAACAAACTGAAAAGTTCGTCGGTCGGAATGGAAATCGGAGCCGGAGTGAAGTGTTACAAGGTATTAGCTTTGTTAGCTATTTTAGTATTCACCTTCGTCGGCGATTTATCGGCGTTATCGGTGACGGTAAACGACGTAGAGTGTGTTCAGGAATACGTGCTGTATGAAGGCGATACAATTTCGGGGAACTTTGTTGTTGTAGATCATGATATCTTCTGGAGCTCAGATCATCCCGGCATCGATTTCACTGTATGACTTTTCCCCTTTCGCTGAAGTATAAATCCTTCACTTTTATGCTTAGTTGTTTGAAATGTGAAAGTTGATTTAGTTTGACTGTAGCTAGATCCTGTTTTTATCTATTGAAAAGGGATAACAACAACAATATACATGGTGTAATTCTATAAGTAGGGTTTGGGCAGGGTAAAGTATATTCAGACCTTATCTCTATTCTTAGAGGTAGAGAGACTAAGAGAGGCTGTTTGCTGTAGATCTTCGGCTTAAAATCAAGCATTTCCAAGCAGTTTGAGATTAAAGAAGGATAAATCACCTTTAAATATGATCTTGTATAAAAAAGTTGACTTGTTATCTGACCTGTGGGCGTGGTATAGACGGATAGTGGTCAATGAGCTGGGAGGAGAACCACGAGGTCTGAGGTTCAAACCACAAAAACACTAGGTGATTTCTCCCATTTGTCTAAGTTATGGGGGAGGTGGAAGGTATTCGATGGAATAGTCGAGGTAGTTTCATCAAAAATAAAATTAACTAATTGTATGTGCTAATCTGTAGCATCTTCGAAGTGCTCCAAGAATTTACAAAAAAAAATGTAAAAGTGATGCTTATATGTAAAAAGGAGTTGACTTAAAGACGCTATCTGGTTTCTTTGCTCCCTTTGTCCTCTTTATTCTCCTGAAAATACTGATGTTGACCATTTTCCTTGTTCTCAATCCTCAGGCTCTTCCCCAACTTGTTTGCAACTACCTTTGTAACCTTGCATTTGCGTATCTTACATCAAGGCATTATAAAAGAAAACAACTTTGCGAGAATTTTATAGATGCTTATTAGTAGACTTCTAGCTTTGAAGTTCTTTCTTGACAGTAGAGACACTTTCCTCCATGATAATGGGAAAGATGTATTTGGTCTCCTCATATGTGCCTTTTTTGGGATGAAAAAAATGGTTCTTTGATATCATCTTTTGAATAAACTCTTGACATTTTTGAAAGAGCGCCATAAGAAACCATCGAACTCTTGGGAGTTTGTCCCAAAGACAATTCTTAATTACTTACTAATCCATACTGAAAATTTCTCTTCAACCACTCCCTTCTTATCTCCTATTTCTCCCCCTCCCTTCTTCCCCATAACGTATAGTTAAACTCTACATTTTCCGGTCTAGGACCCCAAATGACATCCTCCCTATTTAGATGTGTATGGAACCCTGCAATTGCACTCCCACCTGCTCTCCTCCCTCGAACACTAATCCCTACAACTCAATGTTTGTAGGAAGTTTTCTTCATTTGTTAGCTGTAGCTGGAGCAATTAAAAGATTTTGTATACAATTTCTTTTGTTTGACCATATCACCCTTTAATTTTTCCTGCAACTAGTTTCCGGAGTAATCGTGATTGAATCACATTTGTTTTATAAACATACAGAAATTTTATGAACTTCTTCTTTTTCTTCTTAGATTACTTAGAAGAAGAACAAAAGAAATTGAAGGTAATACCCGGCTGGACTTCAACTTACATTGAAATCGAGCCGAAATTTCTTTGGTAGGCATATGGAATGGAAATCACAGAGGAGAATGTTTTCCACAATAATTATTGGTTTGTTCAAGGTTTTTTAATTGTCAAACAGTCAAAGTTTATTTAAATTGGTCATAATTTACATTAATGTTAGGAAAATAACTTTTTTTCCTTCCAGTGATGATGTTTTAAGATAGAACACATTTAAAGAGAGGAAAAGGTGTATATCTTTGAGAAGATCAACATTTTGACAGGAGTATAACCTAGCACAAGTCTTATTCTTCTTTGATTTCGTTTGCGCCTAAATACTATTCTAGATTCTCCCAATGTTGTCTAAAAGCTAGCATCGATTTTATTACTCTGCATTGTCGCCTACCACCATAATCCTCAAAACCATCCTCCTGGACAACCATATGTCCCATTTGAACTTCTAAGACATAAAAAGATGATTAACGAAATGTTTTCCTTCACTAAAGCCTCCTAATACTTTTTATGTGGAAATATATTTTCTATTAGCTAACTTGAGCTTAAAGTTTGTTTTATGTTTAACTGTCTACGATAAGTAAGCAAAGCATATTTTACTTCTCTTTGGTACCCACTGAATAAATAATTTATCTCTCTTTGGTTTATTTATTCTTATTCTTGCTCTTTGCCTCTTTCTGAGTCTATAATAGACAGTTGGTTATCAACCTATGATTTGCAATGTGTGAAGGCAATGCAGTTTTTGTCTTTTAGCATAATTAAAAGTTGAATGTAGTGCTTAACAGCGGTGTTGTCAAAGGTGTGCTTAAAGCACGCGTAAGTCCTAAAGTGAGGCTCAAAACGTGTTGAGCGTTTTGTCTCACTTAATGTATGCTTCAATGTTGCCATCAATGTTCTAAGACATACTTGTCCTTGCAAACCAGCCTCTTTTGAAGAATGACACTAAATAATTGATATTTCACTTTATTATTAAAAAATTCAATTTATTTGTTCATATATTTGTCATTTATGCTTACAATTATTAGTCTTGGACTAAACATATATATTTATATTTCTTCTCCTTTTTCGTCCTTTTTCATTAAAGCCCACACTTTATTTGTCCTTGTGCTTAAAGCCCCAAGAGACCTTAGAACTTTTCTGCACTTTTTGCTTTTGATAACACTCTCAAGTGCACAAAATCCATAAGACTATTGCTTTGGGCATTGAAGAAGCATCCGTTATATTGAAAGAGAGTGCATTAGAGCTTTGTGGAATAAGCGAGAGGCCAGTTACTTTGATAGCTTAGTACTTCTATATCTACAAACTTCATGATTTCCAAATTTCTTTATGCTGGCATCTTGTTGTCATTGCTTAGGTGTTGCTATGCCTCGACTAGCTTGGCCTTGGACTGACCTATGAGCATCTGCCTACTTTTGAATCCCCAATCTGTCAAACAGAGCTATCTTATCCGATCCGAGGGGCCAGAGAAAGTTAAGCATTTAATCATAAAATTAGATGTTTAGATTAGCTAACCCCACTTAGATCCTATGTGTTTGAGATGCTCTCTTAAGAGACAACCCTCAGCTAGGATTGACCCTCTCATTTGATGTAGCTTAGGATTTACCATTTGTCTCACTCAGCATAGATCCATCACTGAGACAGATCTTTCAAGTATCCTTTGCTGAGGGGCGATCTTATAAACCAATACCTATTGGAGCATCTTACACAGAGTGGTACTACTACCCAAGTAGGGATTACAGTAGTTCCAGATTGCTTGTTAGATTTTCTTATCCAACCTTTAGCTCTTCAGCTCTGGGCATCTTTAATGAACCTCGGGCATACCACTATTTTTCAGAACCCATTCGCCACTAGCTCTTATATCTGAAGCTTATTCTCAGCTATCAATCTTGACTGGGAAGGTTGAAGATGGAATAGATAAATGTGATTGTCCTTTGCGCTCATAAGAAGTCATGGGATTGCAATATCTAAGTGTCAAATCAGTTTCTAACTCATTGACATGTCTTTGCATGGCTGATAAATACTATGGTTCCACTGATCCAAAAATGAAGTAATGCTACTGATTGGACTTAATAAAGGAAGTGACAAGCTCACTGTTTGTCTTAATATATGCGTGGCCTCAATTTACCCGAGAAACTTTGAAGGTGGAGATTTTGCTCGGAATAAAAATATTTTACATAAACAGAACACAGAATACATTCTTTTTCTTTTGTTCCACTCTCGCTGCTGCTAGTTATGGAAAATAGGATACAACCCAAGATGTGTTCCTTTTGCTGATTTTATTTACTCATGCAGGTGACATCGCCTTCAGGAAACGTCGTGCACACAATGAAGGGAACAGCAGGTGATAAGTTTGAGTTCAAGGCCCCAAGGAGTGGGATGTTCAATTTCTGTTTTCACAATCCACATTCGGCGCCAGAAACGGTCTCGTTCTACATACATATTGGACACATTTCCAATGAGCATGACCTTGCCAAAGATGGTTTGTCTTCTCCGCTATAGCATTGTTCTTTTATGGCCAGGATTAAACATGTTATATATTCTGTTTGTCCATTCCTCTTCTTAGTTATACTCTTTACTGACCTTTGCAGAACATTTGGACCCCGTCAATGTCAAAATTTCTGAACTAAGGGAGGCATTGGAGTCAGTTACAGCAGAGCAGAATTACTTGAAAGCACGTGATGCTCGTCATCGTCATAGTGAGTCTTCAATCTTTTCCTCAATAGGAAACATAATTGAATTCCAATTCTTAAGATGCATATGTATAAAAATATTTACCTTTCAGCAATCATTCCCTACAAATCACCTGGATCGGTAGAGTTGCTGCTTTTTTTTTTTTTGAACTTGGTAACTTTGTATTATATCACATTAGTACATCCCATCTGTAACCATACAAGCTTCCGTAATAATAATGTCATTTTGATTTCGACTTCCATTACTGTTATCTTTATCCTGGAGCCGCGAAGGACAGGAAAATCGTTCTTTGCTTTGACTTTTGATCAAATTCTTTTAACTACCTTCATATATGAGAAATACCAGTCTTACCGAGACAAAATTTGAACTGTTCTTTTTTTGACGTGCATGTTTTCTGGTGCAGCTAATCAGAGCACAAGGAACCGTGTTATATTTTACACTGTCCTAGAGTATATTCTGCTTATATTAGCAAGTGGACTACAAGCTGTGTACATTCGAAGCCTATTCAGTAAGTCCATCGGTTATAATCGTATCTGATGACATACAGTCTTTTTTCGTCTTCCTCGTCCCACAGGAACTTAATATAGTTGAGTTAGCAATTGGAGTTGAGAGAAAAGTATCATTCTGGCAGCACTAATTCTGAACTTTTCCAAAAGATTAGCTCCACTCATACAGATCAAATGTATTAAAAAGTACTTTGGAGTTTGGATGAAATGTCTTGACATTGGTTTATATTGTATTTGAGTAATTTAACAATTTTTTACTATCTCTGTTTTCAAATATTGATTTATTATTATTTTTTCACAAATTGAAGTTGTTTTAAATTATTTGTTATTTTTAGAAAAAATAAGAATTACCTTTGTCAACCTTTATCCTTAATTACAATATGTTGAATATGTAATTATTCAGTTTCCAAAACTAAAGACTGCGCAAAGCGTGGGAAGATTACTTAGTATTCATATACAATAAAATGTATTACATATTTTTATAATAATTAATACTGATTTTACTTTAAATCATAAATTTTAATCGTTAATCACATAATTTTATAGCGACAGATGGGCACAAAAATTTGACTTCCCCAGTACCGCTAAATGAAAGCTCCCTCTTTTTTCCTAAAAATTCTCCATCAATATAATAAACAAAGATTCTCCACTCATTTTTTATGGAGATAAGAAGATACCAAAAAATAGAGGGTGCGTTTGGTTGGAGGAGAAAAACATTTTAACAAATAATAAGTAGATTATGTAATTTTTTTTGTATTCAATAAATAAACAAAAAATATTGTTCTATAATCAATTATATATACACAAATAAAATACTATGTGAATAAGCTAAGATACGAGAGTGAGATGGTTAAAGAATGAGATTTAGGAAATAAAAAAAAATTGAATTTTTAAAAATGTCTTTTTATTTTAAAAAGAAAATACCATAATATAAATTAAGGTGATGTAGCACTTTCAAATCCAACTACAATGATGATGTTGAATTAAATTGAATGGCCTTTGACTATGTTGGTTGGCCAATTTTATTTAAAAAGATTTGTCTTGTTTCCAAGATAGTGAAGAAGAAAAGTTTCATTTTAGGACCACCTTCGAATCTAGCCTTAAAATAGGCAAAGGTTCATTCATTGGAAAAGTTACAGGTGCATGTATTCTTTTATTCTTATTTACTTTGCCCCAAAATAAACAGGAAGTATACTTATTTGTACAAGTTTGAATTCAAACTTATTTTAAACACACGATTTTTTGAGTTAGTCAAGTAAAAAGATGTTTTTAACATTATTAATAATTCGTGTCAGATTTAGAGGTATTCTCAATGCTTTTCTTTATTTTATTTATCTAGTTTTTTAAGCTATTACTTATCCTCCCATCATCGGGTGATATTTATACGAATGGTGCACCGCTTACGATGTAGTTAATTAGTAAACATAGATAGTTACTTCATAATTTGAGTTTAGTTTAATTTTAACGCCATTAGTTTGAGGTTGTTTTTTATGCTGAAGATCGATTCTAAATTGGTGTTCAGGTGTTGATTATCATGAGTAAGAATGATATTTGATAATTCTAACATCGAGATACATTTTAATATAACAAAAAATTTTAAACTATTTTTAAAAAATAAAATAAAGAATCAAAGAAATTTGTCCATAGTCCAAACGGCTATAGATCTTTGTCTCACGACATTGCTGACATATATCAATTGATTCAGTATAATCAGTACAAAAGAATCAAATATTTTATTTCTTAAATTACACAATCAATATCTCCCTCTAATATTTTATTTTGAATTTAACCTTATAATATAAAAATCACCAACTTATTGTCCAAATTGAAACTACTGTGAATCTTTGACTCAAAGACATTAAACAACAATAACAATATGACCCATATATTTGATAAATAGGCTTGAAGAAGTATATATATATATATATATATATTCTTATTTTTAATTTGAAGAAAATATTGAAGAAAAAAGTTACAAATAACAAAATTAATTAGAATAACTAAAGTAAAGAAAATAAGAATATAGTGAAATTGATGAATAAGATTAAAAAAAATAAGAATATAGTGAAATTGATGAATAAGATAATGTCGACACAGTAATAATGCTGATAAAAAAATAAATAGGTGCTCCAAACTAGAATCCTATCAATGACCAAGAATAAAAAAGATCATGTCAATATCAAATTTATAATATTCTAATTTACAGCGTTAAATGAATCTCCATCGTAAAAGTGCCTCAATGCACCACAACCATTACTTTTACTCTTTTTGTGTAATTATGAACTCCATAAAATTTTATTGATTTCATACAAATTATTTTTTTGAAGCTGATGTAACAAAATATACGAATCTTCCATGAAATCAACATAACTCAAATTCAAATTTTATGTTTAAAAATGGAAATTCAATTATGGTGATAATACTTACACTTCTTCTACAACCTCTACTGCTAAAAATAGAAAAAAATGCTTATTAATTAATTAATTATCCTAATTAAAAATTATCTCCTCAATAAATTAGAAATATATCATATCTTATTAAATCATTTTTTCTTAAATTTTTCTCAATTTACTAATAATTTTTCTAGTAAAATATAGCATCGCTAATTTCTCACACCTTCCTAATAGAAATGGAGTGGTCCAAGGAAAATCATTACATGATTTATTTCCTAGATTCTTCCTCCATTATAGTTTTCTTTTAGTTATCCTTATTTTTTTTTAAGAATCAAATGATATGATTTTTGATTAATATTTTTATTATATTAATATTTATTTTTTTTATTTTAAAATATTAAATTAATATAATTTAATTTTACTTTTAAAAAATTTAATCAAATTGACTTTTGCAAAATATAATGCTAGAAGTTAAAAAAATATTTTATTGATAACAAATCTACTATAAAAAATGAAAACCACAAACTCATTTCCAGCTTAAGCCTCAAAGAGAGAAAAAGAAGAGCTCTCTGCAACTTCAATGGCGGCCATAAGCTCTCTTTCCCTCAAAACTCCAACAAAGATTCAATCTTTAACCAAAACCCATTTCGCCATACCTCTCAATCTTCCTTTTTCATGCCGTTCCAAATCCCAAAGAACCGGGTCAATCCGGTCCCGGACCCGAATCCGTTGCGGGTTGTTGATAGAACCGGACGGAGGCAAACTCGTAGAGCTCTTCGTTGAGGAATCACAAAAAGAAATGAAGAGAGGAGATGCTTTGAAATTGCCACAAATTAAGCTTACAAGGATTGATCTTGAATGGGTTCATGTGTTAAGTGAAGGATGGGCTAGTCCATTGAAAGGGTTTATGAGAGAATCTGAGTTCCTCCAAACTCTTCATTTTAATTCCATTCGTCTTGAAGATGGGTCTGTTGTTAACATGTCGGTTCCGATTGTGCTCGCCATTGATGATTCTCAGAAGAATCAAATTGGTGGGTCGAACAGTGTTGCTCTTGTTGATGATGAAAACAAACCCATAGCCATTCTAAGCGAGTAAGAGAAATTTATGTGTTTTTATTTTTAATTTCTACATAATTTTGAGCAGGGAGGCCATAAAAAAGTGATTTTACTCCCATTTATCCAAGCTTTATTGGGTAGAATTATCCTGTACCTGTGCTGGTGGGGTCAATAGGTACCTATGGAATTATCCCATGTGTCCAAGTTTTAGCAGATAGAGTTATTCAGTGCGCTGGTGGGAAGTAGCATGTTTCACTTAATTAGTCAAGGTGTGAGCAAGCTAGCAGGCAGAATTACTCAGTACTTGTGTTGATAATGGAATGTCTAAGCTTTAGTGGTTAGAGGTATTCGGTACGGAAGGTAGGTACCCATGGATTAGCGCATTTATTTAACTCTTAGTGAATATCATATTTGTACTGATGGGAAGTCTAACAGGTACTTATGTCATTTGTCCATATGTTCAAGTCTTAGTGGATAGAGTTATTTGGTACTTGTGTTGATGGAAGCTAATGGAAGGTAGCAAGTACGTATGGAGTTAACCCATATATCCAAAAGTCTTAGTGGATAGAGTTATTTGTACCTGTGTTGGTGGAAGGTAGCAGGTATAATGGAGTTAGTCAACGTGTATGATGCAAGCTAGTTTGGATACCACAGTTATATAGAATAAGAATCAAGATCCATTAAACTGTTATTTTCAACATTGATGCGACTGTTAATTTAACGTTTTAGTTCACTATATGCAACGAAATCTAAATCATATATGTTAATGTTTACTTATGTGTGCTTATAGGGAATATTAAACTAATTGTTGACTGTGTGTAGATATTTTTGCTTGAAAGTATGTTTTTTTTAATGGTTTGCTTTGGTAAGCAGTACATGTTTTGGAATTGATTATGGGACTTATTTAAAAGGAAAGTTGGAATTTTTTATGCCAGTGCTTTATTGTTGCAATTTTTAAGTGGCAATTCGGGTGACATATGTTCGGTTGTAATCTTTCTTTTAGGATTTGGAGTGAAGTTTAAATCTTTATAGCATAATGGTACTCAAGGAAAAAACAAACGTTTGTAGTAACTGTCTACCTGGAAAATTCTTAGATAGGATATCACAGTAGTTTACCATGTGATTGACTTATTTGAACAAGCATCTTTGTCTAAAGATAAACTAAATGTGATTCAGTGTTATGATTTAGTGCTCCCCATTATGTTAACATGACAAGTAGGAAAGGATAAAACTTGTTTGTACTTCTTTGTCCACCACAGTAGTGCTTTTTTTTTTTTTAGTATGCATGAAAAGAACATCCATTCCCGAAAAGAATCAGCATCATATTATGTTTTCCCCAAGATAATTGGCTCACCAACCTTCGAGTTGAAGTTCTGAAATTTCTCATAAGAAAGCAGAAGCTCGATTATTTTTCTTTTTGTTTAGGGATGACAATTCATCATGTGCTTTGACTTTGTATGTTCAAATAAGTTTTTAGTTGGTTTCCAATTGCTTTTATAAAGATTAGCGTGTTGATCATTCTTTCTTTAGTGAATCTTCCTCTACTAAACAATTACCAGCTTGCAATCAACTTTCATAGTAAGCTGGAAGACGCCTATGCTTCCTCATCGTCTGCTCAGATTTCTTTTGTGTCAAAGTATAAGAGAGCGTCAAAAAATTTGATACACTGATGGAATCTCTATATGTAATATATTTCTTGAATCCAATATCAGTAATCTTCTTTGTTGACATAGTGACTAACATTGCCCAAAAGGGGTAAACTAGTCTGTGATCCACTCAACGAATGCTTTATATATTTTCGAATGCATCTTAGTTATTGATTCGACTGATATTCTGCATTGGTTATTTAGCAACTGATTCGGCCCTTTTTTCTACTGTTACTAAATTTTATCATGTTTACTAGCTGCTTATCAGCAACATAAGTACGTCTGCTGTCTCTCAACTCTGATGTCTTTTATTATTAATTTGGTAATTGTAGTATCGAGATCTACAAGCATAACAAGGAAGAGCGGATAGCAAGAACTTGGGGCACCACTGCCCCAGGTCTTCCTTATGTGGACGAAGCTATAACTCATTCTGGAAACTGGCTAATTGGTGGTGATTTGGAAGTTATAGATCCAGTCAAGTACCATGATGGTCTTGACAAGTTCCGGCTTTCACCTGCTGAACTTCGTGATGAATTTACTAGGCGTAATGCAGATGCAGTTTTTGCCTTTCAACTGAGAAATCCTGTGCATAATGGCCATGCACTATTGATGACTGACACACGTCGGCGACTTCTTGAGATGGGATATAAGAATCCTGTCCTTTTGCTTCATCCTCTTGGAGGTTACACAAAGGCAGATGATGTTCCACTTCATTGGAGAATGAAGCAACATGAGAAGGTTTGTGCTTTTGTTTTCCCGCCTGTATTTCTGTTTTTGGCATTAAAATAAGGTGCTGAAATGCTACCTTACTTGGATCTCTCTCCTTCACCAGGCCAAGCTTTCATAGTCCTTTTTGCTCTAAGTTCCTTCTAACGTCCGTTCCCTTCTGAACACATCTGTTCTTGTGTCAATTACTGCTTAAAGAAAGTAAAACAGTTCTCAGTTTCTTTTGATCCCATTTGTCACTGAAATTCCAGATAAAATTTGATTCACCTTCTGGTTTTGAGTTATGTACTGTCATAGTTTTGAGTTATGTTCTTGTGTCAATTACTGCTTAAAGAAAGTAAAACAGTTGTCAGTTTCTTTTGATCCCATTTGTCACTGAAATTCCAGATAAAATTTGATTCACCTTCTGGTTTTGAGTTATGTACTGTCATAGTTTTGCTTTCTAACTCCTATACACGACTGAACTCTTCTCAGGTACTTGAAGATGGGGTGCTTGATCCTGAAACAACTGTGGTTTCTATATTCCCATCTCCCATGCACTATGCTGGTCCAACTGAGGTGCAGTGGCATGCAAAGGCTCGCATCAATGCAGGTGCTAACTTTTATATCGTGGGACGAGACCCAGCTGGAATGAGTCATCCTGTGGAGAAGAGAGATCTGTATGATGCAGATCATGGCAAGAAAGTCCTCAGTATGGCTCCGGGACTAGAACGGCTGAATATCTTACCTTTCAGGGTATGGCAACAAATTACCTGTGGTTAAAGTGCAACACGTCTTCCTTTTCCTCTAATGCTAAATTTTCTTGTAGGTGGCTGCATATGACAAGACTAAGAATGGAATGGCTTTCTTTGACCCCTCTAGGCCTCAAGATTTTATCTTCATTTCTGGCACCAAGGTTTCTATCTCTCCATTGGCTCTCAGTGTTTTACCTTATGTTGCTCAGACTCTTCCAGTATTTGTTGGATCTTCCAAACGTAATGCAGTTTTGGAGGATCCAACATGGGTGCACCAGTATTTTTGGGGAATTCGAGTAACATAGATTTTACCCCATTTCACCCCCAATCCCCCATAAAGGACCACTTCATTACATTCTAAGATGCTCGGAGTCTTCAAAAATGTCGGCATGTACATGTCGGATCTTCTGAAATTTGTGCAGCGGTCCGACATGGTTGCAGCAGTTTTTTGGAGAATCCAATTAACATAGGTTTTACCCACACCACCCCCAACTCCCAGGAAGGACTCACATTATACGATGCTAGATGAAACAAAAACAAAAATACGTAATAATTGATAAATATGCTAGATCGATTTGTCCAGTGATCAGTATCCCACAATAAATGCTTCCTTCTTTTTTTTTCTTTCCAGATGCGAACGCTTGCGAAGAACAAGGAGAGCCCTCCGGACGGATTTATGTGCCCGGGTGGTTGGAAGGTTTTGGTGGAATACTATGATAGTCTGGCTTCAGCTGAAAATAACAGAGTTGCTGAACCTGTGCCTTCTTGAATGTATCATCATTGAGCAAGTGAATTACAACATATTTGGGGTAGAAAAATTCAACTTTTTTCTCCCCAGTATATGGTGTTTGAAGATTATTTTGACATTATTCTCCAAAAGACAAATAATAATAGTGAAGCATGGTATAGGTTGAGGAAAAAGTTTCTCCATCTTGTAAATTATAGTGCTAAATTTATCCACACATCTGTGATGCACCTATGTTTAGGTTCTTGCATTCATGAAAATGAGTTTCCAAGTTTTCAGGATGGATTTACTATGTAGTATAGAGGTTGGAGGGTTACATCATATGTATTTCATTCTTTTGAATAGATGAAAACATAAGTTTAGACACATTTGTTTTCATTCATCGCCTTGGCTTCAGTATGTAGTTGTTACTGTTCTCTTTTTCTTTGTTCATTACTGTATTTGCTTGCACACTTGATATATGATATGTTTTACTTGAATTGAGGGTTTATTAGATGCCACCTCTCTACCTTAAAAGATTGGGGTAAAATTGTGTCTTCTCCAAACTCTGCAGATGGAGTTATGTTTGCATTTTATCTTTTCATTTCACGATTAATTATTAGCTCTTTAACCTATTTCAAAATCATAGCATGGTGTTATGCTTAAGGTATTCGGACATGTGATCTTTATGTTGATTTCCATGTCTTTGGCACATGGCTTATACATGACATACTGATCTGAGTCTAAATGATGAAGTTAATAGTTAAACGCTGCCTCAATCACCCCGAGTTATTTGGCTCGTAATTTTGTCTAATTAGATTAATCTCAAATTCTTTAAATCAAGAGTGCTTAAAAAACAAACTCTCTCCTCCTAACATAACATAGAGTTGTTATTTTTACCCACCAAAAAGCTCTCTTTCACTCAAAAGTCAAAACTCTTCAATAAAAATTCAATCTTTGCCCAAAACCCATTTCTTCTTACCTCTGAATAAGAACCGGGTCAATCATGTCCCAGACCCGAATCCATTCCGGGTTGTTGATCGAACCCGACGGCGGCAAGCTTGTTGAGCTCTTCGTTGATGAATCACAAAGAGATTTGAAGAGAGAAGAAGCATTGAAGTTGCCCCAAATCAAGCTCACAAAGATTGATCTACAATGGGTTCATGTGTTAAGTGAAGGATGGGCTAGTCCATTAGAAGGGTTCATGAGAGAATCTGAGTTCCTTCAAACTCTTCATTTTAACTCGATTCGTCTTGAAGATGGATCAGTTGTTAACATGTCGGTTCCGATTGTGCTCGCCATTGATGATTCTCAGAAGAATCAAATTGGTGGGTCGAGTAGTGTTGCACTTGTTGATGATGAGAATAACCCCATTGCCATTCTAAACGAGTAAGGCCATTTTTTTTTGTTCTTCAAATCATTTTTCGATTTTGAGATAAAATACATTTTTAGCGAGTTTCATAGCTCAATTATCCATTTTGCTATTTACGTGCTTAAACTATCAACTTTTTGCAAGTTTCATATTAGCGTAGGAATGCTTTCATTCAATTGGGAACAAATATTTGGCTAGCTCAGTATTGAGGTGTGTTTTAATACAAAGAGAGTTGATAATTTATTGCGAGTTCTATACTTCACCTACCACTTCCTTTGCATTAAACACAATCCAATGTTCAGTTGGCCTACACACACCTATGTTTGATTGGGAATGAATATTTGGCCAGCTCAGTATCGAGGCGTGTTTTAATACTAAGAGTGATAGTTTATTGCCTCTTTTATACTTCAACTACCACTCCTTGTTCAGTTGGCCTACACACACCTATTGTTGATTGAGAATGAATATTTACCAGCTCAGTATCGAGGTGTGTTTTAGTACAAAACCAGTGATAGTTTATGCGAGTTTCATACTTCAACTACCACTCCCTTTGTATTAAAATATAACTCGATGTTCAGTTGGCCTGTACACACCTATTTTCGATTGGGAATGAATATTTGGCCAGCTTAGTATCAAGGTGTGTGTTAGTACAAAGCGAGTGATAGTTTATGCGAGTATCATACTACAACTATCACTTGTTTTGTATTAGAATACAACTCGATGTTGAGTTGGCCTACAAGCACTTATTGTCGATTGGGAATGAATATTTGGCCAAAGTTAAGTATTGAGGTTTGTTTAATACAAAGTGAGTGAATACTGTAGGTATGTAAAGAGAATAATAAATAGTTGAAGTATGAATCTTCCAAAAATGTCATAGTTTGAGTGTGTTTTTGACTGTTTAACTCTTTAATATTTTTGATTAATTCTATTTGCAATCAACTTTTACAAAATTAAGCAGCAAACGAAAAAACACTTATAGCAGGTACCAGTGGCGGAACAAGGATATTTAAAAAGAACTTTTCAGTAGCTACAAAATGTAATTTTTGACGAAGATTGACACCCATTAAATACATGTGGCTCCGCCACTAGCTAGTCTATTTGCATGAAAGGTAGCCCGGTTATATGCAAAAAGAATTTGAATCCATTAAACTGTTATTTTCAACATTGATGTGACTGTTTCTTTAATGTTTTAGTTCACTATATGCAACGGAGTCTGAATCTTGTCAATGTTGACTCATATAAGCTCCCAGGGAATGTCTAACTGCATTGTCTGTAAATATTTTTGCTCAAAGTATGTTTTGTAATGGTTTGCTTTGGAAGTTGTAAGAGTACGTGTTTTGACTGAACATGAGAGTTACTGGAAAGAGAAGTTGGAATTTTGATGCCTAGTACTTATGGTTGTAAATGACAATTAAGGTGAATTGGGTTGTTAATCTCCGTTAGGATTCAAAGAAAAGTTTAAATCTTTATGGCATAATGGTATTTGAGGAAAAGAGTAATTGCTTATAGTAAAAAGCACTGTTTTGAGGTATTTCTGTTATCTTAGAATCTTTCTTTTACTGTAGAACAAATCTGAAGCTATTCATTAAATGTAGATGTTGAATCTTATGATTTTTACAACCATTTTCTAATTTTCGGTCATGGTAAGTTTAGCCATTAGGAATGCCACCTAGCCTGTATATATGATGTCTGGACGGGCTTGGTGCAAAGTTGCTCAAGTTTGTCAGTTTCTATGTGTCCTTGCACTTCCCCTATTTGATGCATTTCTTTACTTTTCTCACAACTCAATTCCTAGATAGGTTTACCGTGAAAATTTCTTCTACAGTATATCACAGTAGTTTACCATGTGAAATTGAAGCATCCCTGTCTAATCAGAAGTATACGAAAAGCCTCAAACAATTTGATAAATAGGTGGAATCTCTATGCGTAATATTTTTCTTTTGTCCTATATTAGTAATCTTCTCTGTTCAGGTAGTGACTCAAATTGCTCAAATGGTGTTAATTACTCTTTGATTTACTCAATAGATGCTTATTACAGTTTGGAATATATCTAGAAATTGACCAGACTAATATTCTGCATTGGTTCTTTAGTAATCCATTCACTCCTTTTTTCTCCTTTTACTAAACCTTTGTCATGTTTATTACCTGCTTATCAGTAGGGTGTCATATGGGTGATCGGGATGGATTTGGGCAGGTCAAAATTGGTGGAGTTAGTGACTCGCCCAAACATGACTTGGGCTAAAAAGCGGGTCATAGCCCAACACACCCAATTCTTACAAAGTTTTAATTTCTGTGTTTACTCTTTTATAATTTAATAAGCATCTAACAAAAGTGTCTTTTCCTTTATTATGGCTATATATACTTTCTAGCATCTAAATTCTTTCCCTGTTAATTTGGTAATTGTAGTATCGAGATTTACAAGCATAACAAAGAAGAACGTATAGCAAGAACTTGGGGCACCACTGCCCCAGGTCTTCCTTACGTGGAGGAAGCTATAACTCATTCTGGAAACTGGCTTATTGGTGGTGATTTGGAAGTTATAGAACCAGTCAAGTACCATGATGGTCTTGACAGCTTTCGGCTATCACCAGCTGAACTTCGTGATGAATTTACAAGGCGTAACGCAGATGCCGTTTTTGCTTTTCAACTGAGAAATCCTGTGCATAATGGCCATGCATTATTGATGACTGACACACGTCGGCGACTTCTTGAGATGGGATATAAGAATCCTGTCCTTTTGCTTCATCCTCTTGGAGGTTACACAAAGGAAGACGATGTTCCACTTCATTGGAGAATGAAGCAACATGAGAAGGTTTATGCATTTCGTGACCTGCTATTTTCTATTTTTGGCAATAAAATAAGGCACTCATACTCTACGCTATTTGACCACGTTCGCTGTTTAAAAGCCAAGCTTCTGCAACCCTTTTTGCTCAAAGTCCTTGTTGATATCTTTTTACTTCTTTGAGCATTTCTTAAAAATCTTGCTCAAAGATAGTAGAAAATATCTCAGTTTCATTTATTAATTTTGTGGCTGAAATCCCACATATAATTTGATTTGCCTAATCAATTAGGCCATGTAGTGCCATGGTATCGCTTTCTAACTCCTATACACCACTGGCTTCTTCTCAGGTACTTGAAGATGGGGTGCTTGATCCAGAGACAACTGTGTTATCTATATTCCCATCTCCCATGCACTATGCTGGTCCAACCGAGGTGCAATGGCATGCCAAGGCTCGCATTAATGCAGGTGCTAATTTTTATATCGTGGGACGAGATCCAGCTGGAATGGGTCATCCACTGGAGAAGAGAGATCTGTATGATGCAGATCATGGCAAGAAGGTCCTAAGTATGGCTCCAGGACTAGAACGACTAAATATCTTGCCTTTCAAGGTATGGAAACAAATTAACCATGGCGAAAGTACTCACGTCTTTCCTTTTTATTTCTATAACTCTAACAATACTAAATTTTCTTTTAGGTGGCTGCATATGACAAGACTAAGAACGAAATGGCTTTCTTTGACCCCTCTAGGTCTCAAGATTTTATCTTCATTTCAGGCAGCAAGGTTTTTATCTCTCCATTGGCTTTTAGTGTTCTACCCTATGTTGCTTGGACTCTTTAAAAATGTCGGTGGTGCGTGTCGTATCCTTCAGAAGTAGTGTATTTTTGGAGGATTCGATAGATATGTTGGAGAATCCAAATTACATAGGTTTTACCCCGCTCCCCCTCTTACTCCCCGGGAAAGGAAATGTCACGTCCTGAGCTTTCACCTTGCATGTGTCCGGCACCCAATGCCATTGCTGGTCAAACCATAGTTCTTAAGTTCGAGGTTTTACAGAAGACCTCTTCATTACATTCTATGATGCTTGGACTGTTATATAGTGTTGGTAGGTATGTGTTGGATCCTCTAAAAATGGTGTAGTTTTGGAGTATCTGATTCGGCTGCGCTAGTGTTTTTGGAGGGTTCAAGCGGCACACTCGCTCTACACCACCCTCAAAAAAGACCACTTCATTACATTCTAGGATGCTAGATCACTTATTGTGCTGCTGGCCTTCAAAGGTATGGCGTAATTCACGCTTTCTTTTTCTTTCAGATGCGAATGCTTGCAAAGAACAAGGAGAGCCCTCCAGACGGATTTATGTGCCCGAGTGGTTGGAAGGTTTTGGTGGAATACTACGATAGTTTGGATCAAGCTGAAAATGGCAGAGTTTCTGAACCTGTGCCCGTTTGAATGAACCATAATTGAGTAAGTGAATTACATCATGTTTGGGGTAGAAACATTAACAATTTCCTCCCTAGTATGTCTGTCTGAAGATTTATTTTGACATTACTCTCCAAAAGACAAATACTAATAATAGTGAGGCATGGTATAGGTTCCCCATCTTTTATATTCTGGTGCTAAACATAGCTCAATGCACTAAGCTCCTACTATTCACGGAGTTCAAAAAAGGGCCGGACTATAAGGGTCTATGCAACACAGTCTTACAATTTTTTTTTTAAGAGACTGTTTTCACCGCTCGAACTCGTGACCTCCTAAGAATATGACAATGGTGCTAGACACAACGACTGAAAATTATGCACACACCTATGCTGGTACTTTCTTTCATGAAAATGAGTTTCCAAGGTTTCTGGATTGGTCTATAATAGGCCAGAAGTTGGAGGGGACATTCTATGTATTTCATTCTCTGTTATACTTGATGGAAGTTCCATTTGAAATCATGTAGATTTTAGTCTATTTAGTACATTTTTTAGTTTTATGATTACTTGTTAAAGCTATTCTCAAAGGTACTTGGACACCTGGATCTCTACTTCGCGAGCTATGATTTTCATGTGTTTGGCCCATGACTTACGAGACACTTGACCGAACTTAAAAGACGAGTGGATAGTCCAACGGTCTCTACCATTACAAGAACCCTTCAATATGTTGAAGAGGTTTGATGAAATTCTCTTTGTTAGAAAGTTATATTTATTTAAATTAATAAAATATATAAATAAAAACAATTATAAATTGTTGACTCATGTGAAAGAGAATGTCACACTAGAAACACATAAGTCAATTCCTTTTTTTAGGAATGGGAATGAAGGCATTTTGTAGTCAAAAGTCACATACACAAACCTTAGGAAGTACTTAAAAGACTTGACTTATTACAAAATTTATTAGTTTTTATTGAGAATAGAAACATGTTTGTCAACAAATTTAAGAACGTGGCTTTGAATTTAATTTCTTGAAGTTGCCAATTTCTAAGAGAAGAAATTTATATATTATACGATAACATATCCAATATAATTTCATAAGTGGCGGTATGAGAGAGGTAGTGTCTATGTAGATCTTACCTCTAAAGTAGAAAAAATATTTTTGATAGATCATAGACTCGAGAAACGCATATCAAAACAGGTGGCTTTAATAATAAAAAAATCATCTTGAAAATAATAGAGAAAAAGAACAATAGAAACAACAAATAACAGATAACGGAAGCAATGACAATTTATATAATTGACTAAGTCATGATTATTAAATCCTCTTTTGTTGTCATCAGACTTAGACGTGGCAATTATGCATTATTCTCCACCCTTTTTAAAAATTAATATTAAGTTCATGACTAATTACATTGTTATTTATTTGGTATGTCATTAATATATTGGATAACGTGCCTTATCGAAATTAGTTAACGACTAAATTGATAGTCTATATGGGAAAAAAATAGGCTATAACCTACTCAAAGAAAAAAAAATGGTCGCGCAACTATTTTCAAAAAATATATATATAAGAATCCCTTTTTTAGAAAGAAACTATATATGTTCAATTTCTAGTGGTGGTGGAACCAATCAAGATCTACGTCGTCTGATCCGACTTCAGGCTCTTTCATCCCGACCTATTTGACTCTATGGCTGTAGTTATTTTGGTAGTATTCCGAGATCGAATTCCTTCCAGGAACACATAAAATAAAGATATGAATTGGATAAATAGAAATGAAACTCCGATTCGATCTGCTCCCCGACTGGGAGGCATCTACCTCATCCTGATCACAAGGAGAGGAAAAAATGAAATGCATAAGAGACCATCCTTTTGTTGCGTAACTTAAACTTATAACTCAAAAAGTCATCAAGGAATATCATATTATTTAAAAGAAAATGTGGATTTGCTAATTGTACTATCTTTCTTGCTTTTATTTCATATCATTATGTTACTTTCTTACATCTTTCATAAAATACTTTCTAAAGTACTTTATTATGATGGTAACATGTTTAGATAAGTTGAATCTCAAAATAAATATTGAATATAAAAAAAAAACATTGTATGTAAACTAGAAGCTTGTGTGATTACAATTTTCATAGTCTAAATAGTCAAACAATCCTACAATTAATTCCTTGGCTATATAACATTGATATTGTTTTAAGACATTAATAAAAAGAAGAAATATAAATAAATATTTTTAATAATCTATTAAAGAGTCATCATCATTTTAACAAATTCATCAAAGTTGACTTGACCATCTCCATCCAAATCTGCTTCTTTAATCATTTGTTCAGCTTCTTCTTCTGTTAATTTTTCCCCTAAGTTAATCATCACGTGCCTCAGCTGCACAAATTCCAAATATATTTGAACGAATTTAAGTTATATACATCGATCATAATATTTCTTTTTATTTAAAAAAGTTGCACTAGTAGTGCATTATCAATATCTTATAAGTGAAATGATAATATAAATAGTAGAATATTACTTATGGTGTAATCATATGATATTCAGTATCGTTGATTCGATTAATTCAAATTCACACTGCGTGAGTTTTGGGAAAGTGCTCTCTATAATGGATATCAAAGTTAATCTTTCACCAATTGTCTCTTTTAGTGTCGACTATTTAGTAAGTGATCCTCTTTTTATTTCTCTCGCAACTTATGAATATCTTTGATAAGATTTTAAAGAGACACCCTTTTAAACAAGTTGAAAAATTTGTGAGAAAATATAAAATCATCTACGATCTACGATTTTATAAGTTATTAAAAATGTTAAACAATAATCTAGTGTTTTATTTGTAAAATTGAATAAATACAAGTAAGCATTGGATGCAATTTAATGTAATTGAACTCGAGACTTTTAATTATGTTTTATGAGTAAAAATATCATATTTATTTCATCATAAATTTTGAATATATGTATAATATTATTTGAATTCACCCCTAAAAAGACCTATTTGAGATTATTAATTAATAAATAAATAAAAAGTCAAAAGGAGCAAGTGCATTGTTCAGTGTGAACTGTGGAAAAATTCATTGCATTGACAGAGTGGTTTGAAAATGATAAAAATAATAAGCTAATAATTAATTATGTAGGATTTGAAACAACTGTAAAAATAAGAATATTTAAAATGATAATGACAGAAAAATTAACATGTGAACCCCCTCACCTTCCCCTTAACTAGTTTAATAATTATATTAATTCATAATCTAATTTAAATATTTACTAATTCCTTTTTTATTAAAATGCTTTTATCTTTTTGACTTGAAGAACAATATGGGTACATGCCGTACATGATTGACTACACTCACAATTATTTTTTTCAAAAGTACTTGAAAATAAATCCTTTTTTTAAAAACACAAATAAAAATTATTTTTTCAAAAATAATATAATTATAACAACAACAACAATAATAATAAAAGCACAAAATTGACTTACATCAGTAGCTGAAATATAATCATTTTGATCTTTATCAAACACCTTAAAAACTTCTTTAAGTTCTTCCTCTAAATCAATATCCTGAAAAAAGAAAAAAAAAATCATGTCCAAAAAATTCTAATAAAAAATATATAATAATGTCATTAAAAATTTATTGTTACTTTATCTACACAGTATATAATTTTCTAACGAAGAACCCATTCGTTAAATTTAGCTCCACATTGACATGACATAATTTAGAGACCGGGGGCATATAGATGAAGATTTCATACAAATTTACTCGCAATGAGTCATGTCTGCACCAAGCCAATATATGCATGACATGTCTATATCACTTGGCAATAATGAGTCGATATATATTATTTAGTGTAAACACTCTATACGATTAATAAGATGTTGAAATTTGAAAATGAGTTTTTTTTTTACCTTGGTTTTGTTGGTGATGAGATTTAAGAATTCAGTGAATTCCATGGCCCCATTATCATGATTGTCAACATCAACTTCATTAATCATATTGCATAGTTCTTCCTCTGTTGGATTTTGATCCAATGATCTTATCACTGTTGCCAATTCTTCTATTGTAATGCAACCTATAAATAAAATGTCATGTTTGAGATACATAAAAGAAAAGGAGAGATTTGACAAAAATAATAAATAAATTATCGAGCGTTATATTGGGATGAATATGATTAATCCATCCTTAACTAGAAATTTCGTTCTTGAATATGTGACTTAAATCATTACTTAGACGAGATTTAATGTTGATATCAAGTATTGAATGAGAAAAAAAGAAAGAAAAGATTTATAGTGCACATCATTTTGATTGGTTCAATGCTGGTGCTGAATATCGGGAGAGCAAACAATAATAACTACGCACACCTTATCACTACCTCATAGAGATAGAAAGACTGTTTGCGGAAGATCCCCGTCTAAAAAATATAACAAAATATAAATGTATATATAAAAATAATAGTAATAATTACCATCTACTTCTTTGTCAAATAAAGTGATGGCTTCTTTGAACTGAAGAAGATGATTTTCTTCCTTCACTATTTTATCTGCCATGGTGTTCTCTTCTTGGATCTTTAAATTTGTTGAGTATACAGAGAGAGAAGAGACAGAGAGTTAAGTATATATAATGTTGGATGGGCTCTTATTTATTTATATTAATTAAATAAATAGAAGAATTTTGTTGTGCCAAAAGGGTTCAAGTAAATGTATTCAATTTAATTAAAATATTAAAATTAGATTTTTTAAAAAGAAAAAAGAAAAAAATTGAGAGGAGTGAATAAAGGGTTTGACAAGAGGAAAGTTGTAAAGTGATATTTGATTGGACATAAAATTTAATAAAAAATTAAAAAAAGAATTATTTCAAAAAAAAATTGGCTCAAGACATAGTCAGCATTTTAAAATTTTCAAGATATTTGATTTATATACTCGAATTAAGCATTGTTTTAGTTGAATATCTCAATTCCTAATAAATTTTTTCAGATTTAGACACTCTTGATTTGAATTTTGATTGTGTTCTCATTCGTTTATTGGTTGTTTGCTTAACCACATAAAATATGTCATTCCTTTTAATTACACGCATTCACCTCAACAAATCATAAAATCTCAAGCGTTTTCTACTTGAGGTTGATGCATGCAACTAAAGGAAATGGAATGTTTTATGTGATTAACCTAACTATCTATAAAATGAATGAAAACATGTATAAAAAAATTAAAATTTGAATAGAAAGTGTCTTAATTAGAATATTTTATTAGGAGTTAAGATGTTCAATTGAAACATGATACTTAGTTCGATTGTACGCCAAATAGAATATTTTGATAAGTTTAAGGGATTGACTATGTATTAGGCCTTTAAAAGTTATGAAATTAACGTGTCATGATGTTTTTATGAGTAAACATACATGTCATTAGAAGTAAAATGAAAATTTTACTTAACCAATGATCTCTGATTTGAGCATTGGGGATGGAGAATATCCCTCTTACAAAATATTTTCCCCTTAAATGAATTCTACATGGCGTAAATTTGAATTAGTATAATATATAAGATTTTCTTTTTTGGTGTTCCAAAAAATTTACAGACGCTATTCTTCGGATGAACACTAGATAAACATGTTCTTGTGCAACAACTCATAGAACACATAAGAGATATAAATCACACTAGACAAATCCAATACAACAAGTTCTACTAAAAAAGACACTGAAAGAAGAAATCGATTCCTACCCTCCCTACGAGATGATATCACCAGTAGAAGATTTCTTTTGCTTTTTATAAAATTCTTTCAAAAGACATTTCCAAATGAAAGAGTCAAATTGAACTCTAAATCCTGATGGTATATATATATATATATATACTCTAATGATATCAAAAAGTTTCTTTCTCTTTGATACCATTAGAATATATATATATATATAATTAAATAATTGATAATACCAAGTAATTTCACCAAATTGTTGTCTTTTTTTTCTTGATATCATCGAAGTATATATATACTTGCATGATATCAAACACGTAAAAATAATTAACTATAAAGTACAAACAAGAAAATTAAAGTTATTAAATTCAAGTGAATAACTCTATCTCCATTTTGACCATATTTTAAGTTTACACCCAAACAGAACGCTGCGTTGCGTGTGAAGAGGATTGCCATTTTTGTCTCTCATATTTATGACCATTTTTATCTCTTAACTATATAATATAATACTCCCTATTTATTTTTTATTTGTCATTATTTTATTTATTGAGATTATACCATATGAACTTTGATCAATATTTTAAAATATATTTTTTCACCATATTAATATAAGAAGAATTATAACTTATAACATTTTTCGTATAGTTTTCAACCATCTAAATTTTAGATTTCAAATATTACATTTAACTAATTTAATTTAATTTTGAATTTTCAATTAAATTGACCTCTTGAAACATATACTTTGATTTTTATTACTCTCCAAAATTTATTCAAAATAGTGTGATGCTACCTTTTGTACCCACGTGGCGTCGGCTTTCCACAGCACGTAAGAAGGGGCAAACATTCAAATTCGTTCAAACAAAAGTCTTGACTTTTTGTTTTTATTGTGTATTAATTTTAGATTGCGGTATAAATTGGTAAAAAATTTAAATTCTGAATTTATTTTTGCAGGATAGCCCATCTCTTCCGAAGTAAGTGATACATGAATTCGGATGCATGGCACCGATTCAAACTCTATTGCAAATGAAATTACGATATTTAAGTGAAAAAGGATCAATAGATATATATATTATCCATCGAGCTCGAATTATATAAAATTATTCTCTCAAGTTTCAAAAGTAAAATAAACATTACAAGAATAAAGGAGACAATATTATTGTTTATTGATTTTTTAAAATATAATTAGTGTAAATAGTATATACACACGCCTAACTCCTAGTTGAAAAATTAAAACAGTAGTAAATTTCATGCTATTTAATGTCCATTGACTTCTAGTTTTGTGAATAAAGTAATATTATCAATGTCTCTACCAAATGCCTTTCATGAAAATGTGTGTCAAGTTAACTTCTTAACCAAGTAAGAAAATTTTGCAAAGAGTCAAAATTACTTGAGAGACTTGAATTCAACCGTATGACGATTTTCTATTTAAAGTTCGAACCTGAGATCATTGATTAATACATGAAGAAATACTTATCACTCCTGCACCACCTTTACGACGCGCACATGCTGAAGTTGCTTAAGGATTAAACAAGAACATCAACTATGAGGGACATACATGAGTACTAAAACACTAAAAACTTGCTTAATATTGGCAAACTTGCTGAATACTATTTATTTCAATGAGTTTTCTCAAAACATGATTTAAAAACATGACTGGTAGATTGTACAACTAGAAAATGCCACAAAGATTTTCTAGGTTTAAACATGAAAATAAAATTTACAAATGGCCCTTTCTAAGGCTGAAAAACTAACAAAACAAATTCATTCATGATACACTTCAACAAATTCACCCTTGTGAAGATGCCAAAAACTTTGTCGGTCCGCGACAGATTTGTGGTCACTGGTGAACTGTTAAACAGAAATTGTGGAGGACTTCTCTTGGGTTGATATGTTGTCCTTGTTATTCAGATGGGCTGACCTTTCGGGACGATTTGATCCTTAAGCCACATGTATATAGGAACGAGCACGTAGTAACTTGCAGCCATTATGCCAAGCAGGAATCGCATGAGAAATACGAACGGGTTTACAGGCTTGCTCACATCCTCAACCTTGGGACCGAGCTGCAACACAACAATACAACACCGGGGAATACTTACCATTGGTGAAAGAAAGTATAGTTCAGGTTTGATAGCAAAGCTTCAATCCACTAAAACTGTCAAATTCTCAATCAGAGAGTTCAAAATGTAAGCACCCTAAAAACAGATGAATTCGCAAAATTACTATTTTTCTATCTGCACTTTTTATTTTATTTGAGTAAAGGGTAAATTTGCCGAGTTTCATACCTGAACTATCAGGTGTGCGAGTTTCCTACCTAAACTATCACAAATGTTTATTGAAACATACCTCAACTATCAGTTATCCCTTCGACTATAGATGAAACAAGAAAAGTTTAAGCATGTACATTTATTGGCATTTGGCAGTACTAGAATGTAGTATGATAAGCATTTTCTCAAATGGGCATAATAGAATTCACAGTACTTGAACTTCCAATTGCTTAATGAAATTAGAATTCCGAAGAACTTGTAAATCCTGTGGTATACCAAATGTTTCCAGATGTTTGGAGGTGTAAAGTGGAAAGAAGAGAGTATGATGTAGTGACGGAAAGTAAACGAATGTGTTTTCAAATTTTTTTTGAGTATACATAAACAAGAAGAAATTCCAAGCATTTAAGTCATCTAACAGATCGACCAACACAAAAGTTTCAAATATGGCATTTTCTAAGCAACAACACAAGTTTCGGAAGAATAGAAGTCCCTACCTGCAATGGAGATTCCCCACCAAATGGCTTCACTCCAGTCACAGAGCAGCCCATGATCAACCCGTGCCGGCGGACACCACGATACCATTTTGGGCCAATCCGCTTCAGCTTAACTTGTGTGAAACCAGCCTTTTTAAACCATTCTATATATTCTTCTTCTTTTGGAAAGAGCATCCACACATCTGCAAAGAAACGAGATAACCAAAATGTCGGGTACACTGGACCAATTACGCAGGCAACCCCACCGATGGTTAGTACCCGGTAAGCTTCCTTGATACCTCGCTGTGGATCTGGCCAATACTCAATGCTGGAGAACACCAATCATGTTATTACATCTAGAGTAATAAATAGGTGGCACCAGTAAATATTGTCAAAGTAAATTGAACTGGATTCCACCGGAAATGAGCAAGATCACACATCAAGCATATATATTAACCTTGAATTTGCCAGTTTCCAACAATAAGAATCAATATAAGCAAAATTTTATAAGTGTAAGATATGACACTTGGGTCTCACTCAACCCCAAAAGTTAGCTCATGAGGGATGATTGCTCAAGTCCATATAAGCAAACCACCAATTCATACCCCAACGGATGTAGGACTCTAACACCCTCTTTATGCACATGCCCAACTAGATGTGAACTGGAAGCCCATACTGGGATTGATTTGGCTTTGATACCATATGAGATATGGCACCTAAGTACTAACTAAACCCCAAAAACTAGCAGATGAGGGAGAATTGCCCAAGTCCATATAAGCAAACCACTGGTCCATCCTCATGGAACTCTAACAATAAGCAAGGAAATATAAACAATGGTTAAAAACTTAAAAGTGAAAATAATATCTCCGTGTTATTTGAAGTTGATTTGCACCATGTATATTGAGTAATACAAGCAGCTCCATGGCCACGTTAATTCTTCAAAGCATCACACTTCATTTGTGCACCGGTAAATAGTAATTTCAAAATTGAAGCCACAAAAAGGCTATACCCGTGGCCTAAAATACGTAGAGGAACCATAACTAATTGAATTGCACAACCTAATGGTCTTTTATTAAAATTACATGGAGCATCAAAGAGCATTCTGACATCTGAGAAAGAGTAATAAAACTCCACCTCAGCTCGATGACAGAGCTAGATGGAGGGAAGGGTGTTAAACAGAATTCCTTCATTTTAACATTACACCATGCTAACAGGGCAAAATGATTCTTTTAGCTGTATGTGAACTGTTGAATACCCTTGCCATAAGGGGAAATTTAAGTGAAGTGGCCAAGGGGGTTAAAATTTGCTTTAGATCACAAATCCAAATCCCAAGTGTGATTTCTAGTATGTAATTGAATCCTCCAATATAAATTCCAGGATCCAACATTGGCCAAGCTTGATTAATTGTTTAAAACAATACTACAATTAGTATTATATACTAACAAGTCCAATTTGGAGGAAAGGAAAGAATAACATAGAAAGAAATTACATTTTAGAAACAGAACACCGTATAATTTGTACAGTCCCCAAAATTTCTCTAAGCAAGGGTTTAACAGTAATAACTGGCAATTATTTATAAAGCAGCATTACAGAAAAGAAGAGCGAAAACAAAGTAGATCATGGAGGGGAGGGGCGCAGAGGCAGATCCAAGATTTAAACTTTATGGATTCAAGTTCCGGATTCTATCACACCTTGTTTGGTTAACAGAGTTTGAAATCAATTTTGTACTTATTTAGGGAATTTTTATCACATATCTCAGCCAAATATATCTGTGGGATTCACTGGGTATGTTGTTGTACCTGAACCAAATATATTGGGTTCAAATAAAGCCATAAGTTACACACTCCATCACCCTTGGCATAGAGGTTGATCCAAGATTTGAACTTTATGAGCTCAACTTCAGGATTCTATCACAACTCATTTGATTTATTCGGTTCGAAATCAATTTGTAACTTCACTAGTGAATTTTTATCACATATCTGAGCTTGGGTTCCGTGAAGCCATAACTTCCACTCTCCATCTGCCCTTTAGGAGCGGACACATTATCAACCAAGTTTCAAAACGTGTGGCAACTGACCCCAGGATTTCTCAATTATCCCAAAAAAACAAAGGTCAGGGGCGGAGCCACATCCGGGTTCCACGAAACCCCGTAGCTATGGCTCAAATCTTGTATTATTAGTAAGACTCACCTAATATGTACAAATAAATTTATCTAGAACCTACTAAACAAAAAGAGTTGCTCTTTAGAACTCACATACTCCCTAAATTTCAATTTGTTTGTCTTAATCTCATTTTAGTTTGTTTCAAAAAGAATGGTTTTCATTTTTGCCAACTCTTTCATTTTAATCTTCCAGTTTAACACCACACAATTCTACGTATCATTAGTTTAAGACTACAAGATTCAGAAGTCTTTCTTTATTTTATTAAACTCCGTGTCGAATCAAAACTAAACAAACCAATTAAAACGGAGGCACTGCTTAAAATTCTGGATTCATCTTTACTCGGGATTTGTAGTTACCAGAAAAAAAAAAGAGTAGAGGAACTACCTTCCAGCTGAAATATATCTATCAAAAGTATCAGTAGGAAATGGTAGATCCTCAGCATCTCCTTCAAGAATCTTGCACTCTTTCAATGGCTCCTTCTGCCTAGCCTTATCAAGCTGATGAGGTGATTGATCAATAATCGTCACATTCTTAGCATCAACATGCTTAACAATCCCAAGAGTTGTAAATCCAGTTCCACCACCCACATCAACCACTTGCAAATTCCTAGTGTGTAGCTCAGCTGGTTCAAGTGCTTCATCTCTCATATCTTCAGTCCAATGCCCAGGATTTATCACATGGTCATAGATAATAGACAAGAACCTGTAGAACCAAAATGCCTCTTTTTTGTGTTGTATGAACCTTGGTTGAGAAGCAGGCCTTGAAGCAGATAAACTGCATTTGGTGGGTCGTAGGGTTCTTGTTGCTCTGAAATTCACAAAACCCTTTTGGGGTAAACACTTAAGATTCAATTCTGACCCAAGAAAAGAGGACCCAGATGGAGAAATTCCACTAAGAAGCTTGAAATTATCAGCTCCGCTCAGTATTGAAGACGCCATGATAGCTTTGAAGCTGTAACTTTTACAATACTTCGAGCTAAAAGAAGCTTACCCCCGATGCTATATCTTTGAATTCATAAATTAGAGCAATTTTGAAGGAATTTAGGAGAAGTTGAAGAAGAAACAACACAAGAAGCTCAGTGAGGTAGTAGAAGTGGAAGCATTACCTTTTTGGCTACCACATGTTGAGATTACGATTACAACTCGCCAAGAAACAAGAACCACAAAGTGAGTACGACACCGTTCTGCCTCTTTTTTTAAACCTCACATGAACTTTTTTTTTTTAAAAAAAATAAAATTTGAAAAAAAAGAAAAAGAAAACAAGAGACTGGTCTGAAACTAAGAGAGGTAATGACACCCCCCAACAACATCTGCTGTTGTCATTTAAAGCGCGATGGTTGATGAAATGCTAGATTGACTAAGTTATAATTATTAAATTAGCTCTACTATGCTAAAGGTGATTTATACAATTGACGTGCACGAATTGTATAGTGAAATATACAAACGCTATGTAAAAATTGCGAATTGTATAGCGAATTATATACAAATGCTGCTGTAATTATAGTTATAAAATATGTAATTATTCAAACTATAGCTATGGAAGATAATTAAAATATTTTTGAATGGCTACATGTCAAAATTTCTCTAAATTTAATTAACAACTCATATTGTTTTAGTGAATTCTACTAAGATCACCTTGACCTTTACCTACATATTTGTGTGACACCCACTATTGACACTTGCTCACTCAATTCTTTCTATTCTAGTATAGTTAACACTTTCATTTCAATAGAGTCTAAGGCACAGTGTTTCGATTGCATGTTAGGCTTGCCGCTCATGTGCATGCCACTGCATGACTTTGGAATTGTTAGCTAGTCATTGCTCATGCTGAATGCCTCTAAGTCAATGTCAATGCAAACCGCACATTGCCTTATATCAATGCCCCAATTTGCCTTGCTACCTTTAGCCATGCTAGTCCTCTATTGATGCTTGTCTTGAATATTAATGCCATGCTCTTGTATCACTGTTTAGCCCATACATTGTCAAGTCCCTGCTAAGCTGCATTGCTACACCCACGTACTTGGTCCTCACTTGTTATTCTAGTGTCATGCCTTGGTGCCATTACGCACGTCTTAAGTTTGTCAATACCTTATTGTTTATGCCAGTTAAACCAGTTTCGTCTTACATTCCCTCCTCTCTGCCTAGGTGAAAGAGAGTCCCGCCTATGATCTACTCTAAGGTTGAAGAGAGAGTTTTTGCATCTTAATTGTGCTCGTACATACATGTATGACAGATTAACATGTCCATAACTGTGTCACTATCTCACTAATAAAGGGATTAACATCTATAATCTTTTCTTTTTAGCTAAACTACGAACACATATACATTCTCTCCTTAATTAAAGGGTTGTTTGGTTGACATATTAGTCATATAAAGATTATATCACAAGGGATAATACTGAGAGGAGTATCATGCACTTTTAAAAGGGATATTTTAGTCATTAAATAGTTGAATTTTCCCCTAATTACAAATTTACGAATAAGCGCCATTCTAGATTAATCTCCCGCGCAATTCTCAAAACACGTAGGCCCACTTCCACGCTGGCAATCCTCGTGCCCATCAATTCCACCAATCGGAGCACAGCATTTATTCCTATATATAGATTCCGTACCCTCTTCCTCTTTCACCACTGACACTAAAACAGCAGCATACAAATCGAGAGCTAGATTTTTAGGGTTTCTGTTGCATTGGGAAAAAAATGAGTTCCGGCGGTGGATCAGGCAAGGGCGGCGCCGGCAGAGGGAAATCAAAGACATCAAAATCGGTGTCTAGGTCATCAAAGGCGGGTCTCCAATTCCCCGTCGGTAGGATCGCCCGTTTTCTTAAGAATGGAAAGTATGCTGAACGTGTTGGAGCTGGTGCACCGGTTTATCTCTCTGCTGTCCTCGAATACCTCGCTGCTGAGGTAATTTAGTACATGATTTGGTCGATTAAATTAACTTTTACTCTAATTTTATGCGATTGTTTTGACTTGATTTGGTTGATTAAATTCAATTTTACTCCAATTTTGAATTCAAATGTACTCCAATTTTATACGAATATGTCTACTTGATTCGGTTGATTGAAATCAAATTTACTTCAATTTCAATGATTTTTTTTCTTGATATCGTCAATTGACATTTTTACTCCAATTTTATGCGATTGTTTTTAACTTGCTCTGGTCGATTGAATTCAAATTCACTTCAGTTTTGTGCGATTGCGCTAAATTGATTTGGTCAATTGAATTCAAATTTACTCCAACTTTATGTGATTGTTTTAACTTGCTTTGGTCGATTGAATTCAAATTTGCTTCAGTTTATGTTTTTTACTTGATTTAGTCTATTGAATTCAGATTTACTTCCATTAACGTGACATGGTTTGAATTTGGTATAAAGTTTTAGAAGGAAGAAATATTTTTATAAGTGTGGTTTTAAACATGTTATAATCATTACATTTGTGGTAAACTCTTGAAATGCTGGAAGCTTTGTATTAAATGTAGAAGTGTGAAGTTTAAAGTTGAGTTTATTTTGTTTATGTTTTTCTTTTTGGAACAAACTAACTAGGAAATTCCGTTACATAAACTGGAGTGGTTGCAGTGATTAAGTTGGGTTCATATGACTTCTGAATTCATCTATTTATCAGTTTTAGGCTTTGTTATTAGTGCATATGATGGTGGTTCTTTTTGTTCATAATATGTGATAATTGTTGTGTATTATCTTTGTTAAGGTTTAGCACTTGGGAGTATTGGTATTGTGTGATTAGTTCATGTTTAGTAATGGATTGTGACAAACAATTGAAGAGTTAGTAATGGTGTTTAGAGATTTATCTAGTTTAGTGTTATCAACTATCTGGAGATAGTGATGACTGATGCTGGAGTTGGATTCTTTGATGTGAAGAAAAATTGGTTTAGTCTTTTGAGTCTTAATTTATCGTAATTTCTTAATCTAGGTGTTGGAGTTAGCTGGAAATGCAGCAAGGGATAACAAGAAGAATCGTATAGTGCCGAGGCACATTCAGTTGGCTGTGAGGAATGATGAGGAGCTGAGCAAGCTTTTGGGTCAGGTTACAATTGCTAATGGAGGTGTCTTGCCCAACATTCATCAGAATCTGTTGCCTAGAAAGGCTGGCTCTGGCAAGGGTGATATCGGCTCTGCATCTCAAGAGTTTTAGAATAAAGCAACTCCTAGTTTTGGAATTGATCTGAAGTGAACAATTTATAGCTATGTAATATAGAATTGGGTTTTGTTTTTGATAGTCTTGAACTCAATGGTGCTGTCAACTTGCTGTTTTGGTATACGACTTGGAAAAGTTCTTGTGATGTCAATGGAATATGTTCAAGTTTGATTTTGGATGTCAACTTGCAATCTGATGTACAACTCAATGGAATTGGATCAACTTTTTTGGCTATACATTTACAGTCTGCTGTTTTCTGAATTTGTCATTCTCTTGTCACCTTATGTTATTCAGTCACAAAAATATAAAATACTTGAGACATGTATATGAGCAGTTATATCAGATGTTGTCTCAATGTAGTTTTGTTCCGCCAGAGTGGCATTAATGTCAAGCATTCTGCATTTCACTCATAAATTTACTATGTGAAACATCTGAATTTCAGGCATACTGACTGGGAAATATGTGTCAAAATCCCGGTTAGCCCCTCTTCGTGTTGTGTTCCTTATGATGTGAGTTCAGAGCTGGTTAGAACATTTTGACATATAGATTTCCTCTTAACATGTTAAGATAAGTTACCCTGAATCATAATTGATAAACTACACAAGAAAGTAGATGTTTGCAATATTCACACTTGGAGTTGCAGAAGGGTACTCTCTTTAACATAGTGAAAGCCAAGGCAACTAATCCCTACAACGTTGGTGTATACTAACAAAATCATCCAAGGAATAGAGGGGCTAACCTGAATGTTGACATGTATTACTTGGTCGATGTTAGCCACCACATCTGTAACAAGCTTGTGGTTCTACATAGACAATTCCTTGTGACAAACCATAAACACTTATGATGTACATGTTATGAAAGATCTTTTGTTCATAGATTGCTAATCGATAATTTGTGCGCCGCTAAATGAATAACAAACCATTTTTCACTATTGGAGTTTATCAACTTCACTAACATATTTAACGTAAGTGTTGATGGTTTTTCATGAGGAATTATTATGATGTGGAAAAGCAAAATCAGTTTCGGCCTAATTCATGAGGAACCCCCCAAATCTATGGGTTAACACCCACGAAAAACTAAGAAAATTGTCTGATTCTTTTTTTGGGCCCATAAAATGCTCCTAAGTGCAGTCCGATGCCACTGGGCCTACTGGAACTCTTAGCGGGCTTGTTACGGATGGGTACGTGGAGTTTTCCAAGAAAAAGGGGCCCAAACCCTAGCACCCCCTGAATCTGTAGGCTGACATGCACAAAAAACTGAGAATCACCTGATTCCTATTTCGGGGCCCATGCGTCGCTCGACGACAATAGGTTAGCAATCACTGAAAATTTCCCAAGATTTTCCTTAAACCTCTCTTAGAATAAATAATATGTTCTGTGCAATTTCAAACCAACAAATCCTCTCCCTTTATATTGAAAAATAATTGAAATGACAATCTTTTAACGTTTATGAAAATTTTCCTTTTCTTTATTTACATGTCTAGGTTTTATCTATCAGTAATTTGAACGTAGTGTAAAGGCTGGTCTTCATAATGAACTACTTAGTTTTTTTAAAGTACAATAAATTAAGCAAATTCAAAATTAAGAGTTCCATTATTTGGAAATCATGCAATCATCATATCATAAGTATTACATAAGATGTTGTCACTATGAGCAAAAGGAGAACTCTAGCATACAGTTTTTTTTTATTGCTATCTCCACTTAATGATGTTAAATATCCATCCTTAGAATTTCTAAATTCTGGAATAAGTGAATAAATTGAAACATTATGATGTCTAGTTGAATCAAGAACTGGAATATCATCCATGTTTGGTGGCAATGGCAACATTAAGTCCTTTGGCACTGATGGTAGTGGCAATGATGGTGGCTCATTTGGTGATCTTGGAGGCCAAAAAATTGGAATTGGTCTACTTGGTGGTGGCTTCATTTCTTGTACTGGACTAACCTTTGCTTTAGGTGCTACAAAAAAGTAAATATAAATAAATTAGCACCAAAAATGAGATATCTTTCTATAAATGTGTCATACGATACTGCTTCGTTAATACTTATGTGGCATGGTTTGATTGGGTGCAATTTAACAAAGAAAAAAAAATTGTTAAACATGTCATAATATTTGTGCGGCAAGACTTTTGAAACTTGATGTTTACGCTCACAAGTTTTAAAAGACTTATAACCACAAAAACAGTAGGACAAAGCTAAGCAGAAATAAGGGATATTCCATTGAATCTCCTTTGCCGAGAAATCGTACTTTGCAAATAGAGAAAACATGTTTTTTTTTAAAAAAAAAATTCTACTTTAGTGGCAAAAGAGGTTTAAAAATTACTTTCAATTACGAGTTCAAATTTTGGGTATGACACTATACTATCTTTTTGAATTCCTTTTTATAAATTTTTGGCTTAGCCATTGCATACCATTGTTATAACATGGTTAAAGCTATTAGTTTTATAAATCTTATAACCACATTTTATTTTCTGTTTTAAACTTCATACTGAGTCAAATTATGTCACGTAAATCAGAATGAAGGGAGTAATAAGCACAGAATTCAAAGAAGAATTAGAATGAAAATAACTTATTACTTACCTTGACAATGTGTCAATGGAGGTAGTGAAATGAAGCAATTAGAAAAAGGCAGCACAAGTGAGTTTGATATTAGAGGAGTAGAAGAGCCTAATATTGCACACAAGCAATAATAACCTGCTTGAATCATTTGATTGAGTACATTGCAACAAGAATCAAAAGAAGCTTGAGTTTTGTCTTGGTCCATGCATTCATCCAAGTTTATCCCCTCAAATGAACATTGTGGAAAATGACATGTTGCTATTGGGAACAATGTAAAAATAACAACAAGAAGAGATGCAAAAGTCCAAGTGAATTTGAGAGTGTTCATTGTCATCAACAAGTTTAGAGTTAGGTTAATGAATTTGTAAGAAAATAGTGTATATTTATGCTTTGTAGTCATGAGTGTTTTTGCATGCTTATCACCTACTCATATATATCATACATTTAGTGCTTTAAGCTCTTTCAAACTAGTCATGCTACAAATGTTGTGGATGAGCACCAATATTTCTTTTGAAAATTTCAGCCTCAAATGGATATTAGGCATATGAAATTTCAGACACCATATGTAAAATATCGTAAATAAATAGGGTACCCCATGAAATTTTTACATAATACCGAAATTTTTAAAAATTCAAGGAGTTTTTAGTACTAATACAACAAGAAATACATTGAAAAAAATTTCAAGATTCTATATGTAACATCAAAGAATAGTTGTATAACAAAATAGTACAAATCTCAAAATAAATGCCACAAACAACCCCACAAATTCACTATCTTTAGTACTGTCTAGTCTCAAACTAATACAACATATAAGCAATTGCACCAGATGCAGCAATGAGCGCCAATGGTGAAAAACCATAGCTAACAGAAGGGGCGGCTGATGGCGTAACTGGGTTCTGACGACGCCCAGAACTCGTCCCAGTTGCAGATGGTGGAGTTACAGTAGGAACTACATCAGCTTGTGGTGCCAAAGCTGGTGACATTGGCTTGAAATCAGTTGTACTACCTGTGCAAATTGAATTCATATGCTTTTAACCTATGTTGCTTGTATCCTATCGGAATACTTTGTCGGATCTATAAAAAGTAATACCTTTAGGACTTGGAGAAGGACTAGGAGATGATGTTGGAGAAGCACTTGGAGCCTCTGTTCCAACGGGACCTAGTTTGACAAAAAGTATTAAATTCACATCATTTCCATGGAAATTTTAGATTATAAAATCTTGAAATATGGACTTCTTTTTTTTTAAAAAAAAAAATTATGATATGAAATAGCTACTAATATATACCTGGAGCTGGTGCAGGTGAAGTGGATGCTGCAATGAAGAGAACCACAAAGGGTGTTAGTCACAAAAAAATTCTAGCAACAACTTTTTTTGTCAAAAAGTAAGCTTAGTCATAAGAATCAATATGGTCCAAGCCTTCCCTAGACTCCGTGCACAGCGGCAATTTAGCCCACTAGGCTACCCTTTATGTTAAGAGGAATGTAATGTCTCCAACATACTGCTATGAACATTAATGTGTTCCTATTCAGGGGCTAATCAAGCTAATGACTTGTGCATTCTGAACACATAAGGTTGAGATCCTGTTAGTACCATATATTTGATGATAAAATTATTTTACCTTTGCATTGGAGGGGAACGCGAGCCATGTTACAAGCACGGGGAAGAGACATGGTGGTATTCGGGTTAATAGGAATCTGAAAGGGAATGCCACCAGTTGCAATAGCACATAGACAAGCAGAGCCATTGCCCATCATTGTTCTGAGTGCATTGCAGCAGCCAGCAGATGGGGCGGCCGTTCCATTGCCGTTGCCCAAGAAATTCATGCAAGGACTGAAACTTGTCAGCATTGGTGCTGTACATGGGGAAGTCACAATTTGGGCATTTATAATAGGCAAAATTGCTAACACAACAATGAAAGAAACAAAGTTATGAGAAGCCATAGGAAGTAGTTGTTTTTTCTTAGTAGAGTTATTTTTAAGATATGCTTGTAATTTGAATGGGGAGAAGTAAATGGGGAATTTATAGAGGGAAATGTAGGTGAATGAAGTTTAACTACCTTAACTAACTTTTATTTTTTTGTCTAATTTGTCCAATAGTTTTGCTGGCTTTGCTTGCCGTGGCCTAATTGTTTGCTGCCTTTAATATAACCAGTGACAGATGGACTTCATTAACTCCAAGTTCATCTCAATTCAGTATTTTTGACACAAAACGTAAAAGAAAAATCTCTAGAATTTCATTAAACATAATGTCTTGAACTCGTAAATTGTAAGAGAACAACTAGTTCAATGATAAAAATCTGAAAAAGGTTAAATTTTTATCTGCATGGAGTGTTTACGCTAATTATTTTAGTTAAATGATTAATGAATTAACCATAATTAAGTTACAGTTGACTTGCATTTTTTTGGTTTTCCACTCATTTTTGGGTACACGTTTAAAGCTCGCACTTGTTATTAAAAATGAATCCATGTTCCAATATTCCTGAAAACTAAGTATGGATTAAATTTTCTTAAGCAAAAGTAATAACTAAACAATGTTGAATTTTATTTGTGCATTCTGTTCCAATCATAAACCTTTTTACTTTTTTTTTTTTTAATTAATAAACAATTGTGGGGTGAGTTAGTTAGCATGAGTTGGCCACCTAAACATTATCCAACTCTACCTAATTCCTTTGTAAATTACTGCCAAAAAAAAGGATGATTAACAAGCTAGGTTATCAAAAAGATATTATTAAACTATGTTACTTTCGTGGTTTAAAAAAACTTATCGCATTTATATCAGACTTTTAAAAAATATTTTTTTTTATATTTATAACTGTAGTTATAGTAGCATTTGTATAACTCGCGCAACAGTTGTATAGGTTTGTATAACTCGTTATACAATTCACAGTTTTTACATATCATTTTTATATTTCACTATACGATTCGTACTCGATCATTTTTTAAATCTTCTTGTGTATGGTTATTACCCACACGAGATCACTTGAACCCTTACCCTTCGGAAACAAGTTGATGCACTCCTTGAAACCTCTGTTTTCGCTAGTAATGCCTATAACTTGGCTATCTTTTTTCCAGTAGAATCCTGATGACGACGCGAAGGGCTGATATTTTTTCCTTCTTAGAAGTCATGAAGTATTTGAGTGTTCGATTTGAAGGGCCTCCAACAGCACCATCAAACGATGGCGATGGGTTTAATATATCGCCATACAAATCTGCAAAATTGAATGTAGCTTGAGGCGGGTTGGCTCGACCAAGTCATTATCGCTCGGGTCGAACGTCCATCCCTGAGTAGGTATCCGCCATTAATGTTGGAAATTTAAAATCCTAGCTCTGCCCCGGGTGGTACAGAAATAGTGGAATTAGAGTGAAAATATGAGATAATATTTAGAAGAATCGGTTTTGAACAATAAGACTATTTTTCTCCTTTAATACCTTCACTTTTCCAAATAGAAATAGAGAAAACTAATAATATAAAGCACATCATTATTATTATGTCAAAGAAGAAAGCACATGAAAGGTGATACATCCATTAATGTTCTAGGCTTCCTGTTAAATCGTTGTTACGTTTTCAATCTGTTTCTAAATCATGGAATGCTATATTATTTGAACAAGAATTCAAGAAAGCATTGGGCCGCGAAAAGCTCATGATACAAAGAATTAATGGTTAAGAGACATGGAAATTATTGGTCCTCCCCTGATAAGTTTAAGTTTGAGGGAAGAGCGACTATTTCCTCTAGAAGAGATTTCAATGTCCTGAAATTTTGTGCTCATGTGATGGTTTGGTACTTCTAAAGGCCGATAACTCCAACAAAGAGTATGTTTTGTGGAATCCATCTACTAGAGAATATCGAATTCTTGATCTGTGTCCTTATTTGAACCACAAAGATGGATGTCCGAAAGCTTGTGGGTTGTGCTATGATTTGAATCTTGATGACTACAAGGTTATAGTGATGTAGAGCTCCTTTTATGTTGTGTCGTTGGAACAAGAAAACAAGCTTCCCTTGTCCAATAAAACTATTTAGGAATCGTTGTTATCAAGGAATTAGCACGGTAGATTGTGTATTTTGGTCTCTGAATTGGTGCATATGTAGATAGTACAACTTCTGCAATCATAAGTCAGATGAAGTGAAGAAACTTTCGGTACCAAAATTTGTTTAGTTTGGATACTTGAAAGGTCGTCTTAGTTTATATGGAGGAAGATACCACAGTAAAGAATTGAACGTATGGATTATGGAACAAGATGGATGGAAATGGATAATCAACATGTGCCACTTGCCCCATATCTGCATAAAATTTTTACATGACAGAACGCTTTTGTCTCTTTTACGGGCTATGGAATCAACAACTTTCCATCTATTATCCTACAAGGAAACAATTTGTTACAGTAGCTGACATGTCCAAAGATTCAGAGAATGTGATGGCGTTTGCATGTTTGGATAGTTTAAATTTTCCAGGAGTCGACGTGAAGGAGTAAGTAACAGTCTATAGCAGAGGTGGAGCCGAAATTTAAACCTTATGAGTTCTTAATTCTAGTAGACAGCCTTTAGAACGAAACTGGAGTTTGGATAAAATTTTTAGTGATTTATCAGCATAGATATAAGGTGGACCAAAAGTACCGAGTTCTGCTGAACCCACATGTTATATGCTACCTCCGCCCCTGAGTAGTAAATTAGTAGGCAAGTTCTTTTATCTTAAATTTTATGTGGGGATGTATGAATTTACACACTATTTGTATTTATTTGACTCGGTCTTTCTTTTCTATTTTTTCAATAGTTCGATTCATTCAGAGTAATGTTGGACCTACAAATATTACAAGATAAGACTGCATAAATATGGCTTCAATCCTTTACCAAACCTTGCATATAAAGAGTGTGTAAATCCTCGTTGCTTCATTTAAGCTCAACTCATATTACATGAAAGTAAAAGATATTTTATCCGAGTGGAACTGCCTTTAGAAAAGTTTGAAATAATAGTGACAGAATAGAAAAATTAGGAATCAGAAGCATGTGCAATCCACAAATTGTGGGGTTTGTCAGATTGCATGAGTTGGCCACCTGCATAACTAACCATTAGCCAACTCTACCAAATTCCTTTGAAAATATTAGTATAATTTAACATGTTATCGCACCTTGTCAAATTCAACAGGCACCCAGTGACATTTTTGAAGAGATCGAGCAACAATGACTTATTGTGACTCTTCCTTCTCAATCTCCAATATAAATCAAACAACATTGTGTGATCAACTTTACTTCAAATTCCAAACATAACTATTTTCTCTCTACACCTCACTAAGATTAACTTCTTAGCAACAAACACCAATTCAAATGGCGAATCTAAGGAACTCAGCGGGTCTTATTTTAGTCGCATTAACTATGATCTTGACAGGAGTTGCTGCTCAATTGAGCAGTGACTGCGCGAACGTGTTGGTTAGCATGTCGCCTTGCCTGAATTACATCACAGGGAACTCTTCATCGCCGTCCTCAGGGTGCTGCACGCAGCTTGGCACGGTGGTGAAGAACAATCCAGAGTGTTTGTGCCAGGTCCTGAATGGTGGTGGCTCTAACATGGGACTCAACATTAACCAGACTCAAGCATTAGCTCTTCCTACTGCTTGCAAAGTTCAGACTCCATCAATCAGCAAATGTAATGGTAAGAAAGACCATCCAATCTAAATAACACTTCTCTGTTTCACTTTGTGCGTCTTAGTATGACTGTACACAAAGTTTAAGAATGTAAGTAGGCGTTTGTACATTGATTTAGTTGATATTTGAAAGTTAAAGTTGTGATCATAAACTAAGTATGCATAACATACCAAAAATAACCTTTGAATCTTGTGATTTTAAACAAGTCATTCGTTATCATTAAGGTTAAACCGAGCTTACTAAACACAGAAACGAGACATTCTTTTTGAAGCGGGCTAAGAAAAAGTACAACCACATAAACTGAAACGTAGAGAGTATTAGATGTAAGCTTTATGTTACTTGCAAATTTGATTGTTCACTAACATTACATACCTGTTACAGCTAGCTCTCCTTCTGGAACACCAAGTTCTCCGAATACAGAACCTTCAGGTACATTATAATCCTTTCAACTTGGTCAAATTTGAGTTCTATCTTACAAATTATTGTCCAGTGCATGTTGAATACTTCAAAAGTAGTGCTATTTCTGAAGATCCGACTCTAGTATGACAACACTTTTTAGCAACATAGTCTGGATTAACTCGAAACACTTAACTTATTTATCATATGGCGTGACAGGAAATGGATCTGTCCCATCGTCACGAGATGGCTCCAATGATGCAAGTTTAAACAAGATGATTGGTCTTCCTTTCTTCTTGTTTCTCTTCATTAGTTCTTATGCTTCAGCATTCTTATCATAAGTCAATTTTCCTGGAGAGACAGAGTGGTTTATTGTGTTCTTTTGTGTCCTTTGAATGTATTTTCTGGTTACAAATTGCTAAACAGAAATTGATTTGAAAATAAACAAAAAGGCTCGGAACGTTCCTATTTTATGTGATACGCTTTCTTTTAATCGATTAAAAAGATAATGACACTATTCTGTTTAGGGGAACAATATAGTAAACTTAATTTTCTGTCTAACTTTATTGACATGATCTATATAGCTAGCCATATAAAATTTGAAGTTAAACTGAGGCGGTCAGTCATATTATTAAAAGTTTATGAACTAATACACATGAAAAATTGAAACAATCTCGAATTCTTGTTTCGTGATCCAAAACTCCTTCAAAAAAAAAGTTAACCATGTAAAGGCAATTAGTAATGTTCACTAGGTCATTTCAAATGGACTCATAAAATTTGGGGCAAACGAAGTTATTCGATCATATTTCAAAGAATTCATGGACTAATACACACGAAAAAACTGAGATAATTCTGATTTCTAGTTCCGTGACCTTGCAACTCAAGAAAAAAAAACATTGACCTTTAGAGGTAATATCATTCACTAGGTCACTTCAAATATAATGACAAAATTTGGGGCCAAACAGAGTCGGTCAATCATTCCAGAAAAATCATGAACTGATACACAAGACAAGCTAAGATAATTTTAATTTTTTTTTTTAAATCCAAAACACTAATAAAGCAATGTTGATCCTATAGAGGCCATGAGTATCGTTAACTAGGTTTCGAACAGATCCAATAAAATTTGGATTCAAACAAAATCGACCACTCATATTAAGTAAATTTTATTGACTAATACACACAAAAGCTTTGATAATCATGAATTTCTATTTTGTAACCTTGAAACTCTAAGAAAAGCAAAGTCAATCCTATATAGACAATGAGATCTTAAGTCCATTTTTTTTAAGAAAAATTTTTTGTTTGAGATCATCTAATCAAGGACAATTTCCAGTAAAATAAGTAGCACGATAAAAAGCAAAACGAAGTCACTACAATTTACTGTTAAAAATATTATTCTAGAGTAAAAATAAAAATTCTTAATAAAGGACACGTAAATCGTGTTAAAATTACATGTGGCTATGAAAATTATCTTACATTTAATGATAAGTAAAGTTTAAGTTGAATTATTTTTAAATTTAAAAAGTTATCATTTTTCTAAAGGGAATAATATACACTCAAATGATTCCATGTTATCAAGATTTAGATTCTCGTCACTTTATTCTTATCATGTCCTCTCCATTCAGTGTGGTAAGATGATGAGAACTTTTATATTTTTAATTACATCTATTATTGAATGATAAAAAATTATACGGTACAATGATATTTACCGTTTATTACATTTATTCGAAAATAATTTAAATTAATCAGGCTAGTATGCTTTAATAGCGAATAGTTAAAGAGAAAATATAAAGTATTTGATGAGTTGGTTAATTGTTGTTGATGAAAATAGTAACTCGTCATGTGGCTATTTGTAGCCTATATCTTATTTCAATTTACATGAATATCGTTTAACCAAGTATCAAATCTAACAAAAGGAAAAGACATTTAAAACTGCCCTTCTCAGGTGAATTTGAATAAGTCGGATCAATGAACTTTAAAAATAGTTAAACAAAAGAAAAAAAAATATTCTCATGATGTCATTTGTAACCTACAAAACTAGAGCATGAGGGTCCATGCAACAAAACGTTGCCATTAAGGTATTGACTCCAATTACTTCTTTTCTTCTTCTACTCAATCAATGGGAGGAAACAGCATAAAAAAACTCAGGAAACTGCCTCACCTCTTCAGCAAAGTCCTCGAATTACCGATCACGTCTGACGCGGATGTCGAGGTGGAAGAAAACCCCGAATTCTTCCGTTTTGTGGCGGAAATGGAGCAGCACGGTGAAAATATTCGTAACGTGAGGGCTCAAGTGGTGGAGATTCATCCGGGAGTTACCAAGATGGTGGTGAGAAATGGAGGTGAAGAGGAGTTGGAACAATTGAAGGTGGACACGTGGAGGTTTAGGTTGCCCTCGTCCGCAAAGCCGGAGCTTGCTACAGCTGTGTTTGCGGACGGAAGGTTAATCGTGATGGTCCCGAAAGGTGTGAATGGTGGTGGAGGGAGGGATGTTTTGGTAGGCCGCGGTAACTCCAAGCTGCTTCTTCTATAATAGCTTACCCTTCCATATATTGACACAATTTTCTCTAAATCTTTGAAATGATATATTTCTATATTTGAAAATAAATTAAAAAACTTCCATACTTTTATGCATGTTGAAATTCAATCACAAGTATTATAATAACATAAATGTTTGTCTTATTCTTAGTCGATAAGCAGCCTTTTAAGTACGATTGATTGGTTAGTTAACCCCAAGTTGCTACTCTGGTAAACAACTTTTTCGAAAACTACTATAACAAAAATTACTTGCCAGATGAGGAACACTTTAGTCTTAAAACCATATCCAAAATTATTCAAAACTTAAATTCATGGCAATTCCAAGGTGAAATTTTACTAGGATGTTAGGTAAACTGTCATTTTTTTCAATTCCTTTCGCAACCTATAGACCTTATAGATTATGATTTAAAGAAAACGTTAGACCACAATCTAAAATTTTGTAAACTAGAAGACAATCTAATATTTTGTCGGTAAGGTTAAGCATATATGAGCAAACATTTGACCCGAGCCTAGCTAGTCTGTAAAGATATTGAGGCCGACACTAGAGCCCAAATTGGTAAAAAGGCCACCAAAACACAGCCCAAAGTTCCACAACTTAAAGAGTAACAACACAGAGTAGCCCATTGGCAGATTTGTAAACAAAAATTCCACCAATTAATTTCCAAAAGAACCTTATCTTCTAATCAACACATCTTATCCACACCAACAAAACCTTCACTCTACATTTTCCTCACTCACAATGGCAACAATTCAATTTAGAACCTCTCCATCTTTCACTCTCATTCCACCAAGAAAACAAGCCAAGCTTGCTGCTATTCAGCTAAATAATCCCTGGTCAGTCAGGAGAACAGAAAACCGTCGAATATCGAGCGTAGTTCAGGCTTATAAAGTAGTAGTAGAACATGAAGGTAAAACAACAGAACTGGAAGTTGAACCTGATGAGACAATCTTGTCGAAGGCACTTGACGTTGGCATGTCTGTACCGTACGACTGCAAGCTAGGGGTGTGCATGACTTGTCCAGCAAAGCTCCTCAGTGGGAATGTGGATCAAAGTGAAGGTATGCTAAGTGATGATGTTGTGGAGAGAGGCTATGCATTACTATGTGCAGCTTATCCAAGATCAGATTGCCACATTAGAGTTATACCTGAAGAAGAGCTTTTGTCTCTGCAACTCGCAACTGCCGATGATTGAACATGAAGAAGACCCTATTTAATTTCCAATTTTGACTGATGTAAAACTGATACAAGATGTTCTACTTCTTCAGAAATTCAATGCAAAAGTATGTGTGGTGTATTGCATTAAATTGTTTTGCTCTAAAGCCATTTCAACTATGATTATATGTCGGTGTTTTCTTTTGGACACCCCATTCTGAAGCGAAGATGAACACACAACAGCTCACCTTTGATTCCTATCTTCAGGAGCATCAAATCAAATACAAATATACTATTCATCTCTGCATAAGGCATTTGAAAAATAAATGGATCAACAAAATTGCTATTGGTCCTATAGAGATTAAAGGTGTGCTAAGGTCTCAAGACAATCTATTTAGAAATCGCCAAATTTTGGGATGTTTTATCATACTAATTACATATAAAGCTATCATGTAAACTAGATTTCTACGTTAACAGCAATGTTCTCTCACCGGAGGAATACAAAATGCAGGAAATAAAAGATTATCTCCAAGCTTGTAACTACTATTGAAACTTCTCCAATGATTCAACAATGAATTCAAGGAAATGTTATGCAACCTTGCAAAAGGGCAATGCACTTCTAACCTTGTTCCACTTACTACGCTGCTCTGTTTGTGAGCTTGTAAGGTGTTGACATAACATTAATTTCATCAGCATTCGTCAAAATACTAGCTCCGGACTCTTGCATGATTGCATTCCTTGTCACAGTGTAAGCAACTCTTTATGGCAAAAGACCCAATTTACTTTCCTACATCAAGTTTCAATGAAGGCCACAAGGTCGATACTTACAATAGTTCTTGCCTTAATGTATTAAGTTTCAATGACCACCTAAGCTGTTGGGCGGTGGAAGCCATGTTTCTTGGTTTTCCTCTGCTTAATCTTTACCTTCACATTGATGCCACTGTTGATAATGGACTGAAGAACAATCTCAAGTTTACCCTCCAATTTCTCCCCCGTCCTTGGCGTATAGACTACATTATGAATATCATCAGCCAAGGCTCTTTGAGCCAGAACTTCTCCAACAGCAGCACAAGCAGCTCTATTCTTTGTTGACCCCAAGTCAAATTTCATGTCCTTGGAAATAGAATGTGCCACAGCAACGACCTTGCTAGTAGCTCTATGTATGATGCTAGCTCTAACCGAACCTTTTGAGACAAAAATATCCAAACAAAACGGTTCATGGTATGGGGCAGTAAGCTGATTAAAAGTTGGAACCCTTGACCTCTTTAGCTGAAAATCCTGAAGATTATTCGTATCAGCTAATATTGGTCTGTCCACTGAAAACTCAGAGTTATAGGGCAGTTTCTCCTTCTTGCTTTGCTTCTTCTCATCTATATGCTTTAGGCTTTTCTCGACCCCAGAAGCTGAAACTTTACTTGATTTTTCCTTCTCTTCGGGACAGTCATTTCCATTATTCTTGTTCTTATTCCTTCTATGGAAATCGAACTTATATTCTTCATATTCCTTGGAATCTTTATCAAGCTTATAAAACAAGTTCCCGCGTATCCTCATATCCTCAATATCATCAACATCAGAACCTTCGTCATTATAGTTGACCAGCCCATCATCAATCTCATCCTCTTGACTAAACGAAGGATTTTTCTTCAATGCAACATTTACGTTGCCTCTCCACACATCAGCTAAGCCAGAGGACACACTCCAAGTCTCATTATCTACTAGTTCAATCCTGCAATCCTTCAATGAATCCTTATTATCCCTATACAACGGCGAAAGATGAAAAACCCCACCACCAAATTCTGCAGCAGTAGAACATGGTTTACTATCCTTGACGAAAAATTCATTTGCTTGACTAGCTCTTCTGGGTCTTGAGGAATATAAACATACTCTTAAAGCTAAAGGCCATTGGGAATTGAATAGACAAGACAAGTTGATTAGCTTTCTTCTCAAGAACACAAACGACATGGAAGAATCCAATTAGTAACAACTCCACACCAAATGTGAACTTAGTATTAACTTGAGGTCGTTGTAGGAGCACATAAATTTTAAATCTTGGATCCACCTACAGCATAAAAAATGATAGAAATGAAAATGGTTGATGATGAAAGTCAGTGTCCTGGCTTCAAACTTCTTTGAGGCAATTTAGCAAGCAGTTGGTGGGTAATGATTACTATGGTCTGGATTGAGTTTCATACACATTTGAACATCAATTGTTTGTGGGGCTTAGCAAATGCTGAATTGCAGAGATTACTGATGATCAAGATCTTGAGCAAATATAGAGAAAATGATTTGAGGTAAAAAGAAAAAGAGAAAGATAGCTGTCTCTAGCTCTTACTGGGAGTTGATAATAAAGGAGGGACTTTGAGGGGGAAGTATTTATTTTATATGCAATTATAAATTTTTATTTTTTATTTTTAAAATTTGTGTTCATGAAAAACTATTGTTGAGACTAGTGATCTTTGATTTGAAAGTTGTGGCCGTAAAATAATGTCATTAGGTATAAAATTGGAGAAGGAAAGTCCCAGGAGTTTGAACCGTGAAAATAGATACTAATACTTATATTATGATAGATGATTGATGTTACTATCTTTTAGGTGCTTCCCAGGCCTGTGTAAACGCAAAGCATTAGGAAAGGTCGTCAATATTACATCCCTCGGGTGCATAAATGCGAGATGCTTTTCACATTAAGTTTTTTTTTTGTTTTTCTATTGGGTAGAAAAGTTGCTTCTAATTGATCAGAAAATAACGTGAAGACAAATACAAGGGAAAATGGAAACAACACATCAACTTAAATCAACAAAAAATTTTAACTGAAAGATTTCAACATCCACATCCTTGAGCTAGCTACAACAAATTTTGGGTAATGAATACTGTACACACTACTTTTTTCTGCTTCATGTCACCAGAAAAAAGTCTTCCAAGAGAAACGAGAATTGAACCAGATGTGGATGAAATCAACCTTTCAAAATGATGAATTCCAAGGATCTCAGGGACCTCGAAAACTGAATATTGGATCTAAATATGTACATTCAGAATCTCCAAGAATATCATTTACCGATAAATCAGCAGAATTCTCCCAAATTTTTGCCAAAGACATCTTCTTCTCACTAACTATTGTATAACTAATCATCTGTCTAGATGGCAGGGGAAGAAACAATAGCGCTATTATTCACGTTCCGTCAAAACAATTGAATTCACTTCTCGTCACGCCATCACATACACCATTCTGCTTAACCCAGCACCTATAAAGGGACTTAACGCCCACATTCTGAAAATGGTAGAGATCTTGCTCAGTGCACCTAATCAGAAGTTACCATAGCCTTTTGGTATAATTTCAACTTTCACCTATATCATATGGAAACAAGCATATAATCTAGATCATGCTGAGAAGTTTCATTTGACAAACAAATTGCAGCACCAATTCTGACATGACTTCCATCATAAACTGCAGAGGAATCCAAATTGCCCTCATTCATAAATTGCATCACTAGTGCATTTAGAATCGGAAGCTTGTTTTGGCACCACATGTAGCTCATTTACCACATCACATATGCTTTGGTTATCAACACTGAGTGAGACTGTAAAACTCTTGCCAATTCCACAGGGAGTCAAAGTATATGTTAAACCATGTCTATTGCTGCCGACTTCTTTTGTAGCACTTTGGACAGCAAGGTCTAGAAAACAGCTATCTTCAGAAACCACCCAAATATCTTTCTGATTGTTACTAGCAGGCAGAACTATCAGAAGCATCCTCAATCTATTTTACTGCTGACATGTTCCCATAAGAAACTTCAGCTAATGAATTAAGACCATGGTGTTAACAAGTGCATTTTCTTTCTAAACTTTTAGATTGATAGGTTCTACACCAGAGTTGACATCAATGTTTGCAGGACCTAATGCAGCATCTCCAGTATGAGCCCTGCCATCACTTATGCCAGACGGAGGAGCAGAAAGCATCCACTTTGTGGCTGATTGAGCAAAATTCTTATCTACCTCCTTACTGGAGATTTGGGTGTCTGACTCGCAACAACCACCTTGTGCTCTAACTACAGTTCTATCACTAAGCTGAACAGCAGAAACTGGAGAGCCAGAATCCATTGGACCAAACCTGTCAACAGGTTTTTCGACTATGTTCACACATACACCATCATGCAGATGTCCAGCAGACCTGATAGATGACTCCTGATCCATTTTTTCAACCAAAACAGGCGATGGAGGTTGACTTGGCTGTAACTCACAAGCTGCAGAAAATGCTGTACAAGTCACAAATACCGATAGAAAAGATATTCTTAACTAGAAAAGCAAAATGTTAAAGAAAAACAAAGAGGAAACAGAAATATATAATTATCCTATTACCCTCTTGCACATCTTTCTTCAGGATCTTCTTTTGTAACATGTCCGTCCCAGGAAATACCAACATACTAATGGATTTCATTTCTTGCTTGTTTGATTCCTCAAGTTCATTGAATCCAAAAACCTTGGCCCAGGTATGCAGATGCTCAGATATAGCAGGAATGATTAACTTCTCAACTTTTAAAGTGTAGAGGACCTGGAAGGAGGATGCGAAAACCAATGGTCTAATAATAAACGACATATACAAGATATAATTGATGCACGTGATGACCATGCTGTTGGAATTTTCTGAACAAACTTTACACAGATGCACAGGACAATTAGAACAGGCATGGCATGCACATAACTTTCGTGGCATACATAAAGAAATAAGCCTTATGAGGTCGGACAACATTAAATCTCATAGTGGGAAATGAAAACAAGATGAGAATGACCCAAGCTATATCATGCTTCTTCTTCAAAATGATATTACTGTTACTCAAGTTGACAATACAACTGTTCGGTAAATGTGCTTTCAGCTAAAAACTTAAAAGATCCTCTAATACATTCCAAATACTACAAGTGAATACAATTGAGACAGCTTTTGTCCCACAGCATTTTACACTTCTCTAAAGCCACATTCTTTGACATATTTCTTGCAGACAATGTTTCACAGTGAAGGTAGGCTTTGCTAAATTTTGTGCTACTTTAGTAAGGACAAATCAATTGTCAATATGTTAGTTCAGAAGAGTGGAACTGCCAGCCTTGAAAAGCAAGTTGCATACTTCCCTCTCCAATTAATTCTTTTGTATGAATTACCAAAACAATTTACAATAGGAGTAGGATGCACATAAAGGAACATGGGAACATTGGGCAGTAGGTCGGATATGCTACCCTTACTAAAATTATATGCATAAAAATTGCAGAAAGAATTAGAATCATAAAGGAAGTATAGTAATTCTCCTACCGTCTCAATAGCATTAAATAGTCGACGACACATCCCTTGCTGCCTATATATATTCCTGGTCCCAATGAATGGCATTTCTGCAAGCTGAGTTCCATGGATCCTAACAGACAGAGCAAAAACACTATTTACTGATTGGTAAGGCGTGAATAAACACAGCACGAGCACAGATGATGCATAAGAAAAAGGGAAAGCACGTTTTAACAATGAAGAAAAACTGAGAAACTGATGACTAGAAGAGTTCCTCTACATTTCTACATGAATGCTAAGGTCGGGAATAAACAGACTAACCAAAAGAAACACTTTAAATCGTCCCCTAAAACAGTTAGTTTTGCTTGTAAAAAAGCATGCAATCGTCATTCTAGATAGCATTCATAAAGTTATGACACCAACAAAGAAATTTCCTTTCAGCCAGTGATCTGAGGCTACTAGCTACACCTAAAAAAGTTGAGACAGATACAGTCCAACCCTGATAAAGGATGCTTTGTTGGATGATAAAGATTCAATGCAACTCTGATATAAGTTCACAGTTTAATCAATGCATGTGCTAAAAAAACAATGGAATTTTATCAAATATCAGAATCATGTGTGCAAGGAACACCATTGAATCTGCAAGAAATATAAGATGATTTTGCTTTAAAACAACAGACCGTAGTATCTTGTGTCTGGCCTCTTCAGATCTGAAAAACAAACTCGCATTGTAACATATTAACAATTTGAGTGATCCATCCTACCTTATAGATGCAGCAGATATTATATCATCACCCCTTTCCAGAATTGCAGTGTAGAAGCCACGGAAATTCAGCCGACTAAAATTTGAGCTTGAGAGGAAAGACAACAATTTCAGATAACTACTCAATAATGAAAACCAAATTCAGATGTAGGAAAGAAGAAAAAGACAGTGTGAGGGAAAAGATATATGATTTGTTTTAAAGGCATTATTTTAGGAGATCACTGTGTTTCGAGGAAGGCTGGACCTACAGGGGCAAGATGACAAATGTATAGAATGCGCTGTGTCCTCCATGAAGTTAATGAGAAATAAAAGGGATGAGGAAAAAAATTAAAGAACAAAAAAATAATTCAAAAATGCCACAATTCTCTTCTTATTCTTCTGAACATCTTGTGGGATAACACTAGGTATGTTGTTGTTTATTCCTCTTAGCATCAACCTAGATGAAAGGATGTTCAATTATTAACAGTGCAAGCCTTCCTTCTGAATCAAGATGCTCTCCACTGCTTCATCCTAGCAGTCAGCCAGACAAACTTAGAAGTGAAAATGAAAGATGAGTGATGTATCTGCACATTATCTGGAGGCATCAAGCAAAAAGGGTACAAGTTCAAATTTCTAAAAAGAATGAAAAGCCTATCTGAAAACATAAACCGAAACTCTATGCTTTGACTTTTCAAAAACATATTTAGACATATATGTAGTTACATATGTTGCTTTCATGGACCCAATGTAGAAACTGCACTCACAATAACATATAGTGTGAAAGATCATATGGGCAAACCAAAATGGTCAAATATAATATCAGTCAGCCAGCTCCTTATCAGGTTAAACAAATAATGAGCATCCACAAATTTTATATCAGGCAATTTAAAAACACTACACAGAACTACAAAAACTGCATACCCAGTGTTGTAGAGAACGTTGTGAATTATATTTATCCCGCTTCTCCTGTCGACAATGGGCACAAAACATTCATCCATAACAGCCAATGCAACAGCTAGCTTAGAATTGCACTCCACCCGTTGAGGAAAGGGATGACGAGAAGTATCTGAGTCCAAATCTGTTCGTTGAAGCAGGGACCATGAGAATCCTTCTTCAAGTTCATGTTTGACACCAAGAATATTCTGTAAATGGCCATACAGCTGCATAACAAGAATAGACAAAGAAGAAGAGACATTAAAATACAAATCCCATGAGAGTTCCCAACTCTGATATGAGGCAGACAAAAGGAAAAAAACGAAAACAGAGAAGCACATCTATAGAAAACAGTCTTTCACCATGATTGCAGAAAAAATCGATGACAAATTTATCAAGATCTCATCTTAAACTGAAAATACCTATCAAAATCTGATTATACTTATACTTTTTCGATTCAACAGTCAATTGACTGAATGTTGGAAAAAATCAAACAGATATATTTGTTTTCCTGAAAATAAAATTCGGATCATTAGAAAGTACATGATGAACACTACATATTGTAACTATTGGAAAGATGCTGAACATATTTAGAATCCTAAGACAGGTATCATTTATTTTTACGAGACAACCATGTATCAGATGTAATATAGCATTATAAATTTGGGGCACACAAACTATCAAGGAAAATTCACATTTCTCAGATCACTATGAGGAAAAAACACAATAACAACTACTACAGCTCCTCGAGATAAACTGCACCTCAGTCCCAAACAAGTTATAGACAGCTATATGAATCCTCATTTCTTCATTTAAGGTCATATTATAACACCATCATAACAAATAAAATAAAACTGAAAAATACATTAAAAATATATATAAATAATACTAATACTAATAAATTAATAATAATAAAAGTTCTATACGAGTCTAAAATTTATCCTCAACTAGTAGTTATCAACTACATGGATCTTTTTATTCCTTCGTGTCCTATATTTAGCTAGGTTGATATTTATACCAAACATTTGGATGTCTTTTAAAACCACTACCTTCCACGTGATTTTAGGTCTACCTGTCCCGTTACGCCTTCGCTTGCCATAACTTCACACCTATGGACCAGTGCATCCATAGGTCAACGCAGAACATGTCCAAACCATCTCAAGTGACCTCGCATTTTATCCTCAATGAGTACAGTTCCAGGATGTTTTGGCAACCAGCACGAAATCTCAATACAAGAAGTCAGGAGGAGGGTAGAATTAAATTCCTTGCGCTCATATTCAATTGATAAATTGCAAAAGGCTCCATGTTCTACATTTCTACTTTTACAGCAACAGGTCGAATTATGTCAATCACCTAAAAGTCTAGACTCCACAAGGAAGCAACTTATAACACTTCTGTTTCTCTTGAATTACTTGCTAAACTCTCAATTTCTAGAATTGTTTAAAGTGCACTAATCAAAGGAGAAACAGAAAGATGCCAACAATGATGCATCATGCTACACATTTGAGGAAGCATGCAAGGAGGAGCAAAGAAGATTTGTTCTTTCAACGAAAATCCTTTGACCAGTATAAGAAAATATATCTTTCAACAGTTTTATCTTAATATGTTATACACCACAAAAGGAAAAGAACTCACAATCAGAATAAGAGATTACCTCCAGGCATTTCTGCCCACAGAATGTAGCAGATGGATTATTGGAAATAGTAGGCAAGGCATTCATCTCCAAGCTGCATGATTTGTGATCTGCAAAGGGAAATCTAAGAATCCAGCTCCAATGTAGAGAAGTTAATGTAACAAAAACTTCCAACAGTGTACACTTTACATTTTTTCTCACAGAGGCTGCAAGAAAGAAATTCTTTGACAGTTCTCTCACTATCTTCAGCAGGATTTCCACTAGCAGCCCCACAAAATTTGCAAGTGCAATTTGGACAATGCCAAAGGCCTGGAGGAAGCATCTGCACCAAGAGAACGCATGTAAATGCCTAGCTGCTTAATGAAAATACCGTTATAGGTTCAAATTGGAAAGCAATCATAAAGAGTAAAACCGTTATAGGTTCAAATGTAAAGCAATCATAAAGAGTAAGGGAAAAAAGTTCATCCGTCATCAGATTCATGCACACGATATAATTTAAAGCTCACGTGTTCAAATCAAAAAACTCCATCTGTTAAATTCTTTGATAAGTCTGGATAGATAAGGAATTCTCTAAGAAACTAATATCCTAAGATTTTTTTGGTAAGTAATTAAGAACCTAAAAATAATGTTCATTCCCCCGGTAAGGTAATGCACTTTTGTCTTCCATATTGTGGTTGCCACAATGAACAATTTTAAACAGTTCATTAGAGGGAGGGAAGGGAATATGGTTAATCTATAGAACAGTTCAATGATCAATTTAACTGAAGAGTTTTGGTCAGAAGATGATCGGCTGGCCTGACAGAGGCTACACTGAAGAACGTGGATCAGGAATTGCCTAGAGTTAGTTTTATCAATGATTGTCTTTTGTAATTTGGCTCCTTCCTTTTACTTTTTCCTCCTTGTTTTAGGGGGAGTTCACAAGGTAAAGATAATGATAGCTCCATAGGCAAGGTTGATGCTGTAGAAGCCCTAAGAAAACCATCATCAAGGTCTCAAGCTAAGAAGTTGCAATCCAAGATTGTCGGGCCTCAATGAGAAATCAAGAAGCAGCTTACCATGGAAGAAGAGCCCAAGAACGAGTCCCAGAATTGTGGAGAAGAATGGGCTAAGTGCTACACTTATTTGATGGTTCAAATCCAAACCAAACGGAAGAAGATTGGGGCCCACATGGGGCTCCAAATTCTGCACAAAGGAGAACTTGAATTCCCACCCAAGTTGGGTGGAAAAAGTCACGTGCAAGTGACAATTTTGATGGTAACCTTTTTGGCAACTTTCCGTATTTTAATAGGATAGGAATTTAGGTATTATTTTTGTATGCTTGCCTAGTTTAAAGTTCCCTAGTCAAGTTTAATTAATTATTATCTTCATGAAAGTAGGAATTGAATCTCATGCTACTTGGGATAGGTTTTCCCCATATAAAGGGGTGAATTTTGTTATTCAGACACAACTCTATTATTAATTCAGAGTTTCTCTTCTTTACACCTTCATGTACTTGAGATTTATCTTACAACCTTACAAGAACGATTCTCGAAGAGATAAGACTAATCCTTTTAACTTGACATCTTTGTTCAGATTCATAAATTAAGAAGATATTAGTCTTACACTAATTATTGTCTCTTCTTTGAAATGTGGAATCTAGATCATCTTTTGATCTAAGTTCTTGAATTGACTCGATTAGTATCATAATTAGCTTTAATCCGCTAATTTTTTAATGCTAAGATCAATTAGGTTCTTAGCATTTGGTTGATATTTGGAAAAAAAAAATCAAAATTTTGTCTGTCTTTAATCTTTGTATTCTCACTTCCACATTATTTTCTTGTTTTTATTCAAGTAAACCCAATTCTTATCAAATAACCTGGGCCGTTTCTATCGTTCCCCTGAAGGGGTCCATATAATGTGGGAGCAGCAGATTCAAATTTAGTGGTCCAACTATAAATGAGTTGTCAACAACGACAACATTCTTAATATAATTCCACAAATGAATAATGAAGCAGCATACTGCTAAGATGGATAGTGCAACCATAAAAGTGCCAACCTACTTCAGAGAAATATAGGAAAAACAAGGGAAGGATTCAACTGAAGACTTGCATCGCAACTAAAAAGTTCATCTTTTAAAAATAACCATGGTGTCCGGGCCAACTTGCACGCACCTTGACTAATTTCTGGGATATCTATTACCTCCCACCCGCAACAAGTACTAGGTGACTCTGTCCTAGCCTAAGGCCGAGACAGATGGGAAGAAACCACCTAGTTTTTTATCTTTGCTGGGATTTGAACATGAAACCTCATAGTTCTCAATCCACTTCTTTGAACACTATGCCACGCCCTTGAGTGCTCACAACTAAAAAGTTCTTACCAGTTTTTTGTTCTTTTTTATGCTGGGACACAGATAATAAATGGAATTACAAATGAAAAAACGCTTGCACCAGTGTATTTTTCATACTTTTTATAAATTTAACCCCCGGTCCACCTCTGATTTCTTTTTCTCTCTGACTTTGCCTCATTGATCAAATTCAAAAGTTCTTCTGACACAAAGATTGAAAGTTATGCATGGCAATAAGTCAATTCAGATGCTTAAAACTACTGGTTGAACCCAAAACTATAATGGTGGCTCCAACCCTGACAATACAGAGCAACAATGACAGATATGAAATAGCATTGAGGTAAAGAGTATATTCTGATTGATACATACTTGTATACCCAGACAGCTCTGATGAAAAGTTGATGGGCAACCATCACAACAGATAAGGTCGCCACCATCACCACAAATACCACAAGCATCATCTTCACCATCATCACCATTAATGTCTATATTGTAGAAATCCTGGCGATCAGACTCTTTTTGTTGATTCCATGCGTCAACCAAGCACTCTAGTAAGGAAGCTCCAGACTCTAAAACTATGTTCTGAAATGGTTGATGCCGTTTACTTCCTGCATGGAGCTCAAATCTGGAAACTGGAAGGATTTTACTACAGCAACCACAGTGGACACCATCTTGTGTGACCCAACCTTCTAGTTTTATGGTTGTCCTTCTACGGTTCACATATTGAATCTTCTGTCTCAACTTCAATGTTCCGGAGTCAATCAACCAGGACAATAAGGTTCGTTTTCCAGTATATGGAACGTATGCATCACTATCTGAATTTTCCCCCTTGTCAGAATGACGGGCCAGCAATATACATCGTCCAATTAATTTACTTTTTCTTCCATGTATTGAATTAGAAGGAACTCCAACAGATGCTTTTCCAGACATATCCTGTTTAAGTCTCCTTACCTTCAATGAGTTATCACTAAAATTATCCTCACTCTCCTGGTCCGATGCATGTAAGTTTCCTTGCAGCAACTTATCTTTTCTCATTATATAGCTATCGGACCTCTTCTCACACTGATCACTGCCTGTGCCTAAAACAGACTCACTCGTAGAAATCTGTTTAGGATCTTGTCTCTTGCCATCATCTTTACTTTTATTTTTCATTTCTTTCTCAATTTTTTTCCGTGTCTGCCTAGTGAGTTTGTTAATTAAATCATTTGATATTGGAGCAAATGAACAAGAGCTTCCATCAGGTTTACTTTTACTTGAATCCACTTCTGGTCGTTTTTGAAATGCTTCATAGGCCTTAATTATTGACCAATAGGCTGTTCCACTAGGATTAATGTACACTGCATCCAGATATTCTCTATTCTTTCTTGGTCTATAATCAATGGTCCATCCAGCTTCAATGAGCATTCCCCTTATTCGCTCTCGCAACTTCTGCTTCTCAGTGCTCCCACCTCGATTCACCTTTCCATCTTTTCTTTTAGCAGGGGTAACATCTTCAGATGCCAAGGGCCTGCTTTCTTCCTTCAGCATCCGTGTAGCTGAGCTAGCAGTCTGAAAACTAGGAGGTGCCAACTTTAATGATGTGTCAGTCTCATCTTTTTCAGAGGCCGCTAAATGGGTGCTTTTACCCAACAAAGGTTTTGGTGGTTTCAACTCGCTTCCCTCTGTTTGAATAGACAAAGGTTGCTCTGGTTGTTTAGGACCTGAATAAAAGGAGGGACGGACTAGTAAATTCCTCTTGACAACATCTGCCGACCAAGAACCTTTTCTATTTTCAATTCCCACATGATCATATACCTTGGGCATTAAGTCTGTCTTCTTCTTCTTATTCACCATTACCTTTAATACCCCATTTTTCCCTTGCAATCTGATCAGTTCATGAGAGGCTTCTCTAGGCACTGAAATGGGCATATGCACTTCATCATCTAATAAACCATACCGTCTCTTAAGTCCATTGTCCTCGCCCTTTATCCTACTACCTGAAAAACTACTTGAACTATCCATATATGAAAGCTTCCTCTTCTCAACCATTACACTCCTAGACCCACTCCCAATCTCTCTTGAACCCCCTCTTCTTTCAACCATGTTAAATCTGTCATTGCCATACCCATTCCATTGCATCTTCATATCACATTTTTCATGCTTGTTAAAATCAGACATACTCACATCCCTACCAAATTCACAATCTCTAACACCACTTTTTCCATAAAAAACATGACCATTACTAAAACCTTGACCAGTTTTCCTCTGAATTGACTCATCACTCGACTCATACTCATTCATTACAAACTTAGGCTTGTTGTTCACCTTTTGTGAAGCCCCTGAAGAACTGATCCCTCCTATGCCCAATCTATCATCTTTCTTTCTAATAATTAAACAACCAGTAGAACTTTTTTTCTTCAGTACACCACCGCCTGATCTCACACTATCCTCCATCTTTATAAGTTAGTAAAAAAGCAATCTCACAATCTAAACAATAAAAATTACCAAAATTTCTTCGAAACTCCAAATTCACCTTCAGTTATTCAACATTTAACAGATCTGAAACATTAAACAACAAAAATCCCAACTTTAGACACAAAACTTCAGAAAAATTCCGGTTTGGAGATAAAATACAGAAGTGAGTGAAAAAATCGACGATCATTACCTGGCCGGAAAGCTTCGCGATTTGCCAATTTCGCCGGAAAAACCATGCTATTGGCCGGAAAATTTGGATTGGTTCCTGACTAGTGTTGCATACATGAACAGACACCTGCTGAATTTTTCAGTACAGAAGAAAAACTGTAAAGAAAATAGAAAAAGAAAGCAAAATTTATTGCAAATTTTTAGCATTTAATGATGCTATTTTACCTAAACTACCTTTAAAATGGTGACTTGTGAATTTTTTTTATGTTCGGAATCTTCAGTATTTGTATTGGTCTAAGTAATTTCGAATCTTCCTACTAAAGGCGACTCTCGAGAAGTAGACTTACCGCTTTTGATATTATAAATAGTGGTAATAGTTTTGAAAATACGATTTATCGATTGATCACTTTTGAAAAATAGTAATTATAATTTATATTTAATTAATGTGATTTATTACTTGTTAATTACGATCTATGATGCAATTGAAATCTCATAGCATACTCTATTTTTGTTTTTTCGTTCTTATATATTAAATATGATCCAATTAAATTTCTTCAATTAATTACGATTGAATTACTTAAACTTAGGGCAAAATTTCATCTTCATAATGTTGTAATCTTTTATTAAGCATGTGACTCAAATATAGTGGCACCCTCTTTTTATTTGTTCTTCAATTGGAGTGTAAGCTCTTACTCCTTTGTTTCTTGATAAAAAGTGGTATAGTTATGTTTAAGACGGATGTTATTTATATATATGTTGGTAGTGAAAAAAGATTATTTATACTAATTAACATATTTTAAATTGTTATAGTAAGTTTTTATTTTATTTTTCAGACTAGTAAATTCTTTTTATTATGAACAGTTATTCTTAGTTACAGAGTAACAATAATATATGCGGTCAAAATTCTATTTTGGTCCCCAATAGCAACTTCAAAAACTTCTTTTCACTTGTTATAGGCTCGGGTGCTAAAGTTAACAGCAAGAGATCAATATCAAGGCAGGAGCTAAAGAGCTTTACTAGTTCGATCGTGTTAAATATTTAATGTAAATTGTACACTAAATATATAATAAAATTAAATTCAAAATTTAGCACTTGAGATCATTATTCTAGAATTCAAACGGCATAAAGCTCAACTCTAACGCTACCTCTGATTGATTTGTGACTATAAAAATTTTATGCAAAAATAAGTTCGAGCTATACATGTTTAATGATACTAGCTACACATGTACCTCTATTATGCAAATTCTTTCTTTAGTATTTAAAGTCCAGAAGTTCAACTTCAAACAAACAAACAAACAAAAAAGGCCTCGTTTGAAAACCCAATGCTTGAGGTTTTGTGAAAAATAACCTTAAGCTATGACCAGCAAATATCTTTAAGCATAATCCATGTTCTAATGGATCATGTGGAAAGTGGCATTGTTTTATAATCTGGCCTCATTTATTGGTTCTAAAAAATTGCTATTCCTTCTTATATTTCTTTTGAACACTAGTCTTGAAGCAACGATAAAGTTGTCCAATGTTGATGCTTGTGCCAGGTAGGCCATCACATGAATATGGGATGCTTCGTGTACTAAGATGCTCCTTTTTATTTGTATTTCACCTTATGTGACAAATATTTCATTTTCATAGATTACAGAAAAAATTGACACATTTCTATATCTAAAAATAGTGTAACTTAAAATTTCTCATTTTACCCTTAACGACATGCTTTTATAGTCACACATATGTCAATGAAATATTTAAGAACACAAGTTCCAAAATTCTTTCTTTTATATATATAAATAACATTAAAAGGGTGTTGCATCAATTGAAAACTACTTTGACAAGGCAAGTGGCTCTTAATTTAGCAATATATGGTCCTTCAAAAAAGTAGAAAGCATGTTCTCTTTATGTGAGCAAGCAATGAAAAGTTGTACCAAGTTATTAAAGAACAAGCCAAAGCATTCTTAGCTTTCAATGCAAGAAACATTGCTCCATTCCTTGTATTGAATGAGTTTGGTTGCTTTTTATCTTCTTGATAAGTTTTTTTTTGAAGTGAGTACACAAATGTATGCTAAAAGAAGCTATCATGATTGTGCAAAATTTTAAAGCACATGAAACTTTTTTTAAAAAAATAAAATAAAAGAGAGAGTGAGTATTTTAGTTTGTTTACGTGTCTCGGTTTCATTTTTAATCTCTTAAAAATAATAATCTTTATATATTTAGAAATAATGCAATATTAAACTTCTCATGTTACCTTAATGATATGATTTTATTACAATCGCTTAAATGCAAATTTTAGAAGTTAGTCTTTTTGAAACATGCGTATAGCTAAATATTGTTACATAAGATGAGAAACGTTGGGATTAAAATAAAAAGGTGTAGAGGGAAAGCAAACAAAACAAACCCTTTAATGATGACAAAAGTATTTGAATGACTATGTAGTGGATAAAGGACATAACTGCAAGTCCAAACTTTTCCTCTAAGATAGTAATAACCAAACATGGAAGAGATGTAAAAAAACAAATCATTGTAGTACACTAATGCTTTGACTTTCGTGGAGAAAAGTAAGGATGGGGGAAGAGTAGAATTTGTCAATAATATATATATGCTCAAACAGTTTTGTATGTCAAAGCACAACTTCTCTATGGAGTTCATAAAAGTATTGGCTCTTCCAGTTCTTGTTACTCTTTTCTTCTTCTGTTTTACTGGAAGCCAATGCCATCCTTTAGACCCTCTTAGCCCTACTGAGATCAACAAGATTAGACTCATTATTCAAAAGTCTCATTTTAGTTCCCTCTCCAATTTGACATTTCACTTTGTTGATCTTGAAGAGCCTGAAAAAAAGGATGTTCTTCATTGGATGTCCTTGCATAAGCCTAAAACTGTTGCTTTTCCTTATCGTCGAGCCAGAGTAGTGGTTCGTGCAAATGGTGAGACATATGAAGTCGTGGTGGACTTGTCCACTCGCGCTATCATATCACAGAATTTGTATACTGGCCACGGTTTCCCTCCCATTACTCTTGAGGACATTATACGATCCAGCAGATTGACATTGATTAACCGTCAATTTCAAGATTCAATTTTGAGAAGGGGTTTGAATATATCAGAAGTAAGTTGCATACCACAACCATTTGGATGGTTCGGGGAGCCAAAGACACGAAGAGTTCTTAACGTTCCATGTTTTTATCGAAGAGTGACAACTAATATTTGGGCAAGGCCAATTGAAGGGATCACTACACTAGTAGATGTTGAATCCATGAAGATAATCAAATATATAGATAGACTCAGAGCCCCCATGCCTAAAGCCAAGGGTGCTGATTTCGAGTCATCGAGCCAGGGATCAGTCACTTGCAATGACACTGACACTAGCAGGATTATCATCAAAGGCAATGAAGTTAAATGGGCCAATTGGGATTTTCACATTGGATTCAACACGAGGGCAGGAATGATCGTGTCTACAGCTTCTATATTTGATACTACAACAAATAAATATCGATCTGTGCTCTACAGAGGTCATGTATCAGAGACATTTGTGCCTTATATGGATCCGACATTCGAATGGTACTACAGGACTTTCATGGATATTGGTGAATTTGGTTTTGGAAGGTCTGCTAGTAGTCTTGTCCCGTTGCTAGATTGTCCGAGCAATGCAGTGTACATGGTTGGATATATGGCTGATTCGGAAGGAAGGGTAGTGCAAGTACCCAACACGATTTGCATATTTGAAAGATATGCTGGCGATGCTGCTTGGAGGCATATAGAAAATGGAGTACCGAAAAATACAGTAAGCCTCAAAAATAAACATTTTGCACACTAACTATAGCGGTCGTCTAGTGACATTATAAATAATTCGTTTTTGCAGAACACTAAGGGACAGCAAGAAGTTAATTTGGTTGTTAGAATGATAGCAACAGTGGGAAATTATGATTATACACTTGATTGGGAGTTCAAACAAAGTGGAACTATCAGAGTTGGAGTAAGGAAATTAAGATGTTATGCTTGTTAAATGTTAATCCTCCTGGTTTTTTCGCAATCTTTATTCTTCGATTTGTCTGTTCAGGTAAGTTTAAGTGGAGTTATGGAGATGAAGGCTGTGAAATATACGAACGATAATCAAATAACAGAAGATGTTTATGGGACCCTTGTTGCAGAAAACACAATCGCAGTAAACCATGATCATTTTCTTACTTACTACCTTGATCTTGATGTTGATGGTACTGATAATTCATTTATAAAATCCAAATTTATAACTAAAAAGGTGATGGAGCGAAAGGTTTCACCTAGGAAGAGTTATTGGAAAGTTGTTAAAGAAACTATGAAAACAGAAAGTGAGGCTAAGACAAACTTAGGCCTAGAATCAGCTGAATTGTTGATTGTAAATTCAAATAAGAAGACAAAAGTTGGAAATGATGTATCTTATCGGCTAATACCAAGTCGACCAGTCATGTCCTTGCTATCGGATGATGACTATCCTCAACGTCGAGCATCTTATACTAAGTATCAATTATGGGTGACACCATACAACAAATCAGAAAGATGGGCTGGAGGATTCTACGCTGATAGGAGTCACGGAGATGATGGCCTAGCAATATGGAGCCTCAGGTAAATTTAGTATTTAACAACACATCACACTAGAGATTTTGTCTATTTTGGACCTAGGTCTGCCCACACAGCTTAATGTACCTTACGTAGATCATGTATTTTTTGAACTTATGAAGTTCGACTTGTTGAATGTTATTATATAAGCTAATCTTGTGTTGTATGCAGGAATAGGACTATCAGAAATAAGGATATTGTGGTTTGGTACACTGTTGGGTTGCATCATGTTCCATGCCAAGAAGATTTTCCTGTAATGCCTTCTATTTATGATGGTTTCGAGCTACGGCCAACAAACTTTTTTGAAAGAAACCCATTGCTGAAACAATGATATGTGAAATTCAAGTTTGTAACATAAAGTGATGTATGGAGAACAACACTTGATTTTCCTTTGGCCTATTTATTTTCCTCTGTTCATTTCCATATTCACAAGTAAAGTAGTGACAAACCACCTAAAAGGCAAGCAATCGTCCTTGTTCATTTTGAACGTGGAACACGAAGGAGAATCCAAAGATTTTTACGTACACAACTGATTACGAGTATTGCTAATGTTTCACACGTTGAATGAGTGGAAAACAAAGTCCACTTGCCAAACATAGACAACCCCGAGACACAATAAAGTTTCTTGAGTAATGTATGTGTGCATAAGTGTTTGGGTTAACACACACAATCAATCTATACAAAGCAAGGTGACATTAACTTTTTCAGATTTTATGATATATTATTGTATCACGAACAAAATTTGATAAAAGGATAGGGAGGATGGAGGAAATAAGAAGCTCACAAAATTTCTGTTCACAAAAACTGATATCCTAATCCGTTTGATAAAAACCATGCATTCTAGAAGAGTTTCTTCCAAACAGGGTGCTTCTTCCAGGCTCTTTCCACCATGTCATCAATCGGGACTCCCTTTGTTTCAGGCAAGAAGAAGATGGCGCAAAGTCCCATGACAAAGATCCAGGCGGAGAAGAAGAAAAAAGTATAGGCTTGCATAGAGCAGAGCATAGTCAGGAAAGCTTGTGCAATGACAGCAGTGAAGAGCATATTAGTGCTGACCGCGAATGCAAAACCAGCTGTCTTTGTTTCCAATGGGAATATCTCACTTGGAATTAACCAACCGAGTGGTCCCCATGACCATGCGAACGCCATCACATATGTACACACGAGAATCACCACTATTATTGCCATTGTCTTGTCCAAGGTTCCTGTCGACGACATATTTTTTGACAAAATAATTCCAATTGCCACCTGCAGAGTTTTTTTTAAAAAAAGTGCAGTCAGTAGAAAAGAAAAGCTTCTCAATTTTGATACAACTCATGGGTCCAAGGGGGTTAGCTGAATCTCGCTTGTCAAAAATTTAGATCGTGGATATCGGTGGAATTTTGAAATTTTCTTGTAGTGGTAGGGTTCAAAAATTGTTTTTGATCGTGATTCAACTCCTCATGTAGGGACGTTTAAGCATCTTTGTGAGATGACGCCAAGCATATCGTTCAGGGTGTTTAAGATTGAATATGTACATTTAATGGACAATGCACAGTTTCGTACCTGAGAGATTAACATTTGGCAACAAGATTGGATGAGCAATTTTTTTCTTCCAATCTTGTCAACGACGTAGATTGCAACACATGTACTGATAACATTAATAAGTCCAGTCACGATAGCAGACAGAAGTGAGCCACTGCTCTTGAAACCCATAGTCTGAAATAGGACAGGCGCGTAAAACATAATGGCGTTGATTCCAGTGAATTGCTGGAAAATCTGCAACATTATGGCAATAATAAGTGGCGGAATGCTAGCAGGCTTTGATAAGTCTCTGAACGCATGCTTGGATTGTTTGGCTTGTTCACACGCTGCCACGACTTCCTCATACTCGACATCAACATCACTGACACCCCTAATCTTCTTGAGGGCGGCCTTTCCCTTCTCTGGCTTGCCACGTGCAACCAGACTCAAGGGAGTATCACTGATCACAAAGCTACCAAGAAAAAGAATCCCTGCAGGCACAGCTGCAAGGCCAAGTGACACCCTCCAACCATTAGGATGTATTTTCGAGGTTGCATAGTTGATACTATTTGCTATGAGTATTCCTATTGTCACAAAAAGTTGGAAGAGAATATTCACAGCTCCTCTGTGTTGGATTGGTGCTACTTCAGTTAGAAACAGCGGAACAGTCTGCAAATATTTCAACAAGAAGTTATTGTAGTAGATAATATGAAGTGAAGAATTAAGAGACACAAAATACAAGTCAAAAGTTGGAGTGTTTACATGGTGAGGATATTTACACACTCTAAAGTTAAAAGTTCAGAGAACATGATGTACCTCATTTCCAAAGCCAACACCAACGCCAAACAAAATCCTACCAAGAATGAGTACAAATTTGCCATTTGCGATGGCACTCAAGATGGCACCAGCTATGAAAATAAGTGCAGCCAACATTATGGTAATCCTTCTCCCTAATTTAGTGGCAGCCTTTGAAGCGAAAAAACTCGAAACAAGAGCCGCTAAATACAAGGATGAAGTGAAGAGTTGAAGAAGTTGATCATCATATTTGCAGTAGTTATTCTCTTTCGCAGTTTTCTTTCTTTCATATACCTTCGGAAAGAATATGAGCAGAAAATCGTCCATCCCAGAAACTCCTCCTGATTAAAACAAAACAAAGAACACCACAAATTTTATCCAAGAGTTGGCAACAAATAGTAATTTTTTTTTAAACCTGCTAAACTTATTGGTTTAATTGTGTGACACCGACCCCTTAGACTTCCACTACACAGAGCTAGAGCTAGTCATTGCTCTGTTTAAATCAGCCTCGAGTAATCCACCCCACTTTAGGGGCCAGCAGCCCAAACCTTCCCTAGGACCACCTGACCCAACTCTGTGCTAAGCCAAGGCAAGCTAGTATCACCTACACAAGCCATCAGTGACAGCCACGCAACAAAAAAAATTCACTAATCTTAGAGGCAGATTTAGAATTTGAATTTTATTAATTCTTATAGCAATGTGTCTAAATTCTGGATTCACATCTACAAATTAATAATACAATGATAACTGGATTCAAACACACATATATATAATTTTACCTAGGTAAAATATAGGATCTAGGTAAACTAGGTTCACACAGATCCATAACTATCTAAGGCGACTAAATTAGAAATTTCAGTAAGAGCATTCAAGGTTTAAGATGTGCATGTATCAACATTTGAATTGAGAGCAAAAAGCTCAATATGTCGTGACTAAGTCAAAAATGTCTGTAAGATTGTTCAAAGTTTAACGTATGTATGTATTAGAAAGTAATTTTTGATTTATTTACACACTAATTTCTTTTATGATTCATCTCATTCTTATTCAAGAATTGTGTTTTATTCAATTAGTAATAACTCAAAATCTAGGCCAATTATTAATATAGTGACATATTTAGAGATGAAATTGGGTATGATGAGTTAAGAAATCTACAATCTAGCAAATAAAACAAAAAATATATACCTGAAATGCCAATATCATAACCAAACATGAGGCCACCAAAGGCAGCAAGAATCCAACATGAAAGTACATAAAATGTGATTTTAGAATTATGGGTTTCAACCGTCATTTTCCTTTCTCTAAAGTCACTAAATTCCAAAAGATAATTCTCTGTAAAATATTTTACACTCTTTCTTCCTCCTCTTGTTCTGCTCTGTATATATAATTTTAGATAAAAATCTAAAACATATTAATATTATTTTTTAAAATATTATCCGATAAGTTAGTTTGATAAAGTCAATGCCTATGAGATTTGATCTTCCATAAATTTTGGAGATTCATCATCTAACATTGTTCATTTATTCTCTAATTTATTATCTAACATTATCCATTTATCCCTATTCAAACTCATAATATTTAATCTATAAAAATAAAAATTGTAAATTGTATATATATATTTTTTATACAATCTAACATGTCAATAAAATTAATAGTCTCGAGCCAATTTTTCGTAAGAGGCTTATAATTTTCTTCTTTTTCATTTTTTTTTCGCTACAAAATATGCATTCTTTCATTTTTGACATAGTAATATTGTTATAGATATTTATATTAGTCATAATTAATTTAAATTATTAAAATGTTATTCATTTATTTACAATATAATTTGTTAGATAATATTATCTAAAACTTTATTTAATAATATAAGAAATTTAAAAAGTTTGAATTGAATTTTGAAATGTGAGAAAACTTCTACTACATTTAAGCGATTTTGGTGTTGGAACCAATTCAACACTATATTATTTTAATGAAATCACAGTTGCACAAAATTAGGTTATTTGAATTTGGAGTGAGATAATAAAATTTAAACTCAAATTAAAATTGATGATAAGTACTAATAACTAACTCCATCTTTTACTCATTCATAGTTTAAATTCCACCGCAAAATATACATGATTTGTTTTATGTACTTTTTACTTATAGTGTACTAATTTTAACTTTTTAACTTTACTTAGAACATTATTGCTAATATTTAAATTAGTTAGAATTAATTTAACAATAAGATGATATTCATTTATTTGCAATAATAACTGTTCTTTGTTGTTGGATTCACCAAAAATGTTGTATTATTGTGGAACTAAACTTCCACAAAATTAGATTATATGAAGGAGAAATAGTAACATTGAGTTTAGTTAATGAATTGAAAGCTCAAGTTTTAGGTTGTATATGATAATTAGTTTCTCAACATGAATTGAAAGATAATTGTTTTTTAAATTTTAATCGGAAAAAATTCAAATTAAAGCAAATAAAAAAGTTTTTTCAATATGACTTGATTGTTTTACTGTGTTAAAAATCTAAAGAGGACATGGTCATATTATATTCACAAATAAATAGGTAACAACCACCTAAAGAATGAACCACTCCGTTCCTCACGCAAGGAAAATAAAAATAATTATTATGTGGTACCATTTAATTTGGTATCAACTTAGAAAAAAGTTTTCTGCTTGTGGTTTAAAATAAATTTTTAGATATTAATATGATTCTAAATTATTTTATCAAAAAGATAAAAAAGTAATTTCAAAATAAAAATGTTTTTAATTATAGAAAGCTGACATTTTTTTTTTTGGAATAAATTAAAAAGGAAACGTGGCACATAAAATGACACAAAGGAAGGACTTTGTACTAATACATCTTGGGATGCCACATTTGAAATTAGAGCATAGTTTTTGCCAAGAAATAGCTTAATTATTTCTTGAGAAGAGATGCGAAACATGCTCGATATCGTTTAACTAAGTAATTGATGTGTTGTTGTTTGAAGAAACTCTCAACTTCAATTGGTAAAATTTTTTTCATGAAGTACATATATGAGATAAGAAATCCAGTATTTTACTAAGATTTCGAATAGCAATCCAAGTTACGACGATTGCCGATGTTTGACTACTGTGTGGGACCCAAAATCGAAATAATAGATGATCGTGTCAAATACAAAATAAAGTTTCTCGAGATCGTGTGTTGGGGATAATTAAACAAGCAAAGCAAGATGAAACTAACTTTTCAAGATTTAGATATATCATTCTGTTAAGAACAAAACTGGAAGTAAAATTCTGATAATAGGTTTTGGTAGGAGGGTACAAATAAATAAGAAGCCAACAAACTTCTGATCAGAAAAACTTGATATTCAAATGCATCTAATAAAGTCAATGCATTCTAGAAGAGTTTCTTCCAAACGGGGTGTTGCATCCAGACTCTTTCGACCATGGAATCAATCGGGACTCCCTTTGTTTCAGGCAAGAAGAAGATGACGAAAAGTCCCATGACAACGATCCAACCGGAGAAGAAGAAGAAAATGTTGGCTTGCATAGTGCAGAGCATAGTTAAGAAAGCTTGTGCAATGATGGATGTGAAGAGCATGTTTGTGCTGACCGCGAAGGCAAAACCAGCTGTTCTTGTTTCCAATGGAAATGTCTCACTTGGAATTAGCCAACCAAGAGGTCCCCATGACCACGCAAACGACATTACATATGTACACACGAGAAACACCACTATTGCTGCTAGTTTCTGGTCCAATGTTCCTGTCGCCTCCAAATTTGTTACCAAAATAGCTCCAATTGCCAACTGCAACATCAAAAACAAAGCACAAATAAGTACTATGAGCAAAGGGGGTTCAAAGAAAATGTTTTTGATCAATTGTTCGAGTCCTAGTAGTGATGTGCAAATAAGTACTATGAGCTTCAGCAAAAAGTGTTCAAGATTTGGTATATATGTATAAAGTAAATTTCGACATGTATACACAGTATTGACAGTTTGATGAATCATGTATAATTTTGTGGACGAAATTTATATCGTACCTGAGAAATTAACATTTGGCAACAAGCTTGGAGAAGCAATTTTCTCCTTCCAACCTTGTCAACAAGGTAGATAGAAACAAATGTGCTTCCAACATTAACAAGTCCAGTAATGACAGAGGACAGAAGCGAGCCATCGGTCTTGAAACCCATAGTCTGGAACAGGACAGGTGCGTAAAACATAATGGCATTGATTCCAGTGAATTGCTGGAAGATCTGCAACAAGATAGCAATCACAAGTGGTGGAATACTAGCAGCCTTGGCTAAGTTCCTGAATGGATGCTTAACTAGCTTGGCTTGTTCACACGCTGCCACGATTTCTTGGTACTCAACCTCGACATCATTGATACCCCTAATCTTCTTGAGTGTGGCCTTTGCCTTCTCCTCTTTGCCACGCTCAATCAGACTCGAGGGGGTATCAGTGATCACAAAACTACCAATAAGCAGAACTATCGCGGGCACTGCAGCAAAGCCAAGTGACACTCTCCAACCATATGGATGTATCGTTGAGGTTCCATAGTTAACAAGATTTGCAATGAATATTCCTATTGTCACAAAGAGTTGGAAAAGAATATTCACAGCTCCTCTGTGTTGGATTGGTGCTACCTCAGTCAGAAACAGTGGAACAGTCTGTAAATGTGATTTAAAATGGCAAAAACTTAGGCTTAGCGAATATAATTCATGAGATTTTGGAATTGAACTGAAGACAATATAAAAATTACAATCATTTCAAGATATTCTAAGCACTTTGAGTATAAGTTCTATATACTGACAATGTATAAAAAAAAATTTAACTAGTGTACATAATGACGAACAAAATTGTTTTGACTATACATACCTCATTTCCAAAGCCAACACCAATACCAAACAAAATTCTACCAAAAATGAGCATCAACTTGTTTTCTGCAGCAGCACTCAAAACAGCTCCGGCGAGAAAAAAGATTGAAGCCATGAAAATGGTAGGCTTTCTCCCTAATTTAGTGGCAGCCTTTGAAGCAAAAAAGCTCGCAACAAGAGCCGATAAGTACAGGGATGAAGTGAAGAGTTGTAGGAGTTGATCATCATATTTGCAGTAGTTATTCTCTTTCGCAGTTTTCTTTCTTTCATACACGTCTGGGAAGAATTTCATCAAGAAATCATCCATTCCAGAAACTCCCCCTGATTAAAAAAAATTACATCAAAAGTTTAATCTTTTGCATTTCTTGATTTAAAAATGCACTTGATGTAGAAACAAGAGTTAGAAATAGATAAATTTTGCCACTAATCGTAGAGAAGAATTTAAGATTTGAATTTTCTGAATTCTTATAACAATATCAAATTAATAGAGGGGGAGCTACCTATAGTTGGATACATATATCTTTTCTAAAAAATAAAAAAATGTAGCTTATCCTATTCAGAGGTTCAGTACGAGTAGCAATAAAGAGTGACAGAATCAGAATTTTTGCTCAGAATAAATAAAACCTGCCGATCTATCCCAATGGTTATGGTCAATATATTTGGAGAAATAATATAAAATATAGTCTTTTAAAGTGATGGCTGAGTGTTGATAGTCCAAGATGAAACATAAACCCTCTCAGGGACGTTCGTAAATAGAAACCTCATGTAAATACTATGGATAAGTTTGATCCTATTCATGGAGGCTTTGTAACTAGCCCAAAAATGGTAAGTCCAACACAATTGAGATTTTTCTTTTGGGAAATTCGAAAGTTGTTGCTAATTCAGGATCTGACACGTACAAAATAAAACTCCGTTGATGATTCCCCCAGAACTTTGATGAAAATCAAGCAAGAATTCATCGTTTAACTATGGATTAGCAATGGATCATTAAAAAAATAAACTTAGATTTGACAGATGAACTACATATACATAGTTAATAACAACAACATATCTCGTACAGTCTCGAGAGGATGATGAATACACAAATTTATCCTTATCTAATAAAGATAAAGAGACTGTTCCAATAGATATATATATTAGTCAATTCTCAAACGAAAGAAGAAAAACAGACCTGAAATACCAATATCATAACCAAACATGAGGCCACCAAAAGCAGCAAAAATCCAACAAGAGAGCACATAAATTGTGATTTTAGAATTATTCATCTTAGCAGTTGACATTTTTGCTTTCTTGTCAGGATTCCCCAAATTGCACAAGTTTTCAGAAAATAATTCTATGAGTAATATTTTACACTCCCTTTTTTTCTTTTTGCACTTCTCTATATATCTATAAAATTTTGACACAAACCAGTCAAAAGATTAACACAGAAAGAGAAGAGACAAAGAAATGTAGAGCAAATTAATTACTCTATATTCTTTGTCTCTTTCTTTCTTGTGATTTTTTTTTAATTTTTTGGCTGGGTTAAGGTAATGTAATAAAGTTATTGCCTTTTATAGCATGTCATTACAGTTGATTTCTTACTTAATTTTAGGATTAACACAGGACTACATTTTTACTATGTTCCTAATTAATATTTGGTGTGCCAAATATATTGGATAATTCATTGAATATCAATCTTTTGAAAAAAAATAATGGAGTCTTAAATAATTTCATCAGTATATTTTAACATTTTTTAAAAAGTATCATAGAACATGAGTTTATATATTAGGAAAATGTATAAATTTGTATGTTGACTTTTACTAAATTATGTTTAATGTAGTTAAAACCTTTGACTTAACTTAATCAGTAAGAAAATACTTCAAAATGGATAATCATTAAAAACAGTGGATAAATCAGTTTTATTAATTGATGAAAAACTTTAATTTTACTCACATAAAAACTACTAGCATATTATTATTAGCATAAATGAGAGATCTTCTTTCAATTACCAAAAAAAAAAAAAGATCTTCTTACCATGCTTGTTGATTTCACTTGTTGACTGATTCATGTATTAAAGTCTACTAACCAGAAATATGAATAAGTATTAATTTAAAATTTATTTATTACTATCTATTAAAATCGTCATTACAAAATTTCGAACTAATAAAATTGAAGCGATCTCTCCCTTGTCTCCCTTTTAAAGTTGTATACTTCCTCCATTCTATTTTAGTTGTCATGTTACGCTTTTCGAAAGTCAATTTGACTAATTTTTATATTAAATTATATTAAATTAATTTAATATTTTAAAATAAAAAGTTAGATATTCAAAAATTATAAAAAAATTATATTGATTGTAATTTTTTTCATAAAAATAAGATAAAAAATATATCTTAGAATGTTAATCAAATAGTTTAACTCTAAAAATGAAAGCTATGACAACTAAAATGGGACGGAAGGAGTATTAATGAGTGATAAAAATAGATGTACACATGGATCTTATCTTAAAAGAAAGAACAAATATTTTACATTTCTCTGTGAGAAGATATGGCTAGTAGGACTAATTCAATCTCAAAAACTTCGTTTATACAAAGAGACCATCAATTTGTTCCCCAACTAATGTAGGACTCTAATCCATTATAGTGCCCCCACACGCTTAGACCGTCAACTAGAGCGTGGATAACATAACATAGGGATGAATCTGACACATGGTCCATGTTTTGTTTTGTTTTGGTAAGTACTTCCTCATTCATGAAACAACCATTTGCTTTTTCACTGATCAAAACATACTTTAAAATTACAACTCAATCAAGATTACAAGACTGAAAAAGAAGAAAAAAACACAAAAACATGATACATATTCCAGTCTACTTTCTTTTATTACAAAAACAACATGGAATACATGCTCAATTCAACTTGTTGAGACAGCATTCCATGAAGAGGATTTAGCCATATATTATTCCTCTGATAAGAAGAAAACGGTAGGTTTCTTTGGCTCGATGATCTCCACCGTGCCTTCCAACATTTTTGCCACTTTCCCCATTGATGGTCGAGCATCTGGGCGATCTTGGATGCACCACATTGCTGTCTTCACCATCCTGTTCACCAAGTCAAAGTGTGCCCTTGAATCGTAGGATTGTTTGATTCGAGGGTCCAAGATATCGTCAACATTCATTTCCTTAAACACCTTATCAAATGCCCAAGCAGGGAAAAACCATTGATCACTTTCCACCTTTGAGTTATGATGCTCAAAGTTCCTTGAACCTGAAACTATTTCCAACAGCACCAATCCGAAGCTGTAGACATCGGCTTTTGGAGTGATTGGATCAGCCTTGGTCCATTCTGGTGCTACGTATCCTGGTGTGCCTCGAAATCTTGACATGGTCATCATCTCTTCTTTCTTCTTTAGCTTTGCTAGCCCAAAATCAGACACCTTTGGGCAGAAATCGTCGCCTAAGAGAATATTTTCAGGCTTGATATCACAATGTAATACCCATTCCAAACACTCTTCGTGCAGATAGGCAATAGCTCGTGCCACGCCAAGTGCAATCCTGTATCTGATATTCCAATCAAGTATGGGTTTCTGCCTATCTGGTGACCCGATCGGTGCCTTTTGGAAGAGGAATTCACCCAATGAACCATTAGGTACATACTCATACACAAGTATCCTTCTACCCTTCTCAGCACAAAAACCCCACAATCTCACCAAATTCAAATGGTGCATCCGTGCTATGATCGTGACTTCAGCCCAAAACTCAGCATCACCGCCTTTTACATTCTTCAAGCACTTCACGGCAACAACCCGTCCATCACTCAACTTCCCTTTGTAAACATCTCCAAATGCACCCTTCCCAATTTTATCATTAAAATCATTAGTTGCATTCTTGATCTCAGAAAAGCTAAACCTTTTTGGTCCAATCGCAGGCATGACTTCAAGACCAAAAGTCCTCGCCATGTCCCTATACTTAACATACTTCTTGAGAAATGCCCAAAAGAAGAAAACTCCACTAATCAACTCAGCTGCAAAAATCGTCGAAATGATCACAATATTTCTGGTGGTTGTCTTAGACTCTTCTGGTGGAAATGGGAGGCTAATTCTCACTGGACATGAAGTCTCCATCGAACTAGTCATGCCTGTGAAATTCGATATATCGTTCTCTCTACTATCAACTCTCAAGTACATAACAACTTCAGTACCTGGTGACCAATATCCATACAACAGTTTCTCCAAAACAAGCACACAATAACCAGTCCCATCATATTTAAACATAAAACCTAAGCAATCATTCTTATCTGAACAATGTTTTTGGCAATTCGAAAAGTTCAAAGCTTTAAGGTCTGTTTGGTTACCAACGCCAGTAAAACTAACAAAATCAAGAGGCAAATACTTACTAGCCTTCGAATTCGTTGTCATCAACGGAATTTTCCTCACACAAGATTTACTGCTGTCTTTCCTAAAACCAGGTGGACAAACACAGGAAGTTTGAGTTGTGGAAACATCATACATGCATATAGAGTTAGTACCACATGTACCATGGATTGTACATAACTGATTTACTGCTTGCCAAACAACAGTCCAATTTGAACTAATATCAAAACTATAGATTCTCATATTTCCATCATCATCCAGTTTCATCCTTCTCAGCTTCCCTTTCTCCCCAAAATCCGCCGGATAAAATCTTCCATTAACTTGAGTAACTTCCCCTGTTTCCTCCAACCGCTGAAGGGCATTTTGGGAAAAAGTGAAATAACTATCGTTTCCATTGTAGAAAAGGGTGTTCGATCCACCAAACTGAAATTTTCCATTACCGGAAGTTAAGTTTGTTCCAGTGATATTCTGGGTGGGAAGATAAGTATCAGTTGGGTTCAAGAAACTGTTCCAATTTCCATAAACCAAGTTTCCATCTTCTTGTAAGAAAAGAACAGATGATGTGTTTCGAATGCTTGAAGGCCATAGATTTGGAGCTGAGGAGGATGAAGTTGGGGTTAATTTGAGCTCACCGGAGGAAGAAATGAAAAGGGTAGCTGAGGAATTGAGTGGGGAATTTGGATTAGCTGACCAAACAACAGTTCTGATGGGGATTTTGTAATACCAAATGGAGAAATTGAAGGAATTTGGGGAAGATTGAAGAAACCCAGCTGCGAAAGTGGAGTTGGGTGAAAGGAGGATTTGGTTTTGGGTTGGATTCCAAGGAGGGGATTTGGAGTTGAATGATGAGATGATTTTTTGGGAAGAAGATAAGAAGGGATTCAACAAGAAGAAGAGGAGGAAGAAGAGAAGTGAAGAAGAAGGGTGAAACGACATCGTTGCATTTGAGGAGAAGAAGAAGCTTTACAGCTATGGAGTTTATTGGATTAATGGCGGCTTTTTGTAGAATTGTAATTTGCGTTGACGCCATGGACGTTGACTTGGCTGGTCCATTTCAGAACCTTCTTATACGCCAGACAAAATATCTGCTTACGTTTAATAGTCTCTTAAATATTCACTCCAACCCTTTTTTCTCGTAAAACAAAAGAATACGACTTTTTTGTTTGAACAGTCAAAAGTCATTACCACTATTCTAGTGGATGAGTTACAACTAAATTTTTATTACATAAACACAAATTTGGATAATAAATATGATTTTTTGTGAAATAATTCTATTTTTAAGCATTAGTAATTTTAGGCTCGAACTTTTAAAAATAAATAAATATTGAAAACATTACCCCACACTCCTCTTCCTTTCTAAATTGGATTTGGCCAAAATGTTGATTGAACTCTAAATTCCACGATATATATATCATATATAAATGATATTTAGCTAAATTTAAGTACACATATTGAACACCAATAATTATTATTTAAGATTAAATTTTTAATATAAATATTGAATATTAAAAAGTTAAAAAAAATGACAATAAAATATTAAAATTTGAATTTAATAGCGACCGGCACTTATGGGCTCGTCTCTCAAGCACCTCCTAGACAAAAAAGTTTGAATTCGGAATTTTATCATATTTTATTAATTTCTTAAATTGTATATTTTATTAGTTATACTCATTTAATGAACTTTCTTAAGACATAGAATATTCTAATTATGATTAATTGATTCAAATGAACCTATACTACATTTGGTTTGAGGAGGATTGGCATGTAAAGAGAAAATAACCATGCTTACATGAAAAAGTGTGAGAAGTTGGCGAAGATAAACTAAAGAGATCTTGAGAAAAGGTGATTATATAAAATATTTATTTATATGTGGCTTATGAAGAACACGATTCTAAATAGAAAGATATTGTGATTAAGGATTAGTGAGTGTTTGAATTGATTATTTTTAATTCTTTTTTTAAGTTTTGAAAGTGTTTGAGTAACACAAAAGGTATTTTTTTAAATACTTTTTAAAATTATTTTTTCTAAAAACAATAATCAAATTTCACCAATAAAATTTCACCTTCAATAAAATTTAAAATACTAAAAAAAAATTTACACACTTTTGAGAGTGTCGAAAACAACCTCAAAACAAACATTAGTTGCTCAAATTCCACTTTCGAAATCTTTTGTTTCCTATTAAATTTCGTGTCCAATCAAAAAATATCGGGGAGTATTAGTATATTATAGTGTTAAAATATTATTTTTGTCGCAAATAATGGAATATGTGCATTGAGACGCCATTCAAGACTCAATTCATTACATCAAAAGTTATGGGCCCCATTTAAGGCCCTTAGTCGCAAGGCGGGCCCAATATTATTCTATTGGATTAAACATTCAGCAAAAGGAATCTAATTTTTTAGATTTTGTCACGTAAATAGATGATTCATTGATCATTTTGTCTTTTGGATTTTGGGGAAAATCAAAGAAAGAGTAGTGATGGCATCTTGGAATTCAATTCCTCTAGAAGTTCTGTACAATACTTTGGGTTGGATTGCGTTTTTTTCTTGGTCTATTAGCTTTTACCCTCAAGTAGTATTGAATTTCAGACGCAAAAGGTACCATTTTTCTGTTTGTTTTCATCAAAGTTGGTATCTTTCTTGATTTTCCTGCTGATCCTTTTCGTTTTTTGTATTGAAACACAGTGTGGTGGGGTTGAATTTCGATTTCGTGGTGTTGAATTTGACCAAACACTCGTCTTATCTCATATATAATGCTTCCATGTTCTTTAGTACTTCTGTTCAGAAGCAGTACCGTGAGAAATATGGTCTTAATGAGGTTAGATTCTTTTTGCTTTTTTTTTTTGTTTGTGTGGTTTTCTTGCTTATTACACTGCTTTTCTTTGACTCATGGGTGGATCTAGCCTTGTGGGAGCTGTGTGCAGTCATATCTATTGTTTTCTGCTCAAACTATATATATGTGTGTAAAAATATTAAGATAGTGGATGCCCTGGTAATCTTTAGTTGATTTCGGGGTTAGGACAAACTCCGCGATGGATGGTTGAGTGATTGAGGCATATGAGTAGAACTTGGAGATCACAGTTGGGATCTTAGTTTCCAAAACACACTAGTATAAGTGCATTTTAGTGGACTGATGTAGATTAGTTGAGTCAAGCAAGCTGATCAGACACAAAGGGGGATCTAGGAACCACTAAGAAGGAAGCAAACAGGAAATTTTAAGTGGGAATTGATCACTATTTCTTTGGGTATATAACTCAACATTCAACTAAGTGCACCATTCAACCTTTTTGTAGCATGGTGCCAGCAATTACTATTAGATCAATCTAGGAAATATGTACATAAATTGTCTAATTTTTCAAGGAGTCATGTGCACCGTAAGTAGGGCCTAAACCGGCCGCCCCTAATCAGACACCATCATCTTCCAAAAAAGGGGAAAAAAAAGAAGTATGACAGCTTTTCTGAAAATAAACACTTATTTTGGCAAGAAAAGCAGCCTTTTTCATAATTAACTGATCATCTTTTGTCTAGTCTCCTTTCGTAATAACTGTTAGTGTTTTATCTTGTTAACTTGGTTGATATTATGTGTAGGAACCCTCCGTGTAGTTGAGTGACATTCTTTCTTATTCCCTTGATTATTTTGCTGCAGATGATACCTGTGGCTGCCAATGATGTTGCTTTCTCAATCCATGCTGTTCTATTGACAGCATTTACCCTGTTTCAGATTGCTGTTTATGATGTAAGTGGACCATTCCTATTTTCTATTTTTCAGTTCAAATTTTGTATGGTAATGGAACTGGAAATGAGATGAATGTGTTCTGGTAAAGGTTGTTGCTTTTCTTCTTTTTTCTTTCCCCAAAATCTGAAAGGTAGATCATGGAAACCGAATATTATATTTGAAGCTGATTGAGACCCTGATAAATGCCTTTGTTCTCACTTTGGCACTGATTGCTTTCCTTACAGCGTGGAAACCAGAAGGTCTCAAGGACTTCTGCTGGGATTGTGTGTGTTGCTTGGCTAACCATGGCAGTTTGTGTGTTTATAGCTCTCCCCAGCCATTCCTGGCTTTGGCTGATCTCCTGTTTCAAGTAAGAAAATTCCTGAAGTCTATAACTGCCCATTCTTTCTCTCCGTCTTTTTTCCAAGATAAATATTTAACAAATAAGGCACCCATTTTTTTTGAGTGTTCATAAAAACGGTAAGATGTTTCTGTAGTAATAGACGATTATCCGTCAGTCTATTGTTTGGGTACTTCTGAAGTAACTCATGAGCTTGATATCTTCTTCTTCATTTTCTTTCCAAAGGCCAAGTGTTTATACTGCTATATACATGGTGTATGACTTATTTATACTCACAACCAGCATGCGTGTTCCGAGTGGCTAATGTTTTGTCTTTGAATCTTGGTTGCAGCACATTACAGGTTTTCATGACAGTTATTAAGTACATTCCTCAGGTATTAACTGCATACATCCAAATTATTTGTTGTCGAAGTTCTTCTGCCTTCTTATAAATTTGCACTCTCTTTTTGGTTTACTCCTCTTTAAAATAATATAGTTGTTTGATATGTCTAAAGTCCTTTGTTTCATTTATTATGATTTTCAGTGCGAGTTCATTTGTACTTCCTGGATAACTTCTTGCCTCTTTCAAATCTACAGGCTATTATGAACTTTGAGCGAAAGAGCACTATTGGATTTAGTATTGGCAACATTTTGCTGGACTTGCTTGGAGGTGTGACAAATTATGGCCAGATGGCAGTGCAGTCCATAGATCAGAGTGAGTTTCTGTATTTCAATTATAGACTTCTTCAGATATAATTTGCAGTTTCTTGTTACTTTTCTCGTGAAAGCCTTAGAGAAGTTATATATATGCTTAATATACTGTTTGAACTCCTTTTCTGCAGATTCGTGGGTGAACTTTTATGGAAACATAGGCAAGACTTTATTGTCATTGGTATGTAATGTCACTGTCTATTCATCTATTTGTTTGCTGCATTCATAATGTCTATTGCCATATATTATTCTTGATTTCATTGTACATAAATGACTGAAAAAATGACCCTAATCACATGTTTAGAGCCATATTGCTAGTACGAAAAAACTAATTTCTTCTTAATTAAGTTCATCTTTCTTTCTACTTTTAGCACTTGTACCACCAGGCTCTGACTACTATTCGGTTTGGTGAAATAAATGTTGCAGGTGTCGATATTCTTTGACATTCTCTTCATTTTGCAACATTATGTGTTTTATCCTGCTTGGAAGATTGGGACTTCTCGAGATGCTGATGTGATAGGCAAGAAGCCGTTACTTAAAACTTCTGATGACGAAAACAAGGAAGATGTATAATGCATTATTCATTGGAAAATCTATTTCATGTGTAAGATAGCAAATATAACTCTTGATTATACACCCTAACATTACAGTAAGGATTCACATAACACACTCCAACTTGCTTGGGATGGAAGCATAGATGTCGTTGTTGTACAGTTTACCAGATACATAATTAAAAAGAAACTGCAGCTGTTAACTTGTTCTATTTTGTGAGTTTGTAAGCATGAAGAAACAATGTTATATGGCAATCAATTTGGAAGGAGAGGAATTTGAGATGTTTTGAGAACACTAGCGGTCTTTTACATAGGGTGAAAATGAACTGTATTATCTATTTTTGTTATTGGTGCAGTTCCAAATATGTTAATGATCCTGTAACTATAGTAGATATCTCGTAAGAAGAAGCAAGTTGTTTTGAGACTAGATATGTTGATAGCTTATATGATTAATATACAAATTTGTTACCTTTGTAAAAAAAAAACAATGTTATATGGCAATGGTGCTTAGGTACAACAACATACCAAAAGTATCAGGTAAAATGACAAGGAGTGGTGCTTAGAGATAGATAAATTATCAGGTTGTTAAAATTAATCTACTATTACAGCACTCATGGTTCCACTTATATGAAAACATGAGAAGAAACGTGTAATAGCAACCTTTACCCCATAAGTAACCTTAACCTTGAAACATGAGAAGAAACTCCAAGTGATGTAGAAAGTAAAATAACCACCACAGCCTTCTTCATTCACCTTCAAGATGTTGTCGGCCTCATAACTAGTGCCCTACAAAAAATCAACATTCTTAGTACAAAGTTACAAGAAAAACACATACATTACTATTGTTGTAATGCTCAAGTGCCTTTTCCAGCATAACCCTTCAACATGTCAACATTCTTTGTAGAGCTCAAGTGTAGATAGTCAACATCCAACACGTTTACTGATGTCAGAGACAAATGTTGTATCCGAATATCTATATAGACCCAATATCAAGAAGCAAGTATCCAAAAATATTGGCTGTGTTATCTATTTTTGAATGTAGCCATTCAAAACCAAATAAAAGCTACAAATTATATTCTAAATTCCTTTTTTGGTCTAGTAAATTTCATTGCCCTCTAACCCTAAGACAGAAAGGTGTGCACTGAGTTAATTCTGGCATTGGTATGAAATGCAGTGCAAAACAAAGACCTTGTACCACAATTCATCTCATGAAACTAACAAGCGCACAACAACAATGTGGAATGGGAAGAGTAAAAACAAAGAAGATGGAGAAGTTGGTTCTTTATCTGAGGAAGAACAGCTGAAAAAGAGATGTTTATTTAGTGGTACCTCTTGTGAAAATGGTATAACACAAGCCTCACTTTTTGTTATATGCTCCTACTTATCAACAATATAATATCAAAAGGCTAGGTGGCTAGCTGCAAGGACAAATCAATTCTGCAAAACTGAATTTAATTTTCTCCTTTAAGAAAACAAAAGTGAAAATTATAACTTCAGAGTTAAAAAAAAAGATTACTATTTTTATTTATTTAGCTATACCTATATTTAGACTTGAGCTGGTCGCATGACATTAATATATATATTTTATTAAATGTATTATATTCATTATTGTAATTAATAAAATAATACTAAAGAAAACAATAATGCATATTCATTGAAATTTGATAAGTGGGATCAGAAGAAGGTAATGTGTACATAGATTTTACCCCTAGTAGAACATATCAAAGCAGATATGTAAAAGAAATATAATAACAACAAAGTACTACTAATAGTAAATGAAATTTTGTTTGCTCTGTTTGATTGACGACCTTTTGTTATTACGTCTCTTTCTTATTTGGTTCTAATTAACAATTTACCGCAACCCAAAACTGACCAAATCAAATGTCAAACTATGTTAATGTCATTTGTTGTAATGCCAAGAGAAGTTTTTTTTTACTTATATATTAGGATTAGGAAAACAAAGTATTTTTTAAAATAAAACATAACCTACGACATACCTAATTTCATTTTTTAAAGTTTTCTCACCAAGAATACAAGTGGAAGAAACTACTATAAATCAAGGAATTTGCTAGCTATAAATCTACACATAACACATTATTCCAAGGTCTAAAGCTTATTGAAAATGGCAAGTTCAAGGCCATTTTCTACATTAGACATTATTGTGGTGATGTTTTTAGTAGCAATAATATTGATGGGAATTTCTGAAGGACAAACAAATCCACCAACACCTTCTCCAGAATCTGGTGGTCCAGCTCCCTCTGCTGCTGTTTTTAACTTTTCTCCAAATTTCTCTATGACAATGCTCGTCGCGTCGCTTGTTTCCATTTTTCTCTCTTTGTTCTACTAGATATGTGTGATCTCTCATTTGTTCATGGTGATTGTGAGATGAGATGAGATGAATGATGATGCCTCTTTGGCACATAGTTGTTTTTGTTGTATCCCTTTGATGATTGTTCTGTTTTATAATAAAGTCGAATCTGTTTCTTTGTGTTGCACATAAAAGATATCAATGTCAGGCTCTTTATTTGTGAACTTGTGATGCTCAATCTTACTCTTCAACACAAGAAAATGAATCTACCACTCAAGGGTGTGACATAATGGTTAATGGAGTGTGTGTGGAGGTGGAGGTGGGGGTCGGGGGAAATTAGTCGAGGTGGGTAAAAACTAATCCTTGGCGTACCTTTGATATGTAGAGCAAGGACCTTTACTATGGCTGACTGTCATCTCTGTCTGAATATTTGAATATGTGTAGTTTTAACAAAACCAATATGAACTTAGATTGCATTACAAGACATAACAAATTTTCTTGTCCAAGTAAAATGCTGAACTCATATAAAAGAGTTAGCTAAACACATTTCCAGAGAAAGAATCCAATAAAAGAGTAAAAGATGTGAAATAAAGAGGAGCATTTCATTCCTTGTTCTCTTATGGCAGAGGAACATCTCAATACAGGAAAAAATGTTGACAAGGATGTCAAACAAGCATAATTCAACTCATCGTGGAAGGAACATATGGCTCAAAATCAACTAATTTCTATTTTCTGGTAAAGTCACTATATTACAAAAGGAACACAATGAGGAAAAAAGAATATGCCTGAAATTTCAGAGCTAGATATAGTAGACCTCAAATCCCAGGTATTGTTATGTCACGTACATGCTGCTATACAGGACCATATATCCGATTCAATATGAGAATTCATGACCTCGAAGTGAAATATATTTCTTAACCCAGATGGCAATGTCCTCGGCACAAGCCTGAGCTTGAGGGGTCTTAAGAAGCATGTCAAGAGTTGCAAACTCATGAACTGCATCCTTGTACTCGAGAACAGGAGCATCAACGTTTACCTTCCGTAGTTCCTCTGAATAAGCAATGGCACGGTCTCTCATCCAGTCATGCTCCGCTATCACTGTCAATGTTGGGGGCATCCGCTTCAGTGGAGGTCCTCTTCCAGGGATAAGAGGGTTAGCAGCAGGATGATCCAAGTCAAACTCCCCTTCAGGTAAAAATAATTTCCAGGCAAGAGTGCACAAGGCCTTGTCATAGAAATAGGAATTTGCTAGCTTGATCTCGGAATGTGTTGGAACACTTCCAATGAAAAATGGATACATCAAAACCTGTGCCACCACTTTCACCGGATCCAAAAGCTTACCTGCCTCTACAGCTTTTCGAGCCACATAATCAGCTATATTTCCCCCACAACTCACTCCTAGGAGAACACACCTGGATGAACATATTAAAGAACAAAAGCATTTGTGAATGATCACCTACATCTTAAGGTACAAAAGGAAAAGAAGGGAGTCTCCATTTGACTTCAAAGCATTAGCAAGTATTATTAGGCTTTTGTATTCACATTCAACAATGTCACCTAACATATGACAGAATCAGCTGCAAGGAAGTGCTGTAATTGTACATCATATTATAGCCCCAACGAGAATTTTGTTTGATCATTTCTTAGGTATTCCATATTACACCTTTAATTCAAAAAATTACTAAAAGAAAACTTATACAGTGTAGAGTGGCCACCCATCTCTTGTGAAAAAGAAAATATTAGGAATTCCCCTATCAAATTCTTTTGCAGATTTCTCCTTTTTGGAGTATGTAGTAATTTGCCACAACTTATTGACTTCTGTCCTAAAAAGATAAGCTAATTGCTTTGAACACCAAATCGTCCGCGCATCTAACCAAAATACATCTCTCTTAACTCTTTTTCCTCCTACGTAATTCTTCAAGTCGTTTTTCTGCCAAAGCTGGAACGAAGAAATGGACATAAAATGAGTTGGCAAGCTACCGAGGAAACTATTTAACAAAGATATCTAAACCCCTTTATCATTTGTGCTCATTATTGATGTAGATTATGAAATTCATTTTTTAATACTGAACAATAAGCCTGCAAAAATGCAGAATAAAATGAAATAAAACACCAGAAGAAGACAGAGAAAAATAATCGTTGACAGCAAGAGATATAAGGAGAAATGCCGAACAAAAGGGGAAGACTGAAAAGCATATATAATGCATTTTCCTTCCCCTTTGAATAAAGGCATAGTTTGGTCACAAACACACTTGCCTTTCCGAGAAAAGGCCCAAAACTAAGCAGACACAAAAAAGTATCGTTTGATAGCAAGAACCAAAACTAGGCATTCGTGAAAACATATTCTTTGATCCATCCCAGCAGCAGCCTAAACTTTCAGCACGTAGTGTTATTGCTGTTACAATCAACCCAAAGATTCCAATTCCATTATTCTAATCTGGGTAGATATGTTATTAACTGAACGGCAGTATTTCATACTTCACAAGTTACATTTGCGGCTGCATTTCAGTTTAACGCTTGATTCCATCAAGTTAAACCAACTATAAAAAAAAGATCTTTTTTTTTCAAATGAAAATTAAACCAATTATCACAACAGATAATAATCTATGATCTAAACTAGTCAAGGCTGTAAAATGAATGGGATAGTTAGAAAAAGTCTAACCTTGATGGATCCCCGTGAGCAGCCAACCAAGGCTCCACCAATGATGCTCCAAACGCATCAGCTATATGCCCATACTCATCAGATTTCTTCATATCCGCCCCTCCACCACGTCTACTCCCCACTGACTTACTACATTCAGCTAAATTAACCTGTTTGGCCAGCCAATGCAGCACCTTCAATCCATCCTCAAATGCAGCTGGATACCGATCCTCAGGCGCCAACCTGTATCCAACAGCTAAAACAATAACATCACAAAGCTTAGCTATCCTTCTACAAAACAAATCATTCGCCGTCGAATCATTACTCCCAGTCACAAACCCCCCACCATGAAATTGCAACATTACTGGCAATTTCCTACACTTCTTCCCAACATCTGGAGAATACCCTCTATAAACCCCATTTTCAGATTTCACACCAAGATCATCAGCAACAGAACCAAGACTACTTCTCCTATGATTAAACCCATTCTTCTGAACATGGGTCTGATTTCCATAGCTATTTCGACGTAAAAGCGCCTGATTCGGGTCGGATCCGGACACCCTATGATTAACCCTGGACTTCGATTTCAGATCAGATTCATGAGAACCCAAACAAGTTTCAGGGAGAAAGATTCGAATGGAAACAGATGTTCCAGGATCTACATGCAAATCCTTGGTGGCGACACCATCAGTGAACAAAGGATTGGAAGCAGCAATGGATTCTTCATTGGGTCGAGATGTAACACCAAAATGCTGCGACCCATTGTTGGCATTGGTGTCATTTATTTGGATTCGGCTCTGCAACCGATGCTTTAACATAAATTTGAAGAAAACACTGTATAATTTCACAGCCACGCTTGGCATTTCCCTTGAAAAACACCCAAAATGAAAGAAGCAAATATGTATTACATTGAAATGAAGAAGATGATTCAGGGTTTAAGGAGATGGATTGTGATCAAGGAAAAGGTATTAGAGATTTCTTGATTCAATTGGAAAGAAACAGAGTGAAAAAGATTCAATTTTTATTCAAAGAATAATGATAATCAATCATTGTCTCTATTCATAAATGATGTGAAAAAGAGGCGCTTTTCTGTTTTAATATGCTTTTTTAATTTGTCCTTTCGAGCTGTGGTTTGGACGTTAAGCCATGCTAAGTTTAAACTTTAAACAGTGAAAAATCAATAATTCCATCACTGAACTTATAACTGCACATTCCAAACTATAGTTACTTGCGGAGAGAAGTATTAAGAATGCCTCTAAATTTAGTATGAGTTATTAGTTTCATTCTTCAACTATTAATTATTTCGTTTATTTGATTAATTGAACTTAAATACATCTCTAATCTTACTCCTAAATTCTTGTGAAATTTAGAAGTGTTTTCAACGCTTCTCTTGGGGTTTTATTAAGATCTCCATGCTCCAACAAGACCACTTGTTATGTTATATGACAGATTGGAAGTCTATTTTAGTTCAATTACTCAAATAGAGAGGTGCTTTAATATTATTGATAATAGTTTATACCGATGATGATTTGATGCTTCTCCGTTAATTTTTTTTGGTCACTTATTCATAATTAAGTAAGAAATTGTGACTTTAATTTGTATATAATCAAGTTAAATTGATTTTGTTTGAAAAAAAAAACTCTTTAAAAATTGTAGTGTGGAAGTACTTTGAGTGACGCATGGAAATTGGTTGTCGGTGCTATAAAAAATTGAGACATGCTTAGATTTGTCTTAAAACTTTATTTAGTCTTCAAAAATCGCCAATATTACTGTATTACAATTCAGATTTTTTTTAGTTTGTAGTCGATGTTCAATATCCTTATTAAGATTCGACTAAATTTGAATCAACATTGAAAAATTCCATGTCGAAGATAAATCGCTTCCCAAACAAAGCATGTAATGGTTGTAACGTCCAACTGATACAGCACATAAAGCTGTTGGCTGGCTGGGGCAGTGATCTGTTGGCAAGCCACATGGACAGACTACCTCAAGAAAATAATTAACCTGGAGCTAATTGCACTGAAAATATTTCCCTTTTAGGTTTATACAATGGTGTTTAATGTAAAAAGGAATGTAAAGTTACATTCTTTCATCCATCTACTTTTTTTCTTCAATTAGTTAATCAGACTAATTTCGATAGATGTCATTGTAGGATTCGAACTCGTGACGGTAATGTAGGATTCATTTAATCTCCTTTGTTGCATAGCTTTGCCCTAGGCAAATATCAGGTGAACCAGTACAAGTTTTCGACAAATTGGAACATCCAATGTCGTTCATGACATAGTTCCAAGTGATTTAGTCAAGGTACACACAAGATGACTTCCGTGTTACTTTAAAATAAAATAAGGGTAAACATTGATAACCAATAACAGATTTCTTTAGGGAAAAAAAATCATCAAGGCTTTTGCTTTAATCAGTTGAAAAAGCTGCCTTTTCACTTTGCCATAGTGTTGAGTAATAGTTGAACTGACAAATCTTCTTTAGCTGGCATTCACATGCCTAAATAGATACAATAACCAAACTGTTTATGAAGGCTAAAGTTCACCTTTTTATTGTGACAGCTATTCTTCATCTTATATGTGATGCAGAAAGGCTTTTCCTACAACAAGAAGTCACAAGATGTGTCTTATCTGCCTTGATTCATATATAAACACTCACCAACGGTCTCCTTTTACGATTTACAGCAACAATTAAAGAAATAAAAATAATGTAAAAAGTAAGGCATTTTGAAGAAACTCATCTAAAGCAGTGTGAAATCAGAAGAATTATGTTGCTGAACATTGCCTCGTCTTATCTACAGAAACATTTCAGGCCAAGCCGTAAATGTATAGCATACACATGATGGTATAGCGATTTATCAGCAAATTAAAACAAACATATACCTGAAGAATTGTGCTGTTTGATCATTTTAAATCCAACAAGGAGGATATACCTATCGAATAAACTCCAGCTACAGAAGCGCTGTGGACTAAAAAATCTTGGGATTCTCTGATCACGCAATCGCATATGTACATATGACGTAACTTATTTTGTTGGATTCCACATCCTTGATAACGTACTAGTCAGCCCTTCAACGGAAAAGTAACAGCAATGAAGATATAAGAGTCTCTAGCCAAATGGTGAATGAGGAGCTGTCTTTCAAGAAACTAGCACTAACTCATTGCTTGTAGCTTTCATTGAAGCGATCTCTTCTAATCTTTTCCATGTAGTCTCACGTTTCGCTTTTATCTCTTCTTCCTGGTCCTGATCCTCTTCAAATTTCTGCAAGCACCCTTCAAAGAGTTCAGCATCAATGTCGGAGAAAATTCTACGAACATTTAGTGTCAAGCTTTGCACTGCATGATTCCAGTGGCCTCTAGCATTCTTCTCCAATGAAGGGAAGATTATCGGCAGTATAACTTTATGATTTTGCCTGATTAAGTTCTCAACATGACTATTGTTCCACAGGAACAAAGACCTCTCAGCTACCTGCATATTCAAGAATTGGATAGTGAAAAACAATGGGAAATATACATGCACACACACACCAAAGTGAATGGGGGCTAAAGAAAAAGTGGCAGCAATATCACCCAAAAAAATCATTTTATCTAATTCTATCAAATAACTGCACTATTTTGCATCCATATTTCATTAATAGCAAGAAAGGCGAAAGCCTAGTGTAAGATGTCCCAATCCGAAGGTTATTTTTGCATTTTTTTGTAATTATAAATTCTGCCACACTAGCTCTCTCTGATAAGCCAGAATATCCCTTTCTTCAACTGCTTTGTGTGTTTGGGATGGCGGAAAATAGCGAAAGAAGAGGTTGTTGAAAAAGCTTTTAATAGAGAAACGAATCCTTGGTTCCCTGCCAGGATGATAATGTGTCACATAATGTCCTCTCAAGAGCTAAGAAATTCTGACTAACTACACTTCTTGTTTTCTTGCTTTCCATATCTCCGTTATAGCAAACACTTTCACTAGATTACTTCTTAAATATGGCTGAGGTATTCACCCAACAAAAAGCGATGGATCACAACAATGGTAACTATTAATGTTGGCTCATTTTCTATGCTTCACAAGAATTTTGGTCCTTGCAACTTCCTTACAATATTGTTATTTGCACGCCAAAGGTGATAATATTAGTCATTGGAGTGGTTTGCATAAATGCAGCATCCCAATGTCAAATGGTAAAATTTATATTTGGACTGCTGACATTTAACTCTGCAGAGGTTGCAAGATTGAAGACCTCCTGCAAGAGTTGGGTCCAAAATATGATAGACTACAAGGGAATTATTCACTTTTGTTATTCATTTAGTTTGATACTAATCAAGAGTAGCAGGTATTCTAACAAGGAATACCAGCTCAAAATCAAATACCAAACATAGCAAGGTTCAGTCCGGGTAACAACGAAAAATTACAGGAAAATATATATAAAATCAACCAAAACTACAAACCTGAAAGTGTGAGCTGCTCAAGCAAAGGCTCATTTGACGAAACAAAGGAACCATAAAGCTCTGAAATTCTGGTGGCTGAGTTGCTTCTAATACCTCTTCGAGTTCACCTAAGAACATGACCTCCTTTGAACTGTTCGTCATTGGCCAGTATTTCAACAAACCTCTTATAACAGTATCAGCAAGCTTGCAGTCTTTTTCTAAAAATTGTGTAATGCAGTAAGATAATTGCTGGTGATACATTTGTATACATTTTGGTTTATGAAGTGGAATAAGAGCTCGAACAAGGAACAATTTGTGCTCGTCCTTCAGTGGCAGAGCAAATCCATTAATTATACTTCCCAAAATTTCTAAAAGTTCAGCTATTCCATTATGCTTCTCAGTTTCAAAAATAGACCTGTAAAATATGTGGTTGATTGATTTCCTTATGAATGGGCGGTGCACCATGAACTTTCCGTAGATGCGGTGCAATACAGTCTTTAAGTACTCCCTTTCTCTTGGATCATCAGAATCAAAGAGATCTAATATCCTGAGAACAAAAGAGTGATCAATGTATCGCTTAGCCAATTTTGGATCCGTCTCTGGTGATGCCACAAAGCGCAGAAGCAACTCATACACAATTTGCACATGTGGCCATGCAGCATCCATCAGAGGTTCCTCTTCTTCCAAACCAAGAGCTCCTAATACTTTGTTTTCATGAGGTTGAGGAGTCCGAGACCTGAATAAGTTTAAGGACACCATTTTAACTGTTTCTTGCACGACAGTTTCTGTGAATTTCCCATCTGCAGAAGTAACATAATCAACTAGCTCCACCAATGTTTGTCGCTTGATGTCTTTTTCTTTCAAATCTTTCGTTGGGTCAGCAAAGTCAAACAAGACACAACACAAGTTCAACTTTTTGATGAACAAGTTTTGTCTATAAGAATTTGGTACATCTCTAAAACTAGGCAACACCTCATATGGTGAAACTGTTCCATTCACCTTAGTATTTACAGCCATGGGAAGTGCATTTCTATCATTCTGTCCAGTAGCTAAAGAAGAAGTGACTCCTGGAAGAGACATATCACTCAAATTCCCAGACCGAGAACTAGACAAATCACTGCTTATTGAACTAGTTGAAGCATTTAAGGGTCCATCGCGATTATCTGCTGACTTAGACGGCTTTCTAGGAAGCTTATTGAGTATCTGTTTGATCATCACTACAAGATATGGTCTCCTTCCTGTAAACCCCTACTTGCTTCACAGATCTAAACACTCGGAACAAAAGATATGTCATCAATGAGAAACCTATAACTGCAAAACCAAATGACTAAACCAATTGAAAGCATCCACTGGCTATCTCATTCACCTCACAAATTTCACTGTCTTCCCCAAAGGAAATTATAAGCTCTATATAATCCACAGTAGTGCCTCACTAATTGAATGAATCTTCTTGTCATCTGAAAAGCAAACAATATAAAGACCAGTTAAGTGCACAAATCCCAGATATCTAGAGGGTTAGGAAGTCAATTTTCATTCTTATTAGGGGGATAAAAGCTAAAAGATCACTTCTTTCTCACCAAATCCATCTTTTGTTCAGAACCATTTAGTGCACTCTTACTAAAACACAACATGATGAACCAACAAAAGCAAAAAACCAGATGCAGGAAACTCATACATCATTCAAAAACATAATTTTTTCTGAATCTGAGACAACAATTCTGAGTTTTTATAAGTCAGAGAAGTAAACTGTGCACTGACCTTGATTCTCTCTTTCAGATGGGGTTCACTCAGCTATTCAGCAAGACACAAATAGACAAAGATCTAGCCATAATCCAAGAAACAAGATAATATTCTTGAAGTGGAATCACCTGAAAAAGAGTAAAGAAAGGAACTTTAGCATAAAACAGTGGATAAAAAGAACAAAAGCAGCATTCAGAAATTGGATTTTATATCAGTTCTTGATGCTTACATTAAAAAGGCAGTTTACTGGGTGGATGAGGACTGAGAAAAGATTGAAACTTTTCAGAGTTGGGTGACTGATACAAATCTGATATCAGCAAGAAAAGAGGTTGATGGATTAGAAGGGTAACAATTGGTTAGCAAGAATTTGTTGTTTTTTATTGGTTCTTTTCTTTTTCTAATTTTACAACCTACTGTTTTTAAAAAAATTCTCACTTGGGTTTTTCTGTGGATTAGGCATACTTATGATATCCCTTCCAATTCTTTTTTATTTATCATAATTTTTTTTAGACTTTTCTTTTTCGAAAGTCAAGTAATATTTTTAATTTTTTGAATGATAAATATTTATTTGTCTCTGGTTAGATAATCTCGTTCGTTATTATAATAAAATATGAAAATTATACTACAATGAAGAATTGAAAATTGGCAGTACCTTCATCAAAATCTTGATAGATCTTACAAAACAAAACAGTAAGATTGGATGCTATCTATATGAGATTTTTAGTTAATTTGGGCAAAAGAACCAAGAATGAGATAGTAATGAGTTAAATTTGAGGATCACATGATTCATTACTATAATTATCTACACTTTCTTCTCATTCTGGATATTTGTCAAATCTAAAGCTACTTTTTTCACATGGGCATATCCTCTCTAAAAAAGTGTGTGATGGGTTCATGGACAAATTCATTGTGGTCCATGTCTTGGTCGGATTATAGTGTTAATACAGATTTTATTTTTATTCGTATAAAGATAATATATATTATAAAATAGGACGATGACTCTTAATTAAATGGCCGATTTTCATTATTGAAAATGTTGAAAAAATTTCATATGAAGTACTTCTTCTTTAATAGGTTTTATGTCGCTATTAATCATTTAAATGAAAGAAAAATAAATTAAAAATAGTTATTATCAAACCGACCATGACATGGAAAGCACTAGGCAGAAATAGGAAAATTAATTTTGGTACAAACACTAGTCATGGCTTATATTTTTGCATCATTATAATTGATTTGATCTTTTTCCATTGTCAACACAAACGTCTGCCAAATCAAGATTTGTAGCACAAATACATTTTTGTTTATTCCATTGTTTTGATCTTTTTGACTATAGGAATATTCAATAGACAATAATAGCCTATAGATGGTGAATGAATATCCTCCTCTTACGTAAATTTATCGATTGCCAAAATTTCTAACTTTGATCCAATAATAAAAAAGGAAAAAAAAAAAAGCAAAGAAGGAGATTAAAAGACGAAAAATTAAACACTCAAGAATTATTTGGTTTGAATATATGTTATGATGGAATAAACTATAGTGAGATTTTTCTTTTTGAGTGTGTTGTTGCATTCAAAATAACATGCATTATATAAAATTTGAAGAATAAATTATTTGTTTACAAAAATACCTTTTGTAAATATGAAAAGTGACATATAAAAAACATTTACAGAGATATCTTTATTATTTTCTATTTTATCCCGGAATAAGTTATTTTGAAATTATTGCACCTCTCAATGGGAGGGATAGCTTTTATCGATACTAATTATTAGTCTCATGATAAGTCATCTCGGACTTGCCAATCAAACATCAAATTAAGCAGCACTATAATTTAATTCTCATATTATTTGATGTTATCTTTCACATGGCACGATCCTTATCAATAAATAAAGTAAATCTTTGATCAATCAACTGAGCCAATAAAATTTCATTCAAATCCATTTATACTAAATATTTACAAGTAGGAAAACTTGGGTGGGTCAAATAATCCCATCTGACACATGCACAAGGGGCCATCATCAAACAACAACAGCAAGAAAGAGAGCTTGGAACATAACACTATAAAATAGTCCCGCGGTCTTTATAGTTTTGCCGCCATTACCGACGAGTCACTTTCACCTTCCCCAATTATCTATATATCATATTTCACTTTTCAATGAGAATCTTTCTCCCTTTTTATCAATCTTCAAATCTTTTTTATCAAAGTTTTTATCTTTTCTCTGATTTAGTCCTCCTTTCATGAAGCGTTATGTTGTCCACGTTGTAAATAATCTCCCATTTTCTTTGTGGTGAAGCACAGATCCATTCTGTAGTAAGGTTAGTAAGCATTTCAAGTTTCCATTTTTGTTTTTGCTTATGCTTTTTCTCTTCTTTTTCATCCATAAAAAATGGTTCTTTCTAGTTGGTATTCTCATTACTATTCGTTGTGTATACTCTAAGCTTTAAAGTTTCTTGCTTTTTCTTTGGATGCATATTCACCTTTACTCTGCTTGTTTGTTTTCCTCTGTGTTATTTTTTTTGTTTGTTTTTTATGGCTTGAAATCCAGTAGGGGCCTGTCTCATAATTATATATTGAGCAGTTGCTTTGTGGGTTAATCTCTTTTTGGGCTATCTTATCTTCAACCATTAATTAATGCTATATTTTCTTGTTGCATAATCATTAATTACCTATTCTGAGCAAAAGATTGGCCCTTTTCTTGAATTAAAAGAGTAGTTGTGCTTTTTATGGTCAAGAAAAATCACTTCTTTATTGGTAAGCCTTTTCAGGTCAAGTACTCATCCCGCTCCTAAGGTAAAGATAAAGAGTCTTTCTTGTGTGTTATAGTCTTTACGGTAATGATTTGCATATGTTAATGGTGATTTTTTCTGGTTCTTTGTAGGCTACTGTTCATTTTTGTTGATTGAGACTGTTTTCTTCATTCAACTTGTCAAGTCCTCTTCATGAACTTGTGCAATTGATTGTTCTTTTCGTTATAATGCCTCCTACATACTTACCGCTTCGTTGGGAGAGTACTGGTGACCAGTGGTGGTATGCTTCACCAATTGACTGGGCAGCTGCAAATGGTCACTATGATTTGGTGCGTGAGCTTCTTCGCTTAGATGGAAATCACCTTATCAAGCTCACTTCACTACGTAGGATCAGACGGCTAGAGTCTGTTTGGGATGATGAAGAGCAATTTGATGATGTTGCTAGATGCCGGTCACAGGTTGCAAGGAAGCTGCACCTTGAATGTGAGACCAAGAAAGGGAAAAATTCCCTACTTACAGCTGGCTATGGTGGATGGCTTTTATATACTGCTGCCTCTGCTGGAGACCTGGATTTTGTTCGAGAATTGCTTGAAAAAAACCCCCTTTTGGTCTTTGGAGAAGGAGAGTATGGTGTCACTGACATATTATATGCTTCTGCTAGGAGTAAAAACTGTGACACATTTAAGATTTTGTTTGATTTTGCAATGTCTCCGAGGTTTATAGCACATGGTGGCAGAGGTTTTGAGGAACAGATTGGGGAGATTCCATCTGCTTATAAATGGGAGATGATGAATAGAGCTATTCATGCAGCTGCTAGAGGAGGAAATCTTATGATACTGAAGGAGCTTCTTGCTGACTGCTCTGATGATATATTGGCTTACAGAGACATTCAGGGTGCAACTCTTTTACACACGGCTGCTGGCAAAGGCCAGGTCGAGGTAGGATTCGTTTGATTGCCAGTTTAATCTTTTGCAGATTTTATGTTGCTAGGTTCCTTTTCTTAGTTCTTACAAATTAATTCAGGCAGAGGTGGAGCTATGTGTTAGCAAGGGGTTCAACTGTGTAAATAGGGGAAGAAATGTTTTTTTCTGGTTATATATGAACTGTTGAATCCCCATGAATATGGACTGTTGAATCCCCATGATATACAAGATGACCATACGTGAATTGCATTGTATAGTATTCCTGTCTCCATCACTGAATACCGGGGCACTGGAACTAACAAATTGTATGTGTGCTTACACTTGTATAGAAAGATCAATCACTATATTAGTATTTGGTAGTCTAATGGCAATAACTCAGCCACTTTTCTATCTTAACCAGATTTCTGAGTCTCAGATTTCGTAGATGTTGCTCATCTCAAATCTATATTTGGCATGTTAGACTAATAGTTGCTATTACTATTTTATAGTTGTAGGAGGGTTTAAGTCAGTGCTAAATAGTGATGCATATTAAGCATACACTTGCAATAGATTTGCACATTTACCTGACCAGTTGAACTTTTCTACTGAGCTTTACTTTTTGCATAGTCATAGAAATAGGGAAAGATATGCAAATGGTTTGCATCCCATTATTAAACGAGAAGTTTAAGCTGGATCTTCGGATATCCTTTTTTAATCTAATAGCAAATGATTGATCTTTGTGGTGGTGGTTATTGATCCTTGCAATGTTTTCATCTTTGAAAGACACCTCAGAACAAGCTCAGATTTGTTAGGACGTGGGTACAAATCAAACTGTGGTAATGTTAATGGTTATGGTTGCAGGTTGTTAAATATCTTTTAAAAAGTTCAGATATTATCAACTCCATAGACAACCAAGGCAACACTGCACTACATGTGGCTGCGTCTAGGGGCCAATTAGCTGTTGTTGAAGCTCTCATTGTTGCTTCACCTTCATTGATCTATTCAAAAAACAATGCTGGAGAAACATTTCTTCATGTTGCCATTAGTGGTTTCCAAACTCCTTATTTCCGCAGATTGGACCATCAAATCGATCTCATGAAGCAATTAATTTGTGGAAAAATTTCCAACGTTGAAGAGATTGTTAATGCTGAAAATAATGATGGTAGAACTGCTCTTCATTTGGCTGTCATTGGAAATATTCATTCTGAACTTGTGGAGTTACTTATGACTGTCCGCTCTATTAATGTCAATACTCGTGATAAGGATGGAATGACACCACTTGATATCCTGAAGCAACGGCCACGTTCTGCTTCATCAGAGCTACTTACAAAGCAGTTGATCTCTGCAGGGGGGATTTTCAGTCATCACGATTATTCTGCAAGGAGAGTTGTTGCATCCCATTTAAAGATGCAAAATATAAATTGCAGTCCTGGAACTTCTTTTAGAATCTCGGACACTGAAATCTTCTTATATACGGGCATTGAACATGCATCAGACGGCAGTAGAAATGCTGAGCTCAGTCATCCCTGCATGAGTCCTGATACCTATTGTTCTACGAATAGCAAGAAACCTGGTTCCGCAAATGATGCAGCACAAAAACTGAAACGCTTCTTCCATTGGCCAAAAATTAAAAAGAGAGATAGTAAGAGACTCAAGATATTGGTGGATCAAAGTTCTGCCAATAATTCAGACGTGGCGCCAGTTCCTCTACGAGAAAGGTACTCAAAGCCCTCATCACTTCCAAATCACAAAAGGACGCTCTCTGCTAGTAGTAACCTTCCAAGTCCTACAGCAAAGAAGAAGTTTCATTCAGGGCTAGTAAACGGTGTCATGCAGGCCATACCACATCTTAACCTCCCTCGTAGAGTCTCGTGCTAGTTCATTCTCAATTTCATCACAGTCTTCACGCAGTTCTTTGGACAAACAAAAAGCAATCGTGATTGACACGGAGCTTGCTGGACCTTCTTGTTCTCATCAGTCAGAGGGGGCACCATCAGACTCGATACACAAACAAACCGCAGGACATAAAAGGTTGGTGAACCAATATTTGTGTTTTGGTGCTTCAGGACGACCTGTCAAGGCCCCTTCAACCGATATGCAGCCATATGACATCTATGAGAGGTCTGTCCTATCTGCAGCTTGACAATGCCGGTTCTAAAAGGTGAAAGAAGTACATATGATAGCCTATATGCATGGACTTCAACAGTTTACAGGTGAGTGAGCTCTTTCCCTGATAATTTTCACAGCCGCCAACGACGTGTCCACATGTGCTCATATGCCAAGAGCTACTAACATATTTCTCTGGATTAGTCCTTTGTTTCGAGAAAAAAATGTAAGTATGTTTGTAGCTGTAACAAAATGACACAGTTTGTGTAGCTCCTTAATTAGTTGGATGTAATAAGAAACTTCCTCTTGAGCTGGTTGAACATATTTCTCTACCTTTTTCCACAGCAACTTCTAATAAATATGTTTGTAGCTGTAACAAACCATTTTTCTAAATTTTTAACCGAATGAACATGAGAAGGAAAAATTATTTGTTAACCTAAGACTGGTATTTCATAGTTGATTTTCAGATCACCATTAAAATAACCTTATCTTCGATGGCATGTGTTGTGACTTCGTCCCTTCGACTTCTGAAGTGGCACCTTTTTAAAATTGTTAGATGTATTACTCTTTTTGAAACTCTATGGAACGCGCGCTCGATAGTGGATACCTTTTATATTAAGTTAGGAAAGTTTCACGGTGAAGCTCAGTTGAGACGATATTTTAAACTTAATTCTCACAAATAAAGTACAGATAAGTATGATTTTTTTTGTAAAATATTATGGTATAAATATATTTTTGTTTCCTTAATTATGATTTGAGATTGTTAATTGTGTATTTATCAAAATAAAATAATATAAAGAGTCCGATTATATTTTGATAGTTTTATGAATATTCATAAAAATCTTTATATGAATGGCATAGGTAGAATAGGTTGGCAGAATTCTAACAAAAATTAAACTTATATGGTTGTAGAGTCCCAATTAAAATGGCACACGCCAAATACTTAGATATATATATAATAGGGAAAAAACAGAAATGGACATATGCCACAAACAATTTAAATACTGGACATCTGACGTTAAGTCTGTAACGACCACTAATTTAGTTGGAATCTCTGTGTTCCTACTCCGCCGTGTAATCGCCGGAGCTTCCGCAGCGCAACCACTTTCTGCCCATGGACAGCTCAAGTTCATCAGCTTCCGTCGACTCAAATACCGGATTCTGTTCAAAAACCAAAACTTTCCACAGTCTCCGACCACCAATCCTACTTCCTCCAGAATCTTCTCCTCTTTCTGCTGCTTCTTACGCATTATCTCTCCAACAGAACACTTCACCATGGCTAAAAGCCACCGCCTTTATCGACTCTTCCACCGGCTGCCGCATCTCCTTCTCCGATTTCCGGCAGCGTGTTGTTTCCTTAGCTTCTTCCATTCAGAATACGCTCCGTCTTTCCAAAAACGACGTCGCTTTTGTTCTTTCTCCGAACTCAGCCAACATTCCTATTCTATACTTTTCTCTTCTCACCCTCGGTGTTGTTATCTCTCCTGCTAATCCCCTCAGCACAGAATCTGAGCTTTTGCGACAGATTAACTTAACGAAACCTGTAATCGCGTTTGCCACATCGAGAAACTTCCAGAAGCTTCCTAAATTGAAACACCCAGCTGTTCTAATCGATTCGCCGGAGTTCGAATCCATGACGGCGAACACCGGATTGAAACTCGAAACAGTTGAAGTGAATCAATCTGATTTAGCGGCGATAATGTATTCGTCGGGGACTACAGGGGAGGTAAAAGGAGTAAAATTGACTCATCGGAATTTTATAGCAAGTATCGCAAATTTCCATGCTCTGAGACCGGAGAGGGATTCGCCGGTGGTGATATTTTATGCAGTGCCGTTGTTTCATGTGTTTGGTTTTCATTACATTTTGAAATCGGTAGCTATAACTGAGACTGCAGTGTTGATGGAGAGATTTGATTTGAAGAAAATGTTGAAGACGATAGAGGATTTCAGGGTGAATCAATTAGTGGTGGCTCCGCCGGTTGTGGTGGCCATGGCTAAAGGAAGTGTTACTCATGGCTATGATTTGAGTTCACTGGAAACTGTTGGCAGCGGCGGAGCTCCACTCGGGAAAGACGTGATGCAAGCATTTGCAGACAAGTTTCCAAAGGCCATATTATATCAAGTAAGTAAAAAGAAGCCGACAAGTTAATATATATATATATATATATGCATACATGCACGCACGCGTGCACACTCACATATACATAATCGTCCTTATCCGTACAATGTAGTGTTTCCTCAATGAACCTCATTCCGCACCCCTCTTGCTCCACCCTGCATTGTTGTCTGAGATTCATATATCCTTGTATGAAGTTCTTCGAAAACTATAATTTAATATTGAAATGAAACGACAATGAATAGCGTAAATGACATAGAGGATTCATATGTAGTGTCGCACTGATGATTCATATGTGAGACTTAAAATAGTGTAGAGGGAAAGTTGATAACTTTTTTAATAGTCAAGAAATTTTTGAGAGCCAGTGGACCCACGGATCAAGACTTAAGTGAGAATGAGCTCGTTTCTTTATTCTTCTCCACTTAAATACAATCTTTTAATCAGTCGCGAAGTTAGAATTCCGTGAAATGGGTCTTAATCTACATATCATGAGCTGCGTCATTAGCACTAGACTGAGCCTTGAGCCGGACTACTTGATTTAAACCAGTTTCTGGTTAAGTGCGTCTGAGAAACACTCGAGAGCCAGTGACACGTGGTTCAGGAGCTAGTCCTGCATGCTTCGAAACTTGATGAATAATGAACCCATCCTTTAACCCTTCTTCACTTAAATAACAAGATTTTTTTCCCACAACATGGTCTGAATTAGTGCTGTGCGTCTATAATCCAATATTAGGATCATGGGCTACTGGGTATGTTGTTGTTGTTGAGCTGCGAGGTTCAGGGCTAGACCAAAGTCCTAGGATGGACTACCTCATACTTAACTGATTTATGTAAACCAGTTTTTGGCTAAGCTAAGAAATTGTTGTTTATAACATGAAACTGAACTTGAGTTTTGAATTTGAGGGATATGGATTAACTGAAACGAGCGGAGCATCATTTCGAGCTGCAACTACTGAAGAAAGGCTTCATCGGGGTTCTGTAGGAAGGCTAATGCCAAATAATGAAGCAAAAATTGTAGATCCAGACACTGGGATTGCTCTGCCTCCTGGTAAGAGAGGAGAGCTCTGGATCAAAGGTCCAACCATTATGCAAGGTAACTTCAATTACAAGACTGGATGATGTTTAACAGGAAGCTTGACTTCGACTTGTTTGAAGTTGAGCCACAGTTCATTGTTAATAATATTGCAATGTTTTTGTAGGTTATATCGGTGATCCAAAGTCAACTTCGGAAACTCTGGTGCCCGGGGGGTGGTTGAGGACTGGTGATCTTTGTTATATTGATCATCATGGGTACCTTTTTGTTGTAGACCGGCTGAAGGAACTAATCAAATATAAAGGATACCAGGTTCCATTGCTAGCTGCATTTATAACCTTTTTAAGTTCTTAGGCATCTTACATTGGAAATCTCTTCTTATTCATTCTTGTTTTTCAGGTTGCTCCTGCCGAACTTGAACAACTTCTTCAATCTCACCCAGAAATAGTAGATGCTGCTGTCATTCCGTAAGATTTTACATTTCTGTTTTCAGACAACTAAGCTAAGTCACACCATTTGTATACTGCATGAAATGAACGTTGATGAATCTTCATTAACAAATTGTGGCAGATATCCTGATGAGGAAGCTGGTCAACTGCCTATGGCGTTTGTTGTGAGACGTTCCCAAAGCGCTCTTGACAAAGAACAAGTGATTGATTTTATTTCAAAACAGGTGCTTCCTTTGACTATTTGCTTGGAGCTAGTTCTCGTTATCCATCATAAAAATCTACTCCCTCTGTTATAATTTAAATGTTTTAGTTGACTAGACACAGATATCTTTTTGAAGCTTGCGTCTTGAGGTCTTAAACAGGACAGGTAGAATGTTGAAATTAGAGAGGTTACATCTTTTTGAAAGAGACTAGAAAGAAAAACAAGATACTAAGATTGAAATGAAGGGACTAATAATTTGACCACCAACTTGGCTAAAAAATCTCATGTATGAAGATAAAGGCATAATTGTCCATATATTTTGTTGCAGGTTGCTCCATATAAGAAGATAAGGCGGGTGGCATTTGTTAGCTCCATACCAAAAAGTCCATCTGGGAAGATACTGAGAAAAGAATTAAAAAAGATTCATTTACCAGGATCTAAGTTGTAATCAAGGTCCTTTCAAGTGTTTTTTCTTGCTCATTATTTCAATGCAGGATTCTCCAATTCAAAGATAAATTCTTTCATATGATTTATGGACAGCAAATTTGCAGAAGAACATTAAAATTGCCTACTTTCTTTCAAGAAAAGGTTTTTATGTAGCAACCATGGAGATCACTGCGGTCGTGCAAAGACAGACATACCAGTTCTATAGCACTTTGCTGATATACAAAGAAAAAGAAGAAATCCAGAATCAAAGCTGTCAGCTTCCAGCAACATAACTTGATCTTTAAACCTTGTACAAAGAACATGACTGCAATCACAAATTGACATGTCTTAATATAATAATAACTTGGATCAGACCTGAATATTCAAAAAACTTGCCCTAATGTCAAGGCTTGTACATTCTTCAGGTGCTAATTGTACTTGGTCCACAGAACATGAATTGTAGTCCACAGACAAGATTGCCTTCCTGCACAGAAAGCAACTGTCTTTTTTTTTTTTTAGTACAACCAGAAGTTGACAAAGCAATTTTTACACACGTCTAACAACAAATAAGAATTTGGAGAGAGAATCAAACAAGAGACACACACATCATTAAACAAGACGGAATTGATTATTTATATTATTGCTTAAAGTTTTCAAACATTTAGAAGCATACATATATATTGAAGGCCCCTTTTTTTTACATTTTAAAACGTAGTTAGTATATACGAAAGTCAAAAACTCTTTTCTAACAATCGATTAACATCAAGGGTGTTTATTATCACAGTATCCAAAATATCTTTTTTTAAACCTTTGAATTAAATATAAAATAAAGTATTTAATAAAGTTCAATAATTTTTTACTACATATGTCATTGAAGATTGTCGCATTTCACTTTCCCCCAAAGTTGAGACTGAAGGAGGATATGGCTCCATCTGCGGTAGAAGATAAACAAAGTAATTTCTCTTTCCCTATATAATTTTCTGCAATTCTACTATATATCCCAATCTAAATTGACGCAATTTTTTTTATGTAGATTCTCCCAAGAGAGTAGCAGTAGTTGGTGCTGGTGTTAGGTATCTTTATTGTACACTTTTGCAATTTTTCAGCAAAGTTTTCCAATTATTTACCTAATTTTGCAATTTTCTTGTCCATGATAACTAACAATTTCAATCCAAGTTACTTATAATGATGTTAAAGTTGAAGTTGTTTGCTAGTGAACTGTTCAGGGTTCGGTTTTCATTTCTGTTTTGTTCTTTTGCTTTTTAAGGTGATGTCACTAACTTATTTAATATTTAAGTGGGCTTGCTGCAGCATACAAGTTGAAAGTTCATGGCTTGAATGTCACAGTGTTTGAGGCAGAAGGGAGAGCTGGAGGGAAGTTACGAAGTGTGAGCCAGGATGGCCTAATATGGGATGAAGGAGCAAATACTATGGTCTGTTAATTCCTTATTTGAATTTGGATTATTTTTTCTAATTTGGATTAAATTGTAAACAAGTATCTTTCGACATTCTGCAGACTGAAAGTGAAGGTGATGTCACATTTTTGCTTGATTCGCTTGGACTCCGAGAAAAGCAACAATTTGTAAGGGTTACTGCTTTAACTATGTGTTATAGCCTTGGAAAGAAGCCTTTGGCTCTGTTTTGTATTACGGGATAAGCTTTAGGGTCTTGAAAACCTTTTAGGGTCTTGAAAACCTTGATGACTCTAGACTTTAACCTCAGATTCTATTTGGGGCTAAATTTTGAATACCTGAAAACTGCTTCGCCATGCTTTCAATCTGCAGCCACTTTCACAGAACAAGCGCTACATTGCCAGAAATGGGACTCCTACTCTGGTATGTTTTGTCCGTAGCAAGCTATGTTTCTCTGCACTGCTCAGCTTTACTCTCCTTCTCCCCATGGTGCTTTTGGAGTTTTGTGATTAATCATGTTCTAAGCAAGGTGTTTAATTTCAGATACCTTCAAATCCAATTGGCCTGATCAAAAGTAATATTCTTTCAACTGGATCAAAGGTATGTGGGCATCCTACCTTCCTGATTTAGATACAGATTTTGCTAAATTCGTGTTGCATATTCCAACTTGCTTCTTTGGGAAGAGTCTGTGAAATATCAAAGTTTAAACTGGATTGCAATCTCATATCTTCAAGTCCTGTTGTTTACCTGTTTGAAGTTTGAATTATGAGTTTATTTTACCATAGCTCAGTGATAGTCGTGCACCAAAATTTCCTTCTCGTACCAAGCAATATAACTTCTTTACAGATCCTTTCTGAACTGTCTGTAAATTGCGATTTCTTGCTGTTCTGAATCAATTAGTGTTTATAGTGATTTCGATATAAAGACATGATAAATTGCTTTCTTAATAATCGTAATTGGCAATTTGCCTATGTACATTTAGGTGATCGTTTCTACCAATCAACAGTTTTTTGAGGCAAATACTTTAGGGGCTTTAAGTTTGGGAATATCATGAAATGTGTTTTTTTTAGAATGATATCTTGAAATATGTTTCATCTCGAAAAATGTTTTATCCGGTGAGGTGGATTTTTGACGGGTAGACCCAAATATCAGTGTACACATGAGGTCGGTCTAATTGATTTAGATGTTCTACTTCTGGATATAGTATCATATTCCAAACGTATTGGTTTCTGAAGTTAGGACTTACGAGTAACGCGACAACCTTGGAAATTGTTCTTTTGGAGTTCAAAAAATTATCTATAGCTTTTTGGTGAGTCAAAGACAGAACTTACGTCAATAGCCAGAACAACTTGAATTCTCTGTGTGTCATGAATCAGACTTGAAGTGATTATTAACAGTGGATAGTGTAGTGAATGACCTTGCTAAAAATATATTACCTTCTGTAGTTCCTTTTTTGTCTTATATCTCATTTATTTATATCCTTTTCTGAGCAGTGATGGTTAATTTTCAAGAATAATGTCTTATAAGGTAGCTTAATAACTGCAGCTCCAGATGCTTTTGGAGCCACTCTTATGGAAGAATAAAAAGCTCACAAAGGTGTCTGACGAACACGAAAGGTACAAGATATCATAACCGAGCTAGTATTTTCCATGTGCTTTCTTCTATTCCCTCCTCAAATCCAGCCTCTTTCCGTTGTTTATAACAGCAATTACCTCTATAGCGTCTGCATGGACCTGTTGTCTGTTCCATGATCTACATTCTTATGGTGATTTTATTATTAGCTGCATCAGATTTGCATGCTCTTGCACGTATCTAGTAGCCTTTTGACTGCCAAATAAATCATAAAGGCGGGTTCAATTGATATGGTTGTGATACTTATCCATATTATATGCAGTGTCAGTGGATTCTTCCAGCGTCATTTTGGAAAGGAGGTCTTTGCTCACCTTTGATTGACTTTGCCTCTATGTTCCTTGAATCTTCTGATATTCCATTACAAAAGAAAATCTTACTGTATAGTAACTTTAATTAAATATCTAACATCTATGTGTTCTCTTGTTACCTGCCAGGTTGTTGACTATCTAATTGACCCTTTTGTTGCTGGAACATGTGGTGGTGATCCTGACTCGCTTTCAGTGAGTATTCATCTGCATCACTTGTTTATTCATCCTATATTTCTTCGTTACAAATATTGGAGGATAAGATAATGGGGTCAATATGCCATAGTCACACAATATCTCCCACATTCAAGTAAAAAAGGTAAAATGGGGAGAACAAGTGTAGCAAAGTATATTTCATGAGCCATTTAGGTCCTGACTTGTTATTTAAATGTCATTATGGTTTAGACTCCAATTTCATTGTTTTCTTTCCCTCTGGCACAGATGCACCATTCATTTCCAGAGTTGTGGGATATAGAGAAAAGGTATGTATGCCCGAATTTCCACCATCACATGGGCTGGCAATTATTCTCCTTGCTTGTCATACAGTTGCAGAGATGCCCCTGTAAAAATCTTCTTGTTGATAGAGGATGCAATTTGTTGAGCAAATCCTTGCAAAAAAATAAAAATAAAAAATTAATAGTAATAAATTAAATTAAATCATCCAAATAGCCCTCTTATGGAATTTGGTGTTAATACTTGCTAGGTTTGGCTCAGTCATAGTTGGGGCAATTCGATCTAAGTTATCACCTAAAATGGAAAAGAAACAAGGGCCACCCATGACTTCAGTAAAGAAGAAGCGCCAGCGGGGGTCCTTTTCATTTTTGGGCGGAATGCAAGTAAGGATACTTTTGTTTTGTTTTTCTTCATGCGTTGTAGTTAAAGGGCAGAAAATTTAAATCATTACAACCACATCTTTTATGCATCATGTATGGTTTGAGGGTCATCCATCTATTTGATTCCACAGAAGACTTGTCTAAAAATTTCATCATGAACTTCATGCACTAGATCTGACTTGTATATCTTGTCCCTGTCTGGGTTATTTCTTACATTTAAGTTTATAACATAAGAGGTAGGTGTAAAGGGATGATATACCAAGCTCGAATACTTCGACTCATTCTCTTTATCTTTTCTCATGAAAAATATTATTCTTAATGATAAATTATCTCTTCAAATGAGAGATAGATAAATGTGCAGTCAACTATTGGCATCACTTACGTCTTATAGAAACAGATCCTGTTATTTCTGTTAGTCATCTTTCATCCTAGTGTTATTTCATCCAAATGCTTTGCAGACACTTACAGATGCAATATGCAAAGATCTCAAAGAAGATGAACTTAGGCTAAACTCTAGAGTTCTGGGATTATCTTGTAGCTGCAGTGGGGACTCTGCGATAGATAGCTGGTCAATTTTTTCTACCTCACAACACAACCGGCAAGCAGAAGAAGAATCATTTGATGCTGTAATTATGACGGTGAGACCCTGGATGATTGATTCAATCTGAGTCTCATGACATGTGATTGTTCAAATCTTGCAATGATGGACTCATGAATACCTGAGTCTTTCATGAGTCCTGTGCAGATGTCAAATGTTGCCGTTATTGACTATGCTTATGTAAATTAGGCCCCTCTCTGTGATGTTAAGAATATGAAGATTGCTAAGAGAGGAAATCCATTTCTGCTCAACTTTATTCCTGAGGTTTGTGCTTCTGTCGCCATTTGGTGTTAACTGTATAGTGTAGCCATTCTTGCTTTGTAGAATTATCTCATGTCAGCAAATGAAAATGTCTTTCCACATGGAATTGCACTCATTTCCTCAGTTAATGCTTTGAAAAGTGAACTCGCAAAGTAAGTTGCCTCATTTTCAAGAGGAGAAAAGTGCACAAACACTAAATCCACCTGGACGTCTATTTTCCGTCAGTGTATCTTGAGAAGACTTATTATATGAAGGGTCAAGTCTGAAGCTACAGTGTATATGTATATGAACTGTTATGTTCATTGGCACTGTTGCAGTTTAGCTGAGCATACGATGTGCAGGTTGATTATGTACCACTATCTGTTGTTATAACCACATTTAAGAAGGAGAGTGTAAAGCATCCCCTTGAGGGTTTTGGAGTGCTTGTACCCTCCAAGGAGCAAAAACATGGTCTGAAGACACTAGGTAATGCTTAGGTATTATATTAAGAAGTGTAGGGAGTTGGAAACTGTTGTGCCCTCATAACTTTAGCATTGCATGCAGGCACCCTCTTCTCTTCTATGATGTTTCCAGATCGGGCACCCAACAATGTCTATCTCTATACTACATTTGTTGGTGGAAGCCGAAGTAGAGAACTCGCAAAAGCCTCGAGGTTTCTTCAATTTCAATTTGGTTGTAGTTTCCTTTTACTTGTCTGTATTATACTCAAAGGATGAAGTTGCTGTTGACTTTTTCAGTCAAGTAAAATTGGTAGATTCTTGTATTCACAGGACTGAGCTGAAAGAGATAGTAACGTCTGACCTTAAGCAGTTGTTGGGTGCCGAGGGAGACCCAACATATGTGAAGTACGTGAATTTCTAGTATATAGCTGATCTAATTCAAGCGTCTGCAGGCTTTGGCTTAGAAGTTTGAGATTTTAAAAAGCTGGTTATTTCTTTACTTGTAGTCATGTATATTGGAGTAAAGCATTTCCATTGTACGGGCGTAACTATGATTCTGTCCTAGATGCAATTGACAAGATGGAGAAGAACCTTCCTGGATTTTACTATGCAGGTAATATTTCAATTTCCTTTTCTCGAAATAGCATCTTCCGTTTTTCTTCCCCCAGATGCAGTCTCTTTTAAACAATTAAGGTTCACAACATGCACAACTAGAGGCCATGTATCATGTAACCTGTGACTTAGTAAATATTGTGTTTTTATGTTTGAGATCGCCTCTGTATGATTCAAAGCCAAATATACTCGTAGAATTCTTTAGCCTAACATTGATTTGCTTGACAAGAAACCTGAAGCTGAGTTGAGTTTCCACCAGCTTAAATCCCAGTTAATAAATTATTGCTGCTCTAATTCGACATGAGTTGTGCCATGGTAGGTAACCACAAGGGAGGATTGTCAGTTGGCAAAGCATTATCTTCTGGATGCACTGCAGCAGATCTTGTTATATCATATCTTGAAGCCGTTTCAGCTGACACCAAAAAACATAGCTGAAATCTATTTTCTCATGCAGGTAACACTACATTTCTTTTACTATCTGTTGCTAGTTTTTTTACCTTTTAATTATCTCAATCTTGTTATAGCTGAAACAGCATTCCCTTTTTTCCCGACTCATTTTCTTTTTTCCAATTAATGTTTGACCGCTTCACAAGTGGAATTTTGCACATTACCTGATGCTGATTGCTAATTCCTTCTCATTGCCTGCAGCTTGCTATTCTTTGGTCTACATAATCTTTTGACTTCATGGGGAGGAGCAACTTTTACGTGCAGCCAGTGACAGCTCAAAAACAAGAGTTGCAATTCTGGAAAATGAACTCTGCAGATGCTTAATTTAGACACCTGTTATGGTAGCTGTAGTGTTTCTAATAGACCATGGTGAATAATCTGTAGTTATTATTCAATTGTGTGCCCAATAAGAGCTATAGCTTCTTTCCTTGCTTTTACATCATATTCAATGTAATCAGTCACTTTCCTTTTAAATGTGTGTCCATTGCCCAATAAGAGCAATAGCTTCCTTTTTGGTCAAAAAGAGGGAAAACAAACTTAGTGGTTAGTACAGTTAATTTGGCAGAGTACATAACAAAGTAGAAAAAGCTATGGGCATAAGAAAAAGGGTGCGTTTCAAGTTCATAGATACTAGGACTAGGAATAGATTTTTGATAGTGATGGATTATTTTATGTAGTTTACGATATACTTTTACCACGTGTGCATCCATTATTAGAAAATACTACTGGATGCGCCTGCTAATGATATTGGATTTGCCTTTAATTTTTTGTCATGACATGTTTTAATTTTTATGGTCACATAAATATTGTCATGTCTAAGATCATAATTTTTGAAAGTTCTCATTTTTATTTTTATTTTTTTTTATGAGTCGAACAAAAAGCGTGTAGTTTAGCCTTTTGCCTTCCATAGTGATGCAATTATAATAATTTAGTTGGCTTTATTTCTAGAGGAGCATAATAGGTAGTAGCACAATTTAAAATGATGGTGATATGAAAAGAAAGGCAAGATATATGGCCAAATGAGTCTACAAAACCAGTATTGCATAACCCACTCCAGATATACTAATCTAAGTTGCGCTCGTTTTTTACTTTTGATATCGTATTAGTGTCGGATTTATGAGATATCAGTCTAATAATTAATTAAATGCTATTTTAAAAAAGACTATTTGAATAAACGAGATCTTGAGATTGCTCTTTAATACTACCTTCAAAGGTGGTACTATTGAGCAAATAGATATCAAACTCATAGTTCTTTCTCTAAAAAGAAAAAAAGAATCTTTTGAAAATTTTTATTCAAAATATACACTTTCATGACATTCTAGACAGTTCAGAAAGAAAAGTGCATAAAAACTAAAATAGTACTACTAGTTCATTCACGGACGAACATTTCTGTATTGGTAAGTATCTCCAACTCCAGGTCCACATTTGTCTATGCAATCAGTGGCTGACGCATTTTTACAGTCAATTTATGCAAAATAAGATACACAACGGATGAAAAAGTAAATCTCTTTTTATATGTAATTATATTTTTGAGCTTTATTCGTTCGCCTGTTCATTTTTATTTGTCCACCGAAATGATTGTGCTACAGGCTTCTGCTATTGGACAAACGTAAAAAAGCATTAATGTTAAAACCAAAATGAGTAAAGTAATCAAGAACAGGACAACCGACCGCCCTCGTCCTTTGGGTTTCCTACATTTTTAATTACTATTCCTGTTGGAAAAAAGACATTCTTTTTCTCTGCATTTTCTCACTCACTCACAGAACCAAAACACCCCCATCTGTTTTTTTTTGTGTGTGTGTGTGTTTTCTCCTCATGTTTATCTCTGAAAGGCTCATGAATGGTTAATCATTATCCCTTTGATGTGTGGAAAAAAAAGGCACCATCTTGGCCTGTCTTTTTCCCTCATTCATTTGATTTTCTGGTGTAATGTTCTTTGTAAGTGCAAAGTTTCTTGATATTTCTGGTGTAGTGTTCTATGTAAGTCAAGTTTTTATTTTTCATTTTCTCAGCGGAGATGTTGATGTTATTAATACTTCACGCCACATTGTGAATTTGTGATGTAGCTGTCTGTTTAGTCTTTACTTTGGCTTTATTCCAGCCTGGGTTACTCTCATTTTCCTCTTTTAGTCTGCTAATCTGTTACTCGTGGTGTTCAATGTGTCCATTATACTTTTTCTGGTGACAAAATGCTGTATAATCTACATTTTGTTTGCTCTTTTTTTTTCTTGGATTTATTTTCTTGTCCTGCTTCAAATTCCTTTTTCCCCCTTTCTGAGGTCTTGTGTTTTAAAATAAAGTTAGTTGCTGTCAAGTAAATGGAAAGTGGACACGGAGCATGTGCAATCATAAGGACTGTGAACGAATAACTCGGGTATCTAAGCCTGTGAAATCATTTAGTTCTTCAAGTTGAGACTAACTTGAGAATGTTACTTGGTCGTATTGCAACAGATACATGTTAGATGACATTTATTGTTGCTCCAAAAAGTAGATAGAATTAAATTTCTTTTTAAGTTTGAAATATCTTGGTCTTTTGTACAACTTGAAGAGGTGTTTTTCTATTTATTGTGTGCAGGATTGAAGACCATTCCTTATCTTTTTTTCTGAAATCATGGTTTTGGGACTGAAAACCAGAACTAGGAATAGCCCATCGGTTCAAGTTGATTATCTAATCCATATTAAGGAGATTAAACCTTGGCCACCCTTGCAGTCACTGAGTACGCCTCGTGCTGTTTTGATCGAATGGCACTATGGTGATAAGCACTCTGGATCTACAAATCAAGTCGTGCCATCGTTGGGAACTGGTTCGGGTATTGGTGACGGAAGAATTGAATTCAATGAGTCATTTAGACTTCCTGTGACACTACTAAAGGAAACTTCCATTAAAGGTGGAGATGGTGACACTTTCCAAAAGAATTGCATTGAATTCCACTTGTATGAAGCACGACGTGAAAAGACTGTGAAAGGTCAGCATTTAGGAACTGCTACCATTGACTTGGCAGATTATGGCATTATTAGAGAGGGTTTGAGCATATGTCCCCCCATTAACTGCAAGCGAACTTACAGGAACTCACCACAGCCGCTCCTTTTCCTGAAAATTCAGCTAGGTGAGAGGAGTGGCGTGAGGCCATCCTTGAGGGACAGCTTAAAAAGAGAAGCATCAATGGACCGAAATGGTTCTCTTTCTAGATTAATGAGTGAAGAATCTGCAGAGGAAGCTGAGTTTGCTTCATACACTGATGATGATGTTTCCTCTCACTTATCATTGCCTGTTTCATCTTCAACCAACGGCTCAAACTATGGCTCACCAACTCAAGGAGAGGTATAATGCTTACTTTTCTATCAATAAATTCCTGCTGTGGATCACTTATATCTGAATGGGATTCTTCCTTTATGTTACGTCCAAACTTCCGTGGCATTCATTTTAAATTGAATGCTCTCTGTACAAGGTTGCATCATTTTAACACGAATGATTAGTAGTATTATGTTGCTTTTCCAATGTGATGAAAATCTTAGCTAGTTTGATACCCAGCTGGCTTATAATTGCAGGAAAGATCTGGGGGAGTAAAAAGTAGCTCTGGACAAGACGAAGATGAAAATGTCCTAGATGATAAGAAAAGGTTTGGAAATATGGACAAAACGCAGGGGACTAAATCTCCTTCAAGATTGCAAGGAAGTTTGTCACATACCTCAACTGATTTGTCTTCTGATCTGGCGTGGATCGCAAAGAAAATTGGTGGTAGTAGTAGCATTCAGTATTCAAGATCTAATGCAAGTAATATAACCGATGATACTCAGAATGCCTGCATGTTAATCAAACAGGACAAACAAGTACAATGTGTGGCACAAATAGCGGCCAGTGATGAAAGTGGTAGTGAAATATCCAGTCGGCAGAGCTCCAAGGAAGGCTTGATGGATGCTCATCCAGCTGACAAAACCGGTCCAATTCCGCAGATCACAGATGAGAGCAGTAACTTTGTGAATACATTTAGTAATTTCTCCGACAATGAAATTGAAGAGAACACTTCAACTCCATCTCTAAATGGGCTGTGTGATGATGAAAGAGATGCAGTTACTCAAAATGGAAACAGTAAGTATTATCGAGAAAATGGTCAACAATGTAGTCCTCATAATGGAGAACAATACCAGGAGAATGAGCACGAAAAAGAAATTTTGGAAAATAAAGGGCAATGCAAAAAGGATGAGACAGGCAGTTGCTACCCTGAAGAGGATTCTCTAGAACCTGTCCGGAAGGAAACTGATGCAGTTCCTGCTTACAGGGACAGTTGTGGAGCAAAGAATAGTACTCCCCAAAATGAGATATTAAAGCATGTGATGTCAGTCAGGTCATCACCAGAATCAAATAGGGACGGGTCCATCGGAATTGACCAGCTTCTAGTGCAAGATACTCCAAAAGGTGCTAGAGGTTTTTCAAGCAATGAAAGGAAAGATAAAAAAGTGAGTCCTAGGGATACAACAAACATTCTTTTGGAAAGCAAGATCCATAAGCTGGAGCAAAGAGTAAAGATGCTTGAAGAAGAACTGAGAGAATCTGCTGCTATTGAAGTTGGTCTTTACTCAGTTGTTGCAGAGCATGGATGTTCCACGAATAAGGTCCATGCTCCGGCTAGACGCCTGTCTAGGTTCTATATACATGCCTATAAAGAAAATTCTGCATTGAAAAGGGGAAGTGCTGCTAAAAGTGCTATATCTGGAATATATTTGGTTGCAAAGGCATGTGGAAATGATGTTGCTAGGTACTTTTCAGTCCTCACTTTCTGATGTATCATCTGCATTCAGACATGCAGGTTCTAACTCTCTGATGTACTATCTGCATTCAGACAAGCAATTTCTAGTTACTTCCTAGGTGCCTGTAGAGTCGTTTTATTTATTAGTCGACTTTTTTCTTAGGGGACCAAATTGTTCTGTTTAAAAAGATTTTGACATGAAAGCATAGAAGCACTCTCATGGATGCTATCCAAAGCTCTTAATTATAATAGTCTCCAGCAATATTTACTGTGATGCCTTATCTCTGAGACCTAAAACCAATGGATGAATTTCCAGTTATTGATTCATCAAAGCACAGATGTTAACTTCCCTTGGTTTAAGGTTTTGTGGAAATAAGTTAATGCATGCACAAGACATTTATTTGTTTTCTTTATGCAGATTCACTTATTTTTTCTGACCACAGGTTAACTTTCTGGCTATCAAATTCGGTCGTTCTGAGAGCAACTATAACCAAATTCCATGGGCAGCAACAGTTACCTTTTTCTGCTGACACTATGCCTGAAAAAGCTGTTGTCAAGGAAAAGAAGAAGAAATTTTCTCCCCTTAAGTGGGAGTCTTGCTCTGGCAATGATGTCAGAAATGACGTTTGTGAGAGTTTAGGCAATTGGGAGGACCCTGTTACATTTATAAAAGCACTTGAGAAAATTGAGGCTTGGATATTCTCCCGCATCATTGAATCTATTTGGTGGCAGGTGTCTCCTTCCCTCCCTCCCTCTCTCTTGCTCTCCCACAACCTCTTAAAGCACAGTGACACAAAAAGGATCCTAAAGATGTCAATTATTGATTTTGAACCTAAAGAATCACTATCTATCCACTAACTCAACTCTGGTTAATTCATTTTTTATTTTTCAGACTCTAATTCCATATATGCAATCTGGTGCTGCAACAGCAATCTGTAATAACATAGGTCCAGAGATAAATGGAATTCGCAGTACGACATCTAGTTCAGGTGCTGAAGAGCATAGAAACCTTTCGTTGGATCTTTGGAAGAAAGCCTTGAAAGATGTCTGTGAAAGGATTTGCCCTGTTCGAGCTGGAGGACATGAATGTGGTTGTTTGTGTTTGCTCTCTAAATTGGTATGGTCTGACTACCTTCCCTTCCATATTGTACAAGCTCCTTCCCGCCATCATAACATGTGATTATCTGTCTTTGCAGTACTTCTCATGCAAAGCTATAAATTGATTAAATAGTAATTTGTTCATATACCAATTAATTGGTAAGATACACCTCCAACCAGAACTTACCTCCACTATGGGCTTTCTTTGAATGGGTAAAGGTAGTTATGTTTTAACACCAGCATCTCCTGCATATCCCAAGTTTTTTCTTTGTTTCAATGGGTTTAATGTGGATCAAAACTGAGTTGGTCTTGATCTTAGTCCCTCTTGCTTCTAATTAACGTTCACGAAAACCAGATAATGGAACAATGTGTGGCTAGATTGGACGTAGCTATATTCAATGCTATCCTTCGAGAGTATGCTGATGAGATGCCTTCGGATCCTATATCAGATCCCATTAGTGATGCTAAGGTGCTTCCCATTCCAGCTGGAAAAGCTAGCTTTGGGGCAGGTGCACAACTGAAAATTGCGGTGAGTCTTGGTTGAACTTTTTCCAGTTAAGAGTTTTTAATGTATATATGATTGTAAATCTACTACTCATCTTGATGCATAATATCAAGAGTATTACCCTTTCACTTCTCTTGTTTTTTTACCTCAAGAAACAAAATTTTTATGAAGTTATGATGTTTCTGTCACATGGATTGCAGATAGGGAATTGGTCCAGATGGATCACTGAACTTTTTGGCAGCGGTGATGCCAACTCAGTAGATGATGAAATTAGAGCAGATAATGACGATGATGAGAGTGAATATGATTCCTCTTCCGAGTCTTTCCATCTCCTCAACGCACTGAGTGATCTTATGCTACTTCCAAAGGATATGTTGTTAAGTAGGACAATAAGGAAAGAGGTTCATCTCAAAACCGTAAAAGTGTCATGTTTTGTCTTGTTTGCTTCCTATTGTTCATATTTCCTTCTCCTTATTGATGATGCTACTTGGAACATTACACTTCAGGTCTGTCCCACATTTGGTCCGATCATAATAAGAAGGGTTCTTAATGTTTTTGTCCCGGATGAGTTTTGCCCTGATCCAATTCATGAAGTTGTACTTGAAGCCCTTAACTCCGAGGTAAGCTCATATCATCTCTGACTTTGTTCCTTTTTCCATGCTAGAGTTTGGAATAAAGTTGATGAATTAAGCATTTTTATTATTACAATACAACCAACCAAGAGTTGTCTGCACTTTTCTCTGGTTAGGATCCTTTTGATGCCGAAGAAGATTCCGTCATGAGCTACCCATGCACTGCAGCTCCTACAGCTTATAAGCCACCTTCAGCAGCTTCAGTTGATGGTCTATTAGGTGACGTTAGTGGCCATTCTCAGCTGAGACGAAGCAGAACTTCGGTGCTCAAGAAGTCATACACAAGTGATGATGAACTGGACCAACTAGATTTGAACTTTATCATTTCTGAGGGCATTGCAACTTCACCTCTCGTAAAATCCAATAGGATATCAGAAGCTAGCGGAGATGGAGATGAAAATGGAAATGCTGTTAGGTATCAACTCCTTCGGGAAGTTTGGATAAACAGTGAATAATATGATTCTTTTAACCTCTAGAATTGTAAGCAAGAATATGGTGCACTGCCTTCTCTACTTCTGTTAATAAATTTTTGCAGCTACGGGAATTGCTGTATTCCTTCTCATTTTCCCATCTTACAAGGAGAATATGGATTGGTACTTTTATAACTCAAGTTCTAAAATCAAGTCGTTTTCGATTACAAGAGCTTAACTTTTTGAAATATTAATCTTTTGGTTCAAGTTCTGAAGCTTGCTTTTGACAAATACAGCAATAAAACTATCAAATATCAAAATCAGGATAATATGATAAGAACTCGTGAAGCACAATGTATAGCTCATACAGCCAAACTTTGAAGAACACGATATGGGTGCTTAATGCCACAATACGAGCTAATACGTGGATTTGAAGTTTTACACAACATAAGCATTTCACAAAAGGTGCACTTTGTAGAAATCTATATATGGAGAGTGTTAAAATGTAAGCTTGTTTAATGCTTACACCTCTTCTGCAGATGAACTAGATTGCACTCCTTTAAACAAAAATACATGTATTCCCGCCCAAAAATTAGAGTTGTTACACTCATATTCCCTATACCTACTGTGCTTGCAAAAAGAATGGAGATCATCGGAAAATCAAATCAGCATCCTGCAGTCAACTGTGTAGAACCAATTGCATTCCTGTGCTGAAGATGCAAAGCAGCCAAAAGGCCTTGCCATGTTTCTCCAGGTCCTCCGGCCACTTGAAAATCAAGGAGCTTTCTCTGTTTCCTGTAGTATTCTTCTAGTGGATTGACCTAAATAAGACAGAATGGTGAAGTGAATTAGTTATGTTGTTGTTCCAACTGAAAAATTACTGAGCTTTGACTCTTACGATCACCTTTAGCATGCTGACTAGCAACAAAACGTGAGCTGAGAAAATTTTGATCCAAGATCATGCAATTAGTTTTATAGTGGTATTAATGAAAGAAAAACAAACCGCATATTTAAAGAAATTGATCAACAATGAATATACAATTCACATACAACACAACTGCAGGATACATCACTTTTGACACCTGTAGCGCAAACAGAAGTAAAACTACGTGAAGAAGATCAAGTACGTACCGAAAGTCCCAGAACAATATGGCATAAACATATAAACCATTTCAGCAATGGTTAGTTCAGCTAGCAATCAGGTACTCAGTATATTAGCTATTAAGCAAAAGACAATTGATTTGATTTTTCCTCAAACAAGATACTCGAAGGCCTAAAATGACATTTTGAAGCAGTACATTTGCATGTCTAATTCAGCAAGCACTAGTATTATACACGTCAAGAATGGTAAGAAGAATGCTATGAGAGGCAATCTACAATTTAATTCATTTCAAGTTAATGACATCAAAATTTACAAGTACTTGCAACTGTAAAATTTTTGGCATCAATAGGTACCTGTTCTGCATGCACATGCAGGTTCTTCCTTGAGACATCATCCATGATACATGAAGGCCTAAAATGACCACCCTCTTGTTGACGATTAGTATTAATTCCAGAAGCCCCCCTGCGGAGGAATTCCAGTGGTGGATAAAGCCCAGTGCTTATATCTTTCTTTGATACCAAATTCTCCGCACATTTAAGATTCAGAACCAAATCTATGTCCACAGTTTTGTCCAGGATCTCCTGCAGGAATAAAGCAGAAGTGTATGTAATTTCCAACATCTGTTCATGTTGAACCATGTGAAAATACACAGGCCTCTTTGATAAAAGTCTGAGAGAAGTACAATAAAATTTACGCTCGATGTTTTATTAACAAGTTTATGTATTGTTCGGTCCAGCACACTAGAAGTCAACAACAACATATCCAATGTAATCCCACAAAGTGGTGTTTGGGGAGGGTAGAGTGTACGCAACTTTACCCCTATCTTTTCTGATAGACCCTTGACTCAAGAAAAATTAGTGGATTAAGAAAACATAACTTGTAACCGAGACAATACAGATCACAATAAAGTGAATAATCTGCCGTGAACACTATCCATCAATAAATACAGAATTAGGATTTCAGGATGTAGAATACCACAAGCTTTCACGGACGCTTCTCATTAAAATTTATGATTTTTTAAGGCAACAAACCAATTTTATATCGAGACTAATATCATTACTTCAAAATTTCAAACAACTGAAAAAAAATACATAAAGTGATATTTATCTATTCAACACCACCACGAACAAAATGATGTTGGATCAATACGTGAAGTATGTACTCTAGCTGCTGGTCTCAACCCTTGAAGGAAAGATAGTTCAAAATGAAAAATGGATGGATCCACATGTAACAAGAAAAAAGTTTCACTAAATGAAGCCGACATGGAAGGGAATCTATACTTACAGCTTGAATCCTTGATCGAGGAATCCCATCCAAGATAAATCCACTTTCACCACTGCAATATCCTTCTTCTAGCCTCTTTGACAATAAACCAAATATAACCTCTTCCGGGACAAGTTTTCCCTGGTTGACAGCATCTGCTATCTTCATTGATCCATACACAAAGATGGAAAGCATTATTGGGTGAAACAAACAAAAAGAAAAGACAAGGAGTAATGTGAGACTATCATAAAGCAAAAGAAAGTACTCCTTAGTTCCATTTTACATGACAAATTACTAATGTAAAATCAAATTTTCATGTTTTATAGCGCAAAGTTTCTACTTATGTAATTATATGTCAAAGCAGAGATCAATCATTTAATTGAGATAACAATTGAAACAGAGGAAGTAATAGAACTAAAAACAACAGCTCAATCAAGCTTTTATGCTTTTAATTCTTGGATCAATTTTATATCTTTTGGTATTAATCCAAACATTCAAGCTAATTTCTTTGTTTTACTTAACAATTTTTTCAAAAATAAGACCAGCTAAAAGCTAAAAGAACAATTTTTCTTGTCATTTACACATTGCAGATAGATTGAAATCTCAAACAAACAGAAATGCAGAAGCAACAAAAACCTGCTTGTAGAGAGAAGAACGAGGATGGAGCTCTTGACGAACGAGTGAACCCATGGAAATATGAGGAACATCTAGAAGCTTCGAGAGCCACTGGGCGTACACGTGTCTCTGTGCCATAGGATCACCCATGATCACCCACTGCACTCCTCTTCGAGGAACCGACCCCTCAGATTCCTCCATTACGCAGCTCCGGTTCTGATACTCTTCGTATTCGTAATCATCGTAATCGTAGTCTGCTAGCTGAGCCGCAGCTGATCCGTAAGACCGGAGAGCTTCATTCCGAATAAGTGGCTGCGCCGCCGCTCTAATACGGCTGAGCAATGCCATCGCCGGCCGGAAAAATGATCTCTGTATAGCCGCCCCGAGAGAAGAGAAGAAGAGGGTTTCTCTAAAGAAAGCAAATTGGGGTTTTAGTGATACGAAGATGAAAAACATTGTCCCTGAAAGTGGGATTTATTTACGAAGATGCCACTAGTGTATTCCACGTGTCGACCAAAGAGAGGTGGAGGGAATTGAAGTAGGTCCCACATGATATGCCCCGACACGTGGCGGATGTAATTTCTATTCATCGACCGCGTCCACCGATGTTGCATGGACATCACAATTCCCATGTGAACTTGATTAAATTTTGCAACTTTTGAAAAATAATTTCCAGATAAAAATCGAGATTAATTTTTTCTCATATATAATTTGAGATATTAATTAATCTCAAAATTATTTATCGTATCATTTTTATTAAAATAAATTGTGAAATTATTATATCATATAAAAAATAAAATAAAATAATATATTATTCTTATTTTGTTTCGTCCCATGTACCAGACAATCCACAATAGTTCGATTAATAATTACTATTACTGAACTATTTGATGTTAATATTTTGTGTTATTTGTTAAAACATTAATTAACGAGTGTGGGTCTTGTAGCTGTAGTTTTAGGACTAGTATATATTATTAATAGTATAAAAGTTTTGAATTTTGTTATGGTCAAATCTATATATGAACGATCGATTTGTTTATTAGCTATACTAAAATAAACCGTTCAACGCATAGTAAGTTCAAGGAAACTAAATAATACATATATATATGTGTGAAAAATGACATATATATTACCAAATAAAACAAACAACTAGCCATGCATGCTTCATACCTAAGAATCATGCCTAATGATTATATTATAGCAACGACCAACATATATACATAATTTATTTTTAGTAATTATCGATTAATAATCTATAATATGTACAACATCGTAAAATCAATACTTTTATGACGGTTTCCTACAGCCGCCCATAGCAAACAAACAATTAATTAGATATTTGACTTTAAAATATATTCTACTCCAAATTGACTTTTATTTTCTTCTTCCGCACAACTTGGAACATTCTCAGATACTTCTATGTTGTTTCTTGGATTTCTGGAAGCTTAACAAGTTGATCAAGATGAAACCAAACATGTATATTCCTTTAGATTAATCTCCCCACGCGGAATTTGCCACTTGTTTCAAACATACACACAGAAATATATATTATATTATTGATGTAAGTTGGATTCTGTTCTTCCTTTTCACTCTTATATATTCTTTGCTAACTACATTGCTACTTTCTTACAAGGAATAACTCACCATGTTTGTTATGTGTAAAGCCCATTAAAAGAGAAACCTCTCTCTCTAGCTCTCTTGGTCATTCAAATAATATTCTCTTGTTTGCTTGTAATTAAAGATGGAAGGATACCAACAACACCAGTACAGACGACTTTTTGACCTCCTTGACAAGAATGGAGATGGAAAAATATCAGTATCGGAGTTGCAACAATGTGTGCATTTGATAGGCAAAGACATGTCATTGGAGGAGGCACAGGCCTTGGTGGCAGCTCATGACCCCAAGGACGACAACATGTTGGATTTGGACGATTTCACGAGATTAGTGGAACATGGTGGGACGGAAGAAGAGAGGGCGCGCGAGTTGAAGGAGGTGTTTAGGATGTATGAGATGGAAGGGTGTGGATGCATCACGCCGGAGAGTTTGAAGAGAATGCTTGATAGGCTAGGGGAGACGAGGAGCGTTGATGAGTGCAAGGGAATGATCGCCAGATATGATATCAACGATGATGGTTTGCTCAATTTTGATGAGTTTGTCATCATGATGCGTTGCTAGTTACATATCAACTTCTTTATTCTAAGTTGTAACATCAATGTTGCGTCAGTATTGAATCCTCCAAAAATGCATCATTTGAAGGATTCAACACATTCTCCCAAAGCATGGATACGACATTAGTTGCACTTTTGGAGTTTATTTGCTTCATTAAGTTTGTATTGGTAATACATTCTTTCTGTATATTTGATTCGTCAATTTGTTGTGAATAATATTCAGTTATTAATCAAATTGAATCTTCTTACTATTCAATATAGATATCGATAATTTGACATTGGGCACAAATAACGACTCGTATCACTTATTTGCTTCAGTCTACATACATTATAAGAATAATGTTCGTATCCGTGGTCCAATATTAATTAAACGGGTGGGTCGATCAACATAAAATTTATAGTGGCCTGATTGAAACTAAGCCCAAAATAAATCCATCCATAAAAAATAAGCCCAAAATATATCCATTCATCAAAAATAAGCCCAAAATGAAAACAGTAAATGGTCAAGGGAACATACAATTGATCCGTGAAGATGCCTAAACATGACTAAGAGCCTGTTTTGATTGCCTTATTATAAATTTGTAAGTTAAGAAATTTTTCGTTTATGATTTTTGATTTATTTTTTATTTTAAAAATAGGCCTTTAAAAGTATATTTTCATTTTATCTAAAATATTATAAAAGTGTGTTTAAAAACTATTTTATCTTAGAAACGTTTAAAATAAGTCAATTCAAATGGACGTTATAACCAGCATTGGCCATCAAATCAAGTCACCGACGACTAATGAAAAAGCAAATGGACAAAAGCTTTGTTATTGCTACTTTCACCTATCCAACCTTTTCTCTTTATGGTTTTGTCCCATGTTGAACTATCTTTAACTATTATATTATATTGTACATGTGACAAGACCACACTAGCTGATGTAGCTTGGCCAATATTCCATTCATATACATCGACTTATTCGGATATTAATGTTTTCGGGATAAAAATAAAAATTATAATTTGTTTCAAAAAGTGCTTGTTGGAAAAGTAATTTTGAAGAGTTGCATGCATTTAGATCAATTTAGAAGATACTTTTAGATATAATATTGTAAAAGTATTATTGTAATGAATGAAATTTGTAGTAAAGATGCGATAAAATGAGTTCTTTTCGGTACAATGCAGGGGTGGGTTCGATTTTTCCCTAAAATTAAAGACAGAACGGAAGGTAATTTGGTGGTTCGGTTCGGTTTGATTTTGCCAAAAAAAAAGTAAACTATTGGTTTTTCGATTTGGTTTTTTTGGTTCAATCTTCGGTTTTTTTCGGTTTTTCAGTTTTTAAAAATAATTTTTTAAGGTAAAATAATATGTTGGGTAAAAACATATCATTGTATAGATATGCTAAACAATTGGTAAAGAGTAAAGTTTGGATTAGTACAATTATCACAATATAAGAACTATAATTATCACCAAGAAAATTGCAAACATATGTTCTAAAAAAACAAATATCAAATACTCCTTGGGAGGTTCAAGTCAATTGTGTGTAGCCAAAAGAAATTATCAAATACTCCTTGAAGTATCAATTAGTTGCAGGTGACAGTAGCCAAAAGACTTCTCCATAGAGGCTTCAAATCTATGTTTCTTTCGTGCAACAAGAAAGACTTTCCTTCTTAGCCAGCCATGTAGCCTATAAAGTATAAATGACGTTAGTATAGAAAAATCGATTTTTGACGGTTCGGTTCGATTTTAGAAGACCAAAATCGAAATCGAAACCGCACAAAATCGGTTCGGATCGGTTTTTTGTATTTGATTTTGGTTTTTTACGGTGCAATTTTTTTTTGGTATTTTTTGATCGATTTCGATTCGGTTTTCGATTTTTGATTTTACGGACCCACCCCCTAATATAATGCGAGTTGAGTAGATAATTTATCAATCAGATTATGTTAAAATCCATTCTTTTATATCATGGTAATATAAATTTAATATTTAGCATATGAGTTAAACTGTTCTCTCGTAATTTCATTTTCAAGATTTGAATTAGAAAAATAAATATAAATATTGTAACGTGAGTATAAAATCAGAAGACCCAATCCTGCTATATCTGTGTGGGGACCGGACTGGTTGGTTCCTATTTCCTATCTACAGTGTTTGTCAATTTAAGTGCCTAAAATATCGTCCTTTCAGAAAATGACGTATCAATTTACTAATTTCTTCCCCCCGGCCCGGCTCTAAGGCTTGCCAAATGAAACCCCTGCTTAGGCCCCAAAAATTTGGAGGCGTCAAATTTACTTATTAATTTTATTATATATTATATAATTTATATAAATAAAAATTTCATAATATTTTTTTATTATTGCATGAGTTATTTTTTTTATTTTAATTCAATATATTATATTAATTTTTTTATAATTAATTTTAGATATTAATGAGTGCTATTTAAAAGAATGAATTACAATCTTCAATTAAATTGATCAATTTAAAGGTGTATATATTTTTGACACTATTTATGCACAAAACTTCGAATATTAAGTGATGTATGTTTTTTTTCTTTTTTCTTGTTTGTGATGATAGCCATATCAAAATTTTAATTTGAGTTTTGGACCTCAACATTCCGCTTTATTTCTTTGTGCTCTTTTTTTTCCTTTTCGAAATTTGCTATTTTTTTTTTTATCTTAAATGATTAGTCTATTGTTAGAAAATAAATTTATTTTTTTGGTAGTTTGCAAATTTTAAAAAATAAATCTAAGGGCCTCTTGATATGATTTTGTCTTAGGCCACAAAATTCTTTGAGCCCCCCTGCCCCCCCCCCCCCCCCCCCCCCCTCTCTCTCTCTATACATATATTAAAACGATCTGACAAAAATGATTTTGTATCCAACAAGACTCGAAATCCAAAATTTCTTATTAAGAATGAATATAAGTAATTATCGCTTTATCATAATTTGTGTTAATACATCAGAGTAAATATTATTCAGGGTTTAATGCGTGGCTAACATATAGTGCGTATATAAGATTTAAATTTATCAGGTTCAATTAAACGTTGTGTTGTATTTTTTTTTGTTATGAGTTCAAATTTTTGTACCATAAAGTTAGCTTGATGACTTTCATCGCTTTAATTAGGATAGTAAATAAACTGTTATATACCATATTCTTATCAACGTTTACACTATATATAGACTTAGTCCTTTTTAAAAAAATAAACACATATTAAATATGGTCTAGCTAACAATAATAATAACAACAACAGGAAAACAATAATAAATGTTAATTAATTAATTAAATAGAGAGGGCAGAAAATTAAGTTCTATAAATATATTATAGCCTTTTTTAAAAAAAAATTATAAATATCTACTTCGGTTGAAGGAGTAATAAAGTTTGAGCACATATAATAGAACTTACCTTTAATAGAAGTAGACTCATTATTTGCATGTCTTATTCTTGCAGTATTGGGTAGTTACAATTTACAACTTGTCAGGACCAATATATTTAACATATCATTCATATTCATTTAATTTGCATATTGACCTCTTAGTACAAAAGATAATGTCATATTTAATTTTGTCACCTTCCCCTCAACCACACAAACAACACATATCTTATTTTTTTTATCCATTTTGATACATATTTAAAGTTCGATTAATTTGAAATCGTTAAAATATTTTACTTTAAAGAGCAAAGCAATGATCTCTAGTAAAGATAATTGTATTTATAGAAATAAATTTAAAAGTTCTGATTACCACGAGTTCAATTAATATATAGTCATTTACAATTATCTTTTTACATATTAAAAACATGAAAATAACACAAGAAGACTTTTCCCATCAACAAAAAGGAGGCTTGTAAAAAGGGGAATCTGAACAAAGCTGAAGCCATAAACTTGCCAGCCACATTCCTATACAACTATCACATGATAATAATTCTAAAGGGCACATAATTCCAAGGAAATTAATCAATAGAATATTTAAATATACAAAATTAATCTGATAAAAAATTCTTTTATATTATTATTTAATATATTGTAAAAGAAAGATATAACAAACAAAATGAATTTATAAAGAAATACAAAACAAGTTAATTTCCAGCCCAAAAATGTCAAGATTGCATCTTTTTTCCTTCAAAGAATATGGTAAGATAATTACAATCTTTCTATTTTTAAAATGAAATACTTGATTAAGCACACTTAAAATATCTATCGAAATTTAAAATCATAATAAAATAATAGTAATCCCTTGATCTTTTAACTCATGTTTGAACGAAATACTTACTAGAGAGTATTTGATCTCCTCCTAAAATAGACCTATTTAACATAAATATAAACTAATGAGGTACTAATAAATTGAGTATACCTCATCATTAAGCAAAAACAGATGTGAAAATATCGTAAACATATTATAATGGGAATCAAAATCGTAAAAAATATAATACAACGAATGAAAGGATTGACACTTTTCACAAAAAATTATATAGGATGCGAATTCAAAATAATCGGACTTCACTCGATATCCAACACGGGACATGTTACTTTATATGATTCCAACTTTTAGGGTGGGACCAAAGCAATTCTACTATTTGGAAAAACGTTACTTCACTTTCAAGTCCCAATTGTTGCAGCACAAAAGGCAGGGCCTTTGCTCTTCCCTCTTTCTCAAAATTGTATGGATTAATTTGTGATTGTTAAGAAGAAAATGGGTTCATGTGTTTCAGTGCACAAAGACCCTCAATTTCGCCTTGTTTTTGGGTCCAAAACTACCCATCGCACCCCATCACCTCTTCAAGAAAAACCCACTCATCGATCTCCTCCGGCTGTAACTGCCTTTCCTGATTTTGGTATCTTCCTCTTTTAACTCTGTCGTTTAATGTTCACTTGATTCTCTTACTGTTATTGTTTCTGTTTCATTTGGTTACAAAAAGTTGCTGTTTTTTTGAGTTAATCAGATTCTTGCCTGTGCTGATTTGGGGTGGAGGTACCTGTTGTTTACACCCTCAAAATATTTTAATTGTGAACCTACTAACATGAGTTATGGGTTCCGCGTCGATTTAGAATTCATAAACTTCAAATCTTAGTTCCGCTGATACATGATGTTTTGGAATGTATTTAAGGAAAATTAAGGATTTGATCTGATGAACATCTTTTAGGCATATTAGTACAATAGGAGACTCAGACTGATGAGAATAGTTGCCTAGAAAATAACAACTTTTTCATAATTTTATAGCGTAGCTCTCAATTCCTTTTGTGGAATTAAGAAGTAGTGACCAAGAAGCTATTTTAGAATCTTGTATAATGCCAAAATTAAATATTTTTGGGTGATGGGGCCTTTGTAGCACATGTTGTCATGAGCAGGGCAATTTTTCTTTTTTTAATATCTGGAGACAACCATTGTGAAAGCAGATTAAACATATCACCCATAAAACAACAAGAAAATAGTAGCTTACAAGTGTAGTGGTATATTTTAGAATTGCTCAGCTCATTACATGAATTATAAAGAACTTAGTTTTGAAGCATTGTAATTTGTCATTGCATCATTCTATTTTTGCTTGCTGCTACTTTGATTAAATCAACATTTCTTATAAACAGCTACAACCTGCTATTCTTTATGCTTGGTCACAAATTTGTTATGTGTTTCCAGCACAGATATTTTCATCATTCTCTGAGCTTTAGAGCTGAAAACAACAAACTTTTCGTTGATAAATAAAATTGGCACACTTTACAAGTTTTATTTACTTCACTTATAAGGTGGGGAAAAAATGTTATACAATTAGTTGATAATGGTAGTTGCATTCAGTCTTCTCGAAACCCTGTTCATGTAGGTCAACAAAGGTCAGTAGAAGATAGTAGATCTACCCTTGTCAAGTATTCCATTTCATCATCTTGTGTTATTGGTCACATGCCAAATAATAGCTCTATGCCTCTATTTCTTGAAGATGATTCATCTTTTTGTGCATCTTAGGCATATTAGTACAATAGGAGACTCAGACCGATGAGAATAGTTGCCTAGAAAATAACAACTTTTTCATAATTTTATAGCGTAGCTCTCAATTCCTTTTGTGGAATTAAGAAGTAGTGACCAAGAAGCTATTTTAGAATCTTGTATAATGCCAAAATTAAATATTTTTGGGTGATGGGGCCTTTGTAGCACATGTTGTCATGAGCAGGGCAATTTTTTTTTTTTTTAATATCTGGAGACAACCATTGTGAAAGCAGATTAAACATATCACCCATAAAACAACAAGAAAATAGTAGCTTACAAGTGTAGTGGTATATTTTAGAATTGCTCAGCTCATTACATGAATTATAAAGAACTTAGTTTTGAAGCATTGTAATTTGTCATTGCATCATTCTATTTTTGCTGGCTGCTACTTTGATTAAATCAACATTTCTTATAAACAGCTACAACCTGCTATTCTTTATGCTTGGTCACAAATTTGTTATGTGTTTCCAGCACAGATATTTTCATCATTCTCTGAGCTTTAGAGCTGAAAACAACAAACTTTTCGTTGATAAATAAAATTGGCACACTTTACAAGTTTTATTTACTTCACTTTTAAGGTGGGGAAAAATGTTATACAATTAGTTGATAACGGTAGTTGCATTCAGTCTTCTCGAAACCCTGTTCATGTAGGTTAACAAAGGTCAGTAGAAGATAGTAGATATACCCTTGCCAAGTATTCCATTTCATCATCTTGTGTTATTGGTCACATGCCAAATAATAGCTCTATGCCTCTATTTCTTGAAGATGATTCATCTTTTTGTGCATCTTAGTATTTAAAGACCTAAGACACAGGGGTTTACCCACTGAATGCTCCCAACCAATCTCATCTCTCTTTATCTCTATTAGATATATTTATATTGAGTTTATGCATATTAGGTGTTATGGTTCAGTATTCTTTTCAGCTTTCTTCTTTGGTTTATCTGCATGAAATTACTCACCTTGCAGATTGTCGGAGTATCTTCCTTCATAGTGTTTATGTGTACGGTCATGTAATTTAGTTGCATCTTTTTATCTGAGAGTCGAAGACATTTTTTTCTTGTTGTAGGCAGTAAGGATGAGACCTTCTTTGATTCTCAGGCTTGGTTGGATTCTGATTGTGAAGATGACTTCCTTAGTGTGAACGGAGGTAAGATTTGTTCTTCAATTTATGATGCATGCTTCATTTTTTCATTAATTAGCAGCACTAAGAGTGTAGCATGTATGACAAAAAACAAAAGAGTTCCTTCCTTAGGTCTGCAAGGAACTGATACTGCCGGCATCTGCACAATATTCCTCATTACACCAAAAGAAAAGTAATCAATTGATGGCACTTCATATTCTTCCATCTTCATCGCTGATCCCTTTCCATAGATTTGATAGGACGAAATAATTAAGTGTCATGCATAAGCTAGCAAAGTGAACCTCCAAAGACTATGAAAAAGAAGACAAATCAGAAATATACCAAAAGAGACACAAACATTGCAATGTGGTTCAGTCAACCGACCTACATCCATAAAAGGAGATGAACAATCCACTATATATATGAGACTACACAATATCGAGAGAAATAACCTCACACAATTCGCTCGGAACAAAAAGAGGTTCATTAAAGTGTTAATGTAACACTTGTGTCTCATCGTTTCTCCCCCTACACAAAACTCGCAATCCCCTAGGTCTACATTGATGCCAAGTTAGAAGGAATGAAGCTCTAGTTATAAACCTTTTCCTACGAGAAAAAAGACTAGCCAAATATGGAGACTTTGTGTTTTCCTTTTAGAAAAAGAAAAACTCAATTATGGTAAGAAATTAGGACAAATACCCAACAAGGTTTCATAAGCTACAATATTTATTGTAGTATACTTGTATTTTGATCTGACACACTGGAAGTGCCTAGTGATTCGTTCAGAGAATATCCAATCTACAAAAGCAGTTATATATCGGCTTTTGGGAAAGTGCTTGCGACACCCTTGCCATACATTTGTTGTTTACTTGTCATCGTCTTTTATTTAATTGCAGATTTTACGCCTTCTCGTGGGAATACTCCTCTCCATCCTAGCTTGGCTGGAAATTTGAAAGGTAACAGCGATGCCCCTGCTGCTTTTCAGCAATCACCGCCACAGGAAAAAAAGAAGAGATTGTCTGAACTTTTCTGTGAAAGCTTGAGAAGTGAGCTCAATGAGCAAAATGTCACGAGTACAAAAAAGGCAACTGCATTTACTGGTGATCAAGTTCCACCAAGATCCACCCCTGGAACACCTTATACGTCTGTGTGTAACAGCGAAAGAACTCCCAATGAAGAGCTAAGATGTGATGTCAAATCATCGAAGCCAGCACAATGTTGTCTTCCAAGGTTACTCTCAAGTCGTAGCTTTAGTGAAAGGAGGAAAAGAATGAGCCCGGCACGTGCTGTTGGCTGAAAGCCAAGAAGTTGTCTCTCCCAAGGTAATATATATATATGTGTTTATGTCCATGTTTAAGGTATATATAGAATATGAACGTTGATGGTCAGTAAAACTTAATGACCATGAGATTTCGGGGAAAATACACAGACGTGTAGAGTTATGGTATGTTCATTCTTGAATTTGGCGCTATTATGTATAAAGATATAGAAAAACAGCTTTCTTCAATTAATCAACAGCAGACTAATTCACTTTCATGTTCATGTTTCTGCTTCTCAATGAGCAGATTGCCATTTTTCTCTCTTAATAGCTGCCATAGGCCCAAACACATTTGATCTATCTTGCATTTGGGCCTCGCGTTCAGTTCTGCAATTGACTATTTGTGAATTTTACCCATTCGGATAATATATCCTGATTCTTCTGATAATTAACTGTATCAGTGTTTGATTCCTGCTTACGCATCCTAAACTCTAGCAGTTTTCAATGGATTTATTTAGTAATTTTAATCTAATATTTCATAAGTTTAATCAAACAAGTAGTGTGCATGCTGTCTAAACAAGAAGAGGTAATTCATGGATGAGTCAAAATTGTGCAATTTGACTCGATATATTCCCATTTCCATCAAATTTTGTTTCCTTTTTAAGGCAAACACGAAATTATTCAGTAGAATTAAATTGATCCGATTAATTTAGATCGGCGGATAAAAAGATTTGTCCGGATAGATATCTGATTCATCATAAGCAACAAATTCCATGAATTATGAGTCACTAGTGTGATTGCTTTGACGTGTGGACGTTTACTAATTTTTACATTATATATGCACCTTCCATTTCTTTTTCTTTTTCTTTTTTTCCTTGGTATTGCCCATATTATATGTCATCAGAATTATTTTTATAACCATATTTATATTAGATTTACGTTATCGTTTCAGTCAGTGGATGATCTTCACCCATTAATACCGACAACATAATATTTATTCCTCCCTATATAAAAGCTTGTCTGCAAGCTGGATGGGCTATACGGACAAAAATATCTTATAGGTTGGACTATTTCATTTTTTATATAACATAGTTTTACTATTTTAATACAAATAATAAAATAAAAAATAACATTGAAATTAACTAATACTCATAATCAAATGTAGGATAAAGTCAATCCCACATTTAAGATATGAACTGTTTTTTTAAATCGTGATATAAAAAATTCATGAAGTAGAAAAAAATTAAAAAGAAGGTATAAATAATTAATTGTGACTCAATTATAAGTTCTTTCAATTCTCATAGACAAGATATGACGATTCAGGTGCGTGCTTTATACGTCTTCTAATTTCTTCACACAACAAAACAAAAACGACGAAATCTTTCTACATTTTAAATTCTATATAAGATATGTTCATTCTTATTATTTTAAATTCTGTTAATTTTATAACAACTATATTCAACATGCATGAAACTAAAACAAGTATACATAGATTACATCTATTATTCTCAACAAATTGGCCCTTTATCGCAAATTCTCAACAAGACAGGCCAAAGCCTCCATCAATTGGCCTCACTTTATTGGTTCACCTTATTTCGTAACTTTTAAAATATCTAACTATATATATACCCATTTAATTAATATCATCATTGTATCGGTGCACTAGTAAAAACTTATTCATCATTTGATATTTACACTAAATCAAGCAACATAATCAAGAATTAAAGTGATATATTATTTAAATTAAATAACCAATATATGGTCATGTAATTAAAAGATATATATGTATTTATTGATTTATTACGAAAGTCTAGCAAGTTTTATTATAATTTTATAAATGACATTGTAAGTTATATACGACGTCATCAAATCAGTTTGCCTTTTTTATACTATTAATTTAGCTAAATGATATATATGATTGATAGATAAATCTCTTTAAAACATGAGATTATTTGTAATCTTAATAATAAAAGGTGACACGTGTCACAATAGATAAAGGTGCACTTGACTGTCAATGTATATTACTTTTTTTTTTTTAAGTAGCAAGCTATATATCACTTGAACTCTAGTACAAAACTAATCTTTAAAGTGAGATTTTTCAAGATACAATACATATTATAATAGTTGAAGCTAATTTGATCGTATAGAATTCCATTACACGTGACATATATTGTTAAAATTTGTGTAGTGCAAAACTCATCTTAATATCTGAGAAAAATTTAGATCCTTATAACCAGATCGCCCAATAATTCATGCATATGGAAAGAGAACCTAGAAATACGAAAGATTGTATGAAAATATGAAAGGTTATAGATTTATAGTCATATGACATAAGTGGAATAACTTCATTCATATTTGCAGCACTTTCACAGTTATAGCATACAAATCTTTATTATATGTACCATTATCCATTCGCACAACCTATACTTAATATATTTTGTTTCTATACACTATGTATGTATATCACGAAACTTCCAAATATAATTGGTGGACCCCAACAGCCATACTCTTAGAGTTGTGTGTTCATACTACAAACAATATTATAAGATCAGTAATAGTAGTGCGATGTAAAGGAAAAGCAAAAAATATAAACTTAAAAAAAGGTGTTGTATAAGATCCTCAAGTTAGTCAGTTGAAAAGGCTCCATATATGTCCACAAGAAGAAAAAAGAAAAGTTTTCACACCTTCATTATCTAGAGATTCCCAAGTGGTCATGTCACTATATATAAATATTTGTCTTTTGTTTAAGAGTTCCACCATTGCCCATCTCCCTTCTCCATTAGAAATGGCGTTTATTGGAGTATGGTTCTTGTCATGTTCACGTATTTTGAGCCTTCTGATACTACTTATGTTGGTGCTTGAGACTAATAGAGTATTAGGCTCAAGACATAATTTTGGCTTCATTAGTCACGACGACAGTGGGCCGGGTATGTGTGCCTCCACTGTCGCGGCTCATGGTTACAAATGCCAAGAATTTGAGGTATATATTTTTAACTTCCACTTATTATCTACTGGCCAGCCTTGTTCTTATTGGGATCATAATTATGTGTGTCAGGTAAAAACTGATGATGGATACATATTAAGTGTCCAAAGAATTCCAGAAGGTCGTGTAGGAGGTGGTGGGCAAATCAGACAGCCAGTGTTGTTGCAGCATGGAGTTCTTGTGGTAATTTAACTGCTAGCTCTAATACATATATCACTTGCTCTTTTTTATGTTCTAAATTGTTGAATATATATTTGCACAACAATCTACTTATGTACGATTAATATGAGCAACAATTTTGTTCTTTTAGAAAGAACTAGGTCAAAGTAGTATATTGTTAACTTTGAGCCTGTAAATTTGGATTAGTTTTTCAAAAAGAATTATAACACCTACTTTAATTTCAGTTTTCAATATGACATGTTTAAAGCCATAAGATTCACAATTTAATATATTTGAGATGACTTTAATTTATGACTACAAATTTTAAAAATCTTCTTTATTTTTTTAAATTCCATACAAAATCAAATTAAATCAACCTTTTTTAAACGAAAAAAGTATTAATTATTCCCTTCCACCATATATCCGATCCGATATTGGTGGAGTAAAACTTGGAGATGGTGAACTTTTACGATGAATAAAATAGTATATACTAAAGGAGTGATGATGATGATTTCTTAGTGACAAGGTCACTAGGAAGGGTCATGATGATTTCTTATATAGTCTGAAACAGACATTAAATATCTTCATCATATGCCATCCAATTGATTGTTGCCTCAGCCCTTGCAGGTGATAATTGTTTCATCCCCAAAGTAAAGATATATAGTGTTAGTGGTGGACCTTGTGCCAATCATTTAAAAAAAAAAAAAAATTAACTTTTTCTTTTATTGTTAGTTTATATAACTTAAATAATTATTTTCTTTTCAAGGATGGCGCTACGTGGCTGTTGAGTCCACCGGAACAATCTCTGGCGATGATATTAGCAGATAATGGATTTGACGTTTGGATTTCGAATATCAGAGGAACCAAATACAGCCGTCGCCATGTCACTCTTGATGCTAGGAATTCGGTATGAACAAATTTCAAATCATTTAAAGAAGAATATACACATTAATTTCTTATTATTGGAGAAACTATTTGTTTGTAGGAATACTGGAATTGGTCTTGGGACGAATTGATAGCCCATGAACTACCAGCTGTTATTGACTTTATCTTCAAACAAACTGGACAAAAAATACACTATGTTGGTCATTCAATGGTAGGTTGATTAGATGGATGACATCAATTTCATGGCCATAATATATCTATCAATTTCATGGCCATAATATATCTAAGGACGTACCGATATATGTATGTAACAGGGGACTTTGATGGCTTTAGCATCATTCTCAGAAGGAAGAGAAGTAGACAAGGTGAAATCAGCAGCATTACTCAGTCCAATTGCTTATTTGAGTCATATGACCACTGCACTTGGTGACGTTGCTGCTAGAGCCTTTGTTGGTGAAGTTAGTATATACATATATATATTATCCACATTTATACATTACAATATAATCCATCTCTCTTATTTACATATATATTTATGTGTGTCTCCACAGATCACCACAATATTTGGTCTGGCTGAGTTTAATCCTAAGGGGTAAATTAAATAACTTCACTAGCTCATCATTTTTTTTGTAGAAACAAGTCTCGTATACATCTTTAATAATTGGTTTAATTTTTCAGTGGACCTGTAAACAAATTGCTCAAGTTCTTCTGTGCTCAACCAGGGGTAGATTGCTATGACTTAATGACTGCAATTACTGGTACTACGGCAACATTTATTATTATATCAGTTAGTATTCTCTTTGTAACTTTTTAGAATATAGTCTAATAACATTTTAAAATTTGCGTATTTTTTTCATATATCGAACTAAGCTAATTTAGTTTAGCTTTGGAAGTTAATTAGTTATATTAAATGTATATAACTTAACTTCTTCCATTTTTATTGAAGGGAAGAATTGCTGTTTGAATTCTTCCACGGTCGAGATTTTCTTGAATGACGAGCCTCAACCCACTTCAACTAAGAATATGGTGCATTTGGCTCAAAGTAAGCTTAGTTCTTTTCATCATGTTATTAGAGTCAGATTCATTATAATTCTCTTATATTTTATTTACTTATTTGAATGTAGCTGTTAGAGACGGCGTACTTTCAAAATACGACTACGGAAGGAGCGACTATAATTTGGCGCATTACGGTGAAACCAGACCTCCAAATTACAATTTAGGCAACATTCCTCGTGATTTACCACTGTTTTTAAGCTACGGTGGGAAAGATGCACTGTCAGATAGCAAAGATGTTGAAACATTGCTGGACTATCTAAAGTTTCACGATGTAGACAAGTTGCATGTCCAGTACATCAAGAATTATGCTCATGCTGATTTCATCATGGCAATCAACGCCAATGATCTTGTTTACAGCCAAATTATTTCTTTTTTTAGAAACTATGCCTAGCTAAGAGGTTCCATCAAATTAATTTGCATGAGCAGAGTAATTATTGTTATTTAGATTGAATAATATGAATTATTAATTATTTTTTGAGCCTAAGTGTGGTTCATCAAAAATAATCTTTCGATCCCACAAAGATAAATTTATGGTTTGTATATTCTTTTTGTCATATCTAGTTTATTGGGTTTTGAGACGGTTCCCCAGAAAATAACCTCTCTACTTCTATGAGGTAATGGTAACATCCGTGTTCATTCTGCCCTGCCCAGATCCCACTTGTGGGATTTCACTGGATATGTTGTTATTGTTGTTGACCATCTTTCTCATACTCAACGTGTAGACTACATTGTTGTTACTATAGACCAAGGTGGTAGTTCTTTGTTCGGATCAACTTGGATGTCTCTTTTTTTTCAAAAAATAAAATATTTTGATGAATTGTAATATTTTTGTAATTTTATTATATTACAAAGAAAATAAAGTATATGTTAGTTGTTAGAAAAAAATAAGATAACGAATAAAATGATTACTGTTATAAATATTTATATAGCTAATTACTATGTACCTTATTATTTAGAAATGATCAAATTTGTCTATATTCTTATATAATAGCAAATCTATCATATTTTTTCTTGCTATATGAAGCTCTAGAAAAGAAATACTCTTTCATATCTTTTAATTGTCATATTGCTTTTTTGAAAGTTAATTTGAGCAATGTTAAAGATAAATTAGATTAAATTAATTTAATATTTTCAAATAAAAATATAAATATTTAAAATTTTTAAGATATCAATATAATAAAAAAATACTTTTGAAAATAGAATTAATATAACTTGATTAAAAAAAAATTGTGACAGATGTATTTTGGGAGGTGTATAATTTGGTAATATGAGACACTAGCTTGTTTAAAAAGAAATAAAAGTAAGTAAAGAGAGATAAAACAAAAACACTAATTGCTTTTCCAAAAATAATTATTGTGTTATGGTTTATCCGTTCCCGGGAGAGAGACAAGAATGGCACTGAGCTTCTTCTCTCCGTCTGCTCTTCCTATCCATCGCATTATCTGTCAAGCTACCACGAGCACTCCCTCCGCTGCTGTACCATCAGTAGCACCTCTCCCTATAAACCCTAACCCTTCCTTCTCCTGCGCCCTCAACTGCACTCATTTCCAATCGTACGTCACACTAATTTTTATCTCAAGTGAATTCATTCAATTCGAATCAATATTTGCTTAACTGCATCAAATTTGACAGGTGTTCCGGTTGCACTCAGGAGTACAACCTTCATCATCCCGTTGTAATTGATGAAGCTATCGGTTTCTTCAACAAGCTTGGCGTCAAAGATTTTTCCTTTGATACCTGTAGATTAGTATGTAATTCTTTGCTTCTTCATTTTATTACTTACAAAAAAACTATGTACTACTCATTTTGTAACCTAGATTAATTGTGGATGCAGTGGGGATGGAGGTGTAGGGCAAAGCTTGCTGTTCGTGGTTCATCAACCAACCCTTTGATTGGGCTTTATGAAGAGGGTACTCATAACATAGTTGATATCCCTGACTGTAAAGGTATGCTAGCTATTTCGATATCTGTTTATATTGTATGGATAATGGTCAATTATATCTAAGTTGACCCTCTTTCTGCAGCTCATCATCCAAACATCAATGCTTCTGTTCAGCTCCTCAAAAAAGGCTTGTTCTTAATCCTCCCTTCAATTTATGTGCATTCTCTGAACTATCCCTCAGTTCTCATGTGGATTTTGTTTGTCTGGGTCATCCAGGGATAATTGAGTTGAATGTTGAACCATATGATGAAGATCAAGGCACTGGTGACCTGAGATATGTTCAGGTGAGTAATACATAAATGTTTTCAGTGAAAGGTTGAGACTTTTGGGGTTCTTTGTTTACTAAGGTGCTACTCCTTGTTGCGCAGATGGCCGTCACCACACATGATACCTCACTTACTATCCCGGAGAGATATAAGAATGGTTTGTACAATGTTATAGTGAATAAGAGGCTTATGATTGTTCTTAGATGGAGTTGAGAAAAAATCTTTCATTTCAGGTAAAGTGCAGGTCTCTTTGGTTTGGAATTCGAGAAATGAGAATTCAGCTAATTCTGGAAAATTACATGCTTTAGCCAATGTAAGAAAGTGATGATAGCAATACTAGATTTCTTCATCTATGAATTACATTAATTTTACATGCTTTTGTAGTTCCTATGGGGCAACGGTGGACCAAAGAGAAAAGTTCATTTAATTCATTCAGTTTGGGCTAATTTCCAGACATCATCAAATAATGTGAGAACATCTCTCTCTCTCTCTCTCTCTCTCTTTTTCTCTAAATGGATGTCAACATATATATATGATTGGAACTTTTAGGTCATAATTTAGCCACTTTATCGCATTCATGGATATGAGGTCCTTTCGTACAATGTGTGAGATCTAAACAAGAGCATGCTACTAATCGTAGCTCGTTTACTTGCCTTATTGTATCCCATCAATTTCTTTCTTGGTTTTCATTTCCTAGCCGATGCAAATTTGAGATGTATAGCTTGTAGTCTGTTCATTTTCCACCATCTATCTCTTCTTCAATGGGGAATACATATTTTTTTATGTTAAAAAACAACTAAAACATACAGCTTTTTTTCATGAAAAAGTTAGCTTAATGATTTTGATGCTGACATTTTATCAAATATACACTCTTCATACTTGCAGGTGTGTTAATTTGTTAGCTCAAGTTATTGTAAGGGAGTGGTCACCATGTTAAATATGAGCTTTCTTATAGAAGTGGGGAAATTGGTGGTGGAGCTTTGTGGATGTTTAATGAATTAAAGACCCCTTCTCCCCATTCCAATTATAGAAATGGGCCTCCCATTCTGTGAAGTGGATGAGATATATGTCTCCTAAATTGAAGGTGGTAGTTTCATAGAGAAAAGAGAACTCTTGCTCCATGGAAGTGAGGATATTTTAGTTTTTGCTTTTATTCTAGAACCTGGTAATAGGGAAGTCTCAACTTGACAATGCAAATCACAACACATGAAAACTACAAATGGTTCTTCTCACTTTTTTGTATTAAGGGTCACTGGAGGTGAAGGCATTAAGCATTTAGATTCTTAAGGTTGTGATCCTGGCTTTGTGCTCCTACCGTCTTGTCCAACAAAACTGCAAATTATTTGAATGTAGATATTGAACTGCATTGACACCCTTTCTTTGAATAAGTTACTGAACAGTGTAGTTTTACATGTCACATCTCCATCTTTTTTTGAAACTGGTAATGTTCTTGTCACATCTCCATGATTTCGAACAAAGTCAATAAGAAGACTTGTGAATTTTCTATCTTATGCATGAGAAATTATTTGAACGTTCTTGCTCAAAGAAGACTTCCTCAGTTTGCTGGATGAGAACTTGCTGTTAGTCTACCTATTATGATATCAGCTATCTCAATTGGATCATAGTTTAAGACTTTTCAAAAGTAAGTTGTTTCTTCAGAGTTTAGCCAGTGGTTGCTTTAGATTACCATACAGATTTTAGTAGATCAAATATTGTGAATAACAAACTCCAATACCGTTTGTATTGTTGCATGCAAAATTTATCAAGACTTCTCCTTTCCAGATTCCACTAAACCTTGTCAGCTACGCTGCTAATATTGAACTAATCTATAGTACTTTGATATCTTGATAATAGTGCCACAGTTTGTTGATATCTTCTTGTTGGCATGTAGATTATATTTGGAAACAGATGGAGACATTTGTTAGGGGAAAGAGATTTCTGGGAGCACATTGGAGGGATTGATGTCTCTTTAGCTCCATCAAGCTTTGGACAAGCAAATACGCGGGTACAACTCCTAAAATGGATCTTTTTTTTTCCTTAAAGTAAGGATCAATCATGTTTTCTACCGTTTCCTTGAGCTCCACTTTAAGTAGCACAGACAAGACATTGAACAGATTTCACAAGTCAAGTACGATAATGGATTGTTCCAGCCTGAGTCTTCTATGAATAAAATAATCAAAACTCCAGAAAAGTTAGACACGGCAGGAATAAGCTTCCATGAAGCCTTATTACATGTCACTTATCAGGAAAAAAGAATAGAATTTTGGGTAAATAACTTAGTTTTGTTCTTTTCCCACCTTCTTCCGCTTCTGGCCTTTGTCTTGGGCCAATCCACAACTTCTGGCTTTGCAATGGCATGTTTTTGATGATTATGTTCTTGTTTAGTTTACGCTAAACCCACTTAAGGATGAACTAGACTTTGTTTGAGACACATAATAGTGGTGGCCCAGTGGTTTGGGCTTGAGATTTCTATGTTGGAGGTCTCAAGTTTGAAGCCTCTTGCCAGCGACAGCAAGGGGTTTGCCGTTTGGGTCGAGTTCGTCGGACTGGTGCTTGCCTAGTGCAGCTTAACCAACCTTCCTGTGTGGTTTGCGAGCTATTGCATAGGACTGGGAGTTTTACCTTGTGTGCACCCGTAACGGCTGCGATTTTCCCTTGCCATGTTTCTCATTATCGTTTTTTTTCTTATTTTAGTAACCCACCATACAACGTTGACCGATATTCCCATTACTATACGTTTTTCCCTTGACTTTACTTAATTTTTTGTCATTCTTCAGGCTTTTGATTCTTTGCTGCGGAAGTTACAGAAATATGTCCCTCAAGGTGCATCAGTTGTTGATCTCTATGCAGGAGCTGGTGTGATTGGGTTGTCTTTGGCTTTTTCAAGGAAATGCAGGTCAGAATAATAGTCCTCCACCCCTTTTATTGACCTACTGTCCGTTTTAGTCAGTCCCAAAAAGTTTAGTCTCTCTGGAAATGGAAAATTCCATCATATTCATAAATTGAAGTTAACAGTTGATAAAATCACTTCTTATTATTTCAATTATCTTTCCATGTGCACTGTTTTGAATTTGATGTCATTTTCATCTCTCTCTTTTGTGGATAAATACCCGTTCACATCTTCTAGGTATAGTTTTAACACATCTACAGCGTACTTAGATTTGATAAGTTGGCTGAAGATAACATGTCTGAACTTTCCTCTTTTACTTTGTGTTTAAACTATAAAAGTCAACTAAGTCAATCAAATTGGACAGAGTCAGTTTCAAAGCACTTTCAATCAATTCTCTTAACTTCAACCGCAAAACTTCAAGATTCCAAAGTTGTTTTATTCTCAGGTCAGTTAAATGTGTTGAGGTTAACAAAGAGTCCAGGCAATCTTTTGAGAAGACAGTGGAGCGCTTGCCTAGGAATGTTGAAAGCAATATCAGCTGGCACCATGCGGATGCTTCTATAGTAAGTCTAAACAAGTCAATTACATGTGTCATCACAAACATATGATTTAATCACAACCATGCATCGCTTTGTTTTTAGTCGCATTAACTTGTCTGCAATTTCAAAGAAAACTTGTCTGCAATTTCACTTCAATATATTGTTTTTGAGATCTTTTTATGTGTTCATACGGACACTGAGAAACACACTTCTGTTTTATCATGTACATCTGCATATAGATTTTTGTCTTGCAATATAATAGAATTGATTCAAGAATAGATAGGATGTAGCATTACAAAATTACTTGGGACATACTGCAGTAGGGGCGTGACCATCTACTCAAAATCCACCACCCTCAGTAAGACTAGTAGCCAATGGTATTTTAATCATGGCGCACATACCTACACCTAGAAGTTCTAAGCAGGTCCTACACAGATACTTGAAAGGGATCTGCTTATTTTGATAGACTCTATTGTTACTTACTTTCCGAACAAACTGCAGACTATTAGTAATCCCATTTCAATTGACACTCTTGCCAGTTGTAACCCTGACTATCTTGGAGGAGCTATGGCAACCCGGTAGGCCATGCATCAACCCATATTCTCATCAAGCTGTTTTGGACTGCGCTGCGTACATTTGCAGTTATTCTGTTTTAGTATCATAGGAAAAAGAGCTTGATTAAGTGGAGATTCCCCATTTCGGAAGTCTTGTCTTAGTAGCCAATCTGGTCCTTCATAAAATCCACAAACTGGAGCCACATCGTAAAATATGATGTTGTACCGATAATTGTATTTCAATCAACCTTGGTGTCTGTCATCCTCAAGTAGAAGTAGTAATTTGGTTGGTAAACCAAACACAATTCTGAAAATGACCTCGTTGTTCTCTATTATAGCAAGAACTTCTAAGTTCAATTTTCTTCCACTTGGCCAGTTCTGTTTCACACTTTGGTGAGTTCAGTCGCACTGGAGTAATGCATAAGCCCTATTGTAGGAAATTGGAAAAAGAGGTCGGTGCTTTGCAAATTTCTGCGGTTAATTAAACAGTATAAGGTTATCATTTATTTGCTTCATCATAGTTAACATTATTACATCTCTTGGACCTCTTAGTTCAATTCTGCAGAAAACCCTACTGGTGGAAACTTTGCAATGTCTTTGTAGACTCAACTTGTTATTATCTTCTTTTCCAGACCTAGAACTTCGTTGGTCTGCTGAATCTCTGTATATGATTTTCATGTTGTATATAAGTTTCATTTGAAGTTACAACTTTCATAGGAACCTACTTCATGGCTCTTGGGATCGGATGTTGTTGTGGTTGACCCTCCGAGGAAAGGACTGGACCCATCCTTGGTGAAGGAACTACGGCACATTTCGGCAGTGGAACTCAGAACATCTAAAAGGTTAGAGGGAAAGGAAATTCTACGAAGTAAATTGGTTGCTGTATTTGTTATGAAATTCACGATCATTGATGTACTACAGCATTTGAGGATATTGCTGTCATTCACTTATGTTTTATTTGTTATATTAGATCTGAAAAGATCAAAGATGAGAAGAGACCATGGATCCTGCGTGCCAGAGAAGCTGCAATTCAAATTGAAAGCACAACTGTACATGAGGAAAATCAATCATTGCCTCAAACTCTTATCTATATTAGCTGTGGCTGGGAAAGTTTTAAAGAGGTATGGCCTTTAAATCCATATTATTTTGATTGAGATGCAGCTCTTTGATCTCTGTGTCTTCATACAATTCAGTTCCATCAAGTTTTTGGTTCATAAGATGCCATTAAACTTTGGGCACTGAACTATGCCATCTTGAAGCTGACGATGGGCCCCTTTTCATGCAGGATTGCTTGTCACTGCTAGCTAGTAAGGAATGGCATTTGCATAAAGCCCATGGCTTTAATTTCTTCCCTGGAACACAAAGGTTTTGCCTTTCCCTTAGTACTACAGACAAGTCAAAACTTGCATCTGTTTTGACTAACATTAAATTTCATCCAACATGGTTAGAAAATAACTTATATTATTTATTGTCATTCATGTATATTATGCATAATAAACACATCTACTTGAAGGAAGAAACTCTGTGCTGCACAAAAGATTCTGAGTAGTCTTCCAGCATAGTGTTATATCCGTGCCACTATGCAGAAGAGGATGTAAGATTCTCCATCACTGCTCACAAATACTGACATTTCTGTTCACATCACTTCTATGTGGAAGCTACTCAATGTAGTGTTAGATGTGTTGAAGGGACTTATGCCCCTTTGGATAAGCTTATAAGTCAAAAAGCTAAAAGTCGTAAGTCGGGGATATCCTACCTTTTACTTTTTTTCAAACTTTTTGGTGTGTGCTTAAAAACACTTTTTAACTTTTCCAAACACCTCCAAAATTTAAAAAGGGCTTAAAAGCCAAGAGCACCTAAAAATAAGCTAATCCATAAGGATATTTCTAAATTTGAGATTGTGCATTGGTGGTCACTGATGGTTGAGAAAGATTAGCTCTCAACTTGAACTCATCAATCGCATTGGAGATGGCAAGGGAATGAAAAACAGTACAGAAGATCATTAGGTTGAAAGGCTGGGCTCCATAGATGCTCTCTAAAGAAACCAAAATGAAAGAATTTTTTTTTCTATTTTGGACATATAGATAATTCTTGTTAAATATAAGAAGTGTTCCCTCCTGCCCTTTTTTCATTGTTTTTTTAAGTTCTTATTCTCTTACGCATATTGTCGTCTTTTTTCTTTCAAGATCCTGTCCCTTGCTTTGTTGGGATGTAAATTGTGATGTTCATACACTTCCCGCTTGAAGCCTCTTTCTTTTGATTGCTTTGGTGATCTTTTAATCTAACTGGATGCAGTATTGAGATTCTAGCTGTGTTTAAACGAGGCCTAGGAGCTAACACCAAGAAGAAAAAATCAGGAAAAAAGCAAAAGAGACCTCACTGAAGAATCCAGTAAAAGAAAGGCCAACGTTAAAGCTCATATTCAACTCAAGTTAATTACAAGGAATAGAATGATAGAGGAGAAGGCTTCACTCTGAAATTCTTCAAGGCACAAGATTAATCCTCATGATTCTTGCTCTTGCCTTACAGGTCAATACGACTCTTGCCCGCTCAACTGTCCAACTGCTTTATAATTTACTAGTGCGGAAGTCATTTGGTGCGTAATTAAGAAAGTTTTTTTCCACTCATTTCTGGTCTCACATACATAGCATTGTATTTGCAAGAAGCAGATAGTGCTGGGGATTGTTTAGGGTTGAGAGAGATATTCACGGTTTCATGTATAGCACAAAATTATATTTTGGCTCTAGCATCCTCCTGGCCTTAGCGTTTGGTCCCAATTGTTTCTTTTCTAATGTTGCTATGAGCAAGTAGACTAGTAGAATATTATTGCTCTACTCTATGTCATGCAAAATGAGTTAATGTACTTTAATAGTTTTCTAAAGCAATTTCTGAGAGGAAATTGAACGTGGCCAGACATCAATTTCTGTAAATTCCTTTCTCATGGTCTGAGCTTAGATGCAGGATATTTGTGGGTGCTGATCAGTTTAACATGTTGATGACCCTGTTGGTGATACACTCATAGCTAATGACTACAAATTCAAATCATTCCTCTTTCTACCCCATTAAGGCGGCGACAATGCCTGCAAAAAACCCTATAGAACAATGCAAACTTGAAGATTTAGAAGACAATGAGAGTCTGGACTGACATATACATTTATATTAACACATAGTATTTGATTTTCACATATGTATGTATATAAGGTTCGAGCTGATATTCGTAATTGTGATTCCGCAGAACCACTCTAGATCTATTCTAAACTATACACCAGAAGCACTTTTTCCTGGTTTATATCCATAGGCCTTTTTCAAATGGCATCCTGCTTTGCTAGTGGAAGTATACAAACTTAGCCAAAGTAGATGCTCCTGCAGCCTTTAGTAACGACTCCTCTGAACCCAATCTGAGATTTTAAGAAGAATACTTAGGTACCTAAGACATTTACAGAAAACTTTGAATTCCTAGATAGTAATGCATAAAGAGTAAACCATATACTATACCTGTATATTTACATGTATTCAGCTCCAATATTCATTCTCACGCAGCACTAAACTTTTGGCACAGAATTCACCTGTATTGCACGCTGAAGAAGAGACCTATACTCTTGACTTCTCGACCATTCATCAATCTCGCGTGCACGTAAAACAGGCAGTGGATGTGAAAGCTGCCTTGTTTGAGCATTTCTAAAGAGGAAAACTTGTTGAAGTTAAAAGAGTCAAGAAAATTGCAAGCAACTATGAATCGTTATATTTACCTAATATACCACCCGACTGGGCTTGATGAGGCTTTGTCATAAGAGCGAGCTTGCTCTAAGAATGCATCCACATTCAGTTGATCCGATAGAGATGGGCAGCCACCAGCTAATTTCATTAGTACCGAAACAACCACCTCTTGTGGGAGCATGACAAAAGAAGAAAATTCATGCATAAGATTTTCTGATGTGGTTAATGCCCTTAAACTGAATTTACTATTTAAATTTCCTCTACCTTTGGATTTTGAGCAACAAGAAGTGCTGCACGATCACAAGTGAGTTCTGCTGCTCGAAGCCAGCGTAAGAGCTGTTCTTCTAGTCTCTGAGCAATCAAACTGCCAACACCTGTGGGTAAAAAGATTTCGAAATCATTTGTAACTGAAATATGCCCCTATTTTTGCTTGCAGCTACACAACTAATCCCCAAAAAATGCATACTGGCAGTTGAGGAGCTATTGATGCATACTAAGCATCCTATCCTATCCGAGTCGGAGTTTGCCCCTTGCACTTTAAACTGCTGTCTGTAGCATCATACGGAGGATTTTATTTCAAGGTACAAAGGAAGTACGGTACAAAGGAGGTTGGTCTTTGAGTTTGAATACCATACCAGCATTAAGATAAAATGTACTATGAGCCCTAACACCCTTCACCATAAACATTGTGTAGCATAAATTTTTGGGCAAACAAAGTCTCCCATATGTTGTAGACAAGTTTTTTCATTTTGAATTATCAAATCTGAACTACAATCTTTTTGTTCACGATGGTTACATGTGAGACCATCAGGATTTCAATAAAAATATCAATATGCCAAACAAAAGATGCCTTTAAATAGAAAACATAAGGGCAAAAACTTTGCACCAACACTTCCCTGGATGATGTGTACAGATTGAGGGAAAAAGCAACACTTACCTGCCGTGTAATATTTTATATTTTCTTACATATGATATACAAATTAAAATACAAAGAAACTCTAGACAGATTCATGTTGAAGCACATTAATAAGTATTATGCAATTTCAAATATTTCTAGGAATACTTGTTGCTGATAATCTATCAAAAGTTGACTTAGGATATCTATTGTTTAACTTCTGCATCACATTCTTTTTGACTGTTAATTTACCAGGAGTATCTGCTACTTTCATGTTCATTTCACCATTTCCATGTTGTGCAAAGTAGAATGTAAACCATACCAGGAACAGTGTAGGCCCCAAGAGTGAGAATATTAGCGAATGTCAGCCACACACCATGATCACATTTCAGATGACCCAACTCATGAGCCAAGACAGCCTGGAAGAACAGCCAAGGACGTAAAAGAGGCAAATCAAACGCATGTAGTAAAAATTATAAGACAAGAAAAGAAGGTACCAAGGGATGCAAAAGAGAGAAAAATATATGCTGAGTTCATTTGACAAGAAAATTAAGGTACCATGGATGACAAAGAAAAAAGAATTACATACTAAATTATATCACCAAAGTTAGCTAAGAATAATTTGATGCAAGAAAAAAAAAAAGACAAATCGAAGTAGGCTAAGATCTTCAAATAATGCTTAAACCTTCCATAGGGATACACTAACAAAAAGTTCCAGGCTAATCATTCTTTTGCAGTCATTAAACTGACACAGGCCTTTCTCTCGAATCGCATACAAGAACCACAAGCAGATACTATTACTAACAGCATTCATTTAAAAGTTAATGCAAATTTAATACAAAATGAGTACCTGCAATTCCTTTCGGCTCAGCAACTCCACAAGACTTGTATGAACCACTACAAAAGGCTTTTTACCACTGACAGCCAGGGTATATGCATTGGGTACAGGACTTTGACGAATATACAAGTCAGGAGCCTCAATGTTGAGTATTCTAGCAGCCTCAACCATTAAGTAATGAAGTTCAGGGAGCTGAAAGACATGCTAAATCAGTTACAGATAGATCTTTATTGTTTAATTGTAGATTACAGTGGAAACACCAGGATGAACCCATCAACAAGGGGCACCCACTGGAAGTTGATTCTTCATTATTTTAATGGATAATTCTACTACACAAGTAAGCATCTACAGAACATTACAAAGAAATGGATCTGACAGTTAGATAAATTAAATCATCATGCAACAGTCTAAAATGCAAAATGGATAACCTGATTTTCGGAAACGAGAACTGACGTCCCTATGTTCTCCAGAAGCATAATTTGCTCCGAAACAGTCCCTGCAATAACATGTTCAGATTAGATAGACATACAGATAGGCTTCTGTCGTACAGACAAAATTCGTGGTTCTTTCACTTAAAAAATCTGTAAGACAAGTATTTCTGTTGTCATCATTTTCCTTTCACCATACTGGTTTATAGATGTTACACTTCACCTGCTGTTGTAATCTTGAATCTTTCAAAATGATAATAATTCACACAATTCAACATGACGTTGAGTTAAATCCCACCTGCTTTATCCAAAAGGTCAAACTTGACCTATAAATAATAAGGGAATTGGAGAGTTACCTAGTAAGGCTTTTCCAATGTCGTTGAGACCCGGTATTGCTCTCAAAAGCAACGTATTCTGTAAAGGTAATTAAAGATGAGAACACCAAAAGATGAGCAGCAGCCAAAAAGGGAAGAAGAATGAATGACCTGTCTGTCAAGAGGATGCCTAAAATCGTCGGCATCAAGATCACGGAAGGCGACGGAGGCTGCTCGACATACATAAAGGCTGAATCTTTGCTTCCTGAATCCACTAATCGGAGCTTTGGTGCGGAAATTAGCCTTACAACTGAGAACCGATGGGGAGAAGTAAAGGGAAGCCATTCAAAGACTTGAACGCTTGAAGAAGAAGAGACTTGTTTTGTTGCTCACCACACCCCGACTCTTTGGTAACTATTTCCTCCCATATACATATTTTCTTAATATCTCAATTGATTTGTTTTTGTGTGTTTCCTAATAATTGGGCCTAAAATTGTTGTCACTAAAAAGAGAAAAAAGAAAAGCACACCTTCCTATCATATTTACTATTTAATTCCCATTATAATTTAAAATAGTTATATAATATTTTATCAATTAAAAATTTCATACTGGATTTCAATCACTACATCTATATGCTACTAGTACAATAAAATAAGAAGTGGCCAGCGAGATAGAAAAGAGGCGATCAATATAATTTATGCATTTCAATATGTGCAAATCACATAAATACATATATTCATACAGATACATAGGAGAGAAGAGGAAGTCAAATATATACAAATCCACTTGAATATTGTATTTTGAAATAAATTTCACTTAATTATAATTTTATGCATTTAAAGTACGAATTTAATAAGATTCTAATATTGAAGAGCAATTTGCTTACTTTGTTTGGATGGTGATCACCTATTGTATTGTTTAAATATAACATTTATTGATGATTATTTAAACTATATTATATAATATCATTTAAATTTATTCTTATGAGATTCATTTTATGTAGCAATCGACATGGTGTGGTTGCATCATTTTTTTTTCAATTTTCTTTTTGAAATAATATGAAAGAAAATAGGGGAATGGGGCCAGTACCACCGAGCCTAGGCGGCCGCCAATACGTTATTTGGATGGTACATAGTTGAATAGGGCATCTGAGGAGAAATGGTATCGAAGGAGGAACTGTCTCGTCTCTTTGATCGCTTTGCTTTCCTCACTTCCCAATCAGGTACGTCATTTGCTTTTCTTCAACTATACATGTCTATGTCACCTTTGCATTAAATTTCATTTGCAGATGTCAAGCAAAGGATTGTCGATGCTGTTAGTCACAAACAACATTTCCTTGTCAGGCCTCTTTCCATTTCCTTGCCGGGCCACAAAAATGAGCCGAAATTGCCTGTTTCCATTTCCTTGGCCCATAAAATCCAACCAGGCCCCATCCAACCCCGCCGGGACCCATGGGGCTCTTGCCGGGCCTCTTTCGGACCCCTTCGTATG